>JANDEH010000005.1:60714936-62075436 GCA_024610705.1 Tetragnatha versicolor
ACCATTTTTTTGAAATACTTGATTTACGAAATTTGTTTTTTAATTTTTTGTAGTTTAAATGTACATCAAAACATTGATAAATGCTAAAAAAACAAAATTAGTTATATTATTTTCTAATATATGGGGTAATTAGTGTAAAATTTAAGTGAAACTATTACCCCTATATAAATTTCTTTTGGGCACAAGTATCGTATAACACTTATCTTCAGAGTGGACTATTGTCTAAGACATATTTTGAAATGTAATTGTTTTACAGCATAAAATGTAAAGGTAAGTGGAAATTTTCAAAATTTCTACAATCATTTAACAAAAAACATCAATAAAAACAAAAGTAATAAACTTGCATAAAAATCTGTCTTCCATCTGGTTAATAACAGTATGATTAATGTACAGTTAAAATTTAGAGTGAATATCTTGGATAGTTTTTGAGTAATCATAAATAGTGGAGGATTTTTATGCAAAATTTAGTTCTGAGAAAATCAGCTTTAAAGTTCATATTTGTATTACGATCGCACACTACTATCTGTTTTAAATAATGCTGTAATTTCTTTTCTAATTCACCTACAAGTAAAATGAAAACCGTTTTGGAAAGATAAAAGTCTAAACTACTTGAAAATATAAGAAACAAATTTTCGAGGAAAAAGTCGAAAATCGTCATTTTAGGGGCAGGCGGATTTACCTTAAATGTGTGTGAGGACTGAGGATACCTCTGTATGGAAAATTTCACTTAAATAGGGTGTGATAAGTTTTTTAATACTTTTTGCGACACCCTAATAATGTTATTACTTGCTTACAGTTTTGAATTTCTGTGTAACTGCTCATATTATAATTATAAAAACAGTTTATGAGATGTGGGGATGTAATGCGAGTTGAGTAAAAAAATACGGAATTTTACCAAATTAAATCAATATTATTTTTATAAGTTAACATGTTATATATTGTAATATATTGCAAACTGCAATTTTTTTTTCAATAAAGCACTTACCCATTTACTTTTGTTACCTTTTTTTGTTATTTGAGATAAATTTTGTGCTTTTTTCTCTCAATTATGGATTTATTTTACACACAAAAAACCCATTCATTTCTAAAAGAAATAATTAATCTTAATTAGATGTTATCTTTTCTAAAGAAAAATAGATTACTCCCCCATTTAGTTCATACCCTTGTAATTACAAACATATTTCTCTTGTTGAGTTTTCGCACATAGAAACGAACTCCCCCATCAAACACATTCATTGCCGTTAATTCAATTCCCCTTAATTTACTGTTAACATCAAAATCCCTTTATCAGCTTTAACGCTCACCCAGCATTACATCCATTAGCCCACTAAACAGATTAGTTCTCTCAGTACATCCTTTACTACCTACACATCCACATTATGACTAAGACAATAAGACGAAAAAAAAATACATGGACTTTTCTCTCTATACGGCAAGAGCATTATCATCTGGAATCTCTCATGATCAAGCCATGTGGTCTTCATTAAGGTTTGCGCTAAGAAGACAAGGCTATCTCGCCCTTGCTCTTGTAAGAGGCTTTTTTAACGGGACCGACTCGTTTCTCTTTGTGTTATCCCTGCAAAAATTAAGAGAGATGGAAAGATAAGCGAGGGTGACGTTATCTGCTTCAGAATCAACATTCTTCGAACGAGCGTTAACACGTAAGTTGAGATTCGAAGGTATTGTAATGGATTGATGTGCATCTTTGTGGGATGGATCTGGATCGAAAAGGTGTGCTCTTATCTGTAACAGCATCTCTGTGGAAGGATTAATACAAGTTGGAGTAAACTCGTACAGCGTATCGGGACATCTATTCTGTCAAGTTTTGAGTTCTTCGTGTCAGTTTCGAATCTTTGACTTGGAGTTTCGGTTTAAATGGCGGAGTGACAATGATAAAATCTTTGTGAAACCGATATTTTAAGTGGGGTTTTGAAATTGAGATGGGTAAACTTCAAATATACCTTGCCAGAGACTGTTTATCTCAATCAATCATAGTGTAAAAGTAAATTTATTAGCATGAATAAAATAAAAATATGTCTCACTTTAAGAAAATCAAGAGCTTTTATTTAAATATACAGAGGAAATGAACAGGGCAATATAGCAGAACGTAGATACTTGCGTGTAAGAATACAGAATGAAGAAGTTGCATGATTTTTTTTATTTTTTTAATCGATTCTTCTTGCAACTACCCAAAATTTTAGGCCGATCGAGAAATTTTTTGATTGCCAAAAAAATTAACAAAAATCCACTTTTTAAAGTTTGGGATCATCGTATGTTTACGACATCATACGATAAACATTGTTGGAAAGCAATGGAGTTGATGGTATGATTGTTGACATCTTCAAATAATAAGCGTTTTCAGTCGCGTGTTTTTCTCGACTTTTAAATTAAAATATTTAATTACCTGTACATTTTTTTTGAAAAACTGATTAGATATTTCATTTTACCATACAAAAAACCATACGTAGTAACAAATAACAAGAGATAAATGATAAGTTTGTGGTTTTATTTTTACAAATTTGGTACATTTGAAAATTTTGGTAGTATTTCCATAAGGTTTGCTGCTGATTCCTTGTAGCTTTTATTCCTTCCTGCTTGATTCTTGTAGAAAGTGTGCTGAAAAAATTTCTGAAGTTGATTTGAGAACCATGATATATCTACGTAAAAATAATCGAGGATGTTTAAGTTCATTATAAGGTATTCCTGTGTGCCTTACCGCACATCAATTTAAAACAGGAAAACAATAGCTAACCTCTGCCATCCACCCGAGCTTAAATAACACACGTCCTAACATGAAAACAACCAATGTATAATTTAGAGTAAAAGTGGCGTAAGTCCAAGAATACAAAATTTGAGATGAATTGACTCGGGTTTCTATCTAGATCTATTTTTTCGTCTGATTTGTGGTTTAAGTCAAAAGTCTCATTGCAAACATCACACACTTAAGAACCTTTTTTGTGATCAAATCAATAGAAATTTGGCTTTTTTTTCTTCAGCTAGAACACTTTATAGTGTGTGGTGATAGTGTTCCAAGTATTTTAAAAAGTGTTGTTATCCAAAATATGTGATACTATAGTGTTGTAAATAATGGTTAGCATTTGAATGAATTCTTATAAAATTAAGAGCGGAACACTATAAGAACACATTTTCTGGTTAAAAGTGAAATTTTTAGCAACACTTTACAGCACTACTTTTAGAACACGATTTCTGGATAACAACAATTTTCAAACATATTCAGAGCACTATCACAACACAATCAAGTATAAATATAAAGTGTTCTAACTAACAACACAAACTTAAGTGTTGTTAATTTGAGGACAAAAAATTGTTCTTAAATCTTGTGTGATTCTTTAACCCCCAAAAAAACCTTTTCCATATTGGAATAACACAGGCCATAAGAACCTTCAATTTTTCTAAACTACATTGCAAATTTGTGAAACCCTTTTGCTAAGCTAAATAAACACAGTAAAGAACATGTCGAACCAAATGAGTTTTGACTGTATTTTCACTGTGTGCTGTTCGAGAAAAAAGTATTTCTCTAAAAGTGTTGCTATACAGAGACAGAAAATGGTGTGCTCAGTGTTTCGATCCAAATTTGTGAACACTTTCAGAATTTAAACATATTTTAGGACACTGTTTTTACAACGCATTTCAAACACTTTCGGCTGTATTCACCTCTAACTTGACCTAAGGTACAAAACACACTGCTCGTCTTATAGTCGCTACTGCAATCAATCTCCATAAAAAAGCATGGAGAAAGCCTAGTCCCCTATCTTGACAGGAATGAAGATTCCTGTCAAGATAGAGGGAGTCTCAGGCTGAACTCCATGCTTTTTCCCCTCTTTGATTCATTGCAGTAGCGTCTTATGGTCGCTAGGTCTGACTTGGGCCTAAGGTAACCTATGGAATCAAACTTATTCGACAACTTCGATTGGCTTAAAATTTGTTTCCCGTTTTCAACAACAAATTAAAGGCTAGATTCCAGGTTAACCTTAGGTTAAGTTAGTGGTGAATACAACCGTAACTTTTAAAACATATTCAAACCCCAATCACTGATAAGGATAATTTGAGGGAAAAGATGTTCTCAAATGTATTTACTTTTGAGTGAAGCGTTTGCAGTTCAGTGGACTTAAACCAGTCTCGTTCTCAGCATCTCAAACGTGGAAACAAAAAGGAAGATGGCAAAAACAATGGCTTTAAAACGCGGAACTTAGCGAAACGAGGCTCGCCTATGGAACACGGCGAAAACAAGAACCTTTAACTACCAAATAGAAAAGGAACATGAAAAATGTTCCTGCCACGATAGAGATAAAGGACCCAACTGACCATTTCGGACGTTCTTTTTCATGTCTCATCCCTCTTTCGTGTCACGGCGGCGTCTCGCAGACTAAACGTTTTCAAAGTTATCTTTTGTATCATTCTCTTCTTGGTGTTTCGGAATGGGCGATAGATGGAATATAGTTTGATGGATGGGCAGAGATATGTATTTGTCACTATGTGATTTGTTTCCAGAGTGGGCCACTACGTGTTTCGGTGTCCGGTTGGCCGCATCGGATACGGGATGATAAAGGATGCGGATTTGGAATGGAGGATTTCTAAGCGGCAGGGGTTAAGAGAAAAATGGCCGCTGCGTCTTTGCGGGTTTAAGGTTGATGATAATGTATATTTCTGGGATTGGATGAAGACATGGTTTGAATTGGTGTTGCGAATAGCAATATTTCAAATGAGTTTTCTATTTTGAAGAAGTCAATGACATCTTTTTCCGTTACGCTTAATCGTTAAAAACAAATTCCATAAATTTTGTTAGGTGCTGGGATCTAAAAGTATCCGTTAGTTGCTTGACTTATTCCTTTTGAAAATTTTAAAGGCGATTATTAATTCAATGAAATTACGTCTTAATCAATTTATTTAATTAACGAGTGAAGAAAAATTCACAATTTAAAATAAAATTCACGAGTAAACAATAAAATTGAAAATATTGGTGCTAGAGGATAATGATAAATTGTGGTTTTCAGATAAATAATACATTGACTTTTATTTTTTAAGATTTAATTTCACAATTATTTTAATTCTAATTTAGTAGTAATTATTTTATAATTTGAAAATTTGAGCTCAGAGATAGTATTGAAAGTCATCATAAAAATATTATTCTTAATTTAGTAAGAATTATCAGCTCATATAGTAAAGTTGATTCAGATAAAATGTTACACTTCTATATTGATCCTTAGAAATGCTGAATATTCTTCAAAAGTTGTAACAATTCAATCATAGAATTCATAAAATCAAACTTATCCGGGATATAAGGCCGTGTTGTATTTTGATGATTATCATACGTTTCGTCCCTCTCTGTGGAGGACATCATCAGTGAACACATTATAAATTAAAAAAAAATAACAATATTGCAGCGTTTACAGCAAAGCAGGATTTACGAGGTTCGAACTTTGCTGTGAACGATACAATATTGTAATTGTTTTTAAAAAATTTGTAATGTTTTCACTGATGATGTCCTCCACAGAGAGACGAAACGTGTGATAATAATAAAAATAGAACTAGGCCTTATATCCCGGATAAGTTTGGTTTTATGAATTCTATTGATAATTCCGGCCGTGAAAGCCTGAAGGTTTACATAATTCAATCATACTTTTATAGTTAACTATAAATGAGCTAAACTATGAAAATATTTTTGTTCCAATTTTCTATTTTGTTGCTTTTGAGTTTTGCCTATAGCTTAGTAGCTAATAGATTTTCGTCTTGTAATAACATCATTTTAAAAATAAAAAGCACATACTTTGAGAGAAACACTATGTTATTAGAGATGTTTATTTTCTGTTGTAAAAAAGTTTATCTTTCTCTCCAAAAATCTATTTTCAACTCTCGAATAAAATAAAAAATATAATTGATTTCGAGAAAAGGAGTTTCATTATATTTTGTTTAATATTAAAAATTTATTAATACTACTATTTTTAACAAAAATTAAATGTTTTTTGTCAAATCAAGATTGGCAATATCACAATAGCAATTAACTATAAGAGTTTTCCTTTCTTTCAATGAAAAGATACGAAAAAGTAGGATTTGATTACCTTATTTATAATTTTTAAAATACTTTAGTTAGATCGATTTTCATTTTAAATAATGACCTGCTTTGTTGGGAATAATATTTTAGGTTTCCTTTCTCAACTTCTTTCCTAAAAATAAAAGTTGAATTTAATTTATAATACAATTAAATTAAAATATATAATTTCAAGGATTCGAGTGAATAAAATAATATGGGAAATAGTTTATAATACCTTCTAAAAGCTATTTAAGATATATTTTTAAATAAATCATTAAATTCCTTTATTATACCTAAAATGTACCATACCATTAGAGTTACATCTTACAGAGGGTGAAACACGTTAAACATTTTGTTTTCCCTTGACTATGAACTGGATTTTTTTAATTAAGTAAATTTAAATCTCGCATATTGAATATCTGTACGATATGACCCATAATATTTACCTCATGTAGTTTATGAGTTATTTTTTATAATTAGGAAAATACCTAAAGATATTTTTAAAACTTCAGTTTAAAAAGGAATCTATATAGTAAGGGATATAACTTTAAATTTTAAAAGGGTGACACATAGTTTAAAAAGAAACATGTGGTTTACTTTTGAGAATTACATGGAAGTTCTCTTAAAACATTTTTGACGGGTCGCATAAGAAAGGGCTATAAAATAGATATATTTTCTAGGGCTCTAGGTTTAGATATATTTTCTAAATTTCGATTTAACAAATTAATCTAATTAAAAAATAATTATGCGCATACTTTTTTTAAAATGAGAACTCACACCATAAAACTTTTTGATAAATATTATTTTTTGTAACGATAACCTTTAAATGTTGTCAGAATAAAAAGCTTGAATTTTACAGTTTCAAGTATTATTTTTATTTATACTTGCATTTTTATGTGTTTATTAAATTAATTCTAAGTTTATTTTTCACCACTACTCTTTTTAAACTATGATATCACAAGTTACATATAACCCAAATACTAAAAACAGAAACCGTATGATAAATTTTGTCTGATTTTTTCTTAAATATTGGACTTTGCTAGACTAAAAATTTGATTTGTAATTTTTTTTGACAGACGTATCTGGTTTCCTCTTAAAATGCATAAAAATGCAAAAAAACAACCTTAACAGCAGGTTCCCCTGATAAATTTTTAAAGAAAATTTTGAAATCACTAAGCATCGAAATATTCAGAAAAGTATTACTCAAAGAGATGCTTCTAAATTTATAATAGCGAAACAAATGAACTGAAACAACACAGCATTGAATAAACTTACACATAAGCTGATAAAATTACATGAATTGCATCAAAAATTGTTTGGAATTTTCACTTCTAAATATTAATATTTCCTCAAATTTAAAAGGACAATATATCCCGCGATATAAATCTTAATGATGATGATTTTTAAGTCTTAAACTGTAATCCAAATGATTTTCAAAAATAAATTACTCTTTTGCGTAGGCTTTTAGCTATAGTAAGTATAAATTCATTATATTTATTTTTAAGAGGTTATACAATGGATCTCATGGTTTTATGTTAGGGCTGTATGTCTTACTAAAAATTACCTATCATGTACTTCATTTAGAAAACATTGTTGGCTAATCAATGGAAAGTTTCATATTACAAGAACACGTCTGAAAATACCGTTCCTTTACTCAAGATTAATGGTTTTTGCGGTAAAAACCCAAACCCCAGAATACTGCAAGGAATGTTCCTTCCAGAAAGGAATGCTCCCCGCTTAGGAACGATAACCTTAGACATCGAGCAAGGAACAGCCATTTCGATGCTGACATCCCCGGTGCCAGGCGGGTAGTGTTTGTTCGATGTCAACCGACTTGTAAAAAAGTCAGAGGGAAAAGAAGGAAACAAAAGAGAAAAAAATAGACAGCAGAAAGTCTGGGAGACGTAAAAAGCGAAACGCCAGAAGCAGGCCTCGGATGTCTCAACTCGGTGAATCGAATGGGTGTAAGAGCCGTGTCGAACACATTTTTAATTTGGCTCAAAGGCACCGGGGCTGCACCTGAAGAAAAAAAATGGCGGCAATTGTAACAGGAGGAACGAACATTCATTTTGTGTTAAGGACTTACAGGGATATGTGCCAGAGCTCTTAACAACCTGAAAGATCAACGACTTCAGTGTAAAATTCCTATTTTACTTGCTACTACGTAAAATACTTTTTCAATGCTTAAAAAGATTAGAGATAAAATTGGGTAGGATAATTTTTTTCATAAGATCCTTAAAAAACAATTTAAAACAATCTTTATTGCAATTGGCGATATTCTGATTTTATTTTAAAAAATTAAGAAACTATATTTTCAACTTATCCAGATAAAATTGTTAGTAAAAATCTATCAAATTTGAAGTTTTTGAGCTATTTATGATAGTATTAAGGGGTAAAATTTCCTTTATTAGTAGTTTTTTAAGGATCTCTATCCAAATACTTTAGATTTTAGATATCATTATTGAAATGATATAACCTGTATTTTAGTACTTTTTCTAACCAGCAGACATATTTTCTTCTGCATATGATTATAATATAATACTATACAATACATTCACTTATAAGTATAATCTCTCTTTCTTAGTTATTCACATCGCAATTGCTTTTAAACTGCTGTTTGTTTTAGAAATATCTAATCATAAAAGCATCTTTTTAAAGTGATCAATCACTTCATGGTTAATGGCATTACCACAGACTCATAGCGGAAGCAGTAGCATCTTTATTCGAGTTGGAGCCTCATTTTTGCAAGGGAACCATCCCTTTGTTTTTGATTGATGATGCCCCTTAATTGAAATGCTCTTGAAGGTCTCTTTAGAAGACGAAGAAGAGTGTTCATCAATATGGATGTCTCTTTGAATTAATAAATGAATGGGTAATCATGGGGCATCTTATAAAGAGCTCTAAGAAATGGCGCATTTGCTTTTTGAAAATGAAGGGTAGTGTATTTAGATTGAGGGTAAGATAAAAGGGGGGGACGTATTAAAAAGAAAATCTAAATCCTCTAGCTTTGAAATTATCTCACTATTTTCAAATACTACTAACTGAGTATGATAACTTCGTAAAAAAAGTTTGATAGATCATCATTTTTTTTTCTTTGAATATATCTAGTATTGGTATCTTGTTATCTGGTATCTTGTATTCTAAGAAAATTAAAGAAATAACTGATGTTATAAAAAATAAAAAGTAATATACCTATATACATGAATGATTTTAACATGTACTTGTTACTTTATTTTCATAGGTCAACAGAACATTAATTTAAATCAGGAATGGATTATATAAATTTATAAAAAATTATTATAAAATCAGTGACTTCTCGAATCAAAAGGTAACCAGAATAAATTATAACTATAATTAAATCATACCAAAACTACTTATCAGTTTTAATCTAGGAATGTTCAATAATTTTATGTTCTTGTTCCCTTTATCTGTCATTATTTGATTCATCTTTGCTTTTATTATAATCTCCAAATAAATTATGGATCAAGCAACTTTGATGATAGTTGATAGAGTAGAGGCAGTCTTCTTAGTTTTATTATTATTGTTAATATCAAGAGAGGTTAAATGAAAACAACTAACAAAGTATAAGAAACAATATTATACTTCCAAAATTCGAATAATTTTAGTAGTTGGTACTTTATCTATTATTCTCTTAGGTCAATAGAAATCGTTTAAATCATCAATGGATTATAAGAATTAAAAAATGAATAAAAGAAGAGCTTATTTCTCTTATCTCGGATAGGCTTTTATTAGAATCAAGATAAAAACAAAGGTTCAAGAATCCAGATAACAATGTTTACAGTCGTGGGAGGTCTATAAACTACGTTAACGAGAACTGCAGGTAGTACTTCACGCTTGAACATCGTGTGAGGCACCTCATCCACTTGAGTGTGATGCGGAAAATAGTTAACTAGGCAGTAAAAAAGATAGCATCCCTCATTGTTGAAATTTGCCCACATTTTGAGGGTAGTAGTGCTTGTGTTTTCTCTCTCTAACGAATCGTTTGGGTTGTCTAGTAACGGAATTTTCTGGATGTTTTTAAAATGTTAACTGGTTTCGGAGAAATATATAGAGATAATTAATAAAATGTTGTAATATTGTAGTTTTCCCAATTATTAGTATAATTGGGTGCGTTTTCTATTAACGGGTAATAAACTATAATCAGATTTATCTGTTTCCATCGAAATTTTGGGTGTTTGTTAATGGTATTTTTATTTATAAAATTGTAGATTCATTTAGGAAATTAAAATAATATCAAAATGGTTGTCAGTTAAATTTCTCTCTTTATTAAAAAAGTAACACAATATTTTATATATTCTTAAAGAGATTAAAAAACAGCAGCTAAAACTTTAATCAGTTACTTGTTATTGAAATTTTAATATGTGCCTGTTTTTTTAAAAGGGAATATACACAAAAATTATGTAATAACTCGAAAAAAATTTGAATAAGGAAGATATTAGTTTAATTATTCAATGTTAAATAAAAACAATTATACTTTTAAGGTACTTTAATTATTGTTCTTTATTAATGCGAAGAAAATAAATTTGGTGTTTATGAAAATTGAAAAAAGATAAAGGTGATACAATTTCACATAGGTGCTGGTTTAAAAGCTTGAGGAAGGAAATGTCCTTCAGTTCAAATGCTTAAGTTCTACCTATAACTTATATATTTTTCTAAACATATTAATAAAATAATTAATTTATTTATTTATTAACTGTCGAAAGAATATGATATTGTCTGAATGGATAAATAGTTTACTTTGAGTTGTATACATAAATAAAACTGTAAATACTGAAAATATAATTTAACTAATTTCTGGCTTTGATATTCTTGAATTTAAAATCAACGGCAAATCCTGATACCCAGCCATTTGAACCAGTTGGCTTCTAGCCTATTCATTTTAGCATTCATACATAATTTGACCATTTTCTTGTTGATTTTGATTTTCAAATGTGTAATGCATTTTCTTATGAAATATTCAAACCATCAGTTGATGTTAAAAGGTTAGATTATTTGCATCAAAGAAAAAAACATCCTTTGAAATACGCTTTATAATAGGTAACCCTCACGAAGTTATCCCACAACTACTACTACAAAAAAAACAGCATATTACTCAACGACCCTCCGAAGAAGCAAGTGCTGAAATATAAACGTGCGTGCTAAAAACTAAAAAATACACGGGAGGTAAATAGCTGCCAAAATAACATCCCCTAAGTTGACGAACGATCCCACATCTCAGCGAAGAAAAACCCCTCACCCCTAAAGTGCAATAAGTAAACCCCTCCATCAATGCTATTTTAACAGGTAACAGGTCGACATTGGGTACAGGGTAATCAATGCTTTTTATAACTGGTGGGATGACAAGTTTTCCTCGGCTTTTTATTATTATTATTTCTGCTGGATGCTTAGTGGCAGAGGACTTACAGCTGGCTAATGGTTGTATTGTTTGGTACGTGGATTGCTCCACCGCCAAATTCAGCACGCGACTGCTTTCTCGGAGATGATGTGTTCTTTAAATAAATTGTAGGTTATTCTTTAATTCAATATTGGAAGCAAAAAAGGGAGGAGCTGGGTGGTAAGAGAATGGTGTCCTTGACAATTGAATTGTTACATCTGTTGTTTGGGCAACCGGGTAGTGCGGTCTGTAGAGCCATTTTAGAAAGTATGCAATAAATGTGGATGTAATTATACTTTAGTGATGTAAAACATGTTGTAGGTAAGAAGGAAGTGAATGCAAGTTGTAAGGAGAAGGTATGGTAGTTACACCCAGGACTCGATTTCAGCCGGAACGGTCCGGAACGGCGTTCCGGAACCTCTTTTTCGGAAAAAAAATTAATTTTCTTTATCAGGGGTCTCCTAACTACGGGCCGTGGGATGATGCAGCCCGCGAGTTTTTAATCTTCAAATTTCCAAAACTTTTATGGGGGAGGACCCCCAGACCCCCCCTTTTGTACTTAGAATTCAACTAATCACATTTATTTTTAGATTAAGTTTTTAAAAGTAAGTGGGAATCCTACCAAAAAATATAAAAAAATATTTCAAATTAAAAATTTTTTTTTAATGCATTATCTTTTTTTTTTGCAAATAACAATAATTGTGATTTAATTGTAAGGTTGTTACTTAATTGTTCTTTAAAATCACAATGGTGAACCCCCATTTGAACTACCCACTCAATATCCGCTTCCGGTGTTGATTCTTTTTTATTTGAACCAGATTTGCCAGATTGCTGGTCAAATTTGCAAAGAAAATCTGCAACAGCTTAAATTCTACCGTTTAAGGACTTTACGCCATCGCCATTCTATTCCTTAAATTCGCAAAATATACAACGCTAATGGTTCATTGATGATAAGCCGCCACACCTCCTGCAAGAGCCACCCTGTTGGGAAAAAAATACCAACAGTAAAAAGGGTGCTTTACAAAAAAAATTGTATAAAAAGCACATCGTCCTATATTAAGTTAGAACACTCTTCCTACAACACATTTGAATTTATTTTTAAATTTAAATTTGAAAATAAATGCTTAAGTGTTTGTATTGAAAAGCATTCGCTTTTTCAGTTTTGAGACCAATAATTTTACCGTTCCGGTACCTCCTTTTTTAGAAATCGAGCCCTGGTTACACCTATTCAAAACTGATTAGATATAATCCAAGCCTTCATTTCTTTACCAGAAAAACATCCCAATATTCCCCCAAATTCAAATATCCTTCTCGCATTTTTTTCTGGTCACGCCATTGTCTGCTAAAATACTAATTTTTATTGATTCCTCATATCATTTTGTCTTCCCTTTACTTATCCAGTCATAAAAATGTAATTTTTGACTAATATATTTTATGGACAGCATATATATTTCTTTTTGGGAGTTAAATTGTGTATTGTACAATATTTTAAAAGATTAATTAACAAAAAAAGTTTATGTCTGAGTTTAAAAGAAAATAGAGGATTCCAACGAAAATCACACCAAAATTTTTTCCTTCGGCACATTTTTCTTCTATATGAAAAGTGTCCAGCTGGTGCATCGACCCCCTTTATCTCACCCTACCACCGAACGGACAAAAATCACCAGGGGGTCGGCCGGCCATCGAATTTTAACGCTTCCTCGACTCCCCCACATAAGCAGTTTTTCATCATAAATCTAAAAGTGGGGAAAATCGCATTTTGTATTAAAAGCTTCCTTTGGAAAAAGGGAAGTGGTCAAGGTTTAGAATGGAATCAACAAATCTTGAATTAGAACAAGAACAATAAAATATTTGTAAGGTTTAAAAGATGCCAAACCATTGATGAAAAATTGAATGGATGGGCACAGTTCCTTCATTGCCATTCTATTATAAAAAAAAGTTAATTGAATTGTTTTCTTCAACCATCACCATTTTTAACACCCTATTATATTACTTCTCCCCATAAAATATTATTACATTTGAATTGATAGTGAACTTTTAGTTAATCTCAGATAAATGGTTTAACTTAGGGAAAGGCGCTGCCATCGAGAGCTGAAGTCTTTTAAAACTCTTCCTATTAGAATATAAAATACCCTTCCTTCTTCCTTGGATCTAAGAAATCTGTCCAGAGAAAGCTACCAGCTTATCCCTTACGCAACAAAATACTATTCGAAAAATCGTCGGCGAAAAACCATCTGCCCGAGGGGTCAAATGCGTGCATAAATTGCAACAAGTAGTCCGGTCGCAAATGTCCATAATAAAGCGTGGAAGGGACGAATCGAACAAAATGGGAGGGGTGGCGATTCAGGCCAGCCTGCACCTGCCTTCTGGGTTATGAAGAACATAGAACGGGGTGAGGCCGACTCACCTGCTCCATCGAAGCAACAGGTATGCGGACGACACTTTGCCCAAATTGCACCTGTGTTTTCGGACTTTTGATTGCCGACGGCTGCGACAAATATGAAACGAGTTTTTGTAGTGATTTGTTCTACCTGATGCATTCGTTATGGAAGCCTAGCTCAATTGTTGGAAACGAATGAAGGTATTTGACAGGTCTTAAACGCTTTTCGTTTGAATGAATGGAAAGGAATGATTGAAATTATTTTTGGGTTGTCTTATTGGAAGGCGTGAAGAAGCGGTTAAAATTTTTTCATGGTGTTTATGGGAAGGATTCAACTGTGTGATTGATAAAAATCAAAACTATTTCTCGTTACACAATTTAAGTGGTTTCAATAGCATAGAAAAACAAGGAATTTTTTTCTGTCAAGTGAGAATTCTATAGATTAATTTTTATTAATGTTTTTAGTACTGACTGTTATCTCTGCAAATTAAACAAACGAAGCACCTTTTTTCCATTTAAAATAAATATAAATCTAAGTACTTAATTACAAATTTCTCAATTTTTTTATCAATTTAATTATTTTAGTCTGTAAAACAATTAATTAATATTTAAATTAATAATCAATGTTTTACAATTATTATTGATATTTTTCTTTACATAACATTTTCATCTTTATTACCATTATTAATTGAAAATGCATTGTAGACAGGAAAAAGCTATAACCGTTTAAAGCAAAGAAATGAAACGGTTTTTTTGGAAACTTATACTTTTAATTACTTATGAAAACTAATGTAATCCTTCAGCGTTTCACAGAAACCTTTCTACAGAATCTTAAACATCAAGTTCACCGCCCTCCAAATCAGGAAATATCCGCGACTGTGTCAACAATAGAACCCGACGCCATTCCCGACGACAAAAAAAAAGAAAAATTCCAATCGTCATAATAAACGAAAACGCCGAGAAAATTAAGCAAATCATTATCGCGAAAACGACAAAGTCGAGAGCGAAAGTCATCAACCCTGTCGCCAAAAAGACAAAAGCACACAGCACAGAGGAATTAATGAACGGGTCATGATTTTTACACAGAAAACAGACGAACAACGCTCGACGTGAGACACCCCGAGAAGAGAGAGAACAAAAAGGGAAATCCCTCCCACCCCTCCGCGAGATGAGCGAGGGCGGTTACCATGGTAACCCCGTTTTAGGTTACAGAGAGAGGAAGGTAGAGCGAGCAAGCCGGCGAACCTCGCCAGTTTTCGAACGCCAAACGATCGGGAAGGAGCGACGCGACGCTCGGAAACCGGCGTTTCTTCATCCCTTTTCAGCAGAACGCGTGCATGGTTTGTTGTGTATGTTCATCATCATCTTCATCTTTCTCTGATGCGATCTTTGGAACTCTAGGAGGATTCTTGTTCTGTTTCGTCGGTTTGTGCTGTGCCTTGTTTGGAAGTTTTTTGTTGTGGTTAAGATTTTTTCCTACCGATGTTGTGAACTGGTGGAACGCTGTTGTTGTGGAATATAAGCCGCCGAGATGATTCTATGGATTAGATTTTTGTGGTTACTGTTCCTCAAATGCTTGCTTGTCTGTGGTAAGTACAAATTCATTTTTAATTATTTTTTTTCAGGGAGAAGAGGATGTATTGTTGCATCTTACAGCCGAAATGTAAAACTTTAATGAGTTTATTATGCGGTTTAATTCATTGCGAAAGGGGTTTCCATTTTCTATTTTAATTTTAATGACAAATTGTCATTGCTTTGCGGTATTACAATCTTTTTCGTGTAACTAAAGCGTTAAAAATCTCTACGAAATTCCTTTATTACTTTAAAAATAACATTTCTGTGCGTTTCAATGTTCTATTGCAAATTACCTAATATTTAATTTAGCATTATTCAATTCCTTTTTAATTCAATATTTTTTCCAAAAATTTAATCTAATATTGCTATTTTCTTAAATTCTTTTTGAGGAATAAAATTCCGTTTTCTTCCTTGTGGAACAAATTGTAATCCCTAAATTGGCATTAAACTAACACACAAAACTATGATAACAATATTCTGCATTAATTATTTTGCATCTTATATCACTGTTTCGAAAACTAAAATCTTTTGAAATAAAGCTGATGGACGTTAAAAAAACACCGCCCGAATCCATATCACCCAACTGCAGAAGTTTATATGAGGCAGACTCGGTAAACAACATTCATTTTTTATAACATTGGAAATCCATAATAATCCCCTCCATCTGGATGAAAGCGAAACCAGCAGGTCCATAAGTTTTCTGTGTACACTTCTCCGTTTGCAATGGCCTTGGGGTGTAGGGGGGAGGAGATCAGTACGCTTTCTCTGCTCCGCCATTCACCCCTCTTGCTGCCCCTCAAAGCAAACGATCGACTCCATAATCCAATATGAATAGTTTTGCGGCCTGTCTAATCCGAGTCAATTGTTGCCATTTAACTTGAGGTTTATAAACATTGTAATTATTATCCTACGCGTGGAGGGTATTTATGTCATTTCCTTGTGACAAGTATACCCGCCCAATAACATCTGCTTTCGCTTGACAATTAGAAGCATCTCTAGCGGAATATATCGGGACAATGGATGGAGCATCATCATCTGTAACGCTGCCAGATGGGAAGTTTGAAAAACGGCAACGACCCCAATAAATACATTGTATTAAAAGAGGAGAGCAATTTAAAGGAGAGTTTCGGTTGTTTTATGCAGCGTCTTGGCGTAATTTGTCAAAAATAATGAGAAAGAAACTCCCACTGAATGTGTGCCGTGGTTTTTAACTTTTCCGATTTTTAGTTACACTGCTGTGCCTAAAAATTAAAATGTTATTTGACTCAACTGTGTCAAAACGCTTGATTTGAGGCGTGAAATTGCATCTTTGCTCACGTATGAACATGATTTAATTGCGGACTTGATAGTGGGTCCAAGGAAAATGTGACGTAACGTCAATTGAAACCATGAGACTACCCTAATCTTATTTAACATCGCCGATTTGCATCAACTTATTTCGATATTTTTTCTTGCCCATTTGAATCTCATTTCCTCATTCTGTAATTAATCTCCTCAGTTTTCCTAATGTTTTGATTCATTAATAACATTCACTTGGGTATTTAATTGTTATTCAGTACATTAAAAATACCCTAAATTCACAAGTGCAGAGTTGAAAATTCTTGTTTCAAAAATTTTTACTAAGCCGCGCTTATCATCAAATAGATTTGCTTGTTATATAAATGGAGTGCACAAATTATAAAAAAACCTTAAAAACACTAATCCATGGGTGCATTTCAAAAATATTAGAAACTTTTTGAGTTCATTTACAATTCTAATGAATATTTTAAATGAATTTGCATCATTTTAAAAAGACATTTTCAATATTCCTATCTAGAGATGTGGGTAGCAAAATTTTCCACTATGCTTTTCCGGAAAATTGTCCGCTGTTTTTTTTACTTAGTTTTATAAGGTCAATTTTGTATCCAATTTGCTTCTCTTTCAAAGAAGTAAAATTAGTTTGATATAAATTTAATGTTATTGTTATTTTTTTGCATTGAGATCATTGTCTTT
This sequence comes from Tetragnatha versicolor, assembly GCA_024610705.1. Lineage (NCBI taxonomy): Eukaryota > Metazoa > Arthropoda > Arachnida > Araneae > Tetragnathidae > Tetragnatha > Tetragnatha versicolor. The sequence goes on from JANDEH010000005.1 coordinate 60,732,331, forward strand.
AGTGACTTTCTTTTTGGTATATTGGAACTCAAAAATAGTAATAAAAAATCTATTTAATTTTTTTGTTAGGGGTCATCCATAAATTACGTGAGGTGTTTTTTCCAAAATCTGGACCCCCCCTCCCCCCTTGGTGAGATTTAGTGAGATTTTGCTGGACCCCCCCTCCCCCCCAAGTGAGATTTACCTACAACCTTTAAAAATAATTTTCTGTCCAATTCGTTAGCATTTTGAGGAAAAGGACATTATTCCGCCTAAAAATCCCCATAGTATCTTATCTGTGAGTATTATTCCTTTCTCAAACTTAAAAAAATCGTTTAATTTCGAACTTAAAAAGTTGACGTGAGATTTTCATCGACCCCCCCTCCCCCCTTGGTGAGATTTGGTGAGATTTTTCCAAACCCCTCCCCCCCCCTTTTTGACCTCACGTAATTTATGGATTACCCCTTAGAAATATGCCCCTGCCAGTTCTTTTAGATATTTTGTTTTCATTTCAGTTATTCATAGGTCAATTTAGTAAATGAATAACGAAATAATTTCTCGTTAGTGGCATCTTTTAATTGAATATACATTATATACACATTATATAGTTATTAATTTCAATATTTAACACTACATATTATTTAAAAATTTAAAATCATGATTTCAATGCTTTATTAATTAGTTATTTATCGTGTTTTATTTTTGGATGAATCTTATAGGAACATAATCTAGAGTTGATGAAAATACTCCAGTTTTGTTAATTTGTTGCCTCCAGTGATGGGAAGTTTAACTTAAAAATACTTTATTATAATTTAGTGGCTTGGAAAATTTTCCGTTTCAAAATTTTCAGGAAAACCCACATCTCTATTCCTATCTCAACGTTGAATTGCAAAAGCTACCATAACATGAATGAACTTAAGTGTAATGTAATATCTTAATAAATGTTCCATAAAAATAACTTTATTATGCAAATCCTTCAAAAAGGATTGAAGAACATAATCATTTTCCAGCTCATTTGCCATCATACAACCCCCATTTTGACCATATTCCCAAACTTCAATATCATAATCATAGAATCTAAAAAAAATCATCCAATCTTACTCCACACATCGATAGCTTCACTTCAAAGGCGTTCACACGCTGGTGGAACTAATTTTAGTTCCTCCGTATTCATCTGAAGCATAGATAGTCAAATGCTGTTGGACCACACCCTTGCTCATTTTCCTACCGGCAATATTTTTTTCTAGGAGGGTAACCTTTACTTAATACGAGGCATACAAAAATTTTGACGGATAGTCCTTCAATATTTTCTTCTTGCAGTTGAGGTCAATGATTCCAGTATGCAATCATCCTCGTAGTATATTACTCACTGTTAGAAAATCTATTCTCACCCGTGTATTGTGATTTGCATACATAGACTGTCTGCTATACCTCGTCAAACGCCTGGTGAATGCTATTTTTTATCTGTGGTGAACAGGTGTGGGACTAGTTCTCTTTTGGTAGTCAAGACGGTTGACAGCTCTCCCTCTGGGATGAGCTGCAAAAAGCTAAGTGAGGTTATGCGTTCTGAGGAGTAGTAATTTAGAGTAACAACCAGTTTGGCTGTCGGGAGCAAAAAATGAAAACGAATAAATACGCTATCCTCATGCATAAGGATAATGAGTTTTAATTTAAGGCAAGACTAGAACTGGGAAAGACCCGGACAATTTAAGGACTTATTAATAGCTGGCTATTATTTCTTAAGAGAAAGAAAGCTATTACTCGCCTTATACGATGTGAGAGTTCGGGTTTCAAATAACAAATTTGGACGTTTACTCGTTATCCTTTGTGATTCATTTCTATAGCAGTTTAATGGTTAATTTATGTTAAAGGATAATGAACTTGTTTTATGTCTTTTGAAATGGAAATTTTAATGTTAAGTTCAATAAAAATATTTCTTTATAATGGGTTCTAGTTAAAAATTTTCTAGTTGAAATAGCTTTTTAAAAGGGGTTAAGTATAAAAATGCGTATGCAATCTGTTTGATACCGCTTTACATAATATATTTATGTGAGTGGATCGAATAATTTTAAGAAGACGAGTTTCGGGAAGAACCAGTATATCGCTCTTTTAAAGAAGGAAACATTTTCTTAATTTCATTACAACACAATGAACAGTTTTAGTAGCTCAGAAATACTATTAACATCTGGCGTTAACGTTGCTTTTGTATTCGATATGATTTTGTGCAGTTAAAATTCATCACTTATTTTAAGACCTGCTTAAACTTTCTGAAACTGTTTATTTAGTTGTTTCCCTTCAATAAAATATTATGTTTTAAGTTCATTTTTAATCAGTCTTAAATGTATGGAATGGTGTTTTTTCTTTCCTTGCCGTCAACCAGGAGATTTTTCATTTAGGATTAGTAGCTTTAAAAAGGGGCGACAGAAAAATAATAAAAGATCTCGCAAAGAAAAAAACATGAATTGAATAAAAATTATGAATGGATAATCATCCTTTATAAACCCCTCAACAGTAAATCAAATAATTAAATAAAAACGGCGGCAATTTCTCTTAATTCCCCATTTATCCCCCATTCAATGAACCTCCATTGCTTAATATCTCATTCGCAGAATGAAGCCGCACTTTATCTGCCCGGGCTATCATAATGAGTCGTTACGTTTCATTCTGCAGCTCTCCCTCCATTAAGTGTAATTACCCCCTATTCATCAACACATTCTTTAATGAGGGCTCGCAATATGGCCACCCATTTCCTCCGAGAAATGTGCCGGAAAAGATTACAGAGTGAGAGAATCCTTGACGACTTGAGATGGTTTTTCCTGAAACGGAATAAGTCTTTTGTTTTTGCTCAGGTAAATCGGTGGGTTTCGCGTTTCACGCCGCTGCCTCTGTTGAGCGCTGTTTACTAACTTGAAAACGATCCGGCTCTCTCGGACGTTTTTCTTTTTCTTATTGCGTCCGTTTCCGGCGGACTTTCGGTAATGGTGACCCGTGGAGAGGATTGGGTGGTCTTCTCGTTCTTGAAGAAGAATAAATTTTTTTTGGGATTTTGCGAGAGATTTTAGAAATTAGAGAGGCTGTAAAGACGACAGAAATAATTACGACTAGGAGGGGTCGATCCTGGTTTTAAATTTCTGTGTCCCATTTTTCTGAAAAATGAAATGTATTATGTGAAAAAGATATTTTTTATGGAAAATTGAAGCGATGATAGAGCTAGCAGATCGGTGCTTAAACCAAAAAAATCGTACAAAATTCAAATATTTTGTGAATGTTTTCTTACAAATAACCATTAAAGCTAATCTAAATTTTGTGAAAGCAGGGGCGGATCCAGGATTTTCTTTTGGGGGGCACCACTGAAATTTTTGTCCTACCTGAGACACGGCAGTAAAAAGACTTTTGCTTCGGGGGGGTTGACTCAACGTCATTGTAAAATCTGTGAAAGGGCACTTCTTGAAGTGTGGTCGCATCATGCAGTACACCTCCACCCCTTATAACGTAATTTGTAACTGGCCCCTTAATTCTTGCTTTATTTGCTATCAATAAGAGCACCTCAAAATATTTTTTCCAATGATAAACTAATATTTAAACTCACTTAAATTAAATTTCGTGTTTACTTCATAGCTTTGCCATGAAAAAGTTATTGAGGTATCTCACTAGGTTGTTTTTCGATGCGGTCCAATGAATCTAATCTTATATCATAATAGCTTTATATTATAATAGTTCTCCGTTTTCTAAAAATTGTATATTTTATGCATTATTTACTTGAATAAAAAATATTTTAATACAAAGCTAGTAAATGGGTAAATATCGTGCACATTCGCGTATTAGGTTTGATTATATCCCCCTAAATAAAACTTGCGTAATATATCAAGAAAAACACAAGAATTTTCTTCATCATCATACTTTTTCGCCATTACACTAACAGCTTGTTGATTTAACATTGTTGTTAACCCATTTCCATAATCTATCCATTACAGCCCCAACCCTGAAACGCTGACGATAAAAATCGAAGGTTCATTAGATCGAATTTGAACAATAAACCTTCGAATTAACGTTCATTAGAATAAAAGAACAAGAAGCCCGAGTTGAGTCACGATCCGACAATCATCACACCGACCCCCTGATCATGAACTGAGGAGATTCGAAATTCGATAACTTGTAAAAGCAAACTGTTTGTTTTGGGTGAAAGTATGCGAGACTTTAATTCGAGTCTGTTTTAGTCATAAAGGGATTAGGAATAGAGATCATGTTGCTATAGCAACCCTACGTGGCAACACTATCTCTCAGTTTTCCTCAAGAAGTCTGCAGGTATTTTGAAGCAATATGACTTTGAAGCCTTTTCAGCATGTAAGTCTGCAGTTTTTCTACTCAGCAATTTTACTACCATTCCATTCTATTTTTTGGGTTTATCGTTTGTAATTTTTCAAAACACTGCGGTTTTGTAAAGATCGGCTTCAAATTGTATTTTTCGGATGTTATGGAAGAAAGTTTTAATGAACATCTTATGCAATTTTTTGCCCTCTTTTCATTTTATCTTTCTGATTACTTTTTATGAGTATTGGTGGGGAAAATATTTTATGTATGATGGAGGTAGAAAAATTAAATTGGCAAAGACTGTCTGTTATTTGGATCAAAGCGTAGCTGGTGGAGTTTGGCTTTGGGTTCATATGAAATACTGAATGACAGCCCAGCAAAAAAACAGCAACATTTCTTCAAAAAAGTTAAGGGAATTCGGACACTTTGTCTGCAGTTTTCTTTAGAAACTCTGCAGTTTGCACTCTGAAGACCACTGATGTATTCAAAACTGCTGTAAAAAACTACAGACTTAAGTGCTGAAGGAAGTCCTATTTCTACAAAATAACTACAGACTTCTTTGAGAAAACTGCATTTTTGAGGCTTTTTTGAAGAAATTTCGGACATGTTTTTTGTGCTGGGAGTTTAGTGAATTGTGAACTTAGGTTATGAATAATTGAAAGTTTTCTGCATCGATGTCTGTGGCTGTTTCTGTGGGGTTGGTGTTTTTGGAATGGCTCTTACTGGCCCAGTTTGACAAAGACAACTTCCATAAGACATAAAGGATCTGAAAAGAAACCAAAATCCATGTTCGTCTCAAATTTGTATTTAGTTGGACTTCTCACAAACATATCTCAAAGAATTTAAATTCTCTCTCTCTCTTTAGATAACAACTGTATGGTTTAATAACTAAATCCATTTGTTTGTTTTCTTGTTCCAAGCGAGAAGTTAATCGCCTAAATCTCTGCATTAGTTGATCACGGTTATTGTTATCATCATCGAAAAAACGTTCCCACTTTTTTTTCTTTGCAAAGAGTTTGCTCTAATTCACCACCATCACGATTCTCACTTTTTCAAAACTTGACAACTCAAGGCCTCTGTTCTAATTAGTAGATGGAAGCTTGTAGCTTTGGATCTCCGTGCATTTTCGCTTTCTCTTGTCCGTCTTGTTAAGTGTTTTCCATGCACGGATCAATGGACCGGAAGGGTGTCGGTATTTAAGAGAGTTTTTCTGGCGAAGTGTCGGAAGGAAGGTCTGTGGATGTGCCGGTAATTAAATAGAAGCAACATGGGGTTCAAGGTTTTTCAGGGCTGCTTTTTGTTGTTGCTGGTGGCAACAGCTGTTAGGGGAAGTGGCGTAATTGGCTATGTTTTTGCTGTTATAATAGAAAGTTCTTCTGTTCCTTTTTGTTCGCTTAGTATGCTGGTATAACTAGTTATGGCAAACGAGTTAGCGTGAAAAGTTAGTTCCTGTCTTGCAAGATTTATTAATTTATCTTGTGGAGGGAACTACTGTGTAATTGGCTTCTAATTATGAAAAGTTATGGTCTCCTTAGCAAGTACTCTGGAAATAATGGTACTTAACGAGTCGGTATTCTTTTGGATATAAGAACAGTCATAAATTTTCATCCTTTAGAAAAATCAGTTGTAAATCTTATGTGGATAAAGAGAAAATCCATCTAGAAGGTGCACTATATAATGTGTGTTAATCTTACATAAATGTCCACCCGGGGTTTCCGGTTGCATACAACTTTATTAGTATCTCTCGAACTTTTTCAAGCATATACCTACCTCACACGAGAATAAAACGACTGGCGTTTTCCCCTTTCAAAGGATTTTCAATGGAAAGTTTAACTTTTTTTAATGATTGGAACAATTTAAATTTTATTTCCACTTGTCCTTTGATTTGATTTGTATAAGGAAAATATTTAAAATTTAAAATGTTAATTAACGCAATAGTTAATGTGCCACTACCTCAGCAATGATTCTTCCCTTTGTTGACCCATTGACTTCCCATCGACCTAGACGGAAACTTTAAAGATTCTTGACAAACTTAAATTAGAAAGAGCTTATAAAAGAAATAATATTCTTTTAACATTATAATGAGTGGATTAATACATCTTTTTAAAAATATTTTTATAAGACCACAGTTTAAAAAGAATAGCAAAGTTTAAACCTGTAATTGATTAAAATAGTATACTGAAGTGTAATCGATAATTCTCCTGAACTACTTGGTCATAAATAGTATTTTATGACCTAAATGACATTTTCATGTTATTCGATTAAATGTGGAGGCATAAAACAAGGGATTAGAAAAAAAATCTCTAACCGTAATAAGAATGAAAAAAGATACGTTTACTCCTCCCATACAATTTTTTCATCGTGTAGTTTTTGCACACCAACATTATTTTCTCCTCGCATCATCCTAATACCCGTGTTAGTAATTTCATACCACATGTGTGTACCACCATCAGACATCAGTCGGATCTTTTTATTCCTCCACAATCTACTCACAGCCATCAAAGTCTAGACGCGCACATAAATTCCACCTAAAAGCGTCGTTTTCGGGCTCTCCCCTTTCCCTTCCCAGACAAGAAAAAAAGTTCCAACTCTAATCCTGAATCATGGCAATTAAAAACCATTGTGGCCTCGGCGAGTCACTGAAGGCAGGCCTTGTTCCCGACCCTGCGCGTTTAGAGCGCTCGTAAAAGCGCATGAGAGCGGACCTCCCGCGAACGCCGCGTATTTTACACTCTTCTCTGGGATATAATGAATGAAATGAAGGCGGAAAAAATACCACCTCGTAATTTGCGGGGAAGACAGGCGCGGTCCCGATCTTACAAATTAAATAACGGTTCTTCTCTGCAGAAAAAAAAATGTTCAAGTTACGGAGTCAGCGAAATTCGTTTGGGGATCATTCTTAAATTGCGTCGCAAAACATCTCTTTTGTACTTCACCAGCATCGACTATACTCTTTGTTCTTACTGGATTCCACAGTTAGAAAAGCTTATTTCGGTTAAAAAATAAATGCTGAGTTAAATAAAAAGGGATTATGCAACTTTGTCTTCAGTTAGATGGATTCCTATTTCGGCCTACATCCGCCTATTTAAAGAGTTATAGGTTTTTAGTTTTACATAAAATGTTAATTGATGTTACAGATTCATTTAAGCAGACTGCGATTTTTGTGAGCTTTAAAAAATTAGTTGAAATTATATTTTGATAATTTTAAATCTCACGCGGCGGAATAATTACTGCACTTTCATGATTATATAATTTTAAAGTGCTCTGAAATTGTAAGCTGTATTTCCATAAAAAAATGGAACCTTAAAAACCATAATTTACCATAAAAGTACTATTTAATAAATTTTTTGAGATAATCAATTATTTTTAAAGCTTTTTCTAAGCGTAATACTACATTCACACATGAAAAGTTAATCTAGTTTAAGTGCTAATCTAGCTTAAATATATCATTGTACAACAGGGTGTATCGAAAAAAACTTTTTTCGATTTTGCTGACGCATTAGTGCGGAAAAGTTGTCTAAGGTGGCAGAGAGTACCTGTGAATTTTTTCAGAATTTTTAGATAATTTCTTAAGGTGCCACATTGGCCCTGAAGTTCCCCATGTTAATCCTATGAGGCGCGCAGCCAAAAAGGCCGAAACTCGGTTTTTCGCCCCTCATTTCTACCCTAATCACACGACGAATGTCTTGTCTCGAGTTATGGACTCTATACGATGTATGCTACCCGACAAAACTTGAATAATAACTTAAATCTTTATATTATGTTGATTGTGGGCTCTGATTTGAACGAGGAAATACGCGATTTTCGACGAAATTTGAGCATACAAAAAAACGTAATATAGATATTTAAGCTATTATTCAAGCTTTTTCGGGTAGCAAACATCATATAGAGTCCACAACTCGAGGGGAGACATACCTCGGTTGATTAGGGCAGAAATGAGGGGCGAAAAACCGATTTTCGGCCTTTTTGGCTGCGCGCCTCATAGGATTAACATGGGGAACTTCAGGGCCAATGTGGCACCTTAAGAAATTATCTAAAAATTCCGAAAAAATTCACAGGTACTCTCTGGCACCTTAGACAACTTTTCCGCACTAATGCGTCAACAAAATCGAAAAAAGTTTTTTTCGATACACCCTATTGTACAATGATATATTTAAGCTAGATTAGCACTTAAACTAGATTAACTTTTCATGTGTGAATGTAGTATTACGCTTAGAAAAAGCTTTAAAAATAATTGATTATCTCAAAAAATTTATTAGTACTTTTATGGTAAATTATGGTTTTTAAGGTTCCATTTTTTTATGGAAATACAGCTTAAAATTTCAGAGAACTTTAAAATTATATAATCATGAAAGTGCAGTAATTATTCCGCCGAGTGAGATTTAAAATTATCAAAATATAATTTCAACTAATTTTTTAAAGCTCACTTAGCACTTAAACTAGAATAACTTTTCATGTTTGAATGTAGTATAAGGAAGGATGAACACTCAAAATAAAGAGAATAAGGTTTAAAACAACTTCCATTTTCAAGCTCACTTAAAACATTTAATGATCTTTTAAAAGCTAAAATGAAATACAGCAGTCTAAATTTGTTAAAATCTGTTGGGGTAATTTTTTTTGCATATTAAACAATTTTTTAACAATTTTGTGAGAGAGACATCTCAATGATAACTCCACATTCAATCCACACAATTATTACGACCCCTTCTCCAGCCCTCTTTTGATGTAATATTAGAAAGACCCCTTCTAAAAAAAGAATCTAACCCGAGAGCGAACAAAATTCGTTATCACCCGCCTGGCCGGCCTGAAACCATGAAACTCGAAATTCGGCGGTTTCTTTTGATACCGGTATTGAATGTCGCCTCAATGTTCCTCTTTTAATGTTCCCACTTTATAATTGGAATGATTCAGATAGTAGAATGCGGGTTTGATATAAATGGTGTGGGGACCACTGATATAGAACTGCCCGAGGTGTCTATTAGGTGGAAAAAAAAATTTTTTCGGTCGGTAATTAACGTTGCTGAGTGCAGAGCTTGTAGAACAGTGGCGCTATCTGTCAAACCCCCTTGATCAGCCCTCCCTTAAGGGGGAGAGGGCCCCTTAAATGTGTTACTGAAACTGTAAAAAATGGGTGGTGGTGGAATGCAGGGAGATGGATATCTCTAGATTAGATTGGAATGAATGAGTCCTGGGTTGCATGATTTCATGGAAGCTACACTCTCATTGTGGTATTGAAAAAATTGGAAGTTTTCAGAAATTCCTTTAATACGATTCCTTCTATTAGTGTATTGATAACTTTAAGATACAGCTAGCTGGAGGTATTCTTTTAAGTTTAGCCAAATAATTCATGGGATTAATCTCGTAATCCGTAGGGGAGAATGGGGATGAATGGGACAAATTTCATATTTTTGCTAAAATTGAAAAAAAAAATTTCAATCCTGTAACAAGTTTAAAACCAATAATTGAACTCTTGGTCACATTATAAATGAGTGTATTCAATCAATTACCCATTATTTAAACTCCGAGAAAAGTTTTTATGAGCGCATGTATTTTGTCCCATTCTTCCCCTTGGTGGGGATGGATGGGACACCGAGTGGGGATGAATGGGACAGTTAAAAAAAGTTTAAAAATTTATGAAATAACAAAGTTATTTTAAATATTGCACAACGTTTAGCTTTTTAAAGGAACAGCACACTTCTATTTTCCAAAGAAAAAAATTAAAAAAGCATTTAAAGGGCAAAAAACAGCCTACATTTATTCGACTTGATGACGAGTAAAATTAACACATAAACTGAAGCAAATGCTTTTGTTCTTTCATCTCAGTGGTTGAAGCTGGTGTTATTTCTATTGCTACTCGCTTTTTATGGGTTTGTACTTTTAGGAGTGCAAACAGATAATTTTTGATGCCTGGACCTAACCCCCAAAGCTATTCCTCTACTGCAGTAACATTCTCCTTGCCATTTTGAAGGAAATTTTCATAAAAATAGAGCATAAAAACCTAACTTGTTTGAATAATTGTTTAACCATAGCATATTTGAGATGACAGTTGCAACTATTTGCTAATTAGGACTTTGAATATTTACACATGAGTTTGGAACATAAAACACAAGTTTAAACATAAATTTTTGCACACTATTTTATTAAACTTTATCAGAAATAACTTAAATGAGTTGAATATAGCAAGCTATTGATGGAAAGTTTTGGAAACGGGAAATGAAGTGATGATGGAACTGTCCCATTCATCCCCGCAACTCTTGTCCCATTCATCCCCGTACCCACTTATTTTTGAAAAACTAAAATTAGACTAGGAAAAAATCCATGGATTTTCTTCATTTAAATTGGAAACTATACTAATATAAGTACTCTTTCAAAACACAGTAAAATTTAAAGCTTTAGTTAAATTATTTTTTAATAAATAATTATAGAAGTAAAACGATAAAAGTTACTTTTGGTATGGGAAAACACATTTAGTTGTCCTATTTATACAAAAATGGAAGCTGATGTCAATGAACACAATTTTTTGAATAGGCTAGGTACTACTATCTTATGGCTGAAATAACAAAAATTTAAAGTGAAGTTAAGGTATAAAAAATTGAGCTGTCCCGTTCATCCCCTGTCCCGTTCATCCCCGTTCTCCCCTACTCATGCTTTCACAGTGCTTAAGAATATAGGAGGAACAGAATATTTGTTTCTCAACTTCTGTGTAACTAGTATCACTCAAAGATATTTTATGAATGGCTACATAGACAGATGTACGGACGGCACAATTCAGAATATTCCATTTTCTGAAGGTATAGTTATGCATCCAGAGCAATCGGGGGAAGACTCATCCACCTTCAACGTTAGAAGTCTGGTTTTTCCTCTTAAATCTACTCATGAATGGCTAATATCGCCTCCCATCAAGCAATAAATGACAAAAAAATCGCTAGAATTCCAATATTCTGTGAGAAAAACTTCAATTTAGAAAAATTTAGCTTCGAATCCCCCTCAATCTTTTCACATTGGTTCAATAAAAAGTTCAAGGAACCTAGAGAAAACTTTCAAAGACGTTCGGGGGTAATCCATGTTGCATTCCTGTTTATCCAATCATGGTCTCAATGTTTAACTTGTGTTTAGATGTATGCATTACATCAAAAAAAGTCTTTCAGCCCTATCATACTTATGGGATTTTTTGTGCAGAATGTCTTAATTAGGGAATTGCGCCATAAAACTCCAAACCAAATCCAAGTTTCACTCTATAATATTGTTTCAAATCTGTGCTTAAGAAGTTAATTTTATTTCGATAACCTATGTATTTTGTTTCGATAACCTTGGTTCAAAAACCCTTGAAACGTCTACTATACAAAACTATATATTTTTCCATCGCATTTTTAAAAAAATAAGGTTGGTTACTTATCGTCATCCATCACCATTCCCATTGTGTTGAGTGAGCCAAATTTAAATGATCCAACAACAGAACTCCATTTTTATTCCGTAACGAACGAGATCGTGATTATTTTAAATACAAGTTCTCAACACCGTACAAGCGTATCCTCTCCCGGCTTTATGTAAATCTCTGTCTTATCATCTGCATGTTGAGCAAAAAGAATCGAACTTTTTGGGGTTCAAGAAACCATTCTCTTTTCCACCGGATCATGAAAAAGATGCAATCTGAGGGATGAATGAAATGTTCGTAGAATTTCTGTAGAATAAACTGGGGAGATTTGAGAACATACATTTTGAGATTGCGGTTCAGCTGAATGCGATTTGCAAGGTTAACGACCATACAAGTACGATAGTCGTTTTTGAATGCACATTTGCTTTCATATGTGATTCCTAAATCCATTTATTTTCAGTTCAGATTGAACATGAGATATTGTGTAAAATAATGATGTATGGAAATCAGTTGTAGTCGACTAGGAATCGATCGTTTCGGTTAGCTGATGGTTACGTTGTCATGACCTTTTATATTTAATGTTCAATTGATAATAAAAATAGAAATGAAATTACTCACCCTTTTTAGGAGATATTACTAGTGAATTTTTAAACGTTTCTCATTTTGTTTACAGGAATATAAAATCAGAAAGCTATCCCTATGATAAACTTTCAAAAATAGGGAGATATTGAAAAAGAAATTTCTATTGGGTGACACAAAGAAGTTTGGATGTGTTTTTCAATACCTTTTTTAGCGCAGATCCTTTAGGGGAGGTTTACCTTTTTTAAATAGCACTATTAAATTGTGGGGTTTTTTTTACAAATAGCAGACTATTCTTGAAATCACATCCATTGTGTAGAACTAATACAATCTACTCAAAATATTATAGATTTTAGAGAAATTCCTGCTATCTTAAAGAAATTTCAATAGAATGTGTTCCAGCAAAACTTTTATCAAAACTGTCTCCTTCACGTTTTTATTTACTGATATGTTTCTCAAACAAAAAATAGATCCGGTATTCTCCAGTCTGAATATTTAAAAGTTTTAGTATTGTATAGCATACTTTGCGCGTTTTAAGAGAAAATTACATAGAAAAAGGGAACCCTTTAACGACATTTTCCTAACTGTCCTAAGCGGAAGGCAATAAATTGTATTTTTGCGGTTAATACAGCCGATAAACATCCTTAAAAGAGGGCAAATCGTATAACAATTAGTGCAATAATCTTTTGGATCTCCCGCCTTGTACTGCTGATTCAAAGACAAATTGAGCATTCTTCGCAACAGCATTCTTGCTGCCGATACGTTCCCGTGAGGCCCTTCTTATTCTATTGTCAGCCGTATATTTCGTAATGATAATGAATTGATTCATGTTCGTAATAACATCCAATGACCCTCCACGGCTCTCATTACGTTCGGAGTCCCCAGTCATCTCGCCCAATCACCTCATCCTTCATCGATGTTATCTGGGAGCACTTAACACCTCTCCGTCTCCACACTCACAGAAGTCCGATTTTCGTTGACACAAGGACACGAATGCCGAAAATTCGTCGATTTTTCATCTGTCTTACGTCTCAGACAATGCAGTGTGTGTTGTAATTTGCGAAGGTGATAGCTCATACATACTAAATGGAGATGGATGGGCTATCTCTTGACCTGGGTTATGCAGCGGTGATCGGTTTGGGTTAGCTTGTCGCTTGTAGTTTAGGTACAAAATGACGCTGCTGGGTGACTGAAATTGATTACATGATGAAGGAGTCGTGAGACGGGTACGGTGTCTCCTGGTTGATTTTAGAAAGTTATAAGCGAGTGAAAGTTACTTTAATATTTTAGAGTGCATTTAAGTGGGCTTTTAAAATTGCTCTTCATCGTCTTACGTCGTCAAGGGATTTATGCAAAATTATCTTAGCATTTTCTGTGAGCTTGATTGAGGCTGTGCTGTGGTTACCCCTAAAGTTCGAATAAGTTCCAAGCTAAAGCCTTTTAAACTAGGAAAGGAACATTATAACATTTCAATTGGAAATTAACTAGTGAATTAACCATTACTATTCAATGCACTGTTATTGTTTTACTATTGTCATTGTTAATTTCATATTAATGGTAAAAGGTGTAATAAAAAAGTAGAAAGTGTATAAACGAATAATAAGGAAAATTTTTATTACCAATTTTCTTTTCCATACTATCTTTCAAACTGAAATAGTGGATTACATGCCATACTTGAAAATATATTACTTTAAAACAATCATAAACTAAAGATCATAGTTCTCAATAAAATTTCATTCACAAACACTGTAAAATCTACCCATTTGTTTTATCCAAGTAAACCGATCAAAAAAACACCATCAATAACATCCAGTTCCTTATAAAACAATAGAGATAAGGTAGGTAAAGCACTCAAAATTGAATAACTGCACCACTCCTAATCCCTTCGATGGAACAATACCTTATTTTAGAGGTCAATTTACTTGTCTCTTGGAAATTTAATTCACCCTATTTCTTGTTCTCCAAATAGTTTCGTTATCTAATGATGTGTAGTTTGCGGAGATAAGCAGACCTTCTCTTCATCTTTTCCTTGGAAAAGCCCGAATATTATCAGCTTACTTCTTTGCCGATCCCTTCCTTGATTGGTCAGGATTGAACCCTTCAGGTTTTTTTAGATTGTTTTCTTTGGATTGGCGAAGTCTTTTCATACATATATAACAATCCCAATCTCGCTCTTTCTTTGTACGTTCCCGATATTTCTTTAATCTCTACCATGATTTTCTTTGTCTGTCGATCGAGATTATCAGGGCACTCAAGGCTGGGTGATATTAGTTTGGGTTTTTTATTTCTTCGATTCAATTTTTTTGGAATGGAAACATACCGATCCCTTCTGGGTGTGTGTTTACGATTATAGCTTTTATTTTAATATCTTATTTCCAATACGTCTTTATATTACGCGGTGGATTAAATTATTCTAAGGATTTCGTTAATTGGAATTGCGGAAATGGGTCTATCAATATACTCGGATAGCAATTGTGATTTTGATGGGGTTTCTCGTTTTCAAAATGGATGAAGCACAAACAATTTTAATGGAGAAAAGTAATAATTGTGTAGAAAACGATGAAGGCTATCTCCAGTCTTGATTACACTTCAAGGTAAGTGTTCCCAAGCCAGCAATAGGTGTCGGGGGAACTTCAAAGTATAGATTCTGCTCCCCTCCCCACTCGCGGCAATATAAGTAATAAAGATTTTCCTCCTGCGTGGGGTTTCCATGGAAACCTTTTAAGAGGTTGGAAGGTGGCTTTTAAGATTTATATTGCAAAGTGAAAGTATTTTCCATAGAAAACTAAGTTCTTGGGTCAAATGAAAAAGGGATTAATAATTGTTTTAATCCTATTCTACATTTATAGCTTTAAATTTTAAGTAGGCTTTAATTCTAAACATCTTTTTGTTGTAACTATTTCATAGTGGTTAGCTATTTAATGTTTATATTTTTTTTTTATCTTTTTACTTTTATTAATAAGGAAAAAGGATTTGAAAGACATGAAAAGAGTTTGTTATCTCATTAAAAATCTTCTTTTAATCAAAGAAGTCCCTTGTTCAATATCAATGAATTTTCCGAAATGCTAGAGGGGACCTCGGTAACGCTTCTTTTCCAGGAAAACTTGTCCCCTGCTCCCACATCTCAACGAAACCCTAAATCATGGTGACAACTTCCCCACGGCGAGTTATAAACAGATTTCGACTAGGGCGCGTTAAAAAAAAGGAATAATGCCCCCCTTCCCATCAGAGCAAATCTTCTCGAGAAAAAAAAAAGATCGCCCTGTAAACACAATTCGTCGCCACACACGTCGATCCCGTATTACTTACATATCACATTCAGTGTATTCTCCACCAATAAACTGGATATTCCGATGGGGGCAAATAGAATAAAAAAGCGGCGTGGGAAGAGAGAGGACGGTGTCGAATATCGGATTCTCGCTCCTCTCGATAGCGTGACCTGGTTTTTCCCTGTGTTGTTGGGTGTTTATTTTACAGGTCTGTGCTTTTTATGTGGACGAGAGGCTTGGATTTTTATTTGTTAGGCTTCTGTTAGATTTTGACGTGTTTCTTGGAATATTCGCTACGTTTTCTTATCTTGATAATGATAGATTTAGCAGTTTTGGAAGGAATAGATCAGTTAAAATTTGTTTAGGAATAACCCAACATTTGTTCTAAAATACCAATGCGGTGCAAGTTTAGTTTAATTATTTTAATGAAACATGTAGTTCAAAGTTTCAATTACGTGACATGCTTTATGTACGCTTGAATGGTTTTCTTCGAGTCTTCCGTAACAAACTACTATTTTTATGATATTTTTTTTGCTATAACCTTCCCTAAAGTAACTGAAAATACCGACTGACATTATTTCATTTTAAGAAAAATGAAGCTCATTAAAATTTTTTGCATCCAAAAATTACTATTTTATCTGAATCTTGACCAATAAGCCGCCAGTGTAAAAGTTTTTCCAACAGTAGTGGACATAAATTTTTCTAAGCTGTGATTCTCTGGGTGCATGGGAAGACGAGTCGTTTCTTTGAGAGTTCACCAGCCCCATATATTGTAAAAAAAACTTGCGGGCTGTAAAGAGTAATTCAGAATAAAGTAACAAATAACTACATATTAGTAATTAATTGCTTTGTCTAACCATTTTAGCGATCAAAAAGGATTTAAAGACTCCTATTTTCTATTGTTATTGAATGTGTTGTGTTAGAATTAATCTTTTTCAAACTATTTTCTCTGTTGGCTTGTTTCTGGCAGTCAGCGCACGAACGGCCAGCGCATCATCCACCTCTCTTTTCCATAAAACCAAAACAAAAACCTCGACCACAAAATGTCACATGTTTTTAAAAGTTGTTGCACCGCAAGTGGCAACATTATCACTCTTCGAGTTTCTCGGCATGTTTATCAGCGCCATGCATCTCTTTTTTTTCTCCCAAAGATTCGGTTATTTTTGCGAACTTCGTTCAACTCCTCTCGCAGTTTTAAAAGGATCTGAACTTTCTCGTTTTTGTCATGTGTCAGATGCTTTCGGGATCAGTGTCATGGTTAGAGCTCGCGATTGTGATGGCTTGCCGAGCCTGTTGCTGGGATATTCTGTTTGTTTTTAAGGAGGGATACTCGTTTCTCATACGATGTTTTTTGACACGTTGTTGCTAGATCTTTTTAAGCTATCTTCAATGTTATTGGACTTCTTCAAAGAGATAGGAGTTCTTCTCTCAAGTTTACTGTTTATTTTTTATGCCTTATCTTTTTACTTTTCAAAGCACAAGTGTTAATTTTTTTTCAATATCGCAATTTTTACACAATGTTTAAGAGGGAGGTAACTTTCCGAGGTTTTAATTGATGTTGTTAGGGAGTTAAGAATATTAAGGGGGTTCAGTACCCCAACACCTTAAAAAGATCGATTTTGAGATTTTGATAAATTATATAAGAGCTAACATTTAGCTTTCCAACGATGTATTACTTATGCCTGTAATCGGTTTTAAAGCATACTAAAAATTGCTTTAAAAATGTAAAGAAACCGAAATTCTCTATGCCGCGCCAACTTTGAATGCAAATATCTCAAAACTGTGTTTTCAAGCCTTCGATGTACCTTTTCTAGCAATCTAACAGTTGAAACATCATTATTTTTTGCACACATGTCTGTTATGATGTAGTTGTTATACTGAAATGAGCTTTTAAAAAAATATCTGTAATTTTTTTAAATATCACTTTTATCAGGAAAAAATGCTATATTTCAAAAATTTTAGAGATGCAATGTAAAAAGTTCAATAAAATGGGTTCTAATTAATCAATTACTTAAAGCTCATTTCAGTATAACAACTACATCATAACAGGAATGTATGCCAAAAATTATGATGTTTCAACTGTTAGATTGCTAGAAAAGGTACATCGGAGGTTTAAAAACACAGTTTTGAGATATTTGCATTCGAAGTTGGCGCGGCATAGAGAATTTTGGTGTGTTTTCATTTTTAAAGCAATTTTTATTGTGCTTTAAAACCGATTATAGGCATAAGTAATACACCGTTGGAAAGCTAAATGTGTTCACTTTTATAACTTATCAAAATCTCGAAATCGACATTTTTCAAAATGTTGGGGTACTGAACCCCCTTAAATTAAGAAATATGTTTTTAAAAATAATTGCATAATTTCTATCCTTCGTGATCTACAGGATTATTTCATGTTAGTTGTAGGGGAGAGGAGGGAGGAATGGGACAGTGGGAGGAGTGGGACAGCTGAAATTATGGAAAAATAAATAAGTTTATTTTATTTCCAATTTGGTCATTTGATGGCCTTCTTATAGCTTCGTGTTATTTCCTTCATTTAGTTTATCCAGCAGCAAGTTTCTGTTTATAGTTGTAAAAAATTGATTTTCCCACCTCCAAAGTAAAATTTCCAGTCTATCTTAAGTTTTATTTCATTTCTCATGTAATTTGTAGAACAAACATTATATAATGCCATTGTAATCTAAAAGATATAATGTATGCTAATCTGCAATTTCATAAAGCCTAACACCAGCATAGTTTATGTGACAAGTTATATTTTAAAAGCAATGTGTGGAGGGAGGAATGGGACACTCTGAAAAATGTAAACAAAATCTGCAAAAAATAGAGAATTAGAAAATATTAATTTCTGATAGCTTTCTATCGCTTCAATTGAAATGCTTTTCTTTTCTTGAATAAACAATTCCAAGTATTACATTGTATTTCAATTAATTCAATTTGTAACTGTAACAATAAACATTGTTACAGTAATTGAATTACAAATTATTCAATTTGTAATTCAATTTGTAACACCATGGGAAAGAGTTCAAGTGTACTAAATATTTTTTTAAAATTATTCTATAATAGATATAAGATTGAAAGCTGTTTAAAAATGTGGGCAAAGGTTAAAAGAATAGTAGGTAAAATACTAGGCCCTTTCTCATTATTACATTTTACTAATTTTCTTTACTTTTCAAAAGTGTCCCACTCCTCCCATACTCATGTCCCACTCCTCCCACCCATGAGGGAGGAATGGGACAAAATTCTTGTTAATTTGAATGATCAAAAGTGATAAAATTAAACAACATTTAAGACCTGTACATTTTTAAAAAATTAAGTTAAAACATGTAAGTTTATTATCCAACCATTTGCATCTATGAATAAGCAGGGGATAATGAATAAAAAAATATTTTGTGAAAATTGTCCCATTCCTCCCTCCTCTCCCCTATTAGTCACGTTAGTCAATAGTCATTTTTGAAGTTCTCTACGCAGTAGAGAACTTCAGATTATTTTTTGTAACCTTTTTTTGTAACCTAGATCTTTGTATTTCGATACTTGTATTTTTTGTCTATTTTTTGGTATCTGTGTGTGTGTTTTCTTTTCCTTCCATGTAAATGGACTCTGTCTGTATGGTGGAAATTAATGAATAAATAAATAAAAATGACACGTGTTTTCAAATTTTTAAGAGGAATAAAATATACATACTACTTATCTATATTAGTAAATTAATTGGTATGAACACAAAATCTATTTATCATGGATTAAACTGATAAAGCCTCTTTAAATCCTTCTTGGAGAAGTGAAACTGAATTATGTTCTTCCCAAATTCCTCTTTCGTAGCTAAAAATTCAACTGGAATGTCCCTATTTCTATAAATACCAAGAAAATTCTGTAATTTCAGTTTTTAAAAATGTTTATTGTTACAGTAAAACATCGCCAAAATTGGTTCTATAAAAGAGATCTCAAAATTGGTACGTCATAACATGAGAAACTTTTGGTCAAATTTACAAAAGATCTTTAAAAGCTCAATTTTTCGAGAATTTAGCACTTATTTCTTGAAAATGGCGTAGTATATGTTGTAAGCATGCATCTCCAAAGTCCCCCACACCCTGGGTCTTACTTCTTCCTATATAAAAACCATTTGCAATTGAGAAAGTCCAAAACCTTCCTCACATGTCACCATCGTTCAAGGGCACTCAAGTGCTCCCTTTCCCCAAAACCAACAAATATGGCTACTCAGAAAAATGAGTGACGAGGAAACAAAACCCACATATAATATCGCTCGCTCTCCTCATCCTCAAAATATCTGCTGCAACAGAAGCACATATTACTCACTTTCTGGAGGCATTCCGGCCCGAGTTACTACTACAAGATCTTTCATTCATCAATGAAGGAAGCCATTCATTCACACGTAATGATCATTAACCTTTCCGCTCCGGTAACACTTGGTCCTGACGCGATGCCCGTTTGTTATGGAGGAGCATTTCCACAAAACGCATTAGCGGAGTATTTTCGGAATAACGCCGGGTTTTTTTTCCTAAAATTTTTGCTGTTGTTGTTGTTTATTATTACAGTGTGTCGGGGAGAACTATATTTGGAGTTGTGCAATAATTATGTGAGATTTTTTTTTATTTAAAAAATTTTGGACTTCTCCTTGGTAAGATTTAGAGCCGAATTTAACTTCATCCAGAGTGACTCCCCTTGGATCCGTGCCTTCTCACGTGAGACTTACTTTTTCACGCTTAAATAATTAAAATTTTTTAGATGTTTATATGTTTTTATTTACATAATTAAGAACTTAAATTTTTAAATTAATATTTTAAATTTAAATAAAAAAAAATTTCTAGGTATATAAAATAATTTTAAAGAATATTTATTACATTTTCAAAATTAGTTACGTAACTATTAATATGAGAGTAAAATTACTCATTTCAAATCAAAACGACAGATTTGTTTATTTTTTCTTTCCTCATAAATAAAAAGCAATGAACCTGTAGTCGGCCTGAGATTTTTATAGAACCACAACCCCTTGTTAGGATATAGAGATATTTTGAGAGACAACTCCCGCCCCTACTTTTAGCTCAATTGTAATTATTGTGATTCCCTCTAACCTGAAGGCTGAGGATGCAGAGAAGATTTCGAGAGCATTATATCACAAGAACATCATAGAGGATGGGTTCAATAATCTAGATGATTTCAGTGATGCATTCAATTCTAGATTCATTCATGCATTTGGATATTATCGATATTTTTAGTAAGCTCTCTCGTTAGCAGGCGGTAAACAAGTCTCGAGCTGGGTTTGGTTTGTTACAAAGCGTCTTGGTTGGCCTACTTCGTTATGGTTTGCTGAAAATAGTGAAAAAGAAAATGTATAACGACATAAAAGTTTCCAGTCTTGTAATAGTAAACAAACGGGTGGAGCAGACTATTATTGAATGAAGTATTCTTGTAACTGTATACCTAACATACCATGCATACATAACTGCATACCATGTAAACAGTCAGCCATTTGGTTTTATTATTATTATTACTCTATGTCTATAACAACACTATTTCTTCTAAAGATAAATAAGGAACTACGATTTTTATAAAGGTAAAAAGAGCACATATATGGTGGACTAAATTTATTTTACCCAGAGTTGTTGACCAATTTCTTTCTTAGCGGCTATAAAACATTTAAAAATATCTATCTATATTTTGATAGTATTGAGGCCGAATTTGTTTTACGTTTTTAAGTAAAATAACTTTAATTCATGTCCATTTGTTGTATAAGTTACGCAGAATACAAACTAAGAACTTACATTAAAAATTAAACTGATATTAAAGATGTATGGAACATTTTACTTATTCTGTTCTCTCTGATGATTCATTGCAATCGATGAAGTCCTCTGATTCATTCTAATTCTGAAAATGATGAGTGCATTCATTTTCCTTTAAGAAATTTTGAAAATCCCACGACTAAAAAAGAAATTGTTATAATTTGTGTTTTTTTCTCTTGTCAGCCCCTATAAATAAATCTTTCAGAAATGTCGGTCTGCCATGCACGTTATCCTTTTGAAAACACATTTTAAGCTCTGAATGCTTTATCAGATAAACGCTTCAGTCATGTTTTTTCTTGTCTGTACACGATACTAAATTCCTACTAAATTTTGGCGGTCAGCTCATTTGCCACCCTTTATGTGACACGCTAATCAACTCTAAAATAAAGAGTTCATTCAACATAAATCATTTTTCCTAATTTTAGTTACCTTTCTCTATTTAGTTTAATTTCTGTAAGCTCACTTTAACTTGTTTAAAGAGTATAGGTTTGCAAAGCAACCAACCTGTAAGGAAAATGTAACGCTAAAAACTTTTGAAAACTAAACTTGACATCATTATTACGACTAGATCGTAAAAGCTTTCTTTACCTTAGAACTTACTAATTGCAAGCATAACTTGCTCTCTTGCTATTCAACACTATTTCGCTCTTAAAGACAGCTCTTACCATGGTATTTCACAAAAATCTTGCAGACATGTATTTCGCAATCCCCAAGGTTATGAACCGCTGCAATGAATCCTCCAAAAGATAAATTTCAGAAATCTTTGAGAGGAAGTCAATACTGCGATTAAATTCCCATCAAATCCATACAGTTCTCTTTCCACTATGATATCCGTTGCATGTAAGAGAGATATACTGCCACCTCTGCACTAACCTCAAGCGAATCTCTGACCCGAAGAGGACTCCCACTCACTCCAATCAAGACTTAAATTCCTATCGAAACGCATTTCTTAAGACTTGTAGTCTGCGCTCGTTACAAGCTGTGAGGTGTTTATGGTCTATAAAAACATTGTTGGACATCCTCTCTCCGACATAAAAGGCCCACTTTTTATGGGGTGCACCTTAACATGTGTTTTCGGTAGTTCCAATTTTAGGCCGTCGTAACTTAAGATTTTTATACCATCTAGAGATTTTTTTCTTCGTGGAAAAGTTCCATTGGTGCTAGCTCAGTTTTTTTACGTCTTAATTAAAGTTAAGAAGCGTGACCGTTTTTGTTATGGGGCAGGAGGGCTGTTTTTAGCACCGAGGTCCTCATTGTTTGGTGGATGAAAGCGTTCTGATGGTTGAAGATAGTTAAATGTAGCGTGTTAACGGTTCCAGTTACGATCTGGGTGTCTTAATGAAGTACCTGATTTAGGAGAGTGGTAAATTTCGTTTTAGTGCAAGTAAAGAGTTGTCTCGTTAAATTCAATTCAATGGATTTTATGAATCGTATTGCAGTTTATATATCTTCAAATAACCCCCAATCCCTCTTGTTAGCTGTCTTATTTCTATACCGGTATTACCTTCTACTTCTACTCTTTTTTACGTAGTTTCTACAGTCACGGATCCGGCACGGCTCCAAGGGGGGCACTTTTCCAGACAAGACCCCTTGTGGTACCATTGGGGGAATGGGGGTCATCCCCCAGAAAAAATTTGATATTAGACATGTAAAAGTTGGGTTTTAACTCATTTTTAGAAACGTTTTGAGTCTAAGGGGTCGCTTTTCAACACCTATTACCTTTACTTTTTCACCAAAAATGTCAAATTATTAGAGATTCCTAAAAATAATCATTGAAGATCCCCTTTCGGTACTAATGGAGGGTAAGGGGTCCTCCCCCAGAAATTTTTTTTAAATTAGACCTGTAAGAATAGGGTTTTTACTCATTTTGAGAACCTTTTTGGGTTCCCAAGGGGGACACTGTCCAGAGTTCCACCCCCTGGTTTCACACCTGAGTTTTTATGTCTGTTTGTTTCTTAATTATCCCCTTAAAAGAGAAAAAGTACGGTTAGAAAAGATAAAAAAAATATCTCTATCTGCATAGAACTTAAGCTGACTCCTTCTAAAAAATATTTTTGAGGCTAAGTCATCTAGCCTTTTTTTAAAATTGAAAAACCGTTTTAAATATTTTAAATATTTTTAAAATAGCCATGATACCATGAATTACATTTAGATAAAAAGTAATCTTAAAATTATGATGTTTTCTAGTTTTCAAACAAAAAGAAAGATATCTAAATACTAAATGATACTAATGATACTTTAGCGGCCGCCACAGGTGGCGCTCCCAAAAGACTGGAGGTCGCCACTGTGGTGCTCTATGTACTACGAACTTCTTAAGTTTCGGTTCTCTTTTGTAAGATGCTTCGGTGCTTGTTTTATGTTGTGTTTAGTAATTGTGTTCGTCTTGATCGTCTTCAATAAAAGTAGTTAGCTACCACTCGGCGTATATTTTTTGAAGATGACTTAGACTTAATTAGACTTTTGACCAAAGGTTTTACACTACTAACGGTATAATTGCTCAAGTGTTAAATATTTTTCACTTCAATTTCACCATTGTTGGCCGCATCTGTCAATAAAATCCAGTTAAGATGATTTTCTTCTGTTTCTAACTGGGCCTTTCTTCCACAAAAAACGGCATAATTTCAAAAAATTAGTGTATTTCCATTTGCATACAAATGTTTCCTCCACTCTTGAGTATGCTGTGATTTTGGCGGCAGAGATGATTTAAAAAAGTCTGACTGCATTGTAGGCGTGTGACGTTGTAGAACAAGTGTGAGGGCGTAGCTAAGAGCGATCTCTGCCTTTAACCAAGGGTAAAAAATGCTGCAGACATGCATGAAAAATATAAAAAGAGGGAAAAAAACTCGGAGCATGTGTGAGTGTAATCCTTATTTCAACAGCGAAAAAAGCGCCTGGGCTATCATGATTCCCATCATGCACTTAAAGAGAAGAAAAATGCGGAATTTATGTGCGTTGGTCCTTAAAAAAGTAGGAGAAAGGAACGAAATGAGGCACCGATGTTTGTCGACATTCTTCCAACTCTATAATTATTTTTGATGATGTTATTTAAATAGCGTATTTCCCTTTTAACTTCGTTACCGTTGTTTTGTTCAAGGACAAGAATTGATTAACCCACATCTTGCCTTTGAGGTTACTGTTTGTTATGTCTGCCATTACGCTATTGCAAATTAGAATTCACTTTCATGGGAAATGTTTATTTTTAAGTTACTTTTTTTAAACTTTTAGTAATAAAACTTAAGGAATAACCTTATTGATATTATACTCCGCCAATTATTATTCTAATATTTGTGGGATAAAAAAAGTTAAAAAGATTAATCATAAAACTAACTTTCTACCGAATTTTCAATTCAGCATTTAAATTGCATTAATGTTTTTTACTCCTGTCTTTAGTTTCCTTATTACAACCAACAGTATATAAATATTTGTACACGTTAAAGTTTTTGTTAGATTTCCAACCTTTTATGAAAGTTTATTTTCTATGAATCACCCTCTACAGTTTACAATAATTATTACTGCACTCAGGTTTTTGATGTCCCGCAAACCTGAACGAAATATGCCCATACAGCACCATGCAGAAATTCTGACAGGCCTGCAATTTCCCACACTATGAAATTAGATATAATTATCTGATTGAACATAGAACGAAGTGAATATTCATACAAACAAAAGTACATATTGAGGCGTTTATTTATATGCAAAAACATCATATCTAAAACACATTAAGTACAATATAAATATTATAATTAAAGATGATAGTTTTCTTAACAGAAATCTAAATCTCATTCACCCTGAAATCAGATTTCATCTCGCGTACCTGTTCAATTGTAGAAATACAACATTCCTTTTACCATGTTATTGAGTATCAAATTATATGTAATTCTATCACGCTATCTGGCAATCTGAAAAAACTTAACTCTAATACTCCATGTTTTACTTATTAATAACTCTTCATTATTCAAATGAGGGCTATTTAAAATGTCATTTCCCAGATAATATAAAAAGGAAACTGATTTCTCTTTTACTATTAAGGAGAGACTGTTAGTCTTAAGTGAGGAGCTATGTGTATTCAAGTAGTTTTTAAATTTGTAACCATGACACAATTTGATTTATCCTGCTCATGACATCTGTCTAATCCTAATAAGTTTAAAACAATCTGTATTTGTACTCTTATGAACATAGCTATTTAATGTGTTTATACATATATTATTGCAATACTCGTTTAATGCACTACTCTTTAATTGTAAAGTCCCAAGAATCAAACCCTTTAAAAAATACAAATTGATTATTTTAGATATACGGGATAAAAGTTATGTAAATGGCAAACGGTTCGGTGTAGATTTTGCTCCCATACCTGCCTTCAATCTTTATTTAATTATAGCGAATGGTTGTTATAAATTCTTTAATTTACTATAAATATAAAATACATATTTATTAGCTGTATTAATTAAGAAAATTTGTGTAATTTACTCTTAGTATTGTGAGATGTAATAAAAAATAATTTTGTAATTTTTTCCATGTATTGTTAATTTAAGTTAAATTAACACATTAGTATTTGAATTAAATAAAATTGATTTTTTTCAGTTTTCATGGCTTTTAAAAACCAAAGCGAAAATATCAGTTGGATATTTTTTTGTTTACGGATTTAGAATGCTGGAAACTTCTCACATTTAGTTTTTAAACATCCTTTACCTAATCATGTCATGTCTTAAGAAGCTGCACAAGCGTTCAAGATTCGTTAAATTTTTGTCCGAATGTGCGACCGAATTTCGTAAACTTATCATATTTGGTATGAACTGTGCTACTAGGGGTAAAACTTTTTATCGACCCCCTCTACTGGAATGAAGTATTTTAAAACAGTTATTGAAAAATATGAATTGTGTAATGAAAAGAGGAGGAAATAAGCGTCCCCTCATTAACTCCCTAATCACCCCCATCATCCCCCTTCAAACGGCATTATCATCATCTCCACTCCGGATGATGATGACTAAGCGAACGGTCCTTCCCCTCGGCCGGTCCTTATCATCATCATTCGGCGAGAGAGATGATTTATAGCTTTTAATGTGCGCAACAATAGTATCTCTAAAAACACATCACACTGTGACCGTAGGCGTCAAAGGATTGATGGCGGTTCGAACTCTGCTGGGATTTGAGAGAGCTGGAATGCAGCAGTAAGAAGTCATGATGAACTCATGTGGGGGGACCCCCGTGAACCCTATGGGGGGAGGAGGGGAATGAGTTATGGTCTGTTGGTTTCGTTTTTAAAATTCGCTTTAAAGCTCGGGTGGGAAGGGGGTCCGGTCCAGAAATTTGATTTCGTTTGGGGGCTTGGTATGGAAATTGATGGAGTTCTTGTTTTCAGAAATAATTTTTTGGTGGGTTCGGTTTGCATATTATGATGCACCGGGAGATTTAAATTGTTGAATTCGTCATGGGGTCTGTGATGTAGATTGATTTCCCTTGTATCGTTCATATGCGGTGGACTCTAGTTGCGGAAGAATCCCATTTATAACGTGCCCCCCTTTTTTATGGGATAATGTACTGATGTGTGTCATGGTTTCTTCATGCAAAAAAATGCATGAAAAATCACTCAATATTAATATAAATGTACTATACAGGATATTTATGTTCTCTTATTTAGTTCCTTTAAATATATATTTACTGTCTGTGTCCCCATTTTCAAAAACCTTCATTTTTTAACTGAATAATATTATACGTGCCACAGGTTTTCGAATAACCCTCAAAAGACTCAATTTTTAGTTACTTAATTTTAATTTTGGTAAATCCTTTTATTTCATTGCATACATACTCACAGTTTTTGCCAAAGTTTCATCGATACAGTTGAAGTAGTATTATAAAATAGAATTGCAATAGAAAAATAGTATTATAAAATAATTATTTTACTTTACCATTCATGGAATGCCATATCTGTATTTTATTATCCTGTTCACTTTTAATCATTGTATTGACATTTTAATCAATTATAGTGATTATAATATTTAATATAATTATTCTTTAAACAGTTCTGTTTAAAAACTGTGTGGAGTTATTTAATTGTTTAATCTATTATTACTTCCACTACTTAAATCGATTGTGACGACTTACTTTCTCAGTTTTAGACATTGAATTTTCAAAGTGTTAGTCTGAAATGTTTGATTCCGTGTGTAATGATAATAAATATAATTATATAATATATAAAACAGCAATAAATATAATTATCAGCGAAGGTTATCCCTCAAAAATTTACCTACGTTTATTTCTTTTGCATCAAGAGCGTGTGAAAACGCTTTGCACAAATTAAATAACCGCAAATGATAAATAGGCAAAGCGGGCGTTGCCCATCCCAATACAATGGAATAACACAAGACGACATTGGACTAAACGTGGGTGTCACTGGTGTTAATATGCAGTTTCGTTATGTTAGTGTTTCGCCAAAGCCGTTCAATGATACCACCCAAAAGAGAAAAAAGTTGCATAATAATAACAACCAAAACAAAGTATTAAGAAATCAAGCTTATAAAACAGACGTCAGAAAACCAACCAAGTGAACAGCATCGATGCGACGTAGCACCTGAATCTGTCATCCGGAGTAATTAAAGTTCGACCTTGATGCTCTGAGCTAAACGTGTGTTCAATAAACTATTATTAATAACCTTCGTCAATAGAAGGGGACCGCAAGAATAGTTCGATCCCGTCCGTATCTGATTCGATCCGTCGTATGAAGGTTGTGGGGGACCGTGGGCAAGCATATCAATTAGCGCGTTGTGAGGTCTTAATTGTTAGTTAGCGTCAGCCTGAGCTGTAATTAGGTGTCTCGAGTTCATTATTTTTCTGCATTAATTCAGCTATAGGCTCGTTCAAGTGTGTTAATAGACTGATGAACGCCCGTCTTCTTGCTGGTTGTGTTTCAAATTGAATGCAAATTCAGTGCTCGGAGTATCTGTTTGTTGCATATCAATTTATCAATTAATCTTTTGTGGAACAGTGGGACTAAGCTTCTGGAACATTTAACGGGGAAAGGCGATGGTTACGGTTTGACAGCGAGCTGTTACTCCCTGTATTTTTCTATCAACAATCAATATAGTGTTTGCTTAAAAATAACTTATCTTTGAACTTACTACATAGTTAAAGTGACCCAAAAATTAAAATTATGTATATTTTTTTGCTCATTTTTCAAATGAACTTAAAATCTGCCGAATAAAATAGCAAATGGTAAATTTTATTTTGCATTAATTTAAAAATAAAAGTAAACTTATTCTAGGATCTTTTCTAGAAATCATTCCTGTTTTGTTATCAGGGGAAACAGTTGTCTATATAGCACATTTAAACATATATACTATTTATAATCTTATGCATAGGTTTGGCTGAGTCAAAGAATAGCTAAAAGAAGACGGGTTCTTGCTTAAATTTTAAAATTAAGAGACTCAGGGTTTGGGAAAACTGAAGAACGTTAACCCTTCCAATGCTTTTTCCTTCTACCTTACAAAAAATCCTTCTCCCTTTCAGTGAATCCCCCCCCCCGCCTCCTGACCAAAATTAGGTGACTTACCCCCTAAACGTGTCGTTCATCACCACAGATCCATGACAGAAACAAAAGAGCCGACAGATAGCAAGAAAGACGCTCATTTCGAGCACCTCGCCCGGTCCCTTTGTGCCGACTTCGTGACTCTGACAATGGCTGTTAGGCCTTCTTTATTTAAAAAAAGTAACGTCACGTGACTGTGGATGACGTGTGCCCCGCGTGACGTTCACGCTCAAAAGATCAGAATGATTTAATCAATGGAAAAGGGGGACCACCCCTTTTGTGTGCTGAGGGGCTGGCTACAATTCGAATTTATTCCTCTTTGTAGAATCGAATGACATCAAGTGCAAGTGGAGGTTTCTTTTTTGTAGCAGTTTTTTGGGCCAATTTTTTTCTAGTACTAGTAGTTCGAGATCTGGGGATGCCCTTTGATTATTAAGGGATCCCGCATGTTGAAAACAGGTGTGTGGGGGGTCGGATTGATTTTCGTAGGGAACGTGAGTTGAATTTTGTGGCGGATTGAGTTTTTCGTCGTGAGTGCCCAGGTGGCGTTTTTTGCCGTGTAGTCACTCTACCGTGAACCGTAACCCAACCCTTTCGTGCCAAATCATCATCGTATACCCTAAAATTGCAGTCCCTGCTTTTACGACTGAACACCCCAAACTTAATCACCTCATACCATATCATCAAGGGGAATGGGGTGTTGGATAATGGATAAGGCGTCACATGTCGTCTGCACACGAAGATTTGATCGCTACGTTTCACTGAAAGCTCATTCACACTGTTTCACTTTTACTGTTCATCCTGAGTGATTCACTCCTGTGAATCACTAGTTTGCATAGAAAACCAATTTTCACTTTGGATGATTAACCCAAAATGAACACTAATAAGGATGTTTGAATAAATCCCAATCATCTCCTATCTTTTCAACAACATATTCGACATACGAACCCTAGTTCTTTCTCTACTATAAAACAGGCTTTAAATCCATAATTCGCAAAAAAAAACCTGATCTACCAAAAGCTGGTCATTGGAATGAAATAAGTATTGTTTCTAAAGTATTCCACAGGTTCAAAAATTATTTAACCTTAAACTTTTGTAAAATTTACCCATCTATTTCTTTTTAATCAGTTCTGAATCTGAAGTGGATGAAAAAACAATTCTTAATGAAAAAATAATTACATTTTCTGTTCACCCACTCGTTTTTTGTCCATTCGTTTCTTCAGTTCTGGACCACCATGCTCATAGAAAACCGTAAAGCGTCTTCAATCTAAATGCTTCCCCTCGGAAATACACTCCTAGTAATATCTTTTAGAGGATCGTCATGCTTTGTTTATAACTGCAGTGAAAATTAGTTCGTATCTCTTAGAATACGCATAATGCTCACTTAAACTACTTCTCTGAATAAACGGAGCGCTTAGTTAAACTGGTCCTCAATGCAGGTGATTTCATCATGCAATTAACTCATATCTCTTTCCGATCCAAGCGAATATGGTTAATCCCAGAAACATATTAACTCTATTATCTCCCATCTGATACTTCCACATCATTTGCCTGGACTCATCACAGAACCCGTCCCGGAGCCTTATCAATCCCTAATTCATACCGACTCCTAATGTTCGCTTTTATCTGTAATGCCTCCACATAAAATGTCTATCCTCCATTTTGGGGTGCACTGGAGAGAGAGAGAATGCACACGATCTGTCGTCATCCGCCTCTCCGCTATCTCCGAGAGCAGTTAGTGCATTCAGCACCATAACAACTCAACTCGACATCGAAAGGGACGTGTCCGTGCGCGTTTTGCACGCGAAGTGATTCTCTCCAAATATGGCGTTTTCACATCGTTAAGAGGGCAGTGCAAATTGCTCATTCGCTGCCACCAAATAATATGATTCTTTTTCGCCGATATCCTGACGTTCGACATAACATATAATAAAAAAGGTTTTCATGATAACTTTTTTTCCGCTCTCTCGTAAAGATAAAAGCGAAGGAAAAGTAAATAAATATTAAGCGGGTTGATATCAGTTGGTTCCCACACAGAGTGAAAGAACTCAGGAGTTTTTTTTCTTAATGTATCTTTCCCAACATTGTATTAAAGATGTCAAAAGGTTAAAAACTAAAATGGCTGCTCTGCGGTTGATGTTGGGAAAAGAGTATAAAGAGAAAAGTTAAATGCTACCAAAAAAATAAGAAGTAGAAAAGAAGGAGTATCTTAATTTTGAATCTGTGAGGAGTAAAAAAAGGTGATTAAGCTTTAGAGAAGAGTAATTGTTTTTATCTGAAACTCATTTGTGGTGTTGGAGGAAAAAGAAGGGACAAGACAGTCTTTCTTTTTAAGAAGTGGTAATGAAAAAGTAATTGAAAAACTGTGTTGTCTCTGGAGTTGCTTCAGATTTTTGTTCTGGTAATTAGATAAATCGATAATCAGCTTGAATTTTTCTCTCTTCCATGTCTAAACCTCTTATTTAAGATTTGTAATTGAACATTTAATCTTAAGCAATCTTAATTTTTCTTCGACATGGTTACTTTTTGAAGCGCTTTAATTTGGAAGGTTTTTCTACTGCTATTCGGAATTTCTGAAGTTAATTTCAACATGAATCTTCATAGGGATAGAATGGATGTCACCTTGAAAGATAACATACGTACTTGTAACTTTTTATATGTATATTTGTAGGAGCTTCCATGTTTTTGCAGTTCTTTTAGGAAGGAGAACTGCTGGATCCCCGCCTGTTTTAAAAATTGGGTTTCCTTTATTTATTTTTTTAAATAAATGAATCAGATAAACCGCAAACATTTAAAACTCGCCTTGATTTAGATGCAGCGATGGCAAAAATATATAAACTACAAGATAATGATTTCAATCCACTTAAATTCAGTTCTCATCTTACTAATTGCAAAAACGAATAAAGCATGACTCATCCAGACCTTCATGCGAATTTTCGGGAATTTTTTCCACGAGGTTTATTTTGTCTCATTTGAGAAACAAGAAAAACATCCGTGAAGATCTCTCCTATTGATGCGCTTGCCTTAATGTATTCAAAAGACATTAAACTCTTTCCACTGTTGAATGAAGAGGGATATAATAATAATATCTTGGGGATCAAAAGTGAAGGTTATGTCAGCAAAGTGAAGCAGAACTGTCAACGCTCTAGCTGTAATAAAAAGAAACTGGGTTCCGTTTCACCTAGCTAAGCAAATTAGGATGTGCCAAGATGAATCACATATTTTCTTGACTCGTAAATTATCTGACGCAATCCATTGAAATGAGTTGGTAGCTTTATTCATTGAAATCTGTCAGCGGTGGAAAATTGTGCTGCTGACCATATTTATTCTTGGTCAAGGTTTTGATGGCTCTGATTGGTGAAATTCACATTTGGTCCATCTCTGACGGATGAAATGCTTTTTGTGTTTTGTTGGGGTGTTCTTTGATTTACGACAGCGGCTGAGCTTTGAAATGTGATCCTTGTGTGGAATCGTTTTGATGACTTCAGGGATTTGCATCATTGGAACATTCATTAGCTCCAGTTTTGCATCACAAAGCAAATATTTGGGATTTGCATGTTACTACATAAACATGCCGCTGTTTTTCAGTTATAAAAATTATGTGAAGTTGCATAGTAAAAGCCGAAAGACATTGATTGTTTGTATATTGATTCGGGACAGAATTATTTAGTTTCTAGCCAACCTGATAAAAGATAACCCCCAAATTTTTTTTTCAAACAAGATTACTGGGAAGAACTATCTTACACCTGAATTTCTTCGAGTATTTACATATTGTTATTGCCTCTTTTTAATGTAACTGCAACTACATGATTGGTCTTGCGCTTTTTCTCTTATGGGTTCTAAACCTAATACTACCTTATTTATGATCTTTCACATTCGATATGTAAAACATTCACATTATATGAACTGTTAGGTTTATCTGTTCAACATCCCCTTTCCCGTATCAGTATCAACTAATTACTTATTCAATTACACTAGAAATGAATTTGCATACCCCCTATGTTCCATAATTACCACCATCCCCATCACACCCACCAAAAACACAAAACCACTTAACAAGGGCAATCAATGAATTAACTCATCCAAACCTACCCCCTACGACCCTTACCCCACAAATCACCATCATTGCTCAATTCATTGACGAACTTACAACACCTCCAGCTGCCAGAACAAACAGCAATCACCTCACGAGACCTGCTCTACCCTTCCCGTCTGTAATTAAAACACCCCCACCCAAACCCATTGATTTCCCCCGCTGTGGAAATTAAAATCACCTCCGAGGGGACAGAGCACCCCTCATAAAAATAATAATAATAATAATCCCTCTGCGTCTTTGACGAGTTCCTCACTTTTCCCTCTACTTAAAGAGGATTACGGGGCTTCGCTGGTATCGTTCCTCACTTAATGGGTCTCTGTTTATGAATGCAGAATTCCCGACTGTTGGAGGACTAGGGGGGTTCGTTCCTATATAAAAAGCGTTTCGGAAGCCAGTGCCCCGTGTCATTTAATCTGACCGCTTAGCCTCGAGGGGCTGATCCTCCCTTTCCATGCATTATGCATGGAAAGCCTTCTTCTTCGAAGGCCCCTGCTGATTAGTTACTCATATCCTCTGACGTCAGGTCGTGTCTTGGGTGCTCCCTTTGGGGTTAGGTTTGTCACATTTGTTCCGATTGACAAGGTTTTGCTGTTTCTTTGTGACGAATAAATAGATGGGGCGAATACTTTTAGTTGCAGTTACGTCAATTTGACATGTGTGGTATGAGCTGTGCTAGTGCTACTAGAGGTGTACATCGTGTCGGTTGTTGTTGAAACGTTGTAGAAAAGTAGTTGAATAGGAATAGTGTATTTTCATAGCATGTTTTATGTTGGTGCTTTGTTAATGGGCTTATTCACTTACCAGCGGTTAACCAGCAGCTAGAGAGAGAAAAACATCCCCGGATCCACATCCATTCCCGTAAATCCACACATGAAAAGGAATGTGTGAGGACAGCAAACTCTCGAATATGTTTGCTTAATGTGAACGAGGAACCGTGAGAGAACCCACAAAGGGTAAAAGTGATGATGGCAAGTTCTAAACTGAGAAGTGTATAATGATTGTTGCTGTGTTGGATAAAACCTAGTCCATTCTTACATAAATTTCATTATAATGGTGCTTTAGAAATATTTCAGTGCGAAAGGGAAAATAGTTTGAACTTGCCCACTGCACCCCCACTGGATAAACAAACACCTCAACACAAGACTAGATAACATAAATTCGCGGGCATTCCCTACCTCGGCAATCCCCAAAACTCTTAATACACCCATATTATAGGACACCCCTTTGGAAAACCACAACAAAACACGCATTCTCCATTCATCCAACACAAAACGAAACCAAAATAATGATTAAACCCTGTACACACTTCTCAACACCATAAGGAAATGGGCACTTACACGTGTGGGAGTGTATGTCCCGACCCCTACCTAAATGTCCGCTTCACGTTCCTTGAAAAAGCAAAGAAACGTTTTCTCTAATTCTCCCTCTTTATCAAAGAGCGGAATTAGGCTAGTTCCAGCGCCTGTGTTAACTTGATTTCTAAAGCGATTTCAACAGGATCTTCAATGGAGAAGACATGTGTTTCACTAAACTGCTCGCCATTGTGTCCTGACTGTTTTTTTGGATTAAAATTCTTCACCTCGAACCTGTAATTTCTGGGCCTTCTCTTCACGCTGCGTTACGACCGCGGTCTTTTATAACGTGTTTGAAATACGAGTTTCTTTTGTGCTCCAGGTATCATCTCCCCCGTCGTTGTCCTTTTCATTCCGCCTTCTGCTCTGAAATATTATGGGTGGACGTTCCCTTTTAGTTCTGTGTACGAACCCAACGACATGATGGGGCCCTAAGAAAACACGCGGTTTGGGACGGAATCCTTTTTTTCTTCTACGCTATAAGAAGTGATATGCATTTTTTTCGGGGTTCGGAGTTCAGTTTTCCCACTATAGCAGGTCAGTGACAAAACGTTCTTGAGGTTGTGATTTAGATGTAAGAATATTGTTTGGAACGCAACTGGTATCCAGAAAGAATTTTTTAAGGATTCGTTGTCTATGTCACTGACAAGATTGTTTTTACTAATGCTAACATCCATGATTGCTTCACCCTTATTTTTTATATATCTTTTCTTTGTTGGTTCTCTATAAGTGCCTTTTCCCATAAAAGTACAACCAACCATAATTGTTTCATTTATTTTTTAGTTACTTTACTGTGGAAGAGAATATAAGAGAAGGAGAAAGATGGGAAAATTTAGGGAGTGAGAGAGAATATAAGAAAGGTATAAAAGGAGGGGGCATATAGGTAGTGGAGAGAGATAGAGAAAGAAATAACTACAGAGAATGTTGTGAGAGAGAAAGAGAGATAAAGGAAAGTAATGGAATGGGTGAAAGGGACGTTAGAATGTCCTATCGCAAATCAAATGATTGAGGGGAAGAAAATCGAGAAGGAACGAATATTAGAGATGAAGAACTAGCGAGAAAAAAGAGTGGGGAAAATGAAAGAGAAATTGTAAGAGAAGCGAGAAAAAGAAAAGAGAAAATGTGGGAAAGTTGATAGAGAAAAGATAAAGTAAAGTTGTGAAAGAATGAAGACTAGGAAATTGTTATAGATTATTAAGGGGGAGAGTGGATGATTTAGAGAGGATGAATTAGATAAATGCGAGGAAATTAGAGAAAGAAGGTAAACGAGAGAACGAGAAGGGAAAAATATATGAGCGAGAGAAAAACCCAAATATCTTGTAAACCAAATCACTGGTGGAACGAATGTATGTGAGGTTACACTCAGGGTGTGCGTACTATTTATAATGAAGAAGCGTTTTTTCCCGCTTTCTTTTTAAGCTGCGCCAGACGAACCTGTTAATGATACCCTTGAGCAGGGGAAGACATGGAAGTACCCGAAAGAATAATTTCTTGCTGCGTTCTTCCAGATGAGAGTGAAATAACGCAGCACACCCCTGTCCTTCTCCCATGCCTGTCTTCGCTGTGTAAGGGCGGATTTACATGCAGTGGCTTGAACATTGCGACTCATCTAAATTTTCCCCATTGATGATGACGTAGCTACTACGCCGTAGTACCGAAAATCAATTGACCGTCCGTTTTCTACATTGATGATGAGAACGATAGGAAATATTGCACCGATTCCCCTTTGACGTCCCAGTTACGTCGCAGAAATCGTTGCATGTAAAGCCGCCCTAAGTGAAACGACCGTCGGACGGCCGACTTCATAATTTAAACTGTTCCTAATAGCCGGGTATGGGAGACATCTGCATCCATCATAAGTTGAGAAGGGATGGAGGTATAAGGTATATTCGATCATGTCGGTCCGTTCCAGATTCGCATCCGATATTTTGGTTGTTGCTTTGAGTCGTCGGGGGATGTCATTTAGAAAGTGTTTTTGATTGCGTCTTACTGAACTCTGACGCGACCTTTTTGCAAATATTATTAATTTGCATTGGTGGTGGTAAGTTGACCTGTGGTTTGAGGATGGCCTCTCGTGTAGATGACTTGATGACAGTTCTGTGAGAGAGGGAAGGGAAATGATGACAGAGAATGAATAAATTCTATATTTAGTTGATATTTGTGAGTTATGACATAAATTTTTTTATACAGAAACATACTTGCCAACTTTAACGGATTGTCCGTAATATTTACGGATTTTCTTTAGTATTACGGTTTTACGGATTGATTGAACATATTACGGATTTTGCGTTTTTGTACACTTAACTATCCGTGAAAACGCAAAACACCTCGCTACGTAAACGATTTTCTCTAATTTTATCTTTTAACTTTAAAAACAGATTCCTCTACTAATCCCTGTCCTTGCTATTTTCTCAATTTTGGCCCTTTTATTGAGTGAAATTTTTTTATACGCGCCGGCGAGTCTTAACGCAGGGTCACCTGTAAAGTCTGCTTCTTCTCGTGTTCCGTTTGCAACTCCAAAAAGCAACTTTACCAAGATTGGAATTCGTGATTATGTTTTTCAAGCTTGTTAACGCGGAAAGCTTCAAGTTGTAGTTTCGTAATGTTACGCAACAATTTAACTGATGTAAGATTTCAAAAGTTGGCAAGTATGCAGAAACGTTTATGCGCATTTAAATCGCTACTTTTAATTAAATAGTCGATAGAGTGTCGATGAAAAGTAAAAATTCCACCTTTTAATCTTAATACAATGTTCAAAAAGTAAGAAGAAAAATCGTTTCCACCTTGACCCTTGCTTATTATCAATTTGCCAACAAAAATAATACTAAATCCCTGGGTATTAAAAAATTTTTTTAAGTTGGAGAAACTATTCTGCCTTCACTGCAACCATACTTTAAAATGTTAGGTTTTGTATTAATTTAAACCTGTACTGTAAGAACAAATAACCTATTTTTAAACAACTTATAAAGACAGCTGTGCATAAACATTAAATTTAGGAATGACGCACAGACACAAAACATATCCAATTGTTACATCTTCACTTTTTTCCACTCGGTACAAACTGTCAACGTCAATCATCCTTATTGATACGGACATAGGTGTGGAAATTTTGAACCCACCACAAGCCATACCCAGATAATTTATTGAATAAAAACAATAACTCTACCGTCGCTATCAGTTCGCCGATCGAATGTGACGCTTTTATAAATTGTGACACATAACGAAGATAGAACCTGGGCGTTCACGCGTGGCCTCTGGTTATGATGATTATTGCCCGCCTCTTACCTGTCACCTGTTAATAACACACATTTTCGGAAAGTTGCTACACACACCTCCCGCATGACATTAGGTCTTTGTCTCAGAAAACACCACCTTGGACCTGACTGGACAATTGTACCCTTCTGAGTCACCACGGATTAATCGATTGTCAAGTCTCACTGGCGCCTGTTTACCTGGAATAGACACTCCTTTTGATCTTGGTTACTACAGGTGGTTATGTTATTAGATGCCTCTGGCGGGAATGATTTATCAATATCCGAATCTCTTGTGCTAGGATTAATGATTTTTTGTTAGGGTTAGGTGTGTCCTGGCGTCGAAATCAAATCAATATTTATGTGAAGGTTTTGTAATAATACCCGGTTTCGTGTTATTAAAAAGATGCAAATGGGGGTTTGTATCGCCATGACGCCTACTCAAATCACTGCTTTCGAGAGTAATGAGGGTCGAAGCGTTTTTGGTTGAGCACATGATGCCCGAAGAAGGAAGTCGATATAAGGCTGCATATTATTTGCTACTTTGTAGGTTTACTTTTAATTCTCATGAGCTGAATTTGTAACTTTTGAGAAAAAACGCGCAAAATCATGAACAATGCTGTTAAAGAAGGTGTGTCTGTGTAGTACATTTTTAATAACGAGAGCTGTGAATGAGAGATCCCTAGTTTCGTATTTGTGAAAGATTTAAACTGGCACGAGGTTGAATGCCTGTTTCTTTTTGCCCAACTCTTTGAATCTTAAATAAAGTATGTTACATATTTTTGTTGTCTGAGAAATTACTCAATGATGTATTAAACTGGTATTTTTATTCAAATGCTTTGATACATTTCGCTTTGGGAGTGACTCGCTTTTACTCTCCTAAGAGAAAGTCAGTAAAATAATCGGATTCTTTATGTACGTTACCATTGAGATTAAGGTTGTTTTAACTCTTGTAAAACCCACCAGTTTGTATCAGTTGTCTAAATTCACTTTTGTCTTCATTTTTTATTCCTATAAATACTTTTTATTCTTATTCCTGATTCTGCAGCAGAAGCTGACCATTGCACCTCTGCGGTTAACAATTCTTATTATATTTCTGTACTTTAGTAAAGAAAGAATATTGACTGTTTGTATATTGAGAACTTATACTACAAAATATAGATAAAAGGGGATAAATAATGCATATTTCCAAATAAATTTATTCAGCTTAGAGAACGCTTGGTCAATTTTATCTAATGCTCGTTCTGCAGGTACAATTTACATTTAAAGGGCCGCGCCTCAACTCCCAGAATATTAAGAGGTCATCTGCAGATAATTTTCATTTGGGAAAAAAACTATTATTGTCAATAATTATTTAATACCATTTACAAATGATGCCTTGAAAGTGCCAAAATGTATCCCTTCAATATGAGGGTTATTACCATAAGTACTTCCTTAATTGACATTAAAGGAACATACATGCATAAAAATATCATCTACTCGCGATACCGGGCCAATACAAAATCGAACACCTGGAATCGTTCCTTCTACCATCTCATCAGGAACGAGCGTAATTTACTCCACTGCTTTGCATTAACCGTCTCGTTCTGCATTAACCACCCCTTTGTTTACGGCTAGCTACAGCCATTATTCAACATTCGGCGCCAAGTCGTATCTCAACACTCCCGCATTTCACGGTTACTTGGATGTATATCCGAGGGCATTACCATAATAATCACGTGACCTTCAAAAAATGGTCGTCCTCCATGTGAAAAAAACCCTTCCCATTATAAGCACAGGAAGCATCGTCCAGATTCACTTGTTTTTATTATTAATACCGACGTAATTTGGATGTTGGTTTCAACATACACGCAATGTGCCTCTTGTTAAAGTGGACAATCAGATGGTAGCGGAGGCATTGCATAACTCGTTACGGATGTTGTTACCGGAGTTGTAGTATCTTTTCCCCCTCTCCACTGTTGATGGGTTTCTTATACACCAGAATGGAGTTTAATAAGGTTGTAATGGAAGGGCGTCAGTCTGGCACCAGGGAATAGCTCTGGTTATGTGACTATTTGTTGCAAGCATTGTTTGGTCGGCTCTTGAAGGCAATGGACGAGAAAGGGGTTTTCTCTTTTGTGCTATGAAAAGTTGTATAGAATAATTTCTCCATCTCTATTTACTATTTGCCGCTTGATTGACCTTATAATGCATCTTTTCATCCTGATGGTTTTATTTGTTAGAGTCAAAAATTTCTGACCATCATAATTTGCTCATTATTAGAAAACTTATTGAAGAAAGAATTAAAAACTGTTTGTTATTACTCTGTGTCTTACCTTACCTTATGTTGTTACCTTATGAATACGTTAAATATTGTAAGAAACTTCGTAAATAACTGAATTATATTTTTTATCTTTTAAGTTGTTTTGCATGATTTCCAATTTCATATGATGGATTTCAAATTTAAAAGAAACACTACTTTAAATAAATGATAAGGTTTTAGAAGTTCATTCAGTTAAACTTCCTTTCAATGATTTCAGAAAAAAATT
Source organism: Tetragnatha versicolor (assembly GCA_024610705.1). Classification (NCBI taxonomy): domain Eukaryota; kingdom Metazoa; phylum Arthropoda; class Arachnida; order Araneae; family Tetragnathidae; genus Tetragnatha; species Tetragnatha versicolor. The sequence continues at coordinate 60,772,388 of JANDEH010000005.1, forward strand.
TCTCTTCCGATTATTTTGTGAGTTTTTATCCCAGGTTCTATGTTTTCCTCTGAATAATTTCAAGTTGTTTGAAATGTTTTATTCTATCCATGTGCTTCACATATCACCTTACATATTGCATTCAGTTATATTCCTCTATTGAAATAACTCCCAAGTAGGGTTGTTCTGTTCTACTCCATAGGTACCCATTACAATGAACCTTGAAGCAAAAAACTTCGAACTCCTATCAATTCCATTGTGTCACCATTGCATGCCATCCCCCTGCTCTTCCAAGAAAGCGCCACATAGCGGCGATAAATCACACTACTCTCCCTCACGACAAAAAAAACTCGAATAAAACACGCCACGTAAGCAAAATTACTTTTCGACGCACAATTTTTATTGCCTCCCATAAATCAAGCTTCTCTTGGAATCTTTTTTCTCTTCTTATATCCCCATATACGTGCGCTCCTCGCTTTTTAATTTGTCAACAGGACCGTGTCTTATTTCTGTCATCAAATTATATTCCGCAGTCGTCCCCCTTCGATTTTTTAAAGTGCAGTCTCGTTCTTCACTGGCTTCGAAAAGGCGTTTCGGGAATGGCCCGCTTTTCGGTTACTTTATGTGGTGATTAATTTCGGGTCTTGGTGTTGTTTTTGAGGACTTTTTTTGCGTACTTTCGATTTCAATGTTAGCTTAATACGTGAATCACGAAATGGGATGTCTTAAGGTTTTTTTTTACCAGTGTATAAATGAAGACGTTTCTTTATTGATGGCAGATTTTTTTTTTCACTTCTAGAAATGGAGAAATCGTTAGTAAAGTGATACATTCATGTTGACAGAGATGGGTACTTTAACCTCTAATCCGTTAACAGGGTGATTTGAAATCTCTTTACAACCTTTTTTTGAAGGTAAAAGCGCTGTTGACCATCTCATTCGCAACGCATTTCAATAAAATGGAAATTTTGCTAAATAAAATGAAGCTGAACAATTTTGAGAAGCTTGCTGTAATAAATAGTTGACTTCACTGTAAATCTGTTGAAGTTATTCGCTGTTGTTGCGAATACCTCAATCATGCTGATTAAAGAAATAAAAGTAGTTTTCAGAAGTACTAATGCTATCGTTGTTCAGGAGTTTTCTTGAAGATGTGCAACTATTTTGGTTGGATACATTTTATGATTACTTTATTACAACAGCTAAGCAAACTCTTATGTTTAGTTAAACAGATATTATGAGAATTACATTTAATTTGCACTCATTAGCTTTAATAATCATTTCAGAAGATACTGTCGTGTACTCTGTGAAAGATTAACATTGTCATTGCGCTTTTATTACTCAATGAGTAATGATTTTACTACTCCAATCCCGTTTAAATTATAACCCAACGCTTCCATTTTATGAAACAATGAACTAAGTGACAAGAGAATAATCCATGAAAGTTACAATAAAAAATAGTCTGTAGTGGAAAGTTGCAGAGTTAACCGAATGAAACTAATCCTGTAGAAAAATATTGGTCTTTTCTGCACAAATGATGTACTTGGAGTAGTTGGTTGAATGCTTTCGGTGAGAACTTTTCTAAATTACTGTAATGAAAAGTTCGATTTTTACAGCAGTTGAATGTAAATGGTTGTATTATATTTTATGGCTTCGTCAATCTCATTTTCAAGTGTCTCTGAAATGTCTGAAGACTATGAAGTTTTCGTTTAAAGATTATTTTTTCGTTCTTGAAGATGCATTTTATTTCTCCAAATAACATTATTAACCTTGTAAATGACCTTCCTTAAAATGAATGTCTATATTTACTGTAGCGTTTAAGATTGAATATGCGTTTCTGAAATGTATCTTTGGATAACCTTCAAATCATATCATTACTAAAAATTTATAAATTAACTAACAATACTATGTCTATTGTTTAAGAACTATAAAATAAACAGTTTTCAAAAAATGTTTAATTTTATGAATTGAGGAATTATTGAAAGCGTGTGAAACTGAAGCCAAAAGATAAATACTACGTCGCACTTGTTCCATGAGTCAACTGAAGTTTTCCTTTGTGGCAACTAATGAAATATTCATTTGAAACTTCATGAAATAATAGAATAGATTAATGAACTTGTAACTCATTACATGGGGAAATGATGATGTGACCACATCAAGAAAAACCCACTCTTAAAATTTGGATCTTACTTCCTTCTCTCAACCGTTAATTTCTTCCATACTCATGTTTTTTGCATTATGTATCCCCCTCCACTTCTCTGCCTCTCCTTAAAAACTGCATTAATACTTATCGTTGTTTCCCGGATCTTGCTACTTTTTTTCCCAGTTTCAACACTTTTTTCGTATTGAAATACCTAAATGGTGATCTGTAAAAGGTTGATCTACTTTCCGTCCTCATGTTTATAAACGAAATATTTCATCGGAATTTCTTGGATAAACGCACACACACACACACACACACACACACACACACACACACACACACACACACACACACACACACACACACACACACACACACACACACACACACACACACACACACACACACACACACACACACACACACACACACACACACACACACACACACACACACACACACACACACCCTAAGTAGATAATTATTTTCAAAACTTGAGATTAAAAGCAATTTCTTAAGTTAGATCGTTTATAAACCTTTGAGGGTGGCGCGAGGGCAGTGTCGTGGATCTAAATCTAGTTGACTAACTCGAAGTTAGCTTATGAAGCTAACAAATTGACAATAAATGGACAATATCGTTTTAGAAATCGACTTTTTTATGGAATAGAAAATAATAAGAAAATATTTAAATAATTTAATTGGCCCTCCCAATGAAGTTTATTATGGACTGTGCTGACATTAAACTTTTTTACCTATTCTTTTTCAAATTTTTCAGGAGATTTACAAATTAAATGGCATCAGCTTTTATGATGATTCTACGATTTATTGCTGGGAAATCATTTTTCTTTAATTGGTTTCCTGTGATGTCGTAAATTCCCAAAGCTGGTCATGAGTTATGCTATTTTAAGGGTTATGGTATGGGGTTAGATTTAAAAAAAGCATTTAAGGTTTTACTCCAATACTATCTGTCTATTCGAATACAATCTACTAGACTCTTCAATATTTAGTGCTACATAAACCTTTAAATTTCATAAACAAACGATTTCTATTGTGTGGATGGGTTCCTATTTGATTTTACAATTTTTTCAAACCTTTTAAAAACTTGATATAATTTAGTCACAGTATAACGCATTCTAATCTCATCACTATCTAGGACGTCATCTAAGGTTAAAGAATTATTCCTCCAAAAAACTCAATGCCTTGTCAATTCCCAAACCTAATCAATGAGACTCTTCTATATCTAAGGGTAGACCCATCCTTCGCCTGTCACTTCACATATTCCTGTCACTCGCTGGAAAGGTTTGGAGAAGCTCGGTCATTAGTTGACTAAATCGCACACGAAAGAAATTAACCTTGGCTCCCGAGAAACCAAGTCTCGGAATGCAGAACTTTCTTCCACCTCTCCCCCATCACCTGACGCTGTTTTTGCTCCTCCACTATTGTCTGTGCTGTCTTCTCCACGACGGCACGTGCGGCGAATACCTGAAAAGGTAGATTTTTTCTCCCCTTAAAGCTCGCCTTTATCTGTCCTATGGGTAGTTTTAATCTTCCATTAGCAATTAATAAGTTCTGGGGGAGTGAACTTCTCCCCCTCGGTCACGGTTTTTCATTTTTTTAAGGGTGGAAAGAAAAAAAGATGGTTCCACGTGTGTGGAGTGTCGCCAGGGTTGCGTTTTTGGGTTCTCTCGTTTGTACTTGCGTTTGTACCATCTGCTGTTTCGTTCGGGTTGTTACAAGGAGGATGACAGGGACGTAATGTATAGGTAGTCATTTCCATGGCATTTACATTTTTAGTAGGGGTACACCGTTTTTCTGATCTCAAGAAAATTGGAGCAATTAATATATTTTTTTTTGCTATGGAGGAAATTTTTCTTTTCACGTTTGGCCTATCTTTTCGCTTCATTTCAGTGTAACGATAACTGGATACTTATGTTGTCCGTGCTCAAAAAACCTGTTTTTTCCTGTTTCAATTCAAACAATTTTATTCTTTAACTATAAAAGTTAACATGACACATAAATATGAAAAAATAAAGCAATCGTTTTTGCATCGCTAAATGGTGTACACAAATGTGAATAGTTTATTCCAGGGGTTGAAATTATGCACGACATTCCAGAGGCTTGTAAAATTTCATATCCAGCATGTAAATTTTCTACATTTGCGTACATACCCAATTTGAGATTTTTGAATGGGCCCAACCTAATAGTTTTATTAAAACTATAGAAGAGATTGTCAGATTTTCATACAGTTCTTACTAAAAAATATTAAATTCATTTCATGAATAAATGGTAAAACTACATAATTAAAAAAATAGGTGCATTTATCTGAAATTAGTGAATCTGAATCGGGATGCAAAAGTAGTGACCTTAATTATGAGTGACTAAAGTGTGCTTACCTATGTAATTAGTAAAATAAATTTTGATTTGATTTGATTTGAAAAGTAGTGTAGAATAAAATAACATCTTTAATAAACTAATCATGAAACTCTGAAGAATATTAGCTAATGAATAGGGCCAAGTTGTAGTAAATCTCTAAAGACTAAATCTTGTATAGTCACCGTGTCGAGAAAAAAAATACCTCATAAATTTGTTTAAACTTCATACAAAAGACACTAGCTTTAGGAATAGAAGACTTTTTTTAGAACCTTTTTATCGTTTTTATGTTAGAAATTTGTTTCCAATTATGTGCTACAAAACGTAGAGAATTTCATTTTACAATGGTGTTTTCCAACATGACAATTTTATCACTTTAATTTTAGAATGAACAATATAAAATAAAACCTTAAACATCAACTTATAAAAGGAATTTCAGCTCAAAAATTTGAAAGAACCGTATTTTTTATGTTCCAAAATTCGAGAAATTATCCCGAAATCACACGGAATGTTTGCTTAGTACTTTCCTTTGGTATCTCTGCTTGAACAGCAGACAAGCGCTTTCCTTTAAAAAATTGCCTTTTTAGACACGCATGAAAATGTGTGCTGCCATAGAGCTTTTCGGAGAACGATTTTTATCCGGTTTCTTTATTCGAATGTCACGTAAGCGACTCCGAACAATAAAAACTCGTGTTTGGAATAGATTTTGTGACATCCAAACTACTCAACGACACCTGTATTTTTATGAGCTGGAAAATATTTTTTCTTTGAATCGTGTTTTACTTGACCTACTGTTGTACACTAGAAATTCATATACAATCAACTTTCCACGTTTTCTTTTGAATTGTTTTCCAGTGAATAAGATTTTTCTGTTAAAACTGAATTAAAATTATGTGTTTACTCTTAAATAACTACTCTTTGTGACTCTCCGTTAAAAAAGTAAAAGTGATAGGGAGACAATTTTGATTTCTGTCGTCGGTTATGTGCATTGGTTTTAAAAAATAGTAGGTCCTAAAAGGCTGACGTGATTTGGATAATTTAGGAAGTGTGATTGTTTATGGTTTTATAAATGCTTCAAGGAACTAATTATTATAAATTTCTTTCGTTTTAAATTAGACCATGTAAAGATCAATTTACTAAAAGCGTAATAAATATCTGACTTATTATGTGATTTACTCTTACACACTTTTTGTTATGCCTTAACCCGTTCTATGCGTGGTTGCCCTTGTGCTGTAAAAAATAAGTGCTGTAAAAATAATAATAAAAACCAATAAGTCAACTTTCTCTCTTACCTTTGTGTTTCAATAAAGGATTTACGGCCGTATTCTGTGCTTTCTGATTAGCGGTTAAACATTACCCAAAGATGGATTCCACCAATCAGAGTCGGTGATTCCTTCTTTGATTGATGGTTAACTGATGATCAAGCAGCACAGAATACGGTCGTTAATGATTCATTTGATTACGAATTGTAGAAACTATTGAGTGGTTGTTACATTTCTGGGTTCCTCTCCGTCCCTTGAAAATGCAGTAGTATTGCCCGCTTTGGAATCTTTGACAAAACGTTCAAGTGTAGATCAGATAGCGTCATTGTTGAAAGGCATTCAATCAAAATCAATCTCATTTTAATTACCAACGATATAAATACTTCCCGGATTGTATTCGCCCGCATAAATAACCATATTTGCCCTTGGAGGCGCGTTTTTCGACGCTATGCGACACCGCTGACACTATATGCAAAGACCAGCCGACGCGAATGATCTTTTTTTTCTCGAAGAGATATCAACCGTGTAACCGCGGCTTTCGTTTCATATTTATTTACATCTATCTCCATCAGCCTCGCTTATAAAAACTAGATGGGTGAGTTGCTCCTGAACCTAAATTAAACTCCCGGGACTATACGCGATGTTATTTTTTAGCGTGCGGTTTTCTAATTGGCTTAGGGCGGGTTTACATGGAGCGACTAGTGCGACGCGACTGTGACGTCGAGCGGAGAACTGTCAAAAATTTCCTATCGTTCTCCTCATATAAGTAAAATCCTCCATTATTTTTCACGGAATTACGTAGAAGCTACGTCAGCATTTATAGTGTAAAGTTTCAACCAGTCGTGTTGCTAGAGTTAGTCCATTTAAACCTGCCCTAAATGTATGCAATTCGGTTAGTGATGAACCTTTTATAAAGCCTTGAAAGAAGCTTTGTACCTAAATTAAGCGAATTACCCTTAATTAACTGAATTTGAATCCAACTAGTCTCTCCTGTATTAAATAAACAAAGTTAGTTGGTTTGGATGGACGTTACATGGAGTGTTATTATGAAAAGGCATTTAAAAATATTATTTTCTTAGCGTTAGATCAGACAGCTTGAATACCAACTCTCTGAAAGAGTTGAGTGATGTTCATTAGAAAGATGATGCAGAAATGTGGCTATCATTTTAGTTCTAATAACTAGATGACACCATTTGATGAATACGATATTATAATTGACCGGCGGGTTTAGGGTCAAAGACATTGCTCTTCGATTTAAATTCTATTATAAAGCCTCTTTTCTTTTTTTAGCTTAAAACTTCCCAATTAATTGTTTTGTCATTCAATACAATCGATCTCATTGGGTTTCTTAATCTTTTGAACTTTTCATATTAGAACTATTTCATGATCTTCCTCCGAAATAAAAACCATTGATGTTTTACAAAAGAAATGAACCAACTGTATTCTCGGTTAAAATTTTTAATTTCCATTTAAATTTAATTGGTTGGATGAATGGAGTCCCTTTTTTCGCTTCTTTATAAGAGTAATTGGTGTTTTAACAATCGGAGATACTTTTTTGGGACACAACCAATTAATTGGGTCAGTGAATGAATGGACCAGGGGTACTCAATTTTTTCCGAGGGTCACAGTCACCAGACAGCTATTTCAACTGGGCCGCAGCCAAAGGTAGATTTTGTTGGGAAGCCTCTGAAACAGACAGACCTTGGATAGCCATTTAAGTTTTAAGAAAAGCAAAAGTTTGTTTGAAAGGATTTTGAAATGAACAATTTTTTCCTTATTTTTTGGTGGTTTTAGACTTCTTTTTACCCAATTTTCATTACATTGCGCATTATTAAAATAGCTTAATTGCAATAGGTTTGTCTCATTTGATGAAATATTGGGTCGCAGGTTGAGTATCGCTGGTCCCGGATGCATTTTTAATAAGTATTTTCGATATCTATCTCGCTATCATAGTTATAGGAAATCATATTAAACTTGCATCATAAAGCAGATTTCTGTGACTTAGGTTCTTCAGCAACAATTTTCATCAATCTATCAATTTTTACGTGTAATTCATCAAAAGAGAAGTTAACGCCCCGTACGGCACACAAAACCCGTTACATTCACATTCAACCGCACAATCCGGATCACAGAATCTGTAAAAAAAAAAACTTTAATCTGACATCTCCATCCCACCGAATTTTTCCATTCCACCATCAGTTTAAATCCCCGAGCAAACACAGAACGACGCACAGAGGGAGTGAAAGTACCCATGAAAAGAAACGGGATTACCCGCAGAGAGAGATATAAAAAGAGGTATCCCACAACGGTCTACTAACTGCCCAGGATTGCCTCAACTGGCTCGGAGACCCCCATCATGGGCAGAGAAATTCGAGATTGCGGCCGAGCATAAAAAAGTCGATGTCGATATTTATAAAAAAAAGAAGGGACCCGTGTGCTGCGAACAGATGGTCCCGCGGAGATTCGGGAGCAACAAAAAATGGGGTCACGTTCGGATGCATGAAGAAAAAAATCCTCCTTCCTATATCTTGTCTCTTCAACAAGCGATTGGTAGTGGAAAAACATGTCATTTCCATGACCTTTGACTGATGGTTGGTGGCAGCGGTGATAAATGAAATTTGAAATTTCTTTTGAGGGTGGTTGTTGTAGGAGATTGGTCCGTGGATGAGCATCGAGTGATGTGTTGAGGCAAGATGCATTATGTTCAAAATGGAGGGGGAATTTTTTTTCCTCTTAGCAGCACTGAAGATAAGAAAATGAATAAATGGTGGTTTTGCATTTTGAGCACTTTAGTTAAGGGCTAAACTGCTGTTAAGAGAATATCACACAAGGTTTAAGAGACAGTAGGATCAAAGATTGAATATTTATCAATTTTTATTCTTTCAATGTTGTATTTATGTTCAGGATTTAAATTTTTACTCAGTTTTAAATTTTGTTCCTACAGAACATAGTTAAAATTACACATTATCGTTAACTTAATATTGCTATGTATCAATCAAAATTAAAGGAACTGAGAAGAATACAAATGCCTTTTGGGGTTTTCAGTCTCTTTTTCAGTGTTAAGTCAAATTAAATGTGGTTTCTCTTAAATACAAATGTTTATTATGTATCTCCTTTAGATAATAATATGAAGGAATAGAAAATTTAGGACGGTGGGTAAAATTACTCGTGTCTTTTTCCACAATCAACTTAAATTAAGTATCTTTCTGTCTTGATGGTTATCATTTCCTTATTTCTATAGACCTAAAATCCTATTTTCTCTGCACACTTTGCATTTTGGTCTACATAACCTAACTTTTCCGTTATCATTTTGTATTTTCTTACCTTGTCTGTCTCCACATCGAAATTTTCTATTACCTCAACCTCTCTACTTCTACTGACATCTATCACTTTCCAAACCTCAAGACTCCTATAACAACTACTTCCACGCAACTAAGGGCTGTTGTGCATGCAGCGATTCAAGCGATTCGACTGGGACGTCATGGAGAAAACGGTGGAAAACTCCCTATCGCTTTCCTTATCGATTAAGAATCCGGTCCTGCCATTGGAGGGCTATGACGTAGTACTTACCCCATCATTTGTAGGGAATTTATAGAGAAGTTTCAACCAGCCACGTCGCTAGCATCACTGCTTGTAAACTCGGCCCATACCTCCAACTTCCTCTACCGAAAGTTCTTCACCTCCCGAACCACCGAGTTCAAAGCCACCACCCTAGACAAGGCGTCTCCACCCCCGACCGAGAGAGAACATCCACCACCGCCTATTAATAACAACCTTCCCCCCCCCACTGGAATCAAGATGAAACAAGGAAGAAGATAATGATGAAGCCGTCCGCAGTGTGTCTCATCACCACCTGATCCCTGAAGAATCAAAATGGCCGCTCGCGCAGCAGGAGCCTAATCTACGCTAATTCGGTGACAAGAACCCCGCTCCCAGTAATATGCCTTCCGTTAAGATTTAACAAGGAACCCTAATCATGAAGACGGCCGTAAAGCATGGGGCGGCACGTTTTTGAGTCTTCTTTTTTGGAACGAACGAGGTTGTTTGATGCTAGAGTAGGGTTGGAGGTTGAGTTCAGTTCAGTGCAGTTGCGTGGCTTCTGTTAAAGAGTCACTAATTAGGGATTCAGTTTTTTTTTGAGGGGGTTATGCCATGCCATTCCCTCGCTCCACATATCACTAGTTCTCATATTTCGGTAACTTTTTTAGGTTATATCTATGTACTAATTCCAGTTTGTGATGTTTCAGCAAAGCCCAGTGCAATTTGTATAATTCGAAGCTGAAGAGATCCAACCAAAAAAGTTTAAATTATCCCAAAAAATATCTTCTATTTTTAAACGCTTTTATTATTGAAACGCATGTATGTTTTGAAAGAACTTGTTTGGAGTTTTTTTTATTCTGTTGTAAAACTTGGGTTTGCAAGTTGACTAATAATTTTCAGGAAAACTCCCATTTTATAAAATAATTCGTAGCTACCTTTTGAGATAAGTGTGTGATATTAGTGTTTAAGAACTATTTTCTTACAGTTTTGGGTTTTTATTGCACACATGAAGTCTTTTGTACTTCTCATCAACACCTTTCCAAGTGAAATCTTTAGAAAACCCGTATGACCTCATGTTTACCATAAACCATTAACCAAATGACTCATCTTTTATTAGTTTATATCCACCATGGCCCTTACGTCAACAACATCCTGCGGAAATAACAACCGGCCCTTATAACCCATATTCCCCACACGGATCTTTTCTTCCCCAACACCCCAGTTTTCCATGTATTGTGGGAAAAACGTCCCCCACCCCAGGACCCTTCTTTTACGGGTTTTTATTATTATTTTTGTTATTATCATTATTATTCTCCTTGACATCCGATTTCGGTCATTCTCCCTCAAATTCTGTTTAGAATTAGCGTGAAAATGAATCCAAACAGCCCCTATGGCGGTGCGGGGTGTCTTTTTGGATGGACCCGACGAACCGTGCTGAAAGGTGCGTTGCCCCCTATAAGTGGGGTGGCCACAACACCTCGGCCCCTATGGGTGTCCCCTTTGTTAGCGGCACGTTTGATGGTGGAGCGTGCTTGATATGTTTTTTGGGCTGTCCCTGTCTCCATGAATGCGGTTATTTTTATTTCAGGTATTGTGTGTATAGCTGCTGTTGGCCCAACCGTGTCTTGTTAGTGCTCTTCAGATTTTTGGAATGTTGAATATCTGTCGAGGTGAAAAATGTGATTGGAATATTTTATTTTCCTTGCATCTTCCTTGTTCTCTCGATATAAAATGGCATTTTCTACAATATCGAATCCTATAAGGCAAAGGGGTTTGTTGTGAAGATGCAGCCCTCATAGAGACGAAATTCTAAAACGCTTTTTTGTTACTAATTCATTTTTTCTTAACATTATTTTTTTTAATGAAAAAAGTAGGCAGAACTTGATGATTTTTAGGACTTTGGCATGACATTTACTTTGGGCTTGAGGCTTGAGGGGGTTTACATGAATATGGAAACTGTACTCTCTTCTTATAGATTATGTTTAGAAATATCAATTATTTTATTAGTAATATTAAGAAGTTTCACATTGAAAAAATGCATTATTTTAAAAGAACTGTCGGGGGTCTCAAGTTAATATGTTACAAATAGACGCCCTAAAGATTGGGTAAATGCGCCGTGAAAAAAAACATGACATCTATACACAGTTTAAGATTGTTTTGAAAAAGGACTTTCCCAATGAAAAAAATTTAAAACTTAGCTGCACAGTTGTGGTGTATCACGATTTAAATCTGGGGTGAGGTTATGAGAAATGTATGCAGATCTCCTATGTTATGCATGAACCATCAGCTTTCTACTCATACAATAGCATGCCGTAGATACTTATACCAAGAAAGTGTTTATGCCAAAAGTGTCTTTGTAAAAAAATCCAGGAACATAAGCACAGAAATTACCATGCATTGGCAAACAGCAAAGCCCTTCAAAAGTCCTCTCTCCGAACATTCCAGCCTTTCTCAACATAAGAGACCTATAAACAAGATTTAAATTTCTCCATCAAATCCCCACACGATCCTGTTTATCGACACACACGGTCGCACGCTGTATGTGTGTGAAAAATCCCCTCTGCCAAGCACCCCAGATTACGCGGCCAAATTCGAGAGGGGCCCCTTCATCAGTGGGCCCCTGCAAAGCCCCTCAGCCTCTGCTTACAAATACGCCCTGGAGAAGAGGAGGACAAACAGGCTCAGGCTTTCAGCGCTTTTTATCTGCTCTCGGGCACATTCTTATCTGGAGCAGAAAATGTGCAGGCTTTCAGCTTTTGTATATTTATGTCCTCCTCTCGTGGGCTTCTTTCTAAACGCTCATATGTGTGATTTTTTCATGCGTTGGTTTCCCAGACTGCGTTGGAGTGTACCCTCTGTAGGTGTTTTTTCTTCTTCTTCTCCGAGCGGATGAAATTATTTTTCAGATCAAGTGGCACTCGGAAGAGATTGGCGAGGTTTTTGTTTTATAAGGGGGTGTCGATAATGTGCTAATAGATAGCGTCTTGATAATTGTGGATTGTGAGATATTTTTTTTGTTTTTCAAATGTTTCCCTATGGTTTTCTTTTTTGAAAACTAATAAATGCGTAACAATGGAGTTTTTGGGGGGGATTTCGTGATTACTCTGATAAAATCTATCAGCTGGTTAAAGTAGTGAGTAAATTGGATTGGCTTTCAATACAATTTAATAATTTATTTCTTTAAAATTAATAACAAATAAAGTCTTAAAAGTGTGGAAATAATGTTTACATCGAGTACGTAGACAAGTACAATTTTATTTTATCCAATTATGTAATTGGAATTAAGCTCTATTAAAATACGTAATTTTTTCTCTATACAATCACATTTTCTCCTGTACCATCACCCAACAACCAAAAAACATGCAAATACATTGCCTGAAATAGTGCTTTTCTTAATAGGGTAAGATACACTTCCCTTTCATTGCCCATCAACTTCGGTCTAAGCCTACATCTTACACACATGAACCTCCACTGCAAGCCCTTCTTGGAACGGCTTATAAGCACATGCATACAGAGATCATCGTCCTACGGAAGTTTGTATCTCTCTTGTCACATATTTTGACGAGTTAGAATTACGCGAGGCTAATCCTGTTACTTGCCTGTAACACCATGGCTTTATCTCCAGTAACAGCTGTCGTACCACCACATCGTCCTTTTTTATTCAGTCTTGTAAGAAGGACTGACACGTTTGTCAAATTAAGAATTCACGTTATTAGTCTGCTACTCCGTCCTAATAGAGATGTCTCACAAAAAAGGTTCGTTTCTTCCCTAAGTACTCTGTCAAAGGGGGTAATACTAGTAACGTGAACGCATGTCCTACATCCTACATCCGATCAAATTTCGTAACAAAAACGGTGACTCGGTCATCATGATGACAATAATTTTTTTAAACATATGCAAAACTTTTTAAGTCACTTCATAACGGACACGTTGAGCTTTAATTTCTAAAAAGATGTTGTGATCTTTCCGCTAGTTTTTATGCAATTGTTGGATAGCGTTCCCTCTTCTCATCACCTTTTTCAGCAAGTCATTTGTTACATTAAAGATTCATATACTGAGAGTGTTGTTGGGGATTGTATTACTTTTTGTTGAATATTTTCCTTTTTGTGAGCGACTGGAAAGGTTAATTTTCGTTTCCTTCCGGTCCACGGTAACTGAAGCAACGTTGACATCTCCATCTCCTTGGTGGATCGAATTTCATTTGAAATAAATGCATTATTATGAAGTATAACTTGCTTTTCTTTGGAATACTGTTCCTTAACATCTTAATTATTTTTGTGTCTCGAACAATTTAGTAGATCACTGCGTATATTCTCATTTTATCGTGAATCAACATTTTTAACTAGTTAAACCTCATTCATTCCCCTATTTTCTTTTAATAATTACCGTAATTAAAATTAGCTTAAATATTGAATGAATTTTTAGTCATTCTTTATTTTTCTTACTGCCTTCTCGTAATGAATACTTGATATTTTCTTTAAAAAATATGATGAAAAAAATTGAATCGGTGCATACATCACACAGCATTTAATATGATTCTGCACTCTCTTCAACTTAATATGAACACTATTTTTTTTCGCGAATTTTGTTATGAAATTTCATTGTAAAACATGTTTTATTTTTCTCTTCATGTGTGGATTTTGTTGTTGTTGTTTCTTATCCCCCAGGTCTAGCAGAGCTAGACCAAGCCCATCCGTCTATTTATCCTCAAATTATCAAAAAACAGGACCGGGTCACTCAGAAAATCTTCCATAGAAAACTCTACACAGTTGGAGGAGGTGGGTCGGGCTGGCCGCATTAGAAAAAAATTTGTTGCAGGTGGGAAAAATCTTTGGTCCCTGTTCAGGAGCATAATCAAATTTTGGCTTATCAACCATGGTGTAATTTTTTGTAACCGTTAAATCGACTATTTAAATCTAAATGCACAAATAAAAAGCTTAAAAATGATTCACTCTAAGCTATCTTCAAATAAAAATAGGTACTTAATTCAAGATCTACACCAAACCAAATTAATAACTTTTCTTAATTTCCATTCGTAGGTTTTAAATGCCCAATTTTCTTCGCATTTGCTTGATTTTTATCTTATCTTCAGAGTTAGAGTTAACATCTTACTCCCCCTAATTACCCTGTCAATGCTGACAAGGGATCACCTCACCAAGAAGGGATTAGGGGCCATTCATTAATTACGTAAGGGTCCCGAGGGGGAGGGGGGGTTGGAAAAATCTCTACATACCCTTACTTGGGGGTGGGGGGGTCAAACCAATTCTTACGTAAGATTTTCCTAGTTAATATAAACAAATTCCAATTATTCTAATCAAGAGATAATAATATAATAGTAATATGTAGTTGACAGCAAGAATATTACTTATCTGTTGAAAAATAAAAATCTTTGATTTACGTCAAAAGGAGTTTTCTAACATTTTATTGTTTTGAAAAACATAATGGAATCTTACGTAAGAATAGGGGGGGAGGGGTTTGAAAAATCTTACGTACCCTTACATGGGGGGAGGGGGGGTCAAAAATTGCCAAAATCATCCTTACGTAATTAATGAATGGCCCCTTACAACCTCTCCAAATCACAGCACCGAAGAGAAAAATCTCAAGAATAATGGTTCCCACAACAGTTTCTCGCAAAAACTGAGATATCTTACCCCAAAACCTCCAACAAGAGCTTGGGAAAACTCTCCGTCAGGCATTAAATTGCCAACTGATAAAGAACCACTTCATTCTCGAAGGTGCAAACTAGACACAATGACCGCTTTTTTTTAATCCATATCACCCTTCTCTCTCTAGTACCTTGATACGGAAAATCTTGATTAATGGAACGACCATGTCACGGGGTCGTAAATTCCTCCTCCATCTAGAAGGGTTTTCCGGGGCCGATAAAATTCTCTCCATCCCACTTTATGGGGAAAAGCGAGAGCGTCGGTTAGGGTTTAGGGCCATTTCCACTTGTCGCGATCCTGTCGAGGGGATGACGCTTTGTTGTGTTTGATCTCCGAATTATGGGGTAGTTGATGCTGTTGAGTGCTGTGCTCAGATTGGAAGGGTTTTGTAGGTTTTTTCTCTCTCTCTTTATCGCGAGGTTGTGCGATTTGTTAAAAGGGGTTTTATGGTTGGGATGATTATCGTGAGCGTTTTATTCTAACGAGATTCCTCTTTTATGTTACTTTGTGGTGGAGTTAGTTGTAAAGTGGGGGGTTTAAGGAGATTCTCCGGGGAAAGTAATTATTTTTATCGAGTTGATGCATATTTTATTGAGCCCCGTGTTCTGTATTAATGAATTTTGTCTATAGATAACGGTAAAAATTGTTTAAAATATTATATTTGTTAATTTATTTTACTTCCTATCTCTCCATTACGGTTTTTATTCAATTATGCAAGCCTAAATTTGGTATTTTCATATTCTAATTAACTTCGTATTGAAACTGCAAGATCTAATCTAAACATTCAATTGTTTCATACGGATATTTAGGAAATGTTTGGAAGAGTTCTGGAGGAAATAACTCTTCCCAGGTTTCAAACCTATTTGTGATTCTGGATGAATCCATCAATTCTTAGTAGCACACTATATTAACCGATATTGCTCTAATTAAAGATAGAAACGATGTTATATCGTTGGTATTTGCAATGTCTGACAATATCGGTTAATATAAGAGGCTACTAGATAATAAAGAAGGAAGAATTCATACAGAGGTGGATAAATTCATCCCAGAATTCCTCTTTTGATTAATAATGTCTTAAATTATCCCTCTCGGGTCCTTCATCTTTACAGCACGTATTTACAGACAAGACATAGTATTATGGCCCTCATAATTAGTCGTTTGTTGATAAATAACGACTCATTTACCGTCAGTCATTAACCTCTCTGAAGTTTTAAATTTACCGTACAGAACACTGTTTGTCGTTACCTACACGAAACCATTCACCCTTCCTTTTCCTCTTATCCGAATCGCTCAATCTATTTCCACCGCAAACAACCCAATCCTCTGTCTGAAACGCATCCTAAAGACAAGTCTTTTTTAAAAGATATCACACACGGGAGACCGAATCATTAGCGTTTTCCCAGTCAAAAATAAATACTGGAAACAATCCGTGAAAGTAGCCTCTTGTCGCTAACTAGACAAGTGAAGATGGATCTCCTTCGATAATCCTGAATCAGGGTATTCTTCGGGTTTTGAGGGGGAACGAATCCTAATATGTGGAAGCACTCCGTTTCCTGCCTGCCTTCCACAGAGCCGTTGTATTTTTTTCTGCTCCAGCTTATTTCTATTCCTGGAATTCCACTGTTTTTCCATCTTTTGCTGAGGAACCTTCGGCTGGGCTCCGTCAGCCCGTTTCCCTCTCGTTCAATGGAGTGCCTGTGCAAACAGAAAAGTTTTATGTTCTATATTTATATGCACGCGCCTGGTGCTTTTTTGATTTTTTTTAAATCGCGTGTGGCACTCTTCCAGGTGAAATTTCTCTCCTCGATGAGGCCCCCGGAATCAATCAATCAATCGATTCCTTCAGGGACTATACATCGATTACGGAAGAACTGAAAAAAGTATTCCAGACTATATCATACTTGCCAACTCTCCGGATTTTGGCGGTAGACTCCCGATTTTCCCTCTTTCTCCCACCCTCCGGATTTTTTCTGAAATTCTCCCGCTTTTCGAATAATCTTGCGTTTTATAACACAAATAATGGATTTCACACTTTTTGTGCCAAATAGGATTAACAATTTCTGTAAGAACTTGTTCTCCATGAAGGGGGCTCTGTGGTGAGCTACCAATCCATCATCGACAACGGGGGCTGCATATACACTTGCGCTAGGCCCACACTTTGGATACAACCCCCGACTTCAATCCATCGCAAAATACGAAGATCGTGCCTGTATGGAATCGGAAAACCTAATTATGATAAAAAAGGAAAGAAATTAGGATCTTAGCTTATTATCTTTTGGCTAGTTTCTTTTTTGGTTCTTGTGCAGGCAGAATTTGTCAAACCCTTTTTAAGTTTGTTTCTCCAGTTTTGGTAAATGGCTTCAATCAACTAACATTCTTATTTAAGTTTTCAAAATTGAGGGTATTGGTTCTACAATCTACAGTATTTAGCAAGTTAATTAGTTAGTTATTATTAGTTAGTTATTTCCCCAATTCACTTGAATTTTCAAGTTATAGAAATTCAATTATTTAAATTGGTTTCTGAAAGCCTTTCAAGGTATTAAGAATTAAAAATCGATAAAAATTTCTCCGGATTTTTGACTCTGAGAGGTTGGCAAGTCTGCTATATAAATGCTTTACATTTGCGACTTTCACCTTTTAATAATGTAATTTTCACCCTTCTATTTTTAACTTTTATTGAAATTTAACTTCTAGTTCCGTTCAAGGACTTAAGAAACTATAACCACTTCTTAGAAAAATCGAAGTTTTTATATCAGACGATTTTTGTCAAAATTTTACCATTCCCAATTTAATTTCGCAGCCTTAAATTCATTTTAAGTCAGAGCTTATTCCTTGCATTTCTTTGACCCTACCAAAATTTGAAAATTTAGTTAAATTCAGAATTTACACTATTTTACTTGATTTTAGTATTGGATCTCTATAATTCTAATGCATACATTGAAAATAAACAACATAACTAATTAATTTGGTTTGTTGCTGAACATTTTGCGTAAACGTAAAACTAAATAATTCAACTATCATTATTGAGTTGTTTCCGTAGAAAACTGTTACTTTTCATTTAAACTGTGACAATAATATGCAACTGTGCAACCAGTTACAGCAAGAAAAATAACATAATTTAATTCGTGCGTTTCCATAACAAATTTGAGAGACGTAACACATGAATAAGCCCATCCCGTTCGGCAGTTAGGTAGCATCTGTGACATCGACGGGTTTCGAGAAAAGTGAAAACAGGAGGCGTTTTTTCGGATGTGGGAGGGATTCGAAGGGGACCGAAGGAGGGGATGATGCGCCGCACGCGCGTGCATCTGTGCAGCGTCAGAACGCGAAATGTGTGCCGCATCTCCTCCTCCGTGTATCAGCTGTTACAACTTCATTTTTGGTCCATAGCAAGCTCGTAAAACGCAGGCAGAGCGTTGAGCTGAATTATGACCTCGTATATTATGTTAGGTCTTGTATTGGTTTCTTGTGGTGGGTTATAAATAGGATGTGGTGTTTGCTTTTGCTTGACCCAAAAATTATTTCTATCTATTGGAGATTTTTTCTGTTTTGTCTTGTGTTTTTCTTACACAAGAATAACTTTTCGTCTTTCATCATGGTGCTGGGGCGACCTTCCTTCTCTATATCTTATGGTTACTTTTACTACCTTATTTTATTTACTGCTTTACTTTTACTATTACTTCTTACTTTATTATAATTACTTGCTTATTTAATTTAATTAATGTTATATGTAACTTAACTTAAAGCTACCCCAGTTATTTTAATACATTGCGTTGTTATCTTCAAACCACAAAACTCAGGTTTACTAGACTCAATATGTTTTACTGATGAATTGACAAACACAGATATTAAAACTAATATTTTATTAAATTTTATCATTACCATTTTATTAATTTATCAATATTTTTAAACACAAAATACTACAGTTAATCAACACTCAAACTTAATAATATGAGATGATATTATCGTGATCAACCATTATTCTGGACCTTTAACTTTAGTATATTAATTCAAAGTAAAAGTTTAAAGTAATTTCACATTTTTAAACTCTTAAATATATATATTCAACATAGAAACTTACAATCATGGAATGTGTGGAAAAAGGAGAGTGACGGAGAGAAAACTACATCGACTAACCTGATAACCGCCGTCAAGCATCCTCGTGGTTGCACGTTCCAACTTCCTGTTTTAAGGCCGCATATCGTTACCTTCAAAGCTCCCGAACTCCTCAAACTAAAAACTGTAACTGACTATAACTATATCCTGAAATCTGCTCTCAAAATCTCTTGCCGCGGTATTTAAAGCCTTCTCTCTATTCTTTCCCAGTCGTCCAATCTCTACATGTTTCACGCCCCCTTTTTATCTCATAGCTCTCTGATCAAATCGCGGCTGGTCCACTCCCACATCTCCAGGCTCAAATCCCGAAACTCCACCTTTCTAGACTATCAGTGGTCAAAACTTCCCCCTACCATCAAATCAAACAGAACCCTTTATTCCATAAGTTTATATCATTAATTTCTACCACCTGGTGACCGAAATACCTTTCTGCTGAAAACAACTCTTGAGACGCACCTGGCGATTTTGCTACAGGCACCCCCCTTCTGTACTGGGACTGTTTTATTGCGATTTTACCTTGTGTGGACAATGGCCAGCTTCTAAAACTCTCCTGAAATAGTACCCTCGGGATGACGGCATGATTCTTTGATTCTCTTTGTCGGAATAAGAGAGACCACCCTGCTAGTCCGAGAGAACGTCTGACCTATGTTTCTTGTTGCTACCCGAACTTGAGAGAACCATTGAGTTTTGTTTTTGGAATGTAATGATGAGAACTGCTTCTCATCATCTTCGCCCGCCTCCAGAGAACCTAAGTTGCAATAGCTCTCTCTCTCTCTCCCTCACTCTCCATCTCCAGTTAAGTTATAACCATAAATCTACCTAAAACAAATAAGAAGTAATCCAGGTTGACATTAAATAAATAAAAAAAATTAGAAGTGGTAAGGAAAAAATAAAGTATACATGACGACACAATCTTGATTATACATAATATAATGAAAATAATAGTTGTAATAATTCACAGCAGCTGCAATTGGATATACAGTCTTTCACTTTGTCCATAAATTGTTTGAATTCGAAGAGAGTTAATCTGAGTTCTGTTAGTTTTTTCTTAAAAGTCTCTGTAGAAAAAGGTTGATAATGAAGGCCTACTTTTGGCCTGAATTTCACCCCCTTCTCCCGATAGGAAAAGTTTTTGCTCCAGATGTTGCAACGAGAAAACAGTTAGTACAAACCAACAAGCACGCTATTTCTTTGTAGAGAAGTCCATATCACCACGCGTTAGTTGCACTGTAGATCTATACACTTATTTATGCACTTATAACTCACAAATACTGTTGCACCTCTATAATCGAAAGCACTTGCCGATGATCTTAGTAGCACAACAAGTCCAAGTTGTGGATGTCGTCAGCCAGGAAAGCTGCTACCCAAACGCTGGGCATATGCAACTGATCAGGATCCATGACCAGTATAAGCTTTGCCGGGGCTGAGACGACGACGGGTCTGAGGTACCATCATCGGGGTACCATGTAGAGGTCACCGTGTGAATAGAGTCGTGGAAGTATGTGTAGCTCAGCCGTTCTGGAAGGGATGCCGGGTACTGTAGAGACGGAGGCTCCCCAAGGCAGTGAAGGTAGTAGAGCCGAAGTATAGCTCCTTCCCGGAGAGGAAGCTGGGGGTCGCCGCCTCCCGGCGTTGCTCAAGTCGATGAGGTGTTGGTGGTGGAATAGATGACCGCTGCTTTGGAACGTCACTTCCCGATGATGGGAAAACCCATAAGCAGACTAGAGCAGTGCGGAGGTGCACCATTTTAGAGCGTCTGCCGGATTGTTGGCTTGAATTGTTATATTTGAAGGAGCAAAAGGCAACAGTTTTCTCGTAATTCAACCAACATAGATAGTCTGAGTTCAAATTGGTTCCGTACACCCAGAACAAGGTTATGCAAATTCGTTCAAGAAAAGTTTTTGAGTGCATAAATTCACTGTTGACTGTAAGGAAGGGGGTTAGGCAGTCGATAAATTAACTCTCCACCTCTCTCCATCCACAATCCAAAATATATGTTTGTTCTATTTTATTACCAGTAATATTTTAATTGAGGAAAGGTTACTTATTTATAAATCATTAACTAGTAAAAGTTCTAATTTTATTTTAATTGAACTTAACTGAATTATTATTCAATTGTTTAATCAATTACTTAATTTATGATATATACAAATATGAAAATTACTTTGTATGATTCCATCTGAAGAAATATCCATGCAATATATAATATCTTATAAGGTTATATATGTCCTATTGATTTATAATACATAATTAAGAGCACAATTTTCCCTCATATTCTGAGCTATTCACTAAATATTCCAATAACCATCATAATTTCAAAGAGATAAGAAAATATATACATAAAAAAAAAAATTCGCTCATGATATCCTTTTAATGACCAATAATGTCCAGTCCACAATCACGTCTTATCTCAAATCAGAATGTAACAAGACACTCGAAAACAAATTAACCACTACTAAACTTTTTCACCATCATTTCATTTGTTTTCTACCACAATAATGTAAAAAAATAATTATCGATAATGAGACTACACGACACCATCAAGAATTTGCTAGAGTTTTCCAAAATAACCATGGTCATCACTAATTTTCACATGTTATGCAAATAATTCGTATGGATATAAATATATATAAAAAAAAGGATAAAAAACTCAAATGATACTAGACTATAATACTTCACTTTCCGTAATACCTCGTTCGCGCTACGTTTATTCAAAATCATTTCATATAACGAATCAAAAAAAATTTTCTCAATCAAGCAACCAAATTCTCTCCCTAGTTCCTGACCGGACTATATTTGATGAATGGTCTATAATGCATGGAATAAAATGTGTTTTAACATTTGCCATTATATCCAACTTTTATTATCAACCAGATCAAGAAAAGGAAAGAGAGGCCTTAAAATTCCATTGTCGTATCTAAATCAAATTATATGCAACATTTTCTACATAAAATTAATTATTTCTCAAATTTTTTTTCAGTACTTTTCCCATATACGTTGTCTGACTTTGACTGACCTCCCACTAATTCCAAGTTTGTCCAGATTCCGTTATTCAGATCCCAATCATAGCTTTGCTTTTATTTTTTTTCAACCATTCCGTATTTTCTAATTTATTTAGCTGGTCAGTACTCACAATATAGGCTAAGATTTCTCTATCCTCCAATCCACCGTGCCCTCGAGTCGCCTATTATCACCTCTCGTTTTACGATCATACCCCATTATTCGTTACACGTTGCAAGAGCGGTTGCTTTGAAGTAGTGCTCATGTCGCGATGTAGTTATACCTTTGTGTCGGCAAATTCCCACGAAATAGGGTATTTATGTGATTTCTCGCGCTTTTCACTGGATGCCGTTTGGCGGTCCAAAGACCTTTACAAGAGGGCCATTTTTGTACTCTCTTTCGGCACAAGGATTTCATTTTGTTAGCGGTCCGCAGTATCGACGAGTTGCTGAGGATGTCCACGCGGGTTTTGTGGTATCGTTTCAATTTTTTTTTTGATAATTTATTTCTTTTATTTTTGTTTTTAATTTTAATTTGCTTGAATTTTACAATCTCTACTAAGCTTACCATCTCTCTACGCCTTGATAATTTAAGTTTGATTTAATTACATGCTAGCACGGATTACAACCTTAATTTTCCTGCATTATTTAAAGGCACAATTTTCAACAGCCTCGCCTAAAGCTCAATTAATTTATTGAAAATTTTCGTTAACCCGTCTTACATTGTCTATCTGGATATCCTCTGATATTTGTTTTCAACCCTTTAGTATCAGCTTAGAAATTTGGTTTTTAATGTGAATATTATATTATTCAAGAAGAAGTTATGATGCTTTTTCCGCCAACCATCTGAGGTTGTAAGTATTTTTTTTCTCTGTGCATGCTACACTATATTTTGATTGACACATCATATACTATGTATTACACCTCACAACACTAATAGACACATCATTTTACTACAAAATTTTTATTCCCACTACTTCTACACAGTGTATATTTGTTTACTCATTAATTTTTGGGAAAAAAAAATATTGATAATTATTGCCCGTAGACTTCAACGTTATCACAATTATGTTAATGGTTTATGTTAAGATTCAAAGGTTTCCCTGTTATTTTTTTTTTCGGGTATTTTTGTTCTGTATTATATATCTGGGTTTCTATACATTAGAGCTGTTTTTAAGGTTTATTTACTTTCAAATTTTTTTCTGTTGTTGTTACTTTAATTTTGTTCTAAATTTAAGTTTCTGTATCTATATTTTGAAGGAAATAAAATTCAATCCTAATCAAAACTGAATTATCGCCAGCAATTATTCAATTCTTAACCTGGAGAGAAATTATTTCAAAGGAATTTTATATGTAGCTGCCCAAATGTGCACTTCTTCAAACAGCGACGCACAAAATTCAGTTTTCCTCTTAAATTAATATTTTAACATCTTGTACTATATTGTATAATTTAATAGTTATAAAGTAATTTTTTTTCAATAAACCTATTTAAGAGGGAGGATTATTTTAGCATGATTTATTTAGTCTTTACAGTTTTATTAGTTTGTTTGATCAATTAAATTATTGCAAGGCGTTGGTTAATCTGTCTAAAAATTGAATCACTTGCGAGGGTTCCTCTGATTCCGGTGGCGAAGGGGCTGTCACTCTAAGGGCCCAGGCCATTAATCTATCTGCAATATTGCCCTCATCTTGCTGTTGTTCTACTCTATTTTCTACTTGATTTTCTACATTTTCACTACTATTAGCCAAACTACTCGTGCCCAGATTTTCACCCTCTCTAACATCATCTGAATTTTCTGTGGATACCGTACCAACAGGGTTTCTATCTCTAGATCGTAAGTTAAAATCACGGGGTTCATTTGATTTTGTTTTGTTTGACTCTAGTGGATTAGACGATTCACTTATTCTATCCACATCGTAACTTACGGTTTTCTCATCTGATGATTTTGAGTCATCTACGTTAGTCTCGGAATTTACCTGCACAGAATTTTGTACGGTTTGGTTGGATGATTTATTTTTTAATGACACCCATACGGCCAAAGGAATGTTTTCCTCTGTCTCTTCATCTAACTGGGATATATCCTCGTATCCCCCCTCTATATCATAAATTTGAGTCTCATCACTGGAGGATTGTGAGTCCTCTCCATTGGGGTTATTTGCCTCATGACAAGAATTTTCGTCTTGTCGTTTAACTACTGGCTTTATCTGTGGTGAGACCAAATATGTCAGAGGGATGTCGTTTTCTGGGTCGTCATCAAATTCTGCTGGGGGAAGGGATTTAGGTATTGTCTCTAACTGTGCAGGCATATCTTCTTCCCGCACTTGTAAATGCTCTTTTCTCTCAGTGTAGGGAATAAGGCGCGAAGCATGTACTTTCATTATATTCTGTTTACCTTTTGTGTGTTGTATTGAAAAATTAACCGCGTTATGTTTTTGAACTACCCTATATGGACCCTGATAATTCCTACGTTTGGGAAGGTTTGCGTTTCGGTCCATTTCAGGGGCTAATAGAAATACTAATTGTCCCTCGTGAAAATTTCTATCTTTAGCTAATTTGTGTTGGTAATCCTCCATTTTTTCAGTTGCCTTTAACAAATTATCTTTTACTATTTGTGCTGCTTTTTGATATTGTTGGGTCCGTCTCTCAATATATGTAGGGTAGGGGTTTGTATAATTTACTTTTTGTTGGGTATTAAGGAATATTGGGGTTAAGGGAAGTGCTATATCATATCCATGGACAAGGTAACTGGGTCTATCGCCAATTGCACTATGATAAGACGTATTATATGAAAGTTCATAAAAGGGCAAAGCTTCATCCCATTGCTTTGTTTCTCTGGCCAAAATTGATAGTGAAGGTTTTAAACTACGGTGGGACACTTCGTTTACTCCATTAGTAGCTGGATGATAGGCAGTGGTAAAAATTTTGTCTGTCCCCAGTCGTTTTGCGACTAACCGAAACAATTCAGAGGTAAAATTTCGACCCAAATCACTCAACAAAATTGAAGGTACCCCCATTAGACATATATACTCATATAATTTGTCTGCAGTCGTTTCAGCAGTCATATTAGGAGTGGCGTATAAACGCATGAATTTAGTGAAGTGGTCTATGAATACTAGAATGTATGAGTTATTTTTAGCCGTTGTAGGGAGTTTTCCCACATAATCTAAAGAAACTAGTTCCCCGGGCCTAGTTGGTATATGATTTCTCTGTAAAGGGACTGGAGGTAACCGATTGGGAGTTTTATATCCAACACATTCTGTGCAAGATTGAATAAAATTTTTGGTGTCACTATACATACCTTCCCAAAAGTAATTTGATTTTATATTATCAAGAGTTTTAACTAAGGAAAAATGAGCAGCATGACCTAACTTCAAGATTACAGGTTTATATTTATCTGGGACAACAATTTGCTCATTATTACTGGGTCCTACAGATCTTTTGATTTTTCCTGCATGCATAAGAATCCCATCTCTAAAAAAATAGTTTTGTTCCGAGGGTTTAAGGTCTGATGGGTTAGATTGTAATTTTTGTATTATTTCCATTAAATATGGGTCATTTTGTTGTTCAATTGCTATTTCTGGGACTGTTGGCAATTCTCGAACAATATTGTTTATTCTGTGAAAATCCCTACTAAGTGTGTCAGCCACATAATTTTCAGCTCCCTTAATTTTTTCAAAGGTAAATTCATATTGTTGTAAAAACAAAATCCAACGTGTTACTCTATTAGCTGGATTTTCTAACCGCGTTAAGGATTGAATAGCAGAGTTATCGCATCTTATAACAAATTTTCTACCGTAAAGATAGTTTTTATAACACTTGATACAGTCAATAATAGCCAAAAGTTCCTTCTGATATATTGGGTAATTTTTCTCTGCTTGTAATAATTTTCGAGAAAAATATGAAATTGGGTGAATTATCCCAAACTTATCTTTTTGGCCTAAATAACCGGATATAGAATGATCAGATGCGTCCGTTGTTAAAATGTATTGTTTATTATGGTCAGGATGAATTAAAATTGGATACTCCCCTAGTTTTTGTTTTAAGACATCAAAAGCAACTTGTGCTTCTGACGTCCATACAAATCGCAGACGTTTTTTTGTTAAATTAGTGAGGGGTATGCTTATTTCAGAATAATTTGGAATAAAACGTCGATAATAGGAGCTTAACCCAATAAAACGTCGTACCTGACGTACTGTCTTAGGGACTGGAAACTCTGAAATTTTTCTTATGTTCGTAGACGTTGGTTGGATTCCGTTTTTATCAACTGTATGGCCTAAAAATGTTATTGTTGGGACAAAAAATTCGCACTTCTTAGGGTTTATAGTTAATCCAAATTCCCTGATACGTTCAAACAATTTCCTTAATTTAAATAACATGGAGTCAAACCCATTTGCACCAAGTGCAAAATCGTCTATGTACCCAGAAATTCCCAACTCTTTAATAGGGTCCAGTAATTTATCGGTCAGTGATTGTAGTACTTGGGGACTGAATGCCATACCTTGAGGCATTGAGAGGTATTCAAAAGATCCGTATATTGTATTAAAAGCCGTTATTTCACGATCTTCTGGTTTTAGTTTAATTTGGAAAAAAGAACTCTGTAAATCAATGGAAGAATAGCATTCAGCACCCTTTAAATTATCAAGCAAATCATTTATTAAGGGTAGGGGATGTCTATTAAATTTAATTAAATTATTTGTTTTCCTATAATCAGATACAATCCTATAGGTTGGTTTGTCGTCATCCAGTTGTTTCTTTTTAACTAATATTACAGGATGACTTATATGAGTATTGCTAGGCTGTATTATATTTGCAGCCAGTAATTCATCTAACTGATCTCTTAGCTCCTGCCGTAAGGCATAAGGAACTTGATAGTGCCGAGATGTTTCTAATTTGTTCCTGTCAACTTCAATATTTGGGGTTATTTTATCTGTTTCGCCTATAGTTCTTAAATTGGAGCTAAAAATGTCTGCAAATTCTTTAAGAAGCTGAGATACCTTTTCCTTATGTAAGTCCTGAAGATGGTTTAGTTTAAAGTCCTTGATATTGAATTCCTTTTTCCTTAACTCTTTAACATATTCCTTGTCCCTTTTATCTGAAACCCTCCCTATAGATGCTAGTTTGGTTAGTTTGTTTATGCAAATTTTTTCTCTAGTGACATTAGCAATTGTAACTTCTATAGTCCTTCTGGACGTGACCGTGGCAATATTTTCAACAATATTTATATCAACTAGATGAGGTAATTTTGAAATTTTGATTACATCTCCTACTTTTACTGGAGCATCAATAGCTAATTCAAAAGTCTTGCTTTGTTTAGGATTTAATTTACACTTGCAGTTTAGTTTGGCAAATTCATAAGTTACACTACTAATTTTTTGTGTAATTGCATCTTTAATTGTAATCGTAGTTCCATTTGAAACTAACAGGTTTTGATCTAGGTCAATTTTAAATTTGAATTTTTGCAACAAATCAATACCGAAAATTCCTGAATAAAATGGGCTTAAAGACTGATCAATTATCATTAGGTCATGGTTTATGTGTTTATTACCAATTGTTATTGGGATGTTATAAGTAGCCATTATTTTTAATTTTTGACCAGTTAAGGAGTTAACTGTAGGATTTGAATGAACTTTTCGAATAAGAGGGTCATTCCTTATTTCCTCAAATATACCTTTTTCAATTAAACTACAAGCTGCCCCAGTGTCGATTAATATACTATTTAATTTACCTCCAATCTTTGCTTCTATAACAGGCAAGTAAAAAGAACTATTCGTTTGAGGCATTTGTGTGTTAACAATTAGTTTTCGCTCGGATTTGGAATCATTGCAAGGTTTAATTACCGAAGCGTCTAATTTTGATTCAATTAAACCCCATTTCCGTTTCCCGAATTCGTGGAAAATCTGCCTCGACTATTTCCGCGAAAGTTCATGCGCGGTCCCGAGTTTTGGAACCTGACGCCTGGATATGCGTAATGTCCCCGAAAACTTCCCCTTTGAATTTGCCTAGGCTGTCTTGGATTGCTATAATTCATTGGGGGTGAGTAGCCTCCATTGTGAAATTGTCCCCTGGATGGGTTTGTTGCCCACTCCCCAAAGCGACCGTAACCATTGTAATTGGGGTATCCCCGACCTCTCTCTTGAAAAGAATAAGGGGGAGAATTTGTTGGCTGTTGAGAGACCATTTCTCGGCATTTTAACGCTGTATGGCCGGCACGATTACAAATTTGACATACTGGTTGCGTGTTACCAAAATTTTGATTAGGGATAGTTAAATTTCTCATTTGCTCATTTAATTGAGATATAGATTCATGCAAAGTTTTGTTTTGTTTATCAATTAGCATTTTTAATTCCATTTGACTATCACTAATTCTATTTACTGAATTTAAAGTGGTATCAGGTTTATTTGGGATGAAGTCCTCCATGAATTGCATGGCTTCTATTAGAGTTTTGGGACTTTTAACGATCAAAAATTGCTTATTTTCGGGATCCATTCCCTCAATAAAACGTGTTAGCTGCGTGGATTCTACTAGATTTTTCAAGTGCAAATTATCTGAAGGGACTTTACCAAAAAATTTTAGAGTGGCAGTTTCAACTCTGCTAGCAAATTGCCTGACTGTCTCGGATGGCCTCATTTTTAAATTTAAAAAATCATTTTGAGTATTTAATTTTGTTTCGGTTTTCTCAAAATACGAGAGAAATTTTTCTTTAAATGCTTCATAATCTGTTTCTTCAGCTAGTTGGGGGCTTGTTATTACATGAGATAAGGCATTCCCTCTAAGTTTTGATTTTAATAGAACTAATTTTTCAGAATCCGAGCAACTGGCCTCATCGCAAACAGAATCTAATGTGGAAATGAAATATGACGCGGAAACAACTGACTCTCCATCAAATTGGGGCAAAAAAGATTGAAAACCGGATAATTTTGAAAATGCCGGCATAACTAAAGTTTGGGTATTCTCGGAGGGATGGGGACTCTCAGGCATAATTAATTTCAAATAATTAACCAACAAACAATAAAAAATCACAATAATTATTTCAAAGTACCCCTTATATCAAATTACAAAATAGATATCTCAATAGGAATCATACAAATAATAATTCTGTCGGTCCATCAGTATACGCTTGAGTCTAGGATTATCCATAAATTATAAACGGCACCATTGCTGGGGCGACCTTCCTTCTCTATATCTTATGGTTACTTTTACTACCTTATTTTATTTACTGCTTTACTTTTACTATTACTTCTTACTTTATTATAATTACTTGCTTATTTAATTTAATTAATGTTATATGTAACTTAACTTAAAGCTACCCCAGTTATTTTAATACATTGCGTTGTTATCTTCAAACCACAAAACTCAGGTTTACTAGACTCAATATGTTTTACTGATGAATTGACAAACACAGATATTAAAACTAATATTTTATTAAATTTTATCATTACCATTTTATTAATTTATCAATATTTTTAAACACAAAATACTACAGTTAATCAACACTCAAACTTAATAATATGAGATGATATTATCGTGATCAACCATTATTCTGGACCTTTAACTTTAGTATATTAATTCAAAGTAAAAGTTTAAAGTAATTTCACATTTTTAAACTCTTAAATATATATATTCAACATAGAAACTTACAATCATGGAATGTGTGGAAAAAGGAGAGTGACGGAGAGAAAACTACATCGACTAACCTGATAACCGCCGTCAAGCATCCTCGTGGTTGCACGTTCCAACTTCCTGTTTTAAGGCCGCATATCGTTACCTTCAAAGCTCCCGAACTCCTCAAACTAAAAACTGTAACTGACTATAACTATATCCTGAAATCTGCTCTCAAAATCTCTTGCCGCGGTATTTAAAGCCTTCTCTCTATTCTTTCCCAGTCGTCCAATCTCTACATGTTTCACGCCCCCTTTTTATCTCATAGCTCTCTGATCAAATCGCGGCTGGTCCACTCCCACATCTCCAGGCTCAAATCCCGAAACTCCACCTTTCTAGACTATCAGTGGTCAAAACTTCCCCCTACCATCAAATCAAACAGAACCCTTTATTCCATAAGTTTATATCATTAATTTCTACCACCTGGTGACCGAAATACCTTTCTGCTGAAAACAACTCTTGAGACGCACCTGGCGATTTTGCTACAGGCACCCCCCTTCTGTACTGGGACTGTTTTATTGCGATTTTACCTTGTGTGGACAATGGCCAGCTTCTAAAACTCTCCTGAAATAGTACCCTCGGGATGACGGCATGATTCTTTGATTCTCTTTGTCGGAATAAGAGAGACCACCCTGCTAGTCCGAGAGAACGTCTGACCTATGTTTCTTGTTGCTACCCGAACTTGAGAGAACCATTGAGTTTTGTTTTTGGAATGTAATGATGAGAACTGCTTCTCATCAATGGTAAGGAAATTTTAAGAATGTGGACTAGCACAACCTGTCTAAGAGTTACGCATGTCTTGGTCACATTTTT
This sequence comes from Tetragnatha versicolor, assembly GCA_024610705.1. Lineage (NCBI taxonomy): Eukaryota > Metazoa > Arthropoda > Arachnida > Araneae > Tetragnathidae > Tetragnatha > Tetragnatha versicolor. The sequence goes on from JANDEH010000005.1 coordinate 60,802,931, forward strand.
GACAGTGTTAAGAATGCTAGCAATAAAATTATCCTATTATATCATTTCTGTATGTTCGATATCTCCTATCCCTCATTCCCCAGCTGCCTCGCAGAGACGCCAATACACTCGATGATGTGAGAGATTAGATTACTTAAATTGATTTTGAATCGTCTATCAGTGTTTTTCTGTATAAAAAAAATTTGCAGTGTAACCCCGTTATCTCGAATTTTGATGTTTTGAAAACTTATATCTCAAAAAGAAAAAAAATACCAGCCCCCTACAAATTAAATAAGCATTATTTTTCCTTGTTACTTCGAAAACTCGCTATCTCGAAATTTTTCGGGCCTCTTCCATTTTGACACATTGAAGTTTTATGCAGTGTATTCCATAGTTTTCCTACCATTCTTCCTAACGTCTCCATCCTTCCTTTCCACAGGTCAGTCTCGGCCCCCGCGGATCACGGAACACCCCTCCGATGTCCTGGTCCGCAAGCACGAACCTGCCACCCTCAACTGCAAGGCTGAGGGGCGGCCGACCCCTTCCATCGAGTGGTTCCGCGACGGGCACCTTGTGCTGGACAGCCCTAACCGCATGGTGCTGGACGGCGGCTCGCTCTTCTTCCTGCACGTGCTGCACACCAAGCGGGAGCAGGACACCGGCACCTACTGGTGTCAGGCTTCCAACGAGTTCGGAAAGTCCAGGAGCAGGAACGCCACGCTGGAAGTGGCCGGTAAGTGCCATATCTTTCTATGTTATATTCCTATGTAGTGTCTTGGTGGAGATTGCCTTTAAAACGACCTAGATCAGTGTTTCCCAACTTGGGGCATGAACCACCAGGTTTTATTTACTTTCCAGGAATTATTTTCGGAAGAAAAAAAAACATGGGGGCATGTAAAATTTGGAAAGGCTTTGGTGGGGACATGGATCAAAAAAGGTTGGTAAACACTGTTCCAGATATAAAGGCCAGATTACTATGTCATTGAAGGGCGTGTCTTTAAGGACAATCTACAACTCCAGATCTCTCTTATCTAATGAATGGCATACTCGAGCGTTCTCAGAATCTATTTCCAAATTATTGACATTTGAGTGCACTGGTCATATTCTAACAGTGGTTAAATCTTTGCGGTTGGAGCTTGGCTATTCCAAGCATCAATAGAAACAACAACGAAGGTTAAATCTGTAGCATACACCTAACTGATAAATAACCCTCCTTGTCGTTCATATCCATATTCGCTTCCATTTTTCTGCTATCGAGTGTTGGATCCGTTTCGCTGACTGTCAAAAGCTCGAAGGTGGATTGTTGACCCAAAGGTTAGGACAAAGCTTAATCCAAACCACTTATCCTCCGCTGTTTGCATAAGTTTCTCTTAGTAATACGTTTAGTAATAGTTAGTAATAGTTTTTTTCTCTTAGTAATACGAATGGTCCTTGATGCGAGTCCCTCACTTCGTGGATCCTCATTTTATAAACTTTATGTTAAGTTCTAATGAACCCCTGGAGAGGATATCTAGCCACTGTAATTCAAATAATACTTGGAGATATAAAGGTGCATGCTTAACGTGACCAGACGTCCCGTTTTGAACTGGACTGTCCCATTTTAGAACTACGAGTCCCGGTGTCCCCGAAATTAACTCTGGGACGCAAAATTGTCCCGTTTTCTGAAACCGAGCCAAAATTTGAGTGTTTTTGACGAATTTTCGTTAATTTGTAACTACATTAAATCGCAGATATTAACCGAATGGAATAATCTAAATGTTTCCACGGAAACTAGTTGGGTGGAAGTATTCAAACACTTTCAAGCCAACAATCTTCAGCATGAAAACTTTTCTATTTTAATTTAATATATTTTATGTTTGCCTGCTACAAATGCTTTAGTAGAAAGAGTATTTTCTATGATGAACAAATTGTGGCCATCTGAGAAGACCCAGTTACAAATTTCAGTTCTAAAGGAGATGTTGATAATTAATATAAAAAAACGTGAAAAGAGTTTCATTCTTACCTAAAATCATCACCAGCTATATTAAAGCAAATTTGTTCTCTGACAAATATAACTAAACGTTTCTGGTAAATATATTTTTTAATTTGTAACTTTTAAGCTAACTGACTTTTTTCTGATAACTTTAAAAAAGTTTTTTTTATTGACTACCTGTTAATTAACCTAAATAAACCAATGTCCCGTTTTGAGTCAAAAAATAAATGGTCACATTATGCATGCTCTCACTGTTCATTATTTAACCAACCACTAATTTACCATTACATTCACCAACCACTAATAATAATGAAATACACTGAAGTAATTTTTATTAGTGGGAGGGGGGCTCCCGTTCCTTACTCAAAATTTTGCTCATTACCAGACACCTCAATAAAAAGGGAATTACATTTTAAAATGATTATTAAAATTAAAATTATGATGTCATAAGCTGCAAAATTCGCAACTTTTTGCTCAATTGACCGTGTGTGACAGTGTTTTGTAAAGAAGTCTACCAAAAAAACTAACACACAGCCAACCAAGTAAAACCAACCTAACGTTTATTCTGCCGCTTCGATCTCGGGACAGCCCCCCGAGCTTAGGCTCACAAGCATTTATAAACAGGCAAGAGATTCTCTTCACTTCGCCGCAGAATTTAACTAGTCTTCTTCTTCACTACGTTACAGACTAAATTCCTCCCCTCTCAAAAACTTTTCTTGATGTAAAGCGAGAAAAGTCTTAGCTTCACCTAAAAAACTTAAAACGATTACAGTAGACAACAAAATATTTTTTAAAACATCAACAATGATTTTGGGGGGTTCATTTCTTACTGAAGTGATTCTCCTGGAAAAAATCTTTCTCTTAAAGAAGTCTAAAATAATAAAGTTATTAAAAAGTCACTGTAAAATGTAAATATCACATTAATAGAAATTAAAAGTTCTCTTCATTCAACTGGTAGCTTCTTTTACCTATAAGGAGAGATTAAACAGTTCTTCATTACACTTAGAAATAAGGTAGGTATATTTACATCACATCATACTTGGTGTAGAAAATAGGTTTTATGGGATGCGACTCAAACAATCTGCGTTTAAATGAAGCTTCCCTTTGCGATGAATAACCTCATAATTAAATGGCTGCAAAGTAAGAGCCCATCTTAAAAGTCTATGATTAGTTCCAGTATTTTTTTCCAACCATACTAACGGATTATGGTCAGTTTGGATCACAAACCTTTGAGGTCCGTCAAGATAACACTTCAACTTTTGCACAGCAAAACGATCGCGGTACACTCTTTTTCTATAGTACTGTACTTCTGCTCTGTCATGGTAAGTACTCAGGTACATGATCGGATGTTCTTCATCTTCCTCTTTGCTTTCTTCTTCTAAGCTCAAGAGATTGATATTTTCGGCTCTTTGATAGTACGGCTGGATCATGTTTACATGATACACATGGGTTTTATCTCTTTCAGGAAATTTAACAACATAATTGGTTTCAGAAATTGGACGGACGATTTCACCTGGTCCTACGCACTGCACAGATAATTTATTCGGCCTTGAAGGAGCCACAATCAAAACAAGGTCGCCGATCTTAAAGTTTCTCTTCACAGCTTTTCGATCATACCACAATTTCTGTCTTTCCTTTGCATCAATCATGTTTTGGACTGCTAGTTCCTGACAATACTTCATTCTGTTCAATAGCTTAAACACGTAGTCAACTACACTGTTCTCTTCGTTGTTTTTTTCTGTTAGGTTTTCATACAACAGCATAACAGGAGTTCTCAAATTCTTACCGTGTACTAATTCAGCTGGTGAGAAGCCTGTACTGTCATGGGTCACAGTTCGAAGCGCAAAAAGAGCCCCCGGTAGGATTTCCTCCCAACTTGATCCGGCTTCGAGGCACAAGACGCGCAAAATTCGCTTTAAAGTCCGATGCATTCTCTCCACTGGGTTGCTTTGAGGATGACGCACTGAACTCCGCACAACTTTTATCCCAAATTTCTCCAAAAACTCCGAGGTTAGTGCACTCATGAAGGACGTGCCCTGATCCGTTTGAAGCTCTCTCGGAAATCCCATCCTACTGAATATCTGGAGCAACGCATCCACCACAGTCGTCGAGCAGAGGTCTGCCACAGGAATCGCATCCGGGTACTTCGATGACATGCATATGGCCGTGATCAGGTAGCGATTTCCAGACGGTGACTTGGGCAAAGGTCCACAAGCGTCAACATTAATTTTCGTGAAGATTTCTGTGATGACCGGAACAATCTTCAATGGAGCTTTTTGTTTGTCATGTGGTTTACCCACTCTTTGGCATTTGTCGCAGGACTTAACGTAGTCTTCTACTTCCTTGTAGCAGTTGGGCCAGAAAAATGTCTTAAACAACACATCTTTTGTCTTTGTTGTTCCTAGATGAGCAGCCGTTCCTTCATGACCAATTTTCATCAGATTTCTTCGATATTTCTCCGGAACAACAAGCAACCTTCGTTTTGTGCCATCTTTGTCTTCTTTTTGATAAAATAGTAGTTTATCCTCCACAATGTACTTAGCCTTTCTAGAAGAGTCTTTTCCAGCTTCCTCGAATAAGTCTTTCAGTTCAAAAGATTTCTTTTGCTCATCAATAAATTCTTTGTTTGACATCTTCACAAGATCTAGTTCAGGAATTTCAGGTAACTCTGTTGGCAAAACTTTATCTTCCACAGTAGGGTCGATGATCTGTTCAGATATCGCATCTGATTCTTCGAATTCTTCTTCTTCTTCTTCGAATTCTGATTCTTCGCATCTGAGTCGAATCCCGGCTCACTCTTTTCAGATCTCAGCCTTTGTGCTCGCGTTTCAACCGCGTTGACCATGTAGACTTTGACGTCAGAGTTCTTTTCAGATTCCTCGAAAAGAGCAGCTGTCCTATTCCCCAAGAGGTATCTTCCATGATCCAAGGAATCTCTTAACACAGCAGCCTTCGTAATCACATGGCCGTAGATGCAATCCAATTCCACCTCAGCCAAAGGCAAACATACAGGATGTTCTTCCAACGGTGTGCGAATCCAAACGGTTTCATTTGTAAACATTGAAGGGCGCACGTACTTTTTGCAAATCAAGTCTAGACTTGCGCCAGTATCCCTCAAAATTGGCATTTCCACTCCGTTGACTTTACCCGTACTAATATAAGGTGCCAGAGCGTCATCAAGTCCGATCTTGTCTGTTTCATTTGAAGCCACAACTTCGTAATTTTTCTTTAGCTTATCGCATTGCGGTCGAAGATGCGAATAAGATCCGCATTCATAACAACGTGGCTGTCTTCTTCTTTCGAAGTCTCTCTCAACATATTTGTCATTGGAATGCTCTCTTTTGACTTGAAACCCAGACTTGAAATCCCTTGAACCTTCTCCAGCCCTGTGTCTAACTCCATGTCCTCCCTGAACCGCGTAGCCATTCCTCTTAGGAAACTCCCGTCTAAAACTTCGTCTGAGGCTCTTGTATTCGTCCAACTTCTCTGCCAGATCATAGGGCGTTTTCATCTTAATCCAATCCTCCAAAAAATGTTCCCTGACATCAGCTGGTACCCGAAACTTAAGTTGCTCAGTTATGATCAAATCCTTAAGTTCTTGGAAGGTTTGAATATTCAGATCCCCGATCCATTCGGCAAAATAACCACTCAATTCATGGGCGTAGTGTCTCCACGACTTTTCCGATGATTTATAATGCCGATAAAAGCTCCGTTTCAGCTCTTCACTATTCATTTTGTATCTTTTCAAAATGATACTCTTGACCACATCATAATTGTTAGCATCCTCTGGCGATTCCCTGGCCAACATGTTAGACCAGGGGTTCCCAATAGGTGGTCCGCGGACCCCTGGGGGTCCGCGGGCTGAGTCCAAGGGGTCCGCGAAATGTCACCGAGAAATTAAGTATTTTTTTATTTTCCTTAATTTGAAGTAATCATTATCCTACTCAGCAGTTCATTCGTTAAGGGGCCATTCCACCAAGGCAACAAGCTGTTGCTCTGTTGCTTCAACATTTTGTCGCCCAGTCGCAAGCAACAGTTTCTACTTCTCGGTAGCCTGTCTCCGGTATGTTGCCTGCCCTCAATGCGATTCCACTGAAGCGACAGTTGTTCCGTGTTGCCTATCCCCGAGAGGTAGTTTTGAACAATCCTCCTCATACTCTGTTTCAAATAGATTTTTATAAAGAGAAAAAGAAATAAAAATACATAATTTTAGAGATTTTTATAATAAAATAACGGAATCGCCTGCAATTGATAGCTCATGGGTCTACATGTTTGTCCACGATGATCGGCATCTTGGTTAACTTTGTGTTTAGAAAAGGGTTTAAATCGTTCTTCTAAATAGAAAAATCGATCAAAGTAGATATTCGTAATTTATATGATGCAACTTTTGGAGAATTTCAGTTGAATACTTACTTTAAAAGCTACTCAAAATGAAAAAAGTTGGTTAAAATAATAAAAACTTATTCGTGACGCCATCTTTGAGCTCTAATCTAAAACAAAAGGATTGGAGAGTTTTTCAATAAGAAAAGTTCAGTGAACCAATGTTTAATATTAGCGTGTTAACACTTCATTCAATCAAATACACTACAAATATACCATTCCCACATTTTAACCCGATTATTATGCAAATATTCAAATTTTCTCAGATCATGTCGCAGGCAACAGTCGCTTATTTCCCATCGCTGGGGGGAGTCAGGCAACACACGAAAAGTTGCCCGTGCGACCGTGTTGCCAGACATATCTCGCGCTGTTGCCTCAGTGGAATTGCTCCGGCAACAGGTCGCATGGTCGATTTTTGTTGCTTTCGACAAAAGTTGCCCCGGTGGAATGGGACCTTTAGTTTTGTTAGTTAATTGTCACTGTAGTACAAATATATTAATGTAGGTGGCGCAGCCTCTGTTTACCACCATGTAATTCATGTTTTGTTTTTTGCAGTTTAAAAAAAATTAAGCCTTTAAGTTCAAGGGGTCCTCGTCAGTAAAACAATTGTAAAGGGGGTCCTCGTCAAAATTTTATTGGGAACCCCTGTGTTAGACAGCTCAGCAGGTAAAACGCCCAACAGATAAGCCACCCAATCCTTTCTAGGAACCCCAGCCATATTAGCTCTCCTCTCGAAATTTATTAAAAACAAACCCATTTCATCTCCTTTCTCATCAAATCTAGGCATGATCTGTGCTAGCGGAATTCTACCAGCCTGCTCTACCCCAGTTTCCGTTACTCTCCCAGACTGACATTCAATCGTTTTCAATTCTAATCTTTTTACTTCTAATTCATGTTCCAGTCTGATCCTTTCCTGGTCCCTTCGAAGTGTATCCCGTTCTTCCACTTCCCTCTCTCCAATGATTCGCTCTAAAATCAACTTAACCTCTTCTTCTTCATAACATTTGCTACCCTTAATAACAGCCTTAATGTCCGGAATCGTATCTGAAGCCTCCACTGATTCACCGAGTTCCTCCGCAACCCTAACCAAGTCCCGTTTCCTACCCTTTGCAAGAAAAGCCATAATTAGAAACCTCCAACCATCAGAACAAAAGTCATTCAAAACCGAACAACTCGAAACGCAATTCAAACTACTAACTCGCAATATCAGATCAACCTGACCTAATCAAAACCCAAATCCAAAATGCAATCACTGTAATCCAACTTTCACAAAATCCAAAACACAATCTCAAGTATCCAAACCTCTATCAAAAGCTCAAATCCACCTACCGTAACCCAATTCTACAAAACCGAAGCAAACAGAAATCCACAACTGGAAAATCCAAACTATCGACCTCCTGATCTATCACTCTAATACAAAAGCTCAGATCCTCATAAACCTAATCAACACCTTACCGTAGGTTCTCATCCACTAGCTGCCACCAATTCAACAGGCTGTAAAGAAGTCTACCAAAAAAACTAACACACAGCCAACCAAGTAAAACCAACCTAACGTTTATTCTGCCGCTTCGATCTCGGGACAGCCCCCCGAGCTTAGGCTCACAAGCATTTATAAACAGGCAAGAGATTCTCTTCACTTCGCCGCAGAATTTAACTAGTCTTCTTCTTCACTACGTTACAGTTTCATGTTACCACACTATCCTACTTGGAGGTCAAATAATAGGACCTTTTTATCCAGACCTTTGGACATATTTGTTTCGTTGATGACTCGGTGGAAAACTCCCCAACTTAATATCAAAACCACACAATGATAACTCACGATTCCTTCCTGACCATAAATCACATTTAATAACAAGATATGGGATCAAAAGGTGTCCTCAAGACCTTCCTCCTTCGCCCACGCATTTCACACTCTTGACCTCGCGTGGCACCGACTTAAAAATCCCTCCCACTGATGGACCCACCAGCAGGGGGCGAACAGACTCCTTTATTTGTTTGTAACTCATTACGTACAAGCCCAAACACATCCGGTGTATGCGTCACACACTCTCAACGACCAATCAGAGAGATCTCTTTACCCCCCATCTTTTTTTTAAGTAATTTATCTCCCTTTTTATAATCCGCATTCGGTCACGTGCACGGAAAACGTCTCTATTACGCAGTCGTAAATCTCCTAATTTTTTTCTTTTTCTTTCTCTCCCTTGTTCTTTCGTTTTCTCTGTCTTCGTCTTTCCCACATGAACGATATGCCCATTGCAATTTGCCTCATCGAGGTTTTTGCACCTTTGTCGGCTCCGCGATCGTGAGCGTGCAATATCCCTTTAAGTGCTGACCGTCCCGAACTTTGAATAGGATTTAATCGAAACTTCGGCCGGTTTAGGTTTGAAAGGGATATAAGCAGTGGCTAATGGGTTGCGGTAATTTTGGCTTCTGTGAGTCTATGGCCAATTTATTCGGAGTATAAGACCCGGAGATCTCGACAAGTCCATTGTGTTCCGAGGCTTGAATTACGGCCTGTCCGTTGAGGGAAATTGTTTGGTGATAGCTATTTTACAGTTGCTTATTCTTGGATGTGTTTATTTAAGCGGATTTTCCGTGGAAATGATATGGCTGGAATCTGAATATGGAAATTTTTGAATAAGAAGTGAACTCTATGGGAAACAGCCCCAAACCCAAAAAGAATGGTGTTGTTGATGATTCCTCTGCTGTGGTTATTGATCTTTCGAAGCTGTTTTTGTAGAAGCTCGTTTGGAGTCTTCGTGAGTTCATTCTGAAGGGGAAATGCGTCCTTTTTCTTTCTTGTATTTTTAGTGTTCGTGTTCACTGTTCGAGCTAAAAATTTCACGATTTACATTGAATAGGGTCCTGTCTCCAAGTGCGTTTGATGCTTATGAATATTTTACTTTATTTCTTCATATGTCATTGAATAACTTTATCAAGAACGGAATACTCTTACTTTTTTACAGTGAAATTTGGCTCACATAATATTATGTATTGTTGTGGAATAGAAAAAACCTTTGGAGGGAAATACGGGGTAAAGTTAGTTCTGTCCAAACAAGAAAATGTTTGACATTAAGGGGATGCACCGTCTAATTCCCCCCTAGGTACACCTCTGATGTACAGTTGAGCCCCGATTATCCGCGGAATTGGGTGGCAAGGGTACCGCGGATAGCGAAAATCGCGGATAACCCGAAAAAAGACTAAAAATGAGGTGAAAACACGAAAAAAATATTTCAGAATAAAAACTACGTTTTATGGTACAAAAACATGATATGTAAAACTTAAAATATGTACAGTACAGCAGAAACCTTTGCTCTACATCTAGAATGTCTCTAATCTCATCTTGCTCTCATCGTTAAAAAATATTTTCTTGGCCCTCACGGATAATCCGTATCGCGTATCATCCGCTCGCGGATAATCGGGGTTCTACTGTACTATTTAGTTAAAAATGTTAAGAAATTATTTCAAACACTAAATTTAAATTTTGAAATTTAAATCCTTAACCATTAAAGATTTACTGCTCTTAAAAAGATTGCTTAGTTTTTTTTAAATCACTTACCTAATTCATTTTAACATTAATTAAAGGGAAGCAAATTTTATCAAGATGACAAATATTGACCACTGATGTAACTCCCCAATAGGATGTTGTCAACAAATCAGAATGTTGCCTTTTAACTAGAGTCATACTTTTCAAACATTTCCAAGAATCCTCCTTCTCATTGTCGTGAAAATTTATCACTTGATTTTCAGCTTAATTTAAGTCGAAAATTCAATATCAAATTTTTATGCTAATACGCAGTTATCTCATTCTGATCATTATTGATAATGATGGATTGTGAATAAGCTAAAACAACTTAGATCTTCCCCTTCCTCTAGTTTGTGTCATGGCTTATTACGGAGGCGATCGTTCATTTAAAACTACTGACTGCCTTTTGGAAATAAAACCCTTCATTTGGCTAATGAGAAGACTTTCTAATTGAATGATCCGAGAAATTAGGCCTTGAGTGTTTGATGTTCTTCTTAATCATCAGAGAAATGCTAATTGTTGTTGGGGATTCAGTGGGAAAGATGTTTCCGAGAAAAGTTTTGGATATGTGGGATCAAACAATGATCGTTTCACTCGACTTGGTTTGTGCTTTATAAGTTATGATCATTAACAGTAACATCTAAGGAAATAAATTTGTTTTAGTTCAAGATATGTGTGACACCATTACTCATCTATGTTTAATGGGAAAATTTATGAAACAGAAACAAGCAATGGGGATTTATTACTGAGTGAAGCATATTACAGTGGTTATAGATTCTACTCGGTAAGATATAGTCAAAAGCTCTGATTGGTTCGCCAAGAAGATATAAATGAGATTTTTAAAAGGGAATAGGTTCTTATAACACCCTTTTTACCCTCCCATCAATGGAGTTTTAATAGCTGTGGCAAATGCGAGCCAGGGAGAGATTCCGATATGTCGTCTAGTTCTGATTCTATAATACCATTCACTAATAACTCTTTAATTGTTACTCTTAACTCCACTTGGCAAACCATCTATACTCGTAAATTAGCTGTCATAAATCCACAATCGCCACAATTTTCTCTGTTGGATTTTCTGTATGAAAACATATTATTAAAAGCATCGATAAGTTCTGGTTTATCTCTGGAAGTATATTGGATTCATTCCTAGTTCATAACCTAATTTACTGAGATTTTAAATAGAAAAAGAAAATGAAATTGGTTCTAAATAATTTTTCAATAAAATAAACGCATCAAATTCCCAATTTCATCACACGCCAGTACCCAAGCATTTTCCATTCACCCCAACACTCAAGAGGTCACCTCAATAACGCCACTTTCTATCCTCCCTGCCAATCACCAAACCAAACAATCAAGCATTCCTCCCCCAATATATTCCCCAAAAAGAAAAAAAATCCCGTAATTACGCTCCCACGAACTTCCCAGGTTTCAATTAATCTCCTCTCAGCCGATAATGGGAGCTATAGCAAAATAATAATAATAATGATAAAGAAACGAAAAGCGCGCTTTTGCTTGTAAAAGCTTAAGCGGAGGTCTTGGAGTTTCGTATTGCGTAGGAGCCAATAGGTCAGTGGACCTCGGGGAAGAGGTGACAGGAGCTCACGTGGATGGAATGCTGATGATTTTAATGGGGGACCTTTTAGAGAGGTTGGTTGAACTTAACTCCGAGCATCACATTGTTGAAAGTAAGTTTTGTAAAGTTCAATATCACGAATCTGCCGAGTAGAGTTCTTCTGGAATCTTGGTGTTGTGTATGTTGAAATTAATTGGATAATATTGTTTTGATGTCACCTTAATAACGTTAAAGTTTTATTAAGAAGATAGGTCAACTGTTAAGAGTTTAAATCAAATATTTAATTTAATTATTTTCTGTTTTGAGGAGTAAGAATGTTTTGGAAAGTTTTGTGGTAATATGTAATATCTCTCTCTCTCACTCACTCTGTGTACTTTTTAAGTGATAAAATTCAAATTCGGAACATAAGTGGTTATTTTATATGTTTAAAATATCAAGAGTGGGTATGGTCAATCCATGCATCCTATTTTATTTCAAATAATCTTAAGGAATCGCTAATAATTTAGGTCAATGATATCAATTGGTCATTTCTTTGAACCCCTCCCCGCTTTGAGTAATTATATTTTAAAACCACATTTACACTCAAGTCGACAGCAGTACCAATTTTATTTCACAACTTTCGTTGATTGTATGTTGATTACTAAAAAGTTTTTTTATAAGTGTTACATTTAAAATAGCAGTGAAACCATTTTAACTAACATTGTAACAGCAAAAAGAAAGAAGAGTTATTTTTAGCGTTATGTCTCAATGCAATATGTGACCCCAAAAATCCCCTAGTTAGCACAGTTGATACCAAATATAAAAGTTCACCTAAGTGCTACTAACTAGAATTAAACGAAATTTCGCCATACATGAGAAAAATTGGACGAATCGCGTTAAACGTTTGTGCTGCTTGGTTCCATCTTCCGACTCCTGGGTCCAACTCTTCCATTTCCCCCGTGAACGAAATGTGAATTATTCTTGATGGGCAACTCTCATCCCCAAGTGAGCTCTCGAGAACCGTCAGCATCTCACCTTTTTTTATTTCAATAAAGAAAAAAAAAAGGTTTCATTTTCGAGTGCTGCTTCCTCAAACACTTCAAAATATTTATGCAGTCACATCGTGGGTGGCTCTTCTCTTGACCATCTCCCCTTCTATTTCTGACCGGCTGAAGAAGAAGCGAAATTTGCGACCGTCCGATTAATTCGAGTGGGGAAGGATTTATCCTTCTCTCTGCTTCATTAAAGTGTTCGTCGTGTGCGGTGGTTGGTCAATACCGCTTGCATCTAGAGATTCTCGTAGGAGCTTTTGGGGAATAGTTCGATAGACTCGTGTGTTGTGTGTGTGTTATGTAATACTACACTTAAAAATGCAATTGCGTTACCTTCTTTTTTTTAATTAATGTTAAATTATATTTTTTCAGGGGAGATTAGTGATTGATTAGAGATTAGAGGATAGTACTCTTCTCTGAAATTTTCTTAGTTATTTAGAGTTTTTTATAATTTCTGCAGCTTTCAAGTGGTAATACAAAATTTAACTGTCCAACAAAGGTCATTTGACCACCAAAAAGGAGTTGTTACTTATATAATTAATTTTGAAGAGTCGATTTTTTTTAAAAAAAGTATGGTTAATACTTCCTGTTCACCCAACTTTGTTGGGGAACTCGATATAATCCTTAAAATTTTAACATCAAGTACACCCAGATTCAAATCTTACCTGTAAGTGTGCTGAAAATCTATGCAAAACGTGTGTAGATACTTACAAAATAATTTTGATCCGACCCCCCCCAAAAAAAAATTAGCTACATGCCTGAAACATTTCAATTTTACGTGTTGCGTTTTTTCTTTTATTTACCTTCTTACCACAATGATATTTTAAAAATAGCATTAAATAGGGTTCTGGAAAATTATATCAACAAATATTTATATTACAGCTTACTTTAATATTTTTCTTTCAAACCACTTTCTATTGATGTTATCGAGAGCAAAAACCTCTATCCTTTTACAGAGCAAAAAAAGCTTTCTGTGCTAAAAAAGAAATACATGATTAAAAGTAATTAGTAACGGATTTGATACCTGCGGTACCCAAATGACTTTGATTGCCTTTAATGATGCTGGGAAATATATACTTAGCCAGGTGGGTTACGGTATCAATCCAAATGTCGAGTCACTAATTGTCATTGATGATCTCTTCATTTCAAGCATGGAGAATTTCCGTTGTGTTTTTTTTATCGTTACATGTTGAAGTTAATCAAATTATATATTTTTTTAGGCAAAAAAATTCCATAGTTCACCAAATACAATCAGAATGTATCACTTTAATTTTTTTTCGTATGACATTTTGAATGTTTTGCATTTTAATGGTGCAGGGAAAGGAAATTAAAAAAAAACTTGACATAGACCGGAATTTCTATGAATTTAAAGACTATCTAATTTAAGAAATTTTAAAATTGTCTTGTAAGTGAATGTTAATACTATTGTCTTGTGGTAGATAAAGACATAAATTATCTAAAGTTACAAATCTCACATGTTCATCGTAGAGAAACTTAAGTCTTAAACAATATGAACACAATATTAATGAACAGATTTGTAAAGAAAACCTTATTGGAAAAGTTTTCTTCAGCTCTAAGTTAAGTATTTCAGCATCCAAATTTTACATTTTAATCAAATTTAGAATGCAACTGTTAGGCGTGATTGTTGTATTAATTTACCTTTATTTACATAAAATTTTCCTCAATTTATTATGTATTTCCTAATTTAAACGTGTGTTAGTATGAACTTTATCCCGTAAAACATTTGTTTTATTTAATTACAAACTAATTTCACAATTACTTTTCTCAGCAACATTTCCAACCCTCCCCTAAACTATTGAGCAACATAAAAACCCCGCTGCTATGGCACCCAAATCCCACATGCCCTTATGGGCGTCCTCCATTTTGCTCATCCCCCCCAACACAACACTACCATGAAGCATCTCCCCAAAGACGATGGATACTTCCAATAACCCAAAGACCCCCGCTTCCTCTCCTACAAAATAATACGTAAATACCTCGCATGCTTGGCTTCACACCTCACAGGGCGCACGCCCAACTTTATATTTTCATTTTTTTTTATTATTTCCCCATCTGCCGCTTTTAGGGCGTCATCTACTATTAAACGGCGGCGTTGTTTGTGAGCAGGGCCGTTTTGGGGGCCCCTCTCCCTTTTTATTGGGGGAGGAAGTGCCCCCTCCTTGGTTTCCCCGTAGGGTTGTTGTGGTCACGTGATATACGTTCTGGGTTCACAACAAAAACACGTGATGGAAGACCTTGACGTGGAGGAAATTCCTGGGTACGGGAGTCGTGGTTGCCAGATTTGGCGAATTATCTTTACATTGTTGATTGTTTAAAGTCCTGATTTCTCTTCTCTATTGGAAAAACACTTTTATTGTTAATGGCAAATTATTTTGAATTTTATTATACATAGATTGTTCATAAGTTTTGTAACATTCATCATTTATTGTTCTATACTCTGTTCATTTTGAACTGGCGCTTGAAAATATTTCCTTCCCCCACCACCGATCGGTAACCATAGCAACTATCTTCGTCAAAGTGACGAAGAAGGCTTACTATTGGCTGCTCGAAGATAGTAACTATGGTTACGCTTCTAGCGTGGGGGAAAGCACTATTTCTCAAGCGCCAATTCTAAATGAAAAGAGTATAAATAATTTCACTGCCTGTGAACTAACAAGGGTTATAGAGTTTCCCAATAGTTTTATAAAGAAGTGTTATTCTAGAAAAGTTTTAGAAAAATGAACTATTAAACTATTAATTTATTTTAAACCACATTCTGCAATTAACCAATGCACATAAAATATACCAAATTATTCAAGTATGCTGGAATACTTATCGAACCAACTTAAATTGAGGGACCAGTTGCAAATTACGTCACACGCTTTTCAGGGGTTTTAAACCACAACCTAGGTCACAAATTGTCACATTTCAGTTGATTATCTTCCTCGTTGTGTTGTCATCCTTTTAAAACTAAAGTTTATCGCTTAATTTAACATATTTCAAGTGTAGGGTTTTATTTTATTACTTGAGGTACTCACTTACTTTTAGTGCTGGTTTATTCACCTTGAAAATGGGATATCAGGAATTTCTAGGCTTATTTTTCTTCCTTCTCACATTGCGTCCCTTCCCCCCGTAAACTTGAGAATGTTTGTGAATGATGTTGACCTACAAAGGACTGTTTTTGGGTTCGAGGTAAACAATGACAGACCCCCAAAAAACAACCCTTTAAACCCACCCTTTCCCTCTCAATATTTGCTTCAAAACAAACTAAACAGACTTATAATTACTAATAAAAAGGATAAAATTCGTTTTCCATAACCATAGAAAACATTAAAAGTGTGAAACCAGACAGTTTGAGCTTTATCTCTGCGTGTGATCAAGAGTACCGCATTTCCTGCTTTGCCAACCACACCTTCGTCACACAATTTACACAACACCAAAAAAGCCGAATCTGAGAACGTGTAGGTGAGGTAACGGTAATGGAATTCTTTACCTTGTGATGTGATGCATTTCCTTCTCTGCCTGGTTTACATATTCGTTCTTCTTATTATCTTCTTGTGTATTAGTGTATTATCTTTTTTCTTGAGTACCAATTTCTTTTTGCGGTTAAATTCCTTGTTCTTTAAAAAGAACTTTTGAAAAGTTCAATTTTTTATCGCTAAAAATTTCTACTCTACAAGTCTACTCTGTCTCATTCTTTTTTAATTTGGAATTTTACCTGTACTAAATGATAATTTCTGAAAATGAGGAGTTGATGTAATTGGAATTCATTTTACTACTAAAAATAACAAACAATGCTTATTACTATTGATACTAGTCGATACAAAATTTGTGGAATCTCAACTCCTACTCAGAATTATGTCTTGAAATTATTCTGACTATGTTTATTCCTTATTTTTCTAGAGTGTCAACTATTAAAAGTTTGTTAATTTTTTGCTGCAAATTTATCGTCTATTTCATTATTATTTAACCTCCCACAGAAATAATTAGATCATTTATTTTCTCATAATAGCTTCAGTTTACTTTCTTCATAATTAATTGTCCGTCGCAGACATCACTTCATTCATATTTCATCAGATGAGAAGACATTAAAGTACTTACTCCTCCCCTTGTCATCCTTGAGCTCCAGTCTCCCTTCCACAGACGAATATCCCAATTCCTCAACAAGCCAACAAACTACACACGAATTAAATCATATCACCCAAAACAACTCCCCAGCTAATCATAACTCAAAACATACCCTCTGAAATACCTCCTCGTTGTGGAGGACTACAATACCATCCTCCCTCCCAACAACAAAAAGAAACGAGACCCCTCCCTTTTCAATTAAGACGAAACACGAGGAGGAGATCGTCCCCCCCCTCAAAAAATCCACCCACCCCCAACATCAATTAAGCCTTCAAGAACAAAAGAGTCTCCACCACATACGTCTCTCAGGACTTTCAATTAAAGGCTCCTGCTCATAACGGCTGGAGATACCAGGCATTCCCCTTGCATTGTTTGTAACGGGGGCAACTATCCCTCCCCCATTTGTAACCCCCAATGTCAGCTGCTAGACGGAGGCCAGACCCCCGGATAATGAGCCCCCTAGCGCGTGATTAAGGGGGGATCCACGCGCGATAACTATCAAGGAAGCTGTTAATTATACGGGACGTAGCAATTGCTGCGCTCTGGTATAATTGACTGCTATTTCAATAGTAGGTGCTGATAAAATCCTCTGTGTGGTGCTTGCTGGGGGTAATTAGGTGTGTGAGGTTTGAATGCCTCTATTTGTAGGTGTTTTGTGCCGGTAGTGTGTTTGGAAAATTATGGGAGTTGGGATTTTGGAGGTGGGTTGGTCCATTTTGAATGTCTTTTGAAGAGGAAAAACTTCAAAGGCCCTTTTTTTACTAATTGATCATGAAAACTGGGATATATGTCTGTTGAAGTTACAGAACTTTGAGTTAATTTGGAGTAGGAAGTTTGGTCTTAAAAAGCGATACAGGAGAGGAGTATTAATTCTAAATTTTGGTGAAATACTTTCAGCTTATATTAATTAGTTCCCTGAGATATCCTTGCATGAAGCTCTCTGAGGCATTAAAGTGATGGATAAGTATTAGTACCATTTTCCTACTATTATTGTGTTTTTCAATATTTATTGGTTCTTAAACAGGAATCAGTAACTCAAGGAGTTACTAGTTCTCTTGGGTGTCGATCCTATTCAAACGGGCACCCTCATCAGTGAGTGACCTTTTATAAAAAAATCTTCACATTTTCCAGTAACATAAACTTTTTTTGGAGGAAATCCCTTGGAGATCCTAGTCCCTTCGTCCCTATCTTCCAATCTTTTGTCGATGTTACCGTAGCTGGTTCCCCCTTGCAGTAGCAAACCTTACCTTTTATGTATCAGGTTCATGTCAATATTGGAAGTTGAGAAATATACCCTTTTTTAAGTAAAACCGAATCTTGTTCAGGAAGTAATCTGTAAATAAGGGGACATCTTCCCTGGGGCTGTTTTGATTATCATTGGATAAGGTGTGTGCTACTAGGGATTATCTTCCACTATCCGTCACGCGAGGTTTTGGGTTCCGCGGTGGTTCCACTTTCGACTATTGCGGTCCGCTTCCACGGGATAACTAATTTGAAGCACGCAATCGCCATCGACAATTTATTACTCTGCCCTATCAGATTCGGACGTGCATGCATGGAACAACACGGCTGCGGACAGCGCATTCGTTACAAACCGACCGCGTATGCATATCGATGGGGAATATGTATAGATAATGCTTTCAGATAAGCGAGCGGTTCCCCCTTGGCAAAATTAATTGACGATAATTACTCATTGTTGGGATGGACAGAGTTACTTAATTTCAGATGGTGTTGTGATAAGAAGACGCGTATTTCGGTGTGATTCAGCTCCCGTTTGTTATTACAATGCGCGCAGCAGGTGCACATTTCTTTTCATTTCGGACACGTACCACTCATTGTTGCAGGTTTTGTAATCAGATACGCCAATGCCCGTCCAAAATTTATTCGGTTATATATACGGAATAGGCTCCACGCGGCATGTCAAAAGGTGGCGTCCGTATCTGATGCCATTGCTACGCGAGGTGGCACATTGCTTGTTTTAAAGCCGCCAGGAGTACGTGACTGGGATTGCATTGAGTTTTACAGGTTTAGCCGTGAGAGATAAGCAACATCTTTTTCTGCCGCATCTGATTGGCTGATTGCTGATGAAAGTTCACCAGAGAAAGCTTTTTGGGGTTTTTCGAGTTTCCTACCCATTTAAGATTGAGTATTGGGTACGATACAAATCAGAAGTCGGCTGTCAATCTTATGATTCTTTCGCGTTTCGAAATGGCCTTGGATTGTTATATCCTTATCTCTGAATGTATCTAGAGTAGAAAACACAGAAAATACCCTACATTCATTTATAAAAATATTGATCTATCGTACAATTAGAGTTATATATTTCCGACTTCAGGTTTTCCATGGAAAAGATTCATTATCTTAACAATTTTTTTCTCTTGATGTCGCGTGAGTGGTAAAGTGTTACTTCTGCTACAGCTTCTACTCGTTGCGGTTTTTCGTGCCACATAAACTGCAAATAACAGGCTTGGATTTCTTTGAACCTTTTAAGGACAATCGATATTTTTCTGCTAGACATTGTATGGATTTCGTGTATGAATCACTTTAATGATTTTTCATTGGAAATCTTGGTTGATATTCGTCACTTCAGCTGCTTTTTTATTAACAGGTAATGGGTTTTCTAAATCCCAAAGGTGAATGGATTTTTATATTATTTTCTATTTTGTATTTGTTTTGTGGTTTCATTCTTTTCTAGAGCTTGGATACCGTCTTTAAAAATTGTAAAAGTAATCAATAAGGCAGCTGATCTAATGCTGTGGTTTAGCAATGTTGGGTCATTGTTCGATTATAAAGAATATTTGTGATGTCTTCTATAAGACTCGTTTGAGAGACTTTTTGAGGCCTGAAAAAGGAAATTTTTTTCAGTGAGTTTTTCATAACACATTTGCAACAATATTGTCACTGAGGTTTTTGCTCTATCTCCTTTAGTTTTTAAATTAATTTTTCTAACTTATTTATTTCGCCGCTTGGGGAGCTGTAAGCCATCTCAATGGATTCTCCAAGGGTCACTTACTTAGGGGTAGACCTTACTTTCGTGACCCTAAGACACGTTGGTTCCAAATAAAAGCCGCGAAACGGATTTTTGAAACACCCTGTATGTTTTGTTTAAAACTGAAATTTTGAAAGAGTTGGCAAAGGAAGTAGGAATATATTATCACAGTGGTGCCCAACCTTTTTTTTACGAGGGCCAATTTGCCGATGAAAACTTATCTCGCGGGCCACATAAAAAACACTTTTAAGGATACTTCTAAACATAAAGAAAAGTTACCCGTTTTCAATGAGAAGTTTGCATCTGTTTGGAAGATCTAGTTCTTGTAAATTCGGCTCGAGCTCTAGTTTTTGATCTTTTCTTAACAGATAATGTGTATTCTTAAACACACAGTTTGTTCACAGTCTCCTTACATATAAGACACAACGGTTTATTTTCTCGCTGAATGAAGAAATAGGAATTTATCCACTTTTCTTGAAAGTTTCGGCTTTCCGAGAGAATCTTCAACTTTTTACGATCGGACATCTTTTCGAAGTTTGGTTCTAAAAAGATCCTTATAAACTGAATTCAAATAGCTAACTGATACTGAAAAATATTTATCCAATGCCAAATTCCCCGTACCTAGAAAAAACCAAAACAGAGAAGTAAAGAAAATATTTTTTACTGGATGTTGAAGTATTCATTTTTTATATAATCTTTTTTTAGATTTAATTGCCATAATGTATCGCACGATTTCGTGGTTTTCTTGGAAGATTTCTGAAAGTGGCTTTTGTTTTTAAGATTTAACTAGTCCGCGGGCCACATGGATCAGCCTCGCGGACCACATATGGCCCGCGGGACGTAGGTTGGGCACCACTCTGTATTATCAGATTGTTCAAAATGAGGAGATGCAAAAAAAAAAGTTCGAATTTCGTAAGTGAAATATAAATGAAAGAATTTTTAAAAAGTGAGACTAACTCACGAAAGCTGAGTTAAAATAGCAAACGTGATTCTAAAACGAATATCCCAGAGTGAATGCTCAATATTTTAACCTCGGTAATTAAATATCAGTACAAATTAATTAAGGTGAAAAGTAAAATGAGAAAAGTCTAACCTAAAAACTAAACAATAAACTCCTAAAAATCTCCATTCTTTGCCCACAAACTCCGAAAACAGCGACGGAACTTAAAAGTTTCGTGTGTACCCTTACATTCAGGTGTTTTACCATCACACACTCCTTCATTTGTACGCGGGACACGAATAAAAGAAGGGACTCATACATAAACATCAGAAACCGATTTGAATAATCTGGGGATCGCTTTCGGGTTATCATCTTTCAATTTACGCGAAAACGCGCAGCAGAGAAAAGAGTTGGTAATGAAGTCCTTTCCGCTCTCTGAGATGCGAATTTACGGCTCTCGATGTGACAGTCGACGTTTCCAAACACGAGAGAGGAATAATAATAATAATAAGACAAGAATGGGTTGCGTAGGAAAATTTCTTTCCGTGAAGATGATGAGAATTTGCTTGATGGAATAAGAGGCACTCGAGAAAGAAATTTCCATCGATTAAGTGGAAGGAGATTCGGTGATAAACCAGTTTGCGGAAGCCTCCTCATTGGTATTCAGGTGTCGTGTGAGGGTACTACTGTTGTGAAAGGTTAATATGACAATCTACCCTTCGTCTGGAATAATTTGGTCACTTGGATGCGATCATATACAGTATGGAAGCTCTTATAAAAACCAGCTGCCTCCCCTATTGAAAGCATAGAGTTATTGAAAGAGTTAGCTTTGGAAAAATCCTTAACGGTAGCCAAGTTGGCACTATT
Organism: Tetragnatha versicolor; assembly: GCA_024610705.1. Classification (NCBI taxonomy): domain Eukaryota; kingdom Metazoa; phylum Arthropoda; class Arachnida; order Araneae; family Tetragnathidae; genus Tetragnatha; species Tetragnatha versicolor. Next base: position 60,824,316 of record JANDEH010000005.1, read on the forward strand.
TTAGAACCTATATGTTGTTTAAAGAAGCTAAAGACATATTTGGATAGTTCCGGACGGGATAACCAATAAGTAAATCTGCTTTATACCTTAAGATTTTAAGATGTTTTAAAAAAGATATTCCCCTACTATTTTACTCTGCAAACCGCAGTGTCTTTCGCGCAGCGCTAGTTCACTAGTTTCAATGAAATAACTAGCCTTGCACTTTCGATTATCAAACATTTGGGGAATGACTAATGCAAAGAAAATTTTCGATATGGTTAAGCCAAAAACAGTTTTAATACGTTTGTATAAACAAACATACATTAAAAACTTTGGTCAGTGACATTAAAAAATTTCCAAACATTTGACCCCATAGCTGTTAACTATACCCTCTCACGTTCCATTAAAATTTAGTTCCAGCTTCCCAACTGTCTGGCGAACTTGATTATTCCATTACAATCTCACGAACCGTTTTCGCAAATGACTTTTCTTTTGACACCTGCGAATAAAAACACCAACAAAATCTGGGCAGATGCCCAATCGAATTATAATACAATTTTCCCCAGGAGCCGTGAAGCGAATATTAATGTCTCGGGTCTCTCTTATTCCTTCCCAGGGGCCTCCCGGTGGTGGAGGAGAGGTTCTCAGTATTCTTCTGTTATCGTTTCTGGGAACGAACGGAATGACAGCCCCGCGCAAACGATTAATCCGGACTCCTCTCCTCCATCATCAATAAAATGTAGCAGCGGCGATGGAGTGGGAATCGGCCTCCATGATGCAGTACTAGTAGCAGTATATTATAATTGGGGAGATTGGAAGCTGTTTTTGCTGCTGTTGGGGTGGTTGGTTATTGGGAAGTGGAATTCGGTTTTTCCTCAGTAACACCCGTCATTAATGGATATTGACATCAATAATTGTGACGATTAGATCAACGATGTGATACTGGTCGATATCAGAGTAATATTGGCTGGCATCATCAGCTATGAAGGTTGTTCGCGATTTTTTTTAAATACACGAGTTTATTGATTCTATTCAATTTCCCCAGAAGATTAGGGCAGTTAAATTTTGATTTAAACTTCACAATTTTCAAATTCATTTTTGCTTCTCTGAAGCTTTTCTACACCCATGTTGATAGAGGAGTTTCTTAAAATATTTTGAATCTGTGTAACATTTTCTTTTTCGAAAATTTTCAGATCTCCTTTAAAAGAATTATCTGAACTTGAAAAATGGGTACTATCTTTATCGACAAAAACAGAGCCTCTATCCCCCTCAGCTGTAAAAACTTTTACCACCATCTGCATACTTTAATTCAGTTTATTTTCCCAAGGTCTATTCATCTATTATATGGGCTTAGTGAGGAGGGAAATTAAATACAATGGAAATTTGTTTTTACACTTCTTTAACTTATAGGAAGCGTCAGCAAGTGTAATAAATAACTTTTAAGTGTAATAAATATCATAAATATGAATACTTCATTTGCTCTTCATATTAAAATATGGAGGGCTCAGAATTAAAATGGACCAAGTCCACTTTTTGTCATTTTTGAGTTAGCAACGCTATAACATACACCAACTATGTAAAATTTCAGTGCAATAGTGAACCAAGTCCTAGTTCTGATAATATACGTTTGGCAGCAGCAAGTTCTGTTGCGTTAACATGTAATATTGCTATGAAGCTTTAACTTTAAACGTCTGTAGCTCAAAAGTAGCTAAAGTGGACTTGGTTCATTTCTATTCTGAACCCTTCATGTAATAATGAATTTATATTTGCGGAAACAAAGTTATCAAGTCCTTGTAGTGGTGATTAGGAAGTGTTCCTGAAGAGAGCTTAGTCACATGCCGAATAAAGAAGAAGCTCATTGACTAACAGTTATCTTAACAACAACAGCAATCTTACTGCTAATGTTTATAAACGTCTTATTAAGGGAATATTTCTTAACCCCGCCCAGCTAATACCAATATTAGATAATTAAGTACACTAGCGGAAATAAAAATCCCAACACCAAGAAGGAAAGGAGATATCAAAGTCAAATTTATTTCTATCATTGCACATAGTATCAATGTAAATTGATTAAAAAATCAGCCTTCCTGGATGTTAGGGGGCCGAGAAAACCAGAGAGGAGTGTTGTCTCCATAGGTGTCCATTACCGCTGTGACACGTCATTGTATTGAGTGACAGGGGCTCTAAATGACTTTTGAGGGATTGGAGGACCATGTAGCCTCCTCAGGTAGTCCAAATTCATATGGTGCACCAGCGGACGTTGCATACCGGGCTAGGTGATTTCTCCTCATTGACCGGACTTGTTTTGTGGGTGTTGGTTCTAGAGAACGGGAAAGACGGGGTAAAAATGCAACCTAGGGGGTTAAGAAGAGAGCTTGGACATTGCATACAACATGTGGTTGTGCATGTTTCTCTTGAAATTTGTCCCCAGGACAGGTCTGAAGGTAAGGAAGGTCTACCGGCTGCAAAACCTCAATGACACAGCTCTGGTTGGAAAAAGTACTGGTGAATCATGCTCAAGAGTTGCAGAAATGGAATCCAATGCATCCCCACTCCGTTACATTGCATCATCTCTCCGTGGAACGAATAGAAAATCCTCAGCTGAGTGCGCTTTCTCCATTGTGTCTTCAAACTCATACCCAACCGTAGTGGTGCTCCAAACTGAAGTAGGATTCGCTCATAAACACAATGTCATGAAATTGGGATTTTCATTTCCTTATTTCGAGCACTATTGGAAACAGAAAGGCCCATTTTCAGCCCATTGTTTATAGACCAAGATGTAAGAAGCTAGGCAGACGAAACGGACAATCCGCGGTACTGCAAACGACATCGATCCCACTGCCGCTTGTCCTCAGTATGATCCACCGGTACTTAGGCCAACCAGTGCTGCTTCATTGAGGTTTTTTAGCCGGTAGACCGTCCTTACCTTCAGACCTGTCCTGGGGACAAATTTCAAGAGAAACATGCACAACCACATGTTGTATGCAATGTCCAAGCTCTCTTCTTAACCCCCTAGGTTGCATTTTTACCCCGTCTTTCCCGTTCTCTACAACCAACACCCACAAAACACAAAACAAGTCCGGTCAATGAGGAGAAATCACCTAGCCCGGTATGCAACGTCCGCTGGTGCACCATATGAATTTGGACTACCTGAGGAGGCTACATGGTCCTCCAATCCCTCAAAAGCCATTTAGAGCTCCTGTCACTCAATACCATGACGTGTGACGGCAGTAATGGACACCTATGGAGACAACACTCCTCCCTGTTTTTCTCGGCCCCCTAATATCCAGGAAGGCTGATTTTTTAAGTAATTCACATTGATACTATGTGCAATCATAGAAATAAATTTGACTTTGATATCTCCTTTCCTTCTTGGTGTTGGGATTTTTATTTCCGCTAGTGTATTTAGTTGTTTCACCACCCACCTAGGGTGTATCATCAAATTATCCAAGCAGCCTATTTTCCTCAAAATTTATGACACCGCTTCTAAACGAGTAATTCGGCACAGGAAACACATATCGAGTCAGCTCACTCCCCCGTCGGAGAACACGCGTATCCCCCCACCCTAAACCCTCTTCGTAGACTCACGACTTAAACACACGATTAATGCTCAGCCCGGGATACCCTATATCCCTCAGCGTCGCTTCCCTAAACACATCAGAAATAGCGTCTCTGCAGCAGCTGTCGTTGCACCCTCGATAACTTTATGGGGCGACATCGGTGCTTCGAGCCCGCTTCCACATAAATCAGGGCGACGAAAAGCGCCCTCTAAGTTGGAGCCCCATGTGCATTCCGCCAACAACAGATTTAGAGGGCTTTGGAGAGCTGTATCAACAGCTTGACTTATTCGCTTGTGGGTGGATAAGAGCGAGGGTTATCTTCCCTGGGACGCTTTTAGTCCCGATGGGGTGACCCGCCGGCAGGGGACCGTATACGACCAGAAAAATGTCCTTCGGTATCTCGTTGATGGATGCATGGGTATTGTTTTCGGTGATAACTATTCTTGGGAGCCGCGTTGATATGGCATTACCGTAAATAGTGATAGGTAGATGATGTGAGGAGTCTCTTAAGTGGGGTACGCTTCATGACACCCACGGTATACAGAAATAATAAAGATAGATAGAGTACCAAGTCCCTTGTCAGGGAGTTTTTTTTGCTTTGAACTTTTTCTGTGGTAACTCGTCCAGAGTTTATCCATACCATCATCTTTTCATTTATATCACATTTCTATCATTATTTCTTTCTTTCTTTTTCAATCTATATATTCTTTTCTTCTCTTCAATGTTTCCTTTCCATCGTGTCCAGTGAGTAGTAGGTATACACAATCTTTTTTTCCCTTGCCCAACCCCTAAAACTGAAAAAATTGGCTTAATAATCCAGTATACTAATATTATGAAAATTTATTTCGTTAATTTACTTCGCACTGTTATTTTTGCATACCCTTTTAGATTGATTCGAGATCTACCGCTTATAGAAAACTGTACAAAATGCATTCCGCACAGTTGTTTAGGCAAATTTAAAAATTTTTTTCGACAAATTATTTGACAAAAAAGTACAGTAAATAAGTTTGTGGGCTATAGACTACAAATTTTGTGACTTTTTCGAAACATTTTATGACTACTTGATAAATTATCATGAGATTATTCAAGATTGGTGGCGAAGTAAATCTGCAATGCTCTTTATATTTGATATTCCTATGAGTTTTTCTCTTTTTAATTTTCCATAATAAGCTCAACTATTTTAATCTTTCCCTGGCAAACTTCAGCCTCAGACACAATCTAACCCCCGTATTGTTTACACCATAGGTTTACACTCGCCCAAGAGACTTCCAGCCCGAACAACTTTTACGATTTTGTTTACCATCGCAGCGACGTCCTGTCGCGCGTGCACCCATAAACTTCCTTCACCCATCCACCTTATCGCCTTTTTTACTGCAACACTCTCTTGCTCTACCACAAAACGCTTTCTTGGTGCCCGAGATTCTCTTCTCTTTTCTATCCGAGTTTCGGTTTTGTGTTTCATAGAGTTAAGAGAAGTAGAGTGCGCTAAGAACTTCTTATAGCAATGATGTGACCGTTCCAACATATTCTCCCACAAGGGGTGCAGGGTGCATTTATGATGGCAAAAATGGACCTCTACTCCGAAATTAAAATTGAAGAATTAGCCTCAGCTGTCATTAAAATTGTATGAAAACAGGGGAGATTTGGGGATATAAAACTATCCCATGTCCCCCAAAATACCTATATCCCCCATCAAAATTGTTTTCTTGTTTGAGTGATGGAAGCTTTTAAACTATTTTTATATGTGATTCAAGTTGAGAAGGAGAGAGACGAGTTCAAACCTCATGACACTGTTCTTTATCTGCTGTTATGTCATTAAATGAGACATTTCTGCTACTGCTATTTTCTAAAATCAAGTGAATAGCAATTCACTAGATCTAGAAGGTAAAATTTCACGGGTGATTTCGAAAGATTGTGATTAATGTGAAAGTTTCAAAAACTATGACTTCTCAATATGGGGATAGGCTTACTGAAATATCACAATTTGTGTGCCATGAAAGCTAAGAATTTCAGTGACGGAAATTGTGAGTGGTCTCTTGAAGTCATCATCATCATCATCAATGTTGTGGAGTGCACAAACCGAAGGCGCTTTTTCTCCGCTTGAAAACTAAACACAAGGATAAGAGGGGCGGGCATATATAGGAAAATTGCGGGCATATATAGGAAAATTACGAATAAATGCTTGAGTTTTTGGTCATGGAGCCAATGAGAAAATGAATGAAGTTAAAACGTATGAAAAAGAAAGAAGTTGTACTGAAAAGTATGATGTTGGAGAAGAGCCGGTCGGTATCAGGGGGATGAAAACACTGAGTGATCTTAGTAGTTGAGAACGGAAATTTCTTGTTATGGTCTGGATTGTTTGAGTACTGAGAGAGATTGTACGTTTATGATGGAGTTAGGATGGTTTTCAACAGATCGTCGCTTTGGTGGAAAACTGTTGTAACTAAAAAAATCAAAATTTTCAGGAGAGCGATTCTTAACTTTTCACAAACTTCCGCCTCAGATGTACTCGAAGCTATGTAGACTACTGCAAAACAGTTTGCATAAAACAAATGCTGTTTTCTTACATTTTTCCAAGACCCAGGTCTGATTCTTGTGTTATTTCAAAATTTTTGGATAATCCGAAATTAGTGAAGGTACTTTGAGTTGCAACCTTTTTCTCTAAGAAATTTTGAGAAAGACTGCTTCAACTAAAAATATAGAGATGTATGGATATTATGCGCACTCTAGTATTTTTAAGGAAAACTGCTTTAACTTGAAATACAACTATGCTTCCCCAAGATTACGCTAATGTGAAACAAGTATTTTTAAGGTAAACTGTCGCATTTCAAAATACAACGATGTTCTTTAAAATATTCTTCAAAAAGTAAATTATTTTATTTCAAGTTTTGAAATGCAACCGTGAGACTGGCAAGATGCTTCACTTTTCTGCAAAACTACTGGGGCGTTTCACGCCAATGCGATAACGATGTATCTGCTCTCTAGCGGAATTTAATGAAACTATAAAAATAACACATTGTTCTCTGAAAGAATGGCATTTTTTACACAAAATGACATAATATCTCATTTTTCGATTTTTTTGAGTTACAACAGTTTTCCACCAAAGCGACGAGATGTGAAAAATTGTTTTGCTGTTTTTTCGATGAAGAGTGTGAGGGGGCCTCTTGAAGTGTTAAGTTTTCCTAAGTACGGAAAATGTGTACAAACTAGTTGTCAAACCTTCCAGGCTATTTCACGAGGCCACTTATACACTTTCTACACAGGGTTTGTAGCCCACGCGCGCTCTAGTCGACACCATCTTTTCGTATTCTCCGCATCCACCATCCCATCCGTTTTATTTCTTTCTTTTTCCGATAAGGCGAGTCCTGGGTTTTCTGCAAAAGCGGAATAACGTATGAGCCCGGACTATCGGAGGCGCCAACATAAAAGAGCGATAGGCGTGCTTCTCGCGTGATAGCGACTAAGTGCTGCTCTCCTGACTGACAGTACCGAGGATACAAAGGGCTTCAAACATCGAGGAGAAGAGAGTGTGGACATTTGTCATCATCCCTGATCTATTATGGCCTACTTCTCAAACGATGATCATCCGCACATGGTCTTCTTTGTGAGGCTATTTGTTGCCCTTGAATCAAATTTGAGAGGAGAGATCTTATATGAAAAGATGTCAGTTTTAGTTTAGTTCTAATTCAAGTTATTGGGAGAAGGATTGCTTTAAAGTTAAGTAGTGAGTTTGAACTTCATGATCATAGGTCAAATTTTCTTTTTCTATGGAGATTTTTATTCTTCAATAGGCTTATAATCTCACGTGATATATAAATATATATCCTCAAACCAGCTTACATTCTTGAAGTACTTTATATTTTCGAAATATATTAGATTCATAAGATTTTCTGGATTTCTGTGTGTGGGAAACAAGTCATCAAGTGCATTTTTCCTTCAATCCATCATTCATTCAAATTATTTGTACTGTGGATTTTTTCCAAATATTTTAAAGGGCTAGTCCAATTTTGGAGTCAACTCTCAATTATTTCTGAAAAAAAGATAACACCGAACTCTTTTTCAATCAAAATTTAAATTTTGAAACATGTTATCTGCGGTTCCATTGTAATCCTCCGATGTGTCCGTGAGCGATTCAGTCCACTGCTCTTAAAATGGAACCTCCGAAATTGTGGTGGCGCCATCTTTCAACTTTTATAAATACTAATTTCTATCTCGACAAGTTATCTTTCGTTTAATTCCAATATCGTTGTCAATAAAAAAACACCTCTTTCTTTTCAAAATCAGGTTAAATAATGCATTTTCTTTTTTACAGTTCTCCGGGAAGATTTTCGTGTTTCTCCGAAATCCACGGCCGCGGCAGTTGGAGAATCAACCACTCTGGAGTGTACCCCTCCAAAAGGTCACCCTGAACCCTCAGTCCGGTGGCGAAAGGACGGCGATGCGGTCAGCACGACCAAGGGCCGGATCCGGGTAGTGCTGCCCGGAAATCTGGTCATTTCGGAAGTCCGGCAAAGTGACGAAGGAAGATATTCTTGCATTGCGGAGAATATGGCTGGTATCCGAGAATCCTTGCCCGTGCATATGGCTGTGCATGGTATGTGGAGGATTATGTTTGTTTTGCACATTAAAATTATTGAAATTCCGTATAATATTTTTGTGTAATATTAGGGAATTTTTACTATCAGGTTACTTTTTTTTGGTTGAATACTTATTCCAAAAAAGTATAACCAAAGACTTGAAGACTTATTCTATTTTTAACCAGAACCGTGACTGAATGGAATGTTTTAAGAAAAATGTAAACAAACAAACCGGGTTCGATGCCCGATTAGCTGGTGTTTTACCAACTCGCTCTTTTTTTGGCCAAAACGAAATTTTTTAAAAGAAAGGTGAATATTTGACTTAAATAAGATCCAGTTCACAAGAAAAATTAGTTTCAGAGGATTTGATGGAAGAAAGGGACAAGATCTGGTGGGTGTTGCAAATTGAATTATTGTGCTTCAAACTAGCACTCCCACTCGGTTAATGAAACGAATCCGGCCCGCAGATTTTCACGCCAAAATCGCCAAATTCAGCTTGAGGGCCAGATTCGCTTCATTTACCTTATTATGGCACTCTAAAACCTGTATAAATAACTATAAGTAGAAGAATTTACTTCACAGCTTCGATAAGAGTCGACCAGCCGCCATTTTTACCCTCAGCTCAAATCAGATCTATATAGTTGTGTATCATCATTTGAGCTGTGGGTAAGCATGACGGCTGGTTAACTCTTATCAAAGCTGTGCTGAATTTACTCATACCTATTAAAAATTAGGTGTGATTGATTTGTTTACTTTTGGTGACCCTTTGTGATCTTGGTAGATTGTCGTATGAACTTTACCCAAGAAATAAAGTAGTGCAGTTTAATAAAATCAGTGTATGAAGCAATTCTAGTTTATTCATATTTAACAAAATTTCTCCCTTTCAGTTAAACCTTTTTTTGTGAAAGAGCCGGATCATCTCACTGTGTTGACAAATGTGGAAGTCACATTTCCATGTAAAGTTGATGGAGATCCCCCTCCTTCAGTCACTTGGAGGAGAAAGGATGGCAAAATACCCGTAGGAAGGTCAGTATTGGTTTTCTTAACTAATAATAATAGGTAGATAAATTGTTACACTTTCTGTTATGAGCTTTACTTTAATATAGTAAGTAAGAGTTAGTTTTAATAAAAGGATTTAATAGTTTTGTTTTCCCCAAAAGTTTAATGTTTTTTAACATGCATGATTTTTAGCTTTGTCATTATGAGATTAAAATGCTTCCCTTGAATTTCATTACTTCCTTTTGAATGCATTTCTATCGTAGTGTTTTCACTTTACTAATATCATTTTATTACTTGGGTTTTTTACAATAATATTTTCTTTTTTTTTAAATTTAGGGCTGATGTCTCAGATGGAAGCTTAATTATCAGGAATGTGAATGTGGCTGATGAGGGGACCTATGTCTGTGAAGCTGAAAATGCAGTTGGGGCCATTTCCACAGAAGTCACTCTGACTGTTCATTGTAAGTCTCATTAGTGTGTTTATCTGATAGTCAACCACTAAGATGATATTTTAAAGAAATTATATTTTTGCTTTAATTACATTATTTTTTATTCTTCTTTCTAAAGAAAGTAGTTAATAGCTTTGCATTTTTAGTTTCAAAATATTATTATCAGGGTTTATACACCTCCTGAAATTCCTGAACAACTCCTGACATCTGCTTTATTTTTCTAAAAGCCTATAAAACTCCTGAAAATTGTAACTTTTTTCCTGAATTCTCCTGAGCAAAACGATGTCTTATTATAGATTTGTATGAATAAAGTAATTATTTTTTAATTCAATAAAATTCCCTTGTAAATTGGAATCCTAACTTCTTTTGCATTTTATTTTTCCAAATTTAATTCTGAACATTCTGAACTCACTCTGTGTTTAATATATAAAGTGGTCTTAAAAAGTTAATAATTATTAAAGTTACTTCCTGATTTTTTTTGTGTAATTTACTCCTGAAAACCTCCTTATAGACTCCTGAATTTTACTGTGTTAGAGTATGAACCCTGTATTATAAAAGTGGTGATTTTTCTTGACTTCAGTTTAAATCTTATGCAGGTATTAAATTGAGTCTTTTTTTAGCCCGTCCCAACTTCTTGGTGAAACCCAAAGATCAAAGAGTCGGTTTGAGTGGGATGGCTAAGATGGAGTGCAGTGCTACAGGAAATCCTCCACCATCCGTGTTCTGGACTAAAGAAGGGAATCAGGTATTATGCCAAATCAAGCTTTTATCATTTTAAAATGTTTTTTCATGTTGTTATAGTGAAAAGTTATAGAACTCTGAGGAATCCTGAAGCTGTAAAATGTTTTAGAAATAACTAAAAACTGTATGGAGTTGGAGATTGTTTTTGTGAATCAAACCACTAAATGCCTGTAAATCAAAAAATCATTTTACTTGTTAATTACATGAATAATTGATTAAAAAGATCAAAAAATTATTTAGATTTAAAGTAAGAAAAACTCAAATTAATTACATGGCTAGAAAGGCATTCACACTTTATTTCTTTATCTAGAAACCCTCACCAACTACTCAAACCACCAACCGTTATTCCTTCTGATTGTGCTATGTACTGTAATATAAAGACATCTTTTTTACAAGGTTAATTATTGAGCACAATTTATAACATTCATCTATTTTCTAGATTTTGATGTTTCCCGAAAGATCCTACGGAAAGTTCTCAGTCAGTAGAGATGGGACTCTAACTATTTCTGGAGTTAGTAAAGAAGATGATGGCTATTATATCTGCTCGGTCCTCTCTGGGATTGGATCATCAATGGCAAAAGCTTACTTGGAAGTAACTGGTATGTTGCATTTTAATAAAAAGTGTTTTAAGTTGTTTCTTAGGTATGATTGGTCCCTTCAAACCCTCTCTTTTCCTACAGCAATTGGTGATTTACCTTCCCCAATCATCAAACTGGGCCCTGCTAACCAAACTCTGCCTTTGAATACCATTGCAATGCTGCCCTGTGAAGCAACCGGGGATCCTAAACCAACCATTAAGTGGTTTGTCAACTCTGTTCCGATCCAGTCTAGAAATCCTCGCTATGTTGTGCTGGATTCGGGGACCTTACAAATAGCTGGTATGTTGGATAGTTATCAGAGTTTATCAATAAATGTGCTCAAACTAAAATTATTTTACTGTGGTTTTACCATTTGTAAGCTTGTTAACCTCTTCAATTTTGGCAGCTTTGGAGTCTGAAGATTCTGGTATTTATACATGCACAGCTTCTAGTGAAAGTGGGGAAACCTCGTGGAGTGCTGCTTTAACAGTTGCCTGTAAGATTTGATATTTCTTTTCTTTATTGGACAAAGTATTGCCGTTATTGCTCTTCATAATATAGTATCCATTTATTTAGAAATCTATGCTTTAGCTACTTTGACTAAGTTTTTGCTTTTTTCATTTTTAGCTCCCAGGAACCCAAATGCAATATTTCATAGAATGCCTGATTCAATAACGTATCCAGGGCCTCCATCTAAACCTGTTGCTACCAACATCACCGAAACTTCAGTCTCATTGTCCTGGAAGAAAAATACCATAGGATCTTCACCTATTATTGGATACAATGGTAATTCATACAAAAAAACATGATTTCCTTTCAATATACAAAAGCTTCTTTTCTTGGTTTGAAAGTATTAGGGATGTCAACTTCTCTGATGTTTAAAATTATTTAGATTTCTTTTTGTTTGTGGATAAAATTCATTTTACTTTCGATTTTTGGAAACCAAATGCAAAGCAACCTTGATCATCCCAGTTTCTGCATTATGCAAACTCTCCAATTTTTCTAGAATTGCATTATTTTTTAATGGAAAAACTTTGCTACTAAAAATGCCAAAATAACAAAACAGCACAATTATGGACTTTATAGAGTAAAAGAACTCTCGTAACAAATGAATTGCATGTGAGGAGAATCTTTTGTATGTGTTGAAATGTACTTTTAAACCTACATGATTGATATAATTTATGAGTTTTACTTTAATCGACTTTTACGGTATTCTGAGTTAGGTTGGTCAACATAAGTTACTCAAGACTAAACAGTAATGACGAGACTAATTTAAATGAATAGCAAGTGAATCAAAACTTGTGATATTTGCAGTAATACTATCAATAATAAATCGTTTAAATTTATGAAAAATATTTTAGGATAAATTTATGGAGTTTTTATAGAAACTTGTTTCACTTAAGAAAATATGGCATAGGTACTTAATCTTTCCTTTTACAGTTGAGTACTACAGCAGCGATCTTCAAAGTGGATGGGTTGTTGTAGCCCATCGTGTAGACAAGGAAACACACATTGTTTCCAACCTAAGGCCAGATACAAGGTACATGTTCCTAGTTAGAGCAGAGAATTCTTATGGTTTAGGATACCCTAGTGAAGTATCTGATGTAATAAGGACTCCAGGTAAGATACCCTTAAAAATCAACTGTACATATTTGCATTTTTAATTACTTAAATAACACAACTTAGTTAATAACTGTCTTGTATAAACTAATGCATTTGTAAATGATACATGTTACATTATTATTTTCCAATTAATGTAAATAATGAATTATTATTTTTATATGTTTTAATTCTGATTCCATTTAAATTATAGGATTTTCTTCTGGAGTACCTCATTACAATTTAATTGAAGCTAGAAACAAACTAAATGATGTTACCATATTTCTTCAAAATGTTATCTCAATGTCTTCTACTTCTGTTAAAATGACTTGGAAGGTATGTTGTCTTTCATTGAATAAAATCCTCTACTTTATGAATTACTTTTCTTTTACCTAAATAAATTTTTTTCCTTGAACTCTTCTCCATCCGTATAGTTTCATAAAAAGTTTCATTTTGTCACTCAAATTTTCATTTCATAAATAATTATTTCAGAAAATATTTTAAATATGATAGAATACTTTGTTTGACTTATTATAATTGTATATAAGTGGTTGTATAAGGAAAACAGTGTTTATTAAGTATTATTTGAACTGAATCTAACTTTTAAATGTAATTTTAGGTCCAAGGTGCATCTGGATATATTGAGGGATTTTATATAAGGTTTCTTGACCTAAGTGGAGGATCTCAAAAGTACAATATGGTGACAGTTCTGAATGGTGGTTCATCTTCTTACATTCTCTCAGATCTGAAAAAGTACACTAAATATGAATTATTCCTAGTCCCTTTCTACAAAAATATCGAAGGACCACCAAGCAATTCTAAAACTGCTCAAACTTTGGAAGATGGTAATTTTTTAATGCTATATTTACTCACTTTATAGTTTGTTGAATAAGTGCACTTTTTGATATATTTTAATTAACATTTTTGAAAGTTTTATTGAAATAAATATATCATTTTTTTACTTTTAGTTCCTTCTGCTCCACCTGAAAATCTTCAAGTCAGAATCATTGGACCCAACAGTGCTACTATTTCGTGGTCTCCTCCTCCTCCACAACATAGAAATGGCTTATTGCAAGGCTATTCAGTAAGAATATATGAATTGAAACTCGCTTTAAAAAAAAATTTAACATTGTTTTTATAGAATCTCAATTTATGTGGAACTACAATTTTTAAAGTTTAATAATTGTTTTGCCTTAATTAAAGTGTCAAATTCTGTGTTACTCAGCAAAAAAACTCGAAGCAATCAATGCCCATTCAAAATATTTTTCATCAGAAAAACCTTTTTGTATTTCATTTTGTGAATCATGTTAAAAATTGAATCATGAAATTGAATTGAATTAAAAATTGATCATGTTAAAAATTGAATTTTTCCTGATTGTATTTTATACCTCTCTTTCTTAATATTCAGATTCGTGTTCTGAACAACTCTTCTCAACTTCATGCTCAGATATCTACAAATGCCACTACCACATCCGTCACCATAACAAATCTAACTGAAGGATCTGTTTACAACATCAAAGCAGCTGCTCTTACCTCTTCTGGATTGGGACCATTTTCACCTTCTATTCACCCCAAAATTGGTAAGCAATGTTCTTATTTGAAAATTCCTTTATGCATTTCTTTGTTTTATGCACACTGTATAACCATATAATTCATTAGGTAGTTTTTACCATCATTAACCCATTAGCGCCCAGTGATCTATTTCTAGATCGCTAAATATAGGGTCATAAATGCTCTCTTAAATTACCTTAAATTCACCCAAAAGTAACGAAACTGCACGTATGGCAAGAGAAAACATCCCTCTAATACCCTGTGTTTTGGTGTTTGCTTCATTTATTTTGTAATAGGGATGGGCTCAAGTTCGAATTCGCTTCTTCGATCGAAAATAATTTGGGTGTTAATGGGTTAAAAGAATCACTAAGCCAATAACATAAAATCAGCTTTGTTCTATCATCAACATGTTGAAACATACTTATATGCTAAAAGAGATAAGCCAAAATACTATTAAACAAAATTACAGTTACTGAAGAACTGCCACAGATAACTAAATTTTTTATAAATAGGGTCAACCAGAATCTCAGCCAATATATGTCTTTTTTATAATGCTCTTTACTCTGAAATAGGATTATTTAGTTAATATTTGTTAATGATGGTCATAAAGTAGTGAACATGACTGCATAATTGAAATAATTGTGTAGGAAACATTCTATTTCACACACACTGTACAAGTAAATAAAAGCAACTCTGACAAGATTGCCTTAAATTAATCTGACCATAAGTTGCTTAGCTGTGATAAGTGCTTAGATGACGCTTAGCTGTGAAAAATTTAAGTGGTCATTTTTTTGTAAGAACAATATTAATATAACATATGTATTGACCTAATTGGTTTTTTATTTCAGAATATGGTGCTGTTACTTTTAGTGACAATCCCTCTGTCATTTCTGATTTGGGAGATATTGTTCGGCAACCTTGGTTCATAGCTGTAGTAGGCGGACTCATTTTCATTCTTCTCTCTGCTTTCTTCATCATACTGTTCTTGAGACGAAGAAAAGCTTGGAAAAAAGAACTCCAGGCTCATTTATCAGGTATTGTACGAGTCCTAGTAACTTAATTTTGACAATAAAGTCATTTGAAGTGACAATAAAGTAATAAAGTCAAATTGCCAGAAAGATACACTTATATTCTGATTTCAACTCTCTTTTCTTTCATATTTAGGTCCTGTCCATAAACCAGAAGATGTGCAGTAAGTATTTACTGTCTGTCCTTTATGTTTGTAACTCTTTTTACAAATGATCTGCTGACAGATTAGCTGAAAATTTTTCCTACCTATTTTTTGTAACAACCATCTAGATCTGTTCAAATCCACTCATTTTGTTTAAATAAACTAAGTTATAACAAAAAAAAATTAAAACGAATTAAAAATAAATTAGCAATCAAAACTTCAAAAATAACTTCTTACAGACTTCATAAAAACTGAAAATAGAAAAATCATTTTACCTTCTGAACAGAAAAGGGTTAACTGAAATTTATGATTTACAAAAAATTTGTACACTAATATCCTGTTACAACGAATACCGATACAACGAAAAATCCCGTTATTACGAAATTCCAGAAACTCCCCAACCTTTTTATTTGAATTAGCGATAGTACGGTTACAACGAAATTTCCATTACAACGAAGAAATTGTGCAGTCCCGTGGAGTAACGGGATTTTACTGTATTTGGAATTAGTAGTCACGCTATACTCTGCAATATTCAATGTAATTTTGTAACCCTTTTAAACATCTTTTGGTTTTACTGTGCTAGCTAGCATGTGCATTTTTAAATAAAATTTGGTGATGGTCAATCTTTTAACAAACCTAACATCTTCCCATTAACCTTCTGCAGAGTTGGTGTGAGTGCTAGGGAGACCCTATGGATAAATCAAGCTTGGCATCCTGTACAAGTTGGGAAAAATTGTTTACCCGATGGTAAACTCCTAAACAATTCTAACCCTGGAATGGATCGTAGCTACATAAGGTATGTGTGAATTGGTGATGATTTCAGTCAGACAGAACTAACCAGCAGACTCTAGAATTCATTTTTACTAATATTTTTTTAATATTCTTTCTATTTAAACCATCTTTTAACTTTATTGCGTTGTTTCTTTTTTCAAATAAATGGCAGGAATGTTTTAACTAAGTATATCTTTAGCATGTGATTTGTTATCTTACCTTGTTATGTGTGTTTATTTTTATAAAATCCTACTGAATCTAACAGCACTGTATTCACCACTAACTTTATCTAAGGTTAACCTGGAATCAGATTAAACACTTGTTTTCCTTTTTCGGTTCTTACGTATTATGCCGTCGACTGACCACTTATTGAAAAAGGTCATCAAAACAAATTGACTTTTCTATTGATGTGCCGCTGAATGAAACTGCCTCTGAACGGTCGACGGTATAATACAAAAGTACCCCTTTTTCAACTGCCAATTTGAAGTTTTGATTCTAGATTAACCTTAGGTTTCGTTAGTGGTAGTATAACTGTAAGTGGACACCCCCTTGTTCAATTTAAAAGAATGGAGTTTTAGTTTATGATTTGGTTATTTTGGGTTGCTTCATTTTTATAGCAACAAAATTAGTTAAATAGTTGTTGTGAGAAGCCTGTTTCATAATGCATGTGTTGTAGCTTGTCTTAATTGTTATTTACAGCCTGTATTCCCCTTTCAGTGGAGGAGCGTCTGATTACGCAGAGGTCGACACTCATAACATGACAACATTTTACAAGAAGGAACTACCATGTATTCCTGCTCCCTATGCTACCACAACTCTAATAAACCCATCAGCTAGGCATCACAGTGGCTCAGTATGTTGTTTTCCAATAAGCTCTAGAATAAAATCTCAAGTGTCATTTACACTTAAAAAAGGCATTTCATTGTTTTATTTTTAAAATCTGCCCCATTTATATATTAAATTTTCATTTTAGTTCTTTGATCATGAGGTTCTTGTTTGAAATTATGATTCAGAAAAAAAAAGTAAAAAATGTATCGAATGTCTGAAGCTAATTAATCAATCTAAATCTGAGGACGTTTGAATTACGTATTTAACATTCAAAAATATGTTACTTTAAAGTGCAATGCGTATTACATAGTGAGTGTCTATTCTACTCTAGTTTGATTCTAAGTGTTAATTTTGTATTTGATTTAATTTTTTTCCGCAACATTTCGAATAAAATGTAATTTAATTTTTTTCTAATTGTAAATTTATTTATTCACTCTTTTTAGGTACATGAAGGTAAAAGCAGTGGATCTGAAATGAGTAAGAAAAGCGATAAAATGTATGATATGGAAGCACGCTTAATTGAAGGTATGATATTTCTCTTACTTATAAATATAAGTTTACTAAATTTGTGTCCAACTTTAATGGCAAAAATATCTTTCAATCAATAATTATATTTATGTTTGTACAGACTGTGTGACTGAACAGCTTTTAGATGCTAGAAATGTGATGAGCCCATCTAGTGATTCTGGAAGTTATACAACAGGTAATCATTAAATTTTTGTCATGGAAATAGTGTGTTCTTTATAACCTTGCTATTTTTGAATAAAATATAGTGAACTTTTTTGATAACTTATTACTATATAACATATTTATAATGTTTTTGTTAATTTCAGTTTTTATCAGTTACTTTTAGTTATATATTTTTCTTTGTGAAGCCTATATAAAATTTGAAAAGAAGATTTGAATTCCTTGTGGTAGATGTTATAACAAGTTATTATTTTTGAATTATTGACTATGCAATAAATTTACAGATGTAGGTTTATTACATCTCTAAAAATTACATCAACTACTAAATTTGCTGTTAAAAAATATTTTCGAGAACCACTTTAAACTCCTTGAAAAATCCCATAGGCTTGGGAACTACCATCAGGGAAACTATATGGTCTAACAACCAGAAGTAATAATTAAATCTTTCCAATAGCATAGCTGCCAACTCTTCCGGTTTAGCCGGAAGATTTCAGTTTTTTTCATTGATTTTTTTACTAAAAAAGATATCCATTCCTGCCATGTATTAACCTACTTGACATAACTATGATAGGTAACCAAATTTGCTTACTCAGATTAAGAAAAAAATGCTTCTGGTCTTGATTTTTTAAAATCTTCCATTTTTTATAATTCCAATGTTGGCAGGTATGCAATAGGCTAATGAAATAAAGCAATGTATCTTAAAATTAACTATTAAACTATAATTATGAAAAAACTCTCATTAACTGTGGGGTCTTCCTTTTCAGATGAGTACGGTCTCCCGATCCGCCGTAAGCGTCTCCGTTCTGGCCAGAAGGGGAGTGTTCTAAACTGGATGGAGTTTATCCCTCCTCCCCCAGACCATCCCCCCAGTGGAAGAGCATCCCCTGCTCAAGGGAATGTCAGGGTGAATCCCTATCCCATCAGAAATGTCCATTCCCAGGTGGGTTCAAAACACGTATTTTCTGTTCCAGGGTTTTCGGTACTATAGTTTGTGACTAACGATATTTATTATTAATTATTTTTTTGCTGTAACTTTT
This sequence comes from Tetragnatha versicolor, assembly GCA_024610705.1. Taxonomy (NCBI): domain Eukaryota; kingdom Metazoa; phylum Arthropoda; class Arachnida; order Araneae; family Tetragnathidae; genus Tetragnatha; species Tetragnatha versicolor. The sequence continues at coordinate 60,842,843 of JANDEH010000005.1, forward strand.
ATGAATGCAAAGGAGCATACCAATTGTTTGCGTTAAATTTGAAAAGCTGTAAACAAATATAAATAAAAAGCAGATTTTTCATTGCTAAAAGCAATCCTTCTTGCTGAGGATTCCAAGAAAGCATTGAGTACTTTAAAACACTAAATTCTCGATTTATTCCCTTTTCCTTGAACGGGACATTCTAATGTCCTCTTGGGGATTATATACTGTTTTATTCTTTGTTTTCTGTATATTTTAGTTCTGAAATTAATTGGTCTGTGTATGCTCTAAAGTACTTAGTTTCAATAATTCTCTATTAAATGCTCTATAATGCAAACACTGTGATGCAATTTCATTATGCTCTTTTCATAAAACTGTCAGGTGGTTTTAGAAAAGTGTCTGTGCATTGCAGTATTTTTATTAGTTAGTTTCTTCCTAAATCGACTTTTTCAAGTGTTTACATTATGTGTATCAAACTATTGTGTTTTAAATTGGTCAATCAAAAAAGTTTACAAAATGCATACTACTAAGGGGGATAATGCATTTAACTTAATTAACTTTTATGTTTATTTTTAAACCTGCATAGCAATGATATATTTCATTTGCATCACAAATACTTACACTTTTTCCTCTTTAGCTACCTCTGGACAACTGCCTCAATTCCAACCTTTCCCCTCAAGCCAGCCGGAGTCTTCAATCGACAGCCCTTGCTAGGCACAACCTCACCCCTCCCTGGTCCCACAGTCTGACCAGAGCCCCTGAGGATGGAAACAGGGCCCCCACTCCCCCTTCAAATGCAGGGGGCCGCTACCCCCTCGTGAACAACTACTTGACCACCCAGCAGTCCTATGGTTCTAGTCCTGGTGTAGACAGAGGAGTGCAGTCTTCCCTGCTGTCCCTTGCGAGTGATCCTTGTCCTGTAAATAAGAAGGGAATGCTAGAGAAGTCTGCCAAGGTTAATTCACTAAAGAGTAATCCAGGTTTGTAAGTTATATACTCAAATAATGATGTATGAAAGGTTTTAAATGTAATTTTCTATACAGGTTTTCCATATTGAGAGTATGGTTAGAATTTGAAGTGATTGATGCAAAAATTAAGTTCTCATCTAATCGTTAAAATTTGAGCTTTTTCATTGTTTTTTTGTCTGAAGTTAAGATGTAAAATTTTTCATGTTTGAAAAAGCCCTTTAAGAAAAATAGTTTCTTTTGTTCCTATTTCTAGAAAGTACCCCAATTAAATTTACTTTCTCAAATTTAAGAAGTAAATAATTTATAAATTTTTCTAATGTATCCAGCTTTCTTTAATTATTATCAACTCAATATGTGATCCTACTTTTCATATTCCCTTGTTTATCATTAGAAAAAATTTAAATCAATAAAATAACTCTAAAATTAATGCAGTGTATTTTTTTTAATTTATAGATATTGCTATGTCTAATCCTACATTTTTTGTATCACAGGTATACTGTACCATCAACTACACCCTGAGCTTATAGCAGCCCAAGAAAGAGTTAGGTACGATAATGTGATGCAAAGTATTCAAAAAGAGGCCCCTTCTCCCACATCCAGTATTCACGATGAAGGAGAATATGCACCTGGGCAATGTAAGTGTTACAATTATGACCTAATGAACTTAAAAAAAGCTCAATATTTATTGTTCTTTAACCCTTTTAATTCTCATCAACCTAAATTTTCTGTAGAATTCGATAGCAATTTTGGGTGATCTAGGATTGAAAGGGTTACTCCTTCCAAAATATTTGTGTGTTTTTTTCTTGTTCCATGATATATAGTTTGGGTCTCTAAATATATCTAAAAATTACCAATTTTATGACAGTTTAAATGAAAGCTATACCTTGATAATATTATTTAACATTTCATTTAAAAGTTTTCTCTACTGGAAGTATTAATGGAATTAAAATTATATTTAGTTGTTTCTATGCATAGTCTGAAGTAAGTCAGTAAAAAATCAACAAACCTAACATTTATAGGTGACTAACTTATTTTAAAAAATATTACCAGGCTACATTTGTCAAACAAAATTACATAAGTGTTAGAAAGCTTAGCATTTTAAAAAACATTTTGAAAATAAAAAACTTTTCAAACTGATAAAACAAGGTGATTAAAACTGAACAAGAATTATTTTATTTGGGAGGGCAGAACGAAATATTTTTAAAAAGGGTAGTACAGTAAAATCCCGCTATAAGAAACTTCACAAGACCGTTAAATTTCTTTGTTGTAACGGTATTTAATAATTCAAATAAAAACGGTTGGTGACTTTTGTAATAACAGGATTTTTCGTTTTAACGGGATTTCACTGTAGAAAGTGGAATGAATTACCATAAATAATAGTAAGTTCTAAATAAGTAACTTTATAAAAAAGATTGACATTTACTAAGAATTGGAGATAAAAAAGATTGACATTTACTAAGAATTGGAGGATACATAGACTAAGGATAAATAGACCAACATTGTTGGGCTCCAAGACTGTTGTTCTATATCATCATTTGTATTTGTAATAAAATGAAAGCATCCAATCAAAAACTTATACTGGATTTGAACTCAATACGGAAACTCTTATTTCACTGTGATGTATGAAATGCTACCATGGAGTTCTCAAGAATCCAAATTTTCTTCTGTAGGCCCTGCACCTTCGTGGACTGATGTAACTGACAGGAGCAGTACATCGAGTGCACGATCTAGTGTTGCCAGCTCATCTGATGGGTCAGTTTACACTGATTCCGATTTTGCCAATGTAGTGGCAAGGGCAGCGCAGAACGCTGGCTTTCACTTATTCAGACATGGGTCAACACCTACACAACCGTCCAAATTAGGTAAATCTAAGGGTTATTTGATGTACTCTAGGGGTTATGCTTATGCTTGTTGGAAAAGGTTATCACGCCTGCTTTAGGGGATGCTGATCTCTCTTTGTCTGCTTTGAAATGGAAAATTTTAGGAATGTGGGAATTCAAATAGTTGCTTATAAAAAAGTTCTCTATCCTGTGCTTCTGTGTTATCCATCTTTTTATGTGTCCTAAATTATGCAAATATCTGTCTTAATATGTAATTCAAGTCTATCTAAATATTGAAGAAATCAAAACTTCAATGGTCTGCAGCTGAAGTTACTCATTTCTTTCAAAACCTTTGCAGTTTAATTATCTTGCTGCAAAACAGTTAGGGGGTATTCTGTGCTACATGATCTATGATAAACAGCTGTCAATGAAGGATTCAGCTAGCTAACCAGATTCCTTATTTTATTGTTGGTTAACTGCTGGTCAGGTTACACAGAATACAGTAGCTATTGTCTATTAATCTGGTTGAAACTCATAAACTTTGCCTTCATAATAGTTTACCAAAAATTATTAAAAATATGGATTTGTTGTTAAATAATCATTGTAATTAAATTTATAAGTAAAAATAACAGCCATTTTGAGATCTGGAGTAAAAACATTTTGTATTAATAAAACATTCAAATCAAGTACAGTTTAATGTCATTTTGAATTAAAGTTGTAACAAAACTTGTGGAATCTTAAATAATCAGTGTTTATTTTATCTTACTAAGCATAAACCTTAAGTCCATTTAGTGATTGTTTGTATAATAATATTTGGTTTACATTTTTTAATTTTATCTTTCAGATACTCCCTCCTCTTCTCTTTTGAGTCCTATTCATAATTGTTGATGGCAGTTGAAGTCATGGATGGTATTATTGGCCTGTTTAGTTGCAAAGAGAACTTGGGAATCACTTTACTCACCTTTTTTACACTCCTCTCTGAATTGTGGTTACTGAACTTTAAAGCATTTTTCTCATGTTTTTTAAAACTTCATACTCATTGAACTTCATGCTCAGATTATGCATGACTGCATAATTTGATTGTACATTTGCCAAAATGAATAGAATATTCTAACACTATTATAACTACAGTAGAGCCCCGATTATCCGCGGAATTGGGTGGCAAGGGTACCGCGGATAGTGAAAATCGCGGATAATCCGAAAAAAGGCTAAAAATGAGGTGAAAACACGAAAAAAATATTTCAGTATGAAAACTATGTTCTATTGTACAAACAACATGATATGTAAAACTTTTAAAATATATACAGTACAGCAGAAACTTTTGCTCTACATCTAAAATCTCTCGAATCTCGTCTAAAATTTGCTCTCATTATAAAAAATTGTTTATCTTGGCCCTCGCGGATAATCCGCACCGCGGATCATCCGCTCGCGGATAATCGGGGTTCTACTGTACATGGTTCCCACAGTCAAGGTTGTCAGGAAAGTTCCTTTATTTTTTGCTGAAACAAATTAAACTGAGGAAGGTCATGGAATATTATACTGAATATTCATTATTGAAAATATTTTTCAATGAAGAGTGTTACCAATAAATCAGTGTTTTGACCTGAATGTAATATAAATTAGCTGGGAAAGTTGGCAAATTTTATTAAAAAATTGAGTGGGAACCCTGTTATAAACAATAGTTCTAATGATGCTTCAAAATCTTTGTCAACTCAAATAGTAATGTAAAAGGAAGGATTAAATTTTTTTTTTTTTAAATCTTGCTTTTTAACATGAGTCATGTTAAGAAAAAAACTCAAAGTTTCTTCCTAGAATTTTTTTGCATACAGAACATTAGAGTAAATTATAATTTTTTAGGAAATTTATTAAATGGTAAGGGAAATGCCTTATATAACTAGTCATTGTCTTGATAAATTTCCTAGTATATATTTGTGTATTTTTGTTTCTGAGTTATCAGGATTTAACTTTTTTTACAGTTTCTATGAACCACTAACATATTCAGTATTTTCTATATGAAAGATAATTTTCTATTAAAAAACTGTAAATATATTCTTGGAGTAGTATAAATTTTAGAAAAGACTGGACATCTCTTGTATTCCCCCTAAAAATTTTGATGAAACTCGTATCTTGAAGTTGAACAGTAACTAAGTTATTGTAAATAGTCTTATCTCTTTCTGTACCAAGTCATTTTGTACTTTTCATACTTGAAGTATTTTATAATTTCTTTTTGTGTGAGAAAACTAAATGGGTGCCAAAGATGCTCGCTTCTAACCACTGTCATCTGCTATATTTTCAGTCATGTAAAAAGTTTTGTATATAAAATGTAATTTATTTTTGTAATTACTTGTACAGAAGTTTTATAAATTTTTTTCGAATGGTATTTTTGTGTTTTATTTAAAAAAATTTTCAGACATATTAATGCTGTAGATATCCTGAGTTTTGCCAAAAGAATAAGCTAACTTCACTTTTTAAAGTAAAATTACATGAAGAAATATTAAAAAAACCTTTTTGAAGAAGCTTGAAGAAAACTTACTTAAAAGTATCAAGCAGGTTATTGAATGACCTCTGATAAAAATTCTCACTTATCCTGACTTGGGCTCTACAGTAAAAATCCCATCTCTGTTAAAGAATTTAAATTACTCTAGGAAATTCTCCTATAACTACATTAAAATTCAAATATATGCTCCAAATTTCGCTTAACCTATCATCACACTTCATAAGGGGTGGATGAAAGTGCAAGAGACTAAATATAAAATTAACAATTAAAGAAAATTCAAAAATTTTTATTTTTACAACCCATTGTGAAAAGTCAATTGCTTCAGTAAGCCCTTGATAATAGAGTAGTGTCATCATTTTGGGTTGTATACGAGGCACCGGGAGCCCAATGTAGGAGGGTCATACAAAATAGTTTTTTAATATCTTGGTCTAATCAGGAAAGTTTAAAATAAATGTTTAAATTGAAATTAGAATTTTTCAGTTACATTAAACCTATTTTTTTTATATTTTTACTAGTTACTATGGTTGCCAGGAATTACATTAAAAAAGGGTTGCCAAATGTGAATGAATAAATATACAACAAAGATCATCCATCAGGAGTTGGGTTCTGTCCTAGGAAAAAATGTGGGGCTCGAAACTTAAAACATTTTACATCCAGCATTCCTTGTCAGAAATGACTGCTTCATTTGTACATGGAGAATCACATTTTTCATACCAGGTAAGCTAATAATTTAAAAGTATTCAGGGAGTTTTTTTGATTTGAACAGGCATTAGATTCTTCCGAATTTTTTCGGAATTTCCGAATTTTCCGATTTTTCTGAGAATTTTCCGAAATTTTCAGACTTTTTTTATATTTTGAAAATTGAGCGTTTCTAAATGTAAATTTTTTTATATCCTCAAAAAAAATTTCAAAGAAAAATTCAACTAACATAAAAACTAGAACTCTACCTCCCCTTATCAGCGCCCGTTCCCCATCGTTCCGGACAGCGCGTATCGCTCTTCGGTTGACCTTGCCCGGTTGCTTTCCCCCTCCCCTTTTTGAAGAAATATATAAAAAAAGTAAATATATATCGTAATTTTCGTACAGGTTATAAAACAATAATGTCTGTAATTTTAAAAATATTTTACATTATACATTTTTTGTAATTTAAATTTAAACTTTTAAGAGCCATATTCACTACCGACTTAACCTAAAGTTAACCTGGAATAAAGCTTTTTTGTGGCGACTAGGTTTGGCGTAAAACTAATTTCCCTTTCTCAACTACCAATTTAGAAGTTTTTTCCAAGTAAACGTTAGGTTATTGGTGACTACAGTCCTAAAAATCAATATAATGAATGGCATCATTAAGCTAGTTTATTTCCTTTTAAAATGATACCCTAAATTTATTATAGAAACAATTCTGGATGGGAATGACGAAATTGCCAAGTCTTTTTTAATGTAATTATTTTTAAACTTTAAAACCTCATAAATCCAAAATGGAGGAGGTAATGCATTTTCTTCCATAACTGCAAGGTTTTATACCTTTTGAACAAGTGTGTTAAGTTTAAAAAAAATCGAAAGACCCAAAGTAAAAAAAAATTCACGAAAAATTGGTTCACTTGTTGAGGGATGATGAGAAATTTTATTAACTTAGAATTGGTTCCGAATAATTTATGCTATTAATGTTAATAAAAAAACTTTCGAGCTTTCAAGCTGTGGTCAAAATTAAAAATTTATTTAAAAATTATTTAGAATCATTAAATTTCTCATCTTTAATTTATGCTATTGTTTTGAAATGACAATTTTAATACCTAGAAAGGGTAATAGTATATAAATGATTTATAGTTCTAAGGTTTTCGGTTGAATAAGCATGTAGCGAGTTTTTGTATTATAATGAGTCTCCTAATTTTCCAGAGTAAGCTTCTTAAAACCTCTTGGTGTAAAAGGAAAACGCAACCTACAACTATCATTAAAAAAATGTTTGAATAGTGGAGTAGAGAGAGTAGATCTCTTATAAGATGAAGTCTAGAATTTTCTTATTATTTTTTTAATTCAAAATACAAGGTTAATATTTGTTCAGGAAGTATTGGGAGTTTATAGCTCATTGAATTCATTTGTGACTTGCGTGCTAGACACTGGAACTTTCTTTTCCTCCAGAAATTTTTTTTCTGTAGTAACAAAAATAAAAACATCAATTTTATGGTTTTCTTGCGTTTGTGACGCGATGGAGCTAATGGGAAACTGACTTGTGGGATTCTCTAGTTCTACACTGTAAAAAAATAATCGTACAGAAAACAGAAAAGCTCTGGCAAGTGGCAACGAAAGTTGACAAAGCTTTCCTTTCGACGGAATTTCTCTGTTGACTTTTGCCTCCAAAGCTTTGCTGTTTCTGTACCAATTATTTTTGAAGTGTATTTCGAATCTGGAACTTTTCCCCCTCCAATTTAAAAATTTTAACTTACAGCTATTGACTGTTCAAATGCTCTGTTATCACTCCATATGACTCAGTGGAATTTAAAGTGAGATGCATGCTGAGGTTCCCAGTTAAAATTCAAAGAGTTATTCTTGTTTATCCCTGAGTACAATTTTAAGAATTATGCTTATGAATAAATAAAAAATGTTAAGAAACAGTTTTATTTCAAAAAATTTAACAATACAGTCAACATTAAACAATTATGTAAGAAGTTAACATTCATAAATCATCAAAAAAGGCATTTTAGTAAAAACTGAAAACATCAACATAAAACATCCGTATAAGAGCTCAATTTAAAAAAAAAAGTCAAATCAACACTAGATATAAAAGTCCATCAATCAAAACGAACACTCTACACTACACACCTTGAGCAAGAACATCACTTGGGTTGAGACATCAAGTACTCTAACCTCTTAATAATATTATCGGAAGAGGCTGTACCTTGGTAATCCATCCTCCCCTGTTCCCAGGCCTTCATTCCCATGTAATCTCCTACTTCAGCCCCAGGAAGGGCATTTTCGTCCTTCTTTTTGACTTCTGGAACAGTCTTCTCCGAATCGTCCTTGGGATCACTGTCTAGTCCACCCTCTCCTGATGTGCTGGAGACAACATCCTCTTTGGGGGTCTCGACGTCTTTCTGAAGAGGGGTGTCTGGTGGTGGGGATTCTGCCTCCTCTTCTTCTCGGGGGGTGGAGTGGAAGAACTCCGCGGACTTTCTTCGTGGGTTGGGATCGGCGAGTGCCCTGGGACCCCGCTGCAGTTTGACCTCTGCCAGCCGGAGTCGCACCGAGGGAGGCTGGAGGAAGAATTCAGTTTCCGATTCGGTAGGGAGGGGAAAGAACCGGAGTAATTCTACGGCACAGATTACTTCTTGGGAGTGGGCGTAGGTTTGGATTTCCTGGAAAGAGAACGCACGTGTCAATGTTTCTGTGGTTTTTGTCGGGATGTAAATTGGAAAGTCACAGTTACTCTTACAGTGATTTTAATTACAAGCGGGAAAGTAATTAGTGGGCAAGTGAAGGATGTTTGACACATTTTAACTTGCCTTATAATTGTTACACAAGTATATAAACGAGTTTGAGTTACTTAGACTCCCAGGGTGAAATCGGTATGAAGGATACATTCAAGCATCAAAAGATACGTCAACTTATAACTTTTATATCACAAAGATGGACCACCCATGTGTTTTACTGGTTGAATTTGTTTAAGAAAGGATTTAAAGGTATTTTCATCCAATGTTTTTAGATGGCGAATTTACGATAAAAAGATAAAAGTTGTTGAAGATTCTTCCATGGAAGTTGAAAATAATATTAACATACTTTTACTGCAAAAGTTAGAATCTACTACAAATGAAAGTTCCTTTAGGGATGGAATCTGTGCCTATATTTCTAACTCTGCAATATTTTTTCCAAGGTTCCACAAGGACAAATGGGAGTTTTTTTTACTAAGGGAACAAGTTACATATCCCTAAAATGCTTTTGATTAGGGGCACCACTGTAACCGCAATAATCATAAATAAATAAGTTATTGATACAACTTTCCCAATGCAAAAATAATAATAATGAATGCTAAGATTTTAAAGATTAAGGAATGATGGATGATACAGTTAGTATCAAAAGAAAATTTCTTACTTGAGATAACTGCCTTAATGCACTTATTCTAAATATATTGATCCATATGTGCACAAACTGGACGTATGTTGGATGGACAGCAGAAGAGGGAGAAATTTGACCAGTGCGGCTAAAGAACTTCACGTGCCAAGGCTTGAAAGACCCGTGGAACTGAACTATTTTCACGTTGCGACCAAACCTGAAGAAACGATAAAAAATTTAAAAATAGTATTAATATATAAACTAGTTATTATTCAATTTTATAGAAATGGATATTCGTTTCATATTTCTGCATTCCTTCTTTCACTAATGGAAAACTCAGGACGAGTGTATGATTTTTTCATAATTATCTTAATATTCCTATAATTGTTACACAACACATTGATTTAAATTTTAATATTTTCCTATAAAGTAGTTAAATTCACAAATTAAGTTGCACAACAATTTGAGCTCATCAAGATCGATCCAAATTTTTGTGTGTATTAAGTTTTTTTATTATAAATTTATGAAGACTTCATAAAAAGAATTAGGAATAATCAATAAAGTGCGAAAATTCCTTTTAGTATCTCCTTATAAATGCATTTTTCAGAAAATCCTGTTTTTATTACTCTGCCAATTGGAAGAGTTTAAATGCATACGTAAATGCGTTTTTCATGCACACACAACTTACTGCTTGAAGGCTGGAGTGTAAGTATAGCTGACATTGGCCATAAGGTTATAAATAAAGGAAAGCTTTTTCGAAATATCGTCGGACCACGTGTTGAAGTACGCATTGAGAAGACCTTGATCCCCTCCTGAAAAAATTAGAAAACCAAGAATGAAAACCAGGAAATAAAGAACTACACAACACTACGATTAGCGTCAACGTTTCAAAGTAAGTGACAGTAGACGAATCCTTGATCTTTTTCAAAAGACGTATACTGTTCCTATATAAGAGGAAGGGAATGAGTCAAAGGAGGTTCTTACCGTCGTAACTTCCTCGCTTTTCCGCAAACTCCAACATCTGCCAGAATGTATGGATGGATGGCACGAAGACGAAGACTCCGCTGTTGAAGCAGTCTGGCCAACCAATGTCGGGTATAGCTGACAGCTCATCGCGACAAAACAGTTCGTCGCAGTTTTGGGTCACCTGAGAAATTAAATTGCATTATACTGTAAATGATGTGTAATATAGTTTTAAAACTCTGTTTTTACTAAGTTTTGGGATATGGCTTTTTTCAGTTTTTAAAGTTTTAATTAAATTTTATATCAACTGAAACAAGAAAAAACAATAACTTGAGAAAAAATTAAGTTTTAATTATTAAATAACGATTTCCCGGAAAGTGTCAACACCACCCATCTCCATAGTAAAACTCGTACTCCTCATAAAATAAAAATAATAAATTATAATAAGGTACTTATCGGTTTGCTGGGCCGCTACGCAAATTTCGTTTTAGTTTGTAACAAGACCGGATAATTAATAAAAGTTCCAAATGCTGTCGAATCCCACGTAAAATCTTGATCATATTTTTTTAAAATAGCCTGTTTTGCCACTAGACGCAACTAAAGCCCTAGATCCTCTACCTCAGTGGTTCCCAAAGTGGGTTCCGCGGAACCCTGGGGTTCCACGAAAAAATTTAGGGGTTCCCCATGGGACAAACTTTATTTCATTAAAAAAATTAGAATGGTGTAAAAAATAAGAATGGACAGCGCCGCCCCCTTTGTACCCAAAAATATTCTCAAAATTGAGTTAAAACTCTACTTTTACAAGTCAAATTTCAAAATTTTTCTGGGGGAGGACCCCCATACCCCCCAGCGGTACTAGAAAGGGATCTTGAGTGATACGTTTTGAAAATCCCTAAGAATTTGACATTTTTTCCAAAAGGTATTAAAGTTAATTGTCTGGAAAAATGACCCCCCTGGACCCGGGCTGGATCTGCGCCTGGTTTCATTTAATATCATATATTACATTTTGAAAAGTCGTTGATTAATAAATATTCAGGGTTCCGCGATCATTGGAAACAAATTAGGGGGTTCCACTACCAAAATAGTTTGGGAACCACTGCTCTACCTTAAGTAGCGACATCACGCTCAATCGGCTCACTAGTAGTGATAATACGTAAGCAAGACTATCCAGACTAGTAGTGAGTTCTCCCCATAATGGCGGCCGATTGAGCGTGATGTCGCTACTTAAGGTAGAGTATCCAGGGCTTTAGACGCAACTAAAGAAACGATATGTGATGATAATTTGACTAAAATGAAAATATGATTGCTATATTGTTAATGAAGCTGCATTGCATAGCTTTCTTTTCCTGTAAAACTAGTTTTTCCTTGACGATAGGCAGTATGCAGCAAAACAAACTTTACAACAATGTTGAGATAATTTGTGTCATGCATCAAATAAGCTTCCCGGATATCCACAAACTATTTTGCAAGAAAAATACGTAATTTTGTGGAGGAAATATTACAACTTGCTTAATTTAAGAGCTGAAAGCCAACTTATCACATAACGCATACTATACAGGGTGTCCCAAAACGACAGCATAAACTCTGCACAGCTAAATTCCTCGTTGAGAGTACATAAAAACTGCTCAAAGAAGTGCCCCTCTACGATCCATAGTTTACGAGAAAATACGAAAAACAAAGTATGACGTCACTGCCGGTGCAAGAAAAAACACTTTATTGAACATATCAACAGCAGTATTATGCACAATTTAAAGCAGATATTCAAAGTGTTCGCCGTGCATGTCGAAGAAGGCTTGAGCACGCAGTGGAATGGCTGTCATCACACGTTGCAGCATAGTGGGGTCTAATGAAGTACAAGCAGCATGCAATGGAGCAACTAAGTCCATTTGTGTTGTCACTACGTGTCTTGATACACCAGTTCCTTGAGATGGCCCCATACGGCGGACACTTTGAACATCTGCTTTAAATTGTGCATAATACTGCTGTTGATATGTTCAATAAAGTGTTTTTTCTTGCACCGGAAGTGACGTCATACTTTGTTTTTCGTATTTTTCTCGTAAACTATGGATCGTAGAGGGGCACTTCTTTGGGCAGTTTTTATGTACTTCCAACGAGGAATCTAGCTGTGCAGAGTTTATGCGGTCGTTTTGGGACACCCTGTCTATCCATATAGAAAAGAAAATAAGTTTAATCAATATTTAACTTAACGTCTTTTTTATTTTTTCAAAGTATTTTTTTTAAACTTCTCATGTTACTGAAAAATCCTCTATTTTTGTGAAAAAAAATCACGATATTGTTTCGATAATCATCAAATCTATCTGTTTAGCTACAATATCGAAGATATTGTGAACGGTTTATCTGAAACCGTTGTTCAGAATGAATATTGCTCACACGATGTAACAATTCTTTTTGCAGAGGCTGATTTATCTAGATTAGATTTGATAAGACCTGAGTATTTTTCTTGAATAGTAGGATAATACAACTGAAAGTTTATATTTTAGCCTTGAACAGTGAAATAAGGACACTAGGTGATTTTAATACAGATAAAAACCGTATGGACGAAACAAATCGTACACATTGCGATAACACATTTTGGAAAAGAATACAGCCACTTAGAAAAAGGTTTTTCGTACAAGTGGTTATCATTCAATGAATCTCCTTAAAACAAACTTGTTGAAGAAAGCAAGAATGGAACTCATTGGAGTTTGTTTTATTAAACTGACGTGTAATAAACATTCAGCTGACTAAAAACAATTCATTTAGGGGGTCTTAAGTTATCTTAACTAGCTTAAAACTTATTAACTCTAAAGGTCGAGGACGTCAATAAATTACGTGGAGTCGAAAATGGGGAGGGAGAGTCCAGCAAAATATATCACCAGAGACAAGTTTAGGAAAAATGCGCATGCGCAAATTAGTCAAACCAGTGAATCATTAGAGAATCAGTTGTGATGATATAAGTTAAGGCCATGTTTTTGATTTGAATATTTATTTGTATCAAAACTTTTGCAATGTATATGTTTAGTGTCATGACGAAACAATTGTAGCTCAGAACATATAGCAATTTATTTAAAAATAATAGAGAGTATATAAAGGGAGAATTTATATAAAAGGGGGAAGGGGTCCGGCAAAATATCTTAATCTCACAATGGGGAAGGGTCAAAAATTTGCGGAAAAAACAATCGCGTAATTTATGTATATGTCCTTTTATAAATATATTACGAAATTTTTTTTAAAGTAAAAATAATTGTAAAAAAGCTTGATGAGGAAAGTTATTACTTTTGGATTATAGAAAAGTGTTATACCAACTATGTACCAAGAACTTCGTTAAACAGGTTTTTCTCAAAGATTGTAATTTTTTTTGGAACACAGAAAATATTCAGTATATTTGTATTTCATTTTCAAATTTATTTGAGGGCTTGCAATTAATGTAGTATGCGGTCAACCACTTTTAATTTAGTTGGACTTATGTTAAAAATTTGGTTGATTTATTAAGATCCAAACGATCCAAACAAAATATCTAAAGTGGTAGGCCCTAAAGTGCATCGATACCATTGATATAAAAGTTGACTCACCAGAGTATCTGGATTCAGATATACACATTTGCTGAACTGGACTAGTCTCCACACGTTCAGTTTATCAAAAGAAATTCCTAGTTCCGGGTGTTCCAATAGTGCAAGTTTAGTCGTTCCCAAAGAGTCCATAGACCGCACCGTTTGAACAACATGGAACACAGATGACAGAGGGCCCCTAAAATGTTACAAAATCAATCAAGGATGAAATTATCGCACTTCACAACGCTTCAGGCAATTTATTTTCTTAATACGTAGTGGTTATTTCCACGATAGTTGAAGCATGCGCAGTAACCAGATACATAGCATTAAAATTCTATTATTGAGCAATTCTGGCATAAGCTCGATGGCCAAGTGATAATAGTATGTCTACTAACCCATAGGTCCCTGGTTCAAATCCTGGGTGCCGCTTTTGTCAATCATGCTTTTATTTAGCTTTTATTAGTGAAATTCGTTAGAGTTTAGTTACTTTCGGGGAAATAACCAGTGCCTTCTTTATAAGGGGCTATTCACAAATTAAGTCACATAATTAGAAGACAGCAGGGGGGATTGTATGTGTAATCCAATGCGACAAAGGAGGATGAGGAGTTTTATCAGGGAAATCGTGCTTAAAACTGTTTGTTAATTCCTGCTAGGAAGTTAAAGAGCAATTTAAGAACTTGTTAGTGTTGCGTTAAAATATTTTGTTGTCGCAATTTATCAAAGCGAGAAAACACTAATGTGACAGCTTATTACGTAGGGGATAGGAAGGGTATAAAATTTTTGAAAATTCTATAACGCAAAAAATGAATGGCATATAAACAGTCAAACTAAATCTTGGAACGTTATAAAATGATTGAGACGCTTTTAATGTGACTCTTACAGAAAAGTTCAGTTCTTATAAAAATACCCGTAAAAGAATAAAATTCAAATTTATTGTAAACGAATCAATTATCTTTCATTGTGTTTCAATACAGTATAACTCCAATTATCCGAATCAATTGGAACTGGATGTCATTTGTATGATAAAAAATTTGGATAATCGGATTTGTTCCGAAAAAGGTCTACTTAAATTAATTACTGTATGTATGTTAAAAATGAGAGAGATAAAACCATTTTAAAGAGATATCTTTTAATTAAATAAATGAAAATGCAACATTCGGATAATTCAGAGTTCAGATAATTGGAGTTCTACTGTAATCGTATGGATGGGTACTAAAGCCTCTAAACTGAAATATAATGTTTTATATTCTGCTGAGAAAAACGTACCTTACTTGAATTTGTGTACGATAGAAGAAATTACAACAATTTCCACAAAACCAAATTACTAAAAAGAAAAATTTCTCGAGAAACTATTAAAATGGTCATCATACA
Organism: Tetragnatha versicolor; assembly: GCA_024610705.1. Lineage (NCBI taxonomy): Eukaryota > Metazoa > Arthropoda > Arachnida > Araneae > Tetragnathidae > Tetragnatha > Tetragnatha versicolor. Next base: position 60,858,036 of record JANDEH010000005.1, read on the forward strand.
CTACTTTCTTGATACCCGTCCAGTACATAATCTGAAAAATTTCCTATATTTATGAGGGAAAATTTATAAAATTACCTAAAAGCATTGCTGACTCCATCCGACACCACAACACACAAGGTCCTGGTCGTTCGACTCAGCAAGAGGGACATCCCCACCACAAGACACCCGAGGGCCTCTGCGTTATTCCTGCACATGGTCACGAATGCTTCGGACGGAATCCTATTGGACGAGGACGACACCAACCTTTCCTGCGGCTCGGCCAAACTGTCCCATCCTGCCCCGGTCCTCGCCCCGTCATACACCTCGCGCTCGATGTTGGACAAGGTGGACACTATGCCGTCCACCCCTCCGCTCTCCAAGTGGGGGAAGCTGGGAGGATCTGATGAAGACCCATCCTCCCCTTGGAACAGCTGGTTTGGTTGCTGACGTTCCATCGGCTTGATGAACCTCTGTTGACCGTATGGGTGGTCGGTATGTGGTTGACCAGGTGTGTCTCCATGGTGATGGGGATGAGGTATATTTCCACTGGAATGTCCTTGTTGATTGTCCCCTTGATGGACATGTGTTTCATGATGACCATGTTGCGTTTCATGATCATGAGCTGTCTGATGTCCATGCTGCGTTCCATGATAACCATGATCTGTTTGATGTCCATGATGACCGTGATCTACATGATGTCCATGGACGTTAGAATCATGATGCCCTCCAGGGTGGTTATCCCCACCAGAATGCACTTGGTGTCTGTCGTTGTCGCCTCCTTTGGAATGTGTGTCTTGGTGCTGTTGTCCCTCTTCACGATTAGGTTCTTGTTGATGTCTCTCATGATCTTGGTGCTCAGAAGTACCTAGACCTTCTCCAGAGGGGTTTTGGGAAGTACCATGCCTTCGTTCAGAGATAGTTCTTTTAATGAGGACTTCTGACGACTCCTCATACCTCCTCGATTCCCTAGGCGAGTCCTTGGAATGTGATGCTGCTCCAGAACTCTCGCTCTTCGCTTCTTCCGACTTATGACCCGATTTACCACCGCTTTTCGAGGAAGATCTCCTCTCCTCCTTGGTCGCAGCGGAGACCTGGGTGCTGCTGCTCAGAGACCGTCTCGTCTCCTGTCGCATGCACTGCACGCAGTTGTGTGCGTCCGCGTTGCCGCAGATTTCTTTCGCCAGACTCTCCAGAAAGTCCTGAACGACGAAGATGTACGACAGCATGGACTTTGAGCAGTTGTTGCACAGCGAAACCTTCTCGGCCGGAATCTGAGAAGCTTTCCTAGAAATGTTCTCGGCTGCATGCTTCAGACAAGGACTCGGTTGAGCTGCTGCCGAAGTGCTTTGAACAGGCAACTCGACCGAGGTGCTCGGAACTGGCAACTCGACCGACGTCTGAGAAGACGAATTTTTAGATTTATCAGTCGCTGTCGACTTGCTCGTAGAGGCTCTAGTCGACCGGGATTTCTTCTTCACGTCACTAGAACTGCTTCTTTTAGGCGTTTCCATGGCTCTGTAGGAATTCCTTCCTGGTATTTGTAAAAATTCTTGCCCTTCGGGCTTTACTGTTTTTATAGTCACTATGAGAGCATCGATTTTACCGTCGGACACTGGGCTGAAGGTGACTTTCGAAATAGGATCATCAGGCTTAGTTGAAGACATAAGATGCTTTCGGTAGAGCCTGTTTTATATTGACACCTGTTCAGCTCTATAAGTAACCTAATCACACTATATGGAAGAAACGTTATCAGCAAATCATTCCACTAGTTGACTAACTGCACCTGTAAAAAAATGAAAATGGCTATCATTTTAATTTTAAAATAAAACTATTACAAGAACTATGTGAAGGCATTTTGTAGGTAGAACACCAAAAAATCGATGCGTGGTAAAATGATAAAGTACAAAAGTTTGTATTATAAGTAGTAATTTTAAATGATTATTTTTTATATCAGATATTTTGCATCTTAAATGAGAAATAAAAATCAAAAGTACTGAAACATGCTATTAAAGTACTAAATTTTTAAATAAAACTGTTTTAATTAGAATGGAATAAAGTTTGACAAACGCTAAGTTTTATTTCACAGAAAAATACTTAAAAATGAGACATATAAATCTGTGAAAGGAATTTATAAATTCACAAATGTGTTTAACAATTGGCTGGATTTTTATGAAAATTGTTCAAAACTTTTTCTTTATATAACAACTAGGGAGCTACCGCCCCCTGCTCGCTATCGCTCGCCAACCCCCGTTAGCTGCTGACGCAGACACGTTTGAACCGCTTCGCAATTCCTCACAAAACCCTGCTCACTGCACTTACTCACTTTATAAAACATTATTAAAACAGGGTTAGTACTTCTCCGGGGTATTCTTTCGAAAATGGTGGATATACATTCTGTAGCGGAAATTTAATAGTTCCTTTATGGTAACATTAATTGGCGGGTCACCTTATAATTCCAAGAAAATTAACAACAGGGCAATGTAACATTCCTTTACCATTTCCCCAAGGTAATGTTTTATTCACAGATCCATTAAGAACTGAAACATCTCAGGAATAAATTTAACGTTCTTAAAATTTGTAACTATTTTCATCGATTGACTGTGAAAAATGTAGTAATTACCGTAAACATCACGGAAATTTAGAATTTTATCTTCATGAGAACAAACAAACGTCGAAGTTGTGTCAGTTTCATAGCAATGACACGAATGTTTAGACTTCAAACATTTTCGATTTTTATCTTAATTTCTAAAACAGTCCCCCGTGTTATCCAGTTGTTTGCGTTTTGGCATTATGAAATAAGGTGTCACATTTTACTACCTTAAAAAACATACTTGCAAAAGAATATAAAAATAATAATAATTGTAAAAAATAAATGCAAAAGTTCAAAATTTCCGAAAGCGAGTTTGTATTTTGTTGTAAATATGGTAATGATTAGGTTGCCACAACGACAAAGATAAATGTAAAAATATTAATTTGTTATTTAAAAAATAAAAGATAAATTATTTATACATTAGTTTTAAATATAGTTAAAACCGTTTAAACAACAGAAATATAAATATTGTTAAAAATAACCCAAAATATATTTTTTAGATTCGTGTTATAAATAGAAAGATGATTATTTAATTTATTTGAATATTAAAAACCAGTGAAATATGTTTTCAATTTTTTTTTAAATTCATAGTTTCTTGCTTTATAACTGCAACCTTATCCGTAATCTAAAAAAATAGAAATATTTTAAAATTGAGATTTTTTTTAGAAATTCTAAAGGCACTTTGCACATCCTCAAAAGAATCCGGACAGTTTGATACCAAATATGTATTATACGGATCAGTAATTAAAAAGCCTTTCCCTGGAAACCGTTCACCAAAAACTTTTTTTTAGAATAGAGAGATTACAAATTTTATATTTTAATTTTAAAATCTTCAATATAATAAAATTTTACTTCTATCACATTTATGGTTACCTGGAGAAGAAAAGACTCCCCGGTCTTGTAGAATCCAACAAAATAAATGGATATTTCCAAACTTAAACTCGTTTTCATTTTACATCACTTAAAATAATGAACTTAAGTTAATCCAAAACTTTTCTTCTATGCGTTCTGCGATCCTCAACGCCACGCAAATCCTTCCTATCCAAATACTACACAAGATGGACAAAAATAAAAACCGAATACATAATTTCGCTTAATTTTCCACTCACGAACCCAGGTCAACCACTCGCATGCGAAATAGGAATATCACGATCCCTGAGTCAAAACCACCCCTCAATTGCGTTGACCCGACGTGTCACGAAATTACTACGTCCGTCACCTGTCAGCTAATCATTCTCTATTCTAAAATGGGTGCTTCGAAAGAAGATATCAAACTGGAACACTCCCCCGCTAACAGCCTTGAAATTACTACCGGAACGTCTTTTACTTTAATAGGTAGGTATCGAGCAGCCGTTGAGTTAATTTACAAGGGAAACAGGCTGTGTATGAATTTTAAGCAAGTCTTTTAACAGTGAGGTCATATGTGAGGACAAGCTCTGGTGTTTTCTTTGATGAATTTTTTAAAAGGGTTAACCTCTAGTAGAGGTTTTTATATATATTGTAAAAGTAGAAAAATCAAATGGAAATTATTGTGCATTTTATGCTGTGAGTTTTGGGATAACATGGAACTATGGAGACGAAAAAAAATTAGTTCAACTTATTTGTGAAAGTATTCTACGTTTCTTTAACGAATTTCTTAGCAGCATAATTAGCTCAAGAGATATCTTAATTAATCATTTTTTTAAAATCATCTTGTTGGTTTAAGCAAAGGAAATTGAAGATTTAAATTTAGAAACTTCAATTGATTGGTTGTATTTTTTTGTTCCTGTATTTGTTTTATAATACCTAAATATCCTATATTTTTATAAAACATTTTTCTTTCCCTAACTCATTAATTATATTATTTTTTTTTTTTTTTTTTTTTTTTATTTCCAATGGGCGGGTACTACTGGACATTGTCCTTGACCACTGAACTGCCCTAAGAAGTACCTACTTAGCGTTACCCAGCGAGCACCTGTGGACCAAAGCCACGGAGGTGAGGTACTGTTACCCGCGCCACACACACATTTACTCGCACAACCCCTTTTTACAGGGGGGCCACATTCATTCATCACACAAAGACAGAAACTAACATCCATGCCAAACGGGGATTTATCTATGATAAAATAACAAATATTATATTAATTATATTATTAAATATAATATTTGTTATTTTATCATAGATTTGTTTTAATTTATCAAACTACGGGTACAAAAATTAATATAACTAGAAAGTTCCTTATAGCTAAGATTTCACCTTTGATTTGTAACAAGTGTTAGTTTCTTCTAAAAGGTGAAATCATTTGAAGATTCAAATAAATATCAACGAAAAAATCTATTGAAATAAATAAATTTCAATTTTTACAGATCATATGCTCATTGTATCTTAATTTCAAAGTGGTATTATAATTTTTGGCTTTTTTTTCCAGAAATTATTCAAAAATATTAATTTAATTCACAAAGAATACCATACCTAAGATTAGAGGCAAAGACAGAAGCTGATAATCCTTTGAAGAGAAAGCAAGTTATTTTTTAAACGAAATAAAACTTTTATATAACTTTTTTAATCAAAGTTATTTAATCAGTTAGATGGGCACAGAAAAATAATCCAGTACCGAATTAGCTGTATCCACAGAGAGTACTAACACAGAATCATACCTAAGAAACCATGAAACTGAGAATTTAAATGAAAAAGACTCACGTGAAATCATCAGCTGATGTATAACTGAAACAACACATTTATAAGCAAAGGGAAAATTCTTTTCATTGACCCGTTCCAATATAAAGACAGTCTCTCCTCAGATTTGTATCGCCATGTTATCAGGAAGAGAAATCTAATTATACAAGTCAAGGTGAGTGTGACGTCTGTTTACTTCTACGATAAAAAAAAGTCATTTTATCATTAATTCGTTGAAGGGCGCGCTGGGTAAAGGAGATGTTGGGATTGGCTTTATTTTGTTACTATCAATATGAACTTTCTTATTAAAGTTATGTTTTTAATTTTTACATGAAATATTGGGAACTTACGTATTATACCGTGGACCGTTCATCAGCCGTTATTCCAAATATTGTAATATTGTAAATATTGAACCAAATATTGTAAGAGTAAACGTGTTAATATGGTAAATTGAATAAATAAAAGAACTTAAAAAAAAGAATTTTCAATGAAAAGTATATTTAAACTCGAGAACATTTGAGAAATTTTATAGGGCTTGTAAAATTTTGCGAGTATAACCGAATTCTTCCTCTATCATATAAAGTAACATTGATAAGATAAAATAAATAAAACAGTAGATTTGATTAAGTTAGGAAATGTTATTGGTGAAATACCCCCCAAAAATACAGGGTGCGTCAAAAGTTCGTGAGAACTTTAAAAATTAATAATAAAAAAACTAAAGGAGATAAAAATGTGCCGTCTTCTGCTATGTTCTAAGGGTGCAGTTGGATTTTTTGTCACCAAATTTTGAAAAATCGTAGTTCCCAACCTTATGGGTAGATGACATGATTTTTGTGGATTTTCAGCAGCCAAGTTCCCTCTTTTATTTCGTGTAGGGAAATATCGAATATTGCGATTGAATCGATTTCATCGAATGTTTTACGATCTAATCGCCAATACAAGTTTTAAGCCAAATTGATCGGTGTTAAACTTTTAACTAGAATGAAAAATGGATATTTTATTATCCCTTTCACTGGTTTCTCTCATACACAATTAATTTTTTCAACGCAATAACATCACGCTAAATTTGATTTTTTTTGTCTTTAGAAAAGATATCAATCTATTTTAATCTTAGGAATTTTCCGATTTCTTCTTTTCTCTAGTTATTTTCAAATTATTTTATATTTTAAAACGCAATGTTCTTGATTAGGATAAAGTTAATCATAACCTTCTTTTTTGGTAATTGCATTTGAATTACTTCTTTATTAAAGCTTATTTGGACTTCTCAGTTTGGGATCTTCACTGTTAAGAAATAATTTAAAATTACAAGTGTAAATTGTAGTTTTGAAGACTTTTCACACCTACGATTTCCTATGCGATGTTATTCTTCGGCAATGATCACTATGATAAACACTGGATGAGAAATCATGCAAATAAGCATCTACATTTAAAAATGACAGAGAAACACTAATCAGTATTTTAGCCCCATACGGATCTTCAGATTCAATATCGGTTTGCTTGAAAATGATCGGAGAGGGAAAAGATGGGCAACAGATGTTTTTAAACATAGAAAACAGTCTAAAAGTATTGCTAGATGTTTGAAACTTTATTGTATAACGTGTTGATCGTTGCTTAAAGCACAAAATGTATCATATCTCCTTGGGCACCCAGATCATGGGTAGATTTGGTATTTGGGTGGTAGGTGGACCCTGGGGAGGCATAGGGGAATCCTTGAGGGGCATGGGCGGATTTAGATGGTGAACCCTGGGGTGCGTACTGGAAAACTTGGGGGTGCAAGCTGTCCCTGATGACTTTGAAAACATGATTTTCCCCTATAAAAATGGAATTTTCTCAAAAAGTTGGGGGTGCGTTGCACCCCCTTAAATCCGCCCATGTTGAGGGGGAAGCTGTCTGCGATGGCTTTTTGAAACATGATTATCCCTCATATAAACGTAATTTTCTAAAACAGTTGGGGGAGGCTATGAATCTGGCCCCTATGAATCTGTCCTGACCTAGATCCACCCTTGTTTATAAAAGAAAGTTCGCAGATAGTGTGTGTGTGGGGGGGGTAAAGATTGGGATGATCGCATCCCTTGAAAGAAATGACATAAAAATTTCCGAGAAATAAATATTCTACAAAAGAAAGTTAACCTCTTAATGAGCAAAATTTTTCTGCGGGAGGACCGCCACCCCCATCTTAGCTCGTTATACAGCATTACCCACAAAATTGTAATTTTAATTACACCAAGAATCAAAGCATTCCTGTAAATGTTCTATGGAAACACCACTTGATTGTCCCTATGATCCTCTAATCATTTTTACTCGCAAACCGTAATTTGATCGCTGTTATTTTATATCCCCTCCCCTATAAGAAATAAGGTCAGCATCTAAAACACTTCGTAAAATTTGATCATGAACAACCCGTTCTTAAAACTTTATATAATAATTAAAAATAACTATAGAAAAAGATAAATTTTAGAAAATTCCTAAGATTAGATTAGATTGATCATTCTCTTAAAGAAAAAAAGTCAGCATATAAATAAAGACCTATTGACATTGTATGCGATCGAACTAAATTAATTCGTAATTGCGTTGAAAAGATTAAATGTTGATGAGAAATAGTGTAAGCATCACAAAATATCCATTTTTCATTTTAATTAAAAGTTTAACACAGATCAACTTGGCTTAAAACTTGCATTGGCGATTAGATTACGAAAACATAAGTTTCATTCAATTCTGAAATCGATTCAATCGCAATATTCGATTACTTCCCTACACGAAATAAAAGAGGGAACTTGGCTGCTGAAAATCCCCAAAAATAGTGCTGTCATCTACCCATAAGGTCCGGAACTACGATTTTTCAAAATTTGGTGACAAAAAATCCAACTGCACCCTAAGAACATAGCAGAAGACGGCACATTTTTATCTCCTTTAGTTTTTTTATTATTAATTTTTAAAGTTCTCACGAACTTTTGACGCACCCTGTATTTATTCAAACAAACTTAGCATCTTCAAAGCTATTATTTTAACACGATTTCATGTTACGTTTAAAAACACATAAGAAAATAAAAGGAATGATGCTACAGTTTTACAAATTTTATCATACCATGATTACACCTTTTATTAATGCATTTTTATTTAGCTCATAGAAATGAAAAAAAGTTGTAACTATTATTAATTTTTAAACATATATAATGTCATAAATATACCATAATAGAAATAAATTGGTGAAAAAAGCTTGTTAAACGTATAAAATCCTTACTCCTGAGTCAATGAAAGTTATGTTACATTTATTTCAAAACACGTTTTATACCCAAAAATAAGAACACTTGAATTTATTTTGAAACAATTTAAAAATTTTCAACTATTTCCTCCGTTTAGCAATTTTCAAACCTTTTCTTTTCATATTTATACAAGAAGATTCCCATGCCACTCGTTTTAAGGTATAGGGGAGAGTGTTGTACCTACGGACGGTTGTACCTTCAGCCACCTCCTTTTAAAATTCAGGAAAAAATGTAAATTTGAATTTGTGGTCGATTTTAAATGTAAACAGATGCTATCTAGTTGCTAACGTGAAATCTCAGCTGTTTAAAATATTATTTAAATTTTCTATAATAAAAATACTGTTTTTAGGTGCTCAAAGTTTTTTTTAGTGCATCACTACATTAATTGTTTTCTTCCTCTATGATTATGATATGATAAAATGGGATATATGGGGGAATCCTAGAGATTTTGACTTTTTAGTTTTGATATTAGAAATCGTCAGATTTCAGTTCTTTTATCTTTTATAGAACTTTGAATGCAAAAACACCTGATGCTGTACCTTCGGACACCATACGTGTTGTACCTACGGACACGTTCTTGTGGGTATCTGTAGCTAATCAGCGTTTTAGAATCAGGTTTCATTTAACTGAATACATTTTAATAAATATTAAATTAATTCTAAATGGTAATCTATTTGTCGGCGATTATTTTCAAGTGAATTTTAAATGAAAAATCAAATATTTTGTGATCTAAACTACTTTTTTAAATTTATGATTCTACTTGGAATTTAATGTAAAATATGGTGTAAAACCATATAACCCTATCACATTTAAGTATGATGATTAAAAAACTTAAACTTTCCACTGAAGAAAATTTACCACCAAATTATTACTGTAATTACCACCAAATGCTTGCACAGAATTGGGTTTTTTTTGGATCAGTGAAGTTTTCAGATCAATCAGCATGATTGATGAAACTATTACCTTAAATTCTGATCTGAAAATACCATGTGATTTTTGTGTTTTTGGTAAAAAATCAAGACTTTTATCATTCAACTTCGTTTTAATGATCATTTACGATCTAAAACTACATTACTTTAAAAAATCTATTTTCAATTTTAAAAAGGCTTGAAATGGGTTATTAAAAGGTTATTCATCAATAAAAATGTTCATTCTTAGCTTTTTTCAACTAAAACTTCCCTTTTTAAGGGTGTCCACAGGTACAACTGGGTCTGTCCATAGGTACAACAGGTTGTTGTACCTTTGGACACTAATTTTTCTAAGTTATTAATCATGATTAAAAATCCAATTTTTAAGATTTTGGCTAGTAAAAAATATCTCTCAACTCACAAAGGTTAGGACTATAGGTTGGGCACTTTAAATGGTCAAAATGTGATTTTACCTGTCTTAGAAAAATCCAAACGTGATTTTTGTCCATAGGTACAACACTCTCCCCTACTATGTCATTGTTCTTCAAATTTTATAGCTGTATACGTAACTATTTACTTTCCTTCTTTAACATCTACAGCAATAAAATTTGATTTTTCTACTGTATGATATTCCTTTTTATCACTAACTTAAAAATTTTATTCATAGATTATCTAGTTCTGATACAGCTACTTTCCGAAGCATTTTAATAGATATTTGCTTCATATCTTTTTGAAAATATCAACTTTGTCTATTAAACAGATCCCAAACATGTCAAAAAAGTGGAAGGAACAACTTAACATGAACCCAACAAAGTTGACCAAAAACGCATAAAAAACCTTAAATATATAACTTTATCAAAACTTAAATTAAAAATTTTACACAAATAATTTTTCACTTTCTTCTTTAATGTCATTAATGTTCTTAATACCAGTCGTTAGTACTTTTCACACAAACGTAACTAAATCTTCATTGTATAATATTTGGGTCTTACGTATTATTCCGTCGACCGTGCCGCTTATTCAAAAACACTATCCAATCCCATTGACTTTTCTGTTGATGTACCGCTGAATTAGACGGCCACTGAACGGACGACGGGATAATAAGTATGTACCTATATAATTTAATTATGAAAATAATCATTCATTTAACAAATAAATTTATCAACGAAAAATCTTAAATGTGTGAATTTAAGTTCAGCTATAATAAAACCATAATAAAACACCTTGATTCTTTGACGATATAAATTAGGCAAACTAGCATGGATATCGAAGATAAATCACGTGACATTCTGATCCCTCTTTTATTCCAACCACTTGCTCGTCTTTGATAATTCAGATAAGGGAGGGATAAAGTTCACTTGGAATCAACCTTCAATAAGTATCAAGAACGTGTTTCAAATCGAAGCACTTGAATAGTGGAGTGTTTAAAGTTTAACGTACAACATTTGTAATGTTTGGCATTTGAATGAAACCCTTAAATGCCTTTCTGTTATTAAACAGTTAAGCTAAAAAATATAAGGAAGTGAAATGATGTTATTGAGTAGTTTGGTACTTACGTATTATCCGTATGCCATTGACAAGTTTCACCACTTTTTCAAAAACAAAATCTTGCAAAAGACTGTAAATCTTTGGTATTGATTGGTGATTAATCGCTGGCATGCGGATAGTACGTAAGTACCAGTAGTTTTTGTGGTTTCAAAAAATTTTAAATACTTTTAACTTGCATGAAACTCCTTTCATCCTTTTTTGTAATTCATCTATATTTATTTTTCATCCAAAATTTTCTTTAAAATTAAGTGATTTCATTACCAATTTCTAAATAGAACCCTTTTAAAGCCATCTTGAAAAAAAGTTTTAAAGAACAAAAATAACAGATAACTTCAACTTTGTTCAAATTTTATTAAAAAATTTTCATACAACCTCATGGTCAATTTCAATAAAAAATTTGGGTTTCTATGTGTTAATACCCTGACCATGCCGCTGAATTAGAAAATGTTATAAACTCATTAACTGTTGCATAGTTGTGCCGCTTAACAGTCAACGGTAAATTACCCGAGTACCAAAATATTATATTGGATATGTTTAGGGTTTAATATCGCCATAAATTTGATATTGGAATCGAGTAAAAAATTGATTAAACTTTGCAGCATAAAATTAAGAACTAAAATTGGTGGGCTCCATAAATTAAAGAGAAATATGTTTAAGTAAAGAAATTCCTTCAAACCGAGTTTGATTGCATATCTATTGCTTTATAATAAGTAAAAATGAATAACATGATCGCCAAATTAAGTAAGTTCGTGAAATTTTTGCAAATGGGTTGATAGAAAAACGAGTAAAGGAAAGTACTAATATAGTTTAGTTAGAAAAGGACGCGCTCATACAAAAGTTTGCAAACCATCATTGCCCTAAAACAGTGGTGCCCAACCTTTTTTCCCCGAGGGCCAATTTTCTTTTGAAGATTTATCTCGCGGGCCACATAAAAAACACTTATAAGGATTTTTTAAACACGAAGAAACATAACATACCAGTATTACCAGAAGAATTAAAACATTTATTCCTTTTTTATCATCTCTTTTTAGATGGAAGTGCCATAATGTCTTGCACGATGTCGTGGTTTTCTTGGAAGATTTCTGAAAGTGGTTTTTGTTTTTAAGATTTAACGAGTCCGCGGGCCACATGGATCAGCCTCGCGGGCCACATTTGGCCCGCGGGCCGTAGGTTGGGCACCACTGCCCTAAAACATAGGTTCCCAAAATTTTGTATGGGCGCGTCCTTCATTTTTTATTTATTATCAAATTAGTATGGTACGTTTATTATAAAAATTACAATCATCCATATCGATATATTATAACTTATTTTAGGTGATACATTTTTCTATCAAAATTTTTATTGATTCAATAGGGGTAGGTTTCACCTTTTCTTTCTTCCCTTTTTTCGTCTTATTGTTTTACTAATTTTCTCTAAAACTTTTTGACCTTTTAGCTGATATTCGCTTATTCACACTGTCACTTTCTCTGATCATCCTGAGTGATTCCCTCCAGTGAATCTCTAGTTTGCATAGAAAGGTGAAGGAGTAAAGAGTGAAACGCCAATTCACATTTTTCACTTTAGGTGATTCTTCGTCAATTTTTATAGGTATAGATGATAGAGTTAACTGATCAGTGAGAATAGAGTTAAATATAACATATTCGCGATTTTTTTACTGTAAAAATAATTAAAAATTTTAGTTTTCTTGTATGAATCTTGATTCACTGAAAGAGTGAGTATTTGTGTTTCAATCTCATTTTATTTAAAAGAATTTGGATCTATGTGGGACCTTTTTCTTTTAGTTTAACCATAAGATCGCTCTGAAACAATTTTTTGGATTAAGATTTAGATGTCTGCGCACTACCTATTACATTACTATACACAATAAGAGTAAAAACCACAGTGGTGAAAACACACGCAATGAAACATTCGAATTTCAAATACAAAAATTCGCAACACTTACCGCTTCAAGCAGTGCAGTCACAACCAGGCAATGCGTCCGTACTCCAGCTGGTTACACAAGAATAGCACATCAGATGGAAAACAACCTGCGCTGAGTATATCCAAACAAGCCCAACGAGGCCTAACACACAATTCTACAGATCTGCGCATCGATGATAAGGTACTTCTCAACTCTACTCTAGAAGATACTCCGAAAAAATTATCGAGTCCGGCTCGCTTTTCTCACTGGGCCAAGGTTACGGGTTACATCGGCGACTTCGCAAACAATTTGTCGAGAAAAACGTTCTATCGTCTGGACTCGTGTGTTTTTGGGAGAGATGACACTCTGTTATTTATCATTTCGAAGGAGAAAGGCGCCTGCGATACGTGATTTTCTTTCTTGTCAGCTGGTTGGAGCTGGTTTAACGTCAGTTTTCTATTGGGTCAACTACCTCTGAAGAGGTGAGGATATCAGAAAATTGAATATTGTGTGACTGGATTTCTTTGCCGGGATGTTTATGATGTGGTTCTAGTCCAAAGGATTCTCTGATAGGATTCAGGCGTTAAATTTGAGGTTGTTATTTGATTAAAATAAATGTAATAGTGTAATTTTGATAGAATAATAATGAAATATGTTCAAAATTTCACGTCTGTAACGTAATATGAGGAGCTGAGAGCCAGAGTCAACCAACCTCAGCAGCTGTTATTTCGAGAAAAACGCTTTACAAAATTGTAGTAATATTTAAACTTTTTTTTGAGGTTAGTATTTAATATTTAGTTTTGATCTTCTCGTGATCAATAATTAGAGGATCCTGTTGAAAGTCAGAATCAGAATGGACCAAGTGGCTTGATCCATTCTGGCATTAAATTTTTGTGCGATTTTAACTACTCGATCAAACGAAAAAGGGATGCCATCTTGTGGGAACTAAAAAAATGCATTGTTTTCTAACTTAAATCAATAGATGTGTCTACATTCTACAGAAAAATAAAAAAACCCACTTTTTCAGTTTTTGTGGGTTGGTCCACTCTGGCTCTCAGCTCCTCATATATTATAAAGAATGTTTCAAAACTTATGGTCAAAAATGCTAGGGGGTGTATACTGCTCTAAGATAATTCAAAATCACCCCAATTTAAGTGGGCCCAAGCAGCAAATTCGTCCAAGCAAAATTCGTCCAGGTTTTGTTATGTGTGGCCGAGCAATAAAAAATGCCTTGTTGTGGGTATAAACGGTGGGCCACAGGAATAAAATTATGTAGTGTCAATTATTATAATAAAATTCGTATATAAAAATGTGAAAAGTGCTGTGTTGTATTGGCAGGAAACAGCCTCGACAAATTGAGAAAATAACAGAATTCCTGTACCGAATAATTGATTATCTGATGTTATTCCTTTTAAACGATTTTCCCAATTGAAATTTTGTATTTTTGCCATTTGTGTATCGAATACTGGAATCCATCATTAAAATTTCTAAATATTAGTCAAATATAACCGAAAATTTCTTTTCTCTTTAAACAAAGCTAACAAATAAGTTCATCAAATAGTATTAATAACAACAAAATTAATCATTACCTTCCCAAAACTAATTTTTACTTAAAGATTAATGAAGATAATATAATTTTCGAACTCAATTATTCTTTGAAAAAGAAAAAAAAGCTATTTACAGATATACAGGGTATTTCAGATAAGGGGACATCCATTAATTACGTGAGGGTTTTTTTCCAAAATCTGGACCCCCCTCCCCCCTTGGTGAGATTTAGTGAGATTTTGCTGGACTGGACCCCCCTCCCCCACTTGAGATTTACCTACAACCTTAAAAAATAATTTTCTATCCTATTCATTTGCATTTTGTGCTTCACAGCACCTAAAACTTTTCCATTATTAATGATGTGGGGGAAAAGGACATTATTCCGCCTAAAAATCACCACAGTATCTTATCTGTGGGTATTATTCCTTTCTCATACTTTAAAAAATCATTTAATTTCTAACTTAAAAGTTGACGTGAAATTTTGATCGACCCCCCTCCCCCCTTGGTGAGATTTGGTGAGATTTTTCCAAACCCCTCCCCCCCCCCTTTTTGACCTCACGTAATTTATGGATGTACTCTAAGTACTGTCGGAATGCTGTTTAGGAAACAGCTCTAGAAAACTGTTTGCGCACGCAAAAACAATTTTTAACAGGATCTCAAGCGTTTAATATTGATTGTATTTACTTGAAACTACAGTGGCTAGAAGGGGATAGTGTGTCGTTCGCCAATACCAGCAATGCTAAAATTTTTCTCCTCGTTTCACTCCTCCGCTTGGTGTCGCTGCTGTTAGACGTGCATATAGGCGCCTGCGCATTGCGACTTTCAGCACCAAGCCGGCCAAAGACTTAAACATTATCGTTTACACGGCGTAAACAATAACATAGCCGCTGAGAATGAGAGTCGCAATGCGCAGGCGCCTATATGCACGTCTAACAGCAGCGACACCAAGCGGAGGAGTAATTTTTTTTTTCAGTTTTCATCTTCGAACGACACACTATCCCCTTCTAGCCACTGTACTTGAAACTTTGGACTTCAGGATTTTCAGCTATGGTCCTTATAGGTTCTTATTTCAAGTCCAATAATTTCTTACCCTTTTTTTCAATACTTTTTTCAATTAACTCACACGAACTAAGCTTGTATAAATTACCCCTTACCTTAGTTTGATTATGATTAACGGGGGTAGGTTCCCTTTCAATACTTCTATGCCAAAGTGTTGTTGCCATTTTATCAGTATATCGAGAACGAAAAAATGTAGTTAAAAAAATTATATTAATTTAAGTGCATTCCAAGTCATAGTTCTAAGGATCTATTGAATCATTCAAAAATCATTATTACATTTGTTGCACAGAAATTATAATATTCATATTCAT
Source organism: Tetragnatha versicolor (assembly GCA_024610705.1). Classification (NCBI taxonomy): domain Eukaryota; kingdom Metazoa; phylum Arthropoda; class Arachnida; order Araneae; family Tetragnathidae; genus Tetragnatha; species Tetragnatha versicolor. The sequence goes on from JANDEH010000005.1 coordinate 60,873,795, forward strand.
TTTTCTAAAATAGCTTTGTTGAAATTATTTATGTAAACGAACTTAACACTCTTCCATGTTCAGTTCAGCTTTTAATGATGTGACCCTAAGCATATTAAGAAAGAACGTCGATCCATTTAACACTCTTATTAAATGAAGCTCTACTCTGCATATTTATTTTTGACTTTTTACCTAAAACTCTTTGAATGGGTACAAGATTTTTAAAAAATCCTGGTTGTTCAGGTTTTTCCCTGTAAAAAACAAATTTCTTTTCCATTTTATCCTCTATTTCCATCATCCTTTTTTTAAAAAAGACATCATTTCAGAAGTAAATCTAAAATGAACGCAAAGGAAAACTTCTTATAAGCTGATTAACAAATTAACACTTTTTTTAAGTTTTGTTCTAATTTTTTTTATTTCTCTCTTTGAGGACAACACTTTTCAATTTATAAAATCTTTCCTTGGCGAGAAATTACTTTACACTCTCCGATACAGGTCCAAAGTAGACTGGAGGATCCAGCTTAGGACCCACAGAGTTAAGAGCTTACAGAGAGTCCAATCCAAGTGGCAGTTTTTCTCTCTCGGGACGCAGCCGCCAATCAGAAGAAGGCGAAATGACGAAAGGGATTCCTGATTGGATATGGAACTTCTATCAGGTGGCATTTTAATAGAGATTTTCACTACTCGTGATTTGGCCCTAGCAACAGCTCAAACAACCACCTAGCAACACAGGTGTGCACATGCTATTGTTCTGCCCTCCACTGTCGTGAAAATAACTGATCGTTACGTCATCGCGAAAAGCTCTATTTCATCGGAGCGGTGCTGCTCTTTTCCCTCCACTGCCGAATTAAGTGACGTAGAGTGGCAGTGATGTAGCAGGAGTGAGGTCAAGCTATTATAGGCTGTCTAGGAGCTAGGAGGCGTTGCAAGCTCTGCAACGCCCGCCTATTTGAAAATCAATGCTTTAAAAATTGTCATTAGCGTCTATGGAGATGAACCCTCTGTAAGCTCTATAACTGCCTGGACCTAAGGGGCAACCACATTTTAAGATGGTTGGGGGTTCTTCAAAATAATTTTAAAAATTTGAATCAACTTAGATGACACCCCAGGGAAAAGAAGGGGTCTGGGGGTCCTCCCCCAAAAATTTTCGGAAATATTACCTTAAAAAGTAGTCTCTCTTGACTCATTTTTGAGCATTTAAGATGGGATCGGGGGATGGGATTTTAATTAAGATCTCATCCTCCGAGAGAGATCCTGTAAATGAGCGGTCATCTCTGCTCTAGATGGCAGTGGCGTAAATGTGAGGCGGAAAGCGAAAAGGGACCCCTTTTCGGCAAAGTTGATTTTGAGAAAAAGCCAAAAAACCGGAAGAAGGTCAAAACTATCTAATTTTTTTTCTCTCGATTTTATCGATCCTTGGTAGAATGATCCCTTTAGAACCGAATTTTAGCTGTTGGAATCATTCCTTAACTGTGAAAAATAACGAGAGGGTAACATTTTGATAGTTTAAGGTCGTTTTTCGCGAAATCCATCTTATTCTATTAAAACTTTTAATTACTGGTGATTCGTCATTTTTTGAGCTACAAGGATGATGATGGTCTTAAAATCTTCATAAATCTGTACAGATTGAGAAAAAAATAATACCCAATTTCGACGAACGCCGACAAGAGGTCCCTTTTCGCTTTCCGCCTCACAAATAGAAATTTTCTTCGGGAGGAGCCCAAATATCCTCTACAAATTAAGTCATTATCAGGCCCAAAGCTAGATTTTTGTAACTAGGGAGAGGACCTAACCGTATTCCTAAGCCCCCTTCTACGTATATATTTCATTGGTTTTAACTTTTAAAATGGATTTTTAGGCAAGATTCGCATTTTGATGAAATTGGCATAAAAATGTAGAACTATAAAAAGAAAAGTATTTTTTGAATATCAGAGTTCTAAGTACAAAAAAGGGGTCTCCCCCAAGAAAGTTTTTGGAAATTGGACCCTAAAAAACAGGGTTTAAAATCGTTTTGATACCTTAAGCCAAAGCCCGATTTTCAGGGTGGGCCCGGGCCTAATGTGGTTGCTTACCCCAATTTTGGGGGGGCAGGGCCCCATTGCCCCCCTTATATACGTCCTAGTGCCTTAAGCTCCCTCCAGGATTCTTGGTTCTTGAATCTTCCCTCCCGGGGATTGCTCCTGTTTCATGCAGGAATTGAGGCAGTCATAAATTTCAGTATAAGACAAGAGATAAAGTTAGGTATGGAATGTGTAGGTCAGAGAGTGCCAGCCAGCCCTCCCATATATCTTGTATCTTTATGCTGCCTATTTAGTTTTTAATTTTTCAATCTTCTCTTCCCACTTACATTTCCCCCCTTTTCTTACAGTAATTAAAAAAAAAGACGCCTGAGCCCAAGGGGTGGGGGGAAGGCCTGTTGCCTTCCCTCGGCGGCTCACTACTAGTCATTTCCCATCCCATTGCATTTCTATTGCGTTGCTATGGTGACGAGCAGCCTATTTTATTTACACGGAGTATATGAATGTACTACTTATATTTTTAATAGAAACTTGTTTAGTTAGAAAGAACTTTTTAAACGTTTTCTCCATTTACAGGGATAAAACCCCTTGAAGATTTAATTCATGAATGTAAAAAAATGGTTACCATTTCATAAAATTTAACCCTTTATGCCCCAACGGGACTTGTAAGTCCCACTTCCCAATGTTCCAAATTTGTCCAATTTTCGTCATATAAGGCCAAATTTCGTTTACTTCTAGTTGCAGTTACGTAAACTTGACATATTTGGGACGAACTGTGCTTCTAGGGTTAATATGAAGCTTAATATATACTTAATATACTTATAGGGATAACGTATAAAAAATATACAGCACCATTTTTCTGAAAAACATAATTTGGGACATAAAGGGTTAACAAGAAAAGTTGTTTCAAATTGATTCTGAGATATTTAACCCTACAACAGTACAGTGCATACTGATGCCATTTGGCAACACGACATTTTTCCTCATTTCCTACTCGAACTTTCATTTCCAAACGGCAACACCATGCAATAAGTACAATAGATATAACATTTCATTGTATTAGCACCAGCACTTTAGATCGCCAGTAGATCACAGCAGGGGTACTATTTTGAGACATTTGTTAGTAGCTAGTGAAACGAAAGTCAAGACACAGAAAACGCCAAAATAAAAGGACCATATAAATTAAAATAAAAAATTTTTTCAGCTTGAACAAAAAATGTTTTGAAAAGATAAGTTGTTTTTTTATATTTTTAGAGCATTTGGTTTTATTTCACTTCACAATCAATTTCACAAGAGACACAAATTAATTTCACAAGGACAAAGTTTTTTTGCCAATAAAAAGTAGAAAAAAATTAAATTAAATTTGTTTAGTATTTTTTTACTAATGTGCACCATAATAGAAGTCACATAAATGATTTTCAAGTGAATTTAAAAAATCATTGCCAACTCGAAAAGTGTGCATAGGAATGTGTATGGAATTTTATGACGGTTTCTGATAGATTTGATGGTGTAGATATCAGAACCGATTGATGCCACTCTGCAAATATTGAGCATTTTTTATAAATCAAGATGGCGTCCAAAATGGCCTCCATTGAAATCAATACTTTTGAAAATAAAAATATAGCATGCAATACATCATATATGGTATTTTTTGGGTCAAAGAAACGATATTTAACGTTATTTTTTACTTTAATTAAGTTTGGAATAGGTTTTTTAGTAAAACAAACAAATTTCATTGAAAAAGCAGGATTTTTTAACACTGTGTTTTAATGTCGATATTTTGTTTATAAATTCATATTTTGCATAATTTTAAAATAAATTGGGTTTAGAATAATTACAAATTACAGTAAAACACTAAAAGGAGTAACTAAGTAATAAAAGAAAATAATACATTGCTTTTATTTCATTCAGAATATTCTGAATGAAATAAAAGCCATGTATTATTTTCTGTTATTACTTAATTACTCTTAACATTTCTTCCAGATGGTACATATGTACCATCTGGAAGAAATGTTCTGATTAGTTTTTAAAGTGGATATAAAAATAAAACAAATTAAAATATTTTAATTTGTTTTAGAAAAAATAATTTTCTGGGAAAGGATTATATGAATTGGGCCGCATAGAGAGCGACATAACCAAGGAGAAATTACGAGTCAAAAAAGTATCAAATAAATAAACAAACAACAAATATTAATATCAAAGAAACTAATTTTTTTAAAAGGAGGTGGGGGCAAGTGGAGTAGGGTCCACCAAAATCTCACCAAAAGGGAGGGAGCGGTCCCAAATTTGGGAAAAAACACCATGTTATTTATGGACGTCTTCCAAGGTAATTAAAGAGATCCCTTCATTCTTATCTTCTTCGTATAGAGTAGAATACGTGGTAAATATGACGGAAGCAGAATTCTTCTTTGGAGAAAGAAAATAGGACACGCCCAGTTTCGCGCACCTTCTCTTCAGACTCTTCCACCAACAATTCCTTCTCTCCGACCCTTCCACCAACAATACATGAGTGTTTCGCACTGAGTGTTAAACGGGCTCAAGCCATATAATAAGGCTGCCAATTCGTCGTCATCTTAAACAACTATGATGGATCCAACACTATTTGGATGGCAGAAAAATTAAGAGAAGGAGATTATACCGATTCCAATACCTGAAATGTAGACTGAATATTAGAAGTGTCTATAAGTGCTCTCTTCAGAACTGAGGACCCCTGTTCAACTATTAGATATGACTATAATTCCAGTAACATTTCCTGCAGCTTTACGAGTATATGTCCTTGTTACAAAGAAGAGGGGAAATTTTGCAAGCCTAACACAAAACTTTTGGAGATTTTGAATGAAAGTGAGACGGAAAGAAGTTAGATGTTTTTTAAGATACTACAGATTACTCTTAGATGATTTAAAATTGAATTGAAACTTTTATTTAGGTAGCTGGAATTGCTTAGATAATAATTAAAATGTTTGATTGAAATAATTGCTATTAAATGTTACTTACGTATCAAAGGCAAAGCATAGTATTAAATTTTGGATTATACATGGTTTCTTTAAAAATTTATGAAAACTGAACAAAGAATGGTTAAAATTCAATCAGGAAATTATTTATCATACGTAATTTGTTAACTGGATCATAATATTTTTAGAAAAAATCAGCTCCTCCAATGTCAAATAAACAAAGATCTTTTGTAACCAAATTACAGTTCCATCCTAATTATTTTCAAAATAAAGGTATTTCAAATAATTTTAAACTTTTTTTGTTTAAAATAAATGTTTCCCTATTAAAAAACAAAAAGAATGATACCCCACATATGCTATATTTTATTAAAGGTAAATCGAAAATACTATTTTGTGGCTACCATGGACGCCATCTTGAATTCCTCAAAATGCTCAACATTTACGAGGTGGCATCAATCGGTTCTTCAATCTAGACATCATAACCTATCAAAATCAGCAATAAAATTTCATACACATTCTAATACACGGTTGACCCCTTTTTTGCCATTTGGCACCCTGACTATTTGAAACTTTTCAAAAATTGTTTAGTTCTGATAACGCTTATCGGCGCGCTGCGTTTGAGCTTTTGTTCAGCTCCGCTTCTTACTAGTCTGCATTATTTGTTTATATCTAAATGTCAAACAATAATGACTGTGACTTTCACTTCTAAAATCACGTCTGCTAAATTTTATGAAAACAATACAAAGATTTGTCAATTTAAGAGATTTAAATACTATGGCTGCTACAATTAATGTTACATCTCGTAACTTAACAGATGTTTTCATTTTGATGAGGAATAACTCGCTGCAAAATAAGAACATATTTTCTGATCAAGTGAGTTGGTATTGCGCAAAATTAAGAGAGTGTGAAATATGTAACTAGTACTTTGTCACTGTTATAAATTTAATTTTGAACTCTTTATGATATATTTCGTACTAAATCGCATTCAACATGGTTAATTGTGACTTGCATCTCATGTTTAAATTAAGGTGTTTTTGTTAACATTTACAGATTTCCTATAAATAAAATTGTTGAAAGGAAATAATTGTTGTAGAAGATAGATAAACAAAACTATTATAATTTTTTGTTACTCAAACTTTCAATGACTTGGGGGGAGACTATTGTAGTTGGACATGGTAAGACAACTTTGTGATTTTACTATTTTCGGCGATAGGGCAGAACAACATGATTATAGTCATTGTCCCAGACACTTGTGCTTGGCACGGTATTTAGTAAGTAATCTTTTCAGTCATTCAGGAGACCTGAAATTAAAGGTAAAATATGAAACTTATTTAATTCAAAGTTTTATAGTGGTCTTTTTCAGCTCCAAATTATCCAAGTTGCACTGCAGGTACTTTAGGATCAGCGAGGCACTAGCATTAAGATTTATGCTAAATTTATAAAATAATCAAAATAAAAAGCACAGCTTCGATAAGAGTGGACCAGCCGCCATGTTTACCCACAGCTCAAATGATGACAACCCTATTCGATACCTATAACTTGAGCTGTGGGTAAACATGGCGGCTGGCCGACTCTTATCGAAGCTGTGCCAAATAAAATACCATTATAATTTCTTTAACTATAGGACATAGTTGCAATGTTTCTTGATACTATGATGTCACTTAGCGGAAAGAATAACTGAGTGAACAGAAAGCCTGTTGGGTTGTTAGGAAAAGTTTGATTTGGTTCATAAATCTTGATAAAAAAAGACAATATATTTATAAATGGTTTTAAAAAACTAATAAAATTTCGAAATTGAAGTTCTTAATTTCACTCAAAATTTAGACTCAGCGCCAGGGTTGGCAGGTTTAAACCATTTGGTTTAAACCATTGGTTTAAACCATGGTTTTTTTACCAAAAAAACCACTTGGTTTTTTTGGTTTTTTTAGAAATTATAAAATATTTTCAGGATTTTTTAAAGAAAGTGTTATTAAGTATAATCTTTTGCACAAAATTAAAAGGTCAGATTTATAAAAAAAATTGACATTTTAAGGTGATTAAAAATCGGAAATCTTTTAATTTAATGGTTTTAATTATTGAATTCTCTCTAAACTTCACCTTAAATGCTTAAGTTAAACTTATTATATTTTGCAAGAGATAGTTCATTTATTAATTTCCTTTAAAATGAAGCATTATTTCAAAGAGTAACTAAACATACACAAAAGTTATCTGTTTTTCACTGATAAAATATGGCTTGGATTTTAATTAATTAATAAAACCAATTTGTCTTATTTGTCAGTCATAAAAACCAGTTGGTTTTTTTAGTAAATTAATAAAAACCGTTGATTTTTTTAATGATAAAAACTAAAAACCAGTTGGTTTGTTTATAAACAGATAAAAACCAGTTGGGTTTTTTACTAAATTAATAAAAACCGTTAATTTCCTTAATCGGATTAATTATCTCAATCATTTATCCAATTTCAATTAACATTAGTTGCTTACATTTAACTTTTATTTATTAAAAAAGTTAAATTTTCTCTTTCTAAAGAAATTTCTTAAGTTCATAAATAATCCATATAATTCATTTGATTATTTTACCATTTAATAATTAATCAAATTAATTATCTTTATCAATTATCCAATTTCAATTAACATTAGTTGTTTACATTTCACTTTTACTTCTCATTTAAAAAATAAAATTTTCTCTTTCTAAAGAAATTTCTTAAGTTCATAAATTAATCCATATATAATTAAGATAAATAATTTGATTATTTCAACCATTTATCCAAGATAAATTAACACTGATTTTTATTCACTACAATAATATTAGATATTCAAATTGGAATATTTTAGAAACAAAAATTATTTTTAAAACAAATTAATTTAATTTTAATTAATTAATTGAAATATACAAATCATTTATCAATTATAAACAACCCCTTAAATAAATGTCTCATTTACAACTCAATTTCAAACATCAATGCTAAAATAACTTATTCTGATAAAAAAAATTCTAAAAAAACTTGGTTTAAACCAAAAAAACCTGGTTTAAACCAAAAAAACCAAATAAACCCGTTTTTTTTGTTTTTTTTAAAAAAACCCGGTTTTTTGCCAACCCTGCTCAGCGCAGGGAACATACTTTCTATGTTTGCTCACAGCTTGTTTCTCCTGGTTCAAGTAACATTGCAGTCAAGTATAGCAGTGTTTCTCTATTTCTGTGTTACATTTTTACTGATAATAAATAATTAAATTTTGCCAGTACATAGTAACTATTGGATAGATTTGCACCCAGTAATCCTCAAGTACAGCCCTGCATTTTAAAAGGTTAATAATAAATTCAACAAAATTACTTCCTTCAAAAGCTAGGTTTTTTATGTAGAGTAAGTGGTTGCTCAGAAAGGTTTAACTGTTTTTGGATTAGATTTCCATTAAATAAAACCTATGTCTGTTGAAATGCACCTGTCATCTTTTTAAAGTGAAAGAAATCTTAAACAACACTTCAGTTGTTGCAGAATTTGGGCCCCTCCCCCAAAATAAATTTATATACCACTGTAACATATATAGACGCTTCTAAAAAATTTCTGATAATTTCATTCTTGAGCAATCACACGCCTGTCAGTCTAAATAAAAGTAATATTTGTAAAATAAAATTCAATGAAAATAAAGTTAATGCTCTTTAAATATAATATGACCCTTTAACATGATGTTTTCCTCATGAAATATTATTAGATCTTGTTCTAAATCCAAAGCAAAGAGAAGGTCATACTTACAAACCAAATTACTAAATGCATAAATGATGCATGTTTTATTGTTTACCATCTTTTTTATTTTCAGATATTAGATGATAAAGTAGCTTTGGTATCTTCAAGAGAACTTGAAACTCCATCATTTTCAAGGTGTATTGATATCCCACCAGTCTGGTATGTTTAGAACTATTATACCAAAGTGATAATATCATAACTAGCATAAATTAGTTTCTGTTTAAGTCAGCAGGTTTAAAACTTTTACTTTTGTTTAAAAAAAAAGCACATGTATTAGCCTGTCGGTTGTTTTGCTAAATTCGAAATAATCGGCAAAAGGTGACCTGTAATGTCAATAGAAATTGGTGACGTCACAGTTAAATGAATAGTAAAAGTAATTGGGTGTTTGTTTATGATTCCATAGCGGCCAACTCTCCCGATTTTTTTGGGAGACTCCCGAATTTCACTATTATCTCCCGATATCCCGAAAAAGTATTAAATCTCCCGAATTTCTTTATAAATCAAATTAGAGGATTTTCCCGTCAATTTTCCATATTTTAACCCATATAAAGTCCAAAAACCATCAAATGAATGTTAAATCTAATCAAAGTTGCAATAAAATTGAAACTTGGTTTTCTTCTGAAGACCCCCTGTTTTGTGCAATGTTTAAATCGATTTTGGAAAGCTTTTTTGTGCAATGTTTTTCTGATAAAAATTAATAGTAGAAGTTAATGAAAAAGTTTAGGTAGCATTTCTGTTGTGAGAATCCTTATATAGTATTAGTATTTTAAATTTGTTTCTACTCTAAAATTTTGGAGAAGTACTGTATTTCTAACAAAATTATATGACGTGAAAGTCTCCCTAATTTTTGAGAACAATCTCCCTAATTTATGTTTTCAAATGTTGGCCGCTATGTGATTCATGGCATGTTGCAGAGGTTCTGGGCTGATATTTTACGATTCAAAATGCTGAAAGTTATAGGTCTTGTCTAGTCTATTATAAAAAAAGGATGTAAACTTATCAAAATGTTTCAGATTCTTGGAAAGGATTGACTCACAAATTGGATTCAATCTTTTTTCTGATAACCTATCCTAGAAATGATACAATGATTTAAGGTTTAATCTTTTAAAAACATTTTTTAAATGCTGTCTTTTGAACATTTTTTTACTTAAATAAAAAATTAATTTATAAATTCAATTGATGATAGTAATTAGACAGAAAATTCTAATCAGATTGGGCTCTACCCCTTCAATTTAATTTAGCTTTGATTCTTGTTTAATATTGAGTTTTTTACATTGTGGATAAGTTTGTTAGGTAATTACATATTATACCCTCAACTGTTTAGCTGCTGTTTAATTCAGCGGCACATCTATAGAACAGTCAATGGGATTTGATAACGTTTTCAGATTCAACGGCACGGTCGATGGCATGATACATAAGAACCGTTTGTACTTGTAAAATTTAATGCTTGTGAATTTTCATTTATTACTAATTTATATAATTATATTTTTCAGGGTTGAAGGAATTGAAGATGTAAGTACTTAATCAAACAAAAATACCTTTTCTATGATTTAATTTAACATTTTTATTATATGCATTAAGTGATAAGCAAATATGTTTTAGGTACAATATGAAATGAACAGAATACGAAATAAATGTAAGTACACCAGAATTTCTATAAAAGTACTACTTTTAAGGTAAAACTGGATATACGTAGTATACTGGAAGTAAGACATTTTGACAGTTTCTCATTGGTTCTTCATATGATTGTAAAATCTCATACACATGTCTTCTTGAACATGTGATACACATGAATTTCTTGAAATTCTCCTAAGTTTAAAAAATAGCACACTGGAAAAATATTTATTTCTCCTTTATGGGAAATTTCTTTTCCTAAATTGCTTCATTTGATGTTATTCCATTTCAGTAAAGGAACTCAAAGCCCTCCATGAAAAGAATGTTACGCGCCCATCTTTTGATGATTCAGTGCATGAGGAAAGGGAGATTGAAAGCATAACACAAGAAATAACAAGGGTAATTAAAAAGTTAATTGGATTTTTGACGGGTAATTTTTTAATATAATATATGAATGGTTTTCTACGGACACTGCAAATGCTGAAAATACTTTTGCAGCACTTTTTAAACACAATATAATTTGATTGTGTTGCTATTATGTTGTAGGAGAAAAAGATAATGCTGTTAAAGTGTAGCTATAAGTTAAAGAGACAGAAACTGTGTTTACGTAGTTCAAATCTAAATTTAAGACCTTTCTCAGATTCTGTGCACATTTTGCTACACTGTTTTTTTAAATACATTTCTGGATAGAACTAACACATTTCTAATTGTTTTCGAACTTATTCATAACATTATCACACCACAATAAAGTATTTAAATTAAATGTACTACCTAACAACACATTTAAAGTGCTGTTAATTTGAGGGCAGAAAAGTACTATTTAATGTGTTTATTTCTGTCTGGAGTGCTTGCAGTGTATTGTTTTGGAAGTATTTCCTCTGTATTTTTGTGAACGGTTGTTTTGTTTGAAGCTTAAATTTAAATTAGGTACTGCAACTCTTAACCAATGTGCAGAAAATTTTCAGTTTTGGTTTGATTAACACAGGAGATGAATAAAATTTGTTACAGATGTTTCATCACTGCCAAAAGATAATTCATCAAATTCGGGAACGTAGTCAAGGGACTACTTCACAGGAGTATCAAGTCAGCAAAAATGTTTTATCATCTTTAGTGTCTTCTTTACAAGAGTTGTCTTCAAGGTTTCATTCTGCGCAGTCTGAACATTTAAGACGTAAGTTGTTTTTATGCACTATGAAACCTCAGTATGATTTTATAAGTAAGGTAAAAAATGAAATTCCCAAAAGTAGATTTTGATTGTGTTGGATTCTTATCTGGAGACTGGTTTAAAAAAATAGTTTCAGAGAGTCAATGAGGTCACTCTAAGCTAGAGTTCTAGGTTTTACTGTATTTAAAATGTAAATGCAGGGTAATTTGGCCAGATTGCTGAAGATGATTGTTTTATTAGGTTAGATGAATTTAAAACTATTTATAAAAATCAGAAAAATCATGCAAGTTAACAAGTTTAGCTATGCCACAAAGTCTTAATTCAAGTCATAAAATGAGAAGGTTTACATGGCCAGTATCAGTGTTTATAAAAGACGAGTTTGTCCAGCTGTTAGCTGATGATGACCTCCGCTGCTGGGTCAAAACATCTGGCTTCCAACATCTTGAAGAGCTCTTTAATGAACACTGCTCAATATATAACTGAAGTTTTTACATCTGGTATAGTATTTTCCCTCACAGTATATTTTACTAGTAAGAAGCTTTTGTATTTTAATTTAGTTAGACTTGTGTAAAATTCTCATGTTTAATAAATAGATGTAAGGAAAGTTTTTAGCATTGTTTATTGCTTTTCCACGATTATTTTCTCCCCGTGTGATAAGTTATGTAGTGTTAAAAGCCAAAAGCAATCAACTTATACACATTTCTTTTATTAGTAGTAATTTAAAAAGAAATATCTACTAATTGTGTTTGTTTGATTTTTAGAATTAAGATCTAGGGAGGAAAAATCTCAGCAGTTTTTCAACACTACATACTTAACAAAAAATAACGAACTTTCAATGTTTGATTCCTTGCAAGAAGAAAGTTTCAATCAGGTAAGAGTTTTCATTTTACATTACACATCTTAAAGTAAGTTTTAAGTTGTTTAGTAATAAACTTTATATCACTCAGGTTCTGAGTGAATTTCATGGAACACTTAACTATCTCTAATTTTTCTTCACTTTAGACTTTCCTAAGTGCAGGAGATCAGCAGCTGTTAGTTGAAAACAACTCAATAATGGTCGAGCAGAGAGAAAGAGAAATAAAGCAAATTGTGAAATCTATAGCTGAATTGAATGATATCTTCAAAGATCTAGCTTGTATGGTTGCTGATCAGGTAATATTTTTAGTCCTGTAAATTTCATTAAAGTGTAATGTAAGTACTTCTATTATTAAAAAATGATTTTACTCTTTTTTCCCAATAAGAATTTTAAAATATTTTAATAAATTGTTTGAGGGTGAGCTAGTCAACTGATTTTCAAATCTTGGCACCACTAACAAAAGTTTATCAAAATATAACGCTGGGGATTTGAAAGCTCTATTGTAGATTTCCTATGATATGAATACTATAAGACACAGGTACAAATCATGAGATTTTTATCCATTTTAAAGACTCCTCTGTTATTGGTTAACATATTTGTATGCATTATTTTCAATTTTAATGATGCTTTCTCTGAACTTGAGCACAGCTGACCGGATATTAAACTGGTTAACCAAGATAGATTTGGAAATAATTAAAGTGATGAATAGCAATAGTTACTTTCTGGAAATCCGATGACACTGATTTGAAGGTGGGGCTTCATGGCAATATGTTTTTGGTGAGAAAACAAAACAGGAGTTCTACTAAAAGATTATTTAATGTTACGTATTTGTAATAGATTATCATGTAAGAAAGTTTGCCAAGATAGACTCATAATTGCTATAGTCTGTGTCAGGGTTGGCCGGTTTAAACCATTTGGTTTAAACCATTGGTTTAAACCATGGTTTTTTTAGAAATTATAAAATATTTTCAGGATTTTTTAAAGAAAGTGTTATTAAGTATAATCTTTTGCACAAAATTAAAAGGTCAGATTTATAAAAAAATTGACATTTTAAGGTGATTAAAAATCAGAAATCTTTTAATTTAATGGTTTTAATTATTGAATTCTCTCTAAACTTAACCTTAACCCTACAATGCATGATTTTTTAAATTCACTTGAAAATCATTTATGTGACTTCTATTATGGTGTACATTGGTAAAAAAATACTAAAATAATTTAATTTAATTTTTTTCTACTTTTTATTGGCAAAAAACTTTGTCCTTGTGAAATTAATTTGTGTCTCTTGTGAAATTAATTGTGAAGTGAAATAAAACCAAATGCTCTAAAAATATAAAAAAACAACTTATCTTTTCAAAAAATTTTTTGTTCAAGCTGAAAATTTTTTTTATTTTAATTTATATGGTCCTTTTATTTTGGCGTTTTCTGTGTCTTGACTTTCGTTTCACTAGCTACTAACAAATGTCTCAAAATAGTACCCCTGCTGTGATCTACTGGCGATCTAAAGTGCTAATACAATGGAATGTTATATCTATTGTACTTATTGCATGGTGTTGCCGTTTGGAAATGAAAGTTCGAGTAGGAAACGGGGAAAAATGTCGTGTTGCCAAATGGCATCAGTATGCACTGTAGGGTTAAATGCTTAAGTTAAACTTATTATATTTTGCAAGAGATAGTTCATTTATTAATTTCCGTTAAAATGAAGCATTATTTCAAAGAGTAACTAAACATACACAAAAGTTATCTGTTTTTCACTGATAAAATATGGCTTGGATTTTAATTAATTAATAAAACCAATTTTTCTTATTTGTCAGTCATAAAAACCAGTTGGTTTTTTTAGTAAATTAATAAAAACCGTTGATTTCTTTAATGATAAAAACTAAAAACCAGTTGGGTTGTTTATAAACAGATAAAAACCAGTTGGGTTTTTTTACTAAATTAATAAAAACCGATAATTTCCTTAATCGGATTAATTATCTCAATCATTTATCCAATTTCAATTAACATTAGTTGCTTACATTTCCCTTTTATTTATTAAAAAAGTTAAATTTTCTCTTTCTAAAGAAATTTCTTAAGTTCATAAATAATCCATATAATTAATTTGATTATTTTACCATTTAATAATTAATCAAATTAATTATCTTTATCAATTATCCAATTTCAATTAACATTAGTTGTTTACATTTCACTTTTACTTCTCATTTAAAAAATAAAATTTTCTCTTTCTAAAGAAATTTCTTAAGTTCATAAATTAATCCATATATAATTAAGATTAATAATTTGATTATTTCAACCATTTAGCCAAGATAAATTAACACTGATTTTTATTCACTACAATAATATTAGATATTCAAATTGGAATATTTTAGAAACAAAAATTATTTTTAAAACAAATTAATTTAATTTTAATTAATTAATTGAAATATACAAATCATTTATCAATTATAAACAACCCCTGAAATAAATGTCTCATTTACAACTCAATTTCAAACATCAATGCTAAAATAACTTATTCTGATAAAAAAAAATTCTAAAAAAACTTGGTTTAAACCAAAAAAACCTGGTTTAAACCAAAAAAAAACAAATAAACCCGTTTTTTTTTAAAAAAACCCGGTTTTTTGCCAACCCTGGTCTGTGTAAATAAAATTAGCGGCTCACTACTTGTAATTTGTCATTGCTTTTCTAATGTGTTGCCATAGTGACGAGCTGCTAATTTTATTTACATGGGCTATAACCGACAGCAGTCATGAAAACAAGCCTTTATTTTCCTATTTGTTTGTGTGTTATCACATATTGGTTGGTACTATAGGGTCCCGAGTATGAAAAGTTGTCAAATGTTTCCTATAATGCTTAAAGAGGTTAACCTGTATGAATCTAGTTAGATATGAGATACTATTCTTCAAGTAACTCAATATACAAACCTTCATAACTTTACAATACCATATAAACATATTAACCTTGTGTAAGCTTATGAAATATCTATTTCTAGGGGACTGTTCTTGATAGAATTGACTATAACTTGGAACAAGTGCAGACCCATGTAGCTTCTGGTCTAAAGCAATTGCAAAAAGCTCAAACCTATCACAAAAAGAATAGAAAGATTGTATGGATCATGTTTTTGGCAGCTACTTGCATAATACTTATGATCCTACTTGTCATTTTCAAGTTGTGAGTGGTGCCAATCACACAGCCCTTTCATTATTGTGATCTTGTAAATACCTTGTACAAATTTTTCTGTAAAGTCTCAAGTGAATTTGCATCTTGTGTTTATTTTTAGATTTTTATTTATAAATCCTTTATTTTTCTAGTATTCATAGAAAAAATACTTTATTTCTACCTAATTTAAAAACTTTTTGAAAATATTGTCAAAAAATATTCTTAGCTAATTGAATTATTTGTTGAATAGCTTACCATATTATTTTACAACCTGTTTTCCTATAGTTTCTAAATTATTTGTTTAAAATATATTTTACAAAGATGTTATAACTTTATATTCTATTTTTTGACTAACAATAACTTAAATATGTATACACCTGGTAAAAATTATTTTGTCAGTTGACACAAGCTGAACAAATTAGTTTTATTTCCTTTAAGCTCTTATTTTTGTAAAAATTACAATTATCAATTCATGATGAATCATAATTTAATTCAATAGTGTTTGCACTATTTTATTTCTTCTTCCCCTAAAAAACATTTCTAGAATAGCATTTTTATTATTATTTTTTTTAAATTAATTACTTGCATCAGTGTATTTTTTTCACCATTGGAGCTTTCAAGACAGCTGTTTTATTTTGGTTTTGCCTTGAACTTTTCCTTCAAATAACAGGTAACTTGAGATGAATGATGCATAAAGGTTTTTGATATCACTATACAAAAATAAAATGTTGAATGACAAGATTATGGGAAATTCTGTTCCATGTCATCTAGGGCAAGTCTAATCATAGTGACTGCCATCAGAGGCGTAACTAGGCGTCGGCGACGTCGGCCCCTGCCGACGGCCTCGCACTTTAAGGGCCTCGCAAGAATTTAAACTATTTGAATCCGTGTTTAACTACAAAGATATAATGTGTGTTCAATAACGTGTTTTTTCATGTCTCCATGTTTCTGGAGCCCGTGCGCGAGGCCTTTTGGGGAGCCCAGTGGCGAAGCTTTTTTTTTGGAGCTCCAGCGCGAGGCCTTATTAGAGTCCAATCGTTAGGCCTCTTTTAGTACATTATACAAGGGTACCAAAACAGACTAAAACCCTGTTTTTTAGGGTCAAATTTCAAAAAATTTTCTAGGGGAGGACCCCCAAACCCCCCTTTGTACTTAGAACTTTATTGTATAAAACTTTTTATAATAAGTTCATCAAAATCATAATCCTACTTAAAAATATACGTTCAAAATTAGGTCGAGGAATCAAAACCAAGTTGAAACCCTGTTTTAAGGGTAAATTTCCAAAAAAATTTTTGGAGGAGGACCCCCAAATCCCGTTTTCTTTGATTTCTTTTTTCTACAATAAGTTCACCCAAATGCAAATCCTATCTAAAAATTTAAATCCAAAGTTCGGATTAAAAAAAAACAACGTAATGTTGGTAATTATTTAATTTTGATATTTGTTAGTAGTAATTCATATGCAAATCCTATCTAAAAATTTAAATCCAAAGTTTGGATTAGGTGTGTAAAAACTAGTTAAAAACCAGTTTTTTATAGTCAAAATTTTGAAAATTTTCTGGAGGAGGACCCCCAGACCCCCCTTTGGTACTAGGGACTAAATCATTCATAACATTTTTAGATTAAGCTCTTTTATATGTAAAATTCTAACAAAATATGTATAAAAAACTGAATTGGAGGTAATAAATTTATCTATGGAGGGGGATGAAAAATAATATTGGGCCCCTCCCGAAATAAATTTCTCTATTCGCCAATGTATTTTGTTAGTACATTATTATTTACTGGCGTTTGGAAGTTTTTGTTGTAAATAAAATATTTAGTTCAATACTGGCTTGATTTTGATTCAATCGGACTAACGTAGGCCATGACTTACTCGTAAATTTCAAAATTTTGAAATTACATTTAAAGTAATAAAAAGTTAAAAAAAGCAATAATAAATCAGTTTAAATATTCATTTCTGAAATTAATAGTATAATTTTACGAGATTTGTGAAAAAAATTGCCATTTGCTCAGATTATCCTAAAGTACTGCATTTTATAAAAATTAATTAAAATTATAATTAATCTTAAAACTAATTAAGTTTTTAATTAATTAAGCTATTAATAAAACTATTAATTTTAAAAAATGTCAATTATTTTACAATAATTCATTAAATCTGGTATTAGGGCCTCGCAAACCAGTTTCGCCGACACTGCTTGGGGTACTAGGAACGCCACTGACTGCCATTTAAGTTAAACATGCAAATTTGTGAAAAATATTCCACAAAAGTCAGTCCAGTTTGAGACTCTCATTTTTCAAAACAATAAAGAAACTGTAATAAGTAATTGGGTGTTTTGTATTTTAATGAAATATTATAATAATAAAATAATGTTTATTAACAAAATTTAAAGAAAAAATAAAGTGAACTCAGAAAAAATGTATTGTACTCCAAGGGGAAATAAGAAAAATCACATCCAGGCGTAGTAAAAATTAATACATTAATTGAGTAACTAAGTTATTGAAGTAGGAAAATTCCAAATTTATTATTTTTTAGAACTTATTATTATTGTATTTAACTTAAAGTTAATATTATGAAATAAAATAGGTTTATTGTCATTTAGATATAGGTTTAAACGGTATGGAGCAGTTCGGTGCAAATTTTTTTCTTTTAGAATGATTATGAAGAGTTTTTTTACTTTCATTTTATTTTTTGCGCTGAATCGTCCCTGCGCTGAATAGTAGTAGACCAAGGTTTAAAATCCTTTGGTGAACAAAATAAACTGTAGATAATTTTGCTGTGTGATATGCTGTGTGAGTAATTGAAAGAATCATCTTGTAGTATTATAATTCTTCTTTGAATTAAATTATTAATTTGATTTTTCCTTTAAATTTTTTCATGCAATTATTAATTTTAGAAATAGTCAAAAGGTAGATAGTGTAAATAAATATTTATGAAATTTTGGACATGAATTGTGGTAAATGTAACACAATTCATGTGGATTTTCTGTGATCAAAAAAAGGTTATATGCTGTCTTTCATAAATTTGTTTTTCAGAATCTTAAATGCCAATATTACTTGCCTATTAAAACATCTTGCCTATAACCTAGGTATTGAAGTGTTCCAACTCCTCTTTGAATATTATCCTGCATTTATGTAAAACTTTAAAAATGTAGCCCTTTTTACAGTTTTTTGTCCTCATGTTTTATGTTTATTGTCAAAACATGGATGTTTTTGTTGTACAGTAGGTAAGGTTTGAGGAGTATTTTCTTATGCTGGATCATGGTTTGTTTAAGTATTCAGAATATCTGTAGCTACAACTATACTTCAGTAGCTTTCATAGTTAAATTAATTTATTAATTTGTACTCATATTTTTAATTTTATATTTACTTCTTGGTTGTAAAAGTAATAATTAACTGGACCTCTACAATGCATCATAAAAAGAACATTTTCCTCAGAACTGGATAGGACTTTTGGTTTACAAGTTTTACCTTTTTCAATTATTTATAGTTTATTAATAATAAACCCATATGCAGTGAATTGTTTAAATAATATGTAAATCTCAAGATTAGAACATTAAAGGTATATCAATAAAGGGATTTTATTTAACAAAAGAAATTTGTGTATTACTAGAAAAACAATGGAAGCTTGTGCTTTTTTTTCTAAAAATGAAATGAGCTGAATATTTGAGATAAATTTGTTTCCAGATGACCTCAGGGGCTTGAGCTTGTAAGACTTTAATGAAAATAATGCTATTTTATGAGTTGAGAGTCTAAAAAGAAAGCAGGGAAAATAATGTAATGACCTATGAAAAGTTTGATTGCTCTCAGGGTCATTCAATAGTATAATTTCTAAAATATTGTAAGATTCATACTTTTGGTACCGAAATTGCAAAATAATTACAACAAGATTGGTGGTTAAGTTGTGTGGTGGCTGAGGTGAGGCATCTGCCCACAGGCCACACACACGAAACTCAAAAGAAGACTTTTTCCATGTGGCAGCAGCAGTCTCTTTTGCTGGCTATAAAACCTAGCTTGAAGCTCTCTTCTGTTACTGCGTTTTTAAATTTTTTAGATGTTAACTTTTTAAATAAATTTGTTGTTTTTACTTAACTTCGTTTTTACTGGGAATCAACTTGCTAAGCTAAAGTAGTACACCAAAGTGGTGACCTGTCGTTCACGCATCATTTGGATTTTTCTTGGCTGCCTGTTGCGATTGCTCAACAAGATGCCCCCGACTGGAGATGGCGACAAATCTGCACTAGAATCGATCGCTCGCGTGGCTGTGAAACCACCACCTTTCTGGAAAAATAACCCCTCTTTATGGTTTATTCAGTTGGAAGCTCAGTTCTCATTGGCCGAAATAGTTAAAGATGAGACCAAATACAATTATGTTGTCTCAACAGTCGATTCCGATGTTTTAGACTCAGCGACATCATTCTGAGGCCTCCCGACCAAAACAGGTATGAATGGTTGAAAAAAAGATTAATATCGGTGCACTCCGAGAGCGAATCGTCAAGGATGAGACGTCTTTTGCATGGTTTGGAACTTGGTGATCATCGTCCATCCCAACTCCTTTTTCAAATGCGTTCCTTGTCAAACGGCTCTATTGATGAGACGCTATTGAAAACTTTATGGCTCAGTCGCCTCCCCAGCAACTCTCAAGCTATTTTGCTTTCTGTGGCCGATAGTCTTGATGGATTGGCTTCCAGAGCAGATCAGATAGGAGAGTTGGCCGTTGACGTTACTCATGTACAGGCCGTTGACGCCTCCAGCGATCCAGATCCAGTTGCCAGCGATCCCAGATTGGACAGGCTCGAACACCAGGTATCTCAGTTGGGCGCGATGATCGGTAAATTGAATTCCACCATGGATCAAAGCCGTACTCGGGATACGACTAGAGACTGGCACCCTCGAGGCCGCAGACGTTCACCATCACAGCCTCGCAGATACAGAGACCCCATCGAGGGAATGTGCTTCTACCATACACTGTAAAAAAATCTTTCTTCAATAAACGGAAATTTCCCGGCAGCAGAGCTGCCGGATTATTTTCATCATTTGAGAAGGTATCCGTATTTTCTTTTTCCGTCATTTGAGGGAATGTCCGTTTTGTATTTTTCTGTCAAAGGAGGGAAACCTTCCGTTATTTTAGAGAACGTTCGTTTAATATCTTTTCGTCATTGGAGTGGAACTTTCCGTTATTTTAGGGATTGTTCGTTTTATATTTCTGATATATAATTTTCCTGATTATAATTTTGAAAAAAAAATGACAAACAATCCGTAAAATCCAAATAGACGATTCTTTTAAATAATTTACACTACCGATCACAGTAATGCAAGTCTAATCAAAAGTAACAAGTTATCACAACTATTTAGATCACATTTTTGCGATCTAATAAGACTAGTTAGGTATGCAATATTTTAAGACTTCAGCTACGTAGTGAAGAAAGCGATCGTACGATGTTTAAATATCTGTTTAAAAATAGTACATCAGAGTATTTCTATTTTAAAGCATGGTAACGTTTACTACCAATAATACAAAAAATAAAAACAATATATTTTTGCTATTTTTGGAAATTTTAATAAAATAATATTTACTGGGGTTCGAACCCGCGAACAGCTGCATGCTAATCAGACACGCTACCACTGCTACATTGGGGATTCAGTAATGGGAAAACTTATTATAACATGTTCTTTGTTTGTGACTGTGAAGGTACGTCATAAACGAACTTAGGATTCTAGAGGATTAATAACTACCTTACCCATAATAAATTTGCTGAAGGTTCGTTTCGCCTGAAGACGCTTGCACAAATTTCCATTACTTATTTACAACTATATTTGAGTCTCACCAAAACGAGTGGAGAAATAGTACAATACGCATGCGTGAGGAGAGGAAAATTAAAAAATGGAAACTTCACGATGAAAATTCCGTTTTGTAGTTTACGGAATTAATCCATGAAAAATTCACGGAAAATAATACGCTAAAAG
Organism: Tetragnatha versicolor; assembly: GCA_024610705.1. Classification (NCBI taxonomy): domain Eukaryota; kingdom Metazoa; phylum Arthropoda; class Arachnida; order Araneae; family Tetragnathidae; genus Tetragnatha; species Tetragnatha versicolor. The sequence goes on from JANDEH010000005.1 coordinate 60,895,232, forward strand.
ACGTTCTTTTTTTGCAGTGTACCAACTTTGGAATAATGGCAAGGAAATGCAACCCTCCATGTTCTTTCCGAGTCTCGGAAAACTAAGGCGGCTTTAGACCACGCGATTCGCGACAGCGATTCTGCGAGATCCGGTTCGCGACAAAAAATTGACCCTCTTCCCTTAATTGAACAGCGCCATCTTTCGAGAGGTCGCTGAGTTACTGCGGCTGTCGAAATTCCCGAAAACCGCGGAATCGCTGTCGCAAACCGGGTGGTGTAAAGCCTCCATAAAAAGGCAATCGCTGCCTGGCCATACGGGTGATTGCCACGTGGATCGAATTATGGTGGCCGATTCTATCTCCAAGAGGTCTTACCTCATAGATACCGGAGCGGACATTTCTGTTGTCCCTAAATCTTACGCTCCTTACGCCAAGGCACAAGACCTAACCCTGTTTGCGGCCAATAGTTCAAAGATCAAAACCTATGGCACAAAGCGGATCGTTCTAAATTTGGGTTTGCGACGCCATTTCAGTTGGTCATTCGTAATCGAGGACGTCCGTCAGCCCATTATTGGAGTGGATTTTTTAAGGTATTACAATTTGCTTGTTGATGCTAAACATCGCAGGGTTATCGATGCAAACACTAAGTTATATTCCGGTGGACAATTTCCAAACATTAGCTCTTCCGCTACGAATTTATCAATATTGGTCGGTGACTCTAAATTTGATAGCATTTTAAAGGAATATCCAGAATTAATTAACCCCTCCCAATTGGTAAAAACTGATCAGAATAATCAAGTTTACCATCATATTGAAACTAAAGGTCCACCTGTTTTTTCTAGACCCCGTCGCTTGGCTCCCGATGTTCTTCAGGCGGTCCGCAAGGAATTTGAATATCTTATGGCCCAGGGGATCATTCGGCCGTCAAAAAGTCCTTGGGCAAGCCCCTTACACGTGGTTAAAAAGGCTAACGGAGAATATCGACCGTGTGGAGACTACCGTAAGCTAAATTCGATCACTGTACCCGATCGTTACCCGGTTCCCCACATTCAGGACTGCACCCAGAGCTTATACGAGGGTTGTTTTTTAATTAACTTCCGTTTTTCTCCTGAAAAAAAAGTAGGAGGAATTTCGAAACAATTTTGGTGCTGATAGTTAGATACATCCTTCAGGTTCAATTTACCACCTTACTGAATAAAATCGGACATTTTTTCTATTTTTTATCAATTTTACAAGCGCGCTCCTCGAACAACTTTCCCGCCAACCCATAGAGAATTCGGCTTTTTTTTCTCCCTTCGCTCCGTCCGCGATCACCTGCCCACCCATTGTTTAATGTTAATGCCTGCTCGCGGACGGAGCGACGGGAGGAAAAAAAGCCGAATTCTCTATGGGTTGGCGGGAAAATTGTTCGAGGAGCGCGCTTGTAAAATTGATAAAAAATAGAAAAAATGTCCGATTTTATTCAGTAAAGTGGCAAATTGAACCTGAAAGATGTATCTAACTACCAGCACCCAAATTGTTTCGAAATTCCTCCTACTTTTTTTTCAGGAGAAAAACGGAAGTTAATTAAAAAACAACCCTCGTACAAAAAAACAATTTTTTCAACTCTAGACTTAACCAGAGCATACCACCAAATTCCTGTTTTTCCACCCGACATCCCTAAGACGGCCGTAACGACCCCATTCGGCCTTTTCGAGTACACGGCCATGCCTTTTGGACTGCGGAACGCAGGGCAATCGTTCCAAAGACACATGCACCAGGTACTGGCTGGCCTTGATTTTTGCATTCCCTATTTTGATGACTTGCTCATAGCATCTTCCTCAGAGGCCGAGCACTCCGATCATTTGAATCAAGTTTTCTCTCGTTTGAGAGACTATGATCTCAAATTGAATCCTGATAAATGTGTTTTGGGGAAAACTTCCATAAAATTTTTGGGCTGTCTTATCACAGCAGAAGGCGTAAGACCACTTCCAAACAAAGTTAAGGCAATATCAGAATTTCCTAAGCCTGATACTATATCTCAGCTCAGACGTTTTTTGGCTATGTTAAACTTCTATAGACGGTTCCTCCCCCACGCTGCCGAAATTCAAATTCCCCTAAACAGATTATTGACTAATTGTAAAAAAAATGATAAGCGCCCTGTCTCTTGGAATGGCGAAGCAGAGCTTTCATTTTTCCAATGTAAATCTGCTTTAGCGGATGCAGCAACTCTCGCCTACCCCGATCCTGATATGCAACTAAGCTTACTCGTAGATGCCTCTAGCTCTGCAGTCGGGGCAGCTTTGAATGGTGCTACTTCAAACGGTCCAAGACCAATAGCATTCTTTTCTCGTAAATTAAGTTCCTCTGAAATTAAATATAGCACTTATGACAGGGAACTCCTGGCCATATACCTAGCTATAAAGCACTTTCGGCATCAGTTGGAGGGACGTAACTTTATAGTATACACGGACCATCGTCCCTTAACTTACGCTTTTTCTAAAAATTCAGAATCATGTTCACCTAGACAACTGAGGCACTTAGATTACATCTCCCAATTTAGCACAGATATTAGACACATCTCTGGTACTGGCAATAGCGTAGCCGATGCGTTGTCCCGAATCCATCAGATCGACGGCTCAATAGACTTTCATGAATTGGCTAGCGCGCAGAGGGAAGATAACGAGCTCCAGACACTTTTGACCAGGTGTTCACTAAACTTTCAGACGTTAACCTTTGATGACAATATTGAAGTGATCTGCGACACAACTGGTAAGAAAACCCGACCATACGTACCTTTACAGCTCAGGAAGCGTATTTTTTGGTCCCTCCATAACCTGTCCCACCCAGGTATTAGAGCCACGAGAAGACTGGTCTTGGATAGATACGTTTGGCCTTCGGCATCCAAGGACATCGTGGAATGGACTCGGTCATGCTTGCAGTGTCAGCGATCTAAGGTTAACCATCACACTCTCAGTCCCATCCAACCTTTCCCTCTATCTACGGCCAGATTTGACCATGTTCATCTAGATTTGGTTGGCCCCCTGCCACCCTCTAATGGTTTCCGTTACTTATTCACTTGCATAGATAGATTCACCCGTTGGCCTGAGGCCATTCCTATATCCGATATTACAGCTGAGACTGTGGCCAGCACGTTCGTGTCGCAATGGATATCTCGTTTTGGGGTACCGTCTGTTGTCACAACTGATCAGGGAAGGCAATTCCAGTCAAGACTTTTCTCAGCGTTGACAAAACTACTGGGTGTCAAGCATATCAGGACAACCCCGTATCACCCTGTCAGCAATGGGATCGTGGAAAGATTCCACCGCTCTTTAAAGCAGAGTCTCAGATGCCATAATAATACCAGGTGGTCTGATGCCTTGCCTTTGGTCTTGTTGGGCCTGCGCTCTTCCTTTAAAGAGGATCTTCAATGCACTACAGCGGAATTGGTTTACGGAATGACGCTGCGACTGCCGGCGGATATCCTATCACCATCTGCAATCGAACAGGACCCATCAGAATTTGTTCAACATCTTAAGTCTACCATGCAGTCACTCATTCCAACACCGGCTTCAGCTCACTGTCAACCGGAATCTTTCATTCACCCAGAGTTGGCTGACTGCACTCACGTCTTTGTCCGCTACCATGGAGTGAAAAAGCCTCTTCAGCCACCATACGATGGCCCTTTTCGGGTGCTGGACCGTACTTCAAAGCACTTCACAGTGAAAATTCGCAACAGAACATCCACAATAAGTATAGATCGTCTAAAACCATATTTTTTAACTCCAGCGGACAGGAATATTCCATCTACGCCTGGTATCCTGAGGAAACCAACAGAATCATATACCACACGATCGGCATCGTCCGCTCGAGCACTACCCCATGGTGCAGAGAGTGATGAGGCCGCGGATGATGAGGAGCCTTCACCAATAGTCACACGATCAGGTAGAAGGGTTCGATTTGCCACAAGGTAACCTCAGTGTCTCTGACACTTGGGGGGGGGGAGCACTGTGGTGGCTGAGGTGAGGCATCTGCCCACAGGCCACACACACGAAACTCAAAAGAAGACTTTTTCCATGTGGCAGCAGCAGTCTCTTTTGCTGGCTATAAAACCTAGCTTGAAGCTCTCTTCTGTTACTGCGTTTTTATATTTTTTAGATGTTAACTTTTTAAATAAATTTGTTGTTTTTACTTAACTTCGTTTTTACTGGGAATCAACTTGCTAAACTAAAGTTGTACACCAAAGTTGCAATGTCATGTGGGTATCATGTGTCCTTAAAGGTTAAATTTCCATCATTGGAAAATTTCCTTCATTATTTCTGAATAACACAACAAATTCAATGGTTATACATGCAAAACTTACTGAGGTATCAAAAACCAAAATTAGAGACTTGCATATCGTAAATGTGGGTATATTTTGGAATACTTTTGTAAAAAATTTTAAATACATATATTCTATCCAATGTACTTAAGGTTTTTGGTTAGTAAAATAAAAAGTAGTCATTTTGAAAGCTTAAAAATAAAAAACTAATTTTTAAGGTAACCGATTGAAATTTTTTGAGAATTTACACTTAAATGCTCTTTAATGTGACCATACCCCGATTTACTTTACTTACTATTGAGCTATGCATTTCGAATAAACTATGGATATCATCCTCAAATTATGAATGCGATTCTTTAAGTAATAGTATTTCTGAAATAACACCCTTTTAATTTTTGGTGTTCAATTCCGTTAAAGGTCCCGCTAAATATCACCAAGTTTTTATGAGCTCCATATATTCAAATATCGACAAATTTTTCAGATTTTTATTGATAAACTAAACAGTTATTGATTTAGCTAAACATTTTAATCTATTAGTTTGAAATTATTTAGCAATATTTCTACTTTTGGCGGTACCTTCTTTAACCCTTTCAGACCTAATCGCTCTAAATTTCCCATTGGAATAAATGGTAATCTCGGGCGTCTGGTATTTTATCCGTTAAAAAGTTTTGGGTATGTCAGTGAATTATGCTGCATAAATTTAGTTTCTGCAATTTCTCAAATATCCTGCAAAAACTGTTTCATCACCAAGGTTTTCACCCTGTATTTGCTTTAATTTTGTTGTTTGAAGTACACGTGAAGTGTTGTGGCAAATTGAAATCTGCAATCCAAATTTTCCTCCAAAATTTATTTATTGAGATATAAAATTTGAAAAAGTCGTAAACAAATGATGCAATCGCAACTCAAAAAATTAATTAGACGTATTTGAAAAGTTATTCTAAAAGGAGAAAAATTTTCGCGCGAATTCAATCGCGTGTTCTGGGTGAGACTGAGAACTAAACTACCCTCATAGAAAACAATGCAGTTGTTGATCATGTGACGTCACAAATCTGAAATCGTCTTTCCCGCCTTTTCCAGGTCGCAAACTTTATGTCGAAATAAAAAAATAAACAACAATCAGAATAAAAAAAATATCTCGGATTTAGGTTTTTCTCGAAACTTTGAATAGTCTTAAAAAATAAAAAAATTTGAAACTTCCTCATTCTCTGCATCGTGCTTAAAGATGGAAATAGCTGTGAACGTTACAAAGATAAAAATTGATTACTCTGTTATCATGAATTGATGGGAATAATATGTATTAAGAAATATTTACTCTGCACAGTATTAAGGAGTAATTAATTCAGTTTATTATTCAGTTGGACTAGATCTGATGCGCCTTCTTTGAAGGAAAACAAATGATGCAAAAATATGATGGTGATAAATATCTTGCTCAATAAAACAAGTTGTTATTTCTGCAGTACTATATTTCTGTAAAACTGGTTTTTCCTTCCTAGTGTGTATTATGCGGAGAAGTCAACACAATGTGTTTGGGAAGAATGAGCTTGCATTTTCTTTCGTAACACATTTAACGTTTGTGGAAGTTATATTTAGTTTGGGGTTTGAATACATTATATTTAAGTTATATGTAAACACATCTCCATGATTAGAATCTAGGAATCGTGAAAATTGTGTTTGAATACAATACAAAGAATATGTCCCCTCATTTTTCATAAATACTACGAGTTGTTTTGTAGCAGTAGAGAATAATTAAGAATTTATCTCCTTAACTTCGCATAAAATATTTATTATTAATTTCTAAATTAAAAATATAAAAATAGCTTTCCATCTAGAGCAGCGGTTCTCAAACTTTCTATCGTCACGGATCCCTTTATGTAGCAGTCAGACGTCGCGGACCCCCAACACCAAAAGCCGTAACCAGACTTTTGTTTTGGGTTTTAGATTAACTAGAATTAGTTTATATAAATCATAATAAAATTTTACAATTATTACTCAAGAGGCGTATATAGATGTTTATTTCGGGAGGGGACCAAAATTATTCCTCAGCCCCCTATGTATATTTCATTGGTCCAAGTAGCTTTTTAGTACATTTTTAAGTAGAATTTGCATCTTAGGGAACTTAATATAAAAAGTTATGAGTAATTATGATTTAGCTACAAAAGGGGGGTCTGGGTGTTCTCCCCCAGATAATTTTTGGAAATTCTACTCGAAAAAACAAGTTTTTAATTAGTTTTGATACCCCTAGTTAGAATTTTTTGAATATGAGTTTGTTTTGTAAGATTTGCATTTTGATAAACTTAATGTAAAAAAGTTTATTACAATAGAGTTTTAAGAACAAAAAGGTATCTTGGGGATCATCCCCAGAAAAGTTTTAGAAATTTGACCCTAAAAACACACATGGTTATAACTCGGTGTTGATACACTTCCAAATTTCAGACTATATTCTTAGGTAGAATTTCGATTTTGATGAACTTATTTTAAAAAGGTTTTTAATAATAAAGTACCAAGTACTAGATGGGGTTTGGGGGTCCTACCCCAGAAAATTTTCGGACATTTGATCCAAAAAACAGGGTTTAAACTTGTTTTGATACACCAAGTCCATATTTCAGGGAGGGGATAGGGCCCCTTCACCCACCCTTATGTACGCCCCTGAATTACTCTGTGAGGGTTTGGGGTCTCTCCCAGAAAAAATTTTGAAAATTAGCCTCAAAGAGATGTGTTACTATGTTCATTTCGAGGCATGTTTTTGGTTACACTTGAAGAGAACAGTTCCTTGTAAACCATTTAAATTTCAAGGAAAAAAATTATGCATTGAAGTCAAAATTTCGAGGGGGCTGGGGGTTCTCCCCTAGGAAATTTTTGAAATTTGCCTCTTAAAACTAGTGTTTCATTTCATTTTGAAACTCTTTGGGGAATTCTAAAAGTAACTTGAGGAATTCCCCAAGGTAACTCGCAGACCCCCTAGGAAGGCGCCGCGGACCCCCAGGGGTCCGCGGACCACAGTTTGAGAACCTCTGATCTAGAGTAATCTAAAGCCCTGGATGAAGCTACGTTACTTTGCTATCCAGGGCTTTAGAGTTATCAATCTCCATCTACTTTCTGTGTATTGAAAAGGGTTTAAATTATAATACGACTGAGAGACTTCATTGAATTTTTTTAACCAAGCAAATTTTAGTGTCCATGTTTTTTGATAATTGCCATATTATAAGGCAAGGGTTCGAAACTGGTATCAAATATCGATAAGCATCAGAAGGTAATATATTTAGATCGATTGAATTTTCAATAACTACCTAATTTTTCCCCATATGGTCCTAATTTCCCATATGGACTTAATCATTCAATTCTATCTGACCTATAGCACTTTCAAATGATAACAGACATAACCACTACTTTACTTCTTTTTTTAAGTGTACATTTTTATTTTATGTCGGGAAAATGGGCACCCGTCCGTGAAATATTGTTCTTTATATTCTGTACAAACAACCACATTAATCTTTTGGTTACTTTCAATTCTTGTATACCTTCCTTCCAATCTCAAGAATATTATTATTTGGAGAAACTCCCTCTTAAACGGTAGCAGCAATATCTCCTTGTCCAGTATCACCCCCAGTCAGAGCTCTGTCCCCCCCACAACGATTTGATTAATGTAACTATCCGTGGCCCCATTGTGGAACGACTGCCCTCTCCAGCGGCGGAAGGATTAAGTCCGCCCAATCGGGAATAGGAGGAATCCCGGATGACATACTCTATATTACGACACAGGGACTGTGGGAAGGATCTGTGGTTGCACAGGACCGCGTTTGAATCACTTGTACTTGACTGGTTACAGTGAGCCTAATCCAGTTTCTGTTCCTCAACTTGATCTAAATATGCTGTTTGCCAGAGGTAGTGTCTTGTCTATTATGTACAGATGAGATGATTTAAGCTTAACTTATGCTCTTTAGTGAAATACATGGGTGAATGTAGGAGGTGATAAAGGGCATTGCTTTCTAGGAAGTACGGTGTTTTGTTCCGTGAAGTATCTTAAGGATACATTTTAATTTGATTAGGGAACTGAGGGAAGAGAGAAAGTAGTTATTAAAGTTGTTTTATCTGCAGTGTAATTTTCCTGTAAAGCTGTTTATTCTTCATTGTTGATAGTATGCGGAGAGGCCAACACAGTATGTTTGGCGAGAATGGGGACATCCATAAATTACGTGAGGTCAAAAAGGGGGAGGGGTTCGGAAAAATCTCACCAAATCTCACCAAGGGGGGAGGGGGTCTATTAAAATCTCACGTCAACTTTTTAAGTTAGATATTATACGATTTTATTTTTTTAAGTATGAGAAAGGAATACACACAGATAAGATACTGCAAATTATTTTTAAAAAGTTGTAGGTAAATCTCACTTGGGGGGAGGGGGGGTCCAGCAAAATCTCATCAAGGGGGGAGGGGGGGACCAGATTTTGGAAAAAAAAAATGCCTCACGTAATTTATGGATGTCCCCAATGAGTCTTTCACATTTTATCTTGCACTTTAAGTTGTTTTATCTGCAGTGCAATTTTTTCCTGTAAAACTAGTTTTTCCTTTATAATTGATAGTATGCGGAGAAGCCAACACAATATGTTTGGAAAGAGTGAGTTTGCATTTTATTTCACATTTTTGTTTTTTAAGAACATAAACAAAATGAAACCATAAAATGGTTAATCAATTTAAATAGAAAAAAAAAGACTGAATCATTCATGAATGAGTTGGAGATGCAAATCAAACTAAGCAACGAAAATAATTTCTCTGTTTTTCGTGTCTGGAAATTTCTTTTTGTATTATAAAATGCTATGTGAAAATTTGCCAAAAACAATTTTATTATTTAAATATTAAAATCGGCTCTATTCCTACTTCTTCATTAATCCCGTTCAACCATAGATTGTTATTAAATCCTCCTGAAAATTTGGCTCAGCCATGACTGAACAGATAAAGATTTGAAAAGCTGGTGATAAATCCTAATTTTGTTACCCCCTCAAACAAAAGCGCTTTACTTATGGAATTATCTATGAAAATGCACGTTTTAAAGTTATGTTTTATAAATAATCCCTTGCTCACGCTTACACAATAGAAAAACTCTCTTCTACCTGTGTTAACTTACAATTTAAAGAACTAAATTACTTTTAGAAAAGTTATTACGGAAACAAACCTTAACAGATTTAAACTTTACGAAACAACGGTTTTCCCGATGTTACCTTCCCACATTAAAAGCATACCCTAAAAGATAGACAGTGCTCCACCTTTTAAAACCAGAGTATTCCCTGGTGGGAGTTGGTATATGGGCGTGGGTCGACTCAGAGGGATATCTCATTTATCCAAAGATCAAAGAGGTCTTTGACTAACTCTTTACCATTCCCATTCCATCTTTTGAATATGACTTATCTCTTACATGTTTAATAATAGAATCGATTGGAACTGATAGCTGGAACTCTAGTTTATGATTAATAGAAAGTGCTGTCATGCGTTTGAGAAGAATTGGAAACTAAGCTAGTTTATTTTTAACTGGGTTTGGATTAACTAAAAAATATACTTTTTTTTGTTTCATGCGCAGTTTCTTGAAATAGATTGTTGCAAATAGGAAACTACTGGAATTCATAGGCTTTATAATACTTATATTAAACTCTTTCCATTTATGCTATGTCAAGCCTGTTGCCGGAACATCTATCCTTGAGAACACTCTTTTATTAGGGGGGTTAAAATAGCATTATAATTTCTCACAAGTCGGGTAAATTCCCAATAGGGGATTGTAAAATATAAAAGATGGGTGTTATATTCCTATTCCTTATTTTTTACGTAACACAAGCCAATTTTAAAATTACTATTTTGAAAGTACTTCTAAATTCAAAGAGAACTTATTTTTACTAAAAAGGTTTTGTATTTATAACACTGACTGAAAATAGCACTTCTAGGTGGGTGCACCTTCCCCCTTGGCTACAGGTAATTACAATAAAAAGTGTTAGGTTCAATCAGAATAACTGAAGTTTTGAGCAGACTTCAATGGTCATCTAAATCAATGGTCTAACTCAAACATTAAAAGATTAGTAAAGTAAAAGTTATTAAAAGATTATTTAAAAATAGATATTTAAATTTTTGTTATCCTCGCTAATCTCATTAACTAATTTACTCAAATTATTTTTGACATCCCTTCGATTATGATGTATTGAGGTTATTTTCTATTTTTATAAAGTTCCAATGAAATCAAGTTGAAGAATATGTTGAACCAAAAGAAATTCATCAGTACTTCGCTTCAAATTTTACTTCATCTTGCCCAAGAGTTTTGACATAGCCTTTCCACCGACGCATCACAAGCCATACCCCCATTACCAGCGCATTCCCTTTATCCAAGAACTTAAAAGAGCGAAAACTATAGAAATATTTTAAAATGCCGCACAGAAGGTATCCCCGGTAGCGCGTTTTGTTTGTTTCACCCCCCTAAACAAAACTGAGGAATGCAGCGGGAAATTCCATTTTTCTTGTCAAATATCATTACTATCTAGCAAGAGGGGGGAGGGTTCTCTCCGAACTAAAAATGATACGAAACGCACAAAAAACAGAATTTAATGGAGGAAATGACTTTTACCTTCTTTTGGGAAGGGGAAATGCAGGAATTTGTAACCATAGAAACGGGGCTCCACCGCGTAAATGGAAGACCAGAACAATGCGTGGGCACAATCAACCCCTGTTAAAAGACTTTATTATGTGGCTCATATAGGAACCCGAATCCACCACTTTTAGTTGCTTAGCTTCTTTACCAATACCGTGTTTTCCAGCAAAGTGTCTAAACATCCGTCTTACGACGGACGCGCAGTCACGGCCTCGGCAACCATCACATTACATACAGAACGCTTAGCACTAATGCAGAATTTAACATTATACTTATTATTTTATACTACAATTTTTATAAAGCGTACGGGAATCATATATTTCTTATCAGTTTTAATCAAAGTTCTGAATTTTTTTAAAATTGTATTTATAGATTTGAAAAAAAAGGTTTTATAGTTATGTGAATAAATCAAACTGTGATAGCTGTCGTCCCTAATTTTAAATATTTTAATGAAATGAATTTTATGTTATAGACATGTAAATTTATACTATACGTAAACTATTAAAGTAGCTTCGATTTAAAAAAAAATAACTTAAGTAAAATAAAATATAACCAAAATAAAGGCATTAATAGCGGAATTCCTACATCTTTAGTTTGAAAAACTAATATTGAATAAACTATACACTGTAAAAAAAAACTGTAGAAAAACAGAAATTTCAATAACAGTGACTTTATGTTTACAGAGATATTCTGTCATGTAACATTCCCGCCGCACTTCTATTTATTTTTTGTAAAATAACAGCTTTTACCTAGTTTTTTAGCTTATCTGTACTTAAACAGAAACTTACTGCATTGAAAACCAATACAGCTATTGGCAACGTTACACTGAATCTTCTTTGGTTCAGTGGTAGCGCGCGTGCTTAGCATGCGGTAGGTCGCGGGTTCTATCCCCGGATTTCAATTAATTAAAATTAAAAAACTCTACTAAAATAAGTGCATGCGCACAAGCAGAAAATTACTGAGAGGCAACAGAAAAATCTGTAGCCCACTTGACAGAAATTTCCTTTTTACAGCATTTACCTGTAGGTTACAGCTTTTTTCTGTTTACAGGATTTTTCAACCTACAGATTTTTTCTGGCAACTTTTGCTGCCAGAAATTTTCTGTTTTTTGCAGGATTATTTACCACTCACTCATTCACCTATCAACGCACAGCAAAATCTACCAGGGCTAAAGACTCAAAACTTGGTGTAGTGGAAGACCTTACGGTGTATGCGCGGGATAAGACGGGGATTTTTCGAAATTCTTTTTTTTTCTGACCCACAGGGGTACTTGGAGTGTTTTCTACGTTTTTGAGCCTATCACCTTCCCAAATGACCCTTGATATTCTTAATTTCTCAGGAAAGTACCTAGCCACAATATCTAGAAAGGCATTTTTCAAATTTTCGATATTCGAATTTATATATAAGGGGTCTAAAAATTTCAAAAACCCGATTTTACTGAGCATCAACAAAGTTTTACATTTTCGAAGAAAAACATACTAATAATTTGATATTTCAAAGCGACCTGTTGGTGAATATTTCAAATAGTGTGCGGGGGGGGTTTAATATTTACTCCCGTTTTTAGTTTTTGCATTCTATCACCCACCTTATTAATGCGATTTGTATGAAATTTTAGTATGTTGTTCTTCACACAGTCGGGAAGATTTTCAAAAAAGAAATTTCGGTATCAAAACATTCTGCAAAGCTGTCTTTTTTGGCCGTTTTCTAAATTCTGATGCGTAGCTTCAATGTTTAATTGATAACGGATATTGCTCCTTCCAGGTGACACAAAACCTCTATGTTTGAAATAGTATTTACTAAAAAATATTTTATAGCAAGTGGAATTTTTTAAAATCTGATAAAAAAAATAACAATCTGTTAAATAATTTTTACGATAACCAAAAACTAATAACCGAAAATTTAAAAAAAATTTCCATTCAATAAAAATTAAAATAACAATATTTCATCAAAGCATTTTAGATATTTGGTGTCAATTTAAAACGGTGTTTACTTTTATTTTTTCATGTTTAAAGGCAATTTCTTATTAGTTGGTAAGAAATCAACATTTTTTAAAAATTTCAATTCTAAAAACCGGTTAACACTAATTATTACAAAAGTGTTTTTTTGTTTTGTTTTACATCTCAGGAAAGTATTTTTTATTCGTTTTGAATTTTATGAAAAAATCGGGATGAAAGATATTTAGTCAATAGAAATCACTGAAGGCCTTTACCTTTATTTTGAAGTGAAGGTGGAAGAATTTGCCACAACTAAGCATTATCAATAAGGAAGTTGCATGTGTCAGATTTTCAAAAACAAATAAATGTTTAGCGAAAAAATCTTGTGCAAATCTTAACATCAATTGAAAAACAACGTTTATTTTACACAATATAAAATTTTTAAATTTTTTATAAAATTTTATATTGTGTAAAATAAAAGTTGTTTTTCAATTGATGTAAACAAGTGTTTGTTTTTGACAAGACAAACATGGTTTTTTGTATGGTAAAATGAAATATCTAGTCAGTTTTTCAAAAACAAATGTACAGGTAATTAACGGCCGTATTCACCGGTGACCTGACCACAGGTTTCGGTCAGGAAACCATGGTTATACCCCGTTCGCACTGGCAGAAAAAAGACCATCTATTTTCATTTCGCACTTAGTTGCCATAGAAACACACTTTAGGAATAACAAAATCGCCCCATATTTTAAGGGTGTTTGAAAATCACCCTTATACCTCGTTCGCACTGCCGTTAAAGTACCCTTAAAACATATCGCACTTAAACTTAAAGTGACAGCCTCTTCGGTAATATTTCAATTTAAAAGTCGAGAAAAAAACATGTGACCGAAAACGTTTATTGTTTAAACTGTAGGATAACGTCAACAATCATACCATCAACTCCATTGCTTTTCAACAATGCCTATTGTAAGGTGACGTCACATCCAAACTCTTGGCGTTTTCGCGCGCTTTTAAAAAGGGGATTTTTGTTAATTTTTTTTGGCAATCAAAAAATTTCTCGATCAGCCTCAAATTTTGGGTAGTTGCTTATTTTTGCAAGAAGAATCGATTAAAAAAATATAAAAAATCATGCAACTTCCTCATTGGAGAAATGTATGGGGTGAACAAAGGATAGTGAAGAGAACAAAGATAAGACACCTTTAAATAAGGGGGTTAAGAGGGTCTCCCTCCAACTTTTTTCTAATTTGAAAATATCACTCTTAAAAGTGAGGATTTCACTCATTAATTCAAAACAGGTGGTGTTTTTAAAGTTTTCTTTATATCATAAGGAAGTATAACCTCAGAGAGTATTTGCGGGAAGGCATTGCTGGGAAGACCCTATTGCCTGTAAATAGATTTATTACAGGGGTTTCCAACTTCTAAGTACTCGCGGGCCGCAACCGAAATCACAAGTCAAGTGGCGGGCCGCAAAGTAATCTGGCTCCCTTTTAACGATTATAATTTTTTGGGGGTGAGAGTCTTCAATATGAAACTTTTCCAACAAAAGAGGGACGAAGGTTTTTTATATATTTTGAATGTATGCACTACTGTATTTTCCAAAATTCCAGAGGATATATGAATTTTTTTACTCTTATACAACTCGAAAGGAATACTGAATATATTTAATAATCTGAATATTACTTAAATGAAAAGGTCTTCCTCAAAAAAATGTTTGTAAATTTTCCTTAAAGGATTGCTTTACTTAATTTTTTTGATACTCCATTTTGTCCCTCTTCATGATAAAGGTTATAAAAGCCTTCCTACCCCCTTCTACGCTCAGGGGGAATTTCAGGTTTTACAAACGACCTCTCGAAACTTCAAACTTCTAATTCTTGTACCATAGAAAACGATCGAAGCTAGTCCATAGTCATAATCTGAGAGGTACATGGGGGGGGGTCGGGTGTTCTCCCCCGAAAAAATTTTGAATTTTAGTGTGCTAAAAAGTGTTTTGTAGATACTTTTTGGAGGGTTTTCAGAGAGCTTCGCGGGCCGCACAAAATGACTCGGCGGGCCGCCAGTTGGAAACCCCTGATTTATAAGAAGCGGGAGGACCCTATTGCCCCTAAATGACGCTCTGTGGAAAGGAATAGAGTGAAGAAAATAATTATTATTCATTATAAGACAGAAAATCCTTCTCCCCCCCTAGTAACGGCGGGTATATCAGCTAGTATTCTGTAAATGTATAAATTTTAAATGAAATCTACAGCTATTGATGGCTTGTAATGCAACGGTCGCCGAGCCCGTGGGACTGCGCGTCCGTCGTACGACAGATTACTAGTCACGTTTTTTTTCTGGCATGTGGTGGGTGTATTAAATCCGAGTGGGAATCAAAACTATTTTTATTCGTTACGTCGTATTAAGGGAATAGATTATAATTTCTTTTCTGGAAAGCTAAATTACAGGGAAATTGAGACACGTAGGTGCATTACATTGTGCCCACGTAGGTGTTTTGTTCTTTTTCCCTCATGAAGGAGTTGTTTACGCGGTAACCTGATGGAAAATTGACGGAATGAGTTGGAATCTGGTTGAGGGTTTGGCGGAAATGAGTGGCGTCATGTGTTTCGGTGTTTTTCTCATTATGAAACAGAATTGGTGTGTTAATAATTTCCTTTTTGCATGATTCAGCTTATGGAAGTATGTGGAAATTATTTTTGAAGTAAACGCTTTATTCTCTATTTGGTCTGAGAGTGTATTTTTTTCCGGAATTTTATAGGGGAAATAAATAAGGAGTAATAAGGAATGATAAAGGAAATAATTAAGCACAAATCATAATAGCTCATATTTTTCATAGAATGGTAAGATCACAGACAATAAGAGACAGACCGGTCAATAGGCGGGGCTTATCCAGAGAGCTCAAGCGGCGCCTCCGACAAGCGGTACCGGAATTAATCGATTAATTTAATATTTTTTAATCGAAATCTTTATACATTTTTTGGCGAAACTTGCAATATTCGATTTCGAAAGTAAACATGAAGTTTGTGAAAATCGTTTAATCGTACTCTTTTCAATTGTTTTCATGATTTATAAATCATTTTAACAGTTTCTTATTGCATTAAGATACATTTTATCTAGTTTCTTCTCTATTTTGCAATGTATTGGAAAATCTGTGTTGCATTCTTGAACTTGATTTCTAAGCCTGATAGAATTCAATATAATTCGCGTTAATTATAGGCGTATATATTTAATTCAGATAAAAATGAATGCTAGTATTATTATATACTTTTATTGTCAAGAATTCATTTCGAATGTGCCTGGGATCTGGGATTCGTATTTGCAAAAGATGTGTTCGTTTAGATTCACGAGGATTGCAACTTCATTTACACATCATGTTTGTCTTAAAAGACCAAGGGATTATAACAAATATTTGCAGTTATTGAAAAATGAGATTTAATAAAATCATTTAGGATTCATTATTTACTTGTGTGATTCTTGATTACTTTATATTTAAGCTTGTATTTTAACAATCGAGTTTTTCATCATGTGCGATCACGAAATTTTGTTGATGAACAAACCTTAATGATTTAATTTAAATTTTCTATAATAGCAAATTTAAAAAATTTGTTGAAAGAAAAGAAATTTTTTAATTTTAAAAAGCATTTAATGGGCTTATGTGATCGCCAAGGATCGCGATGCTGGTGATCCCATGGTCGATGGATTACGTCTTCTCAAAATGTCTCCATGGTTGCCAGACCTAAAAGCTTAACTGTAACCACAGTTTTAGTGCAGGTACCGCGGGTTGAGGGCGTTCGTGTCGTGGGCCGCCCATTGACCGGTCTGTCTCTTATTGTCTGTGGGTAAGATGTGAGAAGAGAGTAATTTTCAATGAGACCTCAAACGGAAATCTAAAGCTTTAGATGTGGGGATACCGAGCTAGTCTCAATTCCCGTGTTATTAAGATTTATGTTAAATGTGGTTTCTATTTGAATCCATTGGCGGCTCGTAGCTAAAATTATAGGGGGTGCTGCACCAAGTTGACAACGTGTACTTTAAGCGATATAATGCTAAATAAATGCAAAAAATGTGGATGAAAACCAAAAAAACTTTACTAAGATTTTCTCATGATAAGACAGCAAGAAAAATTTAGCAATCCAGTACAATTTCGAACGCTGGGGAACAATATTATGAGAACATTATTTGAATGTTGTAAGAGCACCCTTATTAAGTCAATTGTTTTTAAATTTTGAAATAACTCACAATTGGGTAATAGTTCAGACTACCTATAAAGAACTTTTGAAAGATAACCCCCAAAATTGAAAAAATCTAGGTTTTCTTTACATTTTTCACATTTCATGAAACTTAGTCAGAAAAGAGGGAATTAAAAAAGCGGGTCGTCTGGTCACCCTACGCTTAATTAACAATCAAAAACATGTCACTTACCTATTAACTCATTAATCCCATCTTACTAAGAAGTTGTTCCTAGCGCACTGAGAATGAAATTAACACTACAGAGAGCGAATCCAATTTGTTTTGTATAAAAAACCCCCTGCCTACTAAAAAGTAAAAAAAATATCCTTATTGAACAGCCGAATCAGCTGAACAGAATCGTTTCTTACGTTGAAAATAAAATCTAAATAAAAAAGGAAAAAAATGTTGTGAAAAAGCTATAAAGCCAATGTGATTTATTACTTAAAATCACTTGTTTTTCTTACCAATTTCTTACCTTTCTTTCAATGCTCGAGAAAGAAATTTGCTTGGCACACACCGTGGGCTGTTAAGACAGCAGCCCCTTTATCCCTAACAGATTCGCGTGCTAAGTTCTCGATATTTTGATTTGATATGATAGAGCTAATAACTCTTTAACAGTTTTTATACCTCGTTTGGTATATTTCTGGGTGCTGTCGACCCAGAAAGAAATCTATTGGCGAGACAGCGAAGTATTTTGACTGTTGTGCGTAAGGGGAGGGAATGATTACTAGCATTACGGCTAATAGCAGATAGTTATAAATTTAAAAAAATGGTTTAGGAGAAAAAATAAAGGGAAAAATGAAATAATTTTTTAAAAATATTTTTAAGATAATTAAATTGGAATTTTGGGAAATTTTGGTTAGGGGTGCTGCAGCCCCGCAGCCCCTATGGACGAGCCGCCACTGTTTGAATCATGAAAAGACGGTGCTTGCTTATTTCACTTACTATTTTTAATTCTTAGTTGGAAAGTTAAGGAGACATTTGCTTACTCTAAGATGAGTCACTTCATCTCTCTTTTTTTTGTATGGATGATAGATGCTGCCACCATCTATCGCCACCTCCACAATTTTGCCATGTCTCTGAAGGGTAGGGAAATAGTCTCCAGAAGACCTGGACCCATGTTAAACTGCTGCGACCGACAACAGGACTTTAAGGATTCACAGATTTAACTCACTATTTTTGAAGTAGACTGTAAAAATTATAAACAATCTATTTTTACTATGTATACATCAATGATTCTTATAAATTGTACTAACTATAGTAACTCGTCTAGTCATAGTAACTTGTTATTTTCCCCCTTACAAGAAAAGGCAACGATTTTAATTACATAAAAAGATAAACCTTTTGCCCTATTTTTTTGTTAGGGGAGTAGTTTCAGGTTCAACCCTTTTGTGCGTGCTCCAACTACTAAAAGACTAATACGAAGTGACTTATGAATTTTTTAAACAAGGTTATTAAACTTTAATTACAAAAATATGACTGACCTACTTACTATCTTCGATGTTGAACATCATTTTCTCATCTGTTAGCATCTTTATTTGTTAGTTTTCTAAAAAAGTTTTTATAATGAAACCACGGATCCATTTCTACGGAAAGATCATAATCTGATAGAAAAACCATTTATATCAGTATTTTCAGTGAACATAAGTCATTAGTTCAATTTGAATGTTACATTAGTTTAGATCTTGGATACTTTCGTGGATGCAACAATTAAAGAACTCTGGTTTCCGTTTTTCAAACATCATATCCGCTGTGACATAATAAATATTGCAGTATAAAAACCTCGAACAATTTGAAATAAATATATATTTTCGAAGTTCGTTTTTGCTTGAAAGACGTATGAAGCAAGACTCTTTAAAAGGTTAGATTTACGTTTTCTAAACATGGTAGTTACACTTACTCTAAAATGTTAATGTTAAATATTCAATGGCGATGTTAACCCGGGAGCACTCGCACTGGGTATGTCATACCCAGGCGCGCATTCTTAGTCTCATAGCGTTCCCCCCTTTTTTTCAAAATGTATGGGGTCTCGTGTAGCTGAGTTCAAGGTCACATTCTTCAAGTTTCAAGGTTAGATAAGAATTCAGGAATACGCGGTTTCCGGGAATCGAGGCTTTTGGGTATGAGATACCCGCGCGCGTGCCGGTAGAGGTGTTAGTTTTGGCTGTGGATTCCGTTCGATTGGTCGGTATAGCAGCTTTGTTCTTTGCTTGAGACAGTTTCTACCGATGATTTTGATTTTTTAGTGAAAATTAAGAAGACATTGGAGTTTATGATGTCCATTGTGCCATTGTGATAAATAAACAATTTAAGTGACTGAAGAATGTGTGATGAAATTGATGAAGAAAGTTCATCAAGCCTCGATTCTCCGGAAAATGGAGAATATTACCTCGGTAAAAGTGGATAAAAATAGATAAAAGTAAAGTTTAGAACCAACGTCAGAGTGGCGTTGAAAAATATTATAATAAAATTATTGAAAATAAAAGTGATTATCGAGCGCCTACTAAGACGCAATCAAAAAATGCTTTTGATACATCATCAGAAACTACCTCAGAAGAAGGAAACAATGCCAAATTGTAGAAAAAAGGGATACAAAAGATGTAAGGATTACTTTAGCAAAAGGGACTTGAAAATAAAACGCTAATGTGAAAGGTTACAGAAATATATTTGTGTGGAACACAGAACTCCAATTATGTAAGGATTGCACGAATAAACGTGAGAAAATTATATTCATTTAAGATACACAAATGATAGTTTATTGTTTGTGTCTTATTTAAAGTAATATTATTTGTAAAACCAAGCAGGTTGAGTGCTAAAACGCGAGAATTCATCCCTGGGTATCACATACCCACCTGCGAGTTCCCGCGTTCGTTTCATAGGTGCGACTGCTCCCGGGTTAATTTTGGTCTTAAATATTATATTACTGTAGAGGAGAGGATGGTAGTATGGAATACCATTTATATCTATTCGAATAACCCTACTGGTTTTAAATAAAAATCCACAAAAGCATTTTTACTAAATACTATTACTATTGGTAATGAAGTGTCAATAGTGGAATAAACCATTATTTATTTTAATGAAATTAATTTCTTTCGGGCTTGTAGGCCGTGGTCTATAAATAAAAGGTCCAGACGTTTCGTCGGAAGCTGCACTGTAAAAAAAACTGTAGAAAAACAGAAATTTTCAATAACAGTGACTTTATGTTTACAGAGCTATTCTGTCATGTAACATTCCCACCACACTTCTATTTATTTTATGTAAAAAAATAGCTTTTATCTAGTTTTTTAGCTTATCTGTACTTAAACAGAAACTTACTGCATCGAAAACCAATACAGCTATTGGCAACACTACACTGAATCTTCTTTGGTTCAGTGGTAGCGTGCGTGCTTAGCATGCGGTAGGTCGTGGGTTCTATCCCCGGATATTAATTAATTATAATTATAAAAAAAACTCTACTAAAATAAGTGCATGCGCACAAGCAGAAAATTACTGAGAGGCAACAGAAAAATCTGTAGCTCACTTGACGGAAAGTTTCTTTTTACAGCATTTACCTGTAGGTAACAGCTTTTTTCTGTTTACAGGATTTTTCGGCCTACAGAAATTTTCTGGCAACTTTTACTGCCAGAAATTTTCTGTTTTTTTGCAGGATTATTTTTTACAGTGTGTGTCCGACATCATCAGTGGAAATAAAACAGCGTCAGTTCACTGATCAGCGTCAGTGTGAACTGACGCTGTTTTATTTCCACTGATGATGTTGGACACAGCTTCCGACGAAACGTCTGGACCTTTTATTTATAGACCACGGCCTACAAGCCCGAAAGAAATGAATTTCATTAATCAAACCGGCTGTGAAAGTCTTCATGCTTACATTATTTATTTTGTTGTTATGAAAACAGGTGGTACTTTAAAAAAAAGTTACAAATGGCGAGTAATATGAAATAGTTGGGTAACGTAGAACAGTTGCTTACAACTATTGAAAAACTCATTAGACTTCAGAGAACATAGTTACATTAAACTATAAAACAAATATGTTCTAATAGTTTTTTTAGTCTATTTACTAAATTCACAAACATAATCTTCTTTTTATGCTCCAGTACAGTCAAGATGAGCTAATAAAGAACAGTTAATGCATTGAATTAAAATTTCTCCTCGTTGATTTTCGGAAAAATTTCCGTTACAAAAGATACATTCAGCATCTTTGTTTTCCAGTACTTTAAATGATGGCATGAAGTCAATTTCAGAATGGATCTAGTGTTCCATAATACCCGACACGCCATCCTGAATTATGAACCATTTTACTGATGGATAAAACATTGATAGCTAAAAACGACTACAGCATAAAAAACTAATATTACTGGTAGATAAAAAATGTTTGAACCTTGACCGACAAAAACTCTCGAAAATCCCAAAACACACTTTGTTTTGCAGCGACTGACGACAACAACAAGAAGTTAACTCTTTGTAAGAAGTTAACACTGTATCATGGGAGTCTTTCTTAAGTCTTTCATGGTATTCCCGAGGGATGGCAGCCCAAGAGATGACTGAAATTTCGGTGTTCCATATTCTCCGACTATTCCAAAATACACTCCTCTCCTCTACGTTTGTAATTATATATTATCTGTACGTTAAAATGTTTTTAGTTTTTAATACAATATACAATGTTATGTCTTAATCAAAAATAAGCAATCAAAAATAGAGTAGAAGCACCAGTTACAGACAGTTTTTCTTTTAAATCTGAATAATAAGTGTTCTGTAGTGGTGTCAGACAGTTAGCTATCATTTTTTTTTAAGGAGAGGGTTTTACGTATGACCATGAAAAAAAGTTAGCTTAAAAAGGTTTTTAAATGGTTAAACAGCAATTTTTAAAAAGTTTCTATTAGATCGACGTGAATCATGACGATCGCTTATCGGGTTTAATAAGTATAAAATTTTTGAAATTATTCTTCCTTTGAAATTCTTCTTGTACTTTTTTATATTATTGGTTTTTCTCAGAAAAAAATATCTACATGAGATCATTGTCTTTTAGTAATTCAATTTTTTAAAGTCTTCTTCTAAAGGACTTTATGAGGGTGTTTTTTCTTCATATAAAAAAACGTTTACAGACCATTACAGGCACCCACACACATATCGTCGCTGTGAAATCAAACCGGCATATCTGCAAAGTGCACATTTTTCACTAGAGAGCGCTTTGAAGTTTTCGCAGGTGATACTTAAAATAATAATAAAAATATAATGTTGTGAGATAATTCAGTTTTACTTAGATGACGGACATCTTTCCACCTTGAAGGTTTTGAAGCAACTGGTGTATTGCGCAATAAATCTGTCTTCTGATAAACAAAATGGCTATTCCCGATAACAGCCATACAGGTCCAACCCGATCAAACGGAGTTTTATTGAACTTAGCAATATGCCGGTTTGACATAAAAATAGTCGAGGGAAAAGAGAATTTTGGACACCAATAACTCAATTTTTGCAGTTATACCGGTTTGATTTTACAGCAACGATATGCCTGTAATTTGGAGCATGAATGTTTTTCACGTAGATCAGAGTCAGACATGAGTGACTTTTTCTCGTTCTTTTCCCTCTTTTTTTATGTTTCTCTCTATTACTAGTTTTCCTCTTAAAACTTGTTCCCTCTTTTCCTATGTTTTTCTCTTGTTCCCTTTTTATATTTCCTCTCTTTTCTCCCTTTATCTCTTTTTTATCTACTTCTCCGTTTTCCTTTCTTTCTATTTTTCTCTGTTTCTCTCTTTTCCTCCGTTTTTCTCTTTTAATTCTTTTTTTCATTTCTTTCTCTTTTTCCTTTTTCCATGTTTCTTTTTTTCTACTTCTTAATATATTTCTTTTTTGACTCTTTTTCTATTTCTCTCTTTTATAACATTTTTTCCGTTTCTCTGTCTCTCTTTTTTATCTTTTTTTTCAAATTCTCTCTTTTTATCGTTTTCCACTTTTCTATTCTTTTTTTTGCCAACCGGTCTCCCTCTTTTTTCTGTATTTTCTCTTTCTTTTTCTGCTTATATCTCTCTTTTCCACTCACCCCCACCCATTTTTATGTTTTTATTGGATTTTCCTTTTTATTTTTAATTCTCTCTTTTTCTTTTCTTATCTTTTTTATCTTTTCACACTTTTCTCGGTTTTTTTATTTTGTCCTTTTTTCTTTTTTACTTTCTTTTTTTCTTCTTTTATTTCATTTTTTTGATTCCTTTCTTTTTACCATTCTTTTCTCTTTTTTATCGGTTTCGCTCTTTCATCTCTCTTTTCCTTTTCCAATCCTTCTTTTCATTCTCTTTTTAATTTGTTGGGTTCAAAAACAGAGAGAAACATAAATAAGAGAAAGAAAGAAAAGATAAAACGAGCGAGTAAACTAGAGGTAATGAAAGAAAAGAGAAACAAAAACAAAAAAAATATACAAAAAAGAAAAGTGAAATAAGAATAAAAACAGTGAGAAAACGAGGGAAATAAGTAGACAAAAAAAGGAGAAACAGAAATAAAAAAAGAAGAAAAAACAAGGAGAAAAATAGTGAGAAAATTATAAAGAATAAAAAAGAATTAGAACATGAGAGAAAAAAGAACAAAAGTGTGAGAAAACGAGAGAGAGAGAACTAAAAAGGAGAAAAAGATAAAAAAGAGAGAAAAAACAAAAAAAAGAAAGCCGAGAAACAGATAAGAGGAAGATGAAAAGGGTCAAACACGTAGGAAAAAGAGTGAAAAAAAACTAAATGAGAAACAAAAGAAACAAAATGGGGAAAAGAAAACAAAAATAATGAGAAATAAAAGAGAGGAAGTAAAGAGAAAATTAATAAGAGAGACAGAAATATAAGACAGGGGTACGATTCCTGGGGCCCGGGCCCGAAGGGGGCCCAGGGCCCATTTATTTTTATATTGAGAACTTTCAGGCATATCATTTTGAATATTTTGGAAACTAATTTGTTCACCTAGAAGACAAAAAATGAGTAAATTCCCAGTTTTCTAGAGGGAATATTTTCTAGAGGGAATATTTTTAATGATTGTCAAAAAAACGTAATCTAGCATAGATAATCTATCCCCCATCAACTTTTCAGCATCGCCATTTCCAACCGACGAAAATGCTCTTCAGCCCCCCCAACTGCAGCTTGTACAACGACCTTCCCTCGGACATCCCTTACAAGCGCAGCCTGCACTTGAACGTCATCGGCAGCGTGACCACCATCCTCATCGCCCTCACCTCCATCCTCGGGAACATCGCGGTAGTGAGCGTCTCCTGGTTCGACGAAGCCCTCCGCATGCAGACGGGGAACTTGCTCGTGGTCTACCTCGCGGTCACGGACATCTTCACCGCACTCTTCGTCATGCTGCCTTCCGCCATCGCCGTGCTCTACGACACCTGGGTGTTGGGGTACGTGCTCTGCAAGGCCAACGCCACCTTCAACTACATGTTCTTCTGTTCGTCGTCTTTCAACATAGCCCTCATCAGTCTGGACCGCCTGGTGGCCGTGCTGTACCCTCTTCGATACTCCACCTGGATGACGGGCAGGCTCATGTTAAAACTATGCGGAGGCCTCTTCGTGCAGAGCTTGGCCATAGGCCTGACCAGCGGCGTTCCCTATTGGGCCGGGTACGACTACCTGGAGGGCGTTTGCGCCATGAACTACACCATCTTGCTACAAGGACTCGGCAACATCCAGGCGTTGGCCATCGTGGCGTCCTTTTGCTGTTGCTTAGGACCGGCGATCATCATGGGGGTCTGCAACGCCATCATGATCATCAAAGCAAGCAAGTACAAGAAGACTGCGCAGGTCCTGTTCGTAAAGAGGAGTAATTTCTTTTCCGAGATGCAAATGAGGAAGACCATCAAGAGTTTGCTGGTTGTCGTGCTGACGTATTACGTGTGCTATACGCCATATACGGTGATGAAGCAGATTAAGATTTATAGTGGATGCTCCGGGCCGGCTTGGTTTAGTTATTTCACTAGTATTCTCATTTTTATTGCGTCCGCAGCCAATCCATTCATTTATGCTATTTTTAGGAAAGATTATAGACGCGCGTTTAAGAAGTTTTTCAAGGGTTTGTTACGTAAATTCTGTCGTTAAGTTGCAAAAGAATTAAATTTTTTTTGGCAAAGGAAATCTTCAAAAGTCTACAAATTATATTAGATATTGCATAAGACCATAATTCATTTCTACTGTTACTCGTAGATCATCAGACTAAGGAAGCATCACTGGTTAAAATCAATCGCCTTTATTACGGCAAACAAAGTTACATCATATCAATCATTCTAATCTAAAATCAACATATATTTATACAAAAAGGACAGACGTTGACGTCACAAAATTTACATAAAAGAATCGTCTTCTTCGATTTACAAAATAAAATATCTAAACTATTCACAGAGTAATATTCGCAAATCAGCTCCCAAGAGGTAACATCCTGGGCCCCCATGACACCTGTCATCAAAATAAATTAATACACAAAATTCACTTCAAAAATAGATTATTCTCAACTTAATCACTTGGAGAATCTAAAACAGAATAATATGTTAATACAAAATAATACAATTCTTTAAACGTCCACTGGTAGTTTAACTAATTTATGAACTGGTCTTTTAAGTTCTCCAGAACTGGTTCTTAAATGGACAACTCGTACAATTTCGTCACATCCTCTGTAAACCTTTACAACTCTGGCCAATTTCCACTTTAGTGGGGCTAGGTTGTCATCTTTTAGGAGAACAATGTCGTTCACCGACAACTGTTCACTAGGTGTTTTCCATTTCTTACGCACCTGTAATTGCGTTAAATAGTCTTTTGACCAGGACTTCCAGAAACATTGAGAAATCTGGGTCAAGAGACTCCACCTTTCCCGGAAAGGAATCTTTTCAGAAGTTACGTCCGGCTCAGGAACTCTCTTGAAGTCCGTGCCAATAAGAAAATGGCCCGGCGTGATCACTGAAAGATCACCTGGATCATCTGAGGTAGCAACCAAAGGTCGTGAATTCAAAACTGCCTCGACCTCTGCTAATACAGTGGAAAACTCTTCCTGTGAAAGAATATTTGAACCTATCACTCGTTTCAAGTGAAACTTCATCGATTTGACTGCTGCCTCCCACAGTCCTCCAAAGTGGGGTGCAGATGGAACATTCAAGTTCCACTTAACTTCTTCCCCCGTGAGAAAGTCACCTATGGCTTTTAAAGAACACTCTTTTAGATAGTTCTTTGAACCAACAAAGTTAGTTCCACAGTCACTGTACAGTTCAAGAGGTTTCCCTCGTCTCGCAATGAACCGTTTTAAAGCCGCTATGCAAGTTTCAGTGCTGAGATCACTTACGATCTCTAGATGCACGGCTTCAGTTGTAAAGCAAACGAAAATACAAACGTACATCTTAAGTGGCTTTACACCTCTTCCTCGTCGAGGTGTAATGAGGAAAGGACCCGCAAAGTCCGTTCCGCAACGTAGGAATGCTCGTCCAGGATTAACTCGAGCTGATGGAAGGTCTCCCATCATTGGAATTACAGTCTCAGCTCGTAACCTGGCACAAACGATGCACTTTCGTAATACACAACGAATTGCAGATTTTGCACCAACAATCCAGTACCTCTGCTTGATAGCAGAATTAAGCAGCTGCATGCCTCCCTGCATGTAGGTGAGACGATAATATCGCACGATCAATTTCGTAACAGGATGATTTTTTGGTAATATTAACTGGTGTTTTACCAGTTCAGGTAGGCTAGCATTTCTTAAACGCCCACCAACACGTAAAAGTCCGTCACTGTCCAAAAATGGATTTAAACTGTTCAAAGGACTTTTCTTTTCCACCTTAGACTTCTCTAGCAGTGCTATTTCGTCACTAAACACACTTCGTTGAACTATTTTAATTATAGTTTTATGCGCTTCCTGTAGCTCCCATGTCCCTAAGAAAGGATTCAGCTTCCTATCCCCTTTAAGTATTCTTAGAAACCTTAAACACCATGCTACAACCCTCTGCAACTTGCTCCAGACTGACACCCTATTCCAAAGTTCCTCAACCACGTTTACTTTTACGACACACAAGTATTTACAGTCTCTACAACGGACTCTACCATAGTCTCTACCCTATTCTCTACCCTCTGCTCTGGTCTACACTCGTTTCCCAAACTTAACCAAGCTGGACCGTACCACCATTTATTATTACTTACTAAATTTTCCGCTGAAACGCCTCGGGTTAACAAATCCGCGGGGTTATCATCTGTAAGACAGTAGCCCCATTCACTCGGACTGGTTTTACCCTGAATTTCGATAACCCGGTTTTTTACAAACTGCTTCCACCTTTTTGCACAGCCTTTAACCCAACACAACGCAATAGTAGAATCACTCCAATAAACCATTTCTCTAATTCTATCTCTAAAAATACCCTTAAGATAGTCTCCTATTCTAGCACCTATTACCATCCCAATAAGTTCAAGGCGAGGTAAAGGCAACTTCTTCAATGGTGCCACCCTACTCTTGGACATGATAAACGACACTCTAACATCCCTATTACTATCCTCGTACCTAAAATATCCAACGGCTCCATACGCACAAAGTGAAGCATCGCAGAAAATGTGTATCTCAACTTGCCCTTCCGTACAATCCTGAAAACAATACCTCGGAATGGCAATGTTACCCAATTCGCCAACTTCCTTACACCAAGCAACCCACTTTAGTCCCAAATCCTCTGGTAGCTCATCATCCCAATCGCATCCTCTTTCCCAAATTTCCTGCAACAATAATTTAATACGCACAACAAAAGGAGCAATTATACCCACTGGATCAAAAATCTTAGCTGCTGTCTGCAGTACACATCGCTTACTAGTTCTCAAGGCTTTCCATTTATTTGATAAACCTTTTAGATCTAACGTTAACTCATCTTTTTCGGGATCCCAATTTAACCCTAAAACTTTTAACTGTTTTTGGTTTACTCTCTTCAAACTTTTTGATGTGATGTTTGATTGTACAACTCAAAATAAATGGACTAGACTTACACCCAAATGGCAACCTTGTCATTCTCATAAACTTATACCTTTTACTAGAGTTGTCTGAAACCCAAAGAAATTTTAGGAAATCTCTATCCTTCTCGGAAATTCCTATCATTAGAAAAGCTTTTTCGATGTCCCCGTTAAGTGCTATTTTGTGACTTCGAAATTTTAGAATCACATCCAAAATATTGGGATTCAGATTCGGACCTGTTTCTAAACAATCGTTAAGAGAAATATTCCCCTTTGTTTTAGAACTACAGTTAAAGACTACTCGAACTTTTGTAGTTTCTTTATCCTCTCTAACCACCGCTCTATGTGGCATGAAATACTCGTGATCACCCCTCTCACACTCTTCTATGATTCCATTTTGATTTTGATTCTTTATTATCTCCCCATACTCCTTGGCAACCCAATCACTTTTCTTAAAACTCTTTTCTAACTCATTAAATTGCTTTTTAGCCAACAAGTAATTGTATGGTTTAACCTTTCAAACGAAGATGATTCAACAATTTGCCAAAACGCATCGGCACCGATTAACACCTCAATGTTTGTATCACTTTCACAACAATCGGCTAAATCTAATCCACGTGAACTCATTAAATTTTGTAATTCAACATTTGGAATAGAAACGTTTGCCGCTGTAATAGTATCTGACACTAAAACTTCTATTTCTATAAACTGATTAGGTTTATATCGACTGGACAGTCTTAACTCAACTACTTCATATGATTTTTCTATAGGTTTGGTTGAACCAAAGGAAAAAACTAACAACCTTTCCTCTCTGATCGGTTTAAGATTAAGGCAAGTTACTAGATCTTTACTACACCAACTTCTTTCAGACCCATTATCACACAAGATTCGAGTTACTTTGCTAAATTTAGATTTTCCTATTCCACTCGCATATACACTACAAGTGAGCAGTAGCACAGAAGGAATTTTACCCGATCTCGAAACCGAAGAATTACATTGAGTTTCTCTAGTATCAATGTTTTCCTTTTGACCCTCATCTTTCGATACAGTTTTATTTTCTTTAGGAAAGTGAATCATACTGTGATGCGATTTCCCGCAAAAACAATTTTTAGCTTTACAGTATCTAGCATTGCACCCATTAGAAAGGCATTTAAAGCAAAGTTTATTTAGTTTAACGTATTCAAACCTTTCGTTCACTAACAAGTTTTTAAAGTTAGGACAATACTGTAATGCGTGATTATTCTGATTACCCTTACACAAACAAGTGTGATTTCTCACTCCCGATACATATACATTAGAAACACTTTTAGAATTATACTTTCGATACCTATTTGTATAACTACCTTCATCCCTCCTATAATCATTACCCGAGAATGATTTTGCGAAAAGAGATTACGATTTTTGCTTCCCCTTTGAAGACAAATATATCACACTCTCTACCTAAAGTAGATGGTTCAAACCATGTCTCACCCTGCTTCACAGCTATGTGAGATTTCAACTCGCGATCAAGCTCACTAAATACTTTATCAGAGACAATAAGCTCACAAACCGATTTTAAGTCTTTTACATTCCTAAGCTGGCAGTAACTCAAAATTTGCGCTTAACCTTGTCGCAAATTGCACGTAGTTTTCCGAAGGTCTCTTTTGAGCTAATCGAAAATAGTTATAACACTCCTGGGGTGTTGGCTGAAACTCTGACAAAATTATGGATTTAAGTTTTTCGTAATCATTTATGTCTTCCTTCCTTACATAAACCATCAAATTGTTAATCTTTTCACCTAAAATATTTAATAATATTTCTGCTTTTTGAGTTTCCGGTACCCCTTTAGTTCTGAAAGCCTGCTCGATTGACTTGAAAAAGAGATTAAATGATTCTGCTCTCGTAGGTACAGAAATAGTCAACGTTTTAACACTTTTGATCAAGGATTCAAGATCCCGATTCACCCTTATTCTCAAGCAATCTTTCCCTACGTAAATTCTCCAATTCCAGCTCTTTTTCTATTTTTTTCAACCTAATAGCCTCAACTTCCGGATTTGGACTAGCTTTCATTTTTTAAACTGCAAGCCTCTCACTTTCTAGTTTTAGCTTGTTTTTCTCTAAATACACTCTATCTGCTTTATCCCTTTTTTCGGCCTCTTTAGCTTCTTTAACAGATTTAATTATGGATTTAACTAGATCGGTTTCTGATTGATAAATCTCACTCGCGCCTATTGAATTTCTTATTTCAATAAATTTATCACTTTTTAACTCTATACCCAGCTCAGACGCTAACATTACTAACTCATCCTTACTCAAGGAATTAATATTAGTCTCCATTTTAAAGGTCTAATCTGTAACCCACACAAATCAAATACACTAATCCTATCCAAACTAATTTATCCAATCGACCCAATATTCAATAACTACAACCTAATCCAACCATGTCTAACCTAATCGCATTTGCATCCAAATAACAACTAGACCAAAGATAATACACGACCCAACTTACGTAATCAAAACGAGCCTTCACTCGAGAACCACAGCAACTTGACTTCACCCCAACACTACTGCGAATCCAACACCAAACTTCCGTAGCCCTACAAAACGACGAGCAGCCTAAAGTAGACCTCTCTACAACTCCTAAACAACACTACAATGGCCAGCACCAATCCATCCCGCTACTTCTGACACCAAAAAAATGTTACTCGTAGATCATCAGACTAAGGAAGCATCACTGGTTAAAATCAATCGCCTTTATTACGGCAAACAAAGTTACATCATATCAATCATTCTAATCTAAAATCAACATATATTTATACAAAAAGGACAGACGTTGACGTCACAAAATTTACATAAAAGAATCGTCTTCTTCGATTTACAAAATAAAATATCTAAACTATTCACAGAGTAATATTCGCAAATCAGCTCCCAAGAGGTAACATCTACAATAGAATCATGGAAAAACAGTTTTTTAATGAAATGATCTAATTTAAAATTAAGAGAGTAAACGAGATAAACATTTAAGATCAATTATACTTATAATAGATTAAATATCAAAATGTTTATCACAAAAATAATTATCACAACTATTACAAAATATTTATTGTTGAATAAACATTTCAATGTTTTATTAGTTTATTAGTATCCAATTTGCTTCTCTTTTAAAGAAATAAATTAGTTTGATATAAATTTAATGTTATTGTTAATTTTTTGCATTGAGACCATTGTCTCTAAGTGACTTTCTTTGTAATATATTGGAACTCGGAAATAGTAATAAAAACAATTTCATTTTTTTGTGAGAAATATGCCCGTGCCAGTCATTTTAGAATACTATTTTGTTTTCATTTCAGTTATTCATAGGTCAATTTAGTTGATGAATAATGAAATAATTTCTTCTTATGTGGCACCTTTTAATTGAATATCGAGGCATCTTATACAGGGTGTTTCAAAATTGCGTTGCACGGCTTTTATTCGGAACAAACGCCTCCTAGGGTCATGGAAGTAAGGTCTACCTCTAGGTAAGTGACCCTGTAGAATTCATTGAGATGAATTACAGCGCCCCTAGCGGCGAAATTAAAAAGTTAAAAAAATTAATTTAAAAACTAAAGGAGAAATACCTCAATGAAAGTATTGTTGCCAACTTCAAGAAGAACTCACTGTAAAAAATTTGATCAAAATCTATCTATCTATCTATCTATCTATCTATCTATATATATATATATATATATATATATATATATATATATATATTTCCCTTACGTGACGCTGATTTTTGGCGGTATTTGTTTTCTCCCGTTGGCAACGGTTGGTTTGTTTTGTTTACTTTCGTATAAATTCAAAAGCAATCTTTTAATTTTATTTTTATTAAGGAGTTAAGTAGAGCTAGAAAGTATTGGGTTGTCCCATAAGTTCTGTTACTTTTTACAAAGTTTTGTGTTTGAAAATTTTTTATGAAAAAATGGCAATAGGTGGAGATTTCAAACAAAGGGGATTTTGATTTATGTATATTTATGAAGATAATGAGTGATTTTGGTAGTTCTTGTGATATTATTTCTTTTCAAAATGGTGGTTTGAAAAAAAGACCGCAAACGACTATTTTCACTCAATTTTTTTCTTTTGTTTAAAAATCTAGGAAGAATGCATAATTCATGGCTATATAAAGTTTTACTGTAAGTTTGAAATGTTTAGTTCAAGATGTCATAGTTTCAAGATAATTCAATAAGTTTAACTTAGGAAATTCTGGTCTCAAACATAACATCTTTTGCAAAAAGCTTACTTCAGTAATGTTAGTCATTTCAAAGAAATTTTCACGAAATAAGCATCAAAATCAATAAAAAAGCTTAGGAAAGAACCAAGTATTCAAAATATTCAGTATATTAAATTATATCTGAAATTAAGTTGAAAACCAGGATCACATTTACTAACAAAATCTTTAAATACTCTAATATCAATATTTTTTCTCTTGGCTAGTTCAGACTGATATGAAACCCTAGCCTTCAAACAAATACTCGAACAATTAGGGGGATGATCAGTTATGGGATAGTTAATTATTGCAGATTTGACCTTTACATTATTAGTTATTCGATAAAAAATATGATCGATACAAGAACTTGAATCATTAACCATCCTAGTGACCCCATAAGTATCAAGTTTAAACCCTAGCGTTGAGATAATGTTAAGATAATGACGATAATGGTTCAAATTGAAAAAATTTTTCACAGCTACAATGCATATATTTTACTTGAATAAACGATTGTTCCACATTTATGAGGTCTTCCTGCAACTACGGAATTTTATTGGGAGTCTCCAGAACAATTAGGGTTCTTATTATTTGAGTTTATGTGGTCGACTGTTCATTTACTGGGAGTGTTCATTCACTGGGAAACCCACCCTATTAACATTTTGAATTGGCAGACCACTATTTTTGAGTCTAAGGTTGAAATCTTTTATAAAAAAAGTACTTATACATCTACTAACCAAAAGAGAAAAAAAATTCTATAATAATTTTATGGGTTGGTATCTCTCTATTCTTAAAAAAAAGTTTTTGGTAAATGGTTTCCAGAGAAAAACTTTTTAACTACTGAACCGAATGACACATATCTGGTATCAAAATGTCCTGATTCTTTCCGGATTTCCGAGTAAGCTATTGGATTTTTCAAAAAAATTCTCAATTTTAAAATATTTCCATTTTTTTAGATTTCGGATAAAGTCGCAGTTACAAAGCAAGAAACTATGAATTTTAAAACAATTGAAAATATATTACACTGGTTTTTTTAATATTCAAATACATTAAATAATCTTTCTATTTATAACACGAATTAAAAAAATACATTGAATTATTTTTAACGATATTTATATTTGTGTTGTTCAAACGATTTTAATTAAACTAATAAATAAATAAAATAATAAAAATAAATTAATTTATCTTTTATTTTTTAAATTATAAATTGATATTTTTATATTTATCTTTGTCATTGTGGCAACCTAATTACTATATTTACAATTAAATACAAACTCGCTTTCGGAAATTTCGAACTTTTGCATTTATTTATTATTATTACAATGGTTATTATTTTTATATCCTTTTGCAAGTATGTTTTTAAAGGTAATAAAATTAAACTTTTAATTTCATAATGCCAAAACGTAAAAAACTAGATATCACGGGTAAATGTTTTAGAAATAAAGATAAAAATCGAAAATGTTTGAAGTCTAGACATTTGTGTCATTGCTATGAAGCTGACACAACTTCGACGTTTGTTTGTCCTCATGAAGGTAAAATTCTAAATTTTCGTGATGTTTACGATAGTTAAATTTTTCGCAGACAATCGATACAGATTAAATTTTATCAAATTTTAGGAAAGTAAAATTTATTCCGGAGATGTTTCAGTGCTTTTTAATTGATCTGTGAAAAAACATTACCTTGGGGAAATGGTAAAAGACTGTTCACATTGCTCTGCTGTTAATTTTCTTGGAATTAAAGGGCGATCCACCAATTCATGTTGTCATAAACGAACTGTTAAAATTCCACCACTGAATGAATACCCCCCATTTTCGAAAGAATATCCCGGAGAAGTAGTACCCCTGTTTTAAGATTGTTTTATAAAGTGAGTAATCGCAGTGAGCTGGGTTTTGTGAGGGTTGCAAGGATTGCAAAGCGATCCAAAGTTTCTGCGTTAGCAGTTAACGGGGGTTGGCGAGCGATAGCGAGCAGGGGGCGGTAGCTCCCTAGTTTAATAAGAAATATAATTTTCAAATAATATTCCCCATTGTATTACCAAATCCATATTAAATTAGAGTTAAACTATGAAAATAGGCCTGAATACTCTGTTTATTGCTGAAACCTGTTAAATATTTCAATAGTATTTTTTTTTAAAGAATAAAAACTTTTAAAAATTGTTTTTGTTTGTAGAATATCCATAGGAAAAAATTACTAAACATCTTCATAAAAATGTAGTGAGCTTCTTACAGTTTTTCACGTTTTTCTCCAAACAAGAAAAGTGGCGTTTTAGAACTAAGCGATTAAATTATGGGGAATGTGCAATTACTGAAAAATGATATTATAGAAGTTAAAAAAAAACTTTTTACCCATTTTTTTTCAGGAAACAAGAAGTTTTCGCAAAAAGCAAGGTGCAATGATTCCGTTTTACAAGGATAAGAAAACTGGATTGTTCAAGTGCTATTTTGATCTAGATATACATTCGAAAGTAGGAAACTGTGAGTTAGACCTCAGCAATTTTCCAACTTACAATGGAAAGTGTCTGGTTATGACTGCAGAGAAATCTAATTACAATGAGTAAGTGTGATATTATATACTATATTGGGTAGTAAATTATAAAAGTATTAGTTTTGTAGCAAGAATTGTTGTGTTGGTTTGTGTTAGAGATGAAAAAGAATCTTTATAAACCATTTTAAACCCACACACTGAATTTTTTACACTATTTTTATTTAATTTTTCACAGTAAAAAAGACGTGGAAGAACTAAGATCACATCTGCCCAACTCACAAGAAGTCTGTATTATAGGAGGCACTCATGCCTTGCACATAGAAAATGCTGAGCAATTCATAAAAGAGGTCACAAAATTCATAAATGAAGATTGATATGAGCTTGTATTATCCAATAAAATTTTTCTGTACCAAATTTTTTGTTTGATGTTTTATAGATATTAAAACTAAAAATAGTAGTACAGGGTGTTCGGAAACACCGTGGACAAACTTTGAGAGGGATAGAGGGGACCTACTAGAATATTTGGAATAGGAATGGAGGGGGGTCGCAGATGCACCGTTAAAGAGCTAGAACCCCTAATGTAGTTCGAGGGCGTTACAAAAGGCGATTTTCCTAAGGCCCGTTTTACAAAACAAAACATAATAGAATGAAAAAATTATTGCATGAGGTATAGCAGTATCCATACTACTTCTACCATAAATTTGAACAAAATTGGACCACTTGTTAACCCGTGGGGCGAGTTATAAAAGGTGCAATATTTGTTCTCTTAGTGTAATGGTATTTTTAAACCAATTAAAAAAAAAGAATTACACTAAGGGAACACATATTGCAAGTTTTATACCTCACCCCACGGTTTTTTTCATTCTACTATGTTTCGTTTCGTAAACCGGTTCTTAGGAAAACCGCCTTTTGTAACACCTAGCTCATTAACGGTGTAACTGCGACCCCCCTTCCTATACCAATTCTTGTTCGTCTAGGTGTACTCTAACACCCCTAGAAGTTTGTACCATGAATTAAGGACCACCCTGTATATAGATAACAATAAATATGATTTAAATATTTTAAATAATGATTTCAATGTTTTATTAATTAGTTTTTGATTGTTTACTTTGGATTAATCTCAAAGGAACATCATCAAGAATTGAGGAAAGTATTCCAGTATTGTTAATTTTTTGCTTCAAGTGATCGGAAGTTTAATTTAAAAATTCTTTATTATAATTTGGCTTGGAAAATTTTCTGGAAAATTTTACGTTTCAAAATTTTCCGGAAAACTCACATCTCTGTGTATGTGGACGCATCTCCGTCTAAACTACGTCCCAAGCGTGTAAAAACTCGGTATATAGAAGTATCTCAAGGCGAGGAAGATCACTGCAACGTTTTCCAAGTTTAAAAATAGAATATTTACGAGTAATTCACGAATTTATAGCTAAAAACGCTTATTTATCCATTTTTCTACTTGAGTAGATCTGTTTGACTCACTATTGTAACCGAGATTAAAGCCTCAAAAATTAAATATTTTTTCGACCAGGGAGCTACCGCCCCCTGCTCGCTATCGCTCGCCAACTCCCGTTAAGTGCTGACGCAGAACCTTTCAAATTGCTTCGCAAAACCCAAATCACTTGAACTTCACAACGAACGTCGAAGTTGTGGCAGTTTCATAGCACACATGAATTTCTAGGCTGCAAACATTGGCACTGTATATTTGGACGGCCTTTTTTCAACTAAACTCTACTCTAATTTCCACGGCTCGGCGTTCCATTGGTTCCATCACTAAGCGCCGAGACTGCTACGTAATCACGAGACCTACAGCGCATGCGCCACTGGCCATTTTGGCCGTCCAAATATACACTTCAGCAAACATTTTCGTTTTATATCTTTACTTCTATAACATCTACCCGTGATATTTGATCTTTTGCGCTTAGGCATTATGAAATTTAAAATATTTTATTACCTTAGAATCATACTTTCAAAAGGATTTTTAAATAAGGTACTAGCTGTTACAACCCGGCAAAGCCGGGTTTTACAGCTAGCCTTCTTTGGCGCTGAAGCGAGATTCGCTCGTTACTTAACTGTTCGTATTTATTCATCCTCTATCATTAAATATGCAGTTTTAATTCATTACCTTCGAAAGACGTTTTGTCTCCGATTTCACATGGCATTGTCACAAATTTATCACATTGAAATAATTGTCATTTAAATTCGACAGGTCGTCAGCCCAATCCACCTAACTGGATCTGTACAAACTTGTACTACAACTTGTAAACTTGTACAAATCTTACTACCTCTAAATAACCCAGTTTATGTGGCATTTTCCCAAAACCTTCCATTCTTAAATTATTATAAGAAATACTTCAATCAAATCTGTAGCAGTAGTCCAGTAACTTGGTAGTTTTTTCAGGAAAAAAATACAGTAGTTGTTTTTTCAACGGTTTTATATGTTTTCGAGGGTGCTGAATCCGAATCTGAACTTTGCATACAAAATTTCCTAGTGCGTTTTAAGAAAATTCGAAAAAATCCTGAAATTTCACCTCATTTTTTGATTTTTTGTTTGTAGAACGGAAAGTATGGGTCTCTCATGAAAATGTTAAATAAAAAAATAAAGAAGATAAAACAAGCTACAAAATTGTCAATTACAACTTTTTTGTCAGACTAATAGTTTGGCAGCTAGAGCTCGCTGAAAGTAGGGCATATTTCGCAATCCAGAAAATGACCCATATCTTCCTTAAAAAGTCAGATTTTGATTTAGATAACTAAGATAAACTACTTTAATAATGTCTTACATGATATAATCCTACTTTTTGTCCCAATAATTATTAATAAAATGAATGTTCTTTAAGAATTTCCTCCCCCAAAACGCAGGTTTTTTAGGCAATAAAAAATTCAGTTTCTATTAATTCCATTAAAATTAATTTGAAACACTAGTTCAGTTCAAAGTTTCACTAGTATTTACAACAGGGAAAAAATACTCTTTTTAGATGCAAGTTTGATTTTCTGGATTTTTCGCCGCCAGAGCGAAATATGCCCTATTTTCAGCGCGCTCTAGCTGCCAAACTATTAGTCTGACAAAAAAGTTGGAATTGACAATTTTATAGCTTGTTTTATTTTCTTTATTTTTTGTATTTAACTTTTTCTTGAGAGACCCATACTTTCCGTTCTACAAACAAAAAATCAAAAAATGAGGTGAAATTTCAGGGTTTTTTCGAATTTTCTTAAAACGCACTAGGAAATTTTGTATGCAAAGTTCAGATTCGGATTCAGCACCCTCGAAAACATATAAAACCGTTGAAAAAACAACTACTGTATTTTTTTCCTGAAATACCCCTTTTTTGACACCAAGTTACTGGACTACAGTAAAATTTTTGAATTAAATGTGCCTAGTATTCCATTGGGATAAATCTAGTGAACCGTCAAATCTTTGAAGTTTAACTTCAAAGTATATTTACTTCACGTTCTTTTAACATTAGAGCAAAATTAAAAGAACGTGTAATTTAAAAATGGAAAGTTTTGGAGGAACGTGACATATTATTGGCTCATCTAGGGGTGGAAAGCTTCCATTTAAGACCAAGTTTGTCCAAATCGGTTCGGGGGTTCGGCCTGGCGGCCGGAGGAACGGAACCTCTCCATAGAGTTAACATTAGAGAAAAGTGAAATGAACGCATAATTTAAAAATGGAAGGTTTTGGAGGAACGTGTTATATTATTGGCTCATCTAGGGGTAGAAAGCTTTCGATCAAGACCGAGTTTGTCTAAATCGGTTCAGGGATTCGACCTGGCGGCCGGCGGAACGGAACCTCTCCATAGAGTTAACATTAGAGCAAAACGAAAAGAACGCATAATTTTAAAATGGTAGGTTTTGGAGGAACGTGACATACTATTGGCTCATTAAGAGGTGGAAAGCTTTCGATCGAGACCGAGTTTGTCCAAATCGGTTCAGGGGTTCGGCCTGGAGGCCGGCGGAAAGATCTCCCATTGAGTTAACATTAGAGCAAAACTAAAAGAACGCATAATTTTAAAATGGAATGTTTTGGAGGAACGTGTTATATTATTGGCTCATCTAGAGATGGAAAGCTTTCGATCAAGACCGAGTTTGTCCAAATCGGTTCAGGGGTTCGGCCTGGCGGCCGGCGGAACGGAACCTCTCCATAGAGTTAACATCACAGCAAAACGAAAAGAACGGTTAATTTTAAAATGGAAGGTTTTGGAGGAACGTGTTATATTATTGGCTCATCTAGGGGTGGAAAGCTTTCTATAGAGACCAAGTTTGTCCAAATCGGTTGAGGGGTTCGGCCTGGCGGCCGGCGGAAAGAAAAACCCAATTATTTTAATATATAAGACTAGCTGTTACAACCCGGCAAAGCCGGGTTTTACAGCTAGCTTTCTTTGGCGCTGAAGCGAGATTCGCTCGTTACTTACCTATTCGTATTTATTCATCCCCTATCATTAAATATGCAGTTTAATTCATTATCTTCGAAAGACGTTTTGTCTCCGATTTCACATGGCATTGTCACAAATTTATCACATTGAAATAATTGTCATTTAAATTCGACAGGTCGTCAGCTCAATCCACCTAACCGGATCTGTACAAACTTGTTTTTAAATGAAATCTTACTACCCCTAAATAACACAGTTTATATGTGGCATTTTCCCAAAACCTTCCATTCTTAAATTATTATTAGAAATACTTCAATCAAACCTGTACCAGTAATTTTTTTAGGAAGTCAATATGCCTAGTATCCTATTGAGATGAATCTAGTGAACCGTCGAAACTTTGAAGTTTAATTTCAAAGTAGATTTTCTTCACGCTCTTTAAAGGACGTTTTGCCAGTGTTGGTAAAAATATTAACTAAAAACAATGGGGCAAATTGAAATAAATTTCTTATTCAAAAATGGAATGCTTTGGAGGAACGTGTTATATTATTGGCTCATCTAGGAGGGGAAAACTTCCGTTTAAGACCGAGTTTGTCCAAATCGGTTTGGGGGTTCGGGCTAGCGGCCGGCCGAAAGGAACCTCTCCATAGAGTTAACATTAGAGCAAAACTAAAAGAACGCATAATTTAAAAATGGAAGGTTTTGGAGGAACGTGAAATATTATTGGCTCATCTAGGGGTGAAAAGCTTTCGATCAAGACCGAGTTTGTCCAAATCGGTTCAGGGGTTCGGGCTGGCGGCCGGCGGAACGGAACCTCTCCATAGAGTTAACATTAGAGCAAAACGAAAAGAACGCATAATTTTAAAATGGAAGGTTTTGGAGGAACGTGTTATATTATTGGCTCATCTAGAGATGGAAAGCTTTCGATCAAGACCGAGTTTGTTCAAATCGGTTCAGGGATTCGGCCTGGCGGCCGGCCGAAAGGAACCTCTCCATTGACTTAACATGGGGGCAAAACGAAAAGAACGCATAATTTCAAAATGGAAGGTTTTGGAGGAACGTGTTATATTATTGGCTCATCTAGGGGTGGAAAGCTTTCAATAGAGACCGAGTTTGTCAGAATCGCTCCGGGGGTTCGGCCAGGCGGCTGGCCGAAAGAAAACCCCAATTATTTTAATATACTAGGGAGCTACCGCCCACTGCTCGCTATCGCTCGCCAACCCCCGTTAACTGCTGACGCTGATACTTAAGGATCTCTTTGCCATCCTCACAAAACACAGCTCACAGCACTTACTCATTTTATAAAACATTCTTAAAACAGGGGAACTACTTCTCTGGGGTATTCTTTCAAAAAAGGGGAATATTCATTCAGCGGCGAAATTTTAACAGTTCCTTTATGGCAATATGAATTGGAGGAACGCCATTTAATTCCAAGAAAATTAGTAACAAAACAGTGTAAACTTTCTTTTACCATTTCCCCAAGGTAATGTTTTTCTCACACAGATCCATTCAGAAGCACTGAAACATCTCCGGAATAAATTTTACTTTCTTAAAATTTGTAATGATTTTCATTGATTGTGTGTGAAAAATGTAGTAATTATCGTAAACATCACGAAAATTTAGAATTTTGCTTCATGAGAACAAATAAACATCGAAATTGTGTCAGTTTCATAGCAATGACGAATGTTCTGACTTTCGATTTTTATCTTTATTTCTAAAACATTCCCCCGCCATATCTAGTTTTGCGTTTTGGCATAATAAAAAAAAGTTACCTTTTACTACCTTAAATAATATAACTTGCAAAAGGATATAAAAATAATTATTATTGTAATAAATAAATGCAAAAGTTCAAAATTTCTGAAAGCGAGTTTATATTTTATTGTAAATATAGTAATGATTAGGTTGCCACAACGACAAAGATAAATATATAAATATAAATTAATTATTTAAAAATAAAAGATAAATTAATTATACATTAGTTTTAAATATAATTAAAATCGTTTGAACAGCAAAAATAAAAATATTGTTAAAAAGAATCCAATATATATTTTTTAAATTAGTGTGATAAATAGAAAGATGATTATTTAATGTATTTGAATGTTAAAAAACCAGTGAAATATATTTTCAATTGTTTTAAAATTCATAGTTTCTTGCTTTGTAACTGCGACCTTATCCGAAATCTAAAAAAATGGAAATATTTTAAAATTAAGAATTTTTTTGAAAAATCGAAGGGCTTACTCGGAAATCCGGAAAGAATTCGGACATTTTGATACCATATATGTGTCATTTGGTTCAGTAATTAAAAAGCCTTTCTCTGGAAACCTTTCACCAAAAACTTTTTTTTAGAATAGAGAGATTAGATTGTAATATTTAATAATTTTCGAAAGCGTGTTTTTATTGTATTGTAAATATAGAAATGAGTGGGTTGCCACAACAACAAAGATAAACATAAACATTTCAATACATTATTTAAAAATAAAAAGATATAAATTAATAATACATTAGTTTGAATTGGTTTGAATCTAATCAAAATCGTTTGAATTTCAAAAACATAAAATATTGTTGATAAAAAAGAATCTCAATAGCGTTTATTAAATTCGTGTTATAAACAAAAATATAATTATTTAACGTATTTGAATATTAAAAAACCAGTGAAATATTTTTTCAATTGTTTTCAAATTCATAGTTTCTAGCTTTATAACTGCAACCTTATCCGCAATCTAAAAAAATGGAAATATTTTAAAATTGAGATTTTTTTTAGAAATTCTAAAGGCTTAATGTACATCCTCAAAAGAATCCGAACAGTTTGATACCAAATATGTGTTATGCGGATCAGTAATTAAAAAGCCTTTCTCTGGAAACCGTTCACCAAAAACTTTTTTTAGAATAGAGGGATACCAAAAATAAAAAGGAAAATCTCGATAATAAGGAACTTGCATGATTTTTTTTATTTTTTTAATCTATTCTTCACGCAAAAATAAGCCACTACACAAAATTTGAGGGTGATTGAGAAATTTTTCGATTGCAAAAAAAATTATCAAAAATAGTGTTTTTCGAAGCAACTGAAAACGTTTAATTGCATGCACAGTGACGTCACTAATCATGGACTTCGCCTAAAATGTTTGCCTTGGATTTCTGACCGCCACCAGAAGTGTCTAGAAGGTAAATATTTATTAAAACACTCATATCGGACATTTTTTCTCGACTTTCAAATTAAAATATTTAAGTACTTGTACACTTTTTTGAAAATTTGACAAAATATTTCATTTTTCTATACAAAAAACCTTACGAAACACTTGAATGTTTATGAAAATCTGAC
This sequence comes from Tetragnatha versicolor, assembly GCA_024610705.1. Lineage (NCBI taxonomy): Eukaryota > Metazoa > Arthropoda > Arachnida > Araneae > Tetragnathidae > Tetragnatha > Tetragnatha versicolor. The sequence goes on from JANDEH010000005.1 coordinate 60,937,618, forward strand.
ACATGCAAGTTCCTTATTGTCCATTTAAAAAGGATATCAGTTGAGAAAACATCGAAACAAATTCAAATAATTAATTTTCAAACATTATTTTCCTTTATTTTAAGATAGTTTCCTTTAAAATAAAATATTTATCGGGTTACACAAAACATTCTTCCAGTCAATGAATTTAACAATCTTGAGTTTGTAAATGAAAAAAGGAAAGTCTTTTTGGGGTTGTTTTTAGTAAAACCCTTAAACTCTGTTAATGGTAAATTAAACACACATGTCAGGATGAACATTTAGGACTATTCAATTCTTCCCACTCTCGGGCAATTTTATAAATTAGACGAATGTTACTATCAAGATACGGATGTGACATTATTTCTCAGTCCTGTTCAGACTCCCAAAACAAACCATAGGAAACATTTTTGGGATACGTTAGAGTGATATTTAAATACCTGGGGACCACAGTCAAAATCTACAACTGAAATAGCAGTATTCTTGAAGCAGAAATGGGAAAAAAATTTAATTGATTATCAAAATATTGGTAATAAGAAGTATGCCGAGAAACGTCAATGAGATTTCAGCACGTAAAAGTTAATTACTCCCAATTTAATTCTGCATTTTTTCATTTACATATCTATTATCCTAACCTAACACATTCACACAGTCTTCGTTTCAGTAATTATTCCTTTGGAACTCTGTTTGATAATGAAAGAGGCATTTACCGGCCTTGTTAATCTGCCTCCCGAAGCACTTTGTGGGGAAGCACTTCTCCAACGGCCAATCGATAGAGGTGTGTTTTGAGAAGGTCAGGGACCCAAAGCTGCATTACGCTCCACTTTATTTACGGGAGCATTCGTTTGGGATATAGGATAGTGTTCGAGTTCGATTCCCTTAGAAATAAACACTGTTGTAAATTAATAAACTTAACGAAATCTTTTTGATTATGCTTACAAGTATTCAGATGTCAAAGAGGTTTTGCAGACAAATTTTGTGACACAATATTAGTTTCATTTTTTCAATATTTTAATTAATATTTAGCTTATATTATATACCTGTGGTTCCCAAGCTCTGGGACACCACGAAGTCTTCCTACTGGTCCTACTAACTCTATCTCTAATCTACGTTATTTAGCTAGACTAAGAGCTTTGGTTGTAAGGATGAAACTACATGTGTAGCTTTCAATGTCACTAAAGATTTAGATAAAATAGTGTAGAACCAAGGTACACTAAGGTCTAAAGTACAAGTAAGACAAATTATCTCTTCGTGAGAAATGTATGTATTTGTATACTTGTATCAAAACAGGAAAGGGATGGATAAAAAAGTCCCCCTACATATCTCCCCCTATATATTTTAATCAACTGTTTTCACATATTTAATATTAATTATTTTAGTAGAATTTTCACAGAGATAAACATATTATTAATGCCCTAATCCTTACTTCAAAAGAGGAACACTTAAAAAATATTTACTTACAAATTTATTAAGAGTGATAAATTTAAACGATGTCCAGTAAAACTGTCGGCTTGATAAAATAACATGCCCCCCCATTTAATCCTACCTGACTCCATTTATTGCATATTCTACTTCACTCCCTGGTAACACGCAACAAACGTATCTGTTGAATTATTCCCTTTTTCATAGGACGACGTCTATTCATGGGGAAGTAACTCAACAGTTCGCACAGGGATAAAACTGCTCGGATCGTCCTAGCACATGTGGGGAGATTATTTCCTCCTTTATCTTATTTTAATGTCCGGTGTGGTTATCTGCCTTTTTATTATTTTTACTGTGCGTATTTCTCTCCCCGATTACAAAAACGTTAGATCTTTGTTACGCACCATTAAGCAAGGATGAGGGGAAATATAAAAGAGGTTTAACCTTTACCTAGGGAACATTTACTTGCAAACTAACTGAATGACGGAAGGTTGCTTTTAACTCGTGTGAAAGAAAGAGAATGGCCGGATTAGGTTTAAAGTTGTATGATATTGGTTGAATGTTTATTTTTTTCGAATTCAAATTTATTGACAAAAAGGAAAAGAAAAGCCCACAACACAACAAACATTATAGTTTTATAAAACATACTGTAAAAAAATTATTTCTTCATATAACGGAAGTTAGGAAGTTAACCGCCAGCACCCGTTGCAGGTTAATTTCTGAAGTACTCTAAGGAAAGGACATATCTGTATTTTCTGTTATGTCAAATGAGAAAAATTTACAGGATGTAATGGACAATGGGGATTTTATAGCATTCAATATAATTATAAATCATATCATAATGACATATGATATGCATATGACAAACATATCATAATGCCATATCATAATCGAATGACATTGTAACGTTACCGACAAACATATTACATTACACATCTAGCTGGAAGAAGAATGGCCTTATTTTTTTACTAAATGAATACGATAAATTTTGACACACGTACATAATTGTTTTTAAAATTTATTCTATTAGTGGTGATTTTATTAAATTTTTAGTGTTAAAGAGCTAACTTCGTTTACAATGCACACACAAATAAAAAAAATATCTAAACTTAAAAAAAAGTTATAGTAGAACTATTCTAAAGGAGCTACGCTCGAACATAATCTAACGGATTTCTTTTTGAGAATAATTGCATAAAAACCATACATAAATAGTCCATGAGTTCCAACCAATGGTTCAAAATATATTGCATTAAATTCTTTACCGGACTAATTCGGGTAATTCTTCAGTTTGTAAGGTATTAAGAATAAAAAGTAATGCTGAGTTTTTCCTTGAAATAGCGGATGTTTAGTAATTTTTCAAAGATAGTAATTAAAGTATAAAACCAATCAATGTAGGAGAATGTATTGAAATCTGTTATGTAACAGATTTTTTGAATAACACCCTACATTTTAAGGTAATATCCATGTAAATATGTTTTTAACAAAAATATTCTTATGAATTAAAATGTTTTCCATTATAAAAACATAAGATGAATTATTTATCAATTATTGTATTTTTTTCATTCATTTCACTGTGCTAAAAAATCACTTTTTATATTGACGTCCTATTTATAATATTTAAAAATAGATATTAATACAGGGATATAACGTTCATTTTTTATGTAGTAGGTAAAAATATATCCTCAAAAATTATATCGATATATTTTTATGTTTATATACTTTCCATTGAAAAATCAAAAGAATGGGGGATGATTAGATGAGACTTCATCATTCAAAATAATACTTTATCTCAAGATCTTTTACAATCTATTGGTTATTCAAACTATTGAGAGTATTGATTTTATCTTAAAATCACTATTCAAACATCACTTGTTTTTTTAATGCTTTTCAAAAAATTTCAGATTTTCAGAGGTTTATTATTTTTAAACATTAAATAAAATCTAGTATGTATAATTATTAAACGAGGTAGCCTTTATTATTTTAGTTTGATCAAACAAACAAAATAAAAGAATTATCTTGTTTATTGAACATGTAATACCTTTCAACCTCAGTGATCCACTATATGCCTTCTGACATTTCTCTGACTTTTTTTTCTCTCTAGCTACGGATTTATGCTACTGACAGAACGAACGCAATTTTCTTCTGGTTCATTCGCGTGAGTGGCGAGAGTTTTGTACCAAATCACACCCTAGAAGTTCGAGTCGGTGTAAGCTGTCAAAGGTTAGTGGCGGAGAACAGAGTTTCTTAAGAGGAAGCTCTGAAGTGTGACATTTTCTTCCTCTTTTATTAATTGGAAAGCGACAAATCAAGAAAAATATACCCGTGTAGTAACTTGCCTATCACGTAATGTAATCTTTCATGAAACCGATATAAAAGAGGATTAAGAAGGGAACTATTCAAGTTAACCAAAGTAAAAAAGTTAAGTTAAACAAAAAAGAAAGTTGAATTAAAAAACAAAAGGGGATATTTTAAAAAGAATATTTACATCTAAAGATTTTGTGAACAAGTATTAAAATAAGTTTAGTATACATTTTATTTTACTAAAATAATCAAGTTTGCATGCAATTATTACATTATAAGGATTATTCATTAGTTTATTTTTTTATTTTCTATAATGATACACTATTTTCTAATGTAAATCCATCCGTGGATATTTAATAATGATACAAAACATCTCAGTTTTTGCTTTCATTCCTCCACAACAGTGTTAGAACAATTTAAAAACAATGCAATTTAAATACAGTTCTTTCAATTTAGTTTTGTCATTAGTTCATTAAATATAAGTATTCTAAAACAGCTTTAAAGTTAACTAACTAAGGCTTTAAAAACCTACAATGTTACTATTTATATGATACCACGCGGAAAATGTTTTAAATGGAAGCTTAACATATCAAAAATAAAAAGTGCAACCAAAAATTAAAATAAATCATTTATCAAAATCACACTGAACTCTTTTTGATGCTAAGTTTGTATTTTATCTTATGAGTTATAATTTTTTTTTCGTTTTATGTTATAACTTTTTGAGGATTTTTTTGCAACGATATATTAACGAGAAGAAGAATAATTGGAAATGAAAGAGAAAAAGTAGACAAGACATATTATTAAGTTGAAATCTGTTAAATGATCTAAACTGCTTACTTCAATATATAAACATCTCTAAATTTCGGAGCTGTTTTTTCAACCTAACTCCAAGTAGAATTATTTTTCATACATGAAAATCATACCACAAGTTGTTCTACTAGTAGGAATACAGGGCCCTCGAACAAATTTTCATTACCAATAAATTAAGGGGGTTAATGGGCCCTCCATTGATAATGGAGCTCCATTACACATTTGGAGCAGTGACAGAAACGTCTATGTGAGAGATATTTAACGGAAAATTTTATGTTTTTTTCTAAAGAATATTGTTATTCCTAAACTCAACGCATGTTTTCAAACGTGTGTGCTAACTTTAAATGGCTTTTTTAAGGTTTTATTGGGAGATATTGGTCTAATCATCATTTTTGGCACGTTTTAGCCTCTGGGTCATTTTTGGCAAGTGGTATCAGACCGACAACAATTGTTTTTTGTAGCTCTTACATGTGCTTGAAGGTGTTTAGGTCTGGGGACCCAGAAAGTACCCTTATTCTTTCAATATCGTTACTTACAAAAATCTTTAAGATAGCCAAATTGTGATTTTTTGCAGCTTTTTCACTCTTTAAGATAAATCCTTGACCCAAAATGTCTTCTAAAAGGAGTAAATGGGACATGAAAACACATGTATACAATCGTAGACATTAGTGGAAAGCTCTGTAGCATATAGGGGGTGTTGAAACGGCACAAAAAATTGTATAGTTTTACAGGGATGGCATCTGTTATTAACGTTCAAAAAAGGAACATTTTTTAGTGTTTATGGACTCATGTCTGAAAAGAAAGAAATATCTAAAAATATCTCGATTCTTTTTTTTAAATGAGTTTTTAAGAGATCGAATTTCTTCTCTGAAACTTAATGCAGTTTCAACACCCCCTATAGGCTACAGAGCTTTACACTAATGTCTACAATTGTATACATGTGTTCTCATGTCCCATTTACTCCTTTTAGAAAACATTTTGGGTCAAGGATTTATCTTAAAGAGTGAAAAAGCTGCAAAAAATCACAATTTGGCTACCTTAAAGATTTTTATAAGTAACGATATTGAAAGAATAAGGGTACTTTCTGGGTCCCCAGACCTAAACACCTTCAAGAACATGTAAGAGCTACAAAAAACAATAGTTGACGGTCTGATACCACTTGCCAAAAATGACCCAGAGGCTAAAACGTGCCAAAAATGATGATTAGACCAATATCTCCCAATAAACCTTAAAAAATCCATTTAAAGTTAGCACATACGTTTGAAAACATGCGTTGAGTTTAGGAATAAGAATATTCCTTAGAAAAAAACATAAAATTTTCCGTTAAATACCTCTCACATCGACGTTTCTGTCACTGCTCCAAATGTGTAATGGAACTCCATTATCAATGGAGGGCCCATTAACCCCCTTAAATTATTGGTAGGGAAAATTTGTTCGCGGGCCCTGTATTCTCACTAGTAGAACAACTTGTGGTATGATTTTCATGTATGAAACATTATTCTACTTGGAGTTAGGTTGAAAAAACAGCTCCGTGCTTAACTTTTGGAAGTGAGTGTAATAAAGTTTGTTATTTTTGAAAATCTAAACTCCTTAATCTTGAATTTTGTTTCAATTATTTCGAATACACCATTGGAATTTTTGACGCTTAGACTTTTTTATTAAACATTTTTTAGTTGTTACATAAACTAATACATTTTTATTGAATAAGGAAACATATTAACTCACAAAAACTTAAGTAATTTCATTTAAAACTCAATTTTCACCAACCGTTTTAAAATGAAGAAACCATTGAAAGAGATTCCGGAGTTCACACAAATTTTTCCTCACTCTTTCTTCTGCATATCTACCTTCCTGAAATTCCCCCCAAACCACCTCCCGAAGCAAACGAAAACTTTCTCGAGTTGAGCTGTTGAACTTCTGAATTCCTTATTTTATCCCAGCTCTTTTCTCTCTCACAATCCTAGCCTACAGTAATTGAATAAAGAGAAGTTTTTGTTTTGTTGCTCTTTCTGCAATCAGTTGATTTCTTCCCCCTCCCTTCTAAAATCTTAAGACTCGTTTTCTTCCTTTTCTCTGATAAAAGCATCTGGGAGGGATTTTTTTCTGCACCACCTCTTGTAGATAGAAGTGGTTAAGAGAGGGAAACTCTAAAAAGGTCTCTAAAATCATTCGAATCTTTCTGAGGTACTTCAGCTTAAAGGAGTTGTTTACTTTCAAATGAAGCTCACTTGTTGTTTTAGATTTTATGTAGTTAGCTTGATAAGATGCTTGACTAAGAAGTTGCTTTTTGGTTTATGTATTTTATCATTGAATGTTTTTTAGAGCGTTCGCGATTGATTTGAAAAGATTTGTTTTTATCTTAGAATTTTCTGGGCTCCAGATTTGTTTAATTTTAATAAATCTATTAAAAAACAGTTACAGTCATCATCGCTGCTGTTTCCGAAATTTTCACTTTTGAACTATTTTACCTCTCCCAACGCAAAAACTACTTGATAGAAATTTTTGCAATTTGAGACTTTTGTAGAGAAATGTTTGGAGAACGTTCTCTGAACCTATGTAGCAATATTTTTCTCCCAAATATTCTCTTATTTTTTGAACACTGGCGTTTAATTCTTTAAAAAATTCGAGTTAGTTTTGGAATTATCGAGCTTTGAAATTTCCTTTTATAAAAGTTAAATTCATCAGACTTGTTCGATGTTTATTGAAAATGTTAGTTGCAACAAACATTTTTTAAGAAAAATTTCTAAAGGGTTAATATAGTAATTTTGCTTCTGTGTTGAATTTTTAATATATCGTTTCTCTGATCAAAAGAAGTAAACTTTTGTTATGGGAGATATGGGTCATATGAGATTGTTACTTTGAAACTTAAAACTATGAGTGATTAACTCTTTTAACTTTAATTACGAAGGCTTCAATTTTTCCCCAATGTTCTTAATTTAAAAAACTTTCTGAAAAAGCCAAAAGCCCACTTTTAGAGATCATACAAAACTAAGCATTCTCCAGAGCCTGCATTCTCCAGTTTAAAATAAAATTTCTGCTAAAATGCAGCTACATTGAATTGCAAAAATGTACATACATAGAGCGTTATATTCTGTTCACTATCAAGAATATTTTCTGTGCTCTTTAGAAAATTTACATTCTTGTAACATTTTTACTTTCAAAGGACGGTATCCAGAATTATTTAGTAAAGCCTTTTTAAAGAATGTATAAAAGTCTAGTTCTAGTCAAAGTTACTTGAAAATTTCAAACCTTTTACTAGTAGCACATATAGTATTGACAATATATTTAGAATTTGAATTTACACAGATTCTGATTTATACAGAAGTAGGAAATGACAAGAAGATAAAAATCAAAACCAATATTTGAATATATTTTTTTACTTTGCATTTAATTTCTTATGTAGGAGTATACCATTTATGAAGTTTCAGTCATCTCTGGAATGTTATTTTAATTTTTTAATTTCTAACTATTTTCTAACACGATATTAGAAGTAACAATCGTCGAAAAAAATAATTAAAAACACAAATTATCAGAAATACTTTCAAAAATAAAAATATTTGTGTGTGTATGTATCACCTATCATGAACTCACGACCCAATCATCATTGGAATTTTGTAGATTGTTTCTTTTGCCAGCAACGATCTTATACCTAAAATAAAATGCGAAATCATTTGCTATCATAATGCCCTCAAATCTTTACTTTATAATTCTAAATTCTAGTTTTGAAATAATTTTTAACCACAATTAGCCGTATAAGAACCAGGCATAAATTTTTAACAACTCAATTACTAAACGGCATAGTAAGTGTAAGTACCATTACTTACGCTTACTATGCCGGCTTAGGCTTACCATTTATTTAAAAAATTCATATTAAGAACACCAAGTGCAATGAGCTAGTTTAAGTAAGCTTTGCAAATAGCAATAACAGCACCACAAATTTCAAAATTGAAGATACTTAAATGGACCAAAAAGTATGTAAGATGCACTAAATTGCAGATAAATTCCACAAAACTTATCGTTAATATTTCTCAAAAATAGGTAACGCGCAAAAATAGTGGGTACAGCTAAACTCCGATAAGTTGAAGTGAATAACACGTTTTTTTTTGTTTAAAGTCCGTGACTTCACAACAAAAACCAAAGAGCAATGAAAACTACAAAGCATCGAACAAAACGATCGATTTTTCAACTACAAGTCCCCCTTTAATTGAATCCCACTTCAATAAAGCACCGTCTCTCACGACACCATAAGTAATCGCCACAATCCCTAACACAGCAGTGCTTAATTATTGCAGCCCTCTAAAGAGAAGACGAACAAAGTAATTGTAATGGCTCCCTCGTGTTCTGCACAGTGGTCCAACCCCCCGATAACTTATACAAACCGAATACATTTTGGTACTGCGATGCATACTCGAAGCCATTAGCGAGTCTACAAAGTGGTTCGATCGTATATTCATTCATGCTCTTTCAATTGCATTGCTCTTTCTCACGGGATCATAAGTAATCGCAAGCACCTAATGTACTGCTTAATTGAACGTCATAATGAGAAAGGGGTGAAAGACCGAGATAATAAAAAAAGGAAACGACCCCCTTAAAGAGGGGGGATCCACCCCTGTAGGACAAGCCTTTGAATGAGGTAGGGAGAGTTACCCCTTCGGTTCTGATGAGGTAAAAGCCATTGTTCAACTTCAAATATTTCATACTAAAAAACGTAAAACATATTTATATAAGTTGTAAATAAACCAAGTTGAAAAATCGAAAAGGAATAACTGTACCAATAGTGAAGAAGAAAATAATTTTTTTTGTATAACCACCAAATTTTTGCTGGGAATTCAGAACCCTATTTAAATAGTTGATATTCATTGAAAACATGTAAGTACGTGCATCAAAAATATTGTTCCGATCAAATCTATTCATATTCCAACAAGTCTATTTACCATTTTTTGGACTTACTAGTATTCCCTTTTTTAAACTTACGATTCAATTCTCATTGCTTCAAAAATGTATAAATGTTTTCATAGTTATTAAGATGCAAAATGCAACGTGAACTGTAAAAATTAAACTTTATTATTTCCTAAAATGAAACATAGATCTATATTAATATTTGTCGGACTGAATTTATTAAATATATCTTATTTTGGTTTAAACAACAAACTTAATAGTTACTATTTATTCCATTTTGCGGGTTTGATGGCCGTGTCGTTTGAAGTTAAACTCCAAACTTTTCACCTTCGTCTTCAAAGGACAACCTCGGTAGAAAAAAAAATCCACAGAAAATTCAAAAAAATATTTATCCCAGAAAATGGAATAAATAGTAACTGTCCAGGCCGTGGAATCTTTCATTATTTTATAACTTACCACTGTTTTTAGGTATTTATTTAATGTGAATGATTAAAGATGAATAATATATTTTACGAAATTTTATTTTTTAAAATATGAATAATTAAAGATAAATCCAAAGATGAAGAATGATAAAAAAAAATCAAAATTAAGATATTAGAGATAACTAGATCTATACAAAAAGTGCGAAGAGGTTGTTGGCCATAGCTGAATGGGTTAGATTGAAGAATTTTTAAAAAGTGATAAAATAAATCAAGATAAAGCTTGAAACGCATCAATTTGGAATAAGATCGGTTAATTTTAATGGTTGATATTTTCAATACTAAAAAAAACCTAAAAAAGGAGTATATAAGGCGATTCTTCACACATAAGAGTCCCTAATGCATTCTGGTCAAACCAAGCACCTCACGTCACATTAAACCCCTCACTACACCCCCTCGACAACGACGACTTCCAACTTAGGCCAAAATGAATCGCTTCCTTCCGACGACCCCCCATCATTTAAATATCGCCATCACCCACTCTTAATTCCCAACTCCAGAGGACAATGGAATCGACTTCTGTTGGTTTTTTGATTCCGTGTGACTCACGGCCCCAGAAGTGTCCGGTTCGAGATCTGATTCAGCGGAGCACTGAGTCACAGCGAACACCCCTTTTAAAAATTCGACACCCCCCTGGTAGAGGGGGACCCTCTAATGGGACAGGGGGTCCCCCTGTTTGTCCCGGTCCTCTCTTTTGTGAGTCCGGATTTGTCTCTGGATCTGTTTGCTAGATAAACTCGGGAGCTGCTGCTGTTTGTGCAAGAGATCTATATGGCGGAGTTTTGACTCGGATTGGAGCAATAACGAGGATGATAAGTGTAGCGATGGAGTCATTATGGGACCCCCCTCCTATATGGCTGGAAAAGGAGATGCAGTATAAATGATACTTTTTGGGTGATGGAGGTTGAGATCGGAACGGTTATGGACGTTTGTGTCGTTTTGAGTGAATGAGTGCTCATTCATAAATGTTGGTCCTATTAGTTTTTAGTGAGGAAATACTTATGATTAGGAGGGTCTTAATTTCTTTTGTGACCTTATTATGTTGATCAGTATCTTTTTTGACTCTTGCAGTTAATGCTTAATTATGTAGACATGGAACTTCAAATGGACTTTTGAACAGTTTTGATATTAGAAAGTGTTCCTGACCCCGAGAAGTACATTGTAAATCAAGATTTTAACATTTTATTAATTTATAACAATATTTAGAGTGATCAAGACATACATTCCAAAATTAAATAAATAAAAATGAATTTGACTAAAGTTCTCTAGTCGGACACATATTTATAAATTTTTTAGGATTGAAAACAAGAATTTTCGGTTTAAGAGTTTCAGCTGTTTTAACTCCTTAGAATAAAATTTATAATACCTACTGTGTGATATATAATTTAGAATAATCTAACAATTAATATCCTGGTTTTTTTCGATATTTCTTCGCAATTTTATAGCATCAGAAATATTTAAAAATGCGAGACTAAAAAATTAGTATACATAAATTTAAAAATCAAACATCGATTTTAAAAATATAAAACAAATTAAACTTTTCTAATATTTGGATTTTTGTAAACACACAGAAAACAAAATACATAATATTTAAAACCATAAAGAAGTAAATATTTTGCCTGCCCTAAAAACTACTGTTGCAATCAAATGTTTTAGATTAAACATTAGAGTCAATCTCTTACTTCAATTTTGTAAAGTTAGAGCTTCCATATTAAAGTAAGCAAGACAGATGGAAAGCATTTAAGCACAATGACTTTTTTTACTCTTAAAGGGAATCTTTCTTGAGGTAAAATCTGCACGGAATTCAACTTGGAGTTAAAACGTCAGCGAGTGAGCTCCGATGTCGTTCATCTTCGTAGGCTTAAACGGAATTAATGTCTGTTCAATAAGTCTAGACTGTTCGGTCAATGGTTTTGTGGTCACCGGCTCACTTGACCACTTTGGAAGGATTCCAGAACACTTCAAGAATGAAGTAAGCTCTAGTCTGCAAGAAAATCGCTGATTCGCTTCGGCCACTCACTTTCCGCATAGTATCTTCGTAAGATGCACTCTATCTTCTTAAATGAAGACCATTTTTGTGCAATTGAGAGAAAATTCAATTGCTTGTGGAGGAAAAAGGGGTTTTTGGCTAAGTGGATATAGACAGAAGTTTTCGAAGTCCATTTAAGTGATTAATATCTAAGTAATATTGCTTCTATTTACTTTCGCTTGTTGTGGTAAATAATGTGGTTTGTGTCTATGATGTTAATCATGATTGAAGAAAATTTTTAGCCTACTATAAAGAAATAAAAATGGTTGCATTTAAAGATGGCTATTTTGATGAAACATGATGCTGTTAGTCCTTTCAAAAATGGCTGTCCTTTTATTGAAAGTTGCAGATCACCGATTAGTTTTTAATGTCACTTCAGAAAACAGGGTATTTTTGGCGGCACTTTTAAAGAATATGCGTTCTCTTTAATCCTGAAAACAAACTATGATATTTCAATTCACCATTGAAAGTGCTTTGCACCTATTTTGTTTCGTAACACTTTTATTAAAACACCTACTTGTGTCATAATAGCCTTTCTTTAATATTATATTAGTTAATATTATTAAATTTTGAAAATTCAAATACGTATATTTTCGAAAAAGGATTATGATAGTCCTGTTGCGAAAATATACGTATTTGAATTTCCAAAATTTTGCCAAAGATTCTTGATGGCCAAATTTTCTTCGTTAGAAGGAATAGAAAAAATACCGATTCGTGTTTTGACCCTTTCAATCCTAAGCCTTCGAAGATTAACATTGAATCCAATGGGGAATTTGGGGCGGCTAGGTCCAAAAGGGTTAAATAACGAAAAAACTTTTCAAACACATTCAGAGTTGTTATTTTGAGGTCACAAGAGAGTGTTCTCTTCAATGTATTTATAATAATACATTTTTGTGTGGAAAGTTCACAGTGTAACAACAACAAGACAAAAATATACATTCAAAAATTAAATTAAAGGATTTCAAGACTTCGCAAACCCAAACAAAATTTCAGAGTCGAAACCCAGTATACAACAACCATCCACCATCATTTCCTCCCAGGCCCCGAGCGAAATCGCCACAGCTCATCTATTGCATTTGCAGCAGCAGAGGCGACCGCAGCAGACCACCCATTCCGGGAGAAAGAAGGAAAAACAGATCACTCCTTGGGCGCCTCCCGAGAGTTTCCTGGAAGCTCCCGCTACTGATCCGGAAAATTTTCTCTCGCATTCCGCCGACGAGAAAAAAACAGGGCCAGCTGGGGATGGGGACTTGGAAGGGGCAGAAAGGGACCATCTTTTTTTTTTTGCGACAGTGGTCATCGAGGTGGAGCCATTTGGATATTTTGACAATGTATTTTCTTTACTCATTTGGCCAATCATTTTTACACTCGTATTTAAACAGTACGGAGAAATTTTTCTATTAGGTACTGACACTGGTCTTAGACGTCATAGCATATAATTTTTACACTTAAAAAATATATCTAAGATTTTCTTTTATGTGTCAAGATTTCTAGACAAAAAAATGACAGAACTCCATTCTCACATCGATATAAAATGTTAACGAGTGAAAATTCTTTCAACATAAAAAAAAGTTTTCTATGAATCGAAGGATTTGGTATGCAAGAATAACATGAACGATTTTATTAAAAAATAAAAAGAAACGCTTCGAAATTGATAATATACTACACCAGTGTGTGTTGCACATTACACTTAATAAGTATACTTGATAAATTACAGGATATTCATTAATATCTCAAAGTAAGTTGGAATTTACACAGAGTAACACAAGATAATTTGTATGAAAATTAAGAGAATACAAGTTTACAAGTGTACATTTTCTGTTTCAAATGAAGTTGCTCGTACTCGTAATAACACTGCAAATATTTTTGAAATAAATTTTAGTTAAAGTTGCCCTTTTCCTTGCATATTTCCTTATTGAATAGTGAACTTATACAGAAACAAGAGATTGATGGTGCACTCTTACTTAGAAAAACTCAAACTTTTCAGAACAGAAAAATTTCAGATATATTAAAACATATATTTTAAAAATTTATATGCCAGACTAAATTTTGTGGTTAGTGAGCAAATGACATTTTTATATTGTATTTTACTTAAAAAGTATTAGTAGTGATCAATATTAGTTTTTCGTTTCTCAATATTAATGACACTGCCATGAATGTTCCCTATTGGCTTCCTGGTACTCGTATGAGTTCATGCATATTTATTTCCACTTACATGTTTCTCTATTTTTCATGACGTTTTCCTTCAAACATATTATTTATCATACATATCCGGAAAATAACACCTGTCAAACAAAACATGAAGGAATGGATTTTTGTATGAGTTAGGCATTACATTCAAGCCGAAATCAATTGTTCTTACTGTTGTAGATGCTAGATCAAAAGGGATGGTTTAAGAGCTAACCTTTCAAAACAATAAAACTTTAAGAATTTTGGAACAAAATTATTTGAGGCTAGTTTTTATATAGCTTAGGACTGAAATAACTAAGATAAATAGTCTAACCCGCTGTTCTCCATATTAGACATTTTTACATTAATTTATATACATGATAGGCTAATTTCATTAGATTATGAATAGTGGAGACTTCATTAGAGGTAGTCAAGGGTATCAGTAGGGATTTTTTATTATTACTTATCTTTATGGAAAACAATATCTCTTCTTCTTTTAAAGAGGTAGTAATGCACCAAGTAATACATAATTAGCTATTATCTCTATAAGTTAATCTCAAGAACTTTTCCAACATTTTGTTTTTCAATTGTGTGAAAATATATAAATCTAGAAACTTACAGGAAGATCCCAACGTAAAGCAATTATAACAAAACAAATGATAGGTAGGTCAATTAATGTCTGAAAGAATAACTTTATCCTTATTGCTAGTATAAATGTATCCAATAAATCTTTTTTACCACTTAAACTACCTAAACTTATCTGTAATAGTTAAGTATAAAAGATATACGGTTAAGAGGGCGTAAAAGGTTTATTCCGATTTGCATAAAAGCTAACACACACTAACAATAACTCCGGAGAGTAAATGAAGAAACTTTGCAGGCACGCTATCACGCATATGAAGAAACGGTCAAACAAAACGGGAATTTTGAATTGCTACGAATCGTATCCTTCCAAGAATAATTCTTCAGGCGGGTTTACATGCAGCGATTAGAGCGACGCGACCGGTCAAAACTTTCCTATTACATGATTACGTAGCTACTACGTCACAGTGCTGAAGAACCACTTTCAACATTGGCGAGAATTTTCATGAAGCTAGGAGGTAGCATTTTCAATAGGAGCTCAATGCTGTTATCTTGAGTAATGCATTGTGTAATGTGTAACCAATCAATATTTAAAAAAGGAAAAAAAAACGGTGAGTATTACTATGTCGCATGAAACTATTTACACTGCTGGCCAACCAAAATGGTACACCAAGAAGAAACAGAGATATCAAACCCAAATTTATTTCTATGATTGCACATAGCGTTAATGTGAATTGATTAAAAATTCAGCTTTCCTGGATGTTAGGGGGCCGAGGAAATCGGTGAGGAGTGTTGTCTCCATAGGTGTCCATTACCGCCGCCCCACGCCATGGTATTGAGTGAAAGGGGATCTAAATGGGCTTTGAGGGATTGGAGGACCATGTTGAGTCCACAGGTAATCAAAGTTCATGTGGTGCACCAGCGGACGTTGTATACCGGGCTAGGTGATTTCTCCTCTTTAATCGGACATGTTTTGTGGCGTTGGTCCTTAAGAACGGGTAGGTGAGGGTAAAAATGCAACATAGGGGGTTAAGAAGAAAGCTTGGACATTGAGTTCATCACGTCGTTGCGCATTTTTCTCTTGAGACTTGTATGCAGGCGAGGGTTGAAGGTAAGGGTAGACAACAGGTTATCAAACCTCAACGCTGCAGCTCTGGTTGGGCAATGGGTCGGTAAATCATACTGAGGAGGTGTGGGAGTGAAATGCATGTCGTTTACAGTGCAAGGGATTGCCCGTTTGGCAAGCATAGCTTCAGAAAAATTCCAATCTTCAGCACATGATTTGGCGTTGGCAACAGTGCTCTAAATAATGAAATTGACTTCTCAATATGATGGCACAGAGTTTATGAGAGTATCCCAATGCGGTCTGGAGCACCATGATAATTGGAGATGACTTTACGACAGCGAGAAAAGAGAGCACTCGGTTGTTGATTTTGTAATCGTCAGATTTCTTCTTCAGGCAGAGTAACGAGGTAGTGAAGCATTGGATTCCACTCCCACACCTACTTAGTATGATTTAACGGCACATTTACCAACCAGAACTGCAGTATTTAGGTTTGACAACCTTTTGTCCACCCTTACTTTCAACCCTCGCCTGCGGAAGAGTCTCAAGAGAAAAATGCACAACCACGTGATGAACTAAATGTCCAAGCTTTCTTCTTATCCCCCTATGTTTCATTTTTACCCTGACCAACCCGTTCTTAAGAACTAACGCCACAAAACATGTCCGATGAAAGAGGAGAAATCACCTAGCCCGATATGCAACGTCCGCTGGTGAACCACATGAACTTTGACTACCTGTGGACTCAACATGGTCCTCCAATCCCTCAAAGCCCATTTAGAGCCTCCTTCACTCAATAGCATGGCGTTGGGTGGCTGTAATGGACACCTATGGAGACAATACTCCCCAACGATTTTCTCGGCCCCCTTACATCCAGGAAGGCTGAATTTTTAATCAATTCACATTAATAATATGTGCAATCATAGAAATAAATTTGGGTTTGTTATCTTTTTTCCTCCTTGGTGTACCATTTTAGATGGCCAGCAGTGTATTTTCGATTAAAACATATAAAATTACAAAACTAAGTTTTCAAATTAAATATTTGCATCCCTTGTAAATTATTGTCCTAGAATCCATCTGATACTTATTCATGTTTTATTAAGAGGTAAGAGGTCTTCTGAAGAGTGCGAAATAAACACGCAAAAGTTTCATGGAACGACACGGAGTTTAATCAGTTCAATTAAGGTTAAAGAGTTTATGAGAAAAGTTTGATAAATATTCAATGATTTACTCAACATGGCCACCAGACATTGCCACAGTTAGGTTAGACTTTTCTGTGGCTTCAGTAATTTCAGACCTTTGTTCCCTCTTCTACATACTCTATTGACATTGAGTATGCATCTATTGACGATGCTCCCTACACTTAATCCTTTCGACGGTTTTCTCTTTGATACACCAATCGCGTCGCTGGAGTTACCTATGTAAATCCGCCCTAAAGGTCCAGTTTAAACACTATAAATTATTCCACGAGAAAAAGGGCAAAGAAGCTCAACGTTTTCCGCGGGCAAATTATCCCCATTTTTCTCTCCTGGGGATTATTTATTTGACAAGGAATCCACATCGCGTTGCTCTCAAATGAATAATTGTTCCTCGCGAAGAATTATTTCAGCGAATTCGCAAATATTGATTCAATCCGCTACACGAAATGGGGCGAATAATCGCGTTTTCTCCTCCACGACTTGTTTATGGGGCGAATATTCAATTCGATATGCTGAGAAATAGTCGTGTCGAGTCATGTTTTTCCCGCGTTTTTTCCCTATGCGACAGGTGTAGGTGGCAGTGATTCGGGGCTTTGATTTAGAGTCCAAAGGATTTGCGTGGTACTGGGTAGTAAAACGGGAGAACCTAAATCCGAGCCTATATTTCCTGCCAAGGCGGAGGAGAAAATATTCCGGGAAATATTGTCTTTTACTGGGGTCCAGTCATGGACGTTAAACGGGACACGGAAGGGAAATGTATGTCACCTTTATGAGAGTCTTCAAAGACGAAAAGGATGTGATAAGAAATTTATGGAGGGAAACTTGTTGGAAATTTTTTCAAAGATAAATGCAACTGAAAGTATTATATTTGAACCAGGTGTACGAATCGTAAATTTTTAGAGGAAAGGGTAAGGTGGGGTGAAGTAGGTTAAAATCGATCTGATTTTTCTTTAAAGCTCATTTTTATTAAATTTTTTTTTTACCTTGATGTATGCAAAGGGATCATTAACTTAAATATTCACTTAATTTAATTTAGTTTTTCTATTTATTTTACTTATAAATTTTAATTCATTGATATAGTACATATTTCATTCCAAGCGTAGAGAAAGTGTTTGATTGGTGGGTGAAAAGAGTAGTCAATTTAAACGTATTTATTTACCTATACAAAATAAATTGAAATAAATTATTACTAAACAAATATTATGTTATCATTTACACTAAAATAAATATGTTTTATATATAAATTATGTATGCGCAGTTAAGGTCTTTTGGGATTGTTCCACACACGTTCCCCTTTTTAGTGCATTGGACTTAATAAAGTGATTTTAGGCGCAAAACTTGATAGTAAAGCAAATTGTTAGATTTTCTAGGCAGTTAATATCTACAACCTATTTATTGTTAATAAATTGATAGTTGTTCCATACTAAGCTTCATTTACAATATTGAAAATTTTCGTGGATGCATGTTTTGAACAAAAGTCAATAAAAATCGTTCGATTAGTTTTCGACAGAGACAGTCAAATCCATGCATTCGGAGATAGAGTATTTCGAAATCTTCTCAACTTACATTTTTAGCTACTATATATATTTTCCAACACCATATAATCCTAAAACACATATACCCAAACAACCCCCCCAAAGAAAAACACTCTTTCATGACACCTCCAAAAACGCATTTTATTTGCAGCAGAAACCCAGACAGCGATGAAACCGTCGCAAAAAAAGCCCAAACCCCCCTCGCAATCCTCGTAAAACGGGTCCCCTGGTCCCTTTTCGCGTGCCCTCGCGCCCCTGTATATTGCATGAGGGGTGCGTCCCAAGAGGGGGCTGGAAACGAAACGGGATGCGACCAATGATCGCGCCCCCTCGTGGTTTTTATTTATTTATTTATTTGTCTCGGCAGAGGTTCTTTTTTCGCGGCTTTTATGTGGTATGATATGGGTGGTGAGATCTGTTTTTTTCTTTTGAAATTCACCTTTTTTATGTGAGAAAGCCTATTAGGGTGGTATTGTTTTCACTGTTATAGGGAGGTGGATTTGGAAGTGGTGATGATTCGATTTTAGGAGGATATTGGGTTTCTAACTTAGAAGACAAAATTTCGGACGCCCTTTCGAGAGAAAGATTATATTGTCAAATCGGACAAACTTTCTGAAACCACAAATAACCTTCTATGATGTTTTAAAATTTCGTTCAATATAAATAAGAAAGAGTTCCTCTTAAGGGCACAGCACACCTTGCACTTAATTATTTTTGTTCTATATTTTTGGATAGTTGATTTTTTTTTAATTTCATTTCTCTGAAAACAATAGCGAATATTCCTTACAATGTTTAGTAAGGATTTGGAGCCTTTTAAAATAAAATAACATGGTTCTTCCATCTTTCTTTCAAACGAAGACGTAATTTTGTTTTAATATTCTAGACAAAAATCAGTACAGGCGGATCTCCTATAGGTGAACCTTCTAATTCCAAACATTTGCAAAACGCGGTAAAACCATAATTATCCGATCCTATGATTTAAACATTTACAGAAACATTTACAGCCATATTCACAGACATCAGCATCGGTGTTGTTTTTGTTGTCGTGTGCCACTTGGAA
The DNA here is from genome assembly GCA_024610705.1 of Tetragnatha versicolor. Lineage (NCBI taxonomy): Eukaryota > Metazoa > Arthropoda > Arachnida > Araneae > Tetragnathidae > Tetragnatha > Tetragnatha versicolor. The sequence continues at coordinate 60,957,160 of JANDEH010000005.1, forward strand.
TACCCAAGCTTCATAGGGATTCAAGGCAGAGGGGGTGTGGCTCCTGAGGAAGTGAAGCCCATAAATGCCAGGAGCCCGACTTCTGCTTCATGAGATATGATAGTTGCTGCCACTATCTATCCCCACCTCTACAATTTTGCCATATCTCTGAAGGGGAGGGAAATATTCTCCAGACACCTGGACCTGTGGTAAACTGCTCCATGACGGACCACAGGACTTTCGGACCCACAGATTTAACAAGCACGTACTCCGCATATACTCGGTGGATCTTTAACGGTGTCGGGAATCGAACCCGGGACCCTCCAATCCCGACGCCGATGCCTTAACCGCAACCTGCAGATAAAGAAAGAAAAATTAGCTTTTCGCTGCTGTTTGATTCGTGAATTCCTTCTTTGACCGACGCTGATGGTTGTTCTTAATTATTTGAATTTACGATTCAAAACTTACTATGCAGCAATATTCCAATAAAGCATTCTCTGGAAGAAGAAACATTTAATTATGTTCCTCTCATAATGCATCAAAGATAAACACAAATTTAAATACACTACCTTCCACACCCCGTCCTTTCACAAACATAACATTACAAACCACCTCTTGTCCACCTTGGTCCGTTATTTACACACATCCCCCCATACACTGACCCTACAGCAGCATCTGCACCCGTCAGTCTCTCCCCAAACATGACCCCTAGTTTATTTGTCAGCCAATCTACTTCCTCCTCCTTCGATTGAAACGAACTAACTACAACACACAGGGCCGAATACTATATTTGTATTCATCGGACGATAATGGCCAAGGGAGATGATTGACACTCCCCTCTCCGGGATCAGAAGGTACTAATAAATGGAGATCGATCGAGTCCAGATTCCTGTCACTTCGTTTCGGGAGAGATGCAGATGGGTGGAGAAGGATGTTGGGAGGAGAAATCAACTTTAAGGACTGGGGATTTTGCAGTAGTCCGATGGTATTTGGGAGATTCGCTTAAGGTTTTTTTTGTGGAAAACGGTGTTCCAAGTTTTTTAGTATCCAAGTATTTTAAATAAGCATTAAATTGTATGAAGATTATTGATTGAACACATATTCTTATGGACATCTGCAAACGGACTCCTCTGAGTCGTTAGAGATCGGATAAAAGTGGTCAGAAGTAATGGAAGATGGGTTGTTGGAGGAAAACGGCTAGGGGTAGAAATGCAATTCAATGCAAATCATCCTGATTTTATTTTGTTTTGCTTAAGCTGTGCTTTAAAAAAAGTACCTATGCTTCAAAATGCGACTGTGACAAAATTTGAATAGTTGAATTGTGAAGATGACCTCTTAACCTAGACGACCTCTTAACTTAGACGACCCTTGAACAGCTTTAGACACTTTTTATACGTATGTATAAGTAAGAGCATGATAGTTGCTATTGGAATTTTATTTTTACTCCTAGAACTTGCCCCCTAGCAAACCATTCTTTATTTTGTCAGGCAACTTTTGTTCCTTTCGTCTCAGGAATATGCCTTTCTCTGTTGATTCTGGAAGGTCTTTGAGTAGTCTGCTCTGTAGTCCCATAAAATTTGTCAATGGCTTTGTAAGACTTCCTGTTCAATGCGATCCAAAATATTTTTCTGTAGCAAAGGAAAAGTAAACATAAGGTTATTGTTATTTCTTTATTGTTTAGTCTTAGTACTTTTACCATCATCACTTGGTTAGTTGGTTGATCATAAAAATAACTCAACTGTAGTAAATTACACTCTCCCCTTTTATGAAATCCTGTGGACAAGTTTATGAATTATGAGCAGCGTTTATTATAATTCTATCTAGTCAGGGAATTACAATTCATGATAAGAACCCAGATCCATAATCTGTAACTTACATCTTTACAAATGGAAACTAACGTGCAAATCTCTGAAAATTATAGATAACGCTCCTTCCTTCCTAATTTCCCTTTACTGCAATTATCGATAGCTCATGAAACTAATTTACACCCTATCAGAACATCTCCCACCCCTAAGAGTCCTCTCAAGTTCAAAAACAAACGTTCGCACAAGAATGGCTCGATTTTAAAATCATTAAAATTAGCTTGTTACGCGACTTATTATCTCCCTAATTGTTCAACATCTGCATAACTCCAGCCATCACTTCATCCTAAGTGGAGTCAGTAAGCCTTGTAGCATTCCAGCTATTACTCTCTCTTTAAACCTGAAAAATCCATCTTCTCCACAGTTAATTCATACACCGAAAAGCATTTCATATTCAAAGGCATTTAGCCATCTATACGAGGTAATTAGTTGCTGGAAACGTCTGCTAAACCGTTTCATTTAAAAGGCTCCTAATTAGATGGCTAATTAGTGGACGTCGGTGTTTTTTGAGACGCGCGACATATTATCCCGGTTTTTTTTCTTTTGCATCAAGCGATACTCTGAATGTTAAAGGATTAGGAGGCAATGAGTTCGGTTGAAAAAATTCTCGACTTAGCGAGGGTATTTGAAGATTGTTTAATTTTGAGGTTGGGTGCGCAAAAAATAATTTATTCATTAAAGTTTGATACGGTTTGAAGATGGTTATTTTTTTTTGGCGAATCCCGATAAGCCCAAATAAATTTTGTATTTGTGGTGAGATGGTAAGTCTTTGTGTAATACTGATTTGACGATTAAAACAATGCCTTGGTTCATTAATTGTTTGTTGGTTACTTATATAGTTATTAGTTTATTCTAAAAATATAGAGTGAGGATCAAATATAAAATAAATATGTTACAAAGGATAGAGTAAGCGTAGTCTGATCCTTTACAAAAGCAGAAATGATGTAAAGTATTTAGTTTTTGCAAGACATACAGTAAGTTTGTCTAAAGGGTCATTCCAGTTTAATGTCAACCTTCAGACCAATTTTTTTTCCTTAACAAATATTTTTCTTCTTTTTTAAAAGTGACCCATCTGTTTATTTGTTACACATTCAAGAACTATATTTTGGCAACAGTACAAAAACAAAATCTAGTGGAATGTTATTTTAGAACAAAATAACACATGGTTCAGGAAAATGGTTAAATTTCATCAAGTCTATCCAAAATGATTTATCAATTTCAAAAATATATTTAGATCAACTGTTTTAAACTTTATATTTTACTTAATATAACTCAACTAAGCTAAATTGAACTAAAAGGAAATTTACCATTTTTTTCCTATTCTGATCGAAAAAAATTAATTGATGAGCATAAAAGGTTTAAAAAATGAAATGCACTTAAATATCTGTCATTATACTTCATTCCAACTTCGATACTTTTGAAATAATAAATAGTTCATTCCCTACCTGTTTTTTATTTTGTTACGTTAGTCACACACTGTTTAAGCTTAAAGTGTTAATTTGTTAGAAAAAATACAAATATTTTTTGATAACTGTGCAATATTCTTAAAATTCATTCTTTGTTTATGAGAAAATAATCTTTAAATATTGTTTTCCTTCTCAAGTTTTAGAGGAATTTAGATTAGTATGAAGGTGTTAATATACAGGGAGCAAACACGTTACGTTAGTCACGATAACGTTTTGTTAAAATAAATAAATATTAACATAAATTTAATAATAAATTTAGGATTTTACTAAAGAATCATACTTGCACTTAAAAAGGCCATTTAGTACAAATTGGTATCTTATTTTTTTGTGTTTTAAGCAAAAAAGGTAAATGAAATCTGGTCTGAATGTTACGTTAGTCACTTTGGAATGACCCTAAACATGAAAAACAGTTTTTATACCTTTCGGATTCATTAAAAAAATTCTTGGGTGTCTTACTTAGTTTATTTGAATTATGTACATATGTTTTTAATATATTTCAAAATCTTTATTATAGTTTCTTTTATACTATTTTGGTTGAGACTTTGCTGCTTAGTGTCTTCCCAGATAAGGTAGAATAAAAAATAATCGATTTAAAGGATTTTAAGCTAGATGAGGTAACATATATTTTAGCAAGTTATTAGGAATAATTCTGCAGCTCTTCGTTTATTTCCCTTTGGTTAAAGGAACGGAAATAATCCAGGACTCACCACGAGGAGGTGGCTGCAGGTCGAGTCCCACCCGCCCACCCTCCACTTTAAAAGATTTCGATTCAAGACTATTTTAAAGGAACAGCTATTTAGCTATTGTGTTGAAGGCCTAAACGAGTATCACCCAGCCCCCAAAGTGAAACTCAGTCTAGGTAGATCAAATGGGCTATTGGCATGATGGTTGATGTGTTACAAAGTTGAAGATCTTTTTGGCATTTCAGTCATACAATCAGGTTGCGAATACTACTGCTCACTATCAGATAAATGTTGCACCACCAAAACTATTGAGATGATGGCCTAAGCAAGGATCACCCAGCCCCCAAAGTGACACCTTACACAGGCAAAAAAATGGGCTATTGAGTTGAACAGATCAGAAAGATGAAAGTCCTTTACAGTTAATTAAAAAGTCACAATGATGTCTAACAGAACCAGAGCTATTAAGTTGAGGACTTGAGCAAGGCTCACCCAGCCCCCAAAGTGAACACTAGCCCAAGCAGATCATATGGGCTATTGAGATGATTTCTATCTCTTGAGAAGCATTATTCCATCTTGTTGTAGAGCCTCAACTGCACCAAGCTTTTCTCAGCTCTTATGGCTTTAGGCAGCAGCATGGTGTAGTCAAAATAGAGCCCATTCAGCTTCGTCTTCCATTCTCGCGTGAGCAGCTGCTCCCTGAGCTGAGTATCCTTGCGCTCGCTCTTCTTCTGGGACAGGAAGAGCCCCCTGGACTCCATCAACAGGTCCTCGTTGACTCCAGACAGCTTGAGGATTGTCTTTGCTCGGAGTTGACGGATGTGTTGGTAGCGCGCGTTCACCGAAAGACACCAGTGGCGCGTCACGGCGAGTTGGTACAAAGGGATGAGCTTGGGTACAGGTTTTCGTCGTTTAGGTGAATGTAAGGCTTCGGAAGAACGCGAGGTCTTGGCAGGTTCAGGCTGATTTCCGTCGCCTTCAACTGGAACTGGCTGTTGAGGAACTGGTTGTTCAGCATTACCGTCCCTCTTCCTTCCACAGCAGAATACACGGGAGACAAGGTTGGCTAGCTTGGATCTGGGACGTTGGTCTGGAACTGGTTGTTCTGGGTTGGAACTGGTCTTCAGTACAGGGGTTCCACTGGATCCTGGAGAATGTTGGTCTCCGTCGCCGCTAACAGCAACTGCTCGCTTCTCACGCCCACAACAGCAACACATGGCGGAGATGATCTTCGAGAGCCTTGATCGCCCTCGCAAAGCCGGAACAGTCTCGGCTTTTCGGTCACAAGAGGTGCCCGAATGATCGAAAAGATCGAACGTCTCTTCGTCAAACATCTTCCAATAAAAACTTTTATCGAAAGAACAAGAAAATCGCAATTTATCAAAGAATTCAAAAGCACTGTGAAATTTCAATCTCACTTATAACACGAAAATTTTTCGTCTGAGACTCGATATCTTTGTTGGAGAAAGTTTAGGAAAGTGAGCATTGTTGTACCATTCATGTGAAGAATACATTGTTAAAGAACACGATACAAACAATGGAAAAGGGAAATTTCAACAATTGCGTAGTCCAACAGTATTAAATTCAACAATTAACATCTTTTAATTATTACTTAAAATTCTTAACAATTTTAAAACTAGCTGATATACCCGGCTTTGCACGGGTGGAGAAATTACTTTTTTTTAGTTTCAAATACAATACAAATATCGTCGACCAGCTACAGGCTCGAAGCCCAACAAGGCTGGTCTATTGTTTATTAATTCACCAAATCCCACAAAAAAAAACCTGGGAAAATTCCCCCCAAAAAAATTAAGCAAATTATTCTGAAGCATCTGTGTAGGAGTAATAATTCTTTGTCATTTAAGGCATTTTTACCCTTTAACAGAGTCGTAGGAACGTTTTACGCGTGGGGTCTATCAGACCCCACCAGGGGGAATATGTGACTGCGGCGACCACCTCGCAAGTCAGCCAAGCTGTGGGGTAGCAAACGCCGCATTTCTCTTCTCCTTATCGTGTGCCGCACGGGAGATCTTTCTCCCGGTCGAAAGAGGCGCGCGAGCGAAGAAGACGCTCGCCTACCTAATTATCATTTTTTCCTCCTGTGTATATAAACTATGTTTTCCAGTTTCGTCCAGCAAGATGATTCGAAGTAGACCAGCAGCAAGTAGACGAGACTGTCAATTTCGACTAGCTTTTTCCGGAGCATGATAGTTTGCGGTTGTAATATCGACTTTTGAATTTAAATACGTGATTTAAGATAACCTCTGGAGGAAGTTTAACTCGGCCGTTTTAGGACAACCTCAGGATGGCCTCGATGCCTACCTTGGAAGACATCATGACGCACGTGGTATCTAAATCCGAGAGCACCTTCGTGCTCAAACCAGCTTCGCTGGTTCCTCCTCCCCCAATGATGATGGAAAATACCCCCAACCACGACCCTGCTGATGACATGAGGACCAACTCCACCACTAAATCTCCTGCTGATCTCTGCTCATCGACTGGCGAGTCTTCTGATATTGATTCTGCCCTCTCAAATTTCAACCTCCCACTTGCCCTTTCTCTTGCCTCCAACTGCACTGATGTCAGTCAACTTGAATCTGCAAAAAACCATCTGAGTTCCCTCCAAACCGCCCTCATCGGTAAGATGCAATCTGGCCCCCTACCCTTAAATCTACCAATCAATCTTCTTGCCGACCTGCATACCGCCATTGGTAAAATTTATGAATGTCAGCAGAAAATTTTCTTCAATAACTGCACCACTTCAGTAGTACACACTCTGGCTGACATAGCTGGCTGCGATGCTTTAGACTCCCCTTCAGACTCCCACTCCACCGAGACCCCTGAACCTGAATTTCAAGTTGTCAGATCCAAGCGCGCCCGAACCAGTAGTAAATCATCAAACTCGGACACTCTGGAAATAAGTAATAAATTTCAATGCCTCAGAGACGCCGAAAACAATAATGACAACAACGATGATGTAGCAGAGATGGAAGACCTCTCAAATGACAATTCGGACCCTGAACTAGACCCTCCTCCGAAGAAAGGACCTCCAATCATAATCGCGAACGCAACTCATCCCAAAGCCCTCCTCAAGGAGCTCTCGAACCTGGCGAAGACAACCATTTACGGAAAACTGGAAGGAAAAGATCTTAGAATAATCCCCCCCACCCCTGCAATCCATAAGCAGATTAAAAATCACTTAAGTGAAAAAAAAATCCAGAGCCACTCTTTCCCCCTGAAGGAAGAAAAACAGTCTAAAATAGTCATTAAAGGCTTAGACAAAGACTTTGATAAAGATGAACTGAAGCTAGAATTAGCATCCCTAAACTTCCCTGTAATCAACGTCACCCAAATGCCTGACCGTTCTGATAAATCTGCCAGCACCAAGAAGTTCCTCCCCATATTCATCGTCTACCTGGAGAAAAAACCCATAACAAAAGAAATCTTCAATCTTCGCTACATCTCGAACATCAAAATTAAAGTTGAGCCCCTGCGCCCTAAGAATAATACCCCTCAATGTTACCGCTGCCAGCTTTTTAATCACTCATCTTACTTCTGCTCACGCGACCCAGTGTGCGTCAAGTGTGCCGGACCTCACCTCTCCTTCCACTGTACCAAACCCAGAAGCGAAGCGCCTACCTGCGCCAACTGTAAAGGAGACCATACCGCCAACTTCTCGGGATGCCCGAAAAATCCTCAAAACATGCCCACTCCCAAACCACCTACCACCAACTTTTGGACGGAAAGGCAAAAAAAGTTTGAAGAGGACAAAACAGCCTCGGAGAAGCAAGCCGAAGCGACTGATCTGACTCTTCCTCCTAGAGCTGAAGCCCCGCCCTCCCTTGAGTCTGCGGCGAATGTTGATCCAAGTCCCCTCGACGGCTTTCTTAACGCCGATCTTTTCGCACAATTTCAAGCCTCCTTCTACATAGTCAAAAATATCTTCAACACTTGGAAAACTGATGGATCCCTAGCAGCCAAATTTGAAGCTACCATGAAAGATATTCAAAAATTGATGACTATTTGGACCAATCATGTCTAGCGCAAGGAAACTGCACAGTATCTCAATCCTATCTTGGAACACAAACAGCCTAAAAGATTCTCCATTTTCCACCACAGACCTCACCAACCGCTTCCCTGATTGATCCATTACCAACCCTACATAATGAGGCGTAACCACGACTGCTTCTCACCGGCTCTGCTGGCCGTTTCCCTCTCAAACCTGATGCTTTTATTCCTTTTAATCATGTTTTTGTTCAATTGATGTTCTAAACTTGCAGCGAAGTAAAAGCGCCTTCGGCGCTGGGTACTTCCCAGTTGATGATGATGATGTTTCGTCCAGCAGAAGCAAGCGGACGTGTATATAGTCACGTATTAAAAAGCTGTTAATTTCATATTTGCCTGTTTGTTCCTGACTAATTTATTTGCGTCCTACTCTCATCTGCCTTTCCATGAGATATCGAGGTAGTTAGTATTATAACTATCTAGACTATAAGCACTAGTAAGAATTAATTTCAAGATGAAGAAGACTTTTCTTATAAAAACAGAATATTTAATTACCGATATTTACAATGTGAGTTTCTCTGCATTTTTCCCAAATCTTTTTCTCTTTTTATTTACATTAATAATAATTCTAAGAATATATAACATGATGCCATTCACTTCCTTTTCTTAACAGTTAAATAATAAAGTCTCAGTTTAGTTCACTAGTACTATTTACAAAAGTTCACTAGTATTTACAACATCCTCCGGCCCGGAAGGACATGTTGATTGTCCTTCCCCTTGATGAAGTTCCATTGGATAGAGATGTTGAATGGCTCTTCTGATAATGACTCCACCAGGTACCCTTACGGTACACGAGCGAACTCTTCCGTCGCGTTCTTCATGAAGATCTGTAACTATTCCCATCTTCCACAGTAGCCTAGGCCGATTATCATCGTATATCAACACAAGTGATCCTTTTCTTAACAGGTTTGTGTTTTTTACTCCTGTTGTTGAATTCGCTGATCTTAACTCCATGAGGTACGCTCTTTTCCACAATCGCCATAATCTCTCTGTGAGGATCTGTTTATGAAGATGTTTTCTTCTCAAAGACTCTTTCGATGACTGAACGCAGTGTACATCCCCTGGAGGTAATGTAAGCATTCTTCGTCCAATCAAAAAGTGAGCTGGTGTAACTTCGATCTCTTCTAGATAACTTTGGACTGTTTTTGACATCCTGGCACCGATCGTAGCTGCCAAAAGCTCCAATCTCGGAAAAGATACTTTCTTCAAAGGAGTAGCTCTGGATTTTGAACACATGAGTTGAGTTTTCGTCGTCGTTTGATGTTCATATTTCAGATAAGTTACTGCACCATATGCCATTTCACTTGCGTCCACAAAACAGTGCAGCTGACAGTTTCTTTTGCCATTCTTTTCCGTGTGATCAAAGTAATGTCTGGGTACTTTAATATCCTTCATTTCGACGATTTCATTCTTCCATCTTTCCCAAACTACTTGAACTTCCGGTGGTAAAGCATCGTCCCATTGAAGGCCGAGCTTCCAGAGGTCCTGAAGCAAAATCTTGGCTCTGACAGAAAACGGGTTTAACAGTCCAATAGGGTCGTAAAACCTTCCAAGGGTTTTCAAGACACCTCTTTTAGTAGCAGGGTCCTTTTTTACATCTGGAACTTCTACTTGAAATGTATCGTCGTCTCTATTCCATATATAACCTAATACTTTGCTCTTTGAACTCTGGATGTCATCTTCTTTTTCGTCCCATTCCTTCTGAATGCTCTTTTCATTTGTAGCCCACTTTCTCATAACAAAGCTTCCTTCCTTTAATATTTTTCTTATGTTTTCAGCTTCTTCCACCGCTTCTTCTCTTGAGTCTACTCCAGTAATGAGATCGTCTACGTAGAGTGACTTGTCTAAGATACAACTTGTTCTTGGATACTCTGTTTCATACTTCTTAATGTGAGCTTTTAACGTCGCTCCCAGCAAAAACGGACTTGACGTGGCTCCAAAGATAACTCTTGTCATTCGAAAAACTTTCAGTTCTGAAGAATCAGGATCCCTCCATAGAAACTTGACAGCGTTTCTATCTTCTGGCTCCAACTTAATTTGCAAAAACGCAGACTGAATGTCAGCTATAATTCCGATTCTATGCAATCTGAATAGTATCAGTAGTTTCAGTACATCAGGGTAGAGGTTTGGGCCTGTTTCCAAACAGTCATTCAATGATAAACATCCACCAGCATGAGAGGAGGCATCAAACACAACGCGAAGCTTTGTAGTAGCTCGATCTTCGCGTACAACTGCTTGATGTGGCATGAAATATTCCATTGCTTCTCCAGTATATTCAGATGGTTCAGCTATTCCCTCCTGAAGGTGTTTGTTGATAACCTCTTCATAACGAATGTGAAGTTGAGGGTTCTTTTCAAATTTCTTCTCAAGTGTTAGATATCGTTTCTTAGCAACTTCATAGTTATTATCTAATTCAGTTGCTTTTTCATTCCATGGAAGACTTACAGTGTACCTTTTATCTTCAAATTTTATTGTATCTTGAAACCTTCTGTATACATTGTCTTGTTCCAAACTGTTACACTCTGAATTGTTGTCTATACCTAAAGACTCCAGGTTCCACAGATTTCGTATCATTTCTGAACATCGATTTTCTTCAGCTTCATCTTTCGTTCGCACTAGGTTCTGAATACTGAGACGAGTAGTGCAAGTTTCAGCATTTTCTGTTCCACTTAGTGTCCATCCAAATTTGGTTTCCACTGCAACCAAAGTTTCGGAAATCCTATATATTTTCCCGGTTACTATTTTCCAATAATAATCCGCACCTATAAGTAAGGAGAATTCTTCATCTTCTTTATCATAGGGTGAGAGACTGTCGGATAATCGAATTCCCTTCTTTTCACAAACTTCCAAAATCTTCTTATTCTCTGGTACTTCTATGGACGTTCCTGTAATTATCTCGCTTTCCAAAGCTTCTATCTTTATTTTCTTACTTGAATCAAAGGGACTTTTAATCGGGAATTTGACTTTCTTCTTCCTTTCTGTATGAGGATCTGAATTTCCAAACGCATAAATAGAGATGAGTTCTGAACCTACGACTGGTAATTTCATCTTCTCTGACACACTTCTCTTTATGAAGGTTCTTTGGCTTCCCAAATCCAACAAAATACGAATACGTTGTTTAGATTTCTCAGTCTCAATAGTTCCTCTTGCAGTTTGCAAAACAGTTCCTATTTTTCCACTGATAGAATTAACAGTTGTATCTTGCGCAGCTGAAGTAGAACTGTCTTCGTTTTCCTTTTTCTGATCACATATTAAAGTGTTGTGTCTACCCTGGCAAATGGAGCATCTGATGTGAGAGTGACAAGTTCTAGCGATGTGACGTTTTCTCAGACAAATAAAGCATCGACCATTCGACTTCAGGTTGTTTAGTTTATCTGCTGTCGCTTTAGAACAGAGTTCTGAACGGTGTTCACTTGTGTTACAAAACACGCATTCTTCCACAGTCGCCAAAGAAACAGCACTTGGAACATTCTCCCGTTCTCTGTATTTCTGATGACTATTTTTGTATCGCAGATCACGAGATGAGTATCGTTGACTAGTTGTTTCTTGAACATCGCTCTTCCGAATATCAACCTTTCTTTCGGTCTCTTGATGAAACAAAAAGGTTCTTTCTCTATCATCAATTTCTTTCTTTAAAAACTGCAGAAGTTTCGTAACACTCCACAGATCTTCATCTTCATGTTTCCTATTAAATTCCAAGGCCATCGAATCTGGAATAAGTTTCATCAACAAAGGAAACAACAGACTGCCTTGAGAATCTAACTCTATTCCTAAATTCTTCAATCCACGCATCTGAATCTCTATTTTATCGTTAAGGTCTCTTAATTCAGATATCTTCGAAGTTGATTTCACAGACTTCAAAGTCAGCAATTGGTTGATGTGGGATCTAATTAAAATGTCGTCCCGTCCGTACCTTTCTTTCAGCAATTTCACTGCTAAATCATAATTATTCTCGGTAACTAACAAACCTTGAATACTCATCAATGCAGGACCTTTCAAAAGAGACTTCAAGTAGTTGTATTTATCAACTTTTGATAAAAAATCAGACTTGTGTATAGAGCTTTCAAATTGTGCCCAAAATTCCTTAAAACGTTCCAGATTTCCATCGAACTGTTCTATCTTCAATTTTGGAAGATCTACCCTTGGTTGCCTTTCAATAGACCTCAAACTCCCCAGTTGTTCAGATATCTGATCTTCAACAGCAGAAAAATCTGTAATATTAGCTTTGACTTTTGCAGCCGAATTGCGAAGATAAATTCTAAGTTTAGTTTTCATACCTGTGATTCTATCGCGGTATTCTTGATTAGTCTCCAATTCTTGTTCTAGATCTTTTAGATCAAGCAAAGCTTCGATTTCGCTGTCCAACTGGTAAATTTGATCAGCTTTTTCTTGCAGAGAATCTCTCATTTCTTCAAGTTCAAATTCTTCAACATCATCATTCTTTAGACCGTCGGCTATTTTGTTCATCAGCTTAGTCGCTGTCTGTTTCAAAGTCTTTCGCTTCAACTTGGATCTTTCCAAAGCGGGTCTTTCTAACTTCTTACTACTGTCTTCCATAGTGTAGATTCCAATTCTAATTCAGGCTCAGACGGACCAGTATTATAACTATCTAGACTATAAGCACACGTAAGAATTAATTTCAAGATGAAGAAGACTTTTCTTATAAAAACAGAATATTTAATTACCGATATTTACAATGTGAGTTTCTCTGCACTTTTCCCAAATCTTTTTCTCTTTTTATTTACATTAATAATAATTCTAAGAATATATAACATGATGCCATTCACTTCCTTTTCTTAACAGTTAAATAATAAAGTCTCAGTTTAGTTCACTAGTACTATTTACAAAAGTTCACTAGTATTTACAACAGTTAGTTTCTAAACCCGAAACCGGCTCTCAGCACTGCACCACGATACGTCCCCACTGGTGACCTTTGGCCAACAACATTGAGCATGGACTTCTGACGACTGAGCTCCGGAACTTGAGCAGCTACGCATACTTTTGGTGAGTCGTCCATTATTCTATTGAATTTTACCGTCGGTTTGTTTCGGGTTGTCCTTCAATGGCGGATGATAAAGATAAACAGATTCCCGTGGTGCCAGTAACTACAACTGAAACAACACTTGCAAACACTTCGGTGAACGTAATAACTCCTCCTTCTGCTGAAATTAATAGGGTAGGTGTTAAATTACCTCAATTTTGGGATAAACACCCAGAGTTATGGTTTTCTAGTATAGAATCTCAATTTAACTTGTCAAACATTACTTATGACAATACTAAGTTTCATTATATTGTATCAACATTGAGTTCAGACATTCTTAACTTCGTTAGTGATGTTGTTGTCAATCCACCTTCAAGTGATAAATATGAAACTTTAAAAGTAAGGTTAATTACTGAGTTTACCGATTCGGAGCAAAAGAAAATTAAGAACCTTCTTTCGGACCTTACTCTCGGTGATGATAAACCTTCACACCTACTCCGTAAAATGAAGGGATTAGCAGGTGATAAGTTAGATGATAAGTTCTTAAAAACACTTTGGTTACAAAGACTTCCACAAAATGCTCAGGCTATACTTTCTATATCGGATGAATCACTTGATTCCTTGGCTTTGATGGCTGATAAAATTCAGGAAGTGACCGATAATAACCAGGGAAGTCATATAGTTTCTATCGAAACGGACACTAAATCTCAAATTACTAAGTTACAGGAACAAGTTGATAACCTAACTAAGCAGGTTAATAAACTCATTCGCTTACGATCTAATAGTCGCAACTTTAGTCGTGGTAGGGATCGAAAGAGATCAAATACTCCCTCTCAAACTAATGATGATCTTACTTGTTGGTACCACAAAAAGTATAAAGATCAGGCTCACAAATGTCTCCCAGGTTGTCTTTTCTATAAGGAAAACTAATTTCCAAGTCCCATCTCTCGACGCGTGGTGACTTGGAGGAAATATCCAATAGTAAGCGTCGACTTTTTGTTAAAGACTGTCAAAATGGTCTTGAGTACTTGATCGATACAGGTAGTGATATTTGTGCCCTTCCACGTCCTAAAATAATTACAAACCAGGAAAATGCTAACATTAAGCTGTTTTCCGCTAACGGATCAGCAATAAAGGCTTACGGTGTTAAAAACTTAAATGTTAATTTGGGTTTGAGACGAAAATTTGTTTGGCCTTTCGTTATAGCTGATGTTACTAAGCCGATCATCGGCGCTGATTTCATAAAGCATTTCCGATTGCTCATAGATTTGGGTAATGGTTGTCTTAAAGATTCTATAACATCTCTGACAGCTTCTGGGTCAGTAACTGCTAAAACCTTTTCCCAAATTACCTTGATTTCTAATGATACTAAGTATAAAGAATTACTTCAAAAGTATTGTGATATAACCAAACCATATCCATCGGATCATGTGGTTAAACACAATACCGTGCACAGAATTGAGACGAAGGGGCAACCAGTTTCAGCTAGACCACGTCGACTACATCCCTCTAAATATAAGTCAGCAAAACAGGAATTTCAATTTATGGTCGAAAAAGGTATTTGTCGACCTAGTAAATCAAACTGGTCTAGCCCGCTCCATATGGTTCCAAAACCAAATAGTTCTGAGTTCAGACCCACCGGTGATTATCGCGCCTTAAATCGCATTACAATCCCGGATAGATTTCCTTTGCCCCACATACATGATTTTGCGAATGAACTTTATGGTAAAAAGGTGTTTTCTAAAATAGACCTTGTACGCGCGTATCATCAAATACCCGTTCATGTAGATGATATACCTAAAACCGCGATCACTACACCATTTGGGTTATTTGAATTCCCCTTTTTACCCTTTGGGTTGTGCAATGCCGCACAAACTTTTCAGAGATTCATTTCTGAGGTTTTGCAGGGATTAAATTTCACTTTCGCGTATCTGGACGACATTTTAGTCGCAAGTTCATCAGATACAGAACATTATTCCCACTTAGAAACCGTATTTCGCAGACTTTCCCAATATGGCATTAGGATAAATTTAACCAAGTGCATTTTTGGTGTTGAGGAATTGCCCTTTCTAGGATTTCTAGTTAATGAGCAGGGTATCAAACCGTTACCAATTAAAGTTGAACCAATCTTAAACTATGAACAACCCTCTAATGTCAAAGGTCTGAGACGTTTTTTGGGGTTACTCAATTATTATAGACGTTGTATACCACATGCTGCTCAAATCCAAGCACCCCTTAATGAACTATTAAAAGGTCCTAAAGTTAAGAGCAAAAAACCTCTAGAATGGACTAAAGAAACTACAGAGGCATTTGATAATTGCAAACGCCAGTTAGCTAGCGCAGTTCTCTTGGTTCACCCGAACCCCGAAGCTAAATTGTGCTTGTTTACGGACGCTGGCAACACAGCTATAGGAAGCACTCTGAGTCAGGAAGCAGTTAAAAATGGTTTCAAACACCTTGAACCATTGGCTTTCTATTCTGCCAAACTTTTACCTTCTCAACAAAAGTGGTCAGCGTTTGATCGCGAATTATACGCCATCTACGCGTCTATTAGACACTTCAGGTTCATGTTGGAGGGCCGACCCTTCACGATCTTTACAGATCATCGACCTCTAACGTTTGCGTTTTCTCAAAACTCTGAGAAGTTCTCACCTAGGAGAGTTAGACATCTTGACTACATTGGCCAGTTTTCAACCGATATACAATTTATAAAAGGCATTGAGAATACTGCGGCCGATATTTTGTCTAGGGTTGAGACAATTACGTTTCCAAGCACGATCAATTACTCGGAGATTTCTAAAGAACAAAAAAAAGACCATGAATTAAAAAATTTCCTTAATTCTCCCAATGAATCTGACATTAACTTAAAGTTAGTAACTTTACCTGAATCAGACACCCAAATATATTGTGACGTTTCAACCAATAAAATTAGACCATTTATCCCCAAAAGTTTCCGTAAGGTTATTTTTGAACAACTGCACAGTTTATCGCACACAGGGATGCGAGCGACCGCACGATTGTTAAGTAGTCGTTTCGTGTGGCCAGGTATAAAAAAGGATGCTAAAGAGTGGACAAAATGTTGTGTCCCTTGTCAACTATCTAAGGTTCACAAGCATACAAAAAGTCCCTCTCAAAAGTTTTTAGTCCCAAATCAAAGATTCCAACACATACACTTAGACTTAGTAGGGCCGCTTCCCCCGAGTGAAGGTTTTTCGTATTTACTGACCATCATTGACCGTTTTACTCGTTGGGTTGAAGCTATACCTTTGCCTAATATCACTAGCGATACGGTAGCCAAAGCATTTAATGCTCATTGGATTAGTCGATTCGGTGTCCCTCAAAAAGTGACCACCGATCAAGGTCGACAATTCGAGTCGAACTTGTTTCGCTCGTTCACAAAATGTTATGGCATTCAACATATCCATACCACATCCTACCACCCTCAATCTAATGGGTTAATTGAGAACTGGCACCGTAGTTTGAAATCCGCATTGAAGGCTGCCCTTACTAACCGATGGATGGACGTACTTCCATCTGTATTACTGGGACTACGCTCGGTATTCAGGGATGACCTAAAATGCTCCATAGCAGAAATGGTCTATGGCGCACCACTCCGACTCCCTGGAGAATTCTTCCATCCTGTTGCGAGTCATATCAACGACTCGGAGTTCCTAATGAACCTAAAAGACTCCATCAAACAACTGACTCCTACTCAAACTTCATCGCACAACAAGGTTAAGATATTCGTCCCAATGGACTTATCGACTTGTGCCAGTGTGTTTGTGCGTAAGGACTCTGTGAAACCGCCCTTGAGCCCGCCTTATGAGGGCCCTTTTCCGGTTATCTCCAGAACTGATAAATTCTTCAAAATCCAAATCAGAGACAGGGTCACTGTTGTCTCCATAGATAGACTAAAACCTGCCTACATCTTGGCGGAGGACATTGCGCTAGCAATCCCTCCGGTCATCAAGGACTTTACCACGACCAAGTCAGGTCGAACCAGTAGACCTGTGGTCCGTTTTCAGGTACGCTGACACTGGAAGGGGGGTACTGCGGCGACCACCTCGCAAGTCAGCCAAGCTGTGGGGTAGCAAACGCCGCATTTCTCTTCTCCTTATCGTGTGCCGCACGGGAGATCTTTCTCCCGGTCGAAAGAGGCGCGCGAGCGAAGAAGACGCTCGCCTACCTAATTATCATTTTTTCCTCCTGTGTATATAAACTATGTTTTCCAGTTTCGTCCAGCAGAAGCAAGCGGACGTGTATATAGTCACGTATTAAAAAGCTGTTAATTTCATATTTGCCTGTTTGTTCCTGACTAATTTATTTGCGTCCTACTCTCATCTGCCTTTCCATGAGATATCGAGGTAGTTAGTTTCTAAACCCGAAACCGGCTCTCAGCACTGCACCACGATACTTCCCCATGACTATTTTTTGAGATGGTGGGAAAGATAATGAGACTTTTGCTTTCCAATAAATTTCTTAATGGTTGTGACTAAGAAATAGTGTAGGCTTAAGCCGCGTTTACACCTAAGTTGACAACTAAAAGTTGTCAACTTTTGTTGAAAACATTGTTTGTAGAAACTTAAAGTTGTCAACTAAAAGTTGCTCTTCTCAAATGTATAGCAACAAGTGGAAGACGCAATAATTGCTGCGGCTGCCTGTGTTATCATAGCCAACCACTGTACGAGAGGTCCCCGAAGATATTGGGTGAGACCCTCGTTGAAGGCTAGGGATGGGTACAGCTCCCGCAAAAAAAAAAAACGTTACAGTGGGGTTTGCGGGTGAACCACTTGGGTTAGGAAAACAAAAGAGGTGTTATTTTTCATTGTTTAAAGTATTCTTTAATCAATAAAATTTTCGAGTCCTCAGGGGGTCGTCTTCATATTAAACGAAACACTAACTTTTTTTTTCAATGGGGACTATGGTGTCCCTTAAAATCGAAGGTCGGGGAAACTTTTGCTCCACCCCCCAATTTTTTTCCTTTTGGTAACCTAAGACTGTGTGCAAAATTTTAAATCGATTAGATAATATTAACATATGCCCCAAACGGCCTAAAGTTTGAAAAATTTGACTTTTTTCTAATTTTTTTGAAAATTTTTAAAAATATGTTTAAAAAATCCGTTTCCGAATAACAGGGCTCTACCACATTTTAACAATAATATTTGACCGTTTTTCATTACTAGTTAGGTCAAAATGCCCAGTTTGTAACTTAGTCATCAATTAGAAAATCATCAAATTTGTTCATTTTATACTAAGAATAGAAGAATCAAAAAGCAGTGGTAAACGACTTAAAACCACAAAATTCCATGGCTAAACACCATTTGTAAACCATATTGATGTGGATATAAATTTTCTGGAGCTCAAATTAATTATTGGTTGCTTAATTACAGACGCCATATTGGATTGCATTAAAACTAAAAAAAATCTGGAAAAAGGTATGGGCATGTTTGATATCGGTTAATAGGTCTTTGGTGTTACTAAACTCAATTAAGACTAATAAAATTATCTTGGACAGCTTTTAAAGCTCTTAACGCAATTTAAGAGCCATCATATCTCGTAATACAAGTGCAAACCATGTTTTCAAGACTATAGAAATGGTAATAAATTCTAAACACATAAAACTGGCTAGAGAAATTCTGGAAACAAGTTAAAAAAACAGACTCCAGTGTGTCCACGAGTATTTAATTTGTAAGTTAGCTGAAAAGCTGAAGTTAATACAAGAGTAACACGCTCTTATAATTGAGTTAACCTATCAGACGGTAAGCAATTAACCCAGGTTTATGGAGACTGTTCTTCTATTTTATCATAATTTTATTCGTCAAAGTAAAAAATACCTTCAATTGAACAAATTAGTCATTAAAATCTAAGACACTTATATTTTCTATTTATAAGTATCATAAATATTATCAACAGTTTCCTAAAATCATTCTTTCTTTAATGTCTTTTTGTGAGTCAGCTATTCTTCGCTCTGTAAGTTTCCTATCTCTACATTCTCACAAAGAAGGATCTGACATTTAAGACAATTTAATTCCATAAACAATTTTTATGAAAAATTTACTCGAAACGTTAGTACTTCCTCGAGGACGTTTAGGTTTACTGATGAAAGGTTGACAGTGCGAAGAAAAACTAAGGGTAAAGTAGAAGAGTTATTAAAATTGTAGTTGATATTTTAACTTTCTTACAGCCACGGACAAAATAACAGTGTTTAATTGTTTTAATACATTACATTATTAACAAGTTAATTGTTAACAGTGTTTAATTGTAGGACTTGGTCTAGCCTGCGGCTAGACCATGAGGAATAAGTCAACAACAACAACAACAACAACAATTGTTTTAATGACACTTATAAATTGAAAGACTGGTATTTTTATGTTAATGTATAAAATTATGATGAAGAGCAGTCTCTATAAACATGGTTAATCGCTTACCTTCTGAGAGTATAACTAAATTATTATGAAGAGTGGGTTAATTTTGTATCAACTTCAGCTTTTCAGTTAACTTATGGAATAAAATACTCATGGACACACTGGAGTCTGTTTTTTAACCTGTTTCTAGAATTTCTCTTGCCAGTTTTATGTGCTTAGAATTTATTACCATATCTATAGTCCTGAAAACAGGGTTTGCACTTGTATTAGGGGATATGATGGCCCTTAAATTGCGTTAAGAGCTTTAAAAAGTTGTCCAAGATAATTTTATTAGTCTTAATTGATTTTAGAAACCTCAAACACCCATTACCCGATATCAAACATGCCCATACCTTTTTCCAGAATTTTTTTAAGTTTTAATGCAATCCAATATGGCGTCAATAATTAAGCAATCCATTATTTATTTGAGCTCCAGAAAATTTATATCCACATCAATATGGTCTACAAATGGTGTTTAGCCATGGAATTTCGAGGTTTTAAGTCGTTTACCACTACCTTTTGATTCTTCTATTCTTAGTATAAAATGGACAAATTTGATGATTTTCTGATTGATGACTAGGTGACAAACTGGGCATTTTGGCCTAACTAGTAATGAAAAACGGTCAAATATGATTGTTTAAATGTGTTAGAGCCCTATTATTCGGAAACGGATTTTTTAAACATATTTTTAAAAGTTTTCAAAAAAATTAGAAAAAAGTCAAAATTTTCTAACTTTAGGCCGTTTGGGGCACGTGTTAATATTATCTGATTGATTTAAGATTTTGCACACAGTCTTAGGGTACCAAATGGAAAAAAATTGGGGGGTGGAGCAAAAGTTTCCCTGAATTTTTGAAAAAACGCCCAAATAAGGGACACCCTAATGGGGACCCCCAAATATTATGAGATTTTCTGAAAGGCCATCCCTCAAAACCCCTAAATACCCAGTTTCATCCAGATTGATTCACAATTAAAAATGTTTTTTAAAAATAAAATTTTAAATTTTAAAATCGTGAAATATTTTTATGGTAATCGATTCAGGTAGTAATTTTATGAAGTTTTTTGCTTTCAAAAAGGAACCCTGTTTTTTCTTCCTAAAATGAGGCTTGAACTATGTTTCTATCATAAATAGAACTGGAGTTACAATAATTTGTTGACGGCTACTTTGGTATATCAAGCATATTTTCAACATTCAAGAGAACATTTATATCGTTTTCAAGAGAAGTAGAAAGAAGAATGGACAAAAATTAGCGCCAAGTATTATGACGCTATTTTCAATTACAAACTTAAAATTTTGAATTTTTCCCAAAGGGAATCAAAAGTTTCTAGAAAAGAAATGCTGCTTTTAAATGAAAACTTATTTTTTTATTTTTAAATAAAATTTTCAATATCTCTATTCAGGAATGAAATGCGACGTCACGCCCGGGGCGCGTGGAGGGGGAACAGTTTTCCCACTAGTTTCCAACAAGTTGCTAGCGCAAAGCGCAGAACAACAAATCTTCCACTTTTAGTTGTCAACTTTCTTTGATCTTTACTTTACCGACACTCCGCGGAAAACTAAAATTTAGTGGAAAACTTGTCTCTCCACTAGTGGAAGACAGAAAAAGTTGCTGTATTTTGTAAAAAAAGCAACAAATTGCCGCAACTTGTGGAAAACTTAGTGGTGATCTTTACCGACACTTCGCGCAAAGCTAAAATTTAGTGGAAAACTTGTCTCTCCACAAGTGGAAGACGGAAAAAGTTGCTGTATTTTGTAAAAAAAGCAACAAATTGCCGCAACTTGTGGAAAACTTAGTGGAAAACTTTGGTGTAAACGCGGCTTTACACGGTCAGATTCAGAGTTAAATAAAAATTCTTCCGGGTGTAAGGACCGTGGTCTATGAGTAAAAACGGACGTTTCGTCTACATCTACGGTAGACATCTTCAGCGAGACTGAAATGAAAAAGTTAAAGAACGCCAAAGCTGACAGTGTCACGTGGTAGATCCAGAGGAGAAGAGTCTCATTGGTCAACGTCACTGAGAGGCTTGATTCTAGATTTCCGGAGGGCTGGGTGCCAAACACGTGGAATAGTTAGCCCCTCCTCCTTGCGATTAAAATTATTCTGGTGTTTGTGAATCTCAATGGCTTCTCTCACAAGTCGGGCTTGGAAATGTGTCGATCTGGATAAAACATCAGTGTGATCAAACTTGATGATATGGTCTTGAGATAAAGCATGTTCAGCGATTGCTGATTTGTCCGGTTGTGCTGGTTCAGCGATTGCTGATTTGTCCGGTTGTGACTAACTTCAACCGGCTATACAGGAAGAAATAAATTTGTTTAAACATTAGTTATAGAAAAAGAACCTGATCTTTTTGTGGCATTCGTAATAAAAATAAGCACTGTACTTTTTACTTTATAAATGTATGTAAACTTTGGGTTCATAAAACCCCTTTTACATCACAAGTAATTTCCAAAATTTAATGCATAAACCTCTTAGGCAATTTATAAAATATTTTAAATCCTTTCCATAAAAAATCATTCAACCACGAATGTTTGACGATTCGTTTTACATACAAAACACAATTTTCTCCAATAAAAGAAGAAAAAACCCAACAAAACTTTCTTTAATAATGCTGCACGATACTAACTATCACAAGCACGCAAAAAATGCATTACGTTTTACCGACCATGAATGGACTTACGAGTAATTCCAAAAGTGCTTAAAGAGCTTGGAAGTGGGTTTGCTGAACATATGGAACTTAAGAACTTGAAACACATGAAATATACGTCTTCATTACAAAGGCATGCAGGCGGGGTTTATGTAGCTGATTTATTGAGATTCTGCATAGTGGGACCCGACACTGATTTGTATATTTCCCTTCACATGAAAAATATGCCTGTAAATGTTGCTTTTCATTTTCTACACTTTAGTTGCTATTTCCTAAGTACCAACCAAGATAAGTTTTTCTTTTCGTTTAAAACTATTGTCGTATCCGTATACGTTAGGGGCACTCAGTCGATTTGTATATACGAACTTCTTTAAATACGAACAAATTAATCAAATTCTTGTTGTGTAGTCATAAAGAAAATGTTTTTATTTTTAACTATTCTTGTTGCAGCGTAAATATAATGTAAGTTGATTATTTAATTACTCTTTCTATATAACTGTTAAGTTGATTAAAAATTTACCCATTTTTAACCCGGTGGGACTCGCGCCTCCCGGACGAACGTTGAGACTCGCGGGGGTTATGGAATAGCCCCAACATTTTTCCCTCTTTTTTTACAGCGTTAAAAATATTTTTTTCAATCGGAACCATTTATTTTTAGACATTAAAACTTAACTGATTAAGAAAACTTATAATCTGCAATATTTTCTACGCTGAGAAATAATTTTTGAGTTTGATATTAATTTTTCTCATTACACAATACACACATATGAAACAAAATAACACAAATAATTTCAATGTAAAAATTAATTTAATCACTTCAAAATACTACCTACCGAATTTCTTTTAGCTTTCTTTTGGTAAAGACAATTATCACAGATGGTATTAACGTGCGATTTGCAAAAAAAATTTAAACAAAAATTACAGTCACAAGTAGTTTTTCTATCCCCCCCATGTCTCCTAACACTCAAACATTGGTATTTTTTCTTCGAAAACTTGTTATCTCAATACACTTTCCTAGCTCCTTCCCCATTCAATACAAAAGCAAAGAATGTAAGGGGCGGGGTACAGTGGTCTGGTGAATTACAAGTCATAAAACTATCAAGGGGACCAGTATTGAAGTACTTGCACTTGCACCTGTGTGTCTTCCTTTTCTTTGTACTAAAATGAAATAGAACCCCCTGTGAATTTCTTGAAATTTGTTTACCAATGTTTTGGGCCCTTATCAATGGTTTGTAAGGAAGGCGGAGTACAAAAGAACGGATGCGCAGCACTAACGAAAAGACTCGCGGGGTCATTCCATTACCCCAAAAGCTAACAAAATGTGTCTGAGGGGCGGAAAAATAAACCGAATTCCAAGAAACTACTCAGGCATGTAGATAAGGGTCAGAAACCCAGCTACTGAGAAGTAAAGAATCCCCAGGTGTTTAGTTTTCCGTTAAATGGAATATAAGGGTGAGCTTGGGGTTACAAAATGACCCCGCGAGTCCCAAAGGGTTAAGAACCGTTCGAAGTTTCACCAGTTGAGAAACAAGGGTTTAAATTACTTAGTTAAACAGAACAACAATAATGATAAACTGAGATGTGATTCGTTAAATTTTCCAGTAACAATTGAAGGGCTTGGTGGATGAAGGGGCTATGTTACAAGGAAAGGGAAGGTTAATAATTAGGGAATTCAGTCCCTTGATCCCTTGTAACATTAGCCCCTAACATAGCCCTTGTAACCTGGAATTAGCCTAGAATAGCCTGGAATTAGCCCTTGTAACATAGCCCCTTCATCCACCAAGCCCTTCAGTTATGATATAAACAAAACATTGTGTATAAAGACTTATGTATTTACTCTTAATTATCTTTTTTTCACGCCACCGTTTATAATTAAGAGCAAAAATAGTCAAACTACTCTAACATTTCAATTAAAAACCTGTGTACGCAACTTTTCGGAAAACTTAAAAAACTCGGAAAAAAAGAGTCTAATGAATCTAAGATTTACGTTTTACAAAACTTTGAGCAAAGTTTTTTTTTGAAGCCCGAAGAAAAGAATTGCTTTTCCTTCATTTACTGAAACGCATGATTATTTTCCTCAACACAAACCCAAAGAAGAGAAAAATAACAGCAATAACCAAAAAATAAAATGAAATGAAAAAGAAAATCACATAAAAAAGCCTCAATTCAATTGAATTCTTCCCACTGGTAATGAGTTTCCTGCAAAATCAGTAATGACACTTAAATTATGAAAGAATTCAGAATCGCTGCTACCTATCATTACTTAACATGAAGAGTGTTCGGAATTACTGCTGGCAGACTCACTCGGAAAAAATTAATTGAATTTCTGGTCGAAAATTATCTAATTTGTATTATTTCGGAAACCCCTTTCCACGGAGCTAAGGAATTTTTTTCGTCGGGTGCGAAAACTTTATCTAACTGTCGCACTTTTTATGCAAGGTAAAAATCAATTCCATTTGTAAACAATAGTTCCTTTGGAATCTGATGGTCAGCCTATTTTTTCAGCCTGAAATTGAAATTTTTTGTTAATTCTTTAGATGAAAGGAATATTTCGTTTTAAAGTTAGTACTCAAATGAGTTTCAGTAATTTTTATCGGGTTCAAAAGGGAATAGGTTATGATTTCAAAGTGTATCTGTTTCACAAAAACATATTAATGAGGAAGTTTAATGATTTTTTTAAATTTTTGAATCGATTCTTCTTGCAACAATAAGCAACTACCCAAAATTTGAGGCCGATCGAGAAATGTTTTGATTGCCAAAAAAATAAACAAAAATACTCTTTTTAAAAGCGCACAGAAATGCCAAGAGTTTGGGATGTGACGTCATCGTACGATAAACATTGTTGGAAAGCAACGGAGTTGATGGTATGATTGTATCGTTACTTTTTAAACAATAAACGTTTTCAGTCACGTGTTTTTTCTCGACTTTTAAATTAAAATATTTAATTACCTATACATTTTTTTTTGAAAAATTGGCTAGATATTTCATTTTACCATACAAAAAAACCATACGGAATACTTGTTTGTTTTTGAAAATCTGACACATGCAACTTCCTTATTAGGAATTATTAATTGGTTAGGTATTAATTCAAGATATTTAAATTTTTCTAATGGTCCTAAGTCCTAATAATGTTAAATATAGTGTTTTTTACAACGTTTTTATTAGGTCGCTTTCAATCTTGTCTGTCTGTCCGTCCGTCCGTCTATCTGTCTGTTCGGGAGGAATTTAGTAATCAATTTTAAACATACTTCCCCATGAGCTAGAGACTTGAAATTTTGAACATAGTTCAGATCTGGATGACAATACAATATTATATCGTTAGTTCGGTTCAATTTGCTGTCCCTGAACCCCCAGGGGGACTTAAAGTTTAGAAGTTCAACTATAGGACCTTATTGTTAAAAATCATTGTTGTGCAGTTTGCCTCCTCTCGTTATCAAGATGGCTTTAGAAGTGTTGTATAAAATATTAGTAAAATGAAAATTTGTAAGAAAAAAATTAATACACAGTACATGCAGTACTTCATGCAAGTTTTGGTATTTGTAATATATCTAAGGGACTGACTTTATTAATTAGTTACTGACAAGTTTCTCACCAATATATTTTTAAAACACTTTTTTTTATAAAATAGAAAAACGACGTTTAATTTGCACATAATTTATTTAAAGATATTAAAATCAGACATGTTTCGAGGGTATACTGAACCCTCTTCGTCAGTGAGATGACGATGTAAGAAAAAAATGTACACATGGCTATCAGTAATATATACAGGCAACAACAAGAAACACAGTTACAGTTAATACAGAAACATATTTAAATTGAAAAGAAAACTATGAAAATACAGATACAGAAAAATTTTTTTATGGTGATTCACGACATCCAAATTTCAGAGAAAAAAGGTGCACTTGACAAGTCATTTACAAGATCATTAGAGAACTGATTAATATAGTAACTTTCAAAAAAATCAAGGTCAAGTGTTGAATTACAGTTTTTAATAAGGGTAGCGGAAGAAAAGTTAAACGTATGGTTATTTTCCCAAACATGCCGGGCAATGGACGACTTGTCAAATTCTTGTTTTTTAACATAATTGATGTGTTCTTTAAGTCTAAATTTTAGGGCGCGTCTAGTCTGACCAACATAGGATAACCCACATTCACAAAATATTCTGTAAATACCCCAATTATTGAGCGTAGGAATCGGATCCTTCAAGTTAGAAAATTTAATTTTATTTGTAGGGGAAAAAACAGTCGAAAAACCAAATTTTTTAAGGATATTAGAGAGTTTAAAATTAATTTTAGAAAAATATGGAAGAACAATTAATTTGTTTGGGATTTCTTTAGTATATTCAACAGGGTTCTTTTTTAAAATTCTACCAAGTAACCGGTCTATCATGGTATGGCAAAAGCCACGATCAACTGCAACAGCCTTTAAGTAATTTATCTCAATTTTAAGTAAATCATTATTTGAGCATGTGTTGACAGCTCGGAAAACAAAAGAATTAAAAGCAGCCTCTTTCTGATTCAAGGGATGATTAGATTTGTTATGAGGGGGCAATGAAACAGCAAATGATTTGCGATAAACCGTGGTCAGGAAAACATTATCATTACGCATGATCAAAACGTCTAAAAATGCCAATCGGCGATCATCCTCGATTTCACAAGTAAATTGTATACACGGGTCAATTGAATTAACAATAGAAAGAACCTCGTCTATATTCAGGTCAGGATTTAATAGAACAAAGCAATCATCGACATATCGAACATAAAAAGGGAATTGAATTAATTTAAACATCTTAATCTCGAAAAAATTCATATAAATATCACTCAAAATAGGGCTTAATGGGTTTCCCATAGCCAAACCGTTGTTCATACAGTAAAATTTATCATCAAACACAAAAGTACTTTGTTCAAGACATAACCTAGTGAGCCGCAACAAGTTCTCGATCTCAAATTGAGAAAAATGGAACTCGTGTAATCTGGTTGACAAACATACCAAGGCTCCGTCCACTAAATTAAATTTTCTAACTTGAAGGATCCGATTCCTACGCTCAATAATTGGGGTATTTACAGAATATTTTGTGAATGTGGGTTATCCTATGTTGGTCAGACTAGACGCGCCCTAAAATTTAGACTTAAAGAACACATCAATTATGTTAAAAAACAAGAATTTGACAAGTCGTCCATTGCCCGGCATGTTTGGGAAAATAACCATACGTTTAACTTTTCTTCCGCTACCCTTATTAAAAACTGTAATTCAACACTTGACCTTGATTTTTTTGAAAGTTACTATATTAATCAGTTCTCTAATGATCTTGTAAATGACTTGTCAAGTGCACCTTTTTTCTCTGAAATTTGGATGTCGTGAATCACCATAAAAAAAATTTTCTGTATCTGTATTTTCATAGTTTTCTTTTCAATTTAAATATGTTTCTGTATTAACTGTAACTGTGTTTCTTGTTGTTGCCTGTATATATTACTGATAGCCATGTGTACATTTTTTTCTTACATCGTCATCTCACTGACGAAGAGGGTTCAGTATACCCTCGAAACATGTCTGATTTTAATATCTTTAAATAAATTATGTGCAAATTAAACGTCGTTTTTCTATTTTATATTATTTTGCACAGTTTGCCATCTACATTTGACTTTTTTTTATATTACTAGTGTTTCAAAAATTTCCAACGTCATCTGAATAATAGCTAGAGGCAAAAACTGTGCAATGATTTTAACAAAACAAAGTAAAGCCATGTGTTGGGTGGCCCTTACCTTCTACCAACATTTATATTAGCCGAGATCGTTATATAGAGTTTAGATTGCGTTGTGATTTACTAAAAGTTACATTTAACATAAGATAACATACTAACAATACCCAGGACAATGGAATCTAGGAAATGATTTAAAAGGCTTGGATTTTACGATAAAACACATTTATTTACACTTAACACAAATACTACACAAATTTTAAACAGTAGGAATAAATATGTGGCATCTATACAAATTTTAGACAGTTATCATTTATCTTTAAGAATATTTAATTTCAAATTAAGTTATTATATATTTTGCTGGATTCTCAATACTAAAACAATAATCTAATTCATAACATATATACACTGAGAGAGAGCTGGTGAATATCGGGGTAACTGTATCCACTTACCCATTTGCAGACTTTCATCATTCTGGTGGTTGGACGTAGAGTGGACCCTGAACTCTGGCACTATGGGAAAATTTTGGGAACTCCCTCAATAATCTCTTGCAGGAG
The DNA here is from genome assembly GCA_024610705.1 of Tetragnatha versicolor. NCBI lineage: Eukaryota > Metazoa > Arthropoda > Arachnida > Araneae > Tetragnathidae > Tetragnatha > Tetragnatha versicolor. The sequence continues at coordinate 60,985,498 of JANDEH010000005.1, forward strand.
TATTTATAGGCCCCTTCTTATGATTACTCCGCCCACCTAGAATTTCCTAGATAATAATATTGGTCCTGGTCCGAAGTACGGACGTCCCTCAAAAATCTAGGGTTCCCAGTGGTTAGTCATTTGGAGTTTATGTCAAGAGATTAAGCCTTCTGGTTGGTTCCCCCATCTTATTAACATTCACTTTTTCCCGGGCCTTCGTCTTACCCCCTCAATAAATTTTGGGGACCTCTATTCTTATTTCTGACGATTAAACGAAGGGTTTATGTCTGCACCTGGAATCTATGGTTATTGTTAAATATAGCTTTCGGGGGCTATCCTTGGACCTCACACGTTGACCCGATTGAGGAATGTACACCTGGTTAGGCCGATGGACTTATAAAATATAAAATGGTGATGGGTAACTTTTGTACCCACTCAACATTCCTGCCACTTCTCCAAGAAAAAAAATTGAAATATTTTTTTTTTATGCGGATTCAACCTTAAATGAAATTAAATTTTTGGGTCACAGCAGTATCTCTCTCAGCTTAATGTGTCAACTTCTCTAAATGAAGGTAGCATGCTATACCCTAACATTTAAACAACACAAGTTACAATAGAAACACAATACAAGACAACACAATACATTTACAGAAAATTGGTGAAAAGTAGTAGTAAAAATTTGGTTTTTCTTAAAGAGATAAAAACAGTAATAACTCAAAATTTAGGTTCTTTTTTCAATGGGATAATCCTTAAATCTCGTTAGTCTATAAACATTATTACTACTACAACCAAATATTTGAATTTCTAGAATATATAAAGCGTTTTACCTGAAACCTGAATAGCATAAAATAAGATAAAATAATAAACAGTTATTCATTAAGAGTATTAATTCACTTATACATGAATCATTCTAAAAACTAAGGAAGTACTAAAAAGTTCACTGGATTCAATGTTTTCTTCCTTTTGCACAGTTCACTCGACTTCAATGATACTCAGGCAAGCTAAATCACTAATGTTCGCATGATAATTATAGCACAAAAAGTTTGAGAACTGGAACAGTTCGGAACTATTCGGAATACTCGATGTGGATGTTGAACAGTTTTATCAGTAGATGAATGCTCGTCGGAGCACCCCAAAACGTCCGTTATTGGATAACCGCGTGCACCACAACCACAGAGTCCTATATAGCACTAAGTTCGATGCCGAATCTAGTAGTATGACTTCCTTCAGCAGTGGGAAGTGGCATGACTCCTCGTGTGGATAGAGATGCAGGGACAGTCAATATGCCGGTTGGCATGAGGTACTATGGGGTTGGCATTTTGAAGCGAAGGATGAGTCGTAATACGCACCCGCGGTCGTACCGGCATGGTTCAGTCATAAATGCCGGTTGACATGAGGAACTAGCAATGGGTGGTTCGCGATGGAGAACCCTTCTATCATCCTGAGTGCACTCGAGGTTGCAGGTTGCTCCTGAACAGGCACCGCCAAGGGAGGATGACAACGTTAGGATGAAGTAAGTGCTCTATAAAGCTTAAGCAGTCGCAATGTTCAGTCCAATGGAAGGGCATCTTCCCGACTGGGGATGGCCCAAGTGGATCCGGTGGAGTCGGCTACCACACTGTTGTCCAACAGATACCCGTGGTTATTTCAAGCGATCACATAAAGTCATAAAAGTTTCTGGGTGTGACCCCGGGATTGTGACGTAGTTCCTTGTTTACTGTAATGGGCTTACATTGGTTATCAGCCCGATTAGCCAAGTTTCAGTCTATAAAGAGTTTGGCTGGTGGTTCGAGATAAGGTTGCAGAGGTTGATTTCAACTTAATTTCTCGAAAATGTTCGTGGTCTCTGACACAGCGTATGTCATCAGAGAGCTGTGGCTGTAAGCAAGCGTTAGTGGACAAACAGTGACCAAACAACACCATCTCTCTCAGATGTACATAATTTAAATTTCATTTTCTTACTAATATTAATTCATTCCATATGATTATTCATTTATATACAAATTTAAAAGCATTTGATCACTTTTGAGATCAATATTAGCAAATTTATCTAGTTTAATTAATTGCTGTTGCTATAACTAATGTCAGCACATTTTTATTATACTTCTCGCCTACACTCACAACCTCATCTTATTATCTACCCTGACTGTTACATGAGGTTTGCACATTTAATATTAAAACATAAATTAACACAATGCAAGGTACAATAATTTAAATTTGAATCATATATACACACTAACAGAAAATTCTTTAGCTGATTTGAATTTTCACCTTTCATTAATTTAACCAACTAATTATCATTAAGACATTACTTTAAAAGTAATTTACGAACTTTACTTTGTCCTTATGTCTTATTCTGTCAAATCTACAACACGAAGTATTTAGTCATTAACTCTGCTATATTTATATTTACATGGATGTTTTACTTATTATTTAGAGTATCCATCCCAACTGTTTATATTTTGTACAAATTCAATCTCAATCCTGTTCGGATTGTTTCTTTTTTTTCATCAATGTTCATATGTTCATAAATGTGTTTCATCTTTCATTTATATCATTTTATTACCATTAATGACATATTATTCAACCTTTCCTTCAACCATTATTTTTTCTCTTATTCATTATCGTTGTATTCTTATCATTCATTTAGTTTTATTCATTTAGTCCTTGGGATGTTTGTCCCGTTATTTATCAAAGTATCCTAAACATTCACTATATACTTTCCAATACAAGCTTTTTTCTGCCCGAATTTCGTGTCTCCGAGTGCCCAATTACCTCGCTCTTTTTACGATCACCTCACCATTGTAGTACAGTGTGATTACCTTCCCCTCCTGTGTGAAGCGTCCGTGTCGGGCTTGCGCGGTTGTGAATCGACTAATTCCCATGACAAATTCATAGCTCTGGGGTACTAGTAAGATAGCTTTTGCACTCATGGTGTTTAGCGGTGTCGTTTGATCCCTGGAAAGGCCCGTATGTTGTCCGTGCACTTTTCCTCGGCCGAAGGGATGTTACTAACATTGGTTTGCACTGTGACAGAGCACATTTGAAGAGGCAGTCGTTGGACAGCACCTCGGTAAAATTTTCGTATCGTTCCCTGATTATTTAATTGTTTTCAAGCATTCCTTATTTCATGTCTCATAGGGCTCAAATTTACATTACTTTTTATTTTGCCTCTTTCTTTGTATGATTATTTAGCACTTGGGATTACCTCATAAGATTGTTGCATGTTTAAGAGTCTTGAAACCTTTTATATTCATGGCAATTTTTTTTTTCAAATTTTAATGCGGTTTACACCGTGGAATTTTAGTCCTTTTTCTTTTCATTTAACGCGCTATGATTTTTTTTTATTTGTTTGTTTGTGACCTGATGTTTATTTTCCAATATTTTAGTTGCATATGAATTATTATTTAGAGAAGATATGATATTGAATTGCTAATAGGAAGATATTATTATTGTTTCAAGAATCCTGTCGGTCAATCCGACGTCGTAAGTTATTTAGTTATTTTTTTTTCCACAATTTTAACTATATGTAGTTTATTAGAATAAATTATGTAAGCGGGTTCACCATTCATTAATTTCCGGTTGATCAGGCCGTATTTCAATGTCTAGTGAACCTCGGAGAATTTATTAAAATAGTGTGAAATTTTACATATTTGCATTGAATAAACAACACATAAACAACATATACACCCCATGGTACCCTGTGGTATATATGGGTTTACCTTAGTTGTTTTCATTTGATTAACACTATTTTTATTACACTATTTATTTAATAATTTTTCTCATTAATTTTTGTTTATTATTTTTTTTATATATAGTTGGATGAGTTTCACGGTGTTTATAGTTATATATTTTTGTTGTGCTATTTTTTTGTTTTGTTTAACTTGAAGAACCTGACCCGCAGGTTTTCCGTGTATCTGTCTGTTAATACTTGTACACGTTTATTTCTTTTTCTCTTTTTTTTTTTATACATACATTAAATTTTCCTTCAACCCAATTATTCCTAATACAATTCAGGACCTAATACAATTCAGTACGCAATTATGACTTTTTTTTCAGTTACATTATCAATCGCAAATTTACAGGTTTACATTTGATTTTATATATGAGTAATTTACATTTATGCAATGGCTCAATTTTTCCTTTTATTAGAATTCTGATGATTATTCATTTATTTTGTATTACCATTCTATATTTTTTTTTCGTGATATCTATAATCTTTATGCCTATATTTTCTGTAATTTTTGCTCATCAATTCATTTCCAAGATTAATTCTACTAACTTATACACATTTTCCTGTTTCATGTCGCATTTATTTTCCTCTCCGCGTTTTATTTCTACAATAAACCTATCTGTGCTGCTTTTACTGTACACAACAGTGTCGCTTGCTTTCCGAGGCCAATTGTATACATAATAGCGGATCGACCTATTGAGCAGGCCGCTCCAGGGGTTTCGACCTTGAGAGGGGTTGGGAATATTCTGGCGGTGACGCTTCCTTTGTTATTGGGGGGTTTGGCAACAGGTTTGGAGAGAAAATATTATATTCTGGGATTTGGATTATTAGTTAGAAAAAAAAATAATTGACAATTTTTGTAAATATCAATTATTTGTATCGTGATTTTATATTTCTTAATCACCTTTTAATTTATCCGCCATTTTATCCAAAAAGGTCAGTATTGAGGATTGTCCTTCTCGGACTTCTTCCTCCGGTGGGCGCGTGACTCGCTCCGCCCAGTTGAATAAACGAGTGCCCCAATCTTCTGCATGCACCTCTGCCACCGTATTGTCTCTCCGTGGTCGAAGGGAAAAATCGCGTTTTGGCAGATTTTCGTTAATCTGTTTCCGTTTTCTTTTGGGTTTTGGATCATTTGTTTGATTGGGGTCAGAATTACTTTTTCCATCATCCTCTTTATTTTTAGTTTCTACTACCTGTGGTGTAATATTGTTTTGTGGAGTATTTGCCTGATTCTCTGTATTGGTATCGCGATTTTCTGTAACTATATTTTGATTTCCCGTATCAATTCGATCTCCATTATCACTTTGAATATTTTCAGACATTGTGGGTATGTTAGGGGAGTTTTGTTTTTCTAATCTGTTGGTACCCCGTCTATTATCAGACAGAATGGGGTAGGGAGTGTAATCCCCTTCATCAAAGACAGCATGGGGTAATTGTTTGGGTAATGTGTGTTCTATATTTTCTGGATTTTGTTCATTAATTATTAGATTGTCTTTTCTGGAGGTATAGGGTATAAGTCGTGAGGAATGAACCCTCATTAATTTAGCCCTTGGGTTATTTATCTCTTCAATAGAGTAATTTACTGGGGTATGTTTTTCTATTATGCGAAAAATACCTTTAAAATTCCTTTTCTTAGGTAAGTGACAGTTCCTGTCATAATGGGGTTGGTGTAGAAACACTAATTGCCCTATTTGAAATTCCCTTAATTTAGCATTTCTATTTTGATAGTTCTCTTGGTTTTCAGCTGATTTTAATAGATTTTCGCGAATTATTCTCTTAATTTTTGCCAAATTTTGCATCCTTGCTTCTATGTACTCAGGGTAAGGGTTATTGAAATCTGACATTGGTTTATTATTATAGTTAATATCATCTGGTAGATCAATATCATATCCGTACAAAAGAAAACTGGGCTTTTCCCCTGTTGTAGAATGAATTGTGTTGTTATAACACATTTCAAAATTGGGGAGTTCCTTATCCCATTGTAGGGTCTCTCGCGCTAAAATTGATATTGTTTTACGTAAGGCTTTATGACTGGCCTCATTAGCGCCATTTGTTTGGGGGTGGTATGGTGTAGTGTATAATTTGTCTATACCTAATTTTTCGGCAGTTGTTTTAAAAAGCTGAGCTGTGAAGTTTGTCCCACAATCAGTTAGTAAATATTCCATTTTCCCAAACTGTGTTATGTAATTATATAGTTTTTCAGCTGTATTTATCGCTGTTTGATTTTCCATCGCATACAATTTCATATATCGCGTGAAATGGTCAATAATGACCATTATATATTGGTTATTCTGCGCGGTTCGCGGTAATTTTCCCACAAAATCTATCGACACGACCTGACCTGGTCGATCTGGGATTAAGTTTCTTTGAATTGGGACTTTTTGTAGTCTATTTGGTGACTTAAAACCTATACATTCTGTGCAGCTTTGCACGTAATTTTTCGAATCAGAGTACAGATTATCCCAATAGTACTTTTCCTTAATTTTCTCATAAGTTTTAACATGACCAAAGTGAGCACTGTGAGCATTAGCTAAAATCACTGGTTTTAATTTGTCAGGGATAACTATTTGTTCTACTTCGTTAGTTCCTATACTTCTTTTTATCAAACCCAAGTGCATGATTAGGTCATTATGAATAAAGTAGTTGTTTTCTGAAGGGGTTAGTTCTTCTGGTCGTGTTTCTATTTTATTTCTAAGTAATGCCAATTTTGGATCATTTTTTTGTTCTATTATTATTTCTTGTAAATTTGGTACATGCCTAACTAAGTTTACGGAGTGGAAATCCCTCGAAAATATATCTGCCGCAAAGTTTTCGGCTCCGGGTATTCGTTCAAAAACGTAATCAAATTCAGCCAAAAACATAAGCCAGCGACTAACGCGATTTGCCGGGTTTGGTAGGTTCTTTATTGTTTGCAGGGATGAATTATCACACCGAATTATAAATTTTGTTCCATATAAGTAATGTGTATAGGACTTAACACTTTCAACAATAGCCAATAGCTCTTTATGCATTATGGAATATTTTAACTCAGTGGTATTTAATTTACGTGAAAAATAGGAAATAGGATGAATTATACCCTGTGAGTCTTTCTGACCTAACATCGCTGCAATAGCGTTATCTGAGGCGTCGGTTGACAAAATGAACTGTTTATTATAATTAGGATGGGTTAAAATAGGTTTCTTGGCTAACCAATCTTTTAGAGTATTAAACGCGTTTTGTTCTTTTTCAGTCCACACAAATTTATTCTTTTTCTTTGTTAATTCTGTAAGTGGAGTGGTGATATCACTATAATTTGGCAAAAATCGTCTATAATAACCGCATAAGCCCAAAAACCGTCTCGTTTTCCGTACTGTGGTTGGACGTGGAAAATCTTCTATTTTACGTAAGTTTTCGTCCGTGGGAGTGATACCATTAGCATTCAATTTATGCCCTAAAAATTTAATTTCCCGTACACCAAATATACATTTTTCGGGATTTATGGTCAACCCAAATTTCCGTATTCTTAAAAACAATTGTTTTAATTTACCGAGCATTTCCTCAAAAGTATCACTTCCTAAACAAAAATCATCAATATAATTTGCGATATTTAGTTCTTTGATATCTGCCACAAGCTTATCGGTTAATGCTTGTAAGACTCCCGGGGAGAAGTTAAGTCCCTGTGGTAATCTTTTATAAGCAAAGTTTCCGAAAACTGTATTGAAAGTAGTTATGGCCCTGTCCTTAGGCTCAAGTGGGACTTGAAAAAACGAACTCTGCAAATCTAAAGATGCGAAAAATTTTGATCCTCGTAATTTCTCTAACAGGTGGTTCGCGATGGGCATTTGATATTTTGGAAACTTAATAGCTGCATTAGTTGCGCGGTAATCTTGGACAATACGATAAGTAGGTTTATTTGGACTGGAGGTGCCTTTCTTTACTAGTATTACAGGGTGTCCTATGTGCGAATCAGACCTTTCAATTATATCCGCTTTTAACAATTTTTCTAATTGAGTTTGCAATTCTTCTCTCAGCGCATGTGGCACTGGATAAGCCCGTTTACTTTCAATTTTAGAATAATCAACTGAAAAATTTGGTGAGATTTGGTCTGTTAACCCTATGGTCTCAAGATTATCACTAAATATGTCTGCAAACTCTTTTAATAGGTTTAATAATGAGTTTCTCTGAGATGGTTGTAAATGATTTAATTTAAAATTTTGGGGATTGAACTCTCTTATTCTTCTTTTTCTTATATCCTCCATTGTCCTAAGACAATCTGGTTTAGAAATACTCGCGATTTTAGTATGTTTATTTAAAGATATCCTATCCGATGATTTATTTACTAAAGTTAAATGGGCTTCCTTATATTCATCTACGTCAACTCTCTCATTTTGGATTTTTATGTCAGGGTTATTTAGGACAGATGTGATACTGATTGTATCACCTTGCTTAACAGGACCTTCAATTAGTACAGATACGTTTTTTATTTGGTTGGGTTCCAGAATGCATTTACGAATTAATTTTGCGGAATTTCCCTGCATGTTATTTGTTGAGGGTACTGCATTTGCGTCTCTTATCTTAATAGTTAAGTTATTTGATTTTAGAATATTTTCGTTAAAATCAATAATGAGTGAATGGGCTTGAATAAAATCAAAACCGATAACCAAAGAATAATTGGCATGGAAGTCCTGCTCAACTACATAAAATAAATGGGAGAAATTTTTATTGCCCAACACAATAGGTAATTTAAAAGCACCAGTAATATTTAGCTCATGGCCTGTTATTGCATTTACTTTCAGAATTTTGTGCATTTGTTTAATTTTGGGGTCGTGTTTAATCTTATCAAAAGTTATCTTTTGTATTATGGATACACTCGCTCCTGTGTCCAAAAGACCCGTTAAAGTTTCCCCATTTATTTTGATATTTATTACTGGTAGGAAAAAATCATTTTGTGTGTTTACTAGTTTTGTATTTACTATGTGTGCAGTGGGTTCGAAGCTTAGTGAGGGGTCGATTTGATTTTGCACATAATATTTTTGAAAGGGTTCCTTCAAAATTGAACCTGATGGAAGTTTGTGATTTTCCACTGGAGGTTGTACATACTCAAAATCATTGAACCGACTAAATTTCACTCTTTCTCTACTTTCACTACGACTTCTTTGCTCTCGGTTAAAATTATTGTTGGGGGAGAAATCTCTACCTCTGTTATACCGTCTCTCTCCATCCCCGTCCCATCTCTTAGTTTGAGGTCTCGTTTGATAATTTCTATGTTGAGCCCAACTTGATCCCTCATTATATAATCTGGGTGGGTTTTGTCTATTCGTCAAACTGTTATAAAAGCAGTCTCTAGTTATATGGTTAGTTTTATGACATATATTACATTTTGTTTTAAAAATTTGGGAGGAATTTTCTAGCGTATTTTTTAATTTTAATCCCTCTACTTCATTTGCTATGCCTGCAATAAGCTCGTGGGTGCTCTGTATGTGTTGGTTCAACAATCCCTCATTTGGGACTACAGCATTAAGCAGTTGGGGTTGCAGTATTTTACAGTTAGATTCTAAAATCTCTAGAAATTGTACGGCTTCCTTGATGGTTTTGGGGTCTTTTAGTAGGACATGAACTTTATACTCGTCTTTCATTCCCTCTATGAATTTTGTTAATTTAGTTTGTTCAAATAATTTAAGCACAGGGGATGAAGTAACGTCTGCTTCGCCAAAAAAGTTTTCTGTGGCAATTTCCACCCGGTTGGCGTATTGCCTCACAGTTTCAGAGGGGTGCATTTTTATTTTTGAAAATTCACATTGTGATGTGGCTCTGCTTATTTTTGCCTCAAAAAAGTCAAGGATTTTTCCTTTGAATTGTTTATAGTCCGTTTCGTTGGACAAGCTGGCTGAGTTTATCAAATGAGTTAAGGCCTCGCCTCGAAGACGCGACTTCGCAATAATTAGCCTTTCCTCATCGGAAAATTCTCCGGAATTCGCTAATTGTTCTATCGTGTTAAAAAAATATTTTGCTGTAACAGCAGATGCATTGTCAAAAGCGGGAATTAAGGTTTGGAATGCGGTTAATTTTGACAAACTGGGTGTTTCCATTTGGGAATTTGGGAGAGGGTTTTCCATTTGGGAGAGGGTTTGGGTTTCAGGGGGTGCCATTTTCTTTATGTACTCAGCAAAAAAAAAATTTTTTTTTTGTTTTATCTTCACTAATAAGTATCTAAAGTCCCTTTCCTACTCTCTTTCCCGAGTTATCAGTTTAAAATATTTATACATACAATTTATAATGTTATTTTACCCTCATTTGCATTGGTTAAATAAGTAGGTGAACAATTGTGTCAATATAGTAAATTCATAATTTGTATCCAAGTCTTCCCAAATCATTCAATCTAGATTTCCATGACATCCATTCCCTCTTATAACTTATCAATGATCAACCCACTTTAATTTAGTTAAAGGGAACGGCACCACTTTTGTTGGGTGGCCCTTACCTTCTACCAACATTTATATTAGCCGAGATCGTTATATAGAGTTTAGATTGCGTTGTGATTTACTAAAAGTTACATTTAACATAAGATAACATACTAACAATACCCAGGACAATGGAATCTAGGAAATGATTTAAAAGGCTTGGATTTTACGATAAAACACATTTATTTACACTTAACACAAATACTACACAAATTTTAAACAGTAGGAATAAATATGTGGCATCTATACAAATTTTAGACAGTTATCATTTATCTTTAAGAATATTTAATTTCAAATTAAGTTATTATATATTTTGCTGGATTCTCAATACTAAAACAATAATCTAATTCATAACATATATACACTGAGAGAGAGCTGGTGAATATCGGGGTAACTGTATCCACTTACCCATTTGCAGACTTTCATCATTCTGGTGGTTGGACGTAGAGTGGACCCTGAACTCTGGCACTATGGGAAAATTTTGGGAACTCCCTCAATAATCTCTTGCAGGAGTATTTATAGGCCCCTTCTTATGATTACTCCGCCCACCTAGAATTTCCTAGATAATAATATTGGTCCTGGTCCGAAGTACGGACGTCCCTCAAAAATCTAGGGTTCCCAGTGGTTAGTCATTTGGAGTTTATGTCAAGAGATTAAGCCTTCTGGTTGGTTCCCCCATCTTATTAACATTCACTTTTTCCCGGGCCTTCGTCTTACCCCCTCAATAAATTTTGGGGACCTCTATTCTTATTTCTGACGATTAAACGAAGGGTTTATGTCTGCACCTGGAATCTATGGTTATTGTTAAATATAGCTTTCGGGGGCTATCCTTGGACCTCACACGTTGACCCGATTGAGGAATGTACACCTGGTTAGGCCGATGGACTTATAAAATATAAAATGGTGATGGGTAACTTTTGTACCCACTCAACACATGTGTTATAGTTTTAAAGTTCAGAAAAAAAAACACTTTTTAGTTTTATTAAAAATAGAAAAGAATCAAATTCTTGGAAGGCGTTCAGGTCGCGAATTCTAAACTTTACACAACAAAACTAAAAACCAGAAAATAATTAATGAAAAAAAACCTTTTTAAAGAACAACGTTTTTAAAATGCACTAAAAAGTATAAAATAATTTTTTGCAACTCCTTGTAAAACGAAAAACGTGGGGATCATGCATTAGGTATTTAATCCAACTTAATTTCATCATTAATTTAAATAATTTTTAACTTTGGATATAATGGTAAATAGAGTGACAAGAGTAGTGGCTGTAAATATTATCGCATGATCCCCACGTTTTTCGTTTTACAAGGAGTTGCAAAAAATTATTTTATACTTTTTAGTGCATTTTAAAAACATTGTTCTTTAAAAAGGTTTTTTTTCATTAATTATTAAATATTGCTTTTGTTGAAATAACGTCGAATAAAAACACAAATTTCACAAAAATTATAAAATACGTTTAATAAATACTTAATAAATCATTAATAAATAATACGAAAATAAGTTTAAAATTATGAAAATTTCAAATGCATTTATTTGAATGTTGAAACGTTTCAAGTTGAAGCATGAAAAAGTTTAAGTTTTAAGTAATATTTGTAGAGATGTAGTGTCTACTTGAGAATAAGTTATTTTTTAATTTTTATTATTCATTTATAACTTTTAAGGGTGTATTGATTATTCAAATGAAATTTAAAGTAGTTTCACGTTTTATCCCTACTTCCTTTAAAACAGATACCAATATATCGATGAATAATGAAGCAATAAAAGGTTAATTCAGCGGAGCACATGCCGTAAATTATACTGATTATAAAAAATGAAACGCCTGTTCACACGCACATAAAAGCAGCTTATACTGGCTTACACTTCAGTTATTTTAGTCAAATTATAATTTTCACGGCTCGTCTGTTTGCACTTTTTAATGAAGAGGGACAGATAAAAAGGGAAAACACATAAAATGACCATAAACATTCAAGGAAAATTACTGCAGATATTACGTTTTTTAAGCAAAAACATAAGAAACTAAAATCATTTTTTAATCAAAATTCAAGTATAATAGAGAGGGAAATTCGTGTTCTTTCAGCGTTAAGCACTTCATTAAAATGTTATTGACCATAACTGGCCATGATACAAACGATATAAAATAATTGTTTGAGTAATTTAAAATTATTTGTTTTATACGTATTCTAATATTAAAGTAGGGACATAATATATATTTTTTTGTTTTATTAAAAGTTATAATTGTTTTAAACACATACAGGTTTGACTTAGAAGGAAACCTTTACTCTCATTTAACGTAACACAGCTATCAATAATCAATATTTTGTCAGTGTATAAGGTACGATTTAGACCAATTTGGTCGCATGATCCCATCATCATGACTTTAAACGATAATATAGGTGTTATAGATTTGTTCTTTACCCCTCTCAGTTCTGATTATTTCATTCAGAAAATCAAGTCCTATGATATATGACTGAAAGGCCTATTGATATATGACTTAATATCCTGCCATGAGTTAATTTTGTACATTTAAACTTTTGATTTCTATTACTTTGAAATATTTTAAGTTATATTTCAATCTACTTTTAATACTTTGTTAAATAAACTCGTTAATAAGATTTACGATGAGGACATACTGAAAAAATGGTCTTTCTTGGTTTTGTATTAAATCCTAATAAAAGCATAAAAAATAAAGTAAGTACACTTCAAATACTTAAATTGGCTGTTAGAATTTAAGAAGCAATCTATATTAACCGAAATGATTTTGTACGAAATTGTCTTTATAAAATATCTCCTTATTAAACATCTAATACATTGAAGAAGATGTATTATTCAAAACCAATACCTAGCGAGATTGATGTATCGAGGATAGGAAGAAATGGGATTTTTATTCTGGTGCGAATTTTCAGCAAAACGATTCACTTAAAAATTCGAAGCGAGCTCACTTTTGTCTCGGGAAATAATCTGAGCTGCTCATTGATCATATTCGAGCTTATCTGAGTGGTGACGTTTTCCGATACCCGGTTCAACGACGGAGCGAGCCAGAAAATCGACGCGGGATATATCGACGACGATTCCGCAGAAGAAGAAAAAGAAGGGAGCGATAAAAGGGGGGACAGGAAAGAATTCGGGGCTCATTTATTTTAACAATTTAAGACTTTACTCTCAGGAACTATAAAATAAATGGGCGTGGAAGGAGCAGAGAATGCGCACAAAAGAAACTCGCCAAAAGGAAAGGCAAGATAATAAAGGGAGAAGAAAAAAGGAGAAAAGAAAAAACTCCACTTGGACGTGAAAGATCAATGACGGAAATTTAGCCCAGATAATTGACGTCGAACTTTTTCACGAAGAAAGAAGGGGAATTGGCGTGAGGGAGAAAAAAAGAAGACTTAACTTTTGAAAAGCGGGCGAGAAGCAATTGTTAATGAAAAGATTTTAACACTGGAATTAAGAAAACTCCCGAAAATAATAGTCTGTGAAAATCCCTACTCCCCCCAAACAACAGTTAAGGACCGGGGAGTCCGTAAATCCCCTTATCCCCCCTCATAACCTGCTCTTTTCCCTGACTCTGTTCCCTCGAAATCTCCAGCCCCCGAGCTGCCACCCACATATAAATCTCTTCGCTCTCATCTCGCCCCCTTACGAAATGGGGGTGCTTGGAGCGCACCCCCTTTACTTCTTCTGCACCCCTCTCTCCCCCTCCCTCCGCACTTACAGCCTCGGCTACTCTGAATCGATTCTGATCCCTTGTTGTCATAGGAACGGCTCCCTCGCTCCAGCGTTCATCAGGCTCGGCGCCAGGGTTGCCGCTTTTGGCGGAGTTATCGCTCTTTGCGTTTCCCTAACAGAAGATGAGGTTTATTTTAGACAGAGAATGTTTTTCTTTCAGAGGAAATCGGTAATTCGATCGAGGTGGACGGGAATACAATATAGAGGGATATTAAACGCGAAGAATGTTTTTTTTCGTTTTCTTTATTTGGCTAAAAAAGGAGGAATTGAGAAGGAGAAGCCTGTGTGTTTTATCGATGTTTCGCTCCATAGGAGGGATTAGTGAGGAAAAAACGAAACCGTAATCTTTGGATTAGAGGATGGAAAAATCTATGGCTTCTCTTAGTATGAACATGGTAGAGAGCAAATTATTGCTTCTCATCAGAGGCACCAAGGATGTTAACGCTCTGGTATCTATACCACAAACTTCTTTGAATGGATTCATGGTGTATTTATGGCAAACTGAATCAAAACTTCTTTTGGAGGAAAAATTGAGCTATGTATTAAAGAAAATGATTTTATTTATCTGCAGCACTTTCTCTGAATCGATATTTGTGACGTCAGTTAATAGCCGTTTGGTACAAACTTGTTATAAAAATATATGTACGGTCACTTGGGGTAAGTGGGACCCCTTTTTGGCCTAGCGCATTTTGGTAGCTCAATAGAAATATTTTGAACTGGTAAAATTAGAACTTATTGACGTATTTCATTTAAGACTTTATCCATAAACAAAAATTTATTATTAGTTTTTAAAGTAACGCTTAGCATTTTTAACTGGTCTTTTTTTTAAATGAGAGGAGCGAATCACTTAACCCGAGAGATGGGGTAAGTGGGTCACCCACTCTTTATATATATTTAAAGAAAGTAAAACTCAAAAGGAAGTAAGTGGGTCTTTCTTGATAAAGTACAGAAAATTTCAATATAAAATACTTTATTGTAACTGTATCCATGAGTGAGAAATATACTCACATCAAAATCAATATGACAAGGTAAGAATAGAATGAAAAGCAAAATAAGCATTTTAAAGAACGTTCCGAAAGGCCAAAGGGATATGTTTCACTTAAGCATATAAAATAGTGTTGAAAAAGCATAATAAGATTGATTAAGATTTATTTTGGCACATTAGTAAACATTGAAAGATAAAAAAGATAAAGATATAATTTTTTTTTCGATGCAAAAACTATTTAATTCACTTAACTATTTAAAATGATTTTGATGTTTATAATCAAAAAGAAATAAGCAATTTACTTTGTGATAACATTTTAACTTTAAAAATGAAATTTAAATAATTTCATGCAAAAAAATCCCTAAACTACTTAAATATAATTTGAAAGAGATTTCTTTTCTAAATTTTACACCCAAAAATTGTTTCAGTCCAATAATTGTGCGCAAAAGCTCACAAACCCCTTGATGGTGCAAAAACCTTCCCAGTCTCCCATCACTGACTAAAAGGTCAACATTCAGTCAGTCGTAATGCAATGCTTAGTAGAGATTTGTTAAGCTGATCTCCGATACTAAAATATTAACGGTGCCCATTATTATCCCTCTAATAACAGTTCGCGATGCGCAGGAAAAGAGTCACGCAATTTTGTTATTTGTAAGCTTGATTCCCAGCAGATGGCCTCCTCCTTAAATATTAAAGATTAACAAGGCGAATGATGTTGATTCATAAAAGTGAATGATGGCTTACAGAATCGCACCCTAAATCAAAAGAAATTACCTGATTTAATCATATTATTCACCTTTGATGAAATATGTATGGGTGGAAAGGATCCGATGATTTTTTGTGGGGGCCTTTTACTAAATTGATTATTTTCGATATTTTTTTTTAGAGGAAAGAAACACGATTATTCTCTATGTTCTTTAATTTAGTGTAAGAATCCGTTTGTTAGTATGAAAATTTGGTATTATTTTTGGTTTTGAAGAAAAATACTTGCTGGAAAATAAGGGAATTATTTTCTTTGTTGACCTTTAGACCGTATGAACATAAATGATTTGTTAAAAATTTCAAATTATTATTAACTTAAATTAATTTTTTTAATCTTTGAAAAATATGCTAGCATTATTCCCATTTGAAAGACTTATTTTCTTCCAAACTATTAGCATACCCCAAATAACAAAGATGAATTTTATATGAAAGGGAAATTGTTCTTTAGCCGTTAAAATATAAGATCCATTAATTCAAAACATTTGGATTTCGTTTAGCAGTGAGAGACTTTCACTTTTTAGTTGGTTAGCACAAATTTAGAATATCTTTTCTTAACATTCCTGTTTAATTCCTCCTAAAAATGATTAGTTCAACTGATCAACTGATATTAAACACTTTCACAGTTCTAAATAAAAAAGAGGCAAAATACCTTGAAGAAACTCGTAGATTTTATTAAAACGGCGATAAGTCTCATAACAACATGTTAAAAAGAGACTTCAAAATAACATGATAAAGACCACATTGCACATTCAACCATCCACAAAACCTTCCTTCACATCACGAAACTCACAAGTTTATCCCACAACCAACAATTAAACACCACTTTAAATGATGATACTCAGCCGATATAGACGTTTAACTTTCAACACATCCACATCGACCTCACCAACTTCCACCAGAGACACGCGGCAGCCAATGAGAGATGACCACGCAGGCCAGGTCCATAAATCATCTTCGTCCGAGCAGATACCCTCGAATATTAGCGGCGTCACATCTCGAGCCGCGATATTTATCTTGCTTTATCTGGGACGACAACAACCGCCCGCTGCAATTTCTTGCCCGTGTTTTGCTTTGTGCGACACGGAAAGCCGAGGCGATGGGGAAGTCAAACGCAATTACGCTCGCTGCTTTATGAATGGAGAGGTTTTGCGTTCCGATTGGTTTTCGGAGTGAAAATTCTTGGCTTGATTGATTGCGCCGGAGTTTCGTCATCATTTTCACTTGTGCCGTCGGTATTGGTTACGGTTGGGTAGTTCAATGCATTGACATGTGGAGGATGAAGTTCTGAAGGGACAGTTTTGATTTTTCTTTTAATAAGAAATTACAATATATCTTTGTTTAATAATAATTTTAGTTAAAATGCATAAATACAAATTAAAAGTAAATAAATGTCATATCTTTTATCAAACTATTAAGTTGTTCAACTAGCCAACATGTCTCAGACAAATACTTTAACAAACATATTATTTTGAATATTAATAAATTAAGAGATTTGATTAAAAACTATATATTAATCGTTTTGAGATACTCATGTTTATTTATGATGATGACAGAAAAAAATTAGCATTCTTCATCACTTCTTCATTTTTCTAAAAATTTATAATTCAGCATGATAATACTTTCATTGTAGTATTTATTCTTTGCTAGTTATCTAAATTCATAGGTAAATAAGTACAGATAGGGGCTAAATTCATAGGTAAATAAGTATAGCTTGGGGCTAAAGTATGAGTTTTCTAATTTTTGAAGTTTTATACATAGTACAGTCGAATCCTCTTAATGTGATCGTATTTGTCCGATATTAAACTGATAACATTATCCGATTGATAACAATAAGCGATTTCCTATATAAAAAAGTAGCAAACAGTATAACTAAATTTTTTGCTTTAATATTAAAATTATGCAACCCTAAAGCTCAGTTCCCATGAGTTGCGGTTTTAAATCCGCAAGCAAAAAACGCTCCCCTACTTTCCCTACGTTTTTTGAAGAAGATCGATCTTTCCTTTTACAAAGTGATTCACAGGAGCACATGACGAGAAGAGGCCAATCACAGGCCTAGTAACAAAACCGCTCCTAAATCCGCTTGTCCGAAATTCGCTCGCTTTTTTTCTTCGTCCATGTTCAAGAAATGAAGCAAATTCGCTTACTTTTTTTGGTCACGTGATTCCCTTCGACCAATACGAAATCCCCATCAAGCAATAACAGCATCCATTTTTATTTTGATGCTTCGTACCAGATCATGATCGGCTATTTTACAGAATTTAAATGATACATCCTAATTTAGATGAGATAACTACTAGAAAAGTTTATAAAATTACAAAAGTATCATCTTTGTTACGATGATCGGCTTCCAGAATACAAGGAATAATTAAATAAATAAAGCAGACGGCAAACGGCATGGGAAGCGAGAATTCTGGAGATAAACGGTGAGTTGATGTCTTAAAAGGATATATTTAAATTCGTAAAAATGTTGATTGAAATGATTTTCTCATTTGATTTTCTGAATTATTAAACTCCTCCAAATGTAAAAAAATATACCTTTGATTTGATAGAACAACAATCTGATTCTTCCCTCTTCCCATGCCGTCTGTGTTCTGCATTTTTTGCTTTTTCTTTTTATTAAGAGGTCATTTTTTTATTATGATCCAAAACAGAAAAAGGCCCAACTACTTTGAATGTTTTGAGATCTACTGTAAACTGTAGTATTTAAAAAAGCATGTAAATACATTTTTACCATGATTTGGATTGATACCAAAGAATATTTTCATCAGAACATGTGACAGAATAAAAAAATATCGCTGTGTAAAATCGGAAATTATTGATGTTCTTCATAGAACGGTTCTTAATATATTTTCAGTGAGATAATTTGTTTTATTTTTTGTTCTTGATTAAAATAACTTCCATTTCATACAACAGCTTTTGTGTTATATGAAACATTTTCACCTCGGAGCTTCTCGACGTCTTATCTTGAATAAACTTTAAAATATTAGAAGTAATGATTTAAGAATTGATTTAATTTAGTGGGTGCTACAAATTTGATGAAAAATGCAGGTTTTTAAAACTTAATAAAGTTGTTAAAAGTTTGAAGTTATATACTGTAAATTTTGGCGCCAATACAAAAGTCGGCAAAAGCCAGCGACCTCTAGTGAGCGGTTTGAGAAACAGATCGGGCAAAAAAGCTAGGGGAAAAAATCCTTGAAAAACCGCGAACGGTTTTCGCCGGCGGATTTCGCTGGCGAATTTACAAACATGGGAATCAAGCTTAATTGATGTTTTCAAAACAATTTTACGTTACATATGTACCTGGAAACTTATAAGTTTTCGGGTAAAATATAAGAGTAGTCCAAGTGGTCCAATTAATAAACATAAATAATCACTTTCATTGTATTTTCATTTATGTTAGCACTACACCTATGCGATTCCGCTCATAAATTTGTTTTCTTTCGACTTCCAGACAAGATACATATCATCGGTATTTTTTAAAATTTTACATAGAAAAGGCTCAGATACTTAAATAACCACTGAAATTCACTGAATTTCACTTAACAAAAAAATAAAAAATATCTTATCAGAAACATTTGCAAGACGCCGATGGTGATATTCAATGACAAGCATGGATTCGTCGCCCCTCCTGTAACCGTTTTCTTTCAATGTATGAGGTCGAAGAACATGGAGAGAAAAGAAACATAACAGTGCAACCATGAACTTATTCTGAGTTTCAGAAAAAATAAGTTGACCTTCAAAACGAAACTCGAAAGCGGGCGTTTTTTATGGGATTTTAACAATTTGTCCAACAATCGGCGTGTTGATCCACAGTTGATCTCAATAAACGATGCATTTTACATTAAATTAAATAGGAATGATCGGGACTCGTTGATTTCGATATCATTATCCGATTGATTTCATTAACCGTGATCATATTAAGCGGACTCAACTGTAATATAAAAAAGTATAAAAAAGAAGTTTTACTTTTCCTACCTCTATGTTTTGCATAGCGTCTTTGTGTTCATACTCAGACAAGAAAAATAAAACTAGAAAACTTCAGGTGGACCAGTAAAAAATTAATAATAATAATTATAAAAATATTTAAGAATACTGTGAATTCCTTTTTATAAAAAATAATAAGGTACATTTTAAAAAGCAAAAAATAAAAATTATTCCTGCATTGCGTTTATTTAGAATTATAAAAACCCAAAGATCATGAAGGCATTCTACTTTACATGAGATATAAAAAAAGAAATTGTCTCACTGAGTACTACTTACCCTTATTGGTATAATTAAACCAGTACTTTTAAAATAAAACATGTATTACTTTTAAACATGTAAACAGGCTAAATATTCTTTAAGAAGAAAACTGGAAAAAGTAATGAAAAACCGTGTACTGAGTTGAAAAAAAGTTCTAAAATAAGAGGCCAAGGCAAAACGGTTGCAGTGAAAGAACTACGAGCACAACGAGGAATAATTTAAAAGCTACAAGACAAGATACTTATATGCAGGCAGCATATAAGAATTTCTCTTCGTTCTTGAAAAGCTTTTTCTTTAAGGAACGATGCTCCTCAAGAAAGCTTTTTCGAAATGAAAATTTTCCTAGAAACGAAGCTAAAGTTTTGAAGATGAGAAATGGTGGCTGAGGCATTCTTTTTATCACGGTCATTATAGTTTAACGTTGGTAAAAGAGAATGCGCAAAAGAGAATGTAGAAAACTAGACACGTGAAAATAAAATAAAAGAGCGTAATCGTAACCGTGGTTAGAGAATGATTGATTACACAGCGAAGAATTCTTATGAAAAAAGTCTTCGGGGTTTTTAATATATTTCTATGGGAAATTATCTTTTTGATTCTGAATGAACAAACATATGTTTTGAAATTGTAAAACATATATTTCGTCGTTTTTCTCCAAAAAGTAAAAGTAAAGGTAAAATATGTTATCTCTCGTTGTAACAAAATTGAATAACTAGGGGAAATTTACTTTTTTTATTAGTTTCTTTAAGTTGTTTTAATAAAACCAGTTATAACCAATTGTTTACTTGGAAAGTTTCAATTTAAAAAAATTAAAGACATTAAATATAAATTAAAAATTTCCAAAATAATTATTTTCCAATTAAATTATTAATTCATTACGATTAATAATTATCACCATTTAGTTACTTATCTATGAAGTATATACATACTATATTTTAAAAAAAATGTGTGAATTTTCGTAGTACCTGATATACCTAATTAGTTTCTAGAATTTATTTATCAAACAGTTACACTGATATCATTACAAAGATTTGTACAAATTATTTAATGTAACTTACATTAATTGGGAAGTAAAAATGTACTTTTGTATTACTCAGGTAATGCAGAACCAACTCCAAAGTCTTGGAATGTAGAAAACCATTAAACGAAACTTGTGGGTTGACTATTATCAGAAGTAATTAACCTTTAATTAAACTTTTTTTACAAAGCAATCTAGTTCAAAAGTGCGATATCTAACAGAACCAAATTGCTTCACTGCATACTGAATCATCTAACTGAAAAACAACATTTACAGATACACGAGCAAAAGTGTAAATGCAGTGAAAAAAATATTAAAGGTCTGGGGTGGGTTTGTATGAAATGGGAAGGAATAGCACGTATAGTACATTTATAATTATTTTTAATTTACTAATTAATTAGTTTATTTAATTCATTACATTTTACTACACTTAAATAAATTCAGGTATTATAATTTTTCTTAATATTGTGTCTTATGCAAGGGTTTATAAACCTCATCATTCTTGTGACTTCAATTTTGTTTGAATTTTGTTTATATTTTTTCCTTTTATGTTTCACCTAAAGGGTAAGGTGAAATAGGTTATTATACGAAATTAAACTAGAGTTACTTGGGGTAAATGGGTCACTGGGGTAAGTGGGTTACCCCCCTAAAAGTATAATATGCACAGGAAATTTCACACTTACTCGCATTGATTATGTTACAGCTTGCCACACCTATGAGTTTTGCATATATTTACGATTTGTTTAATTTATTTTTAAGATTATAGAACTAATTTAAAATAGATTCCCAGAATGGATTTTTTGGAGAGTTCAAGATGCATTTTTCAAAGAAGGATTTCCAGGTAAGTTTTAATTACATTTTAACGTTTATTTAACTGTTTTGCAGAGTTTGACCTAAAATACATACTAAAATTTGAAATTTTTCAAAATTTTTAATATTGAAGTGTTTAAGAGGGGTGTCCCACTTACCCCATAGTTTAAGCATGGTTGGGGTAAATAGGACCCCTCTTTATTTAGTAAGTGAGACCCCTTATTATGATATAAGTGGTTCTTGAGGGTCAATTATGATATAGGAACTATTACTGAAGACATGGGCGGATTTCAGGGGGGTTAAAGGGGCAATTTCCCCCAATATTTTCAGAAAATCTCGATTGACAGTAGCAAGACCTTTTGCTCACCATTTCAATATTAATTAAAATTTATAAATGGTTTGATCGACATTTTATATCAAATTTGCGTTTTAATTTAAGTTATGGTGAGTAAAGTGAAATATATCCTCAACAGTGTTCATTCTCATTTAGTGTGTCCGATTTCTTTTTTATCTTACAATGTGTATTAAAGTGCCAAAATAAATCTTAATCAACCTTATTATGCTTTTTCAACAATATTTTATATGCTTAAGTAAAACATATCCCTTTGGCCTTTCGGAACATTCTTTAAAATACTTATTTAGCTTTTCATTCTATTCTTACCTTGTCATATTGATTTTAATGTGAGTATATTTCTCACTCATAGATACAGTTACACAAAATATTTTATATTGAAATTTACTGCACTTTATCAAGTAAGACCCACTTACTTTCATTTAAGTTTTGCTTGCTTTAAATATAAATAAAGAGGAGGTGACCCACTTACCCCATCTCTTGGGGTATAAGTGGGTAACCCATCTCATTATTGATAAAAATACCAGGTAAGAAAAATGTAAAGCTTTATATTAGAAACTACTGATAAATTTTTGTTTATTGATAGACTCTTTAACGAAATCAGTCAACGAGTACAAAATAAACCCTTTCAAATTTTTTTATCAAGCTCCAAAAATGTTCTAGGCCAAAAAGGGGTCCCACTTACCCCAAGTGACCCTACATAATTATCAAAATACATGCAAAAAATATTTTTGTTTAAAAAAACGAGAGCAGACCCTTTTAATTTCAAATTAATAATGATGTTGTGAATTAATTATTGATTTTTGTTTTACAAAGCTTTACTACCTATGGAAATATAAAATGAAACATTTTTATTCTATCCTTATTTAAAATACGTTAAAAAATAAAATAAATTATTTTAAGAAATCGTGATCAATAACAAATTGATTAATTTGTTTCTATACTGATTTAAAACAACATTTCACCACCAATTATTTTTAATTTGTTGCCTTGAAGAATCTTTGGTGTTATAAAGGACATTTTGAAGTACAATTTTTAGTGTTATATTGCTATTAGTGCTTATAAATAACAAAACATTATTTTATCATTTTACATTACATTAAATAAAAGTTTAATAATCAGAATAATTGTTATGATCTAAAATTTGGCACTAGAAACGCAGTTGAAAAAATACTACATGAATCAAGTAACTAAATATGAATCCCCTGGAATATTAGGTTGATCGAAAAATTTCTCTGCTACCTAATTTATTATCACATGGAAAGGTTTAATTGTTGCAATTATAAATAATTTTGTTTTAATATGAGAATATATATTTAATATTTTACTTTATAAAATGTTACATTTAAAACACTAAAACAGACTAAAAATACTTGTATCACTGTTTTTGCAAAATAACGAAATGAAACTCTTAAGTATAAATATTTCTCAAATATAAAAAAAAATATATAATAAAGTTTATTTATTGAGCTGATTATCTACCAAATATATTTTTGTTTGAATGTTTCTCGTCTCTTTTCCGTTTTCTGAAAGAGATGTGAGACTAAATGGGTCAAGATGCTTTGACATTTAGAAATGTAAGAAGTTAATACAACTTGGAAGTCTTTCTTTTGTTTCTCTATAATAGCAACAAAGAAACTTGAGAGAACCATCCTGATGCTTAAGCAATGAAATATAAAATTTCTAAAAAGTTACGATGCATGTGTATTCTATTATAGGTAATTACAAACAAATAAGTTGATATATTGTGCATATATTTTAATTTACTCAACAGTTAAAAATTTAATTTAAGTCATGATAAAGTAGCAATATTTTTATTAGTTGAAAGGTAATGCTGTTTGTGTTGTGACAATAGCATTTAACTCTTAGCACGCTTTAGAAAACGCATAATTTAACTCAAAATTGTATTGACGCTTTCTTGAAAATTATATTTCTGATATTGGTTAATTTATATTCTGGTTAATTAATTATTTATTTAACGCGAAATAATTTTACAATGTACACAAAATATGACTAACTACTCATTTTTAATAGCATTTAACTCTTAGCACGCTTTAGAAAACGCATAATTTAACTCAAAATTGTATTGACGCTTTCCTTAAAATTATATTTCTGATATTGGTTAATTTATATTCTGATTAATTGCATATTTATTTAACGCGAAATAATTTTACAATGCACTCAACATATGACTAACTACTTATTTTTAATTGTTTAAGAACGATATTTTTAGCAAAGATAATTAGTTTGAATATTTTTTTCTATAAAAGTGTTTGCGCAAACAATGCCTGCTACACAATCCTTTCATACACCATCTTCCTTACATCAAATCCATCAGGATTATTTAAGACAAGTTTTTATTTTTATTTTCAAACTACAACGCTAAGTGAATTTCCTATTATAAAAGATACTGCTTTTCCACATACAACAAAGTACCTCTCTAATGATACAAAAACACCCTGTTAAAACAGTAATAACCCACCTTTACTCTTAATAACAATAATGTTACGGTAAAATTTTTGAAACGTTTCTCAGAAAAAATGGTATATTTCTAAGCAACTAATATTTTCGAGGAAAATATCAAAACTTTTACCGTAATGTTCGTTTTATTTTCCTGGAAATTGGGAAACTCAGCTGCACAGGTTTTCCCAAGGAGAGTTTAAGAATTTTTTTGCACAGCAATTTCTTTCGAGAGCAAGATTTCTAGAACAATTTCGATTTCTTTTTCAGCAATTTCGAGAAAAAATTTTCTCCTTTTTTACTTTCAATTTCTCTTCAATAATTTTGCTGACCATCTTCAAATCAGGAAGTGATTTTTCTCTGGTAATTACCGGCAGAATGTAATGAAATTTGGTTTACATTAGTTTGGGGAAGGCTCTCTTTGAATATGTAATCGTAGTTGAAGTTTTCCGTTGAACAAAAAAGTTAAACGTTGCCCTTTTGCCGATGAATATTGTCCTATAGCAGACACATATTACAGACAAATATGAGTTAAAATGAAAATCTGGTTCGTCATGGCATGGCAAACCTGCATGTTGAGTTTATCACCTACCTTATTTAACACTTTTGTCACATAAGTAAAATTATCAAATCAAATTAAAAACTGAAAAATAAAATTTAATTTTTTATATTA
The DNA here is from genome assembly GCA_024610705.1 of Tetragnatha versicolor. NCBI lineage: Eukaryota > Metazoa > Arthropoda > Arachnida > Araneae > Tetragnathidae > Tetragnatha > Tetragnatha versicolor. The sequence goes on from JANDEH010000005.1 coordinate 61,010,676, forward strand.
CTTCATTTATTACAGTATTAAATTACGTTTGGTTACTAAAAATTTAATTTATTTTCAATTTGATTTAGTTATTACTACTATTGTGGCGTGGCAGTGTTCTGAATATATTTAAAACAGTGTTGATATCGAGGATATGTACCAAAAATAGAGTTTTTAAAAAATATGTTTAGAATCTAAATGTGTTCTAAAATTTTGGTTGAAACGCTGTTGGAACACCCATCTGAAGGAATTTTTAGCAACACTTTACAACACTGTTTTAGAACACATTTTCTGATAGAACACATTTTCTGATAGAACACTTTTCAAACATATCCAAAACACTGTCACAACATAATAGGTTATTACTATGTGTTCTAGCTAATAACAATGGGAAGAATTTAAGGGTGTTTTAAATAAGGTGATTGAAAATAATGTTACATTTAGGCAAAAAGGAATAGCGCGTAAATTGACACCCATTTGGTTTTCATAGGAAACGAGAAAGGCATTGAAGTTGAAACAAAAAACCTTTAAATTGTATATACAAACGTACTGGGAAGGACAGTGATAGGGGGCTTATTTAAAGGCTAGGAAAGACTTCAAAAATATCAGTAGGAGGCAGAAGAGGGCTTTGAAGGAAAAACTGGAGAGGAATATCATTAAAAACCCAAAATAATTTTATGCTTATGCAGGGGAGAACAATAAGTTAAGCTCTACCTTGGGGCCATTAAAATTAGAAGAGGACACATTTATTCAGGATGATATAGGTACGGCAAAGGTGTTAAATGATTTTTCATGGAGGTTTTTAATAAGAATTTTAAATTAATGGGTGACTATGCATTAGAGTATAATGGAAGGGTGGAAATTCCGGACTGTAGTTTTAATAGGGAGGAAATAATACATCTTTTAAGAAGCATAAAGCCAACTAAAGCTCCAGGACCAGATGATGTTTATCCAAAAGTGCTTGTGGAATGCGCAGAGGAATTAGGGGACATAATAATGACAATTTTTAAATCAACATACGATTCGGGTTTGGTGCCAATAGATTGGAAATTAGCTAATGTAACTCCAATATATAAGAAGGGACCAAAATGGGATCCAGGCAATTATAGACCAGTAAGCTTAACATCAGTCATTTGTAAGATTTTCGAAACCATACTTAAAAAGCATATAATGTTATACTTGGAGGAGGGTAACTTACTTTCAGACAATCAGTTTGGATTCAGGAAGGGTAGATCCTGTCAAACTAATATTTTATAGTTCTACGACAAAGTAACAAAGGAGTTGGATCAAAAACATAGTGTAGACATATTTTACATAGATTTTTAAAAGCCATTTGATAAGGTTCCACACGAGGCATTGCTACTCAAATTAGAAAAATTGGGTATCAGAGGTAAAACACTATAGGATTAAGAATTGGTTGATAGGTAGGAAACAGAGAGTGCAAGTCAAGGGTAATTATTCTCAGTGGGCAGAGGTCATGAGTGGGGTGCCATAGGGGTCAGTATTGGGGCCAATTCTCTTTATAATTTTCATTAACGATATTAGTCAGGACATTAGGAACAAAATCAGCATCTTTGCTGACGACTTAAAAATTTGAGGAAGGGTAGATACTCAGGAGCAGGTACAAAATTTACAAAGGGATCTCGATATTATATCACAATGGGCTGAAAAATGGGGTATGTCCTTTAACATAAGTAAATGTCAGGTACTTCATATGGGTCGGGGGAATGGTAGGGCAGAATTTTATTTGCAAGGGAACAAAGTTAAAGAAGGTTATATGATCAAAGATTTAGGGGTGATAGTAAATGAGGACTTTAAATGGGTTCATCAGTGTTCATCTGCTAGTAAAAAGGCTAATCGGATATTGGAATACACTAAAAAAACTGTTTCTTCAAGGTCCGAGGATTTTATTTGACCACTATACAGATGCTTGGTCAGACCTCATCTAGATAATGCGGTTCAGTTTTGGTCTCCATACTTAAAAAAAGATATTGATTCAATTGAAAGGGTTCAGCATAGGGCTACTAAAATGGTCAAGGGTATATCCAGTTTAAGTTATGAGGGAAGATTAAAGAAGCTAAATATGTACTTGTTCACTCTAGAGAAAAGAAGGATTAGAGGGGATTTGATTCAACTTTTTAAAATGGTAAAGCAAGGGGACACAGAGGGACTAAATTTCAATACGGGTAATAGAACAAGGGGTCACAATTTTAAATTGAATAAAGTAAAATTTAAGACGGATTGTAGAAAGCATTATTTTTTTAATAGGGTAGTGGATAGATGGAATGCGTTGCCTGAAACAATTGTAAATTCAAGTGGGGTAAACGAGTTAAAGAGGAAAATTGATAGATACTGGGATTCCGGTAGTTAGGGTTAAAAAGACTGGACCAACCTTTCTGGGCTTACGCCTGTAGTTGGTTGACTTAATTTGTATTTGTATTTGTATAACCCAAAATAAAGTGTTGTAATATAAAAGCGAAGACTTTCATATCCGGAATGATTACGATAAAACATTTCGTTCTTGCTATAAGGCCGTGCTAGAGTGTTGAAAGGTTCGTTTCCTTTCAACACTCGAGCACGGCCTTATAGCCTGAATAAAATGTTTTGTCGTAAAGTGTTGTTAGTTTGCGGAAATAAATGTGATTTTTAAACGTGTTGTATAAGCTATTGCAGTATACTACTCGATAATGACACATGAACACACACACACTCTTCAAAAAGCTACGCACAGTCCACGCAAAACCAAGCCATTCTTTTTTAAAGGGACATTCCATCCTCAACCCAAAACACACAAAGGGAGAGGAACCGACCTCCAAAAACAAGCTTTCCCGCGGGAACTATACGTAGGCAAAACAAACGCCGGACGTTACTCTTTAACAAAACTTTATGGCCATTCCAGTGCAAAGCCGAGATTTGTGGCGAAGCAGAAGAAGGGAACACAACAAATAAGTAGTTCCGGGCCGTTGCTCAGAAAGAGAGAGAGAGAGAAAAACTGCAAAATCAAGCGGAAAGAAATACTACAATGGGATGGAGGAGAAGGGCATTTTCATTCGGCCAACTCTTTTCGGTTCTTGATTTATGAGTTGCGATTGCGCGATCCGAATGAGTGAGGAAAAGAGTGGTTAAATCTGTCGGAAGGGAGAGGAGATGATTTTGTTTGTTGCTCGGTGGTCAAGGGTGAAATTATTTTTGCGAGTTTTATGTGTGGATGAAGAGTTGTTGTAGTGATGAAGTTTGCAACGGATTTATTTGTTGACATGGGTCAAATAATATTTTTGTGTGCAATTTCAAAACATATTGATATTGTAACTTAATACAGATGAGTGAATATACGGTTGTATTCACCACTAATAACCTAAGGTTAACCTGGAATCTGAACATCTAAATGATAGTTGAAGAAAGGAAACAAGTTTAAGGCCTATCAGAGTTGTCAAAAAAGTTTAATTCAAGGTTAACCTTAGGTGAAGTAAGTGTTCAATACAACCGTTAGTATTGTTATAGATATAGACTAAAGTTAGAATTACAGTTTTAATAAAAATTATGTTTGTGTGGGTAAAATATGGTTAGCCCTTAGCCCGTGAGTTGCTAATGCAGGTTAAGGACTAATTAGTTAGCGTCATTATATCTTAATAAATATTAGGATACTATAAACATTAATTTTAATTGTTCATGTATATTTAGAGGATAATTTTCTTTCAAACTAAGCATTATGTTTTATTTGGTATTAAAACCATCCAAAATTTAGTACAAAATAAAATATTTCATTAATTTAAGCGTATCTTTTTAAAACATTTTACTAACAATATTTACATAATTTCTATTAGAATATTCACTTCTAATATATTTAATGCGTAGAAATCGGCTAAGGGTCATCATTTTATTTTATTTCTTGATTTTTTATGTATTAAGTTCAAAACAATTATGATATAAGTACAAATAGACACAAATGATCTGAGATATTATTTTAATATAGATTTTTTTTAATTTAAACAATATTTTAAGGGTTATCAATAGTTTATTTTTTATGCTTAAGGTAGAACGTCCCGTTAACCTACAAAAATTTTCAAAAATACCCCTTCTCATCTCGATAACTACAATATTAAAGATAAAAAAAGAAGCCTCTAACGACATCCCAGCAATTATCAGAATTGCAATATCAGCTGAGTGCGGACGATATCACTCAGGCGTAACTCCTAATTCGAAACATAAAACCATCGGGAGCTCTCTCGGAATATTCGAAATCATCCATCCCTCCTCTTATCGTCCACTCTCTCTCTCAAGTGGGGAATCATTACATCACTACTAAAATAAAAGCTCGCATTCTCGAAGCGTTTAAAAAACGACGGGATTTTTTTATTTTTTCGAATCATTAATTTTTTCCCTCCACCCCAGTGCACCACCGGCAAGGTGGATGCGATCGTTCTCATCTCCGAGGAAAATTTCCCAGCAAGTGGAGGGGGAGATAGGGATCTCGCCAACGGCGCCAAGGGCTTGGCGACTGGCCGAGAAGTATCTTGTGCGGTAACCCTAATTGAGGTTACAATGGACCTTCGCAAAGAAGGAATACGGTTTCGCTGGCACAGACGGGATCCGGAAAATGACTGCATCTTCTCCAGAGAGCGACGCTGCTGGTCATTGGGAGATGAGGTGCTGCAGCTACAGTGAAAGAGGATGGTGAATATCTTGGCGGTGGATTTTTAGTGTGGAAAGGGATGAAGTTTAATGGGTGAAAGTGAGAAGAAGTCTTTGTTGATGCCGAGAGAGATCGCCTTGGCGTTGTTTTGGGCAGGCACTTAGGCCGAGCGATTGGCGATTTGGTCGATGGATTTTTCCCTTCGGTGGAGATGCGAGGCTGAGGATGAACCATGGTGAGGAAGAAACATAACAATCTTCTTATCCCCACTTTCATGACATTTTCGTAACATTTGAGAGTGACGTCATTAAAGTTGTATTGCCTCTATAATCTGTGATTTTTGTGTGTGTTTCAATGCTTCAAACAGTTCGGTAAAGAGTGAAAAGGAGTTTTCCTTGTGAAGGAAGATAAAGGTATACTTTCGTGAGACACAACAGCACTAGATGGTTTTGTACCTAGAACAGCTAAGATGAAAGGATTGTCTTGTTGTGAAGTTGTGGTACAGTGTCATTTGCTGGAAGGACGCATTGAAATGAACTAACCAGGAAACATGCCAGCTTTACTGGTATGGCTGTGTTTTGGATGGATTTTGGCCATAGAAGGTAAGATGTTTATTTGATTGAATTAGGACATTACAAAGAAAGTTACAACTTTTAAAACATATGTAATTTTTCTTTTCGCACATACACTATTTAAGCACTATAGGAACACCTTTTTTACTAAAAATATAGTTTCTAAAGACGTAACATATAAAATATAGTTAGAAAAAAAACACCTCAAGTAATAAAAATGCACAATATAACAGGTTAATTAATTAACCCAATCCGCCCCCCAACCTCTCGGTTTGTGGGGTAATAGGGGGATCGGGATTAGGGTCAGAGCTTTATTGAACCATAAAAGATTTACAGGCGATAGTACAATAAAATTTTGTAAAATACAGTTAAAATATGGTACAGAAAATTCGTGTAATATTTTAAGCTATATAAAATTTGTAACATAATTTTATATAGCTTAAAATATTACACGAATTTTCTGTACCATATTTTAACTGTATTTTACAAAATTTAACAGGTTGACATATTTGCAGTTGAAGCTTTTTCAATGTTTTTGAATTAAAAAAATCTAAAGGAAATATATTTAAATTAACATCGTAACCCTACCCATATCATAAATATTTAAACTTTTTAAAGATAACTGCTACTACAACTAATAACTGAGGTAGTGTTTTGATAAATAAGTTTTTATATAAACCATATTTAGTGTTAAAAATCTTAAAACATGATAATTTTCCCGTTTTTAAGAAACTATTGAGATTTTTAAGAAAATATATTATGATTAAATAATTGATTAAATGATATGTGTTTATAAAATATACTCGTTTCTTTGCTGAGTAACAACAAATAAAAAACGCCTTCTCTAATAAATATTACTATCTTAAAAGTAAAAGCAATTTTCGATACAAAAATTTAAACCCAATTATAGTTTTTGCATCCATACAAGAGGAGGGGGAGAGAATAGAAAGTGGGTAAACGATTTTTAACAACTTTGAGTGTACCAACAATGTGGATTTTAAGAAGACGTTTCATATCGACAATTTTCGTCTCATAAAATTATGATAAACTTAAATATTTATGCATGGTAAAAAATGTTATACTCTGTTCATTTAGAATTGGCGCCTGAGACGTAATGCATTAGAGGCAGTTACTACTGTAATTATCATCAAAAAATGTTTTCTTGTGCAATGAAAAGGTTAGCCGAAACAGAAGTAGTTAAAATACGGTACAAAATCGGTTACTGAAGTATTTTGATGAGCGTTATTAGGCGTTATTGAGCGTTTTTATCCTATTTCAGGCACCAATTCTAAAGGAACAGACTATAGAATTTATTCCTCATATTTTGTTTTTCGTCACAAAGGTTTAAAAAAACCCATTACTTTATAACTGAAAGGGACCATTAAAAGTTTGGTGAGGACCCAATTTTAATGTAATTTAAAACATATTAGTAAAAAAACCATCCTTTTCATAACAAATCCTTCATACAGGAACAACAGTTTTAGTTTGATTGGAAGGTTTGCTGTGTATAACCTACTCTATGTTATCTTGTCTTCCCTTCAAACATTTATCACGGGAATAAAGAATAAAGGGCATCGAAATACAGCAGTGTTATAAGAAAAGAAAGCCACACAACTTATCAAAGTATGGGAGGAAAACCAATCAGAAGAATTGGATAGCGCCCGAAAGAGTTATGTAACTTATTCCCCTTCTTTATTGGAACACAACTCATACTCGAAAACAGCCCGTCTATATCGACCCCCGCGAGGCGCTTCATACGGGTCGATTCCAATCACAAAAATGGAACATCTCATCTTAACCAAATGCTGATACGCTTCTCTTCGTACGCGTTAAAAGTCCTCACTCATCTGATCAATAACATCCGCGGCTAGAATCGGCGATATAGCGTTCGATTGCGTATAAACAGTTTACCCCCTCTATTCTGGAAGTCCTTCCCCTAAAGAAAGAAAAGACAGGCAAGAAAGAAAGAGGGTTGAGGATGCTAAAATAAAATGCGCATAAATTTCCCCGATACCGGGTCCGGCAAGTCGAAATCCATTGAATTCAAGGTAATTTTGATGCTCTCTTTTTACGCCGACCGTGAAACTACTGAATAAATATGAAAGCGGGGGATGCATATATGTATTCCGAAGAATCGCGGGGGTTTCCTCCCGTTTATAAGATTTGCACCCCCTTTTTTGTAACACCTTTTTCACGGACGAGTGTACCCCTTTCGGATGTACACAACAAATACAGTTCTTGTTTTGATTTAAATAGTAGTATATGTGCCAGCTGCATCTTTCGGAATGCATCGCTGTACAAAGTTTTGCCAGCTTTTGTGAAGGTTGTAACATTTTTTCAGGTAACGTTCAAGAATGTGCTTTTTGCTCTTAAAAGGGTTTTAAATTTTAAAGTAGATGTCTTTCAAATAAAGCAGTAAAGTAAATATAAAGTAGATGTCCTTGGGTAAAATATCCATCTGTTTATCAGGTGTATCCAACAAGAAAAATAATTTTAGGAGAATATTATTAAAAGGATTTTGATATTTTTCTTTTTGAAAGTACAGTTTTGGGGGCATTGTATTAGAAATTTTTCATTTGATATGTTAGATTTTATCATCAAGAGCCTGACCTTTCAAGATAAACCAATTATATCTGGGAGAGAATTTTTATGATTAGCGCAGCTACTAAAATATTAACGTACAGTATCGAATCTAAATCAAAGTCTGCTCGGGCCTAGTGGCCCATCAGGCTGTGCCCATCTCCGTTAACGTACAGTATACTTAAACGTTTATTACTAGTAGCTACTAGCCTTTTTTAAAGATTATGAATTCCCTAAATTTAGTTTTAAGAAGGCGACTGAAGGATTAAAAATATTAAGAAATCATCTTTTGATCGTTTAATTTAAGGTGTACGTGTACGTACACACTAGACATTCTTTTTCTTATTTTTGGCTTAAAAAATTTAATTTTTTCACTTAGCTAAGTGATTGGTTGTTAAAACCCTTTTCCTTAAAAAAAATTAATTATTAATTAAATATTAATTTTTAATTAGTAAATTAGGAAAATATGTCCTAATTAGCATCATTTTCAAACAGTGCTTAATTAGATTAAAATTATCTTAGAAACTCATTTCTGGTTGAAAACAGTTCCTTTAACCGTACTTAAGGGTCCGAACCTCGAAAAAAGGATCTGCGTTGAATAGTTTTTCTATAACAATTCTGTTTTTGAAGATAGCCGAAAACATCACTATATTTTTCAGAGACTTAAAAATTTGTTTAAAATAAACTTCTAATAACCTTACGGATTTTGGAGATTCAGACCCTTCTTATAACTCTACAGATTGTAAAAACACACGTTTTATCAAGATAAACTAGATATTTCTGAAATTATCACTGTTTAAAGTTGAAAAACCATGAAAAATTTAAAATTTTAAGTTCCGTAAAAATATATTAAAAACTTATTTCGATAAAATTTGAATGCTTACAAATACAAATTAGACAGTTATCTACAAAATCATAAGTTATTCCGAATCTGCAGAATTAAAATACACTTTGAAATAGAGGAAAAGGTATCCATTGTTGAGGTCTATTTTCTGGATTTCGTAGTGTGTACGTACACCTTAAGATAAAAATTATTTAAATCTTAAAGGTAAAGAATTATTTTTTCTCCTTGAATTACAAGAATTTAAAAGTTTTCAAAAATAGAAATGAAAAGAAAAAAAAATTCTACATCAAAATGCTACAACAACTTTTTTTTTCCAAGATAAAAGATGCATTTTTTATAAAAATGTAACTGGGGATAATTCAACTACATAAAAATATATAATATTTTTATATAAATACTTATTTATATTCATAAATAATCGCCAATAAAAAATATTGAAAAATAAAATTAGCCTTTAACTTTTATAACAAATTCTCCAATAGATTAGTTTCTCTTAGAAGTTGTTCAGTTAACACTGTCGGAACACCTCAATGTTATAATACTATAGTAATTTCATTTAGAATAGGCGGCTGAAACAGGATCCAAAACTCTCAATAACGCCTAATAACGCAACTCCAGTGACCGATTCTTTTACAGTACTGCAATTACTTATGTTTAGGCTGTCTTGTCACACATTGCACAAGAAAATTTTTTCAATGATAATTATAATAGTAACTGCTTCTGGGCAATTCCACGGGTAACTGACTGACATTTTTCAAGAAAAACGGTTAGTATTTTGTAATTTTCTTCCCAAAAATAAATGATAAAAAATACGTTCCACCCAGTTTATTGCTTTCTTGTTAGCATAATCTAATGGCACAATTAAATTTTCAAAATAAATTTTTATTGATTTTTTAAAAATTTTAAACGACATGGTAACTGACTGACATTTGTGAAACATTTATGTCAGTCAGTTACCATGTCGTTTAAAATTTTTTAAAAATCAATAAAAACAAATTTTGAAAATTTAATTGTGCTATTAGATTAAGCTAACAAGAAAGCAATAAACTGGGTGGAAAGTATTTTTTTATCATTTATTTTTGGGAAGAAAATTACAAAATACAAAGCGTTTTTCTTGAAAAATGTCAGTCAGTAGTTACCCGTGGAATTGCCCTTCTAATACATTTCGTCTCAGCCTCTAATTGAACATAGTATAAAAGTAAGCTGTTCAAATAAGCAAGAATATACGAAAACAACGTTTATTTTGCACATTTAATTTGTCTTTCTAATGCTGTTTTCCCTCAATGTTATTGTTTTCCCCAATGTTGTTTCACTGGAATAGTTTTTTTTACTGTGGAAAACTAAGATAGCAAATCCTAGAGATCTATATCAAACAAGTTATTATTTTAAAATAGGGAAATTGTTAGAAAATGCAAACTTTATTTCATTTTTCTCTCAAAGAGTAATTATATTTTAATAATTTGTGCACTTGCTAAATTATCTATTAACTTCAAAATAAACCCGAATTAATATAAATTTTCTAATTTTCAATATTTCTTGGTTTCTGAAAATTTTCATGATTATTTTTACTTATTATGCGGGATAATGTGTATGGCTAATAAAACATGGTGAATGGAAATATTTGAATTTAGGGTGAGAGGAAGAAAGTTTATTATCCAAAGTCAATCTATCATATGAAAGTTTTTTAAGATGTATTCATCCCAATTTCTTTAACTTTCTGTAACCTCTGATATCAAAGTTTTTAGTAAAAAGTACATAATTTAAAATATACAAGAGTTGAAAAGTTCTATTTATTATCTTTGATTAATTTTATAACTCATTTTATGACACAAACTTACCAAATTAATTTACATGTAAATTAATGTTAGAAAGTGGATAGAATAGGAAATAAAATTTAACTATGGAATTTCACCCTGGAAATAAGTATTAATAAAAATGAGGTAGAAATTCATTAAATAAGAATACAACAACAAAATGGGTAAAAGCAAAGGTTTTAAGTAAAGGTTTTACTTGATCGAAATTAATTCTTTTCTTAAATACAGTAATTTGAATTGGATATTGAGTTTATCAAAGTTTTATAAACGAAAATGAAATAAATTTAGAGATTGAATGAAAACGTTAATACGTATATAACTTTAAGAACTACTACCCAGTAAAAAATTTGACTAAAAAGGGGACTATAATATTACCTTGGTACCTTTTTGAAAATAAATTTGGAGTTGACTGGTGAAAAGGCTTCTAAAAAATTGTACTTAAAATATTTTAGTTTAAAATTGTGTCAGAGCGATAAGAGTAGTAATTAGTTAGGAAGTTCATCATTATATATTTTTAGAAGTCCGAAACTATTAAACTGATATTACACACAAAATTAAAAACGTGGTTATTTTTGCGCAAAATGTTTATTATTGAACCCGAAACTTTACCCGGTAAAGAAAACATACTTATTAGATTCACTGAATTTTCCACTCGACAGTATTTGCCAGTAGATTTAAATTTCGTTATAATGACACAAAAAACCCAACAAATTTAAAACCGAGTTGGCTTAAAATAATCAATAACTCAAAAAAGCGATATTACACAGACGAAGCAATTAAAAGCTTTACTCCAAAGAAAATAATTAACAGAGAACGAATTTTGTAACATCAATTCATTAAAAATGCAATGTGCAATGCTGGATTTTTTTTTCTGCCCAGCAAAAATTAAAATTAAAAATGAACCCGCACTACTTAATTAATGGACAGAACACTTTATTTCCTAGAGAAGCTTTTAATAGGAGGCATAATTATCTTTTCCAATGCAGGGTTCCAGCAGAAGCGTTTCTTTCCTTAGTGATTTAACATTCAATGTTTGGTTTCTATAAAAATTTCTAATGGATTTAGCATTAAACGTCGTGATTTAAGAAATCCAGTTTGACAGATTAGCTGAGTTCTGGCTGAAACCACAACATTATTTATTGTTTCGTCCCTATTAGTTTTAGATTATTTATAATTATATGTTTTCATGAAAATATTTTTGAAATTGGACTTTATTAAAGAACATAAATCCATTTACTTCAAGTAATAATTACGTCCTAATAAATAACCTTTTAAAAGCATTCTGTTTTACGTTAAGATAAGAAAAGTTTAATCCATTATATTTATGATTACTCTTGCTGTTTGCAGGATTTAATATTTTTTTAAGAATTTGGTATTTCTAGATAGAGAGTAGATAGATTTTGAAACATAATAGATTGCTTGGTTTTAGAATTAATAAAACATTTTTTTATTTGTTTGGATTAAATATTTTGAAATAAGTTAAAAATCCTACTGAATTTGTATTAAAAGCTTTTTTATTCAACTTAATTTTGATCAACATGGCCGGGAAATTAGTATATTTTTTAGATGGAGATACTAATTTAAATGTATTATTAGAATGAACAGACCCCTCCACTACTTTTAATGGAAGAGTTCAACATTCTGAACAATTTTCAGTATTCTAATGTGTTTCTTTTTAAAATAACTCTAAAATAGTTTGAATCATTTTTATAATTCTTTGTAGTAAATTTTATGTATGAAATAACTGTGTTTACGTTAATTTTAAAAACTTTTTATCCATCCATGTGTAAATGTTATTTTAAATTAATTTACACATTTAATTTAATTTTCATTTTACCATACAAAAAACCATACGGAACACTTGTTTGTTTTTGAAAATCTGACACATGCAACTTCCTTATTCTAAATGAACAGACTATAGTTGAACCAACGTGGAATCCCACCGTCACAATGAATAATGAATTACTTAACTAAACGTACAGTGGGCGACAAAAAAAATGGGACACTTTCGATTGTGGGCGAACGGCTCGTCGTAGAAGGACATCCAAGGTACCGTTCTTCAAGTTTCAACGAATTCTTTTTAGGGGGATGTTCAAAAATTTTTTAGGGGGTCATCTACATATTAAAATTGATACCAAGTCCAGAATTTTCTATGGACACCCCCATATTTTATTCGATTTTTGGAAAGAGCACACAAAGTTTACCCAAAATACCAAGTGTCGTTTCAATATGGCAACAATTAAGGGGATGGAGATGGTCGGAATAACAGAAAATTCTATGTAAAAACGGGGGTTAAACGTTTCTACTCTACTCAAAAACTACCTATCGGATCAGCACTAAATTTGGAGGGTAGGTTAATTAAATGTTTCCAAAGATAAATATCATAGTTTTATTAAGATATTCCATGTCTAATTATAAAATAATTAGAAAGTAATTAAGAGTTAAAAAATTAATCATTACTGATTTTGAAATTATTTATACCATTCGATTTAGAATAATTTTTTGAGCAGAAATTCAAAGTTATATAAAATTCTAATGAATAGTTACCCAGAAAATTAAAAATTTATATTTATTTAATTAACAGGCCGTTTATTATTGCAGAAAATTCACTCTTTTATTTTCATTATTATGTTGCATTGTTGTTCAACAATGGTTATAACAATGAGTCCATTTCTTTCCCTGATAAAAAATGCATTATGCAACGAAATAGTAACTTTCGAGGATGTTAATATGTGCCGCCGGGACCGTATCCAAGGGAAAGGTGGTGTAAGGGGTTCAAACCTCCCTAAATTTTGGCATAAATTTTAAACAGTTTATTTTTTTATAAAAAATTATACTGACTCACAAGCAGCTGTGTAACCCAAAGGGTCTGAAAATAAGTTAAAACACGTAGTTATAGGGTAAAAATTTCAAAAATTTTCAGGAGTGGGGGAGGACCCCCTACGCCTCCCTAAAATTTTAAAATATATTGTATCTAGGGTTTTTTCTTTAAACTTACGCGACTTTGAGTGATCCTCCTTTCGTTTGACATAATGAGGAGGAGTATAAAAATGAATTAAATCATTAATTTTAGGAGCGAATTTTGAAAACTTTTCTGAAGTAGGACCCTTAAACCTCTAAAAATTCTTCTGCTTAAAGTGAGCCGTGCTCTAAAGGTGTACCAAAAAATCCTCAGAAGGAAAAAAAATCTTTTAAATTTGTTTAAAACCGTATTTATAGCTGTAATTTAGCATATTTTCATCTCTCTCTTTTAGTTCATTTTTTTAAATATATTTTAAAGTTGGGTTTTTTTTGGAACACCCTGTATTTATATGTATAGTTAAGTGTATCTTTCTCTTTAAGATTTCTAGTTTAAAGATTTAGTTAGCCTTTTATATAATAATTTATGACTTAAATTTTCATCACTTCAGTGATGAAAAAGGAGGGAAGACGTTGGGAAATAGACCAAATTAATGTAATAAAGTAAGAACCGTAAACCAACTTCCCTAAAAAAAACTTTTAATATATTAAGTGAACCAACTTTCTCGAGAGGTATTTTAAAGGAACTATTTTAATTAATTTTAAATATTCATTTAATTATTTTTCTGATAATTTTAAATTGGCAATAGTTGAATATTAATGTTCCAAAAGAAATATTTTTATTATTAATGTGATATTTGAAAATGCCTTCGCATGCAAATGACAATATTAAAGGCCAAGTCATTGGCCTACATCTCGCTGGATATTCTATAAGAGAGATTAGTTCGAGACTGCATCTGAGTCGTTCATCTACAGGGAGATGGATAAAATAGTAAGTTTGTTCTTCTTAATAAATTTACCTGTTAAACTAAGCAACTATTGTTTTTGTTTTACTTTACCCTTATCCTCTAAATATCCTTTTGCAGTTATCAAATTCAAGGCTGCGTAGCAAGAAAACAGGGTAGCGGACGACTTCCTTGCCTAACCGAAGACGACTGCTACAACATAATTGGAGTGGCTGTGGCTGACCCTTTCACTAACGCAGCAGAAATAAAGAGAATTCTCAACCTTAATGTGAGCTATTATTTACTTTTCTTACTTTACTCCAATTTTTCTACTAGTTTTCTACGCTTCAATTTTTATGATATATAAAAATACGAACTTATATTTTTTAAAAATCGCTGTCATAATTTAATTAAAGGGATATAATTCAAAATTTGCATCTGAATTTTACGCACAAAATTACTATTTTTTGTATGTCTGTTAAGATACTGGTAAAAGGCATTTTTTTGCTGCCCTGATCAAAATATTAATGGGCATTTCATTTCAGTGCACAACACAAACAATCAGAAATGTTCTAAAAGAGGCTGGATTGGGCTGCAGAAAGGCTGCTGTAAAACCGAAATTAAATGCAGCACAGAAGGCGGCCAGGATGCAGTTTGCCCTACAGCATGCAAACTGGTCGTCTGAATGGGAGTCCGTCTTGTTCACAGACGAAAGCTGTGTACAGACGTATAACCGGTACACCTCCTCTGTGTACAGACCAAAAGGTATGAACCATTACCTGTATCTGTATCCCCGAATTTTAACTGTAATCTTCCCAAAATCCTGAAAACGGTTTCTTTTAATACTTATAATAAACCTATAACCATCTTTGGCCATTATTGTATTCAATCTTATCTAACTATATTGTTGCCATCCCTGACGAAGGTGATCGTAGTTATCCCTGAAACAATGTATAATTTTAAATATTTTTGTAGCTTTTATGTGCTAATAAATGTTTTTTTTTACACTTTTATCTTGTTTGCAGGCATGAGGTTTGCTCCCCAATACATTCAGGCAAGCACAAGGAGTGGAAGGGTATCGGTACCGGTGTGGAGCTGCTTCTCCAGTAAAGGTCTAGGTAACCTTGTAAGAATTGATGGATTCCTAGAGTCAAGGTCTTACCTAGACATTTTAGAACATGCAATGGTGCCTGATATCCTGGATAATCATTTCCCTGATGGGTGTTTCATACTACAGCAAGTAAGTGATTTTTTTGCAGAACCTAAATTGTGATAAAAATGTAAGGAACCTTGTATTATATTTATATTCTTTTCAGGACAACTGCCCAGTACATAAAAGCCGAATCGTCCAGGAGTGGATTTCCTATCAAGGACTACAACTCCTGGATTGGCCCAGTGCTCCCCGGACCTCAACCCCATCGAGAACATCATCTGGGAAAACTGGAAAAGGTTGATCAGCACTCAAAATGTGACGTCCTCTGACGACCTTTTTCAAAGAGGGCTTGCGGCATGGAATGCTTTAAAGATGAACACCACCCTTATTCCCAACTTATTAAATTCTATGCCAGTAAGGTAGCGATGTGTAATTGCTAACCTAGGGGGAAGTACACGTTTTTAAATGTATCGTTTTTAGTGTTCTGTATTTATTTCATGTTATTGTCTTTCTTTGAATGTGAATAGATCACCTATAAAGCCTTGTAGTAGCAGTAAAGTTTTTATGTCACAGGTGTTTTCTCTGTAAATTTCCTTTTCTAAATCACAATCTGCTTCATTTTGGACCTTATTTTTAATAAGATTTCATTTGTAAACTTGTGAAGTTCTAGTTGAACTTTTAAATTTTTTAATTACTTTTGAGTATTTGCTTTTACATGTTTTTGTGTTTACACTAATTTTATTACATTTTGTTGCTTTTTTTGTATTGTCTGGATAGTGTGTCATTATATTTTTCTGGCTCCCCTAGAAGGGCTAGGACCACATGGTGATCTATATTGTATGCTCTTTTATTATGAAAGTCTAAATGTAAAAGTCATGTTATTAAATTGACTTGATATTAACTTACTATAGTATCTTAAATTATAGTTTCAATGAAATTGTTAAGAATATAGTTATCTTTTCAACTGATTATTACATTTTGTTGCTTTTTTTTGTATAGTCTGAATAGTGTGTAATTATATTTTTCTGGCTCCCCTAGAAGGGCTGGGACCACATGGTGATCTATATTGTATGCTCTTTTATTATAAAAGTCTAAATGTAAAAGTCATGTTATTAAATTGACTTGATATAAACTTACTATCGTATCTTAAATTAGAGTTTCAATGAAATTGTTAAGAATATAGTTATCTTTTTAACTGATTTCTTGTGGGATCTGTGTGACCGTCACAGCGATTTCCCAGTTTAACTCATGATTATAATATGATCGCCACAAAAATGTCACATATCAGAATTTTTTTAATACGCTAATAATAAGTAATATTCATAAAATACGTAGTTATTCATAAAAATAGAGCAGTACATTTCTTTATTTCTTATCGTAAATGTACCGCAGTTTTTTCCTTCATTTTTAAAAAAATGGAGAATATCTGTTTACTAAATATGATCATTAGGACCAAAATCCTGTAAAACTTCGTACTTTTTATATGCTTTTTTTCGAATAAAAACTTGATAATTTACTTCTTTTTGCACAGTTTGGTTATTAAAAAATGGATCTGTTAATAACGCATAAAAAGATAACAATTGGTTCACTTTATAAATAAAGTGGATACCCTGTGTATTTAAACCATGTAGAAATCCTAATAACAAAAGTTTCTATGAAGAATGAAAAATGCATAAAAAAAGAAAGAGAAAAAACCTCCTAAAACACAGGGGGAAGACCTATTATACATATCTTTCTTTTTAGCATAATATAAAAAAAACCTGCAAATTTATCTAGATTTAGTATAAAAAGTTGTTTACCATCTTCTTAATATCCTTTAAAACTACTATTACCATAATTTCTAAATTGTATGTTTTTCTACACCTCTCTCCGTCCCCGCAATTAGTTATAAACTCAGAACTTCATATGATATTTCATTTTTGTTAAAGTAAAGTAAAATAAAATTTATTTATTTCGTTATTCACTAGTCTCAACAATAAAAAAACACACATATTGTTGGTAAAGCTGTAACAATGAGATTTTCAACAATAACCTAAATATAAAATTTTTCACTTTGGAGACGGCCCCCTAAGGTTCATTCGTTCCAAATTCAACGACACTTGGTATTTTGGGTAAACTTTGTGTGCTCTTTCCAAAAATCGAATAAAATGTGGGGGTGTCCATAGAAAATTATGGACTTGGTATCAATTTTAATATGTAGATGACCCCCTAAAAAATTTTTGAACATCCCCCTAAATAGAATTCGTTGAAACTTGAAGAACGGTACCTTGGATGTCCTTCTACGACGAGCCGTTCGCCCACAATCGAAAGTGTCCCATTTTTTTTGTCGCCCACTGTACTTACAATAAAAAACTAATACTGGTGACTATTATTATATTCCATGAAATCGTTTTATATTAAAATGCAAAATTAATGCACGCTACATTTTCAAATAACGTTTCTGAAGTTCTTTGTAGTACATTTCAATCTACGTATTTATGTCGTATTCAGAGGTAGGAGGTCTTCTAAAGAATATGAAATAACCTGAAAGATGTGAAGAATTCAACTACTGGTATTTTGACTGAACCTTAACTGAAGCTTCATAATAAGATTGATAAATAAACTTACAAAAATATCTATCTCAGTAAAAGGAAAATAGTAACCACTTTAAGTTTTTAGGAAAAATTCTTAAACATCATTAATCTTCCCAATGCTCTACCTAAGATGGCCGTCAGTCAATATGATAGGTAAAACGGACAATTGTATGTATATATCCTATCGACTTGCTCCTAGTTCCATGTTGCCAAATGTACTTTTAGAAGTATATTAAATTTCTTCTTTTTCTTTCAAAGGAGTGACTCTTAATTAAAAAATGTTTTTAAAAACAATATTTAAAAAAATTTCAGAGCTATTTCAGCTTTGTTATAGGAGGAAGCCTTATAAATAATCATATTAAATTAAACTAATTTTATAGAACCGAAAACTTTATAACGTGTCGCCGGTAATAATATTATGAACCTAGCTAATGAAAGATTCGTATCGTTTTAACTAAACAATCAACGAAACATTTTGACGTGTATGTACTTGTTTTAAAATTTACTCTCTCGTTTATAGGTAAAATTTATTCTTTAGAGGTTTATTAGATCTTAATTTTCTGAAAAGAAGAGTTATTCACCAGTACATCTGGTTAGAGGATTGTGTGAGAAAAATCCAGCGCTCAAGCTTCGCCTCCAGCCATGGACCGGTTTCGTCCTTGTTAGGACTCATCAGCACAGCATAGGAAGGCAACGCAAGAGAGCGGAGGGAGAGCTTTTAGTCTAGAGCCGAGAATATCGGAAAGTTGAATTCTGTTGAAGAACTCACGAGAAAAAACGCGTTTTCTAGCCATACGGAACATTTTTGTTCAAATACGACGTAAAATTTAGAGTAAAAAGACTAATTTTATTTACAGTGCAGATCAGATATATATTACTATACTATACATTATTATATAGTATTCATCTACGAGATAAACACCCACCATACCTAAAAATCTTATTAATATAATAACTTATAAAGATAATTGCCTTCCTTCTTACAGCTATTTCATCATAAAAATTTTTAATCCCCCCCAACTTTTTCAAATAAAACTGACTAAATCGATTACCTTATCCTCTCTGATTAATATCGATAGACTGCCAGACAAACACATACAATAAAAAAACTCTCCCCTCAGAACTAATGAATAACCGTACAATTCAAATTACATCTGGGGATCGATCCTCGAGTAGATCCCATTAATATCTGTCACAATGAAAACGACTATCGCTTGTCATTAATCGAACAAAATCGGCTTGCATTAATTAATTACCTGCACGCTGCCGTTTTGTTCCCCTAACGACCTACGATTTTTGAAGTTATAAAAACGAGGGTACTGTGACTAGTACTTCTGGAGATTCGTTTTATTGGCTGAGTGGACTTTCTTTGTTTAATGCGTTTCTTGATTAAACATGCTGGGAATGAGGTTGTATTCTTATGTGGGGTTTTATTCATTTAATTGGGCGTGTTTTGTGGGGTCCATAATCATATGTATGATTTTATGGTTATTATTCTTATAAATTAATTCAATTTCTAATTTTGGCATTTTATTTTTAATCGGGCCATACTTTTTCCATGGGGATAGAAGTATTTTTGTCTTGAGTTATTACGTATTTAATTATTGAAAGGGTTATAAAACTGCTCCCATATTATTATGTTTGCTTTAAAGTGCTACTTACTGTTATTTTAAACAATGAACTATTTTACACGTGTAGAGGTTTTCCTTTATTCTTCCTTTTTACTTCTTAAATAAAAGGTCGACTTATAGTTATAATGAATTCGGCCCATGTTTCTGCAGTTTGTTTTTGTGTTTCTTTAAATTGAAATTCTGAGGAATCAAACTGTTTTGTTTTAATTGTAACGAAAATTTTAATAAGATATACTAAATTTAATATTAAATGACGAAGAAATGAACTTTCATGGATTATTTAAAACTATATATTCATTACACACAATAATTAATTGATTACTGCAAAAAAGTCAATAATTTATAAAGACAATGATACATATCGGTCCAATAATATAAACTAATAGTTTAGATGTGATTTTAGTAATATCAGACTAAGACTTCAAACACCATTTAGAGCTAATTGATTCTTCGAATCAATATCTGAAACGATACAAACCTTCCAATCAATCTTAAACGAAGAAAGCCCAAATCATGCGCCTCGGATCCAATCCTCGCAAGGATCTCTCCTCTCTGTAACCCCTGACTCCTCGAAGACGGCGAGGAGCCCTGATTGATTGCGCGATATAACGGGCAATTGATCAATTGTCGGACCAAAAGGGGGGATGCTGCTTCCTTTTGTGCGCTTTTTCTGTTGCTAAATAGCCACTGGCGACGGACCCGTTATTTATATCGATATCTTTTCTCTTTTGGAAGATTGGTCCTGGATGAGTTATTCGGCCGGGGTCGTCCCTAGGGAAGGGGGTCAGTTCGCTCGGCCGAATTGTGATTGCTGTTGCTCTGGGTGTTCGATTAGGGATTATTGGGGTGCTTTTGTGTGAATAAGGATGGATATGAATGGGGGGAGAGGAGAGAATGGGGCGGTGTTCGTTGGGTGTTGGATCGAATTGGGAACGTTTGAATGGATTTGTGCTACGTCAGAGGGTTTTAGGAAATGCTCATGGAAAATTACTATTGGAGTTATTATAAGAGAAAGGATAATAACGGAACATAAACCTGATAACAGTGATTTTTATTTTTGATTAATATTAAAAGCGTTATGTGGAATCCTTATTCAAAATGGACTGTGTAGATAATGATGTTTGATAAAAATTCCTTTGAAGAAAAGTAGATATTATTGAAAATTACGTTTATTTAAGATGTAGAATAGTCTGTATGTTGTGAGGTATGTGAGTTTATGCTTAAATAAAGATTGTGTTTTTGTGTAGAAGATGTGATATAATGTCCTGACATTTAAAAATATTTCTTCTTAAAAAACACAGTTTTTCGTGAATTGACTCTATTTTGTGAAGCTATTGCCTTGATATCACCTTACAAGGTTTCCATTGATTATTATTGGAGATTTAAGAATATATTAAATGAAATGGTACACACGTTTTCCTTCAATTTAATAAATTATTATTAAGATCAGATAAAAGATGAATCCCCTTGATGTGTTTTTATAGTTGATTATTAACAGAACCCATAAATCCCCAAAGTACTGCTTTAAATTTAAATATCCCTACATGAGAGTAGATTGAAAGTTATTTATTTCGATGAGTCGAGAAGAGCTGTTTTGAAATATGGACTTGCCTTTTTTGTTTATCAAAATCCCTGCTTTTACCTACATTCCTCCTTGATTCCGCATGATTACATAAAAGTATTCCAATTTTAATCACCCAAGAATCATTTTTTTTTAAATTTCAAAGAAATTTCCCACACTCGTATACGCCAACATTAAATCAAAGCCCCTCTTCCATTCGTAGGTAAGCAACGCAACGACAATACACCTTATCGCAGTGTCATGGCTTTGTTATCAGATCCAGACTCCCTCACCGCATTGTGCTTCGCAGAGAATGCAATCTCTCCCACACAAGGGCCGAGGGACCCGGAGGTCACGAAACCCGTCTCGACGCCATTGATCGGAGCAAAACATTCGCCCCGACACTGCTTTCTGGAGTTTCATATCGAATATTACTCCTATACCACGAGTGTCAGTCCGAGAGTTACCGTTGATATTAGTTTATTGATCAGCCACTGGAAGAAGTTTAGTTTCGTGAGAAAGGGTTGTGTATTTGATTTTTGTTGCTTATCTTTGAAGATGAGAATGACTTCTAATAGTTATTATTTCGTAAGTCAAGTATGGATCCAAATTTTTTTTGTAAGTCTACCTAAGAAGTGTCCTAGGGTAAAAGAAAAATGTGTTTTGTCAAATTCTTTCATAATAACGCACAAAACTTGACTATAAAAATGAGTGAAAACCGGAAAAGATGATATCTTGAGATGCCGTAAATGTTTTGAATTTTTAAAAAATGCTAATTACCATTTTTAAAAATGCTAAGTCGTTTTTCCATATTTTTAATTATATTTTTCCTACTATATCTTTTTAGAGTATAATTACACTCACTAGTTTTCATTACTTTTCATATAAGTATGGATCTCTCTTTTTTAAAAATCTAAAATTAATTTCAAAAACTCTTATCAATTCGATTTCTTAAGGAAGGATTCAATTTGTATCTTATATTTGACGAAAAGAATGATTGATGGATCAGTACTACTTTTTCCATGCCTTTCATTTTTGTTAATCTACCTAGGACGAGTAAAAATATTCAGAGTAATTACTTAGTAGTATGAAACGCGTAATTCTGATAGATAAAGGGAAGTATGAAATCCTTTTAGTTAACTAGTCTTTTCATAATTCTTGGCAGTTGATCTCTCTTAGGGATATCCGTACTAAGTAGGTGTGGTCAGTGGATGAATATAATTAGATTCACTGTGACAGATTAGAAAGAGCGAGCGTGCCTTAACTATCTTTGATCATTTTAGTCATTCTCTAGTTAAAGTTTGTTGAACTCATTTGTCTTTGATAAGTTTCAGTGCATAATTACTTAGGTACTTGAATAGAGGTTGTGTGCTTTTAGAAACTTTTACAACGTGATAGTGATAAGGAAAGTAAAATATTGTTCATTCAGTGAATTTCCTACTTCTGAGATCATTTAAATGAGAAAGTGGACTTAAATTCAAAAACTTACAAGCTCAGAGTAACTCCTCCACTTACAGCTTAAGGTAAAACAATTTTTCTTTGGAAAATAGCTGTAAAAATATAAATTTACAATCAATTTTAAATCAATATTTTCTCATAAACACTTAAATATGGGCTAGTGTAAGCCCATGTCCAAAAATAAAATTGAAAAAAAAACGTCAAACTTTAATTAGTTTCATCGGTACGGGGTGTCCTTAAAATAGGAAGATGGCAGGATCCACTGTTATCGGTACAACGTGATAGTGATAAGGAAAGTAAAATATTGTTCATTCAGTGAATTTCCTACTTCTGAGATCATTTAAATGAGAAAGTGGACTTAAATTCAAAAACTTACAAGCTCAGAGTAACTCCTCCACTTACAGCTTAAGGTAAAACAATTTTTCTTTGGAAAATAGCTGTAAAAATATAAATTTACAATCAATTTTAAATCAATATTTTCTCATAAACACTTAAATATGGGCTAGTGTAAGCCCATGTCCAAAAATAAAATTGAAAAAAAAACGTCAAACTTTAATTAGTTTCATCGGTACGGGGTGTCCTTAAAATAGGAAGATGGCAGGATCCACTGTTATCGGTTCCCTATTAGGTCTAATAGGTGACAGCTTGTTATAGAGGTAAAAAGTAAAAAAATATTAGAAAAAATCATAGTTATTACACCTGGACTCTTATTTAATTTTTTTTTCAAAACATTTCAATTTTTACAATAATTTAAATAATTTTTTGAACAACTATGTGGACCAATGGAAATGTACAGCTTTCTGTGTATCTTTTCTACAAATCATCCCAATTACTCCACTTGTATCTTTAAAATTGAGTCATTTTAGATCATAATTATTGAAATAAGTGTAAAAATGCATTGGGTAGATGTATTATCTTTTAAATGTCGAAAAAATTTAAAATCTGGTATCTTTTCCCCTTACATTCGAGAAAACTAAGATACTTCAGAGTAAAAAAAGTGGTTAGCCTCATTAATGTATTGTATTTAATGCACACTTTTGTTTTTAAATTATTTTTTCCTCCTCACTTTTCCTCAGAAGTAATATTTAATATAGAACTTGCAAAAATGTGAGAAAAAAGTTTTTACGATTATTTCATTCGAAATATCGGGGTTTTCGAGTTATTTATGTTCGAGTTATTGAGAGTATGATTTTTACCACATATTTTTCTATTTGATGTAAACATAATTTGAAAAAACTTAGGTTGGGCACTCTGCCATCGTCCTATTTTTAGGACAGCTGAAGTAAAGTAAATTTGACCTCCTAACTAATTTTTTTCACCAAATTTGTTTTTAAAAATATTGAATATTGCTTTAGACTTGCAATAAACACAAATTTATTGCGGCATTTATTGCACAAAATATCAACGTGTATTAAAGTTTTATTAAAATATTCAAAGTAGTTTTGGTAAAAGCGACACACATATCTATGCTATCCTATTTTTAGGACGATGGAAGGATATGGGTAAATGGACTTCGATAATGTTGTTAAGTTTAAAAGAAGTTGCGACGTTTAAGTAGGAAGTGTAGTCACTGAATGTGAGCTAATGATTCATAAAAATCCTAAATGGAAAAAGAAGTCAACCAAAGTCAATTTTAGGGGACTTTTTTTTCAGAAAAGAGTCTGAATACATTCATATAAAATTAAGTATAAAAACTCACGTACCATGTTTTTCAAAGCTTCTTTTTATTCTAAAATGCATTATAGTCGTCCCAAAACTAGTACATTTACTTTAAAATATTAGGTTCCTTCCATTTAAAACAAAAATTGTTTTTTTAATCTTGGTTCCATAAATTTTCATCCTTTGATAAATAAATAACAATTAATCTCTTGATAAATTTCATCACAAAGACCTGCTTTTTATTCCAATTACTTTCTTCATTAATATTTCGTACTTCTTAAAACTACTTCCCAACATAAAAAAATAACCATTCGCGATTAAACCATGAATAACTTATCAACAACCACACATCGCAAATTAAATATTTAAAATCTCCCCACTTTCCCACTTCCTTTCCCACATCCTGGAACTTCCTCATCCTTAAACACACGCATATTACCGCTAACTAATGAGCGGACTTTTTTCTGCACCGGCTTCACACCCCGTCCCCCGGCCACACCCTCCCCGGGTGCGTGACTCCCATGCGAGATCCAACTACCTGTTCTCCATTACAGCCCGGTGATGGATTACTTAACAAAAACCTACACAAGATCGATTCTTGCCTCCACTAATGAAACGAGTTGGCGATTGCTATTGATTGGGAAGGCTTTGAATTATACCGGAGAAGAATCGATTCTTGTGGGGAAGGGTTCTCTCTGGGCCCTTGAAACCGTTACTCGGTTAGGGTGATTCGTTTTGATGTTTCCTAGGTGGGAAGGTGGGCGGAAGATAGTATGAAAACGATGGGATCTTCCCTGGGTGGGGAGGTATTACAGAGGTGATTTTAAAGGGATGAGAGAGTCACTCCTTTAATTTCAAACAAAGATATTTAACAACTTTTTATTTATTGATGTATAGAGTACATCAGATAAGGTCTTTTGCTTACTTAAAATGATTTTATGTCTTGTGTTTGGCGCAAAATGCCCTACTGTGGGTCACGTGCTATAAAAAGTCAACCAACCAAGAGTGAGTGTCTCAGTAATAAGAAAATGCCTAGTTGCACTTTCCAAAGTAAACATTTTGAGGGTGAATCTGAATTAATGAGGGTGATTAACTTTTGAGGTTGAGAGAAATTAAGCTTTAGTTAGTCTTAGTCCCATGCTATGCTATGATTACCCCTCCGCAACCCCCGTATTGCGTGAGGCTGCACACTGCGGTAACGGGTTTAGTCCCGTCAGTCAAAACTATTAGTATTCTAATTATCAATTGGAGACTCTCTTCAAATAATTTCTTAATAGAACTGTATTCCTGCTAGTACAGTCGAATCCGCTTAATGTGATCACGGTTAATGTTATCAATCGGATAATGTTATCAAAATCAACAGGTCCCGATCATTCCTATTTAATTTAATGTAAAATACATCGTTTAATGTGATCAACTATGAATCATCACTCCGCTTAATATTATCAAAATTTGTCCATATTCCCTTTAAAACGACCGTTTTTAAGTTCGAGTTTCATTTTGAAAATAAATTTTTACAAGTAAACATCTGCCCCATGATAGCATCTGGCACTTCTTTTTTCTGAAACTCAGTATGAGTAAGATAAAGAAAACATTCCGCATATATTGAAAGAAAACTCTTATGGAGGGGTCCGAATTCATGCCTGCTTGTGATTGGTTAAAGAAACCACCAAGATCGAAGCTTTGCAGATGTCTGATAAGAGATTTTAATTTTACCTTGTGTTTAGTAAATAAGTGGTTTATTAGAGTGGAAGGATATAATGGAGTGGAAATAAGAGATACCTTTCTATACAAATAAAAATACAAAGTAAGCGATTATTTTACTTTTATTAATTGAACTACTCTTATATTTTCCCCTTAAAACTTTACCTAGTTTAAAAATAGTGTTTTGAATACATTTATTACGATTACATGATTTTGATTTTAATGCAAACAATCTAGTTACACTGTTTGCCGCTTTTGATATGAAATCGCTTATTGTTATCGATCGGATAATGTTATCAGTTTATTCTCGGACAATTGCGATCACATTAAGCGGACTCGACTGTAGTATTAAAATTGTTTTATTGTTAAAGTTTGAGTAGTTGTTGAAGTTTATATAAAATTCAAATCCTATTACTTCAATTTTTAATTTTCAACTTCATTTTGTTTTTACCAAGAGGCTCTTTTATTTTAATTTTTCAATTTGTTTACATAACTAATTATAAAAACACTTTCTTAAAATACTAAGGGGAACTATAATAATGATTTTAGTATTCTGTATGCCAAAGATAAACCTTAAGTCCTTTAAGTCCATTTTATACAATATTGACAACTTTACTAATTCCACATAATTTATACGTTCTTTTTACAGATACCACTTAGTATTAATTTGCAAACACTTCCATTACTTTAGATCTTATTTAAAATTCAACTACCAGAGAAGACAGAAATAGTACATAAAAACATAATATAAAACTATCATAAGACAGAAATAAGGCACTGAATGTTGGAAAAAAGCTTTAAAAGGAGAGCCTAAATAATAACTGCATTTAAGTAACTAATAATTATCATGCAAAACATTCCAACTTTCTAAATCTTGATTACATAATACAAAGAAAAGTCAATTTAAAATTTTCAATTTCATAAATAATCTGTGCTTATTAAACAAATGTCTTAGGTTAATAATGTTGACTCTTTGCCTATTAGAATCCAGTTCAGTTAAGTAATCCGGCGTTGGAACTGCACGAGTATAAATACCAATTGTGTTAAAACCCCGTTTTGTTTTTTTACAAACATGTAGTACTAATTAAACCGTTCACTGATTAGTTTTTAACACAATAACATTGATTTGAAAATGTAAATATTGAATAATTTCGATTTTTTAAATGTGGTAGTCTATATGAGTAAAACAATAACAAAAAAAATCACGCTTCATCCTAAGGTGACTGCCTACATTCGGGGAAGTTTTTTTTAAAAAACATTATATGTAACTCTTTTTTACATATTTTTTCTTAACCAATGTAGTTTAAATAACTAGTATATGAAAAAATTACCCTAATTTTACAAATTTTTTTTTTAAAAATAGCAATTTATACTAAAATTTGGCTTGAATTTACAATTATGCCAACACTTCTATAGGTAAATATACAAAAGGTTTTTTTGAAAATTCTTGAAATCACATGTCCCTTTGATAAATACCTGTCCATTGTACTATTATTAGCTTAAAATTTTGAAAATTGAGGAGCTATGCTATTTATTGTAAAATTAAACTTTTTTTTAATATTTTTAATAAAATTAAGGTAATTTTTACATATATTAGTTATTTAAACTACATTGGTTAAGAAAAAATATGTAAACAAGTTACATATGATGTTTTTTTAAAAAACTTTTCCAAACGTAGGCAGTCAAAAACAAAATATCTTCCTCCAAAAAAACAAAACTGTATCATTACAAAACGCATTCGGAAAAATCAAGCATCTCCACCCAAGCAAATAATCCAACGAAGAGCATCGGTTCACAGCAGATTACTTCCTTACCCCCCTCTGAAAATCATCGATCCTCCCTCTAATGAAACGGGTGGCGATTGCTATTGATTGAAGAAAAGGGTTCCTCCGTTAAATTGACGAGAGGAATTTCCGCTGCGAAGAAAGACGGTGGTCGGCGGACTAATCCATGATGTGGACTCCTCCAGCAACCATTGTTTAGCGGTGTCCATTGTTGTTTGGGATGTTTTCCGTTTAAGTGAATTGGGGTGGTTTGTGAATTGGGTGGTGGTCGCGTCGAGGAATCAATTGGGGGAAGACGTGGGGAGCATCGGTTTCAATCATTGGTGAGGTTGGATGTTTGGTGTTGTTGAAATTTTATTAGGGGGATATTGGTGGTTGGAGATTAAGATCATATTAGTTTTTATCTAATTGGGTTAATGTTTTTATTGGTTCATTTTGATTGTTTTAAATGTTTATTTCTGTTATGATGATGCCTAAAAATGCAGTATACTTTCGATATCTCCAAATGGAAGGGACTCGAAATTAAATTTGAGGTAATGAGTTTTGGAGATAACTAGGTCACTCCAAATACGAAATTAATTATAGTAATTTTTTTCAAATACTTTCCTATATTTTAAGGTTTTAATAAAATCAAACTGTGAGATAACGGGATTATATCATACTGTATCATATGGAAAATCCTATCTTTAACACCACCAGTTTAGCATAAATGGAGACAGACAGTATTAAAGAAAACTATTGTAGATTTTAAGAGTAGTTAACATACGCAATTTATTTTAAACGAAAATTATCCCCAAATTATGAAGTTTAAAGCTTGCAAGAACCTCCATTGTAATTTGCAGATGTAAATTTCACGATGATTATACAAATACAAATACAAATTTTGTCGACCAGCTACAGGCTCGAAGCCCAACAAGGCTGGTCCATAGACTATATTTAAAATTGAGGAGAAATTCTTTAGCCTATTCCATCCAAACAGAACATAAAATATACAGATCCACAACCAAGGAAGTTTTTGAAGATTTTAATTTTATTCCCTTAGACTTTAAAGTCACATACTTGAATATCATAATACTCAAATGGTATCTCCAAGAAGAAAATTTAAATTAGGTTTACCTATGAACAAAAAATTTAATCTCTCAAAACCATATAAAATTTTTATTAAAATTTTATTTCATACCAAAATAGTGATTTGATTGTGGTTACATACAGGGCTCGATTTCTAAACAAAGAGGTACCGGAACGGTAAAATTATTGGTCTCAAAACTTAAAATGCAAATACTTTTTAATACAAAACTTAAGCATTAATTTTCAAATTTAAATTTAAAAAATAAATTCAAATGTGTTGCACTAGATTAGGAAGAGTGTTCTAACTAAATTATTGTAAAAGACGATAAACTCTGTATACATTTTTAAAACACTTTTTACAGTGGGTTACACTTTTTTCTCAAAGGGGACCTCATGTAGGAGGCGGAAAGGCTTACCATCCATGAACCATTTGTTTTGTATATTTTTCTAATTTAAGGAATAGAGTGAGAAAAAGAATGCGTAGTTAAAGTCCTTAAATGGTAGAATTTAAGATGTCGCATATTTTCTTTGCAAATTTGCCCAGCAATCTGGCAATCGTGGGTAGTTCCAATGGAGGTTCTCAATTATGTTTTAAAAGAACAATTAAGTTGCACCTTACCAATTAAATCCCAATTATTGTTATTTGCAAAAAAGATAAAAACGCATGTAAAACATTTTTAAAATTTGAAATATGCCTTTTTTATATTTTTTGGTAGGATTCTCACTTTTATGAACTTAATCTGAAAAAATGTGATTTGTTTAGTTGCAAATGAAAGTACAAATAGGGAGTCTGGGTGTCCTCCCCCAGAAAAATTTTGGAAATTTGACAGTAAAAACAAGGTTTTAATTCATGACTTTTTTTCGTACATAGAAAGGCATTATCCGCGGGCCTAATGAAAGGGTCGCGGGTGGTTGTTAGAGACCCCTGAAATAGAATATAATTTTTTTTCCCGAAAAAGAGGTCCAGGAACGCCGTTCCGGACCGTTCCGGCTGAAATCGAGCCCTGGTTACATATATTATCCGGTATGTGTGCTTGATCTCAAGGATCCACTTATACACCATCGTCAAGTAAGACAGACAAAACAGAATTTTTACTGACACAAAGAAGGAAATTACACCCAGGGGGAGGTCGAATACCAGAAAAAACTTTTTCCTAATTTACATCATGTAAGTCAAATATTCACTCCATTTTCTTCTTCATTTTAGGTTCGATTCCTCTAACCTAAAATATGAATACTTAAATATAATCCATAATATTTCAAGTAATAGTTAAATGCCCTTCTAATATCACAACAATCACTAGGTTACAAACCACAGTCAAACCCTACTAGATTTCCCAGGGAGACCCCACTTTCAATTCGTCTTGTCCATTCCACCCCAAAACTACTGTCCCCCATTGATCCCCGAGCAACCTCCCACACATATCCATTCCCGATCCTGTCCCCTGACCCCTCCGCAGAGACAGTCCCGTCCAAACAAGCGGAATAAACACCTTCGATTTCCAAAAGGGCGCAACCACCACCCCCAAACCTTCCCCGGGAGCGAATCCTCATGCGTCCTCTCCTTCCGATAATTCACTTTAGATCCCGATCGATCGGCGGTCCCGCCCCTCTGAGACCCTGCTCGCGTGCTCAAGAGGGACATGTCTCCCTGGCTGTCGTTTTTCGTGATTGCTGCCCCCAAAACAACGCGAAGATGCATGATTTATCAGGCTGCGTGCGCTTTGGTCGCTTTTTGGTTGCATTTTGGTAGACGGAGGGTTTTTTGTTTGGTTTGGGGTGATGGATATGGGTTGGTTGGTATGTAAGTGAGAGTTAGTTCATTGATTTGCGTGCGTGCAGTTTTGGGTAGGTTTTAGTTGTAATTTTTGATTGATGGGTTGATAGGAGAGGGCTGTGTATATCGTCGCTTTGCTTAAGCATGTGTTTGACTGAAAAGTTGTGTTTGATATGTTTGCGTGTTGACAAGAGCTTGATGTTAAATGCTAGGAGGATACAATTGTTCATTTTATGAAGCATTTGAATAACAATGATACATTGTTTATTTAGGTAACATATGGATAAATAGAGTTGACTTACGTAAAATTAATTTAGTATCATACATCATCTTTATGCGAACTTGAGGAGAGGAACACTTACATATTTTCATATTTATTTCACATTTCACTCTTCATTAAATCAGTATAATGATGATTAATAGCCCAAATACTCAAGCTAAAATAAAGAAATACTGACCAATTTAAAGCTGTAAAATTTCGTATTACTACTTTTTAAACTTTTAAATTAATTTCTATTAGTACTGAATTCATAATCTAGAAAATGCGAAACAGTATATATGAAGATAGAGTGCACATATAATATTTACTATGAGATAAAATTACCTTTGTGTCATGAGTATAAAATGTTAAAAAGACGACGTTAAAAGGACGCAAATACGAAAGTATAAAACACCTTACAGCTATTTCTGAAGCCAAAATGGCCTCCTTCATCAGAGGAAAAAACAAAAACATAGACTGGGCGAACAAACATGGTTATATAGGGGCGAACAAACATGGTTATATAGGGTCGAACAAACATTGTTATATAGGGGCAAACAAACTTGTGATACCACAAGTCAAAACTTAAAGCATAGAACAGGCAAGACGGGCCTTAAAATTTCGCATCAAAGAACATCAGAATTGCGTGAAGAAACAAGAAATCCACCTTTCCTCCATTGCTTATTCATGAGCTAGTTGTCCCAATTTCAATTTTGAAACAGCCAAAATCATACAAAAATGCACATCTATACATGAATTGGATTTTTATGAAACTTTTCCCATCAGGAAAAATATATCTAAACTGTTAACGACATCTCCATGGTGCCAGATCTGCCATCTGCTTGGAATGATCTTGTTTATCTGTAACTGGTTTGCGCTCATTGGCCTCTTGTGGGTCTTTCCCTATTTGAAACTAGGCTTTAAGTTTTGACTTGGGGCATCACAAGTTAGTTTTCCCCTATATAACCATGTTTGTTCGCTCAGTCAATGTTTTTGTTTCTTCCTCTGATGAAGGAGGTCATTTTGGCTTTTTACTTTTTGTTAAATGTTTTAATCTTCACAACTTCTTTTTATCACTTATACCCTAAAATACACGTGATATTTAAGTTTGATTAAATGTTCTGTTGAGAAAGCATGTTATGAAATGAAATACATATATTTTCAGTGCATTTTTATGAAAAATAAACCTAAAATATTTTGTTCATCAAATTGCACTTAAACATTATTTTATATTCACTATTATTTACCATACTCTTCTAGATTACTTCTCCCACTGCCGCAATAAGATCGTAATTTATTCTTGCGCAATAAAGAAATAACGAACCAAACCTGACTTCTGCCAAAGTATTTACTAAAAATTATTTTCCTTTTATGAAAAATTGAGAGGATGTTTTCCATCTCAACGTTGTTTACTTCCAATCTTTTGTCAAATTTAATCTCAAAAACTCCATTCCCATGAAAAAAATACCAAGCTCAGTCTCTCATAAATAAAACAAGCAACGAAATGTTTACCACTCAAATCTCACTCTTCATTAGAATCAACGTCAACCGGCGGCATTCAGCAAAAAATAAGCACAGGAAAAAAATTAACTTTTTTTATTTAAATCAATATCTTTGTTTACAGCTATACATTTATCTCAGATTTCTCCACCAGTCTGTTAATCTCTTTGTGCATTATAATTGACAAGCTTTTCTAGAGATTGAATAAAATTCCCCTTCCCTTTTGTTTTAGATTCCCGTCCGCAGATTCCATATATTCTTTATTAAGATTTTGTAATTGAATAAATAGCTTCCGGGCTTCTCAGTCTGGGGACGATCGTTTAAAACATTGCCACCATAAGAATAGAAAAAAAATCTAAGCTTAGAAGATATGTGTAATCCAATTAGAAGTTTTTTATGAGCTTGCAATAAAATGAGTTCTGCCATTTGTTCGTTCATTTCGTTAAGATAGAATTTTTTCCTCTTAATTTTGAGTTTTTTCTCCTTTTAGGATAATATGACCTACAGAGTTTATGCATTTTGCTTTGTAGTTTACGATTCTTTAAATATTTTTTTGTTTAGAGCGAATAAAAGTTCTAAATGTGAAAAGTATTTTTTGTTCATGGTTGGAATGTAAGAAAACAGAATTAATCTTACCGTGTGCACTTTGCAAATTTAATTTGAAATATTTTCGTGTAGTTTAAAACTATAAGCAATAAAGGTTTGTCTTAATGGAATCAGATTTTGAAGATAATATCATAGAGAACAACCCAAATCAATATAGTCTGAAAACTTTCCCTTATTTTCTATCCAAATCATCTTGTGTTAGTAAAACTGATTGACTATAAAATGTTTTCTCTCTTTTGTATTATCGTTAATACCTAGAGCACTTAGTGTAATTTTACTGATGCTTCCCAAATGAGAAAAGAAATTAAATAAAAGTGTAAAGAAACTCAATCTGTGCATTGAAGCTAAGATATCTAATCCGTGCACTCATAAAACCGAGTATGAGAATTTTATACCGGCCAATAAGTCGTCTTTGGTTCGATATTTTCGTTTGGAAACGTAACCATCGTAACAGTTCCAATTTTATGACGCTCTTTTTATTGCTTGATTACTTATCTCCATAAATTTTCCCAATCAAGAAACGCTATGACATTCTCATGAATAAAAAGGTGATGTGAAACCAATTTCCTTGAAAACAAACTTTAATTAAAATTCTCGTGTTTATTGTTATGCCCAAATGAAAAATTTCAGGAGAGTTTAGTGTTTTCATTTAGAATATACATGTTTTTTAATGTTAGGAGTGGTAATCTGAAGATTTCTTTCATGAATGTTAAGGATTTAGCCATCTTTATGTTGTTTTAAATACTAACATTATATTTCTAAGAATCTTATGAAGACAGTTCTCAGAATTTTTCTTTATTAGGCTTCAAAATTCATACTTTTAAATAGATTTTAAGTTTTTATAAAGGGGAGTTGGTACTTTGTATACAGACAATGTTAAATTTACAAACTTTATGTACCTTTTTCTCAGAAACTATTCGACATAAAAGCTTCAAATTTTTATATATGCAATCAATACACATTAGTCTTCAAGAAGACACGGGCTTTTATCAATATAATGTTTAGATATTTAAAAAAATAATGGATTACTTAAAAATTCTGAAAAACGTCATGTTTGTCTACGAAAACTGCTCTAAAACATGTTTAACTGAAAATATTGAAAAAGCTCATGTTAAAAGTACAAGCAAGATTATATGGTGCAAATAAATACATACAGTAGATGCTGAAAAAAAAGGTACATGCAGTTTTAAAAAGTTCATTTTAAGAAAAATTCATTTTAATGTTAAAATCTTCCCAGATGAAATAGAGTTTAAGTATTTTAAAAGACAATTCAATACACTTCTACTTTGCACTACTACTACTACATTTTTACATAAATGAGGCATCTTTGTAAAGGTCAGGAAATGTTAAATCTGAAACATTCAAAATCTCAAAATCAAGTGCTTGAAGGTAACAAAGGTACTGACTCCCCTTATAGCAATACCTGTAGTTCTTTATATCCTTTAAAATAAATTTCAATAATAGAGATGGTTTAGAGAACAAAAATAATCTAAATTTGTATAATTCAGTGCATTTACACATCAACCAAATGTTTAATGTTTTCCAATTTTTAAAAGAAGTGTAGTACTTTAACTGACAAAAGAAAACTTTTAGACATAAATCAATGTAATAGGGGAGATTATAGATTTAATTAATATTAGAGATTATTCTTCTCTTTCCTGGGGGTTACAATTTATTTCTACTTGGTTTTTGTAATATTTTTTGGTATTAATAAAGATAGTTTCTATAGCTATTATTAATATTTTGGTGCTTATATTCGCTCACACCGATTTGAACCAACTATTCAAATCAAAAATCAAAGTCTGCCCGGGCCTAGTGGCCCATCAGGCGGTGCCCATCTCCGTTTCTGTAGCCTTTTTGGGCCTGGGGTGCTAATTACTAGCGTGTGTCCAGGCCGAGTGGCTAGCCCGACGCTGGACCCCCAGTTGATTCCCCAAGCAAGCTTGGTCCTCATTTATCGACCCCGGAAGGATGAAGGGCTGAGTTGACCCATGACCAGCTACCCAAGCAGGAGCCGCGAGACATCGAACCTGGGTCGGTAATGCTCGTAGCCAGACACGCTAACCACTGCACCACCGCGGCCAACTATTAGTCGGTAATTTTAACCGTTAAAAAAAGTTCATTAGAGTTATGATTTGTTAATATGAATTTATCTCTTATTTATTTATTTACTCTCATTTGACTGAAAAATAACAACACACAAATTTATAAAATATGAAGAAACACAGAAAATTGACAAAAAAAACTAAAAACACACAGTAAACAAAATCAAAGTTATAAAATAGTAACAATAAACTATCACCTTTAATGTTAGAAAATATATCGAAAAAGGGTTGATATTACAAGATTAATTATTTACTTCACTGATAAATTTGACTCTTTAATAAAATATAGAGGAGAGGAGGGTATTATGGAATAGTTGGGTAATATGGAACACCTGAGTTTCAGCTCCCCCTCGTGTTGCCATCACGTGGCAATGCCACGAAAGTCTTAAGAAATCCCTCATGATGCAGTGCGCAAAGAGTTGAGCTTCTTGTTGTCTGATCAGTCGCAGCAAAGCAAAATGTGTTTTAGGATTTTTCAAAGTTTTTGACGGTAAATGTTCAAACCTTTTAACCTACCAGTAGACTTTGATTTTGTTGTTAAGCATAATGTACAGTCGGCTGCAAAAAAATCGAAACAGAGACGATTGTGAGTGATTGGTTGGGGTTAGAAGGATACTGTAAACGCCAATTTTCATGATTTAATGTCCTCTTTGAAACAAGCTTTAATTTAAGACCTTAAGGGTCCGTCTACATATTAAAAGAAGCACCAACTTTCGTTTTTCCTATGGGTGACATCAAAGATTATTCCCGATTCTGAAAGAACACCCCCTAAAACCCCCCAAAACCAAGTTTCGTATTGTTTGGCCCACAAACAAAGCCAGGAGTGGGGGTTGAAGTTCGTTGAATTTACGTTGAAATCTCGTTTTTCATAGATTTTGATCCTTACAACCGTTAACCCCGCGCACACTGTAGGAAATTTCAATTAGAAAAATTAGCGCCAATCTCTTACCGCCAAAGACATACAGCTTATGAAAATTACGGTAACCTTACGGTAACCATAAAAATTGTTAGACACATTTATTATTAAATAAAACCTTGCTGAATGTAGCCGTGTGGCATAACGGTTAGTGTGCCTGTTCGCTAAGATATAGCATCAAGTTCGAATCGCACACCTGACGTGAGCTTTATTTGCTTGTAGAAGTTTGAAGATGCCTTGAATTTAATCTACTAAAACTGTTTTTATATTTTTACAATATTCATTTCAGTAAAAGACAAAATCAACCGATTTTTTGTGAGCATGTAATATGTATTTTTTAATTTTGATATATTTTTAATTAAAAATTTAGTTACCTTTGTAAAGTAATTTAAGAAATTAAATAACTTTACATACAATTACAATTTTTTTAGATGCAAAGATTAGGAAACAATACTTTACAATATTTGTCTAAAAATTTCACTTGCATTAAATTTGAAATATTTTTTAATTATATGAATAAAATTTCAAAACAAAAAAGAGTATACTATACAAATTCGTTCGTTACATAGATATCACAAAAGGAATTTTGTTTTAAATATAAATCTAATTTTAAGAAAAGTCGCTCCACTTAATAATGACGATCTCATCTTACATGCATTGTCTAAAAGGAATTCAACGTTTTGGTTTATCTTTAATATTAAATGTAATCAAGATATAAATTAACTAAACATAATTCGGAATCACACAGCTTTTACATATATTGCCCTCCCCTTGGACTACCACCCCATTTTTACGTATAACAGGATCATCCCATAGTGGTTTTCAGAGTTATAGGAGGAAATATTTAAGAAACACTCTTCGCAGCCGGTGCGGTTAATACTCGGAATGAAGGTAGACTCACATAATTAACTAATAATAAATAAAATAGTGGTGACTACAAAAGAAAATATTAACACTGCTATAAAAATTTAGCAACCACTTTAAATTTAATATTCTTTCTAATAGGTAATAGTGAATAAATCTTTACATGCTGGAATATGGAGCACAGCAGATCCACCTGCATGTGTTATCAAAGATAGTTGGGTCCTAAATTCTTACTGGCATCGGGTTTAGAAACTAATTTAGAATATTTTAAACTGTTTGATTGGAGTGGATGGGTTTAAATGGAAATAGGGACTTCAGCAGTTTGTGTTTGAAAATTTAAAAACAAATTGTTTAAGTCCCTGTATCCACTTTAGCCCTCTATAACAATTTTACCCCTTCCGTCCCTATAACACAATCGTGCGACATTACAAATATCAAATGTTCTTTTTCTTTCACCTCAGAAAAAACAAAAAAAATTATCCTATTCCTCCTCCCTAAAATAAAACTCTAATACCCCTTCCAATTTTTTCCCAAATTTTTGTCAGTAAAAATGTTTTCGATTCTTCTCCCCCCCAAAAAAAACCTCACCCATGATTTTTAAAGACTTATTCTTGCTCTTTTCTTTATGGAAATTATTAAAAATTTTAAAAAAGAATAAAATATATTTTTGAAAATTTATCAATGACCACACGATGATGAATTTTTTTCCTTCCTTAAACCCCAAATTATTTAAAATTTCAAGAAGCGTCAAATCGTCAGTATGATTAGAGTTAATTAATATTAAATCATCAAACTTTGAAGTTTAATGTTTGACTTGTCAACAGATTTAATACTTATATATTGGTATTTTATTCATCAAGCACAACGTTTTACCTTAAATATTATTAAAACTCTATATCCAATCTAATGAAACGTAATTCCCCCAATTAATTATTAAAAATACGACTGTAGAATCATTATAATTAATATTAAAAAAATTCTGAAATTATTTTTATTCCTATACGTATAAGCAAATTGAAAGAATTGTTATTTGTAAATAATTACTCTCAATTAATTATTATTATTCGTAAACAGCAATATAAATTGTAAAAATTTGTTTTAAAAGATTTATATTTGAAAAAGTATTCAACATCTATTCATCTTTGTATTTGCCTGTATCCTTATGGGTTAACCTTGAACAATGAGACATGCGGAATTGCGATGATAGAACCTGTAACCTAGTGATCACGAGCTTGTTACACCAACTAGGCTACTACTTTTGGGTATCCTAATTGGAAGACAAAATTGCGCCAAAATATAGATAAATAGCCAAATCTGTTTTAACTTTTGTAGTAATTGTGCCAAAATATAGATAAATAGCCAAATCTGATTTAACTTTCCTAGGAATTTTTCTAATGAAATTTCCTACAGTGTGCGCGGGGTTAATGGTTGTAAGGATCAAAACGAAATTTCAACATAAATTCGACGATCTTCAAAACCCCCTCCTGCCTTTGTTTGTGGGCCAAACAACACGAAACTTGGTTTTTGGGGGTTTTAGGGGGTGCTCTTTCAGAATTGGGAATAATCTTTGATGTCACCCATAGGAAAAAGGAAAGTTGGTGCTTCTTTTAATATCTAGACGGCCCCTTAAGGACTTAAATTATAGCTTGTTTCAAAGAGGACATTAAATCATGAAAATTGGCGTTTACAGTATCCTTCTAACCCCTACCAATCACTCACAATCGTCTCTGTTTCGATTTTTTTGCAGCCGACTGTACACTAAAAGATCAGTAGTTTCTTATACTGCAGTCATTTTTTAGCTATCCATGTTTTATCGGTCAGTAAAAGGGTTCATAGCACAAGATGGTCTTTCGGGTATTATGGAACATTCCATAAGCAAAAGGTCAGAAAAAGACGATTATTTTTGTAACTATTGTAAATAGACTCATGAACAAAACTATTTGAACGTAAATTGTTAAATATAGTTTTATAGTTAAGATTAACTATGTTCTTTAAGGTCTAATTAGTTTTCAATAGCTGTAAATCCAACTGCACCATATTACCCTCCATTTGTAACTTTTTTTAAAGCAAATTTTTTGATTAAAAAATAAATGCTGATTTATTTGACCATTGGCCCTTCATTGTCATTAGTTATAGTATGTACTTAAAATGATTCGGCTGATTTTTATTAAAAACCAATAGAGTTATTCTTAAATATATAAAGGGTGTTCCATAATACCATCATCTCCTCTATGCATTATGATTGATTTTTCATAATTATAACCATATAAATAAACTCTACAAACATGTAGTAGTAGCAATATGTGCCCCACAATTACTATTTCGATCTCACCCATCGCGATGAGAAAGACGGTCGCGCAAATTGAGGCGAATGAATTGAGCGGTGATCAAGGTAGGGAGGGAGGGAGGGAGCATTAATCATCGAACGCAAACAATACTTGGTCACGCTTCGGAATGTTCCGGAACTTTCGCTAATTATGTGGACGCCGACTGATGGAACGCCAGATGGGGATAATTAGTTGCGGACATCGCACCCTCCCCAGTTCTTTGGAGGGTTAGGTTTAATTAACTCTGGGTTTGGGCTTTTTCTTAAATATGGATTTGTTTGTGTGATATCAGGTAGGTCTAGTTTATGTGGCGGAATTTGTTCAGGTATTAACTGTTAAGGCTTGTAGAAATATTATTATGGTATTCATTAGATTATAAATGCGTTTATGGGTGGTAGTGAGGAGTAACGTATAAAAAGAGCTTGCAATTAAAACCTTTGGAGGAGTTAGCGTTAAAAATTAAGTTGGTGTTGCTTGATGCTAGAAAAACTCGTTTCTCAGCTGTGTTAAAATAATACTTAGTTACTTCTAATGCTTGGAAGGGAATATTTTCCTTTTTTAACAGTATGATATTATAAGAAAGTTGTTCTGTTTTTACTTTTTACCTCTTTTTAATGAATGTTTTTAAGATATTTAATATGCACTCATAAAATTTTTAACATTTATTACACAGATGGTTAAAGATTCGCATTAAGCAGCTGCAACTTTAAGAACTTTTTATTGTAAATTTTTCTTACGAACAAATTAAAATTTATAAATGTTATAAGGTAAATGTGTGTAACAGTAAACACCCCAAAAACTAATGAAAATCAATAGGAATCACAATATGCTGTTAAAAACTGAGCTTCTGTAATCAACAGTACCATTTTCTCATTTGTGAATATTTCTAACTATTATGAGAGTCATAATATCATAAATGATTCGATGAAAAGTAGTTGCATACAAAATCTGACAAAAAAAACTTTACTTCTAAATATCGTTGCTTAAGAAATGACAAAACCTACACTATTCTGCATTGAAAATTAATGCATTTCATACTACTACGTTTGCTTCAACATGCAATAAAGTTATAATCTAAGGTATTTATTTAAAGTCAAGCGATTAAAATGTATACTATGAATTTAATCGCATGACGTTAAGTCCACTCAAAAATACTCGCCTGCAATCAATTCCAAAATAGTCCCCACCATAAAAGGGTTTCACCTTTCCCACAGCCTCAACCCACATTATCCTCCAACCACCATTGCCCCCTGCGTACACAATTAACCCCCCAAAACAATCCGGCAACTTCCTTGGCACTCGTCCCGGAGCGGAAAAATCCGATTACGGCCCCAAAAATTTCATCTCGGGACCATCAGATTGCCCGCAAATCGAATCCGTCGCGTCTCTCGTCACGCGACTGATTGCCCCCCTCCTCAACCTAATTTCATAACATGACATCGCCGAGCTGTTGTTAGCGCTCCCGAAAACTCGAGTTCCGGAAGAAAATTCCGGGACAGTCCGTGGGAAGCGGTGCCGTCGGTGGCACCTGGCCGTGCCATGCCGGGCACGTATGCCACCCACCCCGATTGGAGGTTTGATCTTCTTCGGTTGGGTGCTTTTTTTTGGAGTTTTCGAGGGTTTTTTTGTTGTTTTGTTTGATTGATTCGATGGTGGTGTTTTTAGTGTGTGGAGGGTGAAATGAAGATGGGGTTGGATTGTCTTTTTTTTAGAGGGAGGAAGAGGTAGGGTTGTGTGGTGGTTTCTTACGTGCTTGAGCTGAATTTGATTTGTTTTGAATTTATGATGAGGTGGTATTGTTTTGGGGATGTGGATTATATTGATCGGGTGATTTGTTTGTTTCTTATGTGTTCTTCCATAATCAAATGAATTTTTTTATTTTATATTTAACTATTTTTAGTAACTATTATTCACTTTTTTATTCATGTCCTATTTTATTTCGTGGATTTATGATATAGATTAAGGGAATCCATTACATCATGACACACCCTAAAAAAATATAATATAATGAATTTGAATGAATTTTGAATTATACTCTATTCATTTAGAATTGACGCTTGAGAAATAGTGCTTTCCCCCACGCTAGAAGCGTAACCATAGTTACGCTCTTCGAGCAGCCAATCGTAAGCCTTCTTCGTCACTTTGACGAAGATAATTGCTATGGTTACCGATCGGTGGTGGGGGAAGGAAATATTTTCAAGCGCCAGTTCAAAATGAACAGAGTATAGAATGATATAAAATAAAAAACATGTATACATTTATTAGTCTTTTTTTAATTAGAGTAATTTAAAATTGATAACATATAGACTATTACGGAACAATTTGAAAATATTTTAACCGAATAAAACAGTAATGGTTCAATAGTAATTTTAATTAAGAATTAAAAAAAAATATTAACATAAGGAGAGAGAATAAAGATTAATACTATTTTAAAAAGACTAACAGTACAGAATCCGTAACGTAGGAAAATTTGTTTTATAACCAAGCTGTTTTATAGCCCTTTAATTAAATTTTATATTTTTCTTCAGAAAAAAAGGGTTTTTAGTTTAATTAAAACTTTTGTGTTGAATTAAAAATACTATTATCCTATGCGTAATTGAAATTTTAAATACAATCTAATTTAAAAGACACATTAACATTCGTAAAATAAAAGAAATCCCAACATTAAGTATGCAGATTGCCTGCTTTAGAAATGTAAATTAAATTAACTTGATTCTTAAGAAACAATATGCATTAAATATTAGGTACCATTTTCAAAGGAGAGCACCTCATTTATATTCGTTTAAAATCTACAACAGTACATACTATT
Source organism: Tetragnatha versicolor (assembly GCA_024610705.1). Taxonomy (NCBI): domain Eukaryota; kingdom Metazoa; phylum Arthropoda; class Arachnida; order Araneae; family Tetragnathidae; genus Tetragnatha; species Tetragnatha versicolor. The sequence continues at coordinate 61,052,595 of JANDEH010000005.1, forward strand.
AAGTCTAATGAACTGGAACCGAGCCCAAAATTTGTTGGAAGAAAGCCTAGACAGACCATTTAACTACTTATTTATTCTTTTCTTATTTGAAGAAGACAGTAGGCGGAAAATTCGTGGAATATACACTCGATTCGCCATATGCTGAAATGGTAAAAGTAAATTTTATAAATCCCTATTCTTTTCTTAACTCAGACATCTGGATCCTTTATTCTAAATACTTGAGATGATTTTGCATGATTTAAAAACTTTTCCATAGATTAAAGGCTGATTCTTTTATACTGAAAGAGTATTAAAGCGTTCATTGCATCTGCAAAAGGACCTTATAACATTTTAAAAACTTATAAAAAATAAACAACATATTAATATTTATAAGTAAGCATGGGGAAATTGTCAAAAACAAGCATATTTTTTACAGCTAGTTTTTAGGAATTTTCTTTCCACTGCTTTATAGCTAAGGCTAAGGCTAAAACAAGACATAAAGGTGAAGCACTGCAATAAACCTAAACGCTATAAAAAAATTTCCAAACATGCCTAATATAATTTATCTTCTATAAAGGTTTGATATCTGGTTACTAGACTTTTAATACCCAATGAATAACAACACACTGACAGCAATATTCTCTTTCAAAAACCCAAATCCTTATTCAAAACTAAATGCATACACAAAGATGAATGCTAATTACATCGACAATCCCACATTCAAAACCCAACAATCATAATAAAAGAAACGGAACTACGTCAGCTGCTTCCAAACAAGTCCCATTCTCGTTCCATTTTCGTCGCGAATCCCTCGGAGGCGATGAAAGATCCCCGGAACAGCAGGCCGTATCGACAGCTACCAGCGAACTGCTTATTAACACGAACTTCCACGCGCGAGTGGGTTTCGGAAATTCGAATAATCAGAGGTACGAACGTGGCCAATCGAAGAGCACTCAGAGGCAAATTCGTTTGGGCTGTCACGCCGAACGGGAATTAATCAAACTTATTCGAGGAGTTTGTCCCCAAGTGTGTGATCAGCATCGAGTTGAGAGACTTTGTGGAGATTATTTTTTTCAGACGATTTAGAATTTTGTGATGGTGGGTTAATGAAGTGCTAATGTCGTCAGCTGGTTATAAATATTTGGATGTTAGGGATGGGGGTGGTTTGATATTTATTGATTTTGGTCTTATATTGATAGTTTTGAAAAGAATAAGTTTAAATTTCTGTCTAGGATAAAATTCATTGGAAATTTACAGTGTGTACTTATCTAAAATTATGTATAGAAATAAAATCTTAAATTATACAGGGTGTCCCACGAGAAGTGGCCCAACCCCTTTAACTTTTGAACCCCTACAGATATAGTCATGAGAGTGGGGTCTAGGTATAGTAAAGTGACCATGCCCTATCCAATGAGACAACTTCTAACGCCCTCTCGAGGAAAATTTAGGAGTTATAATTTTTATTTTAAAAACTATTTGAGGTATGTGAAATAAGTCAATGACTAAGTTGTAGAGCAGCATCGATTCAGTAGGAAAAGACACCTTAATGAGAAAAATATCTTGAATAAAACCCTTAAAATGAACGCTCAATTGGGTTGAATTTACGTAGATTTTACGTCTTAAAACGCTCCTCACGAGGCGAAAATGAGAATTTTTCAATTTAATGAACTAAGAATACTTTTAGTCATTTACTTAAGTATAAAAAATGATTATTTCTCATTTTCGCCTTGTTAGGAGCGTTTTAAGAGGTAAAAACTACGTAAATTCAACCTAATTGAGCGTGCGTTTTAGGGGTTTTATTCAAGATATTTTTCTCATTAAGGTGTTTTTCCCTACTTAATCGATGCTGCTCTACAACTTAGTCATTGACTTTTTTCACATACCTCAAATAGTTTTTAAAATAAAAATTATAACTCCTAAATTTTCCGCTAGAGGGCATTAGAAGTTTTCTCATTGGATAGGGCATGGTCACTTTACTATACCTAGACCCCACTCTCATGACTATATCTGTAGGGGTTCAAAAGTTAAAGGGGTTGGGCCACTTCTCGTGGGACACCCTGTATATAGATGAAAGGAATATTTTACAATTTACTTAGTTACAGTTCTTTTGAGTTTAAATAAAAACTGATCATTAAAAGATCTTGTAAAATCAATTGAATATTTATATCTCTTGTAGAAACTATATAATTAATTACCTCTAAATCATTTAAAATTGTAGAACCATATTTAATTTATTAGATATTCTAACTTACCAACTGTTTGAAAATTTCTATCATATTAATTTAAAGCCCCTTTGACACTTTTGAAACTTTTTTAAACTTTTCTTTTGTTTTAATAGTTTATTTTGATACTTTCATCACGTGTAATATAAAACATCATATCTAAGAAAATATATATCTAAACAGTGTACTTATTCATCGAGAATACTTAAAATAGCATAATAGTCATCATGATTTTTTATTTGTCATGATAGTAGGTAATATTTAAATTAAATCCTAAATCAGGTAAGTAATTGTGAACAGTACGATTTTGAAAAAAACAGTCAGTTTTTAACTGTAAATGTAAAAGATTTTTGAAAAAAAAATTAGACGTTAGTTTGTTATTTATTTATTATTTAATGTAACTATTTACAAAAACAAATCATTTAACTTATTTACATTTCAACATTGATTGATTAAAATGATCTAAAAATCCGTCCCTCCCCTTTCATAAACCTGTATCATTAATAACAGATGATAACCCTTTCACCCCGGTCAATAGCATAATCAAAACTGGACATTAAACCCTTCCATAAAAGACAACTCAATTTCCATAAACATTAACATTTCCCCGGCCAACGCAACTCTAATTACCCTCATTACTCCGTCTCCCCCACACCAAAAACACAGACATCACATCAAAAACACCCATCCACCCACACCAACCCCCATCGACCCCCCAAACAACAGATGTTCCTTTTTCCACCCACATCCCACGGCACGCAAACCCCCAGACAAGTAGTGCAACAGCACCCAATTACAACAGCAACTCCTTCAAGACCCACTGTCGCGAAAGGAAGGCAGCCATGTTGGCAAGCACTCCGCCATGCTAATTTGAAGCTTCGTTATTTCTTTCTTCACACCAGACACGCCATTCTCCCCCCTCTGTGTTGTTTTAAATGTGATAGAACGCTCTTCAAATATTCAGGAGAGCGAGAGAGGATCCATAGTTTTGAGATGAGTTGAGAGGTTCGGTGGCGTGCATTTTGCGGAATTGTGTTTTCACACTGTGAGCATGTAAGTGTGGTGGGTAATTCGTGTAAGAGTGTATTGTCTGTAGGCGGTTATTTTTGAGTTATTAGTGCGTTATGCGTGTTGGGTTTTAATATGAGAGGATCGTTTGGAAAAACTTGCACGGTTGCAGTGATGGAGTTACGATTGCTTTTTAATTTTAAATTTGAAAAATGGGGGTGCCTTTTTATTATTTTGTTAATACATTTTTTATATAGTATATGTGAGCTAAAAGAATTGATATTTTGAAGTGGATCCTTTGATCCCCGAAACAATTGTCCGCTCATTTTTATTTCTTATTGTGAATTATAAATCGTTGGTTTTAAATTGTCTCTTGCTAATTCCAAAAGTATCACCTGCCTATAATAGACAATTAAATTTTATTTTAATGGTGTCAAGAACAAAGATAATGAAGATTAATTTAGAACACATATTTATAAACTGGCAAAATTATTTACTTTTGAAAATATAGTTTTTTCAAATGTGAATATCATTAAGGTTTAAAATTTCTATCTTAAATATTGTATGGAATAACGTAAAAATCGACACCCGTGATTGATTTTATTCAATCAATACAATGCAAACGCTTACATTCCACATAAAAATCATAATAAAAACTTTCTTGTCCTCAAATTAACAACAAATAGTTAGAACACTAGAGTACTTTAACACTTTCTGTATTTCGAATATGGTTGAAAAATTGTAGCTATCCAAAATGTGTTCTAATAATAGTGTTATAAAATATTAAAATCTGAGCGTACTCTTAAATTTAGATAAAAAAATATAAACAAAAGCACAATTATTTTTTCAGTTTTTTTACCAACACTTTCATCGCTACCTTTTTTATCACCCAACATAATCGCAATAGCAGTAAAATCCAAACGTTTTCCTTTTTTTTGTTTGAAAAATTCATTAGTGTTTTATTTAACGTGTTTAAAAAGAGAATATTTATGCAAATAATTAAACAAATAAAACTCAAAATAAAAATAGTGTTTTTAGAAAACTATTATAAAAGTTAATGAGTAATATTTTGGTAATTAAAATTATGTTATTTTCTACTGAAGTTGGAAATAAAAGCGTGGGTGCTGATTATTTAGTACTAAACACGGGTTTTTGTTTTGAAGACATCAGGATTAAAATTTCTTAAAAAAAATACTCAGAAATGTTAACTCCTTTTAAAAGAACTTCAGATACAGAATAACCTGCCTTTTTTAACCTTTTTATTAGTGTACAACCAACACCCACACTAATACTTAATATTCTCTAGTTATAATCACCAAAGATATTCATATTAAAAAAAGATATATCATATGATATCAAAAAAGATCAAAGATATATCATATGATATCAAAAAAGATCAAAGATATATTATTTATTTGTAAAAGATATTTTATAGAACATTTTGATGAAACATTTTTTTAAATATTATTTACTTTATTTTAACTTCTACCTTTTAGTTTTTGTGTGTTAAGACTAAAAAATACTTTTAAAAAAGAAAGTAAATTGTTGATGGAAATAAACCTTTTTAAACCTTAGTTTCAATATGTTTCCATACTTTGACTGTCAATAAGTCTGATAATTTTTTCCTGCATTCTAAATTTCTCTTGCCTTATGATAAAAACAATCTTTAAAAATGTAACACCAAATGTGTTTATTTCAAATATTATATGAACTGATTGGCATCAGTGAAAAAACGATTATATTATTTCATGAAAGAAAATTTTTAGTTGTATAAATAACTTAAGTTCATTGAGTCATTTCACATTGGCAGAGAAATAAAACTTCCTTTTCCTACCCAAAATTTTAATCCATATGCGATGAAATGTTATTTTTATTTAATCAACAAGATAACTTGTAAATATCAATAAATGAAATGAATTCCAAAATTACTCATTCCCTATCAATTTAATCCCTAACAATCTTTCATCTCGAGCAATCTGCCACACAATTCCCTTCAATCCTCGCAAAGGGGAAAAACGAAAAAGTAGATTTCCCTCCCCAAGTCAAAATAACCCGAATAATCTTTCCTGCCAGAACCCAAAGCATCTATCACAGTCGTTCCTCCTAACATTGTTGGGAAGACAACTAACAGTCGATTCCCCATCCAAGGAAACTATTATTTGTATAGATCCATCCGTCATCAGCTGCGCATGCGCAAACCGTATAATCGAATGCGTGACCTGCAGTGATTGAAGTTGATTGCCGGCTCCTCTGGCATGGGAGTGGGTCAGCCGATGAATAACAAGTGTCCTCCCCCCTTTATTCATACCGCCCCCGCACGAAAAGCAACCATCACGAATGCCCCAACACAATAATCAATTCTGGAAATGGCAACACCTGATAGCAGGTAAGTAAATGTCCGAGGAAGAGGACGGTGCGTGTGCTTTTTTGACTTGTGATTTGTGCCGGCCGTTTTGGCAACGTGTTAAGGGAATTATTGTTTTTTTTTTGGAAATTGGGGAAGGGATTTTGTTTTTTGTGGAAATGGAACTGGAGTGCTTTGGGAAGGAAATGGGGGCGATTTGTAGATCAATCAGAAAGGCAAATTTTGGGGTGAGGTTCCTGTTTGTTTACTACCGGGTGGTATTCTGGAATTTACATGGCAAAGTACTAATATGAATTATTGTGAAAAATAGAGTTATCAGTATGTGGTTGAAATTTCGACTTGTGGTAGTTTAAATGTTCTTTATAAAATCTCGAAAAAAATATTTAAAAGTTATACAATAACAAATATAAAAAATAGTGTCAGAAAACTATAAACACAATAAAATAGTTGATATTGAAGAAGTAATAAAAGTATACATTCACTCAAATGGTTGAAAAGGCTGGAGCTAAATCTAAGAGATAAAATTTGAATATTTCTCATGGAACACTTATAAGCATAATTTATTAATAAACTCCAATTAGTAAACCTTTATTAAATTAAATAACAAAAGTTCAGAGGATGGATGCAATTATTTTAAATCTTATACTACAACCAGAGATAATTTTAACGCCTTCAAGAGTGTATTTCAAGCATTGAAAATAGGAAATACACTTTAAAAACTTGCCAGGAGTATTTTCACGCTTTGAATTCAATTTGTTTACATTTTCTACAAATACTTAACGTATTCTTTAATTGTTAAAAACTAATTAGCATACTCATTTTTTTCTATTTCATTTTTTGTCCATTAAACAAGTAAGTATTTTTTTAGAAAATTTGTATTTGTATTTGTAGTTTATGTTATTTCCGTATTTCACTCCTCCTAAAAAGTCAAGGAGTATTTTTACTCCTCCAAAAAATCCTAGGAATAACACTGACTACAACATTAAGTTTTTATTTGATCCTATAGTTCAGGGCTGGGCAAATAGCGGCCCGCGGGCCACATGCGGCCCTCGAAGGGATATTTAGTGGCCCGCCAAGACATACGGAAAAATAAGAAAAATTATGAATTTAATAGTTCAATGTTTTACATTTTTTTTCTCTCATGCATCGTTCACATTTGAATCAGCTCAGTTTCGGTCTTGCTTTCACTTCTTGTAACGTCGTCTCGGCCCCGCTTCCCTCGTCTCACACTAAAATTAATCCTCCAGATGCAGGTGGCGGGTCAAGGATCACTTGCACGGAGTGGGTGCAGAAAGAAAAGGGGGAGAAAAGGCCGTGCGCGAAAAGACAGAGAGGGGGTTCAAGCATAAATAATTTCTGATTTATTGACGTCACGACAGAGATCCTTCCTACCCCATCCACAAGTTCACCCCCATTCCACCGTCTGGGATTTTCAGGGGTCATTCACTTCATTAACGCGCCGCGTACTTGTCACTGTGAATTTCTTGTCTTTCTTGTCCGTGTTCTATTTAACTTTTGCTTAAGATTGTGGAGATATTTTCTTCAAAAAGGATTACCTTTTTTGTGGGTAAGTTGGATGATTTGATTCTGAGATTTCTAATTTACTTTGATACTAGTGCAGTGTTTATTACCATGATAAATTGGTTACATTTTATGCAAAACTCGTTAAATTTTATTTCTTCAACACATTTAGTAGTTATTATAATTTTTTAATGATGAAAAATTAAAAACAGTTAATATGAAGTTGAAGGAACCAAGAGAAATCATTGAAATTAAGTTCAAATTATCCAAGTTGTACTGTACATAGTACAGCCGCGGATTCAGAGGGGTGGTACTCTGGACAGTGTTTCCCCTTGGACCCAAAAATCAAAATGAGTTAAAACCCTACTTTTACAAGCCAAATTTCAAAAAAATTCTGGGGGAGGACCTCCATACCCCCCTCAGTGGTACCACAAGGGTATCTTGAGTGATACTTTTTTTGAAAATCTCCAATATTTTGACATTTTGTGTTAAAAGAAAGGTGAGGGTCTGGAAAAGTGCCCCCCTTCTTGGATCCACGCTGGATCAGCGCTTGATACAGCATCACATTATTATTTGATATTTTTTTCTTAATTATACTTGTAAAATGAAAAGTTAACTTTGTAATGCAATCATTTTACATAATCTGCGGCCCGCCGTTAGCTTCTTCTTTAATAAAGTGGCCCCCGAGACAAAACAATTGCCCACCCCTGCTATAGTTAATCAAGTATATTTTTGTTTTACGTATAGTTTTCTGTGGGAATTTCAAAAATTCGCTTAAAACTAACTAGAAAATAAAAAATTTAATGACAAATAAAACAGTCTCTAGTTCATCAGGACTAAAAATCAGGATTATATTTTGGGTTACTTGAAACTATACAGTTCATTCCAAAATCTAAAGCTGTTCCTAAACAAATCGCATGTGATATTGATAATTTTAACGTTATATTACATAAATTCTAATACCAAGCAAAAGATTGTTTTTACTGTATGTAACCCACTTCCCTTTCATGCCCTTTTGCCTTAAAGCAACTCTAAATCTCTCGCCAACTTCAATAGATTTTAAATGCGACGAATTTGCCCTACCAGCAGCAGCACTCAACCTCTGACTGTATACATACTGTGAGAGATCATTTCAACGGGCGCCTGTTTATTGAATGTGGAATTAGACTCGGGAGTGTGACAGAGAACAGTGTCATTGATGGTTTGACAAGCTGTCGCAGCCCCATTAAGAGCTTATGGATTCGCTGCAGTGACGAGGGATTGAACTAATTAACATCCACACTGAGCTTATCATACGTCGAGGGGTTTATAGAGGTGGTCGTGTATTTTTGTAAAGAAAGACGTGGATGTACTGTCACCATGGTCATTTAATGAAGGGTTCTTCGGCTCATTTGGAGTTAAGAAATTAAACTACAATGCTACAAATGCTGTGCAATTTTCAAATTAGTTTATGTTTGATTTATAGATAAATTAAGATACGTTGAATTTACGAGGTGTACATTGTAATCTGAGAAATAATGATTAGTACTTGAGGAGAAAGTTCCCATTAATCTAGTCAGGTCTATTTGGAACTAGAAAAATTCAGCCAGTCTAGTAACTAATCTAATAAAAGTTATTTTTTTAAAATTTTCATTTAATCTAAAGGATTTGTGTAATCAGAGACGTATTTTTCAAGAAAGGATATTCCTCATGACCTTTTTGTTAGTGGCAACGGTCACAATGATTGTTCTCTACTAAAATAACGTAAACTGTGTTTAAAAGTTATGACAAACTATAAAAATAAGTAAATATACTTGTTTGAATTTTTTTTGTTTTTAAATGCCTACGTATACACTTGAAATCACGAAAGTAAAGAAAAATATCCAATTACATTTTACTGATTAAAAGTATTCTAAAATTCTAGAGCTTTAAAATTATACCGAGATCAAGAAAAGGTTTGCAATAGGTACTTTTTATTTTATGAAGGTTTCAATATCGCACTTCTCATAAAAACCACATGTTAAAAACAACTTTAGACTCAATTGAATTTCTGAAGAATTCCGTTTTTTCAACATAGTGTGTCATTCAAACAATTGTTTTTTGGGAAATTAGTATTTTTTAATTATATTTTACTATTAAAATCTGTAAAATATAGGATGGTTTAACTGGTTTTTTCTGTTTAATACTGTTTAAAACATCAATTTCCGAGAGAAATTGTCCTGTTTTGAAAAAATTAATATTTATTATCATTGTCAAAAATATCATTCTAATTAACTGATTAGACCCTAATAAGACGATTACTGACTGGATTGGATATATCTAAAAAGTTTTTTTGTTAATTGTGTTAATTTATGTAACCTTATATATTTTGTAAAAAATCTAGATTTTAAAGTAAATATAAATTTTTTTGTCAAGTGTAAAAAGTCAAGTGTTTGTCAAGTGTTTTTTGTCACACGTAACTCTTAAAGTAGATAACATTCTCTACAGATAATATGTAGATGATCTTTAATAAATTAGTTTTCTAACAAAAAATATTAGAATAAATTGTGTGAAATATCTATTTCACAGAAAATTTATAATAGTAGGTATGTAATTCATAAGGGACACTGCATCATTATTTACATCTACTTTGACCTGCATTCTTTCTTGTAGAGTGATTAAAACCAATCACGTGGTGTCATTTTCAACTTCCTTGCAATATATCTAACTGTTAATCACTTTTCTAACTCCACCATCTTTCCGAGTTAGAAAACTACAGCTCCATTTTTTAAGTAGTAAGTTAGGAAACAATAGTTTTCTATCATAAAGTACCATAAATTAACCACAAATGGTTAAAAAAACTAGTATGGAAACTTTCTATCATCCATTTACCACCTAATTCAATAAAACACAAATTTTCCCCATACTTTCTCGGTTGAGATGACTAATGATTTTGTTTGCTCCCTTTCAGTCCATTCATTAACAGCAAAAGAGACAACAGAACGTACAAGACAAATAGACTCAACTGTGTTTTCTGGGGCAAACGAAACTTACTTATTTTTACACACTACGATAACCAGACATTCTAAAACAATGCCAGTAAAATTTTACAACCTATGTAGCACCATCACAATTTATTTTCACGTAAAATATTTATTTTGAGAAGCAATTCTTTAAAACTGCAAGAGACTAGCTCGGTTTCTCGTTCTGAACTTAAAGAATTTTTCCAAATAAAGTTTTATAGCAGATTTTGTGTATTCTAAATGAGAGAGGGGAAAAAGTTAAATAAAAAAAGAAGCAGAGGCAAATCAAGTTCTCCACTGTGTTTCGTCATGAATAACCAACTCCCTCCCTAACTTTATGGTTTTAGGATAAAAATTTTCTAAAACGGTGTTGTTATTTCGCCCGTTCCGAATTAAGCCCGTCGGAGCAAAATCCCGCAATTACTAACATGCAGATCTCATGAACTGCAAGGAAAACACCTTTTACGGGCGGGGCGTGCGCATAATCTTAAAAGCTCCGCCATTACGGCTCAAGGAAAAAACAAAGAACTCGGGACAAAGAACAGAACGGCAGATACTTATTCTTTATTCCCCAGCCCACCCCCATTTGGAATAATATCCTTCCTTCGCAACCCTTTGCAGAAGGCAGATTGTTCTTGAAGCTAATGGTAATGACCAGAACCCTGGCAGCAATGTCTTAGCACGGCACCTGCTGCCCCCTCACGGTCGATACGGAAACGATCGAAGCCGAGTTCGAATCCATTGCTTTGTTCCAAGCGTAGGGGGGCTACATGAAGGGAGAGATGAGGCGTAGAAACCCTGCGTGCCGACATGCGGAACAGCAAAAGGAAATCTGTAAAATGGAAAGCCCCCCATAGACGAGTGGACTTATCCCTATTTCTCTCTCTGCCACCCTGTCTCAATCATTATATATGTTGCTCTATCCCAGTAAATGTCTATCCTATATGTCTATCCTGCACGTCTGTAAATGTCTATGTCCCTATAACATCTATCTCTGTCACTATATTGGATCTGCCATTGTATCTGTCTTTCTGTCACTGTACCTCTAACTGTCTCATTCTCTCTTTGTATCAGTCTTGTTTTCTCTGTCATTTGTATATCTCTGCGTTTCAGTTTTTGTCCCTGACTCTCACTCTCCCCAAGGGTAGAACATCGAAAATATTTCCTGCAATTATTTATATGAAAGAAAACAATGTCGAAACAAACAGTGCAAATTTCACGATTGAAATTAGTTCTTCATTTCATTGCGAATTCTTTTATTTTGATGCGAACTATTCGCAATTACTAAGCTATTTTTAAAGTAATATTTATGTTTTATTTGAGGGAGAAAATCGTTGCTTTTAATATTGAGTTATGAAATAAAGCTCCCATATGGCCTTATTCCTTAGGATTCCTTATGGCCTTATTCCTTAGGATTCCTTATGGCCTTATTCCTTAGGATTACTTATGGCCTTATTTCTTAGGATTCCTTATGACCTTATTTCTTAGGATCCCTATGGCCTTATTTCTTAGGATTCCTTATGGCCTTATTTCTTAGGATTCCTTATGGCCTTAATTCTTAGGATCCCTATGACCTTATTTTTTAGGATTCCTTATGGCCTTATTCCTTAGGATCTCTTATGGCCTTATGCACTGCTATTTGAACAGAGGTTAACAACAGTCAGAGTCTGAGAAAAGCCCATTTCCTTTCTTTAGTTTCTGGCTAACCGTTGGTCAGGTATCAGTGAATGAAAACTGTTTGAGTTTCAAGATTCCAGCCACGTTTGCTACAATGGAATCAAGTGTTCAATGGGATCTCTATAGCATACTCCCTCTTCGCTTCCAAGCCTGTTATCCATGGCGAGGGAATACTTTTTCTTGCTCCCGCCTCTTATCGAAAAGAATGCCCTTTTGCTGTTTTTGTTCTTTTCCCTCCCTCCATTCTTCTTACCTTTTTTCTCTCTCCGCCGATGCATAAGGTATAACCGTGGAGGTTTCTTTCTTCGGTTTAAATTTTATCTGCTTGGAGCTGCTACCGTGCAATTTGCCTTTCTTTCGGGTATCAGAGGAAAAAGTAATAGGAGTCGCAATGAATTAATGAAATTAGAGGAAATAAAAGCAGGGATTTGGACTTTTAAGCGGATGAAATGCTTTTTCTAAGATGGATGCTTTTTTTTATCTAGTCTTAGTTCAGGTTCGTATGAAAATTTAAGTCTATTGTTTTATTCAATTAGGTAAAAACCTTGCTTTTAAATGGATTTTTGTTGTACTGTTTCGAGAGTATAAGTGCAAAAAGGGTGTTTTTTTTTCGATCAAAATTTAATTTTCCTCGCTTTTTCTGTGTCATCATATAGGTGAGGGTTTAAAAGCTCATATAAAACAAACATGCAATTAAAAGAAAGATCAAATTTTAGAGCAACTGCAGTTGCTATATTTCACTATAGAGACGTGTAATCACAATTATTTTAAAAAACTGCGTTACCTTCTCTTCTACTTGTTTTTTCGATACACTATTTGTCAGGAACACATAATTTTTTAAATATCTGTATCAAATGAAATATTAATTTCCTTTTTATTGCATGAATAAAAGTAATTTAGTTTTAAATGGAAAAATTATCGCTTCTTTGTAAAAAAAATTTTTTTGAGTACTTTTATAACCTAAAAATTTCATTTACTCAAATTTAAAAATAAGATTTCAACCTTAATCATGATTTGTAAGGTAAGAGCTTACGTCTTCAGTTTAAAAATATAGAGTAGAAGCTTTTATAAATACCACAGATGGATCACCTTTTGAGAGAGTTCCATTTGGTGAAAGCTCCTACTGGCCACCTATTTGGCATTGTTTTATTATCAATAAGTATTTGAATTTGTTTTGTTTAAACAACATATTAATATGCCAACTCCGCTACAGTTAACAATTTTCGCTAAAGATTATTCTTTCCAAATATGAGACAATGGTCTTTATTATTTATTTATTTATTTATTTATTTAAGACAAAACAGACCTTTCGGTCCAATTACATTGTCCGAATACAGAATAATAATAATAATAAAAAGTAACACTCAACAACCATCAAAAGAAAGATAATATGAACAAAAGAACATAATAAACAAATGCAAACATTAGAAAAATCAGAAAATTAAGGACATGCAGATTCGTTTATAAACTGAAAATGACATTGAAAAAATATCCAAACGATCCGTATACAAATTATAAAGTGAGCAAAATTTATTTATAAAAAAATTTTTATCTGTGCCAATCCTAATATTAGTTCCAAAAAATTTTAAAGATTTGTTTCTTGCAGATTGCCTTGGAACTATAATAAAAATTTTTTGAGTTAAAGTATTGCTGTCTATGTTTTTATTTAAAAGTTTATGAAAAAATAACATTAATAAGAATTTACGCCTGGATTGTAGATCTTGAATTTTAAAATTCTGTCTCAGAATCTGGCTTGGCATATAAGTATTACAATATCCATTTTCAGTAAAAAACAAATGTCTTAAAAAAATATTCTGAATTCTTTCAATCATTTTAACATAAGTATCATATTGAGGATCCCAAACTATACAAGCATATTCTAGTTTAGATCTAACTAAGTAATTGAAAATTGATATTTTAGAAGCTGAATTAAGTTCCCTGCATGCCCTTAATATAAAACCCAAACTCCTGAAAGAAACTGAAACAATATTTGAAATATGTTCAGAAAATGAAAATTTACAGTCATATTGAACACCAAGATCAAGAACACTATTACATCTAGAGAAAATAACATTGTCAATACAATAGTTATAGATTAAAATTGAATGCTTATGTGAAAAAGACATGATGGAACATTTCTTGTAATTTAGAAATAATCGATTTACCAAACACCACCTATTCAGCGATATTAAATCGTCTTGAAGATTGATGCAATCATCAATATTATAAATGTGCTTATAGATCTTTGCATCATCAGCAAACAAAAGGCATTTGGAATAATTCAAACACTCTGGTAAATCATTAATAAACAAAATGAACAACAATGGTCCCAAGGTTGATCCCTGGGGTACCCCTGATGTACTGGTAAAAACACTAGATAAACAATTTTTATATGAGACAACTAAGTGTCTATTAATTAAATAAGAATAAATCCACTTTACCAGTCCACCACTCAATCCAAAATCAATAAGTTTCCTCATCAAAATGCCAAAATCAACAGAATCGAATGCTTTTGTAAAGTCTGTGTATACTACATCAATTTGTCTATTTTCATGCAGAGCCAAAACTATCTCCGAATTCAAAGACAACAAATTTGTCACTGTTGATCGTCCTTTTAAAAATCCATGCTGAACATCTGATATACATTGACCTATACCAAGAAAAATACGTTTTTGTATAACACCCTCAAAGATTTTAGAGAAAACAGACAGTATAGTAATAGGTCTATAATTTTCAATTTCTGCTCTATTTCCTTTCTTAAAAATAGGGGTAATCCTGGATTTTTTAAATGCATCTGGAAAAATGTTAGTTTTTAGGGATTTATTGAATAAAATTAATAGAGGGTAAACAAAAAACTCCGCATAACCCTTAATAAGATATGGAGGAATTTTATCCAATCCGGCAGATTTATTTCCTTTCAGGGATTTAATTTCAGACATAATTTCAGCAATTGATATTTGATTAAAATCCTGACAAAAATTATCCCTATTGTTTGTATTAACATTTGAATCAAAATTGGAACTCTGTAAATAAACAGAACTAAAATGTTTAGCAAAAGCTTGAGCAATGTCAACATTTTTGGTCATATTCTGATTTTTATATGTCATTGAGTTACACTCATTACAATTATTTTTAGAACTTCTCACAAAATCCCAAAAATTAGAAGCATTATTAACTAAATTTTCATTTGTAATTTTAATATAGTTCTTATAAGCATCTCTAATTTTAACTTTGACAATACGTCTCAAAGCTTTGTAGGCATTAATTAAAATTTCGTTATCACACATTTTTTTCCTTAATCTGTTTTTAAGCTTAATATGATAAATGATATCAGAATTGAACCAGATTGGAAATTTTTTTTGCTTGGGAGCATACTTGGGAAAACAAGCATCTAATATATTATAAATTCCTGTATAGAAAGATGAGACAGCCTCATTTATATCCTCAATAGCATTGAGATAATTCCAATCTGCATCACGGATTAATTCATTAAATAGTTGATAATTTCCTTTTCTAAAATTATAGTTTTCTACATCCGAGGAAACTCCCCTAGACTTAATTTTCTCAAACGACATAAAAGATAGAATCAGTGCGGGATGGTAGACATCTTCTCTTACGAGAATATCCTCTTCCTCGGCCCGAGTAATCGAAAAAACCTCAGATGTTAAGTTACTAATCACAAGATCCAGGATTTTACCCTGATGATTTAGACAATGATTAAACTGCTTATAGTTACACAAGCTCAAAAAATCAAAAAGATTTTTCTCATTTAAGGATAAGGATTGAAAAACAGATTCCTCTAACCAATTAATTTTACTAAGATTAAAATCACCTAACAGAAGCATAGGTTTGGCCATCATGTCAATATCATTGGAAAAAAGACTAAAAAAATTCATATAAGTGTCAGCATTAGTATTGAAGAGTCAACTGTAAAGGCTGACTGACACTCTTGTAAACCCCATCTAACCACACCATAAACCCAAACAACCTCCAATAGCGAATCGTCGATAGTCCACAAACAAAGCCATCCAGTGTTATTTCCGAAAGCGGGCTCTGAATATGTAATGGGGCGACACTTGTAGCAATCGGGCTGATTGTGGCGCCCGGGGAGGTCAAAACTACGACGGGGCGCGCATTCCAAAGCAGCTTTCTAATAAAATAACCTGGATTGCCCATTCCCGGATTAAGCCGGATAACGGCTTTATTATCCTGGGTAAGTAATTGCCATCGATTGAGACAAGGTTGGGAGTGCGCCCGTTTATTGGTTGCCACCGGAAGGTAGTAATGTCTTGAAAACGCGCTCTTATAGGAATGCTATAAGGGGAGATTGACTTTGTTTTGTTTTTGTGATTTTTTGGCGAAAATATTGATCGAAGTATCGATTAATGGGCTTTAAAATCGTTAATGTTTTAGTATATTTTACTTGTTTCATTAATTTTCTTTCAAATGGATGTTCGCATAAATATTTACTATATTTAGTTTAATGAGATTATTGGTTTGCTTTAAAAGGAAATTTAAAAACTAAAACTACTGAATATGAAGGATTTTTTTAGATAATATTTAGTTACTTATTTTCGAAAATGAGAAATACCTGCTGAAATAATATTTTTCATCGACATTGAAATATGTGTATAAGCTATTTTAGTTGTTGTTGTCGTGTGCCACTTGGAATACCCAAGCTCCACAAGGATTCAAGGCAAAGGGGGTGCGGCTCCTGAGAAAGTGAGGCCCATAAATGGCAGGAGTCCGACTTCTGCCTCATGAGATGATAGATGCTGCCACTATCTATCGCCACCTCCACAATTTTGCCATGCATGTGAAGGGGAGGGAAATAGTCTCCAGACACCTGGACCCAAGGTAAACTGCGCCATGACCGACCTCTCGATGGGTCTTCAGCGGTGTCGGGAATCGAACCCGGGACCCTTCGATCCCAAGGCCGATGCCTTAACCACTAGGCTCCCCTATTTATTAAAAACTTTACTTAAAACTAGCTATTTTAGTTTTCTATTTTAGTGAATGAAAAAATGTCAAGGTAGTAATTAAAATTTATGTATTGCTTACTTTAAATTTTGTAACAAGGTGTAAACTGTAGAAATACCATCTTATATTTTTATATGAACATTACAAAAGCCTTTATATGTACAGAAAACTTACTATTTTACCTTATTTTATTTCATTTGGTATAATAAGCTGTAAACTACTTATCCAATCTTAAACTTTATATAATTTGAACCTAATGAAAACTTTTACCAGTGCAGAAAACCCACTCCCCTATTATAATCATCCATACATCTAAAATTAAATCCCACAAGGAATACTGCATTCAAAAGCATTTCTGACACTAATGATTCCAACACACTCTAAACATCTCAAAACTCCTCTCCTACATAGAAAGTGAATGCCTACTAAAAATAGACCCCTTTTAAAGCCATTTAAAATTCTACGCGAGCATCCCTAAAGACCTTTGTGACCTTTTCACCCACCGCATAAGCTTAACCATAACTCACATTCTCTAGCCTTCGGAGAGCATTAAACCCATTTTATGACCCACACTTGTCTGCTCTCTTTTAAGTGCAATACACCTAGTTCAGAGTTTTCTCTTAAATCTCGTTCCAAACTAAATTTTCGGAACCTGTTCTGTGCTCCCCTGTTGGGATGTCAGTACTCGAAAGTCACTTTCATATATGAAACCAACCGTCGACACTATTGTCTTCGGTTTTAAAAGGATTTCGGAGTTTCGGCGCACAAATAGAGCCGTTATTTGAAATGCTTTTGTCCAGTTCTCGTCTTTGTGGTATTGACAGGTTGGGTTGTTAGGGGATTAATGGGAGTTTTTAGTTGTTGAATTCAGCGATTGTGTCAGCGCTTTGAGCTGGGAGAAAATATTTGTGGGGGATAACGAGACATTATTTACTACAGAGAATTGAATTAAATATAGATGGCAAACTGTGCAAAATAGGATAAAATTGAAAAACGACGTTTCATTTGCACATAATTTATTAAAAGATATTAAAACCAGACATGTTTCGAGGGTATACTGAACCCTCTTCGTCAGTGAAATGACGATGTAAGAAAAAATGTATGTTTTAATGAAAAATGTAAGATGTTTTTTTTCTTACATCGTCATTTCACTGACGAAGAGGGTTCAGTATACCCTCGAAACATGTCTGGTTTTAATATCTTTTAATAAACTAGGGAGCTACCGCCCCCTGCTCGCTATCGCTCACCAACCCCCGTAAACTGCTGACGCAGGACCTTTTGGAATTGCTTCGCAATTCCTACAAATTTCAACTCGCTGAACTTGATACACTTTATAAAACTTTTAAACAATCTACAGGAAAAACGTCAACCAACTTTCCAAAAATACTTCACCAAATCCCCTCCATGAATAAATTTCCCTTAAAAGTTTGAATATATATTAACTCGAACTTTAATAAAAAATTAACGATCAAAAATTTAAATAAAATGTTTTTAAAAATATTCATTTTAATTGTTTTTAATCTATGATCATAAGAATAACTAATTGTAATTGTAATTTGGATAAAACAAAAACCATTATTTTAAAGTAACTCGTTAGTATAATATGCCTAGTGTTTATCATTCATATTTTTTTAAACCGAGACTTGTTAAACAATACCGTTTTCAGCAATTGAAAATAATAAGAGACAAAACATCACTCTATATTTACAATTAATTTCGATAAAATCAGACTAAAAATTATAAATATTGGACAAAAAGTGTGAAATTTTAGTATAAAATGGCGTTCATGTAAGTTTTTAGAATATGTTTTTATCAGTCTTTGAGTGATATTTCATCAAGAAAGTACTTTTTTTAAAAGGTGAAAAAACCTGTTTCATCTTAAAATATAGCGTCAATCGGTCGTTGTGATTGGATGCATAATAATTTGATTGGCAGTACTTGCTTTGTAACTGCGACCTTATCCGTAATCTAAAAAAATGGAAATATTTTAAAATTGAGAATTTTTTTGAAAAATCGAAGGGTTTACTCGGAAATCCGGAAAGAATCCGGACATTTTGATACCATGTATGTGTCATTCGGTTCAGTAATTAAAAAGCCTTTCTCTGGAAACCGTTCAATAAAAACTTTTTTTTAGAATAGAGAGATTATGTGCAAATGAAACGTCGTTTTTCAATTTTAGAGAATTGAATGTTTGGTTTGAAGGTCTTTCATAGAAATACATAAGTACTCTAGTACATACATTACATAAATATAGTGATGTTTTCTTGTGTCGTTTATGTTATAAAGATATAAAGAAAGAAATAAACCACGTTTCCTTATAATTAGATAATAAAAATTAAATAGATAGAAACGATTATGAAATTAGATAATGAAAATTATTTTTGTTGTAATTAAAAACGAAGAAGGAGAACAAGCACCGTATCTATTACTGTTCGACAAAAAAATGTAATGAAAATAAAAATGTATAATAGAGTAGTAATATTTAAATTAACTCTCCTACTCAAAAACATTTATATTGTGTTGTGTGAGGGAGAAAGATAGTGACTGTGAAAGTGTAGCTAGCGACAGAAAATGTGTTGTTAAGCGTTGCGATCCAAATTTAAGAACACTTTCATATTTTTAACATATTTTACAATACGATTTTATATCACATTCCCAACACTTTTCAAACAATTGTTCATCCCATTATCACACCATAATAAGAGGATAAAGTGTTTTACCTGACAACTCAACAAAAGCGTTGTTAATTTGGAGACAAATGGTGCTCTTAAAGGTTTTATAATGTGTTTATTTTTATGTGGAGTTTTTAAGTGCAAATGTTATGGATTTTATTTTAAACAAATTCTTCAGTAAACTTACTTCATCCGTTTATATTCAAACATATATCTTAGCATAAGAACTAACAACATTTTTTAATATCCGTGGCATTGGTTCCGAGCATTGGCTCCGAGATATGTTTATATCATTAAATTTCGTAACTATTTTACTTGAATCCTCTTTTATTTTGAAATCAAAACAATACGTGATGTTTTTAAATACGGTAGTATCTTTTTGTAAAAATTTAAGAAAACAAACATTATTATCCGATACTAATTAGAATAAAAAATATTACTTTTTAATTATCAAACGTGCTCTTAATCGTTAAGAAGAGAGATAAAAATACAAACAACTAAACTCAAAATTTATATTCTCCCGGAAATAAAAAGATACCAGACAACTCTTTCCTTCAAAAATTCAAAAGTTTCTAACGCATCAAATACTCACGAGCACTGGGTTTAATTAATAGTCACCAAAACGAACGAAAAAAAAATATCAGTCGAGATATTCTAATGATGTCGGTGAAATTGAAGGGCCTCTCCTGCGTCAAAGAACGCTATTCTAGTTTTTAAAGAAAACCTTATTTTATTTTTGATTCGTTAATTAAACCGCATTGCATCCATGGGAATAATTAACTCACTTAGAAGTTCCAACAGCTGATGACGATATATGGAAGATTGTTTTTTTTCTTCTTCTTTTGGCGATGATTTTAATTTTTCCGTTAGGCCAAAACTTTTCTCTATTCTCTCATTAAGCAAAGTGTTTTTCCGGCTCTAATAACTTAATGTGCGGAGGGGGAAGGAACGGAGTTATTTCTTAGGGAGGAAAAATTAAAGTGTTTGGTTCCGTTCACTCGGAAAGTGTTTGGAGCATTGAACAATTTCATTAAGTAGTATAAGGCTAAAAAGGGTCGCTGCAGTAAACAATGCATAATCTCGATGCCCTTTTGGAAGAATGTCATAGATTACGGGAAATTAAGTAAGTTTTAGTTAGGGATTTAACTTGAATGTGTGTGAAGAAGTATCTTGAAGGTTTGATATTTATTTAAGAGAAAAGTGTATATGGGGAATAAAAGTGAAATATTTATTTTCGTTGATGTATTAGAAACAATGGAATTTTCCAGTTAAGTAATGTTTCTTTCTATTTTAATTAATGCATTTTAATGAAGAGCTTTCGACTTGATTATTAACGTTTTATTGTTTTTCATCGCATTCAGATTATTATTAAATTTTATCAAAGAGTTGATGGAACATTATATGTTATTTTCAAACATACACAAATCGTACATCAAATAATTTCCTATCATAAAACTATTTAAACTTATTATGATGCAAAATAATATAAATCATGTTTGTATTAAAGTTTTTTGAAAATCAACGTTAAATTAGCTCTCTGAATTATTATTTATGATTCTTTTTCCATGTATAAATTTTTTAACAGAAAAGGAAGAATGAATTTAGAATGTCATAATATAAATAAAAGCCACTACATTAAATTTGAAAGGGATAATTTGTGAAAAATGTTATCTTAAAAAAAACTATAACAGTATTATTCCGTTTTTAAATTACTTACCATTTGTCTTTAGTAAAATTGTATAAAAAAACATATATTCTACATAGTTATTATTTACATACGCGTATCCATAAAAACACGATAAAAGGAAATTATGAAGCATTATTTTTATTTAAATATTAATGTACTCTTAATTTTAATATTGAAATGCATAGTTTTTACTTAAAACTTAAATATAGTTCATTAAAAGCCTCCCCCATAGTTTTACTGTGTTAATTTTCCACTCCGAAAACCATCTAAAAACGACATTAAAAATATTAAGTACCACAAATTCAAAACAACAATTTTAACTATAAAACACTATTCCCAAAGAAGAAAAAAAGCAACCACCAAGAAATGGAAGAACGGTCGGGTCTAAAGACTTGTTCGCTCAAATGTCTCCTTAAGCTTCTTTTATCTGGATAAGAATATAGAACAGATATGAAAATATAAGACGAGGAGGGGAATAGAAATATAGGGCTTAAAGAGGACAGGCAGTTTCAGTGGAAGAGGACAGGTAGTGGAGAAACCACTCAGAGCTACCATAAATAGAATTTTTCATGTGGGAGAGATTGATATTGAAGTAGGAAATGTCATTTCTTATGATAGAGGGTTGCTGTTATTTAGTACCAAATTTCAAAGGTTCAACTTTTTTTTACATTCTTACTATAAGGTAAAAATTTATTTTTACATAATAGTGGTAAATTTTTTTAGTTTGTTGATGTCGGTGTAAAAATTACATGATTAGAATAAAATATAAAGAAAGGATAATGTTTAATGTTGTATTTAATAAGGTGTTGATGATTATTAGATATTTTATTAATGATTAATTGAATACGCATGCAGTAATAACTGCAGCTATTGTGGTGTTTTAGGCCGTAAGTTTAATTTTAAAAATATATGTCAAAAAACTTGTAGTAATTAAAGAAAGTAAAATTATGTTAGAAGAATAACTATTAAAAATGCTAGTATATAGAAATTGTTACTAATGTGAAATTGATGTTATAAATATTTAGGAACAATAATATTTTGGAACTGAATTAAATCGCAATGCAAATTTAAAACTTTTAAACAGTCATTCCCGTTTTCTGTTGTAAAGTTGCTTTACAGCATTAAGGCTCTACTAAAGGAAAAAACAGTTTTACAGAACTAAGTGTAAGGTAAGAAAAACAACACTTCAAACTTGAGTTGTATTGAAGTAATTAATAAAAGAAACCAAAGAGAAAAATCCCAAAATAATTCTGTGATTTAATTTTAAAGTTTAATAAGTTATTTAAATAATATTTTTTAAATTAAAATATTTTTAATAACTTGCAAGTAATAATCATCTTTAAAATCGTCATTATTTCGTCTATAAATAATTATTTTAAAGAAATAAATATTCATTAAAATAATTAATATAATTATATAGCTGCCTTAGTCTATACGAATTCTCTTAAATTCATTATTTTGAATTTTCTTTTGCATATTTTTTTAAAAATTAATCTTTATTTTATATACTAGGGGGCTCTGCCCCCTGCTCGCTATCGCTCACCAACCCCCGGAACTGCTTCGCAGTTCTTTGAAGATCGCTTCGCGATCTTAGCGAGCAGGGCTCGCTTGTTTCATCTCAACTATCCAGTACAACCTGGAACTTGTCTGCTTATAATCTGTTCATTTAGAATAGGCGCCTGCAACAGCATCAAAAACGCTCAATAATGCTTAATAACGCTTATCAGACAACTTCAGTGACCGATTGTTTCTACAGTATTTTAACTATTTCTGCTTAGGTTGCCTTGTCATTGCAGAAGAAAATTTTTTTGACGATAATTAGAATAATAACTGCTTTTAATACATTACGTCTCAGGTGCTAATCATAAATGAACAGAGTATAGTTAATGATCATTTAATATCGAAACTTTTTGTCTCTCAAACTTTTCAATAATTTAATTCGGATCATTACCACGAAAATATCAAAACAAAGGAAGTAGGGGGCTACCGCCCCCTACTCGCTTACGCTCACCAACCCCCGTAACTGCTATTCAGCACTTTACAGATCGCGAAGCGATCTGTAATATCTGTAATCGATCTTTAGCATCAGAGTAATACAAACTTCCCGAAAATCCTCTTCCTTTCGTCGGCACAAATAGCACTCAAAAAAGCTAAATTATTTATTTCTCTAGTAGTTCAAAAAATATCGAATTATCTTTAAAAGATTATTAACCAAGTCTATACTATATCGCTAGCAAACTTAGAGCAAAAATGTGCACCTCAAAACTTAATTTAAATATCCGTGCTCGCGACAATCTAGTGAACAGGCAAATATAAAATTTAAAAACATTAAACACGTCTGATAAAGACCTACTAAACTATGAAAAAAAATGAAACTTTGATGCTTAATAGTTCCAAAACTAATTAGAATTTTTTAAAAAATTAAACGCCAATCTCTTTCTAAAAAATGAGAGTATAAGTGTTTAAAAAATCATATTGATACCGTGATTAGTTTTCATTTTAGATAGAAAAAAACGAAAAAGTGTCAAAAATTTCAAAAATTAAAAAATTAATTACTCTAAACCAAATTCGAAATTCGAAAAAAGGGCGACGTAGTGCACATCTTCATACTTCAGAGTATTAGGCTGCAAAAAATCATAGCTCTGCTGCCAATAGATTTTGCTGAACTGGATTACGCGGCGAAAAAAGAAAAACTTCAACTTTGACCTTAAAAATACCCCACAACTAATTATCACATGAGTTAGCTTTTTGTTCTAGAATGTGCCCCAAATATTCCTCTACAAACGTTTCAAGTTTCATAAATTTCTATCAAGTAGTTTTTGCGATATAAGAGTTCAAAGAGTTGAAAAATAAAATTTTCTGAAACAGCGGCGGCGGCGGCAGCGGCAGCGGCGGCAGCGGCGGTGACAGTAACTTTTTTTTAATATAGAGAGATTGCTATACAAAGAATTACAAACTTTCAAACCACAGATTAAAAACAAGAGTTCACAAATATGTGTTATATAAAGTCTAAAAAACATAACTCCTTTTGCTCAAGGGCCTCTTAAAACTACAAAAAATGCTTTAACATAAGTCGGAGAAAAATTTCGATTTGTTTTTAGTATTAATGGCTTAAATGGATCAGCATGAAAAACATTATGGAGTAAAAGCAAAATATTAATAAAAACCGGAATGGCAGCACTTTAATTTTCCGTATTTACCTATAAAACGCATTTTCATAAATATTGCAAAGCACGAAAACGAAAAAGAAATTAATAAGAAAGAAAAATTACTCGAAGGGTAAAAGGAATATCCTCCCCCTCGATCAATACATGAGAGATTTCTGGAATCCCCCTTAGTTCCATCTCCTCCCCCCACCTATTTCTTGATAAGCACGTCTTTTGCTGATACCCTATTGGTTCGCTTCGCTGGTGCGAACAGAAATACGAGATTATGCTCGTTGGTCGCTTTTTATTGTGCTCTGTCCAACACGATCGCCTGAAAAAATAAAATAGAACAAAAATAGAAAGAAATAATAATAACACTAAAAAAAAAGAACGCCATGACAGAGAGTACGATTAAATTGCAGAAAGCGTTCGACGAGCTTTCTTTCGTCCCTATTTTCGCTGTGTTCTTTTTATTATTTTTTATACCGGTACGGTTAAGACCAATGGATATCGTTTGGTTCATAAAAAAGCCAGAAATACATGAAGATTGAATGACTGGTTTTTTATGCGACTGGATTCTTTTGCTTTATTAAGTCTTGATGTTTTATTTTTGCCATTTTTTATGTCTTTGCGACTACTGTGAATGCTGGTCTTGTCAGATTTTAAGAAAAATTAAGGCACATTTAAGGTCATTGGATCTTTTACGCTTCTTTTTTCAAGCAGAAAAGTGAAGAATAATAGCGAACGTGAATAAATATTGAATACAGACCTACTCAATTTAACTAGGTGTTTTAAAACTAGGTTTTTTATTTACTTTTTGGTTTTATTTTTGATAAGAACCCTTCTACTTCGAGTACCTTTAGTTGAAAATGATTTTTCGAAATTATCTTTTCTTAAACTTATTCAAGATTAAAGAAATATATGTATTAAAAACGTAGTTATAAGTCTGAAAAATTCATAGATGTGTGTAGAGTGTGAATAAACAAAGAAAAACTAAAATAGTTGTTTGAGTCATTTTTGAGATCCTTTTTTTTTCTAAAATTTAATAAGTAAGATAATTTTATTTCAACACTGTAACTTGTTTTTCTAATCGTAGTAACAGTCGTACGTATCTACCACTAATGACTCAAACGTATTTTAAATTAGTAAACTGTATTTTATTATATTACTAGCTGTAATACCCGGCCTTGCACGGGTGGGGTGTATAAATTTGTTTTTAAAGTTTTAAAATACATTTATAATTTTGTAAATTAGCAATATTACAAATCATCCCGGTATCCCAGGAACCTCTTTCCTATCCCGGTGTTCCCGGTAATTTTTCCAATCCCGGTGTTCTCGGTAATTTCTATAACCTGGTAATTTTTCCTATCCCGATGTTCCCGCTAATCTTCCAATCCCGGTGTTCTTGTCACTTTTTACAATCTCGATGTTCCTGATGATGTTTAATATCTTGGTGCCTTTATAAAAAACAAATTTGAAACTATAATAAAAAGTCTAGTAAATGAAAAAGTATAGTGATTTGTCTCTTTTGAAACAATTTTTTATTTTTAACTCGTTTTCCATGAAAAAAAATTATATTTTTCAGTAAATATATTAATTTCAAAGGAAAAAAATCTTGAAATGGAGGAAATGTCCACGCCTTCGGTGTAGTTTTAAAAGAGATGCGGAACACACATACATACACACAGCCACAACCGTTTTTATTATTTATATAGAGTTTTTATTATTTATATAGAGACTAGCGCTGACGCGCCAGACCGGGGCTTCGCCCGGGTTTCAGTTTTTTATAAATATCATCTGGTGCGTTAAAGATGGGCTTCGCTAGTCCATTTTTAAAGAAAATTATTCTGGTGCGTTACAGATGGGCTTCGCCAGTCCATTTTTAAAAAAATTTATTCTGGTGTGTTACAGATGGGCTTCGCCAGTCCAAATGTGGAAATAGTTAAACAAAGGAGACACTTTTTTGCTTACTCTACAACAATGGATTTTAAACTACAACAATCGATTTCAATCTGCAACAATCGATAATATGCCTACAACAATTAAAGTTACATCTTCTCTTACAACAATTAGATTTTGCCATGAAGTTAGACTCGAAATATGGGTTTTTTAGCATAAAATTGACCAAAAAAGTTGTTGGAACGCTTCGATTTTAAATTACTATTCTTCAGAAACCTTCCTTGGAGCGAGTAGATCAACGTGGTATAGTTTAATAGTTAATGTAGGTTCGAAAAGTTAAAAACTATAAAGGACATACATACAGACAGACAGACAGACAGACAGACAGACAGACAGACAGACAGACAGACAGACATTGATTTTTATATATAGAGATAAATAAAATTGCCTAGTAACAACAACACTGGTACTAAAGTTTCCTATTATTGGCACTGAGCTATAAAACAAACTGGAGTGACTAGTTAGCGTGCCGAAACCACATCACACCGCGGAAAGGATTTCCATCTTCTTTTAATTTTCCCCATCTGTTAGCACAGTTGAATACACATAATGCTCTTAATAAATTTTGCTCATAATATTTTAAAAAACAGGCATGGGCGGATTAAAAGGGGGAAATGATCTTCCAACTTTCCTTCCAGCTTGCCCCGATTGCTTGAGCAATCGTGGCAATTTAACCTTCCGCGCTGGCACGTTCGGTCACTTGTTATTGTATCGGAGGTTGTCACTCCAGTTTGTTTTATAGCTCAGTGATTATTGGCTTGCATGACTGGTAAAACAGGTTTTCAAACGCGGAAAAATAAGTGAAAAAAGCAGGAAAAATGGGAAAAAAAGAATGAAGGACTGATTTTCTCTTTATAAATTATAGCCCATGTCCTATTTTGATGTATAAGCTACATTATTGTAAAATTTCATTAAAATCCATATAGTAGTTTTTGCGTGAAAGAGTAACAAACACACAGACAAACTTTCACAATTATAATAGTAGTAGGATAAACTAAGTTAATAAAAATTCAAAATTAACATATTTTAAAAGTTACACAATCGAAATCGGGATCTAAATTTTATTCTGTGCTGTACTTTATTCCCTTACAAGTTTACTTCAAAGTTGTTTTTCTTAAAGTTAAAACTGAAAAATAACTGAATTCAATCTTAATTTTTAAAAACTGTTTTCGGTAGACTTTTCTCCAATGCATTCGAGCGACTGTTCAACTTTGTCTTGGAACCATTCCAGATATTTTTTAGAATAGTTTGGAAAGGTTCCAATCAGCTAGTAAAAGAACCGAAGCATACAGAAAACATTCAGTTGAATTTTACGAAAGCAATAACTCAAATAAAACAATGTACCCACCCAAACCATCGTGTTTGAGGAGAAATAAGTTTTATTCAATCGAAGCACCATATGATGGGAAAATTTCTCCTGCTACACACTAGTGACACACCATTCAAGTTCCCAGGAAGGTGCAGCAGATTAGCAGAAGGTGCAGAAGGTATTAGCAGAAAAAGAAGTGGGTGAAATGAACGAATGTGTTTAAAAGAAACAAAGTGTTCACTACCACATTTTCAGCTAAGATTCGTGCTTTTTTTGTGAAACGGTATTTTTGTGTTTCATAACTTGCCACTTCATAGCACTAAGTTACATACTGTATGAGTTTTTAAGTTAAATCTCGATACTCTTTACGTTAAACGAATGCAGTGTAAAATAACTTGGTAAAAAACGATTTACATATTTTATTTATTTGAGACAAAAGGATTTTTAGCAGAATGATAATTCTTAACATACTAATTTCCTTCTTTAAATAAAGAGAAAATTTAACAGTAGAAAAATTAATGCACAAAAATTGATAGATAATTAAAATTACTTTAAGGAAAATTTGCATTATTTAATCTCTTGCTTGTAAATATATTTTTGTGTTATATAACACACATAAATTTGTTTTATTACGCTTTTCAGTATTATATAATACTGAAAAGCGTAATAAAACAAATTTATTCCTTATTTAAACAATTCATGCAATGCTGTCTTTTCAATTTTAGATAAAAACGAACAAAATTAAATAAAAAACAGTGATCATTATCTCCAAAGATATTTATTATTATTATTTAAGTTTTAAAAACAAATGAAACAAATGCATTTAAAATTAATACGAAAATTTGACATATCACTTACAATAGGAAATTTTAAACTAAAAACTTTTCTTTTACTTTCTAAAGGATTCAGAGACAGTATGCAAAGCTCGTTAGTTTAACAACCTTATTAAACGTGTAAAATAAGTTAATGAAAATAAACGTGGGTACAAAACGCGTATTTTATACACTATAAGAACGAATAAACTTAAGTTTCAGTTTATGACCCTCATGAAGTTAATTAATTTTAGAAAACTTTCCACTTCTTGTCACAAGATCCGTATTAAAAGAATTAACGATTGGCACATAAATTAAGAAAAGTCGATAAATGCCAAGGTCGTTTATAAAAATATCTCTCAAGCTGTTTCTTGAGCTGAAAGATTAATCAGAGCCAAGTTCTCAGCCGATAAAACATGTCGTTCGCGAATATTCTAAAAATGCTCGAACTCAACGTCGCTCTGAATTCGCTCAGACAATTTTTCGAAAACCTTTCGAGTGTTTAGCATTCCGTTGGGAACTTTTCAAGTGATATTAAAAATTCTTCTCCGTTTTCATTGGATGTCGTGTATTCTGTTTTGGGGTAATATTGTTTTATTCGCTTCGTTAATTCCAGACTTATTGAGAATAATTTGGAATCAGGTGGTGGCAACTGTTGTGATTAAGTGGGTGTCCGGAAATGTGATGTGTTTTTCGGTTCAAGTATGTCAGGATTTTGGTCCTCTCGGTTTTTGAATTTATGTTTTAGCATTTCATGACACGAGTATTTTACTTCTTTTTAAATTCATATTTGAATCCATGATTGTTTTTTAGAGTTTTGAAGTACATCAGGTTTAATTATTGAAGGTTCAAACATTTTCAATTCCCCAAAATCTGTTTTTTTATTTGAGATATTTTAACTCAAAATGCTCCACATATAATATGAAATGAAAACTTTCAATTAAAAAACAATCCACCTAATAAATCAAAATTCATCAGCAATTGTGTCTTTGAAAAAAGATTGTCTCTTCTCATTACTGATAAAAAAGAGCTTGCAATTACTACTGAAATTGAGAAAAAGGATATGCTCATAAAAAAGGTCCTTTCTACATCTTTAGTATGATTAAGCAATTAAATAACATGTGTTCAAAATTATTAGCTATGTTTATACTTATTCAAATATTTTAAAAGTATATTTATTAAATACAAATTTACACAGTTTTTAACAAACTTCAAAATTTAAATATACTTAAAGTTATAACTGAAACAAAATATCTGGATATAATTCTTTTTTACTTTATTGTAAACCTTATGATTACCTACAGTTTTCCATTGAACCTACCCTAACTCATCATTATTTTAAGGACTGTATTCACTTGACCAAAATTAAATTGAAATCAAGCCTTTACGACAACTCTGGTTTGCTTAAAACTTGTTTTCCCTTTTCAACTGCCAGGTTAACCTTAAGAAATCATGTGGCCACAAAGCATACGAATACAAACTTAAAGGCAAATAGTAACCTAAAAATAATGGTTCGGTTTTGTTACACCTTTCTTTCTTCTACTCACCTCTTCAATCATAAATCCTCTAAGGTTTCTGCACAGATAATCTTTGTATGTCACCTAACTCATATGATTATAAACTTCTCATGGTTTCTCTGAAGATAATTTCTAAATTTAACACAACTCATCATAAGTGCAAACCAATCATGGTTGCTCTAAAGTTTGCCATTCAACCTAACCTAACTCATCGTCATCACAACTCTTTCACGATTGCCGGCTCTACGGATTTTTTCTCAATCTAACTCAACTCATAATCATTATAAACCTATCATGGTTGCTCTACAGCTTACCATTGAACCCAACCTAACTAATCATCATTGCAAGTATTCTCACAGTTGCTCTACAGCTTACCATTGAACCCAACCTAACTCATCATCATTGCAAATCTTTTCACAGTTGCTCTACAGTTATTGAACCCAACCTAAATCATCATCATTGAAAATCTTTTCACAGTTGCTCTACAGCTTACCATTGAACACAACCTAACTCATCATTTCACAGTTGCTCTAAACTTACCATTGAACACAACCTAACTCATCATGATTGCAAATTTTTTCACAGTTGCTATACAGCTTACCATTGAACCCAACCTAACTCCTACACCATTACAAATCTTTTCACAGTTGCTCTACAACTTACCATTGAACCCAACCTAACTCATACATCATTGCAAATCTTAACACAGTTGCTCTACAGCTATCATCTACAGTTACTCATCTCTTTCTTTCCCTTGCAGGCCAGCGGTCTCCTCGCATCACGGAGCACCCATCGGACGTGCTGGTGCGCAAGGGCAGCCCGGCCACCCTCAACTGCAAGGCGGAGGGGCGCCCGGAGCCCTCCATCGAGTGGTTCCACGAGGGATCGAGGGTCAGGGACACGGCCAACCGCATGGTGCTCACCAGCGGATCGCTCTTCTTCCTGCACGTTCTGCACTCCAAGCGAGAGCAGGACACCGGCACCTACTGGTGCCTCGCAGCCAACGAGTTCGGGAAAGCCAGGAGCAGGAACGCCTCGCTCGAAGTAGCAGGTGAGTCCACATTGTTTGTTCCTGTGCCCCTTGTTTGGTTGGTTGACTTCTTATAGTGGGGGCTTGGACTATGGAAGGACGTATTAACCCATTGTATACGGCATTATGATTTGGTGCAATTTTTCTCGAGCAAATATTATTTTTTTGAGTCACTAAATTGAAAATTAAGGGATATACATGAATAAAATAATCATTTTTGGAAAATTCTATCCGCTAGATCCTATTAATTAAATTGATACTTTTGAGTATGTCAGTATACGGAATGCTAAACTATTCTCTCAATACAAAAATTGCACAATTTATCGAAGTTTTAAGTCTTAATAAATACTACACTTTATTTTTGACTTTAACTACTTTTTTGCGGGAACAAAAATGACAATCGTGGGAATCCGAACGAAATGGCAGCTGAAAGCACAACTTCAGTTAAATCTATTCGCATTTCCCGCTAAATAAATTCATCATAAAACCTTTGTAGCTTTTTATCCTGGAAGAGGAAAACTGAAAGAGTGTTCCTGCAAAGTATCGTCAATGTATTTGCAAGGATGGTTATTCTATGTAATTTTAAAGTTGGTGGTACTTGTAAGTACCGTCAGTAGATAAAGGGTTAAGCCAGGCAAAAGACGTTGCTCCCCCAATTTACCCGATGCTTTTCGGGGTGTTACGATAGAGGTTTCCTGATCCAAACACCAGCGATTAAAAATGCTTGAGTGCTATATCGCGTATAGCCTCTTCAGACCCGAGGTATAAAAAAATTCTTTCAACTCAATTTTTTTCTTAAAATAGTATTAAAATGCTTCATAAAAATCTTTAATTCAAGAAAGTATTTTTCAGGGGGCTTACAATTTAAGGGCCACCCTGGTGGACCTCAGTTCTCAACGTAGTAAAACATGACACAATTCCTATGGTATAAAATTGTTACTTTCTTTAATTATAATTTAAATATATGAATTATTTATATTTTTTTTGTCACAGTAGGTGATTTTGAAGGTTGGAACTTAATTTCCTTTTTAAAATAAATATTTTTTTAGAAAATTTAATTTTTTAAAAATTCAAAA
Organism: Tetragnatha versicolor; assembly: GCA_024610705.1. NCBI lineage: Eukaryota > Metazoa > Arthropoda > Arachnida > Araneae > Tetragnathidae > Tetragnatha > Tetragnatha versicolor. Next base: position 61,084,536 of record JANDEH010000005.1, read on the forward strand.
ATTCATTTTTAGGGGCATAGAAAACTTTTTGTGCATGTTTTTAACATTTTTATGCAATAATCAAAGTAAATTTACATTTATACTGTAGAAAATAGTATTCGTTTTGAGTTTTACAGAATTTATTATAAAAAGTTTTGAAAAATTAAAAAAATTTTGAAAAAATAAATTTTTAATTTGTTTTTTCTATATGGAAATTCAAAATTTTAAATGACAAAAATAATAATTATCATTTAAATCATAAGATAAGTTTTTAAATTCTTAAAATACTTTATTAACCGTTTTTTATTAATTTTTACTCCTACACAATTACCATCGTTGAGGACCGAGTTCCACCCTGGTGGAAATCTCTATATCTTGCCCTCCAAAACTCAAAATTTGTTGGATTTCTTTACAAACTGTCTTAATCTACTTGAAAGAATACTAATTAATAAAACTAGTCAAATTAAGTCTCATAAATAAATTAATTTAGGTTGAAATTAATTAATATTCCCATGTTTTAGATTGGACGCCATTTTTTCCAAAATCATCTTTTTAAATATGCGCTCTATGAAAAGTTTTGTTTTAAAGCGCCAGCTCTCGATTGAAATAGGAAGTAAAAACATCAAATAATACATATATCAGCTTTTATTTGATAAATTTCAATAAAAAGTTTCCTTAAAGCGACTTTATCATTTCGAAAAAAAATCGCATAATATAGTACCATCACATAAACCTCAAATTACAATTATTTCGACATAAAAAAAGTTCAAACGAGAAAGTCAACACTCATTGCCGAGTACGGCGTAAATACGATCCACTGACCATATTTCCTAATATTGATAATAGGGGGAATGGATACATTTCTAATGACTTTCTACACGAAACGACATTATGATAGAAATTTCCTCTCTTTTTTTTCAAAAAGAAAAGTTGATGAGATTTTTCAGGAACGAGAAAATAAAACTTTTCGAAGGAAGAGTTTCTCGGAAAAAAGAGATTGATACTCATCAATTTGCTCTTAGTAGGAAATAAAAACTTCTAGAGGAAGGAAGCTGAAAAAATATGTCTCTCAAGCTGGAGGTTAGCATTTTTAGCTTGACTTGTTATTTGGTTCTCTGTGTTCATATTGAAGCGAAGTCCTTACACCTTAGATTGTCAAACTTCAAAACATCATCAAATAGTGTTTTGGAAATAAGGACATAAGTTGATTATTAAATATAGAAAAAAAAACATTGTAATATTTATTTATGTTATTTTTTATTATTGAATTTAATCCTTTACATTTAATTTAGTAAGTAAGAATAAGCGTAAAATATTTCTGTAAACTGCATCTTATAAGTAATTTTCCAGTTGCTTTTTTGTTATCTAAATTAATTTAAACTTTTAAATTACAATTTGTGTTTATAGAATAAACTTTATCAGGAAATATTCCACCAAAAATAAAAATGACCTTTAAAATAATTTCCTTAAAAACTAATTAACGAATTTCATCCTGTTAAAAACAAATGAAGTACATATGCCTTAACAGAATCATCGAAAGCAGCAATAAAAGAATTCCCACATCAATTGCATGCTCAGAAAGTTTTGGTTCTTAATTATGTTTTAATTCCTTTTTAATCACATCGAAACCATGATATCGTTCTTTTATTTTTAAGCTTGGGGAAAATAATTATCAAGCTTTTTCTATTTCCATCACATTTTATCTTTCATTAATGCAAAAAAAGAACAAAAATATTTTTTCTACCATCCCCATCTATTGTTTCGATAGAATCAAATGATTTCCTAATACAAAATCTATTTCCATCTCTCGAAAAAGTTCCCAAGGGATACAAACACTTTTGTTTCGAGCCCAACGCATCCACCATTCTTTATAGCATTTGGAAAAGCCTTCAATATTTAATTCAGCCACAATTACCGCTGAAAAAATCATTTATGTGTGTTAAGACTTGATTGTTTTTTTGCTTCAAACGCGGCCTGGGGCCTAAAAAAATTGTTCGATGTTCATTTCTAGTGTTTATTCTTTTAGTCCCTGTTTTTCACAAATACATACAATTTTCTTTTGCTTCTTTTCCACTATCTCCGGAACCAAATTCGAGAATTTTATGGCCCAGAGAATGACAGTTCAAATAATTTTCCCGTGGAGCTTTCCTTTTGTGAGGTGTGTAAACCTCGAGGCTGTTCCTATCTCTCTTGTGTATGGGCTTTTTCCAATTTGCTCAGCTTTGTTCTATTGTTCCACGCGCTTTTTGCCAGAAGCTCGGCCTGAGAAATAAGAAAAAAGAATTTATGATGATCGTTCGAGTTTTGGTGGGAAGAGAACCAAACTGGAAATGGTTATGTATCAACTTTGAGTGCTTGGTTTTTTAGGGTGATAACCCTGATGAAAGGAGTACATCTTGAATTGATTATATTTTTTATTTTAAAAATGCATTGAATGCATTGTATCCATTTTATTTATGACATAAAAATTAGCTTTATAACAATAGATTTTCAAATAAATACTGGCATTCCAATATTTTTATTACAACCTTACTTTTTTTAGAAACTTATTACAAACTTTATTTTTAAAAGAAATATTTGTAGGTCTCTTATTTTAAAAAAATTACATTTTAGGTATTAGCAATAATATCCTAGGTACCTATACTTTTTTTAATATGAAAATACAAAAATGATACATAATTGTACTTCCAACCAAACTATTTAATTGATTTTAAGTTTTTTGCATGAGGATAATTTCATTAACTTGAAAAATAATTAGATATTTGGCTTACATTTACAGAAATTATAATCTTATGATAATATTATCACTTTTGTACATTTTAATGCAATTTTTTATTTTATTTAATATTTGAAAAATATTGAATTAGTGTTTAATTTAAATGCATCACTTCTGTTGTGAAATTGTTTTATGTTTGCCTTTTTTATATTCATGGTTTAAAGCAGGGTATTCTCTAGAAAAATAGTTCACACTCCACTGGATATTTGGTGAGGATTTCGGAAAAATGGGTTAAAATCCCCATGGAAGAGCCTTGCTGGCTCCTTTGGGATATAAAAGAAAGTATTTCAGTGGTTTTTTTTCTTTATCATTTTCTTTCCTGTTGTGTACTGTCGTTTGTGTGTTGTTGTTGTTGAATAAAAAAAATTTGAATTTGAATAAAAATCGATGATATGGTGAATTTCCAAGTGTAATGATGGATTTTATATAAAAACTCATTAATCATAACCGTCTGTTTTGACTGAACAAAATTCATTAGTACTATCTAGGCTCCCAATCTAGAATTCATGCATCCAAGCCTATAGTAAAATTTTCTTTATTCGCATTTACTTCGCAGACATAACCGCTAAATGAAGAACAATTAAAGTGATCTTGAATTTATTTACTTATATATGTGCTGTGTAACTTGTGCAAATCTTTTCTCTTTATATATTAACATGATACAATTCCGATATCTAACCCATTAAATATCCTCAAGCTGTTTAAGGCCCAAAATAAAAGAAATATCTCCAATATTTATTGCTGTTATCAATATAACAGTAGGATATTTTAGTGAGTTACTTTCACATTTTTGGTTTTATTTCTATTATTCGGCATCCAAAACAGCTTGGTTTAATGCTATTTACACTTAATGCAGTTTAAGACATCTATAACCTAAGCCTGTTACCTTCTCAAAATTTAAACTTTTTATTTATTCATTTTTTGTTTAGTTTTAGTTTTTATTTTATTTTGTTTATTTTATGTGTATTGTAGTTGTTTTTCTTCTAATGTTTTAACTACTTACTGCTGTAAGCCCCGTGCTATACATTTGTGGTGCATGGGGAGCGTTTTGCTTGTTTCAATTAAAAAAACAGCTTGGTTGTATTTGACCGGACAGATAACGTAATTGAACCAAATCGTAATAACTGCTGAAACTGGGTAAAATTAACATAACATTATTCTCTATGCCGCAGTGCTTCGTGAGGAGTTCCGGCTGAGCCCTAAGCCAGTGCAAGCGGCCATGGGCGAGTCCGCAGTGCTGGAGTGTGTGCCGCCCAAAGGTCACCCTGAGCCGACAGTTCGCTGGCGCAAGGACGGCGAACCGCTGGCCGCCAGCAAGGGTCGCTTCCGCATCGTGTCCCCGGGGAACTTGGTGGTCAGTGACGTGCGACAGTCGGACGAGGGACACTACCGCTGCGTTGCCGAGAACCTCGCGGGGATCAGGGAGTCGGCGCCTGCCTCCATGACCGTGCACGGTGAGTACCATTAACGGCTATATTCACAGGTAACTTAACCGGCGTTTAACAGCAGTCAAACTTCTGATTGTCAGTTAAAGAAGGAAAACTAGTTTTCCACCAATCACAGGTTTATTCCTGGTTAACCGCCGGTCAAATTACCGGTGAATACGGCCGTAAATTATTTTTGGGGAAATGAAATAACAGTGTTCGCTTGTATGATTTGTTGTGGTGTGGCAATTTGGTGAGGACGATGAGACGAATCACGGATTGGCAAGAGAGACGTCGTTTTGAGTTTTCGTTCAACTGGCCCATCTCTCCAGATTACCGTAGTTTGGAGTTTGGAAACTGCGGACACGTGCCCTGTTACGTACCAGGCGCATTACCCTTTTCCAGATTACCGTATTCCACATGAAGTGAGGATTAAGTGGAGTGGACATGGGCTAAAATCACTGAGTCTATTTAACTGTCGTACTGACTGGCGGCCATCTAGGTTCTAGGTTCTAGAAAAGCGGACGCGTGCCCCGTTACGAACTAAGCGCTTTACAGTTAACAACACGTGCCGCCAAGAAGAAACCACCGGTCGAAGACAAACGGCAGCGGATGCTGCCGTCCCCCCAAAAGGGGGATCATCATCATCAAAGACACAGTGTGATGCGAGAGTCATCTAGGGCGCGAAGCGCCCGTCCATCAACGACCCAAGGAACTCCGGACCATGCTGCCGGAGTCCTCGACTGCGGCCCCCTACGGGGAAAGCCTAGCACGCTGAGTGCACCGATCTTCGGGAGCCGCAGCTCGCTATCCCTGTTTACAGCGGGATCCCGTTCGGCAAGATGCCTACCTGAGTTCCGTCAGGTGCGGTTTCATTCACCTGTTACCAGCGGTGAGTCCGGTGGCTCGGGGCCCATACCATGCTGGAAGACGAGTCTTCCAGCACACCAGGTGAAAGTAGTGGTACGTGCCCGAACGGCAGCCCGTCAGGGACGCTTCTCGTCTTGAGAAGCGGCACGGGCACTCACGTTCCCGGCGGGTTCCCAGTGAAAAAGTGTGTTCACGAGAACGCACGGGGTCGACGGCGCTCGACTCAAGTTAGCACTGGCGTGGGTCCAGGGCATGCGCAAAACAGGGAGATTGGGGCCTTTAGCGGGCATTCGGCAGTTGGGGCCGATTACGATCTCCCGATTCATGGATGCCTGTTGCGTTGGAAGCGCATTGTGGTGCTTTAGCATCTCCCGACGCCTTTTGTGGCGTGCCTAGTTTCTAGGCCGGTTGCGCTTTCGGCAAGACGGGAGGCGATCTCCCACACGAATCGTCTTGGGTCGGGCTTATCCGGCTCACATCCGTGTCTTATTGGCGCGGCGGTCCTTAGCGGGCCTGGTGTTTAATCACCCTGCGCTGCGCGGCGGTCCTTAGCGGGCCAAGGTGTTAAATCACCCTGCGCCAACACATACCGTGTGTTGCATTACCGTGCGGAAGGAGGAGGGGACTCTGGTGTAGCTTATGCCTGCACTTCGACCCTGAATTCGGCCAAGACGGTGGCATGGGATACAGGGCTAACCATGTGCGCGCCGGCAGAGCATCCCAGCTCCTATGCGGCGGCGGCCCTAAAAAGCTGCCACAGCCCTAGACGCGAGTCTATAGTGTCGGTTACCCGCCGTGAGGTGACTTCAGTGTCTTGAACCCTCTAGGCCTTGTTGCAGTCCGGTGGCGGCTGCGGGTCCGCGACACTGAAAAAACTTGTATCAGATTATGGGATTATTAAAAAACACACCGGCCTCGGCCAAATCTTGCACGCTAAAGGCGGTTGACCTAGTCAACTGCGAGGACCAAGACTCCGGTCTACGGTCCGCCTATCGAACGCATTGCGCGGGCAGCCCAGCTGCACGCACGGACAAGGGCGCAAGCCAGAAGTCCGTAAATCCCACTCGAACGCATTGCGCGGACGGCTTCGCCGTCTGCCCGGACGAGGACGCAAGTCCGAAGGCCGGAACTCGAACGCATTGCGCGAGCGGCTCAGCCGCTCGCCTAGACGGGGAGCTCAGGTCCCCGTCTAGCTTGCCACCATGTAGAATTCGTTTTCTACAGTCGAACCTGAGAAGCAGTAGGGCAGCTACCGCTGAGATCACTCAGTGCGAGGACTATGAATCGGAGGTGCACCTGATTCAGGAACCGCACACCAGAAATGGCAAGATAATCGGTATCCCTTTGAGTTGGCGTATAGTCCATGATGGGACTAACGGCAAAGCCGCGATTGCGGTTAAGGACGCAAGTGCCACTGTCTCTAGTATTGTTGCAAACCCGAGACTGGCCGCGGCCGAGATTTCGCTTCGTGGCGAGAGACTCGTTGTCGTGTCGGTCTACTTCGGAAGTAAAGACCCAATCGAAGAGTGCCTTGAAGACGTTGATTCAATCCTCACTCGATTTAACGGTGCAAAGATCATCGTTGGAGGAGATTTTAACGCATGGCATCACATGTGGGGCGTCCCGGTGAAGAATACACCTAGGGGCGAGACCATCGCAGAGTTCTTCTGCGAGCGGCAACTAGCACTTCTTAATAACGCCGGGTCCCCACCCACCTTTGAGGGTTGGAACGGAAGGAGCTGGATCGACTTGACGGCGGTGTCTCGAGCCGCGTTGCCTCTGATCGGCGGCTGGACGGTCTTGGAGGTTACAGCGAGTGATCATAACTATATTTCCTTTTACTACGACTCAGAAACGGTGCCAAGTGCAGTTCCCACTCGATTTACCCGCAATCAATGGATATTGCGGAGGGCCCTTAAAAGGGTCTCCGGTGAACTGGCCAACCTTGAAGACCGTATTGAACACATTCAAACTGAGCGTGGCTTAGAGGCAGTTGTGACAAGACTCTACTCCACTCTTCATCGTTGTCTCGATGAAGGGGCTGTACTTCGAACGCGCAAAAAGGCCAACTCGTGGTGGTCGGACGATCTGCGCATGATGCGCAGAGAAGTTCGTGCACTTAAGAGAAGGTCAGACCGAGCGTTAGAACCAGAACGGTTGATATTTCGCAATCGGTATAGAAAGAGACTAGCTGAGTACAGACGCGCCATTTGCCAAAAGAAAACGGAAGCCTGGGTTCGGCTTTGTGATACGCTCTCGTGCACTGATCCGTGGTCGCTTCCTTATAAGCTGGCCGGCAAGATCAGGCGCAAAAACAACATGAGTTTGGTGATGAGGTCGGACGGTACCAGAACGGAAACCAGTGAAGAGTCAGCTAGGGTAATCCTTGACTCAATCTTCACTGATGAGGGACCCGATACACCAGCACATCAGGTGCTGAGAATGAAAACGGAACTCTTCGTGGGAAAGGCAGATGACCTGCCCTTCACCGCGACTGAAGTCAACGTTGTCATTTTTAAAGCTAAGCAACGCAAAGCACCGGGTCCCGACCGTATACATGCCGAGGCAATACGGGAAATCCACCGTTTGAGACCAGAGCTTTTCCTTAAGCTTTTCAATAAGTGCCTCGCAATTGGTAAGATGCCTAAAGCGTGGAAGGAAGCTAAATTGGTCTTGATCCCGAAACCCAATCGGGATCTATCGAACGCCGGTTCGTACCGACCCATCTGCCTACTCAACGTAATGGGGAAGCTATATGACAGGTTGCTCTCTGACCGCGTCAAGCATCTGCTCTTCAAAGGATCGAAGCCGCACGCAAACCAGTTTGGCTTCGTGCGGGGGAAATCCTGCGATCTAGCGATGTTCACCGTCAGAGAGCACCGTCAGAGCCTTTGATAATGCCTGGGGTCCCGCTGTCCTAGCGGGCCTGATCAATGCCAACTGTCCCGCTAACCTGTACGCGGCCATTAAAGATTTTCTGCAAGGTCGTGTCTCGATGGCCTATGAAGCTCGACCTATGAAGTCGACCTATGAAGCTCCTGAGGGGTGCATCCAGATCACACCCAAGAAAGGATGCCCGCAGGGATCGTGCATCGGTCCGACTCTCTGGAATGTGGTCTGTGACCGTTTTCTTCAGGCGTTATTGCCAGAAGGCAGCGAAGTTATTGCTTTCGCTGACGATCTCCTCCTGCTTACCAAAGGTAAAACGGAGGCTGACATTGAGAAGTCGGCCAATGAGGCCTTAGAAATCTTGGCAAACATGGCTGAATGCGTAAAGCTTCAGTTCGCGGTTGGTAAGACCAAGAGCATCTATTTTAAAAATGGAGGTCGGAAACGACTTAATCCGCCGAGACTCTTTGTGAGAGACTCCGAGATCGAGCAAGTCGAGCACCTGAATTACTTGGGGGTGAAGTTCGATAGCAAGTTAAACTTCAAACTCCATCAAGCTGACCGTTCTGGTAAAGCGCTGAAGTTATTTAACGCTGTCCGTTCTTCTGCTCCTAAGTTTTTCGCCAGTAATCCAACTCTCATGAAGCGGATTTACTTAGGTGCGATCGAACCTATGTTGTTATATGGAATTGGTGCTTGGGGCGCGAGAACCGAACTCAAACATATTCAGATTGGGCTCGAGGCTATTCAAAGGCCGTTCTTGCGAATCATCACCAGCGCATTCAACAGCGTTTCCAACCCAGCCTTGCAAGTCTTGGCTGGAGTCTTGCCACTAGGATTCAAGGCGCAGGCTCGTTGGGCGAGTTTTCTCACTGGCACGATAGGCGGAATCCATAATGTTGGTCAGTTCTCTTTCGGAGCCAATGACCTGGAGAAGAGCGTTTCGCTCGAGTCCATACACCCAGCGGCTAGGGTAAGCATTCCTTTTGAAATCAGGACGCCTGAAGTAAGAGAGATAGATATCTATACCGACGGGAGTGGTATAGACGGGAAAATTGGTGCGGCCTTTGTCGTCTATTATTATGGCCAGAAAATTGCCGAGGGGCTCCGGCAATTACCTGATATCTGCACGGTATTTCAGGCAGAGCTGCTGGCAATTCAGCACGCTCTAATTTGGTGCAGAAGCACTAGCACCACTTTTATTCCTTCGGGTAGGATCAGATGATCCGGTTGGATTGGACTTGACTAGGGAGCAGCATCCGCTGCTCCTGTGACTTGGATTCTGTACTCATCTAACTGCCTTTTCGCCTTTAGTGCTAATGCTCCAGATAGCGATGCACTGGTGTCTTGGTAGGATAAAACCAGCAAACCTATCTTCTCTGCAAGCGCTTGAAGATCCCGAGTCTTGTAGCGAAAGGATTCTCAAGACTAAAAACTCTTACGCTAAGGCCGCTGAAAAGGATGACATTACTCTACGTTGGGTCAAAGCCCACGCTGGCTTTGAAGGCAACGAGGAAGCCGACCGACTGGCCAAAGAGGCGACGAAAGGGGGCGATGGTGTAATTCAGTGCAGAATACTCCGCCCCGTCTCATGCATTAAAAGATCGATCAGAGAGTCATTTCTTGATCTCTGGAGTTCCGTTTGGATCTCGGAGAGCCGCGGACGATGGACCTTTGAGCTCTGCCCGAAGCCGAAGGTAGATTTTCTGTCTGGTCACCCCGATCAGACCCAACTACTGACCGGGCACGGCTGGTTCAGAATGCATTCTCGGATTATCGGGTTCGATATTTCTGAAGATTGCGTGTGCGGCGACGCTGGTGACGCCAAGCACTATCTAACCAAATGTCCTTTGACGGAGGCCGCACGGCGAGCTCTGGGCTTTTCAGAGGGCAATGCTAGTGTCCTTTGGGACCCAAGGAAATTGGACTTGGTGAAGGCGATCATGAGGGTTGCAAAACTCGTGCATGCGTGCGCGAGACCAGCTGCCGATGGCAGCTCCAACCGTCGGAGACCCCGAACCTAGTCCTTTGGACTTGGTACAGACTGAAACTTAAAGGATTTCCACACCCGGTTCGTGGCATTTTTGCGCAAGCACTAATGCGGTGGCTCGAGTCCGGTAGGATATCGCTTGCGATATGCAAACTCAAAGGAATTGACGGTCACACCCGGCAAGTGCAGAACTGGGCCGGAAGAGAGATATGTTCGAGGACTTCATGCACCTCACACCCGGTGACGGTTCTGAAGGTCCTTGGACTCTTTGGGGAAGTCGAACCGGAAGGGAGTCTGAGGACATAGATCTGGACTTAGGGGTCGCTACGAGAGTAGTTTGCCTTAAGTCCCAAGATGGAATGTACCACTACTTTCATCTTGTGTGCTGGAAGACTCGTCTTCCAGCATGGTATGGGCTCCAAGCCACCGGACTCACCGCTGGTAACAGGTGAATAGGCTCCAAGCCACCGGACTCACCGCTGGTAACAGGTGAATGAAACCGCACCTGACGGAACTCAGGTAGGCATCTTGCCGAACGGGATCCCGCTGTAAACAGGGATAGCGAGCTGCGGCTCCCGAAGATCGGTGCACTCAGCGTGCTAGGCTTTCCCCGTAGGGGGCCGCGGTCGAGGACTCCGGCAGCACGGACCGGAGTTCCTTGGGTCGTGGATGGACGATTCAGCCCTTTCATGATCATCGCATTCGCACGCACCGCGCACGTGTCTCGAAGTACACTCGGTGGCGCTTATATGGCCACGTCGAGCTACGGGTAGACTAAATTAAACCATTGAGCCGATCCGAGCCGTTTCCCTTGTGGGTCTCTGTTCGGGGCTCCGATTTTCAGGTTTCGTCTAGGGCGGCTGCATCCGCAGCCGCCTGCTCGACCGGAGGGTTTGTCGCGGCACGTGTTGTAAACTGTAATGCGCCTGGTACGTAACAGGGCACGTGTCCGCAGATTCCAATCCAATCCAATCCAATCCGAACGGCAACCATCTTTGGGACTTAAGGCAAACTACTCTCGTAGCGGCCCCTAAGTCCAGATATATATCCTCAGACTCCCTTCCGGTTCGACTTCCCCGGAGAATCCAAGGACCTCCAGAACCGTCACCGGGTGTGATGTGTGCACGAAGTCTTCAAATACATCTCTCTTCCGGCCCAGTACTGCTCTTGCCGGGTGTGACCATCAATTCCTTTGAGTTTGCATATCGCAAGCGATATCCTACCGGACTCGAGTCACCGCATAGATGCTTGCGCAAAAATGCCACGAACCGGGTGTGAAAATCCTTTAAGTTTCAATCTGTACCAAGTCCACTGGACTAGGTTCGGGGTCTCCGACGGTTGGAGCTGCCATCGGCAACTGGTCTTGCGCACGCGTGCACAAGTTTTGCAACCCTCATGATCGCCTTTACCAAGTCCAATTTCTTTGGGTCCCAAAGGACATTAGCATTGCTCTCCGAGAAGCCCAGAGCTCGCCGGTCGGCCTCCGTCAAAGGAAATTTGGTTAGATAGTGCTTGGCGTCACCAGCGTCGCCGCACACGCAATCTCCAGGAATATCGAACCCGATTTTCCGAGAATGCATTCTGAACCAGCCATGCCCGGTCAGTAGTTGGGTCTGATCGGGGTGACCGGACAGAAAATCAACCTTCGGCTTCGGGCAGAGCTCAAAGGTCCAACGTCCGCGGCTCTCTGAGATCCATATGGAACCCCAAAGATCGAGAAATGAAATGTTATGGATGGGAATAGAACCCGCGACCTGCCGCATGCCAAGCACGCATTAGGGCGGCCATCTTCGGTCATGCAGTGAAGATTAATCACATGCTTCCCAACTTTTCTCAAAAACTGCAACTGGTGATTAATTTCATATTCCATGCAACTTTTTTCATGTTGTAGGTGTTTAGTCCTACCAATTTTAGCCAAGAACTACGCAACATAAATACAAAGATGTTTATTCCGTCGTCAAAGATAAATGGCGAGAGGTTCTCTCTCTGCCTACAGAAAACATAATATATACAGCTAAAGAATTACGTCACAGCAACCGTCATCTAATTTGCATGTTTCCATAGAGGGAAAGAGTTCAATTCCATCAGGTAATAGTTTGATTCCATTAGTAGTGGTCGTGTCAACCGCCACACATGTATATTGCTCACATTTCAAAAGACCTCTTATTATATGGAAAGCAGGGCAAAAAATTTAAAAGATATATAAATATTTTATTTTTGAAAACGTAATTTACTAATTTTATATTTTAATCTTAAATCAAAAGTTTTATAGAGCATAATAGTATACCCAACAGTAATAGTTTGTGAAAAGAAATTTTATGTTAGGTTAGTTACACAATGCATTACTCAAGATGGCGGCTAAACTTCACAGTTGCTTCAACTTGATTATTGAGATTATATTGACCTCCTTGGTATTCTAGCAGATTCGTATAGACGAGTTCAATCGGAAGTTGACCAAATTCCCCAAGCACTTCTGGTTTCATAACATTGAAGATACTGGTTAGAACTATACGTATACTGTAGAAAGTCTTAGGTGTCATTATGGCATCACACAGTAGAACTCGGAATAGGACGATTCGGCGCGGCCGTTTGGGCGCGGCCAATTTGGCGCGGCCGTTTGGGCGCTGGCCGTTTCGGCGCGGGCCGTTTGGGCGCCGGCCCGTTTCAGCGCGAGACAAAATTTGTTTCTTCGAATTTTTAGAAGGATTATGAAAGAGTTCTATTTACTTTCATTTTATTTCTGGCGCCGAAACGGCCAGCGCCGAATCGGCCCGCGCCGAATCAGCCGCGCCAAATCGGCCCCGCGCCCAAACGGCCAGCGCCGAAACAGCCGCGCCCAAACGGCCGCGCCGAATAGTAGTAGACCGGTAGAACTTGTCTTAAAATGGAAACGTGCACTAACGAGTGTTTTACAAGTAATGAAATGACATGTCATTCACTGGAAAGAAATATATTATAACGGAAATATTATCAGCTGCTATCAGTTCAAGTAGATTTAAATACAGTTGAATATCTGGTGAGCCCGTGTTATTGGGGAACTCAATGCTGTTGTGGACTTTTAAAAACACATATCAATATCATTTTTTATTACAAAATTATTTACAAAACTCTTGTACTTTGGAAACATATGGCACAGAATAAAATATATGAAACTAGAACTACTGGCAAAAAATTATAATTGTAGCATTTTAATTAAATATTTCTAAACACTGAAGAAGTATGAAAACGAGCCCCACTAAACTCGCACTCTCAAATAAAGAAAACTTACATTACATTAAAATGTTTCCTTCTAGTTAAACCCTTCTTTGTTCGTGAACCGGAGCATGTGACAGTTCTGGCAGACGAAGACGTTCAGTTCGAATGCAAGGTGGGTGGAGACCCCTTGCCCACTATCACGTGGAGGAGGCAGGACGGGAAGATGCCCGTTGGAAGGTAAGCAATCCCTTTACAAATATTTGGTGAATCCATAACTTGAGTAAACTTTCTGTACGAGCTTTTTTTTTATTTGAATATATGCATCCAACGTCCTAATTATTTATTATTATCAATTTCGTCTTATTAATTATTATTGTTGCTCTTATAGTGTATAATATTTTTGATTACTATTTCTTAAAGTTTCTTTTAAAAATTAATCCCTATAAAAAATTTTTCTGTATAACTATATTGTTATTAATAAATTACCGAGTACATGCGGAGTATATGCTCGTTAAATCTGTGGGTCCGAAAGTCCTGTGGCCGATTCTAATTTTTTTTTGTTTTGCTCAAACCTTTTCATATATTTTTTTGTGGAATAACTCAACAGAAAAGAATAATAACTATTATAACATCCTTTTTTTGTGTTTTGGTTTTCTTTTTTCTTGTTTTTTTGTCATTTGATACTAAAGTACGTGGAAGGTCAAAAGGTTGATTCAGTTGACAAAAAGAAAAAAATATTTCCAAATTTTATATTTCTTGTTGTATTTTTGTTTTATGAAGTATTTCCTTTCAGTTAGAATACTAAAAATAAATAATGAAACGAAACTTTGTGCTATCCGAATGAAAATATTGCTCAAAATGAGAAATTAGGGGTGTTTTTCATTGACACTGTTTTTTTGACCAAGTTACTCATTAGGTATGGAGTAAATGTGGACTTTTTATGGTAGTATAACTTCCTAAGAACTGAAACATGAAATTGATTACAGGAAAAAAACAAAATCATCGCCAAAGAAAATTTAAGGTATTGGAGTAGTGAGTAATTTCGCAAATCCTGCAAAGCGATTTCAGTGGGATGTAGTACAAATAGAAGGAAAATAAAGGTTCAAATGAAGATTATTTTTGAATATTTGAGGAAATCACTCTTATTTTCATACATTAGAGCATATACAGTAAAGGGGGGAATCAATTAAAAAAGTAAAAGAATAAAGAAAAATTTGAAATTTATATCGGTCCCTCAGACAAAAAAAATTAAGAACGTACCACTTTGTTGTACCATACTTGTTTAAAACCCCTTTTCATATTATGTAAATTGTCAAAATAGTAAAAAATCACAAATATCAATTACAAATATTTTTTAGTTAATTTTATTTTATACGTATTTCAAACATTTACTCAACTAGGGAGCTACCACCCTCTGCTCGCTATCGCTCGCCAACCCCGTAAACTACTAACGCAGGACCTTTTGGAATTGCTTCGCAATTCCCACAAATTCCAACTCGCTGAACTTAGTACACTTTATAAAACAATTAAACAATTTACAGAAAAAACGTCAACCAACTTTCCAAAAATACTTCACAAATCCCCTCCATGAATAAATCTCCTTTAAAACTCGAACTTTAAAACGAATTTAAACGAATTTTTTTTAAAGTATTCATCTTAATTATTTTTAATCTATGATTATAAAAATAACTAATTCTAATTATTTATCAATATTCGGACCAAACAAAAACCATTATTTTAAAGTAACTCGTTTGTATAATATGCCTAGTGTTTATCATTCATATTTTTTTAAACCCAGACTTGTTAAACAATACCGTTTAAGCAATTGAAAATAATAAGAGACAAAACATCACTATATGTTTACAATTAATTTCGATAAAATCAGACTGAAAATTATAAATATTGGACAAAAAGTGTGAAATTTTAGTATAAAAGGGCGTTCATGTAAGTTTTTATAATATGTTTTTATCAGTCTTTGAGTGATATTTCATCAAGAAAGTACTTTTCTTAAAAGGTGTAAAAACATGTTTCATCTTAAAATATTGCGTCAATCGGCCGTTGTGATTGGATGCATAATAATTTGATTGACAGTACTTGCTTTGTAACTGCGACCTTATCCGTTATCTAAAAAAATGGAAATATTTTAAAATTGAGAATTTTTTTGAAAAATCGAAGGGCCTACTCGGAAATCCGGAAAGAATCCGGACATTTTGATACCATATATGTGTCATTCGGTTCAGTAATTAAAAATCCTTTCTCTGGAAACCGTTCACTAAAAACTATTTTTTAGAATAGAGAGATTATTTCATAATAATTACATTTATTTACAGTTATTTTACCATTGTTTAGCCTATTTCTTAAATTCAACCATTCATTTACCGCTAGAAGTGATATTTTTTGTATCGGGTCATATTGACCCGAACACTACGTGCGTATAGTAAGTCGGAGCAGAACAGCAGGGTTAATTGTTATTTTATTTATTTTTTATTCCTTGTTTTGTTCTCTCCTTTTTTATAATTTAGACCCAATTTGTTATTTTAGTCAGAGGTATTACTTGATTCCTTTTAGCTCTGAAAAATTGTCAAAAATAACAAATCATGTCATACTCAGGTACAGTCCTTTTAGTTTTTATAAACCCTTTAATTAAATCTAGATGCCTTCTTAAAGTATATAGGATGTTATTTCATATATTTAGGAAATAATAATATGGAAAACTAAATTATTGAAGACCAGAAAAAGACAATGGAACAGCTCAAAATGTATAAATAGTTTTGCAAATTTTATCAAAATATATCTATCTTTGAAATACATTCATAGAATTTCAAGGAAAAGGTTAAAATAACACGTAGATATAGACGTATCTGAATTTAATCCCACCTATCTCTGAGACGTCTAGCCTGTTCCAGGAATGAAAAATGACAGATAAATACGTCTGGCGTATATAGGAGAAGTGTTTTCATTTACATTCAAAGAGGTTTCCATCCAATACTGTTCAATCTTCTCTATATAAGTTGTATAGGTTACTTGCTTCTACTCGAGACATTTGGAGACATTGATGCGAAATTCTCTGTCGCAAGATATTCTTATATCAGACAAGGAAAACGTTTTGAATTGTAATGTAAAACCGATAGATTTGAAAAAGAGGTCCATTCCAGTCAGAATATCTAGTACCTGCTTTTTAAAGAGTTTGCTTGAGTGTAAATAAAAAAAATACTCGTTTTGTTTTTTGTTTAGGGATGTAAATTAAAATCTAACCATTACAAATGTTAACTAAAACTTTGGTGTTATCCAATGAAATAAATTTTTAAAATTGAATCCATTGATAGCATGTATCTAAAAATACTCGTTTGATTGGTTTAGTTGAGTTTTATTACGGCCCCAATTATCAAGTATGCAATGCAGTTGCATATTTTAAGTTTTATTTAGTTGTACCACATTTATTTTCTATTAAAATTTTAGTTTTACAGTTACTGTACTGTAACATCACATTCTCAATCATGCATTTTAATCAATTTGCAATTTCATAGCTTTTAAAAATTAAATAAGTTTTAGATTCCTTCCCTTTGTTCAATTGAACTGCAGCTGCCTTTTGATTTAATTAAACTACCCCGAAATTCTTAAACACGCCATTTCTATCACAAACAATACCAAAAGTAACTCCAAATTTAAATTGATTGAAAACAGCACTTTATTAATGAAAGAATCTTTGCATCTGCTTTAATATTTATAACTATTGCAATATCTCCATCAAACAAGATAAACACAGTTTTTCTTCATTAACTAACGTTTCTCTGGGCAACAACATTCTTTTGCAATCGAAAGATGATTAAATAAAAAAAGAGAATAAAATCATCGACAAAAGAATAGGCTCGGGGGAAACACCATTCATAACCCTGCCAAACTTCGAGGATCACTAATAGTTATAAATGAGCACACCATAAGCGGGAAACTAATAAATTGTTGCGTCAAGATTAAACGAAGAATCTGGCAGCACCAACTCATAACCAAGTTGTTCTCATAAAGGAGTCTGCATGCTCAGCTGCTCAGAAACGCTGCCCTGGCAAAAGCCGCATGATCCATTTTTCTCTCTCTTCCTCGCCATTCAATAGTAATTCCAAGAACCGAGATCTGATAAAAGTTTTGCCAGGGAAAATATAAAAGATTCCCGGAGCTTCACTCTCAGATAAGGCTGTTTCGGTAGAACAACTATGAGGAGTCTAATGGTTGGATTTGGATTATGTGCTGAGATTGATGAAGACGGTGGGAGCTTTCAGATTAAGCTGATTTTTCGTTTAGGGAAGCGTTTGTTGGGTTGTGGTTCGGATGAGAAATAGTTTTTGGGACTTTTCTTTCTTGATGTGAGGGGTAAATGTTATTCTTTGAAATCCAAATACTTAATGTGTTTGATGGTTTGACTGAGAGGTTGATGTGCTTTTTAATTTCTTTTTTTATCTTTACACAGTCTATGATGAGAAAAAAAGGAAAAAATATAATTTTATTAAAATTTGTTTCAGATAGTTTCTAAAAATTTTCTTATTAAGACATATATACTAATTTATTGGCCATTACGTCATAGGGCAGAAAAAACTAGAACATGCACAGCTTAATCCTAAAGATTGTATGCTGTAAAGGAAGTAATAAAAACCAGTCAAGTAAAGCTATCCACCATTGCTCGATATGAACTTAGTATGGATGGATATATGAATTAACGACCATATTAATTATAAAAGCAGCCTTTTTTATTTTTCAAAGATAAAATTGTTTTTTAAAAATATTAAATTCGTAATAAAAAATAATCAGGGATATGCATCAACGATAGTAAAATAAAAATATTTGCTCATAATATCTTTGCTAATATTGGTATATAGTATATTATTTAAGCACATCCATTTAAGTACCATACATTAAATCCAAGCACTAGATTATGATTTTTACTTAGTTTTAATATTTTTTCCAAGTTAAGTTCTTAATTCAATTAGTTGTTTTCTTCCTTATGAGCTGATGGTTAGAACTATGAAAGGGATAGGTAAAATATTATCGGTTGTAATGTCTGTTTTTCTCTTCAGAGCACAAATCCAAGAGGACAAAAGCCTTCTCATCAAAGACGTCTTATCATCTGACGAAGGAATGTACATATGTGAAGCGGAAAATCCTGTAGGAATTATATCAGCATCTGTGACATTGACGGTTTATTGTAAGTTCAATTGAGATTCATTAGATGATAACATTTTTTATATTTGCATCCCATTATAAAGAGTTTAACGAGACAATTATATTCACTCGGAGGTAACTAAAATACATTATTAATTTCAAAACAATACATCTATATTTTTCGAACAAGGTACAAAAAATGCATTCTTATTGTCTTAAAAGAAATTTCAGTAAAAAAGACAGTATTTAATTTTGTTTTAAAAACATCCAAGTGAATTTATTAATTCATTTCCTGTCAGATATAATTTATCAACAAATGATATAATGTATTCAACAAGATAAACAAAATAAAGCTTTATGAACTATATCATCCGTTTACTATAACCTTAAAATTAATGCTTCCTATAATTCTTCTAAATTTTTATGCATTTTTTTGGTTGATCCGTTCTTGATAAACAAAACAAAAAGCAACACCTGTATCGATCCTAGCATGATGCAACAAAAAAAACACCCTCCAAAGCCCATATGTTCCTGTTATTTTCAAAACACACTCTTTTTCCTCTAACAAGAAGGGAAAAAAAGAACGATGTCCAATGTGTGATCACGTGTCTGTTCCGCAGCCCGGCCCATCTTTCTCAAAACGCCTCGGGACCAGAGAGTTGGTCTCAACGGAATTGCGAAGTTCGAATGTTCCGCAACAGGCAACCCTCCTCCTTCGGTGTTTTGGACGAAAGAGGGAAACCAGGTGAGTGCTCAGGCCCCTCCTCATTTGCTGCCGATCCCTCAGGGGTCTTCTATGGAAACCATTCACTGTAACCCTACTATACGGGTTATAGATTTTTCAGAAATTCCTAAAAAATAAAGGAAATATGGTTGTTTTTACATCAAAACTGCTTTTATTTTCTACATCCGATATAAAAATTTCATAGGTTCATTTTATTGTGTACAGTAGATTTTAAACTAAGGGTTTTTTTACTGGAGAATATCATCATTGTTGTATGACGCGTAAATAACTGGGTTAGTTGGATGCTGTATCATCATTTTATTAAGGTGGTTGCCTACCTATGGAGGCTTTTTTAATAATTAAAATGTTGACTAATTTGTGATTTATGCAATTAAATGCATCTAAAAACTATGAATAATACAAAAAATAATTAAATATTAATTTAAATTTTTATATTATTGAAGAATTTATGCATAAAAATCCCAATAAACCGCCTCTTTCTGCAAAACATCATAACTCAAATTTATATGAAGATATTTTTGTTTTGTAAACTTTATTATCCTCGAAAACACATATTTTAGGAGGCCTATATAATTCATACATAAAAATAGTATACTATTTTTATGTATGAATTATTTTATTATCAAAAGTTATAACAATAAACTTGAAAAATTAAAAAAACACACCAAAGTTCAGTAAAGTTTGAAGTTATACTATTCATAAAATAAAAAATATTACACCCACAGAGAAAAAAATAGTAGGACTCCTAAATCATATTATGTCAAGTATTGTGCCCAAGTTTTAACGAAATTCACTAGTAATATTTTGATTTATGTAGTTTTGCGGAGAAGGAAAATAGCAAAAAAGTGATTCTGAGAAAAACGCGAATTTCTTTACCTTTTCCTTAATAAAATGCCTTTTTAGTTTGAAGTAAAATTTCTGTAACTTTGGTCTGGGAAAGATAAAGACAAAATTTAAACTGACTTGGAAAGCTAAAAATGTGTTTTTTGAAATAAGATATTAATTTTTGTTTGAATTTTTGGTCCAAAACGGCATTTTTAGGTAGGCAACCACCTTAAAGAACTGTGCCTATTTTCAAATTAACGAAATTTCGAAGACCCTATAAAAAATAAAAATATATATTGATCTTAATATTAATCTTGATTAAAAAAATTCCCAATATTTAAAGAATGTCATCATCAATCGGTACTGACATCGACACCAGCACCTTTCCCAGAAACTATCAAAAATTGTATCCATATGACAATAAGCACATTTCGAGTTGACACCCTGGTTTTTTCTACTTTATTATCAGGAATTTTTCTGTTTGACTAGTACGTCATAGTACTAGTAATTCATACCCACCAGTAATTTTTGCATTTAATTTTATAGCCATTTGTTACAATTCGTAAAAATTAACAAAAATGGAGAAAGATACCGTGATGTTATTGGTTGACAAAATTAGATTCTTATCCTACCCTGTTGAGTTGCTAATAGTAATGCACTGACGAATATAGTTAAATACGGTCATGTTAACCTTTTACCTGCCGATGTTCCCAAATGGGAACATCATTTTAAGGAATTTTTACACCACTTAATTTTTCATGTAGGAATTTGATACTTGGTAGAAAGGAACTCAAAGATATGAATTTATTTTACATGCAAAAGTTTTTCACGTGCAATTTAATCCTTTTTGTAGAATTTACATCAAAATTAGAGATTTTTGGCTCTTCCAAAAGTTGCACAAGTATCAACTTGCGAAAAATTTAAATAAATTTAGTTTTAAATAATTTTGCTGTGTTTAGGTAGCTTAAGTACACATCTTCCCATTTGGATTGACAGAATAGCTTCATATTTTAATTTTGGAGAGTAATTATCAATACAACGTATATGTTCCCAAATGGGAACATCGGTGTTTGGGGTATAGTATTTGAGGGGATTTTTATAACATGCAAAAATTCAAGTTATTTCCAATTTTCTTTAATTTTTTGAACATTTCATGTCTCAAAGGATCTAAACATGTTAAGAATTATGTTTTAAATTCAAAAATTTGTAATTTTTATTTTTTCACCTGATTTATGGAGAAATATATTCTAAATCTTTATAGTAAATTCTTACACTTGTATATTTTTCTAACTCCCAGATCGATTAATATTCAGTAATTATCAATGGGGGTTATACAAAGAGCATATTTGGAGTGCTTCTGAGGATTTGCGTATATATTTTTGTTCAAGAACTTTTTTTAATAGAAATTTTAGAAATAAAATTGAAGAATTTTGAAAATACGGAAAAGTGCGTACATCTAAAAACACTCTTCTAACTTAAGTTGGATGTAAGATTATATGTGCTTCAGTTCGGAATCTTCCATGAGAAACACAGCTTTAATAAATCAATGGAGATAATTATGATTATTAATTTTGAAAGCTAATTAGATTTTAATGCAATTAGTGGATTTTATGCTAGATATCCGTATAGAACCGTAATTAACACTAATTTTTCTCACAGAAACGTAATTGTTTAGCTTTGAAGAGCATGAGAACACTCTTTTGTATTTTTTACAACAAAATATTACCCATAGTGCAAGAAAAATTTACAGAAAAGCTTTGCGTACGTAATAAACATGTCAATTTTTTCAGATTAAAATTTATAAAATGTTACTAAATCGTTCAAGTATGGATAATAAAAATGAAAAATCGTCCACAATCATAAAAATGTTCATAATTATTGAGTGGAAACCTATTTAAATCATTTTATTTGAATTAATTGTAAAATATGTCCCCTTTGGAAATCCCCCTAAAAACTTCACCCCAAACGCCAATGTTTCCAAATGGGAACATCCTCAAAATCATAATTAGGAATTTTTTTCCGCCAAAAAATGACTAGAATGGTTTTAGTAATGATGAAACTAGCCATTTAAGTCAAAAATCAGAACCATTAATTCGAAATTTGAATTGCGGCGTTTAAAAGGTTAAGAAAACGATAAATATATTTATTTAAACGCACTCTTTATTAATCAAATTTATCTCTTAACAAACTTCTTTAAAATGTTACACAAGCACTCACTTAACCTGGAAGTTATTTCGCCCATCAGCTCATATCACCCTTTCTTAATAAAAGCACACTCTGCAAATTTGATTACGTAGTTAACCAGAATACATATCCGTTTACTTTCAAGTAAAACCCACTGGAAGCTCATTTAACGTACTTCTCGGGGTACTTTTAAAAAAAGAAAAACGAAACACCCTTCACACAATTTCTCAGATTATTTAGGGCGATGTCTGCTAACTGTTTAACTTAATGGAACCTGAAAATTTTCTTACTCTGCAGATACTACATACTTCAGATCTTGGACTAAATCCAGCTTTAGAAAGGGGTTTGATGTAAACTCTGCAGAACTGAAAAGATTAATTTTATAATGGAATTTGGTGATGTACGAGGTACAGAGAGGGCACCGTTCTTTATTGTTTTGTGGTCGATAGAAGCGTTTTTGGAGAGTAGGTGTTCAGGAAGGATGTAATTATAGGATCTAGTTTAATGAAGTAATGTTTTTGGTAAAAAAATTTTGAGATCACAAAGGGTAATAAAAACTTGAGTAAAAAAAGGGAGAAGCATTCAAGGATATTTAGATTAATCATTTGCTGAGTTCATTTATAACGCAGAGGTCTACCGAGCCACGCCTATCGCAGAATAAATTATCTTGTTAAAATAGCATGTTTAAATTTATACGATGGTGTGTTTGTGGCTTATACTAGAGCTTCCTCGTGTCATTCTACTTTATAATTACTCTATAATTTTAATAGTTATACTTTTTTATACTGATTAGCCCCTTTTTGTGGAGAACTGATTTTCATTATCTTAAATGTCACCATCAGCATGTGTAATTAATAGTAGGTAGTTTTAGGTATTATGTTAAGTAGAGTTAATTGTGGTTTTGCAGTTTATGCGGATCATGCCAAGTATAACATTGGCATTTAAGCCAAAAGAGTATACCCTCACCTCATATAAAATCTCAAGCCATATTTAAATTATATAAAGAAAAATATAATGCTTTCCAAATTGATTTTTTTAAGTTTTTAATCATAGCTTTATTTTAATTTTTTTAATTTCATCCAAGTAGTTGAATAATAAATTTTGCGTTTCAATAATACAGGCTCCTTATAAACTACTCTTTCAGGTTCTTATGTTTCCGGAGCGATCATACGGTCGTTTCTCGGTGTCCAGAGAGGGAATGTTAGTGATATCAGGGGTCATGAAAGAAGACAAGGGATACTACATTTGCTCGGTACTCTCAGGAGTAGGATCCACAATGGCGAAGGCATATTTAGAAGTGACTGGTAAGTCTAAAATAGAGTACAATCCACCACTATATATCTTCTATAAAGCTTCTTCCATTACTTTTAATCTACATTTAAAGTTAAAAAAATTCTAAATTTGTGTTTTCTTAGCTGTTGGAGATCTCCCCCCTCCCATCATCCTTCTCGGTCCAGCCAATCAGACCCTGCCTTTGAACACGAAAGTGACGTTACCGTGCGAAGCTTCTGGAACGCCTACGCCAACTATTAGGTGGTTAGTGAACACCGCACCTCTTAATAGTAATCCAAGGTTCAAGGTTTTGGATTCAGGATCCCTCAAAATAGACAGTGAGTACATTGAACTTCAGAACTTAGCCATGAAATAGTTTAGTACACTTTTTTTAGTTTTTTAATAGTTTTTTTGACGAACATTTTTTAATCAACCCCCTTTTAACATCTTATTACAGACTTTTCTACTAAAAACAACAGCCTGTTATATATTTTGATTTATGTCGGCTAGATTTTTTGAGCAGCTAGATAATTCATGTTGTACAAGAATTTTTGAAAGTGTAACTCACCTTTGAAAATGCAACACCACCATAAAAAAACCTTCCCCCAAATTTTCTTTGAGTTGCTTTCAGGATGTCATCTTAAGCGTTTAAACTTAACTCTAAGCTTGACAATAATATCTGTTCTGCATTAGTTTACATTAAAAGCAACTAGAAGGGATAAAAAAATAATGTGATTTATCTGTTTCCTAGATCTTACAACAACTGATTCCGGCTTATACACGTGCACAGCCTCCAGTGAAAGTGGAGAGACCTCGTGGAGTGCTTCTTTGTCAGTAGAATGTAAGTATAAAAATTATTTTGGGACCACACTACTATAAGACTTACTCAAAGATACCATTACTTTTGACTCAAGCACATCATTCAATACGATGTGAATGACATTTTGTAGACCAGGGGTTTCCAACTGGTGGCCCACCAGGTCATGCTGCCGCGGAGTCAGGTTGTGCTGCCCGCGGAGCTCCCTGAACCCCCCCCCCCTAATTGTAGCTTCAGAACATTTTTTAGCATACTAAAATTTAAAACATTTTTTGGGGATGGACCCCCGAACTCCCTTATTTTATTTACTTATTAGCATATGGCTTTGGTTGTTGTTGTTGTTGCTAATCCTAATTGGTCTAATAAAAATTAGACCAATTCCAGGAATCCATGAATTTTCAAGAAGTCAAGAAATAAAATTCTGTTAGAAAGAACCTCGTCTAGTTTAAAATTGGTACAGATTAAAATATGCTCAGGTGATGCCTGGGCAGCTCTGCCTTTCGTGCAAAGATGGCTTTGGTAGTTTTCTATGGTGACAAGTTAAAAGTTTGATATTTGAAGAGTTATGTTTATACCCTGAAATACTCCCTGAGCGGGGTAATAAGGCTTTCAACCTTTATCAAGAGAGGGGACAAAATAGAGTACCCAAAAATTAGGTGAAGCACTATTTTTAGGGAACTTACCAAACATTTTCTTGAGGAAGATATCCCTTTTAAGTATTGTAAGTTGTATTAGTGTAAAAAATTTGCATATCCTCTTAATTTTTTTAAAATACAGTAGTACCTTCATAAAATATAAATAACCTTTGACCCTCTTTCGCTGGAAAAGTTCAATATTGAAGAATCTCCTCCAAAAATTATCCTGTATAAAAAGGAGAAATACTACTTTGCGGCCCGCCACTTGACTTATGATTTTGATTGCAGCCCTCGAGTACTTAGAAGTTGGAAACCTCTGTTGTAGACTATATTTTGAGCGTTTTCATCAATCCTTTTTTGTAACCCATTTTTCACTTTGGAATGAGATAGATTCAAAAGGAGAAAATAGTGTGGAAAATTAAAAGGATAAACGGGGGAGTAAAAGAGCGACATAGAAGTAGGAGGAATGAAAAATTGTGAGAGAAAGTAGAGAATAAATGAGGAAAATAGAACAAGCGAAGATAATTCAATAATTTTAATAATAACTAATTTTGGAACCATGCACCTTTTGAAGAAATTATTTTCAAAAAAAGGATGCAAATACTAAATGAGAATAAAAACTTCCAAAACATTTTAGCGTGGTAGCTGAGGATGAAAAAAATAGTAACTGTAGAAGATTTGTATGTTGGGGTGTGATACCACATCGTTGTGTCTAGCACTACCACACCAAATATTGAAATATTTCGAATAGTTTCCTAAAACTTCCAATTTTCAAACGTAAATTAAGTATAATCTGAGGGGTGACTGTATTGAATTGTTTGAAACTGAGTGAGTTTCATACCATGATGATAACATTGATTTACTCAAACTATAAACTGTTATATCTCTCAGTGTAGTAATTTACGAAAGTATATCTTCTCATTTCCTTTTGCAGCCCCTCGCAACCCGAACGCGATCTTCCACCGCGCCCCCGACCCCTCTACCTTCCCGAAGCCCCCTGGCCAGCCGACCGCCCTCAACGTGACCGAGACGTCTGTCACCCTGCACTGGCAGCGAAGCACCAACATGGGCACCTCTCCACTCATAGGATACAGAGGTAAGGTTCATTGTAAAGTACTACATTGGTTTCGTAATCACAACAGAACTCTCCTCAGAGTGTCCACTCTAGGAGAATATGGTAACCATAGCAACCGAACGACATCTAAAGAAATCAAGAATTATCAAGTGACCTAAGACATTATTTATCAGTACATTATTTGTTTTTTTACAAGAAAGAAATTTAATGTTAATGGTTCACAGTGTTAAAATTAAAGTTATTAAATTTATTCAAAATTGCTGTTGTATTGGGCGTATTTAAGGAGGTACATGGCACCAATGTCCCCACAAACATTTTTAAGGATGTTCAGTTGATAGTAAACTCTACAGAGTCTCTAGATTGTGACCCTCAGATTCCTCCTTTCCAGAAAACTTTTCCGCACTATTACGTCATCAAAATCGAAAAAAAGTTTTTTTCGATACACCCTAATCGGCATATACTCAGGAAAGCTACCGCTCAATTGCGTTGTCATGTTAATTAGCAAAGTACGCGATTCAAACAAGGTTCCTGTTCTCCTATGTAGGCTCTTTAAACTAATTACTCGCCTGGTAATAATTATAGTATTTTCTTCATACAACTCTAACCGCTGTTTCTTCTCTTCCCAGTGGAGTACTACAGCAGCGACCTGCAGAGCGGCTGGGTGGTAAGCGCCCACCACGTGGGGAGCGAGTCGCACGTGGTGCACAACCTGCGCCCCGACACGCACTACCAGTTCCTGGTGCGCGCCGAGAACTCGCACGGCCTTGGCCTACCTAGCCCCAGTAGCAAGATCATCAAGACACTAGGTATACCCTGTTGCTTTAGATCGTAAAGTTTGTTTTGCTGCATACTGTCTCTTTTAAAGGAAAAAGCAGTTTTACAGGAACAAGTGTAGTGTAAGAAAAACAACATATGCGTATCTGCATAGCACAGTGGTCGGCAACCTTTTGAAACGGAAGAGCCGAAAATTCAAAATTACAACGTCCCAGTTTTGAAAGAGCCACTTATTTTTTTTTCAATTTTATAGTATTTGCTTACATATTTGATTTTAGTTGGGGAGGTTGACTCAACTTTTTTTCTGGGGTACCTCCTTTTAGTACCTTTTTAAGTACCTCCTATCAAAATTTTGTGAACAATGTGAATTTCAAGAAGAGTTGGAGGGTTTGGGGTCCTCCCTCAGAAATTATTTTTGAAATTTCCCCTTTAATATAGCGTTTTAGCTCATTTTTAGACCTTCTTGGATTGCACTCTATGAGCAACGCTCATTATTTAAGTGACGGAATTTTCAAGGAAAAATAGTAAAAGCGTAGTAGGAACACCAAAATTTCGAGGGGTGTGGGGTCCTACTTCAGAAAAATTTTGGAAATTTGTCAATCATACGTCACAGAATTTTCAAGGACAAAAAGCACAGATTTTATTCCAAAATTTTAAGGGGTGTTTGGTGTTTCTCCCCCAGAAACTGTTTGGAGTTTTACTTTTAAACCTTTACCTTTTTTACCCTTAAAAGTAGTGTTTTGACTCATCTTGAAAACTTTGGGTTACACATGGGTTACATGTGTTTGTACACCCTTACAACTTTGGGTTACACAACCTTTTGAGTCACATTGATTTGATAAGGTAATTAAAAATAAATTTTCTGATTTTTAATGGTTTTGATGATAAATTATAAATTGCTTCGTATGGAACTGGAGAGCCGCAACTTTACATCGAAAGAGCCGCATGCGGCTCGCGAGCCGCAGGTTGCCGACCCCTGCATAGCAGACACTAAATTGAAATTAGCATATGAGTTACCCAGGGGTCATAGGCCCATACGGTTAAAATATTTAACGATTTTTCATATTTATTGTTGAATGTTTATGGGGTATGACTTTTTATAAGATACCTAGTTAAATGGGACTTGGTAACCAGAGGTTTTTTGGGGTGTTGTTTAAGAATATTTAAAAAAGAGCACATTGCGTTGTGAGGAACTTTATTAAATTAACTTTATTATTATAACTTTTATTTATTATTATGATTAAAACTTTTATTAGTTTTCAAAAATTTACTAAAGAATATAAAATAACCCTTAAATCATCCACCTAACTAACCTCTACCGTTCACTCATAAGACACTAATTTTTTTTCGCGGCCTGTAAAGCGTCTAATTAAGCAGATGCTAAGTAATGATTAAATACCATTAGTTGACAGTTAAGCACTAGGAATCAACAGCATTTTTTTTTCGTTTTAAACAATTTCATTTTAACATTTTAAAATTCTTAACTAACGTATAATATTGATACAAACACAATATTTGTTCAATTTCAATAGTATCTGCATAGTAATTCAAATTTGCTGTTTTGATATCTTA
The DNA here is from genome assembly GCA_024610705.1 of Tetragnatha versicolor. Taxonomy (NCBI): domain Eukaryota; kingdom Metazoa; phylum Arthropoda; class Arachnida; order Araneae; family Tetragnathidae; genus Tetragnatha; species Tetragnatha versicolor. The sequence continues at coordinate 61,112,709 of JANDEH010000005.1, forward strand.
ACAAAATTGGAAATCTTACATAAAAGCATACATCTTCAGGTCTTCCAGCCCACCTCCTTTCCGACTACGACCTTGAAGAAGCCCGAGTGCAACTGAGTCACATCGCCGTCGAACTACAGGACATCAGAGCCATCAGCTCAACAGCAGTCAAACTGTTCTGGAAGGTAACTACTTTTAAGTACAACTAGCTGTGATTTACTATAAGCCCAGTATTATATTATAATTCCCAACCAGTGGTCAACAGACCATGATCAATCCGTAGATTCGAAGCAAAAGAAGTTCCCATTAAATAGAATATTTAATAGATGTCTGCTTTGAACGGGAGGAGGTAGATTCCATCTTGCAATTCTGGTAGCCTTTCAGCTTTTAAATTTGTGGCGATGACATTCACCAAATTAAATTAGCTATATTTTCCCTATACTAGAATTAATGTGATTCAATAGTTCTTAAATAAATAGAAAACTTTATTAGGGGAGCTGGGAAAATAACTTATACGTTGGAGAAACGTTTTTACTACTTTGCTGTGAAAAACTACTATACTTCACAGTAACGTTTTCTGAACACAGTAGGTCACTACGCGGAACGAGAAAGTGAATAAACACAAAGCCTGTTGGGCTGATAGGAGGAATTTCGATACGTTAATCGTGATAAAAAGGCACTATTTATACATGGGTTTAACGAAATAATCATATTTTAAAATTGACGTTCTTTGTTTCACTCGAAATTCAGACACCGCGATGGGAACTCTTTTGTTTGTTAGTGACGTAGTAGGTTCAACTTAAGTTGCTGTCTAGTATACATCGAATTATAAACACAGCTAAAGTATTGTTAGTTTTAATTATTTACAGTGTATCTGGGATAACTCGAACGGCTCTAATTCAAAATTGTAGGTATCTGAAACATTTCTTTTGGTCTTTTGAATTTTAAATAAAATACTAGCTGTTACAACCCGGCAAAGCCGGGTTTTACAGCTAGCCTTCTTTGGCGCAGAAGCGAGATTCGCTCATTACTTCGTGTTCGTGTTTATTCATCCCCTATCATAAAATATGCAGTTTTAATTCATTATTAGGGGGGATTATTATTAGGGGGAAAGGGGTTTTGTCTCCGATTTCCCATGACATTGTCACAAATTTATTACATAGAAATAATTGTCATTTAATTTTGACCGGTCGTCAGCCCAATCCACAGAACCGGATCTGTACAAACTTGTTCCTAAATGAAATCTTACTACCCCTATATAAACCCATTTTAAGTGGCCTCCTCCCAAAACGTTCCACTTTAAATTATAGATTTTTATTTCTCTCATTGTTTGAAGTTAAATGTTTATCCCCTTCAGTGTAAAGGTAAGAAGAAATACTTCAATCGAACATGTACCTTAATTTTTTTATAAATTCAATACGGCTCTATAAAATCCGTTGGCATAAATCTAGTGAACCGTCAAAACTTTGAAGTTTAATTTTAAAGTAGATTTTCTTCACGCTCAGGACGTTTTGCTTGTGTTGGTAAAAATATTAACTGAAAACAATGAGGCAAATTGAAATAAATTTACAATTAAAAAATGGAATGCTTTGGAGGAATGAGACCTAAAACTGGCTCATCTAGGGGTGGAAAGCTTTCTTTTAGACCGAGTTTGTCCAAATCGGTTCGGGGGTTCGGGCTGGCGGCCGGCCGAAAGGAAGCTCTCCATAGACTTAACATGGGAGCAAAACGAAAAGAACGTATAATTTTAAAATGGAATGTTTTGGAGAAATGCGACCTAAAACTGGCTCATCTAGAGGTGGAAAACTTTCTTTTAATATCGAGTTTGTTCAAATCGGTTCAGGGGTTCGGCCTGGCGGCCGGCGGAACGGAACCTCTCCATAGAGTTAACATTAGAGAAAAGTGAAAAGAACGCATAATTTTAAAATGGAAGGTTTTGCAGGAATTACATCTAAATATGGCTCATCTAGGGGCGGAAAGCTTTCGTTTAAGACCAAGTTTGTCCAAATCGGTTCGGTAGTTCGGACTGGGGGCCGGCGGAAAGCTCCCTCATAGAGTTAACATTAGAGAAAAGTGAAAAGAACGCATAATTTTAAAATGGAAGGTTTTGGAGAAACGCGACCTAAAATGGGCTCATCTAGGGGTGAAAAGCTTTCGATAGAAACCGAGTTTGTCCAAATCGGTTTGGAGGTTCAGCCTGGCGGCCGGCCGAAAGAAAAACCCAATTATTTTAATATATAAGACTAGCTGTTACAACCCGGCAAAGGCGGGTTTTACAGCTAGCCTTCTTTGGAGCTGAAGCGAGATTCGTTCGTTACTACCTTTACGAATTTATTCATTCCCTATCATTAAATATACAGTTTTAATACATTATCTTCGAAAGGGGTTCTGTCTCCAATTTCACATGGCATTGTCACAAATTTATTACATTGAAGTAATTGTCATTTTATTTTGACCGGTCGTCAGCCCAATCCACCGAACCGGATCTGTACAAACTTGTTCTTAAATGAAATCTTACCACCCCGATATAAACCCATTTTAAGTGTCCTAAAACCTTCCACTTTAAATTATTATTTGATTTTTATATGTCTCATTGTTTGAAGTTAAATGTTTATCCCCTTCTGTGTAAAAGGAAAGAAGAAATTCTCCAATCAAACATGTACCATAATTTTTTATAAATTCAATACGGCTCTAGTATCCCGTTGGGATAAATCTAGTGAACCGTCAAAACTTTGAAATTTAATTTCAATGTAGATTTTCTTCACGCTCTTTCAAGGACGTTTTGCCTGTGTTGGTAAAAATATTGACTAAAAACAATGAGGCAAATTGAAATCAATTTGTAATTAAAAAATGGAATGCTTTGGAGGAATGAGACCTAAAACTGGCTCATTTAGGGGTGGAAAGCTTTCTTTCAAGACCGAGTTTGTCCAAATCGGTTCGGGGGTTCGGGCTGGCGGCCGGCCGAAAGGAACCTCTCCATAGAGTTAAGATTAGAGCAAAACGAAAAGAACGCATAGTTTTAAAATGGAAGGTTTTGGAGGAATGCAACCTAAAACTGGCTCATCTAGGGGTGGAAAGCTTTCTTTTAAGACCAATATTGCCCAAATCGGTTCAGGGGTTCGGGCTGGCGGCTGGCCGAAAGGAAGCTCCCCATTGACTTAACATCACAGCAAAACGAAAAGAACGCATAATTTTAAAATGGAACGTTTTGGAGGAATAACACCTAAATATGGCTCATCTAGGGGTAGAAGCCTTTCGTTTAAGACCGAGTTTGTCCAAATCGGTTCGGTGGTTCGGACTGGGGGCCGGCAAAAATTTCCTCCATAGAGTTAACATTAGAGAAAAGTGAAAAGAACGCATAATTTTAAAATGGAAGGTTTTGGAGAAACGCGACCTAAAATGGGCTCATCTAGGGGTGGAAAGCTTTCGATCAAGGCTGAGTTTGTTCAAATCGGTTCAGGGGTTCGGCCTGGCGGAACGGAACCTCTCCATAGAGTTAACATTACAGAAAAGTGAAAAGAACGTACAATTTTAAAATGGAAGGTTTTGGAGGAACGCGACCTAAAATGGGCTCATCTAGGGGTGGAAAGCTTTCGATAGAGACCGAGTTTGTCCAAATCGGTCCAGGGGTTCGGCCTGGCGGCCGGCCGAAAGAAAAACCCAATTATTTTAATATATAAGATTATTATTTTTTAATCCGAAGTTTCGGATAATTAGAACGTTCTTGGACATCCCCTCAACTTTGCTCTATCTAAGTGTTCCTTTTTTTTCTTTTGGCCTTTCACCTTAAAATTTAAACGGGGAGGGACGTCCTGAAGTAAGAGGTGTTAATTTGCACACTTCTACGAGTTGAAAATGTTCGGAAACACCTTCTTTCTTTCTTTGTTGTAGATCCAGGGCGCGGAAGAGCACGTGGAAGGGTTCTACATCCGGTTCCGCGACCTGAGCTCCGGCTCGCAGAAGTATAACATGGTGACGGTGCTGAACGGGGGTGCATCCTCCTACGTGCTCACTGACCTCCGCAAGTACACCAAGTACGAGTTCTTCCTGGTGCCCTTCTACAAGAGCGTCGAAGGACCCCCGAGCAACTCACAGAGCGCGCAGACGCTAGAAGACGGTGGGTGTTTTTATTATGTTACTCCCTTCTATCTTTCTTTCATAGAATGAGGTATTTGCATTAGTGACGGATTTGCTTTGCTTGATTTTATACTTTTTCGATACATTATGGTCTAAAACTCCCAAATTTCTGATTTTTAACTTCAAAAATGTGTCTTAAATAATTTAAAATTCAATTTTATTTTTGCCAAAACGTCAGAAAAGTCACGTTATCAGAAAACGGGCTTCTATTGGATGAGACGTCACAGCGCATGAAAACCATTGTGTTTTCTGTTATCACGTGATCAGAAAACGGGCTCCTATTGGATGTGACCTCACAGCGCATGATTTGGGATTCGAAAGTATTTTCGCGCCCAAACAAAAAACGAAATTTCAAAAATTTATATCTCAGAAACTAGGCTACGGAAATACTTGCTGTAAACGTCATTCTTCATGGTTTTTTATCTACTATTTTAATAAAATTTAATCTCAAAACGTGAGAATACCTCATTTAGAAAGGTATACGTAAGAATGGGATACGTTCAAAATCCGCGTTTTAGTTAATCGAAGGAATTGTGAAAATAATAAAATTTTTATTCTCTCATATTCATCTATTTTTATTAGTAGTTCAGGTTTTCTGTAGAATAAGAAACTTCCTCTGGAACAAATACGTTGTTTTGACTTAGGTGAAAAAAGTTGCTATATTTATCTCCTTCTTTAAACGTACAGTCGGGTAAAAATGGTAAATAATAAGAACAATTTGTTTTAGTTATTTTAAAGCTTAAATATTGTAAAAAAACGAAAGTATAAATGAAACTAAACTGCGAAATAAAATGTTATTTTTATAAATGTCAATGAAATAAACCGTCCATTGCATATGGAAATAAAATTATGTTTGCCTAATTTATGAAAAAAAATGAGAAAATGAAAAGGTAAAGGTAACAAGTCAAACACAAAAAATATATGTGGTGAATGGGAATGAAGTATCAAATGGATAAAAAATTCACAATTTCATTTTCTTGTAGTTTTTGTTGAATCTTTCACTGTTGTTATTTATGTAAAGGGTCCTCTGATTTGCACTTATTCTAAATGTTAGTTTAAATTCATGTTAGGGGTTTTATTTATAAAAAGATGTCACATAATACTTCAAAATTAACTTATACTTCAATTTAGTTAATGAGAATTTATGTAAAGAGCGATGCTTAAAAATATTGATAACTATAGTTAAATAAACGCCTTGAAGTTTTATGTATAAAGAAATGCGTGTGATTAAGAAGACGGAGAAAAGCAATTCCTTACTCAAATATATTCATAACCGAAGCTATAGCTTTTTCTGAAATATAATTTTTGTAAACTCACTTAAAAAAGTTTAAAAAGAAGTATCTTGGAAGAGTTTTAAGTATTTTTAGTAACAAAAAACTAAATTATTTTTTTAGACATTGCTTAGTACTAAATCGTTAATTTCAGTAAAAGTTATTATTTGCAGTGATAAATGTCAAATACTACTTCGAATATTTTTATAAATTCTAGTTCTTAAATCCACATATGTATAAGAAAATAATAAAATCCTTCGTGCAAGACTGGGATATTTTTAAAAAGGCAATGGTAAGAGGATCAAAGTATCCCCGAAACATTGTACAATTTTAAAATATTTTATGTGAAAAATAAAACCGTTGCCTTTTTAAAAAATACCACATATGTATACCCCACCCTACTCTTTCATTAAATTATTGATTGTAATAATTTAGGTATTCCAATATCTTAAAATGCTCATTTAACAGAAATGTCTTTAATATCATTGAAAAGTAATGCATCTTATTCCATCCCAATTATTCAAATAAAATTATTAATACAAATAAAACTAAAGAACACACGCTCTGTAATTGGTTTTAACAAGCTAAAATCATTATAATTGAGTGTAAATGATCGCTTTTGGAAATGACACTTTGAACGATGGAATAAATTGCCTTGACATTGATGGATTTGCCTATTTAAATGAGTTTTGATCGCTCCACTCTATTGCAGGAGGCTCAGATTTTTTAAATAAAATTTTAAACTTATAATGTATCCACTAAATTTTTTCCAGGAAATAATAACCAGTTTGTGTTTGAAGGTTTTTTAGCCACATATTTTTCTTTGAGTAACTTTTGGTTTTATTTTTCTTCAATTAGAGCCGATTTCGGAATTATAGTTGTTTCTCGATTACCCAAACATTTACGCATGGTTAGATAGTTTGAGTACAGTACACACAGGCTAGATATCATCACGTTTTCTTAAAGCGGAAATTTCAGACATACCAAAGAAAGTTCTGACTGATTACAATATTTTGTTACTATATTCAATAAATTAAAGGCTTAAAGCTTGCGAACAATCTTTAGGTAAAAATATTTTTACAAAATTAAATAAAGTTATTATAATTCAATTCAATAAAATTGATATTGAATTATTTAAATCATTAGTTAATGAGGCTGGTAAAAAAACTATTTAAATAGCTCATGAAAATTTAAAACCCTTACAATAGACTTTATGGATAGAAAGTTTAGGGTTTCTTTGAAAATGTGTCAAGAATAGTATATCCTTTTCAAAGTATACTTTTCCTAAACCTCAATAAATAAATCTATAATAAAAGGAAAATATATATTCAACTAAACCCTTTCAGCTTATTTTAAATTTTTTCTATCGAAACTTTCACAACCCCGAAATATCTATTTGTATTTTTCGCCAAACTTTGTGGAATGGAATTCTTCACTGAGCTCATTTTTCTAACGCCGAAATCCCGTTTGCAGTACCATCTGCGCCCCCTGACAATCTCCACGTCGAAATTCTGGATACGAACAGTGCCGCCATCTACTGGTCTTCTCCGCCACCACAACACATCAACGGAGGATTGAAAGGATTTCTGGTGAGTTTTTCAGATAAGATGGATTTAAGAGTTCTTTTTAAATACTTTTAGGGGAGAGGGGAAATGATGTTTAAAATGTTTTAGGATTTTCAAAGAAATTGTAATGAATCTTATGCATTTATCGTTTTGTAAATTTTTTAGTTAATGAAATTATTAAATAAATAAAAAACGCTTGTCCTTTCCAAGGTTTTTTTGTCCTTAAAATAAGAATGTAACGTAAAAACTTTATTTTCTTGAGTTTAAAATTAACATAAAATGTAAACAATATTAAATATTTTCTTTTTCTAATCTATATGTGTGTTTCAGGAATTTTATTTTTTAAAAATCACTTTCACTGATTTATATCATTTTTAACGTCACTGTATTTCCTTTAATTGAATAATTAATAATTAAATAATTGAATTAATAATTGAATAATTAATATAAGTCTATCTTGATAATTTACATTAGCATTAATTTTTTTTTATTTAAACAAACAAAAAGCTCCCCGTGCAACACAATGTATAGCACGGGGCTTAGAGGAGTAAGTAGTTAAAACTTAACAAGAAAAACACCAGAATACACATAAAATAAAACAAAACTAAAAATAATAATAAATAAATAAAATTTACATTTTCAAATTTTGAGAAGGTAACTAAAAATAATTAATAAATAAATAAATAAAGTTTAAATTTTGAAATTTTGAGAAGGTAACTAAAATAATAATTCAACATAAATAAATAAAGTTTAAATTTTGAGAAGATAAAAGCATTAAATTGTGATTAAAAATATTTACAAATTAAAATATGAATATTTAATTTTGCGACTTGTTTGTTTAGTTGATCCCCCCAAAGGGGGGATGGGCTACAAACAATAACAATAATATTTATGAAAGGGTCATTCCCATTATACGTCATGTCTATGTATAGTAGGGTGTATCGAAAAAAACTTTTTTTCGAGTTTGATGACGTAATAGCGCGGAAAAGTTGTCTAAGGTGCCAGAGAGTACCTGTGAATTTTTTCAGAATTTTTGGATAATTTCTTAATGTGCCACATTGGCCCTGAAGTTCCCCATGTTAATCCAATGGGGCGCGCCGCCAAAAAGGCCGAAAATCGGTTTTTCGCCCCTCATTTCTACCCTAATCACACGACGAATGTCTCGTCTCGAGTTATGGACTCTATATGATGTATGCTACCCGAAAAAACTTGAATAATAACTTAAATCTCTATATTATGTTGATTGTGGGCTCTGATTTGAACGAGGAAATACGCAATTTTCGACGAAATTTGAGCATACTAAAAAACGTAATATAGATATTTAGGCTATTATTCAAGTTTTATCGGATAGCATACATCATATAGAGTCCATAACTCGAGACGAGACATTCGTCGTGTGATTAGGGTAGAAATGAGGGGCGAAAAACTGATTTTCAGCCTTTTTGGCGGCGCGCCCCATTGGATTAACATGGGGAACTTCAGGGCCAATGTGGCACATTAAGAAATTATCCAAAAATTCTGAAAAAATTCACAGGTACTCTCTGGCACCTTAGACAACTTTTCCGCACTATTACGTCATCAAAATCGAAAAAAAGTTTTTTTCGATACACCCTAATGTATAGGGTACATGTCATACCCATTTATACGTAGTTTTAAATTTGTTGCTGTCCGCAATTTATGTTTTCACACACACAGTTCTAAAAACATCTTGGTGAAAAAAGATTATCATGATTAAGAAAAAAGATTATCATTATGATTAAAAAAAGATTATCATGATTAAGAAGTTAACATCCCAAGATGAATATTGTTACCTAATTTTTTTCTATAACTTTAAGGATTACCTCAAAGAGACCTTAATTAATAAAGGATTTATATATTTTTTACTGACTTTTTTATTTCCTCATCAAAAATATATATAAAACCAAAAAAAATTATATCGCATTTTACGAACGCACAATTTCTCCAAACCATCTAACGAATACCAGTTTTTCTTACTTAACGTCTAATTACCAAACAATCCATACATCCTTATCACCACTCTACTTGATGCAACAAGAACGACACACGGTCATAATATCCGTTACCTCCTCAGTTTCAATGTCTGTCCCGATGTTTTTTTTGTCAACGAAGACAATTGAATCTGAAGGACAATCTGCGACGAACACAAATCATCCATCAACAATACTTAATCTTCAGAGAGCACAATGACGCCCAATTTAACCCAAGAGTTTGTTCCATTAGGATAGCGGGCGGGGAAAAAACGTTCCATGAGCAAGCGATCTCCTTCATGGTTGAGGGAGTCTTATTGGCCCTAGTCTAGACTGCTCTGATTTATTGGGATAGAAGGGATTATAATTTACAGTTTTTTATTTATAGTTTTTGATGCAAGATGGATGTTGTGGTGGTCATTAACCTTATTAATTTTTTTCGTCTTTTTTTTTAAAGAGAATATATTGTTTTAAGACGTTGAATTAGAGTTTGTTGACACGCTTCAGATTGGTTAAGCAATGCATTAAATCTGAGTTAAACAATTGAATTGAGTTAATTGTAGTTCAGAAGTGTAAAGCTAGCATGAAGAATTAAATTGAAGATACGAAGACGCTGTGATATTACTTTGATATTCTTTGATTCTTCTTATTCTGATTCCCCTAAACACTGTCAAATTAACTAAAAACACTTCAATACTAGCAAATTTCTAAAAGAAAATTCCTTCTAGTAGCCCTTTTATCATAATTTCAAAACAATATATTTTAAACAAATAAGTAGTAGAAAGAAATTTATCCTAAAAACATTTAAAAAAACAATTTAAAACCATTTATTTTTCTGTATAATATTTATTCCATTTTCGGTGATTCATGGTCGTGGTGGTTGAAGTTTAATAAAGCGAGAAAACTTTCATTATTTCATTTTTTTGAATGTTATTGTTTTCTTTAACTTGATAAATGTTACGGAAAATTGATTTTTGGTATAAAAACTTCATGTCTGAGTGAATACAGTTCAATTCTAAATTCGTGTTTTAAGAATAACCCAACAGTGAATTCTATGTATACTTTTTACTATCCATATAAAGTTTATTTGCAGCTAAGACTTTTTTCTCTCTATATTAAAAAAAAGTAACAGTCACCGCCGCCGCCGCCGCCGCTGTTTCAGAAAATGATATTTTTGAACACTTTGAATTATCACTACGCAAAAACTATTTGAAGGAATATTATGAAATTTTGACCATTGATAGACAAATGTATGAGGGTCATTTCAGTTTCCAAACCTAATTAATTAGATAATTAGTTCTGGAGTTATTTAATGTCAAAGTCGAAATTTATTTTTTTCGGCTGCGAGTTCGCCCCCAGCAAAATCTATTTACAGCAGAAACATGATTTTTTGCAGACACATACTCTTAGGTATGAAGTTGTGCACCTCGTCGCCCTTTTTTCGAATTTCGAAGTATTTTGGGAGTAATTAAATTCTAAAGTTTCGAAATTTTTTACCCTTTTTCGGTTTTTTCGTTATAATAGAAAAACTAATCACAGTAGAACTATGATATTTTAAACACGCATACAAATATTTTTTATAGAAAGATTGGCGTTTAATTTTTTAAAAAATTCGAATTAGTTTTAGAATTATTAAGATACCAAGTTTCAATTTTTTCTTCTCTTTCTGGTCGTTCACTAGAGAAACAGGCGATTATTTTTATGAGTCTGATTTCTTATTCCCGATGATTCACTAGATACAGACGTGCATTTTATAAATTTAAAAGCTTTTTAATGGCATGTTTTTTTTTCTCTAAGATGGTTGATGATAATTAGTAGACTTGCTGGATATTTTTGAAAACATTTCGGTTAAATTATTGGTAAACTAAAAAGGAATATTTTAGTAACAGTTTTATTTTGATATTTTTGTAGTTATGGTCCGCATTAAGTTATTGGTAAGTTAGAGAGATAAAAGGTTTCGATTTTAAAGGATCATTAACTAAGCAGACAAGTTCCAGGTTTTACTGGATAGTTGAGATGAAACAAGCGAGCTCTGCTCGCTAAGATCGCGAAGCGATCTTCATAGAACTGCGAAGCAGTTCCGGGGGTTGGTGAGCGATAGCGAGCAGGGGGCAGAGCCCCCTAGTTTATTAAAAGAACGCACTTTTTGCTGGTTTCGATGTGCCATTATAGAAGAGAGGAGGGTATTATGGAACAGCCTTTATATATTTAAGAATAACTCTATTGGTTTTTAATACAAATCCGACGTATCATTTTAAGTACATACTATAACTAATGACAATGAAGGGCCAATGGTCAAATAAATCAGCATTTATTTTTTTAATCAAAAAATGTACTTTAAGAAAAAGTTACAAATGGAGGGTAATATGAGACAGTCGGGTAATATGGAATAGTTGGATTTACAGCTATTGAAAACTAATTAGACCTTAGAGAACATAGTTAATCTTAACTATAAAAATTTAACAATTTACGTTCAAATAGTTTTGTTCATGAGTCTATTTACAATAGTCACAAACATAATCGTCTTTTTCTGATCCTTTGTTTATGGAATATTCCATAATACCCGACAGGCCATCTTGTACTGTGAACCCTTTTTCTGACCGATAAACATGGATTGCTAAAAAAACGACTGCAGTATAAGAAACTACTAATCATTTAGTGTACATTATGCTTAACAATAAAATCAAAGTATCATAGTTACTGGTAGGTTAAAAGGTTTGAACATTTACCGTCAAAAACTTTCGAAAATCCTTAAACACACTTTGTTTTGCTGCGACTGACCAGACAACAACAAGAAGCTTAACTCTTTGCGCACTGCATCATGGGGGATTTCTTAAGACTTTCGTGGCATTGCCAGGTGATGGCAACACGAGGGGGAGCAAAAACTCAGGTGTTCCATATTACCCGACTATTTCATAATACCCTCCTCTCCTCTAATATTAAAGTTGGTGGGACTTGTAAGTACCGTCAGTAGAAAAAGGGTTACGATACTTCCGAAGCCGTAAAAATTTAATGAATGTTATATCGAGTTCAAATGTTATTTGGTCGTTTTCCATTAGCTTCAAGTGTACGACAACGCGTCCAACCTTCATTCGAACATCACTACCAACAGTACGACGACGGCTGTAACCCTCAAGAATCTGACGGCCGGAGTGCACTACAAGGCGAAGGCGGAGGCCTTCACGCATGCAGGGATCGGACCTTCCACGTCTTTCGTCAGCATTCTCATAGGTAAGAAGAAATTTATGAAGATATACGCTGCTTGAGCTCAATAATCTCAGATACAGAGCGTTTTTCCAGCACCTTAAACCTCCTTTACCCATTCAGCTTTTATTCCAAGAAGCGCTATTTGCGCGAGATAAATGTTATGCCTTAGTGTTTTCTTTTTCACTACACTCTGCCCACAGAAACATCAAAATTAAATTAGTCTCATAAGGTATCAAATCTGAAAATTCTGTGTATTGTTAGTATTTTTTTTTATTTCATAATTAAAAAGGATTTTTCAAAACCTAATATCCAAAATTTGATAGCTGGAGTTTGATATCTGATCTGACACATCCAATTGTGAGTTTCAAATTATGAAAAAAAGGCTTATCATGTTGCCACATTAAAATTACATAAAAAGTAAATAAATAGAAATTTCTAAAAGTTTAGACTCATCTTTATTGATCATCTCAATGTAATTTAATCATTGACTCTCTACAAATGGTGTGGTACTATAAAGAAGGGTCGTTTTCACTTATCCGAATGCTCTGGAATACGGCGAAACTAATTAGACCAATCACGGAGAGACAAAGTGACTTCACATTACTTTCTCTGTAATTCAGTACCGCAATAGATCTTGATAAGATGAAACGGTCTTTAAAGTCCTAGACCGCTCTATTTGCCATAGAATCCTATGGTAAATTTGGGGCAGCTAGAACTAAAAAGGTTAATCATGTCTTCACGGAATTCTATAGAACAGAGATTCTCTTTGCAGACCCTCACCTGGTGCTGGCTGCTGATAGAGGGAGCGGGGGTCTTCCCCGCAGCCGGTCGCTGCAGTCGATGGTGCAGCAGCCCTGGTTCATCGCCGTTCTTGGTAGCTTCGTCTTCCTGCTGCTGTCCGTCTTCCTCGTCGCCGTCTTCTTCCGAAGGAGGCTCGCCTGGAAGAAGGCCCTCGGAGTGCAGATCAATGGTGAGGGAGCACTTTTTGATTTGACTATTGCTCTAAAAGTATTATTTGTATTGTAATTTGAAATCTAGAAATACTCTCTAACGTTCGAGTGATCTAGCCATATTCTTCCTGTTGTTGTTTACTGACATCAAGCTGTAAAAAAATTATATAAAATTTTTGTTATGTATTCAAAAGACACGATTGTATACTAACCAAGTAATTACGGGCTTTTGAAAATTTACAATAACAAAGTTTATGTTTTGTAGAATGTAATATAAATAAAGTAGAGTGAATTCTTTTCTACTGATTATTATATAAAACCTAACTACAATCGGTTCGGTTCCATTAAAGTTCCTCCTAAATATCACCAAGCTGTTTCGAACTCCTTATATTCAAATTTAAACTAATAATTTTTCTGATTTTTATGTATAAACTGAACAATTAATAATCTAACTAAACATTTTAATACACGAGTTTGTGTGAAATTATTAAGCATTATTTCTACTTTTTGGCGTTCAAAAGAGCATGGCGATATATAGCGGGAACGTTAACGGAATTGAACCGTACAGTTAAATTAACTTTTGTACTTAGTTTAAATATTTTTTGTTGCTTCAAAGGAAAATTACGTATTAAAATGTACTTCTTTATCTCTTTACAGTTCCCATTCACAAAACCGAGGGTATTAGGTGAGTACAATACATTCATATCTTTGAATCATAACATTTACCTTTTTTTTTCAACTAGAAAAATTTCAGAAGTATCCCTAAAATTTAAAGTTACAGGTATTATGTCAGAAGACTAGTGTTCATTTATTTACAACCTTTCGACTCAGAACAAAAGCTAGATTTTTCTCAAGGAAATGACAGAATTTTGGAACATCTTCGAAATTAAAAGTGTCGTCATTTTTAAGGGTACAAAAGGGTACTAAAAAACCTTCACAAATTGTAATTTCATCTGTAATTTTTCACCTCGTTAAAATTGTTAGATGAACTTCCTACCAACCACACACATTTCTGAAAATAATTTCTTTTGTTATACCTCATATTCATTTTGGTAAAAGCAAAAAATAATACCCTTAACGCTGGAACAAAACCTCCAGTCACAAATATTCCATTAACAACTAAAACCTCTTACCAATATTACCCCCAACCAACTGACCCACCGTTTTACTTTCAGAGGTGTCAACTCCTGCGAGACCCTGTGGATCAACCAAACCCTCAACTCTTCGCACGCGAGCAACTCACACACCCTGAGCGAATCCAAGCTGCTGGAAAAACCCGATTCCTCCATGGAGCACAACTACTACAGGTGGGTGGATGTGGTCTTATCTCTATCAGAGATCTAAGATAAAAAGGGATAGTCTCTCTCTCGCCTTTTTATCCCATTCACTGGTTTGTAAAAAGGGGAGACTACTGAACTCGGAATGGTTGCTGCTGTTGATGGGAAAGATGAACCCTGTAATTGGTGGTTAGGATGAATGGGAATTGGAAGTGATGTGTTTTCGGGTGAAGGACAGAAGGATGATTTAAGCTAAAATCTCCTATTTATTTGGCATTCCTTAGTCTACTTCTATGTCACAGAGAAGCATTTTGTTCATTACATTACAAGTCGAAATTCTGCAACTTTAACAACTTCAGAAAATGAGAAATACTACAATGAAAAACCTTTTTTTTCCGCTCAACTAACAAAACTCTAATGGATCTAATGAAATTTTTGATGTTGAACGTCATAAGGTTTACTCTTCAATTATAGCTTTCAATAGTCAAAGAGTAATTAAGGCCAATTCAAAATAATGTCAGGTGTCTAAATTAATTTAGTAAAGTTCTGTAGAAACTTTTAAAAGCATGTTTTTTATGGATAAAAAAGGATTATAAAGAAAAAAAATTTTTTTACCAGAACAGTATTTTAGAAACTTTTGTGTGGGCATCAGATAGTTAATATTAACCCTTTTGTTCTATTTTCCTGGCTTGCCAAAATCCCAGAAAATCAATTGTTTTCAATTGGATTTTTTCAGAAAAAAGTTTCATAAGAGAGAATCCTATGAAACCTTTTTTCTGAAATAATCCAATTATCCGAATGGGGCCCGGTCCCTATTGATTCGGATAAATGAAGTTCTACTGTATATTCAGAACAAGAAATATTTAAGTGCAGCTTACTTGAATTTCAGATCACTTGTGTATTTAGTTGAAATAAAGAACTTGTATCTCTCTTTTATAACCTAAAAACTTATCAATCTAATCTTTCTTTTTATGAATTGAATGTGCAATTATCTTAAAAAACCACTGTAAATATCCCTACTATATTTCTCTAACTGTTAAATAGTTTTATAATACTTCATTCAGGTACGCAAATAAAGAAACACACTTCAATTGCTGTAATGTTCTTTTTATACCAAATGTCTTCAATAAATCACTTGAGAATTACTTCGAATTTCTACTGTTTAATAATACACGAGTAAAACGCATTAGTCTCAAAGACACACCCATAATTATTGTAAGTTAATAGCCGTAATTAATACGATAAAAACATATTAACAGTCACTTTTGTATTATAGTGTTATTCTTTTTGGACAGCATCTTAATACAGAAACCTACATTTTTCTTTTATTTTTATGTGATTCAATTCATGCATTAACACATGTTAATGGGTGAATTTATATTAGAAGAAAACTTTGTGGGTAACGGACATAAACACTTCAATAAAGTTATTTTCAATGCTGCTGACAAAACTTGGACAAGGATATAAATTTTACACATTTTAGAAGTTTTTATATCAGTCAATATATCAAGGGTAAAATTAAAACTGCCATAAAAAACAGGTATTTTTATTCATAGTTAAGTATAAACTGTTATTGATTATGGTATCTGGCTTCTTTCGGAATCCCTGGTTGCCCTTCCTTAAACAGATTTTTCCCCTATTGTTTTTTAATGTTATTCCCTAGAAAAGAAATAAAGTTAGTACTTTTATCCATACAAATGGTCAAATCATTACTCATCGATATCTCAAAAACCATCATTATTAATATTATTATTAGAGCAGATAAATAAATTGCAGTATCGATTTTATCAAGAAATGCATACTAAATAACTTATGATTTAATAATTTTTTTAGTTAGTTTAAAACAAATATTTTTATACTTATGTTTGATACATATTATACCTTTCTTTTTAAAACATTTGAAACTTGACAACGTGTAACTTTAATTAAGATGTATTCCAGCATCTTCATTAAATACATTAAATTTTCATTAACTTTTTATTAAAAATGCAATAATCTCCACTTACCAGCTTTTAAACATTAAAAATCAATGCTGCCAATTACCTTCTCGTAAACTTAATTTACTTCCCTTAAACAAAAGTGTTGAAAATTTGCAACAATTTTCCTAACCTAATTACTCCCAACAACTTCATCCAATTTCAGTCATAAACGTCTGCACCGTAGTCATCAATTCGTCTCCTTTTTGACTCCTCTAACCCAAAAGCGTCGGTAAACACATCTTAATTGTGCGCTTCCGAACATGATTGAAAGGGCTGATGTGAAATCTTCTTTTCTTTCTTCACTTCACTCCTCAATGCATCATCATCATCGACGCATTCGGCAAGTTGGCCCTCTTTAAATGAAGTTATTTCGTGAGACATTTCTCTCATAATAAAAGCCGCGGTTGTTATTATGGATGGAAAATTTCGGTGGTGTCTTTATTTTACTCTTGAAGGGGAATTACTCTCGTGACACTTTCTGATTTAAGTGATGAATGGGTGTTGATGATATTAAGTTTTATTGAAGTTTACGGATGTAACTCTTTTTACTTGTGCTCATTTAACGCTTAACACGCCAATTCACATAGGGGTATTTTCCGAGCGTTGCGTTTTTCTTTCCATATGATTCCAAACATCTAGATAAAAATACTAAATGTTCCATAACATAAGTTAAAATCAATAACCATGCGTTGTAATAAACACGAAAAAACACTTAGCAGTTTTTAACCAATCATTAAAACTTAAAATATTCAAGTACTTGTTAGATTTCATTGGATTTTTTTTTGCAAAATATAATTTTTTAAGAGTGTCAAATTGCGTGGAATATGTTATTAGAAAACAAACACAACACTTCGATGTGGTCGTTCTATATTTGGGAACACCACAGACTACATAGAACCAAATATCTTGCGTTGTGTGTATTCCATATTTTACTTCAAACTACCTCAATTTAAGCGCTGATTACTGTTATAACGATTAATGCAAAAATTGTTCATTGCCAGAACTCAATTAAAAAAATTTCCGACATACAAACCTGATAAAATTAGACGAACCTAACTTTGGAAGGGTTACTAAGAATTTTATAGTTGATTAAATTAACATTGATTATGAGTTTGAACTCAATCAGGGATTTCAAAAGAGCAAGTGAATTAGTGAATTTATAAGTCCATAGTACTGATGATAGTTCCACCATAATGAGGTATTCTCACGTTTTGGGATTAAATTTTATTAAAATAGTAGATAAAAAACCATGAAGAATGACGTTTACATCATGTATTTTCGTAGCCTAGTTTCTGAGATATAAATTTTTGAAATTTCGTTTTTTGTTTTGGCGCGAAAACACTTCCGAATCATTAAAAGGTGTTATTTATTTATGAGTTGAGATAATATTAAGGCCATCCAGACAGTTCTCCGAGAGGGAGACAACACATGCGCTGTGAGGTCACATCCAATAGGAGCCCGTTTTCTGATCACGTGAAAACAGAAAACACAATGGTTTTCATGCGCTGTGACGTCACATCCAATAGAAGCCCGTTTTCTGATAACGTGACTTTTCTGACTTTTTGGCAAAAATAAAATTGAATTTTAAATTATATAAAACGCATTTTTGAACTTAAAAATCAGAAATTTGGGAGTTTAAGACCATAATGTATCGAAAAAGTATAAAATCAAGCAAATCCCTCACTCATGCAAATACCTAATTTTCTTAAAAAAGAAGAGGAAGGTATCAAAGTAATAATTATATCTCATTATCAATTTCTCTATATATGAAATTGTAGCGTGTGCGCTCCTGACTACGCGGAAGTGGACACCCACAGCATGGCCACGTACTACAAGAGAGACATCCCCTGCGTCCTGGCGCCCTATGCGACCACTACGCTCATCAACACCCCGAAGCAAACGGCGGGATCTGTAAGTTTGAAAAGCGCTTCTTTGATCAATTTATTTTTACAGCATATTTCTACGGAGTGATAATTTTTTAAAACTTTTATTGAATTTATGGAGAAGGAAATGTTGTTATTAATATGATATCCGCTAATTACCGCACCTTAAGCAGGACCTTTATGATGACCAGAAGATAAACCCCAGCATACATACAGATTTCTGGTTTTTTTTAGTTTAACAATAATCCTACAGAATGCATTTAAAACAAATGTTTCAGTAAGAATTATATCGAAAATAAATAAACAAATGTCGAAAACATTTATTTTTTCCAATGCATTACATCGTGTAAACTCACAACTCTCAAGCGTCACCTCCAGCCATTGACCGGTTTCGTCCTTGCTAGGATTCATCAGCACGGCAAAGGAAGGTAATGGAAGAGAGCGGAGGACAAGTTCCAAGGCTGGAGGGTGACGCTTGAGAGTTGTGAGTTTATACTTATTGTCCGCTAACTAGCGATAATAGTGAAACATTCCTTGCTATACATCGTGTTCTAATGTTCATTTATTTCTTTTGACTGAAGAAAAAATAATCTGGATGGTTTAAAATTGATGCTTATAAATTTATTTGAAGAGAGACAAAAATTACAGCGAAATTTGCTCGAAAATTTTTATTAACTTTTCCATCATCAATGAAAAATACTTGTTGTTGTTGTTGTTGTTGTTGTCGTGTCCCTGGAGATTGATTAGATGGAGTGGTGCTTTTGGATAACTTCTGCTATGAAAAATACTTAAATGGAAAATAAGCAGTGAGTTAAAGACCGGAAAGAAATAACTACAAAAACATCATTAAACTACTAGCTTCCAACAGAAAAGTCATACCTTACCTTCCATCGATAAAATACATTACGTAAACGCGTCTGTATATAAAACGAGAAAATATCTTTCATATTAAAGAGAAAGGAATCTATACTGAATCGATAAACTTTTCCCCTTAAATGCTCCTTTCTATGTTCAACAAGAAGATTATACTTCTTTTTATCTCAAACTTTCATCTAATGATAGATGGTTCAATAGTGTGGGAAAGACGTTTGCGTTATGCCTGCCTTTTCCGTTAAATAATGAAGCGACTTCCTTTATTCCTAAATATAAAATTGAGTGAATAATGATCCGTAAAAATTACCGATGTCTTTTATCAAGTTTTACCATGGTTTATGTTCCTTCGCATTTGTTATACGTTTGTTTTCCACTTGGTAAAAATTATTGTCCTACTTTTTATTGCGTTCCATAGACTACTTTAATGTATATTTGAGGTACTTCAGAGCAAGAGTGGTGATTTAAAAAAATATGACTAAAAACACGCTAAAGAATGTTTATGTATTTATTTATTTTTCATGGATTAAAATATTAAGTATAAGAATTTCTAAGATTATGTGAAAAGTTGTGGTTAGTTTAGTTAGTTACTTAAGTTTAATACTTTCTCAGTTTTAAGTTGCTCAAAAATAGAGTTACTTATAGGAAATAATTTTTTTCAAACTTCTCTAAAATTTAACTTCGAAATTAGAATAGAGTAATTTTATCTTATTCTACAAACGTACCACATTTTCAAACGTACCACAAACGTTCAGGGGCAAAAGGTTTCTATCCTTAATAAATACAGTTACATATAACAACAGAGACGTTTAGATCCCAATGGTTCGGGGTTTTTTTGTTTAGGGTAAATAAAATAACTATTTTGGCTCTTTGTACCCTTAAGCTCATAGCATCATAAAATATGAAACAAAACCAAATCTATTCACCGTTAACTTCTTTTTAAGAAATTTATAACAAAACGCACACATTACTTAAAAGATTAAGAAATAAATAATTTCTTAAATTTCATTACTCAACAAGTACTATAGTCGAATAAGAAATTAAGTAAATGTATAGTAACTTGGAAGTTATTTAATTTCTTCATTGAAACAATTTAATTACCCATCTTGATAACCTACAACCTACCGGTTTAAATCTGTCGGAACGAATGATTAGTGATTTTAGCTCAAGATGAATTATTCATCACAATATGCAAATTGAACTAATTACTGAGTTAAAATGATTAAATATGCATAACCCATTGATATTGTTTCTCTTTTAGGGTTTTAGTTGTAATAGTATAATTATCATGAATGTGTCATGATTGTTGTTATTCAATGAAGCAAATATTACTTCATTAGGTCATAAAGAATAAAAGATATAATCAATTGTAATACTTAACTTTGTTGTTTAACTCAATTGTAATACTTACTGTAACTTTGCCGACGTACTGGCCTAGTGGTTAGAGCACCTGACAGCGAAGCCGTACGTCTGGGGTTCGAATCCCCGTTTGGCATGGATGTTAGTGTGACTGTTCTTGTGTGTATGTGATGGATTCACCTATACGGATTGTCTGATCTTCAGGTGAATTTGTGAAGTTTTTAAAAAAAAATTAAAAAAAAAATTTAAAACAAGGGTTAACAACCAATAAATTGTTAAATTTATAAAAAATACGCAATAATGAAGAGGACTTATATTCAGAATCAGTAGTCTCCATAGCAGAACTTATCTAAAAGCACCACTCTATCTGATCGATCTCCAGGGACACGACAACAACATACGTAATAATTTTTGAATATGCATTAAACAATTTACAAAGAAACTTTTTAAAGTTTTAAATACAGTTTTAGGTTTATTCTTATAAATACTTTTAAATATATTAAATCATTTTTATATAAAGATAAATTTTAGTTATAAATCTTCTTTCTTAAATATGGGGAAGGTTTAAAATTTAAAATAAAGGTGCTTAAAGAAGTAGTATTTTATAGTTACTTCTTAATTCTTATATTCCGAAGCATTTTTATGTTAATCTTATTTTTATACAACAATGAGGTATTCTTTTTTCACAGGCTTATGACAGCAAAAGTAGCAGCTCAGAGTTGAGTAAGAAGTCTGAAAATCCAAGGATTAATCCAGGTAATTGTCTCATTGTTCTTTCTTTTTCTTAATGATCGTATATAAAGAGAACCAAGTATTAATTTTGGCCATAATAATCCAAAGCGTGTTTGGTAAATAATTGAACTACAAAGAAAAGTTATACAAAATTTTAAATAAGAAAAGCGGATTTCTTCAATAGAAATAATATAAGAGTTCTGATGCCGCATATTAAAAAAGCTTTAAAATTTAAATTATGCAAATTTTTTTTTAATTTTTTTTAAGTATAGAATATTATTCTAGTTTTATAGATAAAATTCCATTTCTATCCAAATATACATTTCTTGAAAATGTTATCCCAAGCCTCGTTTCCTTCAGTAGTTTTTGAATGAAACAAAGTAAGTCTTTACCTTGCGTTTCTAAATTATTTCCTAATAGAAGAATATATTTTCCTTACAGATGAAGTTTTTGAACTCTTTATGAGCAAGGGACAGCCTTGTTCTTCTGTTAACTACTCAAACGGTTTGTATTCTAGTTTAATCCTTAAATTGTAAAAAAAAATATTTATATTAACTGACCTACAGGAAACTTCTCATGAAATTTTCTGTTTACTTTTAGTTTGTACTTCCTCGCATGATTAAATAGATTTTCTTACTTAAATTTTGTCAAATATAAATCCACACACCCATTGGGAACTAAAGGACCGCTCACAAATAAAAGTGCGTGTGGCACAGTGTGATAAAAAGGAGTTTAAGTACAGGGTGTCCATAAAATAAGTAACCCGATTTAAGGGCCTCTAGAAGCCAAACCGTTCATCGGAATTCAATGAAATTTTGGTGGGAGACGTTTTTAGGGATGGGGACAAGAATGGTATGGGGTGGGACAGTTTAACTTTATCAGTTACGGTTAAAGTGAAAAAAAATAAATTTGAAAATTCCCAATGTAACCCCCCTTTTTATTCGCGCTATGTGATTCCAGATGTGAAAAAACACAAATAGCGTTGAAACGGTACCTCTAAGTTGAAAACTCGCTCCTAGAAAGACAAATGAAAACAGCATTGAAACTGTTATTTCTGTTCAAGCTAGACTAGTGAATGGTTAAGAAAATATGACTAGTGTATATCAGGAAATAGCAATAAAAACTAGTAAAATCAAAGTATGCTTGTAAGTTCACTAGTTTTTATTGCTATTTCCTGATACACTAGTCATATTTTCTTAACCATTCACTAGTCTAGCTTGAACAGAAATAACAGTTTCAATGCTGTTTTCATTTGTCTCTCTAGGAGCGAGTTTTCAACTTAGAGGTACCGTTTCAACGCTATTTGTGTTTTTTCACATCGGGGATTACATAGCGCGAATAAAAAAGGGAGGTTACATTGGGAATTTTCAAAATTATTTTCACTTTAACCATAACTGATGAAGTTAAACTGTCCCACCCCATACCATTCTTGTTCCCATCTCTCAAAACGTCTTCCACCAAAATTTCATTTAATTCCCATGAACGGTTTTGCTTCTAGAGACCCTTAAATCGGGTTACTTATTTTATGGACACCCTGTATATTGATAACAGCTCAGTTTTAAACTGTTTTCAACCGTTGTTAGGTAAAATGTTAAAAAATTTCACTGACATTTCTTCACTGCTTGTGGTTTTGATTTAGAAATTATTGAAAAGCAAAGGATTACTTAATCTCAAGTAGTAAATACAAAATAAAATTTCAAGTATTAAAAATTTAATTTTTGTATCACAACTGAGACTTCGCATTCCGCAATGAGAAAGGGGACACTGGAACGTGACAACCAAAATTGGGTGAGGCAATTTGTAAACGGCTTCTGAACAATGAAAGCCGTTTTCGAGTGCTTCTAATCAGTGTTATGGAATAAACAGTATAAAAATAAAACAGTTACCACTTAAATACTTTAAATATTACAATGATATGAAATTTTACATAAATTACCCTTAATAAAGTGTTAAAAGCTTCTAGACATACCCAAGTAAATACTTAACACACCATAATACCTCAACACAATATACCAACCGGTTTGTTTATTTCATTCTCAGAGGTTTAAAACTCACTGAGCAATTTGAATTCACTATTTACTCGTAAAGAATCAATGAAAATGCCACTGCGCAAAATATCTCAAAGAGAAAAATCACTCAGCAAAACTAATTTTATTGACAGCCCTTCGGGATAACCTGTTATTACGACTCTGCAATTTGTTCACGAGTTACAAAAATGCTTTTATTCCCCGTTGAGAAAACACAGGCTAATTCAATTACCCACAGACTTGTCATTCAAGTGTTCGGAGATTATCTTTTGAGTTCTTCATTTTGTTTTCTTTCTCCACTGTCATGCGCTCCTTTTGTTGATTTGATTTGTATTTGTTTGTAAAGTATTTGGAAGTAGAAACGGATGAAATCTTAGGTTCTTTTCTTTCAAGGGGCAGAACAGCTTCGTTAGAAGAATGCAACTTGCGAAAGTATATGACTTAGTTTTTTAATGGTTTAAACATTAATTTTTCTATCTCACAATTATGTTAAGTTTAATATTCTTCCAAACATAAAAATACTGATTGATTTCCAGTTAAAGAACACACAATTTCGGTAAAAAATACTACATCATATTTCCTTACAAAAAATGTTCAATAATCGATCCCTTTTTATAGCCTTTGCGCACTACTCGGGAAAACTGGGAAATTTCTACTACTAGAAAAATTCTTGATTTTACCTGTGATTTTATACCGATATTTTTTCTAATAACCAGCTGGTAAAAATTCATGTTTTAAACCAAAAGGTGAAAGGGGAAAAAGGAGAAAATATAGAATTGAATATTCAAATTTTCTAAACTGAAGTAAATGAAATAAAAAAAGACAACAACTACAATTATTCGTCAAGCTATTCGCGCATGAAATTGAAAGTATCGGAGCCTTCAGGTGATCCCTTAAGCAAGGGGTACCAACTGCTCCCTTCCTTTCAGAAGTTACCGAAGATCAATATCTGCCCGTATAGCCACACCCTTTCACTCGGGCTTGATCAATAGCGACACTAAAAGTATTCCGGGCTTTGAAATTCTTTCGATGAAATCTGACTTTTTAAGCCCCTTTCGGAACATGGCGGCTGGGGTCTTGAGAGGAAAAAGATTCCTTCGCATTTTTGAAATTCCAAAAATAATAAATGGAAATCCGAGGGAAAAACTGGGATTTTGAGATTGATTTTTGAAAACTGTCGGATGGCAGCTTGAGTTCTAAATGCGAAAGTTTTGTGCTTATAAACTTTCAGTTTGAATGGTGGATATGTGTTTAAAAAATATTGAGTAAACTAGTAAAAGTATTAATAGATATAAAATTTGCTCTCAAAATAGTTATCTTTTACTAAAAGTTTCAAACTTTTATAATTAGTAAAATGATTAATATAAACGTAATGTGCTTTTATTTCATTATATTATATTTTGCTTTTCATGATAATTTAAAGATTCATGCTTTTTGTACCTACCTAAATCAGTTTTAAAAGATAATTAAAAGATTTATCTTTTAAATTTTCAGTTTTAAAGATAATTTAAAAGATAAAGTTTTAAAGATAAAAAGTAAATAAAAATATTTTAAAATATTCTTAATAACATGTTTTAAAAATTTAAATTTCATTTAATTATATTTTTAGATTATAGTTATAATTTTTAATTAGACTTTTATCTATTTTTTCTTTTAAAAACTTGTTATTTAGCATTTTGTTTTTTTGTAACAATGGGGTGAACAGATCTCTTCTGGAGGAGAAATAAAACTATTTCAGAAAAATGACCATAAAAAGGGTCAAAAGAGGGTCAAGGGGTCGTTCTAGAACTTTAAAACAAAGCCTATGTTTTTTTTCTGAGATTGTTTTACTTAAGTATACCAATTTTGGTGCCGATCGGAAGAAAATTGTGGATTTGTATTAGACAAACAAACAAACAAACAGGTAAGACAAACAAACAAACTCACAAACACACATTGAATTCTTAGATTATGAAATTCCTCCCCAAAACAAAAATGTGAGCTTTATTTACATAAAATAGTTTTCAGTTATGCAACATCAATTTTAATTGATAATTTGATAACGAATATCAACGACTTGGTGTAAAACCAACTTGGACATCAACTATATCTAGTTTTGCTAATCACTCCATCTATAGAAGAGCAAGTTTACCCTTTATCTTCTGACGGTACTTAAAGTCCACGTACGTAAAGTCCCACGAATTTTAAGATTACATAGAATAACCATATTTTGACTGACGATACTTGATTGATATACTGACGATACTTTGAAGGAACACTTTTTTAGTTTTCCTCTTCCAGGATAAAAAGCAGCAAATGTTCTATGATGGGTATTTTAACGGGAAATGCGAATAGATTTAAACTGAAGTTGTGCTTTCAGCAGCCATTTTGATCGGATTCCCATGATTGTCATTCTTGTTCCTTCAAAAAAGTAGTTAAAGTCAAAAGGAAAGTGTGTTACTTTTTAAAAACTTAAAGCTGCGATAAAATGACATGGTTTATTTGATACTTAAAATGTATAATCAGAAGTCCATCCATGGTTAAGGGTAATATGCAGCTTCACATGATTGAGAAACCACGAGGGCTTGATTAACGAAGACTGATTTAACCTCAGGATTGTCTTTTGGAGTCAGGATAAGATTTATGACGCTCTAATGCGACGGGGTCTTTTGGACCTGGTGTAGGCTTTCCTTCACCAGGGGGATGACTAACAACAACATAATCAAAAGTACCAATTTAATTAATTAGCTCTAGCTGATCAAATTTCCCAAAGATGATTATTTTATTTATGTATCCCTTAATTTTCAAATTAGTGACTCAAAAAAACACTTGCATGAAAATAATTGCAGAAAATCATAATGCAGAGTAGATAAAGGGTTAAAGAGAACTATACTCTATTCATTTAGAATTGGCGCTTCAGAAATAGTGCATTCCCTCAAGCTAGAAGCGTAGCCATAGTTACGCTCTTCGAGCAGCCAATAGTAAGCCTTCTTCGTCACTTTGACGTAGATAGTTGCTATGGTTACCGATCGGTGGTGGGGGAAGGAAATATTTTCAAGCGCCAGTTCAAAATGAACAGAGTATAGTTTGTTTAATTTTCTGAAAGGTTTGGGGCAATTAAGTTACTCTGTCGTATCCATTGCAGTCCTAGACTGCAGACCGAGATTGCCATTGTATCTTATAAAAATTGGGGAGTTTAGGACTGAAAAACTTAAACGACGAACTAAAATAGAATTAAATGCGTCCCTCTTTCTCACTGCAGAAGACTACGGGTATCAAGGGCGCCAGTTGAAGAACAAGTTCATGCCGGGCACGTCGAAGACGGGAGTTGCCAACTGGATGGACATCATCCCACCTCCCCCTGAGAATCCCCCCACAGAGCTGACCACCTCTCCCGGAGGACCGATGAACGCGAGGAACTTGTCGCCGGTCAAGTGCGCATACCAGGCACAGGTAAGTGGTTGAAGTCGGAATTTCTATTCCATGTTGAATTTTATGAATATGGAAGAAGTAAACATGGCAAAGTAGCATGAGCATTTCTAAGGTTCATAGTTCGCCATTTATCTAGGAGCTTCTCTTGCTCTTCCACATCATTCCTCAAGACCGTAGGAAAATATTCTTATGTAGGATCGTCTTGTCTTTTGTATCCTACTTAAATACTGTGGAGATCCCTTCATCCGGAGCTTTTCTAGCTATCTTGCTCTTCTGCATCATTTTGAAATACTATTAGAAGCGTTTCATCTTTAGACATATTTTTTAAAGACAATAGGAATCCCTTTATTCAAGAACTTCTTTTGCTCTTTCGAATAGAAAACATTCAAAAATATCAATTAAAAACAAACACCTCATTATCTAACTCTAATAAATCTTTATCTTTAGGGATCTAAAAAATGGTTCGATTCGATTCCGGAATCGATTCCAGAGGTTCGATTCCGGAATCGATTCCAGAGGTTCGATTCCTGAGGTTCAATTTCAAAATTCCTTATTCCTTATTCGAATCAATTCCTTAGAGTCAGCATCGAAAAAGTAGAATAGAACTTGGCTACTTCAATCAAATATTCAAAAATCAAAGATAATTAGTAATTATTAATTTAATTAATAATTAGCAAAATACGAATTAATTAGTGAACAAAATTGCTAATAATTATCTGAATTAATTAGAAAATTAAGTACGATTCCTAAGATTCGATTCCTTCAAAGGTTTGATTCCTTGGTATCGATTCCTTTAGAAATATTTAGAACCCTATTTATCCTCTTTCGCTTCCACTTTCTAAACATCCTAACTTTCGTTCGTCCTCTTTAGAGTTACCAAGGCAACCTGGTGGGCAAACCCCTGTGCCCAACGTCCCCCTGGAGCACGTTGGGCCGCCCCGTGGACCCCGGGGTCGAAGGCGGGCTGTTCGGGGGGCTGAAGGGCGGTCCGCCGCAGCGCACTCTACCGCAGGGGGTGTTCCAGGGCTCCCTCACCTCCCTCCGCAGTGACCAGTTCCCGGAGCTGCAGAGGCGCATCAGTCAGAACGGAATGATCACCACAGGTAACGGAATTTTTCTTCAGATTGTTCCACTTTCAAGCTGAGTGATTCACACACTGTGTATCGACAGTTTCCATAAGAAAGAGTGAAACCCCAGTTCACTCATTTTCACTTTGAATGATTCCTCTAAAATGAAGATCAAGAGTGAATCAGTGTGAATTAGCCTTAATTAAATTTTTCTAAAGGCTCCTTCACACTGTTTCAATTTCACCGTTCATTCTGAGTGATTCTCTCCCGTAAATGCAAAAGTTTGCATTAGAAAACAAAAGAAAGAGTAAGGCTAAGCGTGCACTAGAGACTTCTGTCACGTTGACTATAAACACTAGGTCACTCGAGAGCAATGCATTTCTGTGGTGAAATTCTTGGCAATCGGCCAAGAGTCTCGTCGCCTGTGCGAGCGCTCTAGCTTCTTGCAGTAGCCAGGGAGATAATTTTGTCTCTGTCGCCGTGACAAAAGTATCTAGTGCGCGCTTAGCCTAACACACCAATTCACACTTTTCACTTTGGATGGTTCCTCTAAAATGAACACAAAAACTGAGAAGTCTGAATGAACCTTTACCATTCCCCTTTTTTTACATTTTCTCGCAGAATGTAAAAACTCAAAACTCATGCTATCAAACAATGTTTAGGGGGTCCAGCCTTTTCGAGAAATCAACCGAATATGTCTATTCACAAGGTCGAATAGACAGTGTTTTTTTTAAAAGAAACTTATTTAATTTATTCTTTCATCTCACTTTTGAGAAAACTCATTGCGAAATAACTAATACTGGTGTTCCCTGCTTTGCATCATTTGCACTAAGCATCATCTTGCCGCTATTTTTCAGGCGGCTTCCCCTTCCCTTTCTTCCTGACGACGAGCTCGAGTGGGGGCGACGTCCACCAGATCTACACGGGCATTGCCCTGCAGGACCCTTCCTTGATGCAGCAGCATCAGGCTGGAGAGGACATAGAGCTCAACAGTGAGTCAAGCACGAATTCCATCCTAATACTACGTCCACACAGGAAAAGTTAGACTAGTTTAAGTGCCAATTTATAGTTCAAGTAAAGTATATGGGAACGAATTGTCTTATATTTAAACTAGTTTAGCGAAGATAAACTATAATTAAGTAAAAACTTAATTCTAAGGAAAATTTAGGTGAAATTGGGCACAGTGAATTAAGTTGGAAACTTGCTCTGTAATATTTTGTGCCAAATCGACTAATAGATGTATTTTCTGAAATTTAAGTGAATTTTATTTCATGGTACAAATCGTATGAGTACCCTCAAGGGAGTTTTTGAATTCCCCATGAGTGAATCACTTTTTTGTTAAATTACATGGAATGTTTAGGGACTTGACAAAATGTCGAAAATTTTTATTTTTTTCTACATGATAAAATTTTATTTTTAACTTGAAATTTGGCAGAAATGTTTAATTTGGGAGTTGAAAAACTTAAAATTTTTTTTCAGAAAATTTTTTTATTTAATTTTTTTCACATTTTTTTTTTAATTTTGAAAAAAATTAAGAAAGGCAGTTATGTTGTCTTATATTTAAACTAGTTTAGCGAAGGTGAAATTGGGCACAGTGAATTAAGTTGGAAACTTGCTCTGTAATATTTTGTGCCAAATCGACTAATAGATGTATTTTCTGAAATTTAAGTGAATTTTATTTCATGGTACAAATCGTATGAGTACCCTCAAGGGAGTTTTTGAATTCCCCATGAGTGAATCACTTTTTTGTTAAATTACATGGAATGTTTAGGGACTTGACAAAATGTCGAAAATTTTTATTTTTTTCTACATGATAAAATTTTATTTTTAACTTGAAATTTGGCAGAAATGTTTAATTTGGGAGTTGAAAAACTTAAAATTTTTTTTCAGAAAATTTTTTTATTTAATTTTTTTCACATTTTTTTTTTAATTTTGAAAAAAATTAAGAAAGGCAGTTATGTTGCACATCAAAACCAAGATAATAAAATTACAAACAAGATGGCACTAATTGCAGGTTTTTAAGTTGTATAGTTCTAGAGTTATTAGCTGTTTTCAAATGCAGAAAAAACAACTCTACAAGAGTTATTTTTACTTTTAAAAAATTTTACTACCGAAAGAGGGGTGATAGAAGAATGAAATATGGAACATTATAACTATAACCATATTAGATTCTCATAAAAAATCAAGAAGAAGATGGGAGTGTTTATTCTTTGGTTTTTTTATGTTTTGTGAAAAAATCAGTATTTTTATGAAACTTCAAGGCTTCTGTGGCACGTGTTATTATTATCCGAATGAGCTTAAATGCGTCACCAACGGAATTCCCCAAAAAAAATTTTACCATACAAATAAGGACCACCCTAATGTACATGGTATCTCCCAAACTCTACACAGCTAGAAGAACTTAAAAAAGTCCAAAGAACTGAACCTCTACGGCCCCTTGTCGAGAAAATTGCGACAGAAAAAGGTATGGAGTGAAATAATTTTATATAAGATAGGATGTCCTTATTTTGAAAAAAGTGCGTGATAGAGGAAAGTTATTTGGGCATTTTTGTTACGTTCTTACTCCTTGTTAGGAATCTGGCTGTGCAATGTGTTTATTTAGGGTGGACTTGTTATGTACAAACAATATTCTTTTTTTTGTCAGATTTATGCTCTCATCGCACAAGTGGTACAGACCAGGGAGGAGGAAATGGCCCGGGTCTAGAAGAGAACCACAACGTCCGGGTTTGCACGAACGAATACAGCAACAATTTCTTCATAGCAGAGTACAATGCAGGTAAAAAAACGCCTTATTCTATATTTTTGAATCTTTTAACAGGATCTGAAGTTTAAGTAGAAATAATTTTGACGAAAAAATATTAAACCTAAATTTTCTAATAACAAACATTAAAAAAACATACTAAAATAATGTAACCAAATTAACTTTTGAGGAGAAAGGATTGATCTTCCTCGCCTCTCCCTGTGTAGCTACAGTATTATTGTTGAGGTTTATGATACCGTTATAATGTACAGGCCGTGCCCAAACAACCCTGCGGAACCGCTGCTCCAGACCTCCAAGTTCGTACAGCAACGATGGCAACAACACTGGAACCGTTCCATCGAGGAACTGTCAGTTGAAGCAAAAGTGGAAGGATCAGGAATCCAACGAAAAGCTGAAAAATGGTAAGTAATTTTACGCAATGAAGTACAGTCGAATCCGCTTAATGTGATCACGGTTAATGTTATCAATCGGATAATGTTATCGAAATCGACAGGTCCCGATCATTCCTATTTAATTTAATGTAAAATACATCGTTTAATGTGATCAACTATGCATCATCATTCCGCTTAATATTATCAAAATTTGTCCATATCCCCTTTAAAACGACCGCTTTTGGGCTCAGACACATTCGGCGGTTTTCCGCCGCGACGGCTTTTTGCCGCTGCCGCGTGTTTCGTTCACACTGGGCCAAATAAAAGCGGCAAATATTGGCCGCAATTATTTTGCATCACCTGTCAGTCGACACTTGGTTTTGTTTGAGGTCGGATGCCTTTTGTTAATAGTTATAAATAGTTATAATATAGTTGTTAATAGTTATAAATAGAAATGTTTTTGACTTATTTGGTGCATCCTGTTAATCGAGGGTTTTTTGGGATTTCACCCATTTCTCCTCAATTTAAGATATACCATGAATATTGTTAAAAGACCATCCTTGTACAAAATAAATAGGAAAGTATCGAAAATGAATAAAAGTTCACATACAGTCGAATCCGCTTATTACGGTTAATGTTATCAATCGGATAATGTTATCGAAATTGAAAGGTGCCGTTCATTCCTATTTAATTTAATGTAAAATGTACCGTTTAATGTGATCAACTATGCATCAACACGCCGCTTAATGTTATCAAAATTTGTCCATATCCCCTAAAAAACGTCTGCTATCGGGTGTGTTTTGAAGGCCCAATTTCTACAAGTAAACATTTGCCCCACCCTAGAGCATCTGGCGTTTCTTTTTTTCTGAAACTTATTAGTGGTAGTAGAGAGAATAAAATAACAATCTGCATATATTGAAAGAAAACGGTTAAAGGGGGGGGGGGGGTCCGAATCCATGCTTGTGAGAAACCATCGGCGTCTTGCAAATGTTTCTGATAAGAGATTTTAATTTTCCCTTGTTTATTAGAATTCAGTTAAAATAAGTGGTTTATTAGATTGGAAGGATATAAAGGAGTGCACACTAAATGAGAGACCTTTCTATGTAAATAAAATATAAAGTAAGCAATTATTTTAATTTTATTATTTGAACTTCTCTTATATCTTCCTCAAAAAATTTTAAGTTGTCAAATACACAGTGTAAAATGGTTTTAAATACATTAAATACGAGTACGTAATTTTGATTTTAAAGCAAACAATCTAGTTACACTGTCTGATACTTTTTGATATAAAATCGCTTATTGTTATCAATCGGATAATGTTATCAGTTTAATCTCTGGCAATTGCGATCACATTAAGCGGATTCGACCTATGATTCGACTGTATTTCCACAATTTTGTATCTGGTATATAGGGTGCTTCTGATAACTTTTTGTGCACTCTACCGATTTTGAGTACTTTTTTTGGTGTTATAGAATGAGATTGTACTTAAATGGTTTTCTTTAATTAAAAACGAATTTTTTGTTATAGTGTCGCTCATTTATACATAAATGTGCTTTTTAAAATTTCTTTATGAATAATCTAATAAAAGAATAGGAATATAAAAAGTTTACAGCCGTTAAAAAAGAAACAGGACCCTCTGGGACTAAAATAACTCCCAAAAAGTGCTCGAGATTTCTAATATGACATAAAAACTTTTGGCATAGTTGTAATCAGGGGAAAAAATTACATAATTAACACCCAATTTCATACCAGATACAAAAAAGAGGTAAAATTTGTGGATATGTTCATTGAATTCTCTTCAGCAGCCGCCGCCGCGGCATTGAATGTGTCCCCGCCCATTCAGTCCTATGAGCCACTGGCAGGTGGAACGCGGCGAAAAACCGCGAGAAGCAGTGGCAGCGGGCGGCTGCTTTTCTGCCGCGGGCGAACGTTTCTGGCGGTTTTTTTGCCGCGAGTCGAGTATGAACCGGGCAATAGGATTTCCATTGCCACTACTGTAAAAGCGTTTGCGGCAGAAAAACCGCGACTCTAGTGTGTCCCCGGCCTTTGAGTTCTAGTTTCATGTTGAAGGTCAATTTTTACAAGAAAACATCTGCTCCATGAGAACATCTGGCCTTTCTTTTTTCTGAAACTCAGTATGAGGTATGAGCTCTATGGGTATGAGTAAGAAAAATAAAACATTCTACATATTATATTGAAAGAAAGCGGTTATAGGGGGGAGGGTCCGAATCCATACTTGTGATTGGTTATAGAAACATCAAGATCCACGCTTTGCAGATATTTCTGATAAGATATTTTGATTTTACCTCGTTTACTGGAATTCAGATTATGTAATAAATAAGTGGTTTATTGAAGTGGAATGCTATTATGGAGCGGAAAAAAGAGAGACCTTCCTATAAAAATACAAAGTAAGCGATTATTTAAATTTCATTAACTGGAACTACTCTTATATTTTCCACTTAAAATTTTACCTAGTGTAAAAATAGAGTTTTGAATACATTTATCACGATTACATTATTTTGATTTTAAAGCAAACAATCTAGTTACACTGTTTGCTGTTTTTTGATATGAGATCGCTTATTGTTATCAATCGGATAATATTATCAGTTTAGTCTCGGACAATTGCGATCACAAAAAGCGGACTCGACTGTACATGAATGGATCTCATAGGGATGTGAATGAAAGTTGACAACCTAAAACAAATTTGATAACATTAAATTTAGTGTTTGAGCGAAGAGAGAGAGAGCTTAAAGAGAGAAAAGAATAAATCAAAGAACAAGTGAAAAATGCATCGGGTGTAAAAGATCCACTTGATGTTTTAAACATGAATATGACTCTGGAAGATCATTTAAAGTACGCATATAAAGCTAAAGTAAAATCCATACTATTACAAACTGGCTACCAACTAGGGAGGGGGTTGCCAGAAAGGTATATAGATTTTTTAAAAGGAGATTCATCGTTCTATTGATAATAGTTAAAAAACAAAAACAAAAGAACATTTTAAAATCTCGAAAATTTATCCTTTAAATAAATGTTGTTTGTTGTTGTTGTTTCTTATGCCACTTGGAATATACAAGCTCCATCCGCAGAGCGTACAGGATTTAAGGCAAAGGGGGTGGGCTCCTGAGAAAGAAAGAAATTCCCTGTCTGATTCTCCTCTTCAACCCATACTGTAATGAGAAATTGATAGCTTGTTTCTAAGTCCCCCCAATGAACAAATTAAAAAAAATTTAAAAATTGATTCAACAAATGTGTCATCTAAAATGTCTTTAAATGTATTGCTATGTGATAGAAAAAATAAGCATAACAATTCAAGAAAAATCTAATCAATCAATCCACCAACAGAACATATTCTGCTTTCGCTGTAAGAATCTCGGGATATTGACGACTCACGCCACTTCTCCGTCCAGCTAATCCATAAAAGCCGGGTTCAGTTTCATTGTTCTCGCCATTTCTCCCCCTCAGTTCGAGCGTTTTGCGCAACGAACCGTGATCTTTCGAACGAGAATAAATCCCGAAGAGCGAAATTCCCAGCAGTTCATCGACAATGCAATTTGCGAAGAAGAGTTTCCGCGCTCCATTGCACTCTGGCGGCAAAACGATGAACTGCCTAGAAGAGCTTAAACCTACACTCGATGGCCTTCAAATTGCGTTGCCGAATGCCTTTCCACAAGAGAAAGCGAAATTTTTTTTGGAGAAGAATGTGAAGTAGTCATTAAATTTTTTCATTGAGTATAATTAAAAAGTCAGTTTGCAAAGAAATTAAGTCCAAAAACCAAGTTTTGAGAAATCGAAAAAAAAATGTATTAGTAATAGAATTTATACTGTATAACAACTAAATTTTTACTTGGAATTCAGAACCCTATTAAGAATACAGAACAAGGAAACATTTAAATTAAAAAAAGTTGATGGACTTTTCCAATCGTCTGGGGGGGAATTTCAGCGGGGAAAAAATCGTAATAACCTCTTTAATCAACATTGCATTCAAATTATATTTCTGGGTACTTACGTATTATCCCGTCGACCGTTCCGTGACTGTTACATTCAGCGGCACAGCCACAGAAAAGTCAATGGGTTGTTAACCGTTTTCGGATTCAGCGGTACGATCGACGGGATAATACGTAAGAACCTATTTCTGTTTAGTTCACGGCACAAAAATGAAAAATATAAAGACTAAGAAAAATAAAATTAAAAATTGTTATAAAACTGAGTCACAAAATCAATGGAGTAGGTGAATATCAATATGTGTGAAATCGAACACTCAGTGGATAGAAAAAAATGGGGATATATATTTTTTAAATTTTAGCTTAGTTTTCAGCACAAAAATAACAAATGATAAAAAAAAATCAATCAATCAAATTTAAAATGTAGTTGAAAAGTACACTGAATGAACATCGATTTCGCTATATTCAAGTGACTATATCAGCTTAAAAGGGATAGATATGTAAAGAAAAGCTTGGGAGGTTTTTATAGAACAGAACGTCAATTTTCCATTTTAAAACAGGCACTTTTACTTGCTCCGCAAGATATTATGAACGCTACTTCCATATACCATCTCTAAAGCAAACAGAAAGATAATAAAATACTGCATCACTTATACCCATATACGTACCCTGCAAAACTCTTACACCGCAAAACAAGCACGACATCTAATATCAAGAGCGAAAATGTGGAAATCAAACTCCAACTGTGTCATTAAATTCTACTTAACTCTACAGAATGGGATTATGATTAAATCTTTCATTTCATTTCTCTAGAAAAGGCCCCCGAAGTCTGCAAACAAATTTTTTTCCTAAACATTTCGCGATCACCATTTCCCGGTGTTCTCATTGTCACTGGGTGAAAATTACTGTAATTTTCTTCCCTTTCTTTGAAAGACATGCCAGTGAACTTTATGTCCGTGATTCTTGATTTGTGTTCTCATTCTCTGTAGTCACACATATACAAATTTTATCGGTGCATGTTTTTCTTTATTTTTTTCCTTTTAGTATTTTATTAAAAACGTGTTCTTCATTTTGCATTTATTTTAATACGGTTGATTATTTTTTTATGTGGACATATCCTTGAATCTATAAGATTCAAACTTCATCACATCCTTTGTGGACGGTTAAAAATGTATTTAGACATGGCGTTCGTGATTAAGAAAAAGTTGGTATATTCCCTTTTTTATATGAAAATAACAGTTAGTGACTTGAATCCCTATCTTTCGCAGTACATTAAGCAGTGGCGGCTCGATAGTAAAATTGTAAGGGGTGCTGCTCCGGCGGTACCAAGTTGGCAACGTATTTCAAGCGATATAATGCCAAATAAATGTTTCACAAAAACGTGAAAAGATGGGAACAATATAAAATTTCGATTTCACACTTAATAAGCATTCAAAAACTGTCACTTACCTATATTTAGCTGATTATTACGAATATGAAGAATCAAAGATGAAGTCTATTTCATTTAGGGGCCATTCATTAATTACGTAAGGATGATTTTGGCAATTTTTGACCCCCCCTCCCCCCATGTAAGGGTACGTAAGATTTTTCAAACCCCTCCCCCCCTATTCTTACGTAAGATTCCATTATGTTTTTCAAAATAATAAAATGTTAGAAAACTCTCCGTTTGACGTAAATCAAATATTTTTATTTGATTTACGTCAAACCGAGAGTTTTCTAACATTTTATTAACAGATAAGTAATATTCTTGCTGTCAACTACGTATTACTATTATAATATTATCTCTTGATTAGAATAATTGGAATTTGTTTATATTAACTAGGAAAATCTTACGTAAGAATTGGTTTGACCCCCCCCCCACCCCCCCAAGTAAGGGTATGTAGATATTTTTCCTACCCCCACTCCCCCTCGGGACCCTTACGTAATTAATGAATGACCCCTTAGTATCTCAAAAGCAAATGAAACTAAAATCAACATTTCGAATTCAATCAGTTCATTATAAAAAGAAATAAAAACTTGGCTACAAAAAATTAAACATAAATCTTTGTTGACTTGCAAACATCAGAAAAGATTTTGTTCTCTCTCTGTTGAAAAGAAAAAAAAAGCTATAAATAAAAAATTAAAACAGCGTTGGAGTTGGAGTAAGAAAAGCTAAAAAGCCAATGTGATTTATTAGCAGTAGAAATCGTTTATTTTATTCTTCCCTCAGTTTGTTTTTTACAGCTCTCAAGAGAAAAGGCTATCATTCTTTTTGTCGGGGCTGCTGAAAAGCAGCCCCTTTTCTCCTAACAGATTCGCATGCTAAATTCTTGATATTTTCATTTGATATGATAGAGATAGTGTTTTATACCACGATTGGTATATCTGCGGGGGCTGACCGACCCGGAAAGAAATCTGTTGTCGAGACGGCATTGCAGAGAATTATTAATTGAAAAGGGATTATAAAGGACAAAGATTAAAGGGGGGAAATAGATAATTTTTTAAATATTGTAAAGCAAATAAAAATTGGAATTTCGGGGAATTTTGGTTGGGGGTGCTGCAGCCCCGCAGCCCCTATGGACGAGCCGCCACTGACATTAAGCAAATTTTCAAATGGCAAAAAAGTCAAAAATTGATTTAAATTTTAACTCTAAGAAGGATTTTATAACAAGTTTAAACAGTTAAATAAAGTGGATCATTTCTTTTTAAGTGGAACTGATAATTTGAGACACTTATCAAAATTAAATTTCTTATAAACTGGTCCATTTTGATTAAAGAAAATATCTATCACGTTATACAATTGTTCCCATGTTAAACTCACCAACCCAACACAATGCTTACACTAGATATATAACACTTAATACAAGACACTTACACTAGATTTAGATACTTTCTAACACTTGATACTAAACACTTACACTATAGATACTAAACTTAATACTAAAAGTATCAGTATTAGACTTTTCTTCTTTTTTCTTGTAATTAACCAGAAAGGAAAAATCAGGGAATCTAAGATAGAGAAATGGTCAAATACACACACATTTCATTAATGTTTATTTTTTCCACATCATAAATTTTTATATTAAGCTGGTTAACATTAATTTTAAGTAGGAAAATAGCTATA
The DNA here is from genome assembly GCA_024610705.1 of Tetragnatha versicolor. NCBI lineage: Eukaryota > Metazoa > Arthropoda > Arachnida > Araneae > Tetragnathidae > Tetragnatha > Tetragnatha versicolor. Next base: position 61,150,590 of record JANDEH010000005.1, read on the forward strand.
CTTTCAGGCATAATTTGTTCCCATTTAGAATTAGTCTTAGAAAGTTAAGACTTCATGAACATTAAGTTTTTTTGCAATCAGCTCTATCTTTAAGAAGTAAATTACATGCCAAACCAGTAATTCTAATTCTGCGTCTCCCATAAACACTCTGATCATTATTATTATTATTATTATTATTATTATTATTATTATTATTATTATTATTATTATTATTATTATTATTATTATTATTATTATTATTATTATTATTATTATTATTATTATTATTATTATTATTATTATTACTAGCGCTAAAGCGCTAGACCCGGCTTTGCCCGGGCGCAGTAGCGCTGACGCGCTAGACCCGGGCTTCGCCCGGGTTTTATTTATTTTTTATAAATATCATCTGATGCGTTACAGATGGGCTTCGCCAGTCCATTTTTAAAGAAGATTATTCTGGTGTGTTACAGATGGGCTTCGCCAGTCCATTTAAAAAAATTCTTCTGGTGTGTTAGAGATGGGCTTCGCCAGTCCAAATGTGGAAATAGTTAAATAAAGGAGTCAGTTTTATGTTTATGTTACAACAATGGATTTTAAACTGCAACAATCGAGAATACGCCTACAACAATTAAAGTTACATCTTCTTTACAACAATGGGTGTTTTCCATGAAGTTAGGCACGAAATATGGGTTTTTGAGCATAAAATTGACCAAAAAAGTTATTAGGATGCATCGATTTTAAATTATTATTCTTCAGAAACCTTCCTTGGAGCGAGTAGATCAACGTGGTATAGTTTAATAGTTAATGTAGGTTCGAAAAGTTTAAAACTATAAAGGACATACATACAGACATACATACAGACATACATACAGACATTGATTTTTATATATATAGATTATTATTATTATTATTATTATTATTATTATTATTATTATTATTATTATTATTATTATTATTATTATTATTATTATTATTATTATTATTATTATTATTATTATTATTGTTATTATTGTTATTATTGTTATTGTTATTGTTATTGAATATTTGAATCACGTGATATTCATTGCAGACGATATCCCGTCGTACAACAAGCCTTCTTTTCCGTCTTGCTCTGGCAGCAGCACATCCCAGAGCCAGGGTGGGGGAGGGAGGCGGCGGAGGGAAGTGAAGGGGGTCATCAACGAGCTCTCCCCACTCAAGAACTTTGCCACCCTCTCGGAGAAATACGGGGAGGCGTCCCCCACGAGTTCGGAAAAAACGGAAAACAACAAAGAGGTGAGATGTAGAAGGTTTTTTTTTAAATGCGTATGGGTCAGCGCAAACTTTTATGATTTAGGAGTGTATGAGGGATTTTTTTAATATTGTTTTATTTTAATAAAAGAGAAACATTTAAAATTTTACCCCGATAATCACTCCATGGTTACTCTCACGTTAAAAGCATTATAAACTGAATTCGCTTTTTAGTTTTGAATCTTCTGAAGATAAAAAAAAGCATCTGACGTATGAAGAAATTCGAGAATATTTGTGAATAAATTATTATTAATTACGATTTATTACTTCAAAAATAGTCTACCCAATATGCAATTTGTGGCTTTCATATATGGTATGTTGGTGCTTTGGGTGGTCAAGTGACTTCAGTTCATATTCAGAGTTTCCTTGTTTTTTAAAAGAAACGGAACGTTTTATAAAAACCTAATCTACTATTACTAAAATGAGAAATAGATTAGAATGAATATAAAGAAGGCTTCAACAAAAACACTTGTTTACCACAAGATGATAAAGTCATTTATTTCCACGGCTTTCTTATTTTTAAGAAGAAAAATGATTCGTTTAAAATTAGAAAAGTTGTTTTGGAACACCCAGCGCATACAAACTAGCAGAAAAGAAAAGTCGCTCACCCCACCTTTACATTGTTTGTATTGATAAAGCAGGTTGAAAAAAAACAGTCTCTGCACTGTAATGGGCGGGACGAGCTTCTCTACCTGTTATTTTTTTCTGCCGATGAATATATGAGCGAATAACATTAGAGCTGCTGCTAGGGTCCGAGTCCGAACTTTTGAGAAATGTTTGCAGCAGATGACGACTCGACAAAATTGAATCGATTAATTCAGGCGACAGTTGAATCATTAACTGTGCCATCGTTTTCGTCTGGCTGGACGGACATCAGACATTCAATGGAACAGAAAAATAACAGTGAATGAAATAAATAGATGTTATTCATGGTAGAGAAATAAGAGTATTCATTCATCTTGAACTCGTGACCTCGAAAATGAATGGCCTAAATTTACCCGTTAATAAATTAAGTACCCACCATTGAGATTAAAATAAAAATGGTCTACAAAGAATTGATATGAAAAAAATTGCATGAATGGATTCATGGTTAAAATCTTTTACAAAATTCCAAAAACGCTTTAGCCCTTTCAATTCTTATAGGAGCCCGAGATTACTATTGAATCCTATGGAGAATCTGGGCCAGCTAGAAGTGAAAGGGTTAATCAAGTGCATTTAATTATCTACTGGGTCCAAGGAATAGTTTTTATACAGGATGTTTCAAAAGTATAATTCGCGGCTTTTATTTGGAACCAACGTGTCCTAGGGTCACAGAAGTAAGGTCTACCCCTAACTGTACTCTAGTTGAGTAAGGGACCCTGGAGAATCCATTGAGATGACTTACAGCGCCCCTAGGGGCGAAATAAAAGAGTTAAAAATTAATTCAAAAACTATAGGAGATAGAGCAAAAACCTCAATGAAAGTGTTGTTGCCAACGTTATGAAGAACTCACAGAAAAAGTTAAATGAAAATAACTTGAATATTCGCGGAGATATTAGCATGTGAATATAGCAATTTTTCAGACCTCAAAAAGAAAAAGTTCGCCAATTTGCAATTTTTTTCAGTTGCATTGTGTAGTTTTGTGTTTTTTTAGTTGAATAAAGGCAAAATTTAATCAAAAAATTGATAAAACCTGCTAATTTGAGAACTTCTTCTTTTTTGAGGTCTGAAAAAGTGCTATTTTCACATGCTGATATCTCCACGAATATTCAAGTTATTTTTATTTCATCGCTAAGAGAGCTGTAAGTCATCCCAGTGAATTCTCCAGCGTCACTTACCTAGGGGTAGATCTTACTTCTGTTACCCTAGGACACGTTGATTCCAAATAAAAGCCGCGAAATGAACTTTTGAAACACCCTGTTTATTAGGATGGATTAAGTACAGTATAATCTCGTTATCTCGAACTTCAATACATCGAAAACCTTTATATCTCTTTTTCTCTCTTGAATAAATTAATCATTTTTCTATTTTTCCACAAAAACTAGCTATATCTCGAAATTATTTTCGGATTCCTTCAATTTCGGGTTATACTGTACTGATATTTTTAAGTGTTGAATTTACGCCATCAGCTAGTTTACTTTATCAGATAAATGACATTAGAGTCATAAAATAGTTATACTTTTCTCTCATATTATTAGGTATCAAGCGATAAGAAATGTTGACATGAAAATTAACATGTGATAGCTCTTTTAGAATAATAAGTGAATAAATCAAACATAGGGGTTGATTTGATTTAAAAGCAGAGTTTAAAAAAATTGACATTGAAAAATTCAAGTTAAATATTCCCTTTTTAACTCCCCAATGAGGAAGTTGCATGATTTTTTTTATTTTTTTAATCGATTCCTCTTGCAAAAATAAGCAACTACCCAAAATTTGAGGCCGATCGAGAAATTTTTTGATTGTCAAAAAAATTAACAAAAATCCCCTTTTTAAAAGCGCGCGAAAACGCCAAGAGTTTGGATGTGACGTCATCTTATACTAAACATTGTTGTAAAGCAATGGAGTTGATGGTATTATTGTTGACGTCATCTTATAGTTTAAACAATAAACGTTTTCAGTCACGTGTTTTTTTCTCGACTTTTAAATTAAAATACTTAATTACCTGTTTATTTTTTTGAAAAACTGACTAGATATTTCAATTTACCATACAAAAAACCATACGGAACACTTGTTTGTTTTTGAAAATCTGACACATGCAACTTCCTTATTACTCTTAACTGTTATATAGCTTCTCTGAACTTTACTTTCTCGATCCATCACTAAAAATCTCCCAGCCATGTACACTATCATTTTAGTTAAATAAGATCCCTTTTCATTAATAAATTCAACGTTTTATTCATCTGCTGCATGTATCAGGAAGTAACAGGCGGGGAGAAAGTGTGTCATTAACCATCTGCTCTTCTCTTTAATGGGGAATCGTGTTGATTTTCATTAAAAAACCAAGGTTAAATCGTGGTTGGAAACAATCTATGCTTTGCAAAAACTCACATGACTTTTCTTTTCATAAGCATCTATCTGGGTAAGATTTAGCAATATTAGTAAATTTAAGTAAGGTTTAATTATTTTAACAATGATAACACTACGACAAAAAATAGGGTCAAAATGCTTCTGACACAAATCAAGCAGATTCTTATGTAAAATGACCCCCTGAATCCGAATTCGATCCCCGTTTTTCTCCATCACGCCCAGATTTTCGGGGAACAGCCCCTCCCCCTTTTTGCGTTTTTCGATGACTTAATGACTTTGAATTCTATTTTCAGGGGCAAAAACTATTACTTTAGCCTTTAAATTACACCCGAGGAAACAAGAAAGGTTAAAGCTTCTAAAATATACAAATTTGTAGCAAATGGATAAGTTTAAGGGGTTATTACCCCCCTAAAAATGCAAAAAAATCGTTAAAAATTACAGAGATTATTTTTGGCTATTTTTTCAGCCCACGCATCTATTAACAGCTTGAAACATGGAACCCCCATCCCCAAAAAATGGCCAGTTTTTAACGAACTGAACAATTTCCCTCAGGATTGACCTGAAATATAAGAGCAATGTCATTTTTGAGCTCTTCAAAATATGAATATAAATTCCTGAGTTCACGAGCGGCGCCCGATTCACAGAGTCTCTTCCGTGAGTGCTTCGGGGGCGCTAACGCCTCAACCACTTTTAGCAAAAAACCCTGCTGCATATATTCATTAAATTTGGGTCCTTGGGGAAGGGTTATTTATCCAATTAACTGTAAAATTAACCTTAATTGACGTAATTTGAGCATATTTTATGCCCTAAAACACGTTTTTTCCTCCCAAATCTATGTCAATTGCAAATTAATTAAGAATTTTAATTGAAAAAGGCATTATTTGCTTATATGTTACCTAGTATTAAGTAATAATTACTTTTACACACCTCACATCCATCAGAATATCTCAATTTGGGAAGTTTATGTCTTTCAAATGCCTATTTTTTTTTCATTTTATTTAATTTTATTGTGCGGAACACAAATTTCTCCCCAAAAATCAAGCATTAGTGGAATGTACATTAGCAAGCCAGATGATATAGATTGATCTGCAGTATAGAACACAATGATTAGCAACATCTAATTAGAAAAGAAGCCGAAAATTTATCACCATAGCTACTTTTTTGGCAATTTTAATGACAAAAAGTCATTATAACTAATAATTATTAAACTTTTAATTAAAGTATAACCGGAATGTATTTGCATTAGTAATAAATATAGTAAAATAGTTAATGTATTCTTTTTAATTAATACAAATTAATTAATTCCTTATAATTTAAGACTTTTTATTCCATTAATTTAGCAGAAATAACAGTATTTTCCAAAAAAATAAACAAACATAATAAATTTATTAGCTAAAATTAAAGTAATTTTATAAATATAAGTTATTTAATTCATTTCATAAGAATCGAACGCGTTTTTATGAAAAAATAAGGAAAATTAGCATTTCACTACGGGGAAAACACGGGGGCATTCGTGCCTGACGTCCCTTTTTAGGGACGCTTTTCGAGGGTCCAAAACAAGGTCAAGATAAAATATTTTGAAAAAAAAACAACTGATTTAATGTAAAAACAGCAACAACATATATCGGCATTGAACATTTTTAAAAATAACAACTAGGATTTTTAAGCTTTTTCTTTTAAAATTTTTAAAAAAGCACTTTTCTGAAAAATTCTATCTTCCAACTTTGAAAAAGTGAAAAAAAATTTGAGATACATCAGTGCAAATTTTGCTTCAATGAAACAATTTTTGTAGAACGGAGGATTTTTATAAAACGTCCCTAAAAAGGGACGTCAGGCAGTAATGGGTTAAAAGTGTCTTTTGAAATGTAAATAAGAAAAAATTTATAATTTATAATGATGAGAGCCATAAGGAGTGCTATATTAAAATGTTATTTTTCAGTAAAGATAAAGAATAACTTCAAATACAATTACACTATAATACTTTTACAATTTATATAATTAATTTTTTATGCATTATTTGTAAATATTGTTCAATATATTATAAAGTTATAACGTGTATAATACTTATGCTTTCATTTTTTATATATGTTACCGTTAAAGTATATAATGCAGTTATTTCATAGAATACCTAGTTATTCCATGAAATAACTGATTGTGTCCGTTAAAGTGTGTAATATGTTATTAATTTTACACTTTAACTAGTTATTCTATGAAATAACTAGGTATTCTATAAAATAACTAATGATAGACAGTTAAAGTGTAAAATAAGCAATTTATTTAAAATGAAATTAAACTAATGATATAGTAGACAATTAAAATGAAAAAAGATGGAATTTATCTACTTTATGCAGCGTATAAATGGTATTTATGGAAACGTACCATAAAATCCTTTTTTACAACGAGGATTAATAAAATGACACTTGGAATTACAATTAATTAATTCCCTGTGGCCTGGAATAGTTCATAAATGCAGTAGGTAAATGGAAGGTAAATGTATTAGTCGTGCAAGATATATGATATAGATTATTTTGAGATTATTTTGATTCTACCCCTAAATCCCGGCACCCCAAAATCCCGACAGTGTCGAAATCCCGACAGGTCAAAATCCTGACAATCAATTGCCCGGCATGTAAGTTGCCAGATAACTCATATTGGTCTCTAATTTTAAGTAAGGGCATTCTATTTAAGTTTTATGTTGCTTGACCACAGGTCAAGATTTCTCTTTTTGGCTAAAAATCAGTGTAAAATAATGATGAAGTTGGTAACTAATATTTTGTATTTCCTATATTTATATAGCATGTCTTTTTGGTTCGGGCTGACCATTGGTCAATCCAGTTAGCTTTTTGGTACTGCTATTCTTTGGCAGTGAAGTAGGTCATGTGGGGGCTCAAACCAAATGCCTTGAGACGAGTAACATTTTGATCTTGACCACTGGTCAATATATCTTGACCAGTGGTCAATCCAGTTTTTATCGCTGTTTTCAGCTTTTCCAACCTTCTCTTTTTGTCTCGCTGTTATTTTTTTAGGGGGGGGTCCCTATCCTTGTTGTCGCTTTCCCTGTAGCTGATTCTTAGCGACAAATTATTTTTCTTTCGTTAAATCCGGGTGGAAACTCTCTGAGGTGTAAAAGAAGATCAGGCTTTAGAAAAATACTATTGTTTAGTAAATTTAGATAAAAGTTAACATATAAATACTACTCTCGCACATCAATAATAATTTTAAACTACCAATTCTAACTATTGTCTGTGAAATCCAAAAACCTTACTGAAATTCTAATCATTTTAAAATGCATATCATATCTAACTAGTTGCCAAATATATCTAAACAAACTAAATATAAATAGTCCAGTTCACTAGTCCGTATACACACTAGTCTCCATTTTTGACACTCCCCACCTTGAGTTTGGTAATTCCAATGCAAACTCAAAACTCAGCTCTTACTAATAAAATTTCTATGTGGGGGGTCCAAATCATCAGTGATAGATCTCTTCTTTCCATTTAATATATTTTCTCTCGATTTTAAATTTTCCAGGTCTTTTTATCTTAAATTCTTCTTTTTCTACTTTAGGGAGCTTTAAGTTCTTGTATATTTTCTTATTTGGAGTAACTTTGCAGGATCTTCTCTTCTCATATTTAAACTTCCTCAGTCTCATAAACTTGCCTTCAGACAAGTATCTTCCGTCTTCTCTTAACTTCCCATCATCAAACTTCATAGATTCTGAAGAGACATCCTCTGATCTTCTTTTCTTTATAGCATTTTCCTGCTTCTTAGATGGATGTTCTTCGTCTTCTTCTTTATCTTCAGATTTTATCACCTTTTTCCGTTTCTTCCTTCTCTTCATCTTTTTCGGTATTTCATCTCTTTCTCTATCCTTACACATCTCCAGATCCTTTTTACCTTCTTGGTTCTCTTCATCTTCTTCTAATTCATCAATCCATTCTTCGATTTTCTTCTTTTCATCCAGCCACAACTCCGGAGGATTCTCTCCACATCTATTGGTGACCAGTTGCTTCGGTGCAATCAAGTCGTCGTCTTTTCGACATCTCGTCGGTAATGTCGTCTTAATAGGTGAAGGAACAGAACTAAGTGGACGTTCTTCACCTTCCTGCTGGCCTGTTGTCTTTAATTTAACAGCATCTTGCTGCTTCCCTTCTGTATTGTCGACTACAGGTTTCTTCAGGACAGTCGTGCCGCCGTCTTCTCGACATCCAATCTTCTCCAACTGTGATATCGTCTCTGTTTCAACAGGTGAAGAGGAGACAAAAATCTTTATAAATTCTTCAATCTCTTCCTTTCCTGTTGTCTTTATCTTAACAGCATCGTGCTGTTTCTCTTCTGTATTGGTAGTTTTCTCTTTAGAAGCAGATTTATCAAATTTTGAAGGATGACCTTTAACAGAAGAGGATCTGGCCTTGAATGAATTGATGCGCTTCTTGGATTTATACATAACGCGAAAAATCCATTCCTCTATTTCCCCAACTGTTTCTAATTCTGTTGTCAGCTCCTCCACATCCGATATCTTTGCTTCGATCTCCTTGTTTTGGGATATTAACCCATCATGTCTGTACGAGAGTTCATCTAAATCTAATTCAAAATTATCTAAGTCAATTTCTTCTTTTGTTAAGTCGTCTTCTATTTTTCTAATAAGCTCATTGATTTTAGTTCGTGAAACTGTCCTTTTAACTTGTAATCGTTTCTTTAGATCCATATTATTATGACAAAAGGTACAGTTCAATTCTTAAAGTTTCCAAGATCTTACTTAGAGCTTCCCATCCGGGCAAGGGATGCCATGTCGCTTTCCCTGTAGCTGATTCTTAGCGACAAATTATTTTTCTTTCGTTAAATCCGGGTGGAAACTCTCTGAGGTGTAAAAGAAGATCAGGCTTTAGAAAAATACTATTGTTTAGTAAATTTAGATAAAAGTTAACATATAAATACTACTCTCGCACATCAATAATAATTTTAAACTACCAATTCTAACTATTGTCTGTGAAATCCAAAAACCTTACTGAAATTCTAATCATTTTAAAATGCATATCATATCTAACTAGTTGCCAAATATATCTAAACAAACTAAATATAAATAGTCCAGTTCACTAGTCCGTATACACACTAGTCTCCATTTTTGACACTTGTGTTACTCCCATTTAACCATTGGTAATTTCTGAATTTTTCGGCTTAATAACTATTATTTATCTGGGAGCCTCTCTAACGGCATAATTAGCTGGTCAATAGTCATAGGAACATTTTTCGCTTAAACACAAATTAAAAATTTGGTGTCCTATTATATTGTCAGTTTTGGTTAAAATATAAAGTCAAAAAAATTCAACAGTAGTTACCAACGGTCCAATGGGAAAAACACAAGGTCAGGGACCCCCCCTAAAAAAACAGCGAGACAGAAAGAGAAGGTAAGAAAAGCTGATAACAGCGAGAAAAACTGGATTGACCACTGGTCAAGATATATTGACCAGTGGTCAAGACCAAAATGTTACTTGTCTAAAGGCATTTGGTTTGAGCCCCTACATGACCTACTTCACTGCCAAAGCATAGCAGTACCAAAAAGTTAACTGGATTGACCAATGGTCAGCCCGAACCAAAAAGACATGCTATATAAATATAGGAAATACAAAATATTAGTTACCAACTTCATCATTATTTTACACTGATTTTTAGCCAAAAAGAGCAATCTTGACCTGTGGTCAAGCAACATAAAACTTAAATAGAATGCCCTTACTTAAAATTAGAGACCAATATGAGTTATCTGGCAACTTACATGCTGGGCAATTGATTGTCAGGATTTTGACCTGTCGGGCAAGTGGCTTGTCGGGATTTCGACCTGTCGGGAAAGTGGCTTGACGGGATTTCGATCCTGTCGGGATTTTGGGATGTCGGGATTTCGACCCTTTCGGGATTTTGGGTTGTTGGGATTTCAACCCTGTCGGGATTTTGGGTTGTCGGGATTTCAACCCTGTCGGGATTTTGGGTTGTCGGGATTTTGGGTTGTCGGGATTTCGGGGTGTCGGGATTTCGGCTCTGTCAGGATTACGGCTGTCGGGCAAATGGCTTGTCGGGATTTTGACCGGATACCGATTATTTTACACTTTAACGGGCTGCAAATCGTTATTCTATGAAATAACTAGTTAAACCATGAAATACAAGATAATTATACGCTTTAACAGACACGATCAGTTATTTCATGAAATAACTAGGTATTCTATGAAATAACGGATTTCATACTTTAACGGTAACATATACACTCACTTCCAAAAGTTAAGCACGGAATCGTTTTTTCAACCTAACACCTAGTAGAATAATTTTTCGTACATGAAAATCACACCACAAGTTGTTCAACTAGTGGGAATATAGAGCCCGATAACAAATTTTCCCTACCATTAACTTAAGGATGTAAATGGGCCCTCCATTGATAATGGAGTTCCATTATCAGAGGAGCAGTCACAGAAACGTCTATGTGAGAGGTATTTAATGGAAAATTTTATGCTTTTTTCTAAAGAATATTGTTATTCCTAAACTCAACGCATGTTTTCAAACGTGTGTGCTACCTTTAAATGGCATTTTTAAGGTTTTATTGAGATATATATGTCTGGTCATAATTTTGTCAAGTTTAAGCCTCTGGGTCATTTTTGGTAAGTGGTATCAGACCGTCAACTATGTTATTTCGGAGCTCTTACATGTGCTTGAAGGCGTTTAGGTCTGGGGACCCAGAAAGTACTCTTATTCTCTCAATATCATTTACTTAGGAAAAACTTCAAGGTAGCCAAATTGTGATTTTTTGCAGCTTTTTCACTCTTAAAGATAAATCCTCGACCCGATATGTGTTTTAAAAGGAGCAAATGGGACATGAGGATACATGTAAACGATTGCTGGGATCAGTGAAAAGCTCTGCGGCATATAGGGTGTGTTGAAACGGCACAAAAAATTGTTTAGTTTTACTGGAACGGCATCTGTTATTAACGTTCAAACAAAGGAACATTTTTTAGTGTTTATAATAATAATAATCTTTATTAACACACACACAATAGGACATAAAACACAATCAAAAAATATATTAATCGCCAAGGGGAAAGAACCCGTACAGGCGAAAGATATGTTACTAAATAAATTGAAATTAAATATAAATGGTATATATATGGACGTATACATGTCCACACATGGACGTATACATGTCTGAAAAGAAAGAAATATCTCTAAAAATATCTTGATTCTTTTTTTAAAATGAGTTCTTAAGAGATCGAATTTCTTCTCTAAAACTATTGCCGTTTCAACACCCCCTATATGCCGCAGAGCTTTTCACTGATGCCTGCAATCGTTTACTTAGTTCTCATGTCCCATTTTCTCCTTTTAGAACACATTTATCGGGTCGAGGATTTATCTTTAAGAGTGAAAAAGCTGCAAAAAATCACAATTTGGCTACCTTGAAGTTTTTCCTAAGTAATGATATTGAAAGAATAAGAGTACTTTCTGGGTCCCCAGACCTAATCGCCTTCAAGCACATGTAAGAGCTCCGAAATAACATAGTTGACGGTCTGATACCACTTACCAAAAATGACCCAGAGGCTAAAACTTGCCAAAAATTATGACCAGACCGATATAATCTCTTAATAAAACCTTTAAAATGCCATTTAAAGGTAGCACACACGTTTGAAAACATGCGTTGAGTTTAGGCATAACAATATTATTTAGAAAAAAACATAAAATTTTCCATTAAATACCTCTCACATAGACGTTTCTGTGACTGCTCCAAATGTGTAATGGAACTCCATTATTAATGGAGGGCCCATTTACCCCCTTAAATTATTAGTAGGGAAAATTTGTTCTCGGGCCCTGTATTCCCACTAGTAGAACATCTTGTGGTATGATTTTCATGTATGAAAAATTATTCAAGTAGGTGTTAGGTTGAAAAAACAGTTCTGTGCTTTACTTTTGGAAGTGAGTGTAGAATGTGTACTGTGGTATATGGGCCGGAGGCATTTTTTGCCAATAAATATTATTTATTTTATTTATTATTTAATATTCATATCTTCATAACCTAATCTTCTTTATTTTTCAAAAAAAACGCAGTTTAGTTTCTTAATAATAATTAATAGTAGTATAATTAATTTTTCTTTTTTTTTCTCATAGCAACCCGAAGATAAGAGATGAAGACGAAGCCATATGCAGAGAAAGGTTCGTATATTGGATAAAACTTGACCACATTATTTGTTTCAATAGAGTAATTAAGCTATCAAAAAATAATTCATGCTTTACGGGATGAAAGAACACCGCAAAGTAAAGTAAGGCAATTAAAACAATAACGGGTTTTCGACCCTAACCGGATGTTGATCGAGTGGAATCCTCTTTAATGAGAAGAAACGTTTAGAGCACTCCTAGCGACAAACGTAAACGTTGTAGCCGCTTCTGAGAGAAAGGCAGGCGCACAAAAGGAGAGCAATAAAGAACAGAATGGGCTTCTTTGTTTATGGATTTTGCCATGTGGCGGGAATGAAGATTCTCTAATGGGCTTTGCACTAATGGAAGAACTGAAGCGATTCTCAAGAGAGGTTCATTGTGGTTTTGCGGAATGTGGTGGCTTTTTAGGATAAGAATTGGGGTGGGGTCAAGTACAGCCGTTCGTCCAAAAAACATTATACAATTGACGTTGTGGGCAAAGAGCTAGAGGTATAACGATTATTTGAGTTCCATCTTTCATCGTTTAGAAGGGAATTTTCGGAAAATAACATAAACTGTTTTTCTCCAAAGAGAGAGGCCTTATTCCGATGCAACGGAAGGAGTTTTTTTCTATGGCTGGACATGAATATTAATTCAATATTCTTAAAGAGCACACCACAAGTTCATAAACAGCAAGTTTCCTTTTTCTACGATATCATATAAAACGCAATAAGTTATAAATATTCAAACACTTAACATAGAAAGTAGAAAAATTTTTCAATATGAAGAAGCAGAATTCAGACCAAACTTCAATGAAGCCAAATATAAAAGAGACACTTGAATCATCTTTTTTTAACCCCAGACGTACAGGTCCACTGTTACGATTTTTCATTAAGAACAAACAGGCTATAATGAATCAAGAATTGATGCACAACTCAATCTACTCAGTTTTTTATGTTAAAGCTATTTTAATGTTACTCGTATGTTAACATAAATAACTGAAGCTGGATAATTAAAAAAAAAACAATACAATTACTATACTCACTAATTTCAATCCAAATTTTTCGTTTGAATTATTACAATTTCAAAATCAAAATATATTGTTCCCCCTAACAGGTCGAATGCAGCTCGGGGAAAGAAACCTCCGTCGAGGAACTGCCTCGTGAAATCAGAAGCGATCGTGTCCTAGTCTAACCTGTACAAAAAATGTGGTTCAATGTGACTTTTGTGTCGTCTTCTCTGACAACCGTCTCTACGTAAAAAGTAGATCGTGGAACTCCTTTCTTCGGGTTGAGAAGAAGGGAGGTTGAAAAAAAGATAACATATCCAGACATTGTCTAGTCAGAATTTTTGTGCTTAATAAACATTTAACTAAATTTGGAGTATCACTATAGTCAAAGGGATTATCCGGCATATCAGAATGTATATTCCTGGTGGAATTAAGTATTTATTTTTATGTGTGTGGAACTGCATTGTTCCTGATCTCACTCAAATGGTTGTGACATCATTGTGCGATATGAAATAATTAAAAATTTCATCCCGTTGTGTAGGATTAGGTAAATTACCCGTAGAGATATATGATAATGTTGAAGGATATATCTGCATTTGTTTCAAATACACGATAAAATGCGTCAAAAGTTAATATATTTTGTGTTTTCTACAATTATTCAGAAGTTCTTGAATTTGATAAGTTAATATTAATATGCTTAGGAAATCCTATTAGTACAGTCAAATTAGGCGAAAAAAGGGCCGGAGGTAGACATTTAGAAATACAAGCAGAAACCCCCTGGGATGTGTTTAGGGGGGTCTGAGGATGCCTCACCTGAAAATCCCAAAAAATCCGGTGACGGGTTTTCCGCCATTTTGAAAAAGAAGTCGGCCATATTGGATTTTTCCATAGTTCATAAAAACAGCCATAACAGGCGAACTAATTGGTTTAAAATGTTCGTTCGTGTTTTAAAATGCGTAATTCAGTGCGTTCTTTAAGTTTCATGCATCAATTATTGGTTCTAAACCATACAGTTTTTTGAAATTAAGCTAAAATAGCAATTTTTTCGTATTTTTTTCGGTTGTAGTTCTTTCGTTTAATTCTGTGTCGTAACTATTACAGATATCAAGACCAAAACAACTGGAACTTGTTTAGGAGGGTCTTAGGCAATACCATACCAAAATTCTAAGAAGTCCCGCCATTAGTTTTCCACCAATTTGAAAAAAACTGCGGCTGTACTGAATTTTTAAATGTTTCTTAAAAACTGCTATAACAAGCGAACTTATTGGAATAAAATGCTCAATTTTTTTATAAAATACATGTCTAAGTGTACATTTTTGAAATATCATGCAATAAGTTAATATCCTTAAAGATTTAATTTTAAAAACTGGGAAAAATAGTAATTTTTCAGTCTTTTTCTGTTGTAGTTTTTTTATAGTCCAGGCAAATTAGACATTCAATATAACAGGCTGAAAATTGGTGGAAATGTAGAGAATAGTGTCCTTCTTGATATCCTGAAATCCCCAAAAAATCACTCCAGGGGAAAATCCGCCATTTTGGAAAAACCAACGCCATCTTGGATTGAGTTTTCAAACATAGCGACTGAACCAAGGGGCCAATTAAGTTCTTTTTTGTCCCAAATTGTTTAATATTGTGTATTTTAATATAAAACATCAAAAAATTCAAAATGAAAAACTTAATTTAATAATAATTAATTTTTATTTAATTACTGATTTGCTGTATTAAAATGTAGGTAAGCATTCAAGATAACAAGCTGAAAATTGGTGAAAATATAGAAGACAGTGTCTTAATTAATATCCCGAAATTCCCAAAAACTCCCTCCAGGGAAACCGCCATTTTGAAACAACCGCCGCCATCTTGGGTTGTATTTTTAAGCATAGCGACTGAACCAAGTGTTCGATTGAGTTTGTTTTCGTCCCAAATAGTTCAATATTACGTATTTTAAAGATAAACCTGAAATAGTTCGAAATAAAAAATTTAATTTAAATAAAATTAAATTTACTTAATTAATGATTTGTCGTGTGTAAATGTAGATAAGAATTCAAAATAACAAGCTGAAAATTGGTGGAAATGTAGAAGATAGTGTCCTGATCGATATTCCGAAATTCCCAAAAAATCCCTCCAGGGGAAAATCCCCCACTTTGAAAAAACCACCGTCATCTTGGACTCTCAATTTAAGCATGGTGATAATGGAGTTTTCTCTTTCCACAACAATGAAATTTCCCCAAAAAGGCATTATTGAAGCTGAAAAAAAACTGCAATTTTAAAGTCGAATATTTCAAAACCTATACGTGCGATTTAAGTAAACTTAGGCTTAAAATGTAGTTTATTTATTCAAGAAAAACTGTAGTTCAGTGCATGGTCAAGAATATCACCGTTTATGTGAAACTAAATAAAAAATATTGGACAAAACGGTCAAATTTAAGAAAACAAACTATGCTCAAACGATACAGCAATCAAACGGTCAAATTTTTGACCATGCACGGAACTGAATGTTTTTCTTGAATAAATTAACTACATTTTAAGCCTAAATTTACTTAAATTGCACGTATAGTTTTTGAAATATTCGACTTTAAAATTGCAGTTTTTTCAGCTTCAATAATGCCTTTTTGGGGAAAATTCATTGTTGTGAAAGAGAAAACTCCATTATCACCATGCTTAAATTGAGAGTCCAAGATGACGGTGGTTTTTTCAAAGTGGGGGATTTTCCCCTGGAGGGATTTTTTGGGAATTTCGGAATATCGATCAGGACACTATCTTCTACATTTCCACCAATTTTCAGCTTGTTATTTTGAATTCTTATCTACATTTACACACGACAAATCATTAATTAAGTAAATTTAATTTTATTTAAATTTAATTTTTTATTTCGAACTATTTCAGGTTTATCTTTAAAATACGTAATATTGAACTATTTGGGACGAAAACAAACTCAATCGAACACTTGGTTCAGTCGCTATGCTGAAAAATACAACCCAAGATGGCGGCGGTTGTTTCAAAATGGCGGTTTCCCTGAAGGGATTTTTTGGGAATTTCGGGATATTAATTAAGACACTGTCTTCTATATTTTCACCAATTTTCAGCTTGTTATCTTGAATGCTTACCTACATTTTAATACAGCAAATCAGTAATTAAATAAAAATTAATTATTATTAAATTAAGTTTTTCATTTTGAATTTTTTGATGTTTTATATTAAAATACACAATATTAAACAATTTGGGACAAAAAAGAACTTAATCGGCCCCTTGGTTCAGTCGCTATGCTTGAAAACTCAATCCAAGATGGCGTTGGTTTTTCCAAAATGGCGGATTTTCCCCTGGAGGGATTTTTTGGGGATTTCAGGATATCAAGAAGGACACTTTTCTCTACATTTCCACCAATTTTCAGCCTGTTATATTGAATGTCTAATTTACCTGGACTATAAAAAAAACTACAACAGAAAAAGACTGAAAAATTACTATTTTTCCCAGTTTTTAAAATTAAATCTTTAAGGATATTAACTTATTGCATGATATTTCAAAAATGTACACTTAGACATGTATTTATAAAAAAATTGAGCATTTTATTCCAATAAGTTTGCTTGTTATAGCAGTTTTTAAGAAACATTGAAAATTCAGTACAGCCGCAGTTTTTTTCAAATTGGTGGAAAACTAATGGCGGGATTTCTTAGAATTTTGGTATGGTATTGCCTAAGACCCTCCTAAACAAGTTACAGTTCTTTTGGTCTTGATATCTGTAATAGTTACGACACAGTATTAAACGAAAGAACTACAACCGAAAAAAATACGAAAAAATTGCTATTTTAGCTTAATTTCAAAAAAATGTATGGTTTAGAACCAATAATTGATGCATGAAACTTAAAAAACGCACTGAATTACGCATTTTAAAGCAAGAACGAACATTTTAAACCAATTAGTTCGCCTGTTATGGCTGTTTTTATGAACTATGGAAAAATCCAATATGGCCGACTTCTTTTTTAAAATGGCGGAAAACCCGTCACCGGATTTTTTGGGATTTTCAGGTGAGGCATCCTCAGACCCCCCTAAATAAATCCCAGGGGGTTTCTGCTTGTATTTCTAAATGTCTACCTCAAACCCTAATTTGACTGTACTATATGTAGTTAGATGGAAATCAAAACGAAAAACTCAAGCATGAAGAAAATAACTCCTTATCTCTGCTTCTACTTCATTATTATAGGCATTCTTCAGAAAGGTATGCATCTTCCGAATGTAAGCAAAACATTCAACCTGGTGGTAGAAAATCAGACTGATAATACAATTCCCTTTTCCAACAAAAGAAACATCTCGCATAAAATTTATATGTTAGAAAATATTCCCTAAAAAACAAACAGTTTATTCTTGAAAACAATTATATTGTTTTATTCGTCATACTGATATTAAGGATAGCCGTATAATTACTCTTTCTACAATGAATTACATACATTAATATGCATTATTTAATTTTCTCTCATTAAACCATGGAATCAAAACTAATCGTCTTGATATAAAAAGCCATTTTAATGATAAATAGTTCCAGAAGAAAAATGGCGGTATTCTATCGAAGTCGCTTGCTTTATGGATTTTTTTTCAAACAATGGAATTGTATAATTGTAGTAAGATAGCTGTCTCCCATTTGTCGGATAATCCTTCTGTGCCAGAACCGATCGAGAAGAGCAGATTGAAGTTTGGAACACCTAACACATTTGTACATGTTATTTCTTCGGTGTGTAGAATTAGAACCGATATGTGGCCAGAAAATCATCTACTACTTGTGTGCGTAGCATATACGAACGGGGGTGAAAGTATTTATTTGGTCCATTTAGTGATATTTTCTTTTGGAAATTTGTTATCCTGAATAAGTTCTAAAAAAGTACGGGGGCGATTTTGAACCTTAACGGGCCGTATCTACCGTAATTTTAAGTTGATATTTGGTAGACAATTTCATTGACTATCATATAAGTAATGTCCTTACATAATATTAAATTTAATGTAATTACAACCTCAAAACAG
Organism: Tetragnatha versicolor; assembly: GCA_024610705.1. Lineage (NCBI taxonomy): Eukaryota > Metazoa > Arthropoda > Arachnida > Araneae > Tetragnathidae > Tetragnatha > Tetragnatha versicolor. The sequence goes on from JANDEH010000005.1 coordinate 61,169,050, forward strand.
AAGATGAAAAATCTACGTTATTCGTATAAGCAACCAAACAAACTTTAATTAAATGCATTTTTATAAATACATCGTCAATATTAAATTGGTATTTCGATGCTAAAATTTAATTTTCAATCCCTCTGTATTCTACGCACATCAGTATTCATCAATGGACAACAATTCTGCTATCTCTTTCATACTTCCATTGTTATCTATAGCCTGTTATGGCCGTGAAGTGTCATATAACTCCTCTCAAGCAATAGATCTGTTTTCTATATAACAGTTCATTATGAGTAAAGAATAAAGATCCAGAAAAGATGCACAACAGCTTCCATATTGGTAAAACCTTTTTTAATATAAAATACAAATTTCCTTAAATATATGCATTTTTTTAAAATTACTAAAGAAAGGATTCTGAAACTAAATAATAATAAACATTTTAGCATTTGAAGAAAAATTGGAAAAGTATAAGTGATAATTTCCTTATATTGTGTAATGTATTTAATGTGACTCTTCTGAGTTTTTATTCTTTGCCATTTCAGCATATGTATTTTAGTGTTACAAAAGAGAGCCACACTCTGTTTATTCAAAATATCATTGCCTAGTCCGAAAAGAAAATTTTCATTCGTATGTTATTAAAAAATTTTCCCATTTCTGTTTTCAGAAAACCAATCTCATCCAAGGATTAATTGAAATAATGAGTAAATTGTTTCAAAAAATTCCTATCAATGATTACATATCACCATATTTATAAAACTAAAATCGAATGTAGGATTATATTCTTGTATAATATTGAGAAACTTAATATTAAAAACAGCGTGTGGTCTCATTTTGTGTTGATTTCAAGTGCACAAGAAGTTTAAAGCATACTTATTTCATTAACTTTAAATTTGTTAGAAATCCCCCATCTCAAATAATGCATATAACATTTAAAAATCTCTACTGACCCATAAAACCAAGTATAATCCTAACGGAACTCAATACAATCGAGAATTCGCCATTTTTAAAATTAAGTTTATAACACAGTTGTATGCTTTCAACTTTTTGTTAAGTGTTGGTTGATTTTCGGCTCTTGGGAAATTGAAAAATTTCCAAAATTGTAAAAATATATTCTTTTCTTGATAAATATTATCCAATTTAGGATTGTTTTAACCAAAAAAATTACCAACATTGAAAATTTTATAAATTTAAAGAATCGCAAATAAAATAGTTCTTGTTGAAACACTAAATTGTTTCACACACAAATTTTAAAATTATGCGTTCTTTAAAAATTTAAAACTACACTGTATTTAACGAATATTCCTTTAATTTCATTAATATTCATTTAATTAGTGAAAGCTATTTACTTTTATTTCAAGGATTAAACCTTCGAATTTCGTAGAACCGAAATTATGCCGCGTCTTTAAAATCGCAACTCTATCAATTTTCAATAAAGGTAATTTACAAACATTTAAAATTGTTATGACCTAATTAAGGCAAACTATGTATCGAAGTATTCAAATAAATATGAATTAAACAACTTAAAAATTATTTTTATCTTACTTGAGCAGTTACGGACAGTACTGCTACAAAACTACTCTAACTTTAGTGCGCATGTGTGTGCACAACTCAACTATGCAACTTAAAAATACGAGTCGTTTGATTCACATTTGTCTTTCCTTGCTTCGAAGCCCAAGAGCCAAAAGTTCAGTTCATCTCTGGTCATTGATATTTTAAACATATTCTTTTGTGTAAATATGTATATGAGAGAAACTATTTTTGTACCTGATGTGCATAATTGATAACAATAAATTCTGTGTATGATTTGTGGGAGTTGTTAGTTTCATAGGGATTTCCGCATGAAAAACCTAGAAAATAAAATAGTGAAAGAAAACAATTATGTGTGAGACAAGGGAGATGGACTGTTTAATCTTTAAGACATCACATTTAGAACTTTTTTTACTCATGTAACACAGCAAATAATGCATTTCTTCAAAGTTCGTTTTGACAGAAATTTTTTAAAAAGTCACAATTTCCAACGTATAGAAATATTGAGAAATAAATTAGAAATATTAAAAATTAAAAATATTTTCCTTATCAAAAACCTAATCTACACTTAAATTTCGTTGGCATTTTTCTAAGTGAAAAACTCTAGCTTAATTAGTTCCTGTAATTGTAAACTTCAATGTACAATGTGTGAATTTGACAGTATCTAAAAATGATTCTGCATTATTTATGCAGTGTACGAATGTGGGGCCCATATTCTGACCGAATTTCTCAATTTTTTCGAGCTATGCTTTGAGGGGGAAATTAAACAGGGTACTAAAATTTCAGGAATGCTGAAAACTTATGAATAAATGAGTTTGTTTTCAATATCTTATAAATATATGGATAAATAGTCAAAAATGTATTTGTTGTGCCAATGTGCCCCCCTCTCCCCTACAAGTTTAAAAAATCAGTAAAAAAGTGAAGAAAATTTAAACTTGGTAGCATCTTTTCTCCTTTTACGGTTCGTTCGATAGTACGTCAGAAGTGTTGGTTGTATTTTTGGTTATTTATGGTGCAATACCAGTAACAATATGTGAGAAGTGTAACTTTACTTACATTATCAAAAAAGGGGGTAATTCCAATTGGAAAAATAGCTCAATGAATCTAAGGAAGGTTTATTTCTGCAGCAGAGGGATGTTTTTTTATATACGAGTCCAAGTGGTAAAATTTTAAAAGATTACCCGGTACATTTATGGACGATTCTGCTCAGGGGACCTTTTGGTATACTAAAAAGGGAGAAATCTTCCCGGCCACGGTACCATACAGCCCGAATAAGCAAACCCCGACCAATAAGCGGCATCAAAGACAATAAAATCACCTATGAGCAACAACCGATGGTAAAACCATCTATTAAGCATGTGGAGCAATTAGAGTTCCGAAAACCGCGAGCGTGACGCCGCATCCACAAAACACGAGCCCAAGCCACACCTTCATCAAAAAGAAAAAGATTCGACATCAATATTCAAAAACCTTCCAAGAAGCTCGACAATTCGTTCGATTTCCCGCCCTGAGCGAAATGACACGCAATGGAGTAGTCCATCATACAAAGAGGGATGTCACGTTTATCTCAATAAATGATCCTGATTAATAACAGATTATGTGGCTACGCAGGGGGTCACGGTACGCCCACGGATGTCCGGACATGGTATTAACCCCGTGGAGGTTTTTTTTCTCGAATGGGACACTTTCGACGCAAGGAATGTCGTCTCTGGTATCTGTCCCATCTTCGTGTCAGCGTCCTTCTCGAATTGGAGAGATGATCATCGGAGCAGTTATCAATCATTTTTATGTACAGCACCGTTATCTTTAATTGAAACATCTGTGTAAAGGGCTTCAAATTAATTGGATATGGTTTTTTTAAGCCGAGTGAAGTGATGGAGGAAAGGAAAAAACTTATATATTTTTCCCTGTGGGGTTGGATATGAATGCTAATGAAACTATGTACTATTATTCCTGGGTTTTTTAAGCAGGCTAGACAAGTTCGGTCATCAATTGCTATATTATGTACATAAATAAAGCATCTTCTGATTAAAAGCAGAATAAGGATAATCCTAATCCTGCACCTTTCGCCCAAGTTAGGATCATTGAACCATTTTCGATACATCGCTCCTTTGAGTAACTCTTCGAACTTTTATTTTTTATTAAAGAAGACAATGGTGCAATAGAGTTGGAACTGATTGATTCTCATAATGAGGTATTCTCACGTTTTGAGATTAAATTTTATTAAAATAGAATAAAAAAAACATGAAGAATGACGTTTACATCAAATATTTCAGTAGCCTAGTTTCTGAGATATAAATTTTTGAAATTTCGTTTTTTGTTTTGGCGCGAAAACACTTTCGAATCACAAATCATGCGCTGTGAGGTCACATCCAAAAGAAGCCCGTTTTCTGATCAGGTGAAAACAGAAAACACAATGGTTTTCATGCGCTGTGACGTCACATCCAATAGAAGCCCGTTTTCTGATAACGTGACTTTTCTGACGTTTTGGCAAAAATTAAATTGAATTTTAAGTTATTTAAAACACATTTTTGAACTTAAAAATAAGAAATTTGGGAGTTTTAGACCATAATGTATCGAAAAAGTATAAAATCAAGCAAATCCCTCACTCATGCAAATACCTCATTATTTACTAGTAATCAATATAAAGCTAATACATAATATTGTGTAATGCAGGGGTTCTCAAACTTTTTAACATCGCGACCCACTTTTGAGAAACAAAATCTAACGCGACCCACCGACTTCAGTTATTTATAATTAACTGAATTGAAATAATTATCTCATGCCCCCTCCCCACAGAATTTTAACTTCTCTGACTGGGGGGATGTTCACCAACTATTTAGTAATAAGGGTATGAAATAGTTTAATTGTGGTCTAACAATGATCCATACAGTAAAAAGGGGGGTCTGGGGGTACTCCCCCAGAGAAAATTTTAAAATTTGACCCTTTAAAACATGGTTTTAACTTGTTTTTTAGCAATATGGGATAAATTACATCAGTTGCATCATTTCCCAAGAAAATTCTTAAAATTTGTATTGATCCCCCTAGTGTGGATGGGGAGAAACACAACAATTTTTTTTTCAAATCTTAATTAGATCATACTCCAAAAAAGATTTAAATAACCGACTAGATTTGCATTATCGTCACATTAAAGTGACACACATAGTACGTATTTACATTAATTGCCTTTTCCGTTCCATTCCAAGTTGTGTGGTTTTTCCTCAAATTTTTATTATTTTTACTATAGTATGGTAATTTGATCATTTCAAAAGTTCAACTAATAGCTTGATAATTCAAAAGTCAATAACACCGTTTGTGAAAAATTAAAAATCTTCTCGCGACCCACCAAAAACTGACTGGCGACCCACCAGTGGGTCGCGACCCACAGTTTGAGAAACTCTGGTGTAATGTATAAGGTCCCTGGGAGCAAGCTGAGCTATACAAAACGACTAGTCATGGACTTGACTTATGACTGAAGGAATGCAGCCGAAAATTCACACCTATAATCCTGCAAGGCAGCCCATAGTGGATGGAGGCATAATTTTATAAAGGAAATTAAGACATTGTCACTGAAATATAGATGAAATTTGAATTTTCAAGTTTATGACTATTTACAAGATTAAGAAGTACAGAAACAAACTCGCCGATGACAGTTTGACAGAATTCGCAAGGCAGCCACTCCTTACTCTACCCAGTAGAAAAAACTTGATGACAAAACGACACATACATATTTCTCCCACACATTTAATAAGTCTGATAAAAAGTATTACGTAGGTTATTCAATAATAACTACACGTTCTTCTTCATGTGCTATTCGATTTAACTTTCCTTTAGTGTTTAGTTCGTACAGTTTTATTAAAATTCATATACAAGAAATGTAAGCTAATAGTTTATTAACAAATGTAAGATTTGAAATAGGAAACTCCCACAAGAAAAAGAAAAATAACCAAGTTAGACTTCGCTCTTAAAACGACAGTCTCAAAACTGAGTAAAAAGTACTCAAACTGGCTCCGATCCAATTGTACTCAAATTTGAAAACATGAATTTACTCATTTTTGAAAATGAGCTTACTCAAAAATGATACATCTTGAGCTTGAACTCAAAAATAAGCTCATGATGTTTCATTTTTGAGTATGCACATTTTCAAAATGAGTACATTTGGATCGGAGCCAGTTTGAGTATTAGGTCATCCCGAAAGTTTTGTCGCTCTTGGGAGCATCTGTATACAATGTATTTTTTGGTACTTTTCCATTACGGTAAACCAGTAAAGTACTTCTACTTCTATCTAAAGCCAATTTGGCGAATTTTGACTCTTTTTTTGTTGGCTCACTTTTCCAGCTTTCCTAGTTTCTACGATTAATAACATTTTGTTTACTTCAAGTTGCCATTAATTTAAAACTTTAAAAATTAAAATTCAAAGTAATTTAACTTTAATTTTAGGTCATATTAAGATTGAAATAAATTGAAACTCATTTTATACTACTTTTGTAGAGCGGCGGTAGAATTTCCAGCGATCTTGATTCCTGTAAATCAGGGGTCGGCAACTGGCGGACCGCGGTCCGCATCCGGACCGCGTGAGGTTATTTCCTGGACCGCCATAGCATTTTGATAATAATAAATATGTATTTTAAAGCAACAAAATTAGTTTGACACGCTTTATAAGGGTCCATTTTCAAAAAAACTTCTGGGGAAATTCCATTTTTAATTTAAAAACTACTAATAATATTAAATTTAGCAATTTAATTAAGCAGGTAGCGTACTCAAAAATACATCTTTGTAAAAATATAAGTGTATCCTGAAGGTCAGAATTTGAAGTAATAAGGGGCCATTTATTAATACGTAAGGATGATTTTGGCGATTTTTGACCCCTCCCCTACCCCCATGTAAGGGTACGTAAGATTTTTCACACCCCTCCCCCCTCTTCTTACGTAAGATTCCATTTTGTTTTTCAAAATAATAAAATGTTAGAAAAGGATCAGTTACACTAAAACTCTCAGTTTAATATACCGAAATCGTCATTTTTTAAGTTTTTCTGGGGCTATTCAATAGTAATTTGATTAGAATAATTGTAATTTGTTTACATTAACTTGGAAAATCTTACGTAAGAATGGGTTTGACCCCCCACCCCCCAAGTAAGGGTATGTAGAGATTTTTCCAACCCCCCTCCCCCCGGGACCCTTACGTAATTAATGAATGGCCCCTAATAGTAACCTAATTTTTCTCCGGACCTCGATGAAAATTTTCAAAATTATTTGGACCCCAAGAAAAATTACTTGCCGACCCCTGATGTAAATGATCATCCGGACCTTTCCTAATAGAGGGTTAGGAGTAGCAATCCAGCAATTTAATATGGATGATTGTGATCAAACTCTCCGGATGCCTCAGAAAAAGTTTAAATCTAAGTTAAATTTTCCACACTTGTTAAAAATACTTAAAACTTTAATTGTTTTAGGGAAGTAGCCAGTTAATTTTAATTTAAAAATCTTAACTTTAGGAAAAATGCAAAATTTTGAGCAGAAAAGAAATGAAGTAACATGTTATTATAGATTTAAGGAAAGCCCAGTTGTCGATCAGTCCCCAAAATCAAGCCAAGATGCCAAGTTGACGGTAGATAAGGTTACAGTTTATATTGGTATCATATAATGGAAAAGTGTCAAAAATATCTTATATACAGATGCTCCCAAGAGCGACAAAACTTTCGGGATGACCTAATACTTTTTACTCAGTTTTGAGACTCGTTTTAAGGTATCCGCCTACCTTTGAGACCATTTTTTTTGAAATACTTGATTTACAATTTTTTTTATTTTTAGCCTAAATTTTCATCAAAACATTGATCAATGCTAAAAAACAAAATTAATTATATTATTTTCTAAAATATGGGGTAATAAATGTAAAATTTAAATGCATTTTTATTTAACCCCTCTCACTCTTGCCCAAAAACTATTATCCTTATATAAATTTCCTTTGGACACAAGGAAATGGACTTCAGAATGGACTATTTTCTAAGACATATTTTGAAAAGTAATTGTTTTACATCATAAAATGTAAAGGTAAGTGAAAAATTTCAAAATTTCTACAACCATTAAGCAAAAAAAACCGACAATAAAAATAAAAAATATAAACTTACATAAAAATCTGTAGTCCATCTGGTTAATAACAATATGATTAATATACTGTTAAAATTTGGAGTGAATATCTTGGATAGTTTTTGAGTAATCATGTAAATAGTGGAGGGTTTTTAAGTAAAATTTAGTTCTGAGAAAATTAGCTTTCAAGTTTATAATTGTATACGATCGCACACGACTATCTGTTTTAAAAATGTTGTAATTTCTTTTCTAATGCACCAACAAGTAAAATGAAAGCAGTTTTGGAAATATAAAAGTCTAAACTGTTTGAAAATATAAGAACCAAATTTTCGACGAAAAGGTTGAAAATCGTCATTTTGGGGGTAGGCGGATACCTTAAGAGTGTTCTGTTCTACAATTTTAAAAATACCCAGGGCTTGATTTCTGCCGGAACGGTCCGGAACCTCTTTTTTGAAAAAATATCAATATTCTATTTTATCTTCGCATGTTTTGTGCATAAGCTTTTAGAATATTCCTTTTGTTTTAAAACGTCTAATAAAATTACAATTCAGACAATTTGTTACCGAGAAAGAAAATACGTGGACTCTTGGCTAGGTCCTCATTCTGCCTCAGCCGTCAAAAGCAAGGAGATCGCGAGAGATGCAATTCAATGAAGACCAAATGAAATTTTGTACTACGTACATTATAGATGGTGACTTTCAGCTTAATTTGAAATTTAGATTAAGCCGAAAGTCACCATTGAAATGTCTTTTTATTGCTTCATTAGGAAAAGTGGTGTAACTTTAAAACACTTCATATTTCGTTTTAACGAGAGTTATTTAAATTGGATATTTTTTTAAATAACATATTTTACTACAGTGTATTATTCTATTCCTTAAATTTGACCAAATATATTAATGGTTCATTGATGGCACTAATGGTTCATTGATGATAAGCCGTCCTGCCTCCTACAAGAGGCACCCTGTTAGGAAAAATACAACGCACTGTACAAAAAAGGTGTTCTATTAAAAAAATTGTATAACACGTTCATCTTCTTATACAATAATTAAGATTAGTATAATTTATAATTAATAATTAAGTTCGAACACTCACTCAACACTCTTCCTAATCTAGTACAACACATTTGAATTTATTTTGTAAAGTTAAATTTGAAAATAAATGCTTAAGTTTTTGTATAAAAATTATTCGCTTTTTTAGTTTTTAGACCAATAATTTTACCGTTCCAGTACCTCTCTATTTAGAAATCGAGCCCTGAAAATACCATTTGTTTATATAAGAAGCTAACAGGAAATGAATTTTATTTGAATCAAAATTGAAATTTTCTCATTTGAATTGAAAATAATTCTAGATTAAAATATTTCAAATAAAATTTAAGGAACTAGCACTAAATTCAAGTACTTTCCAAATCCCTAGAAAATGAAATTCCAGTACTTTTCAAAGCCCGAGGGAACCCTGTAGTAGGATTTAAAAAGAGTACAGAAGCTTTAAACACTGATATGTATAGAAAGATTATAAGTTAGGCTTTACTGTTAAGTTAATCTAAAACATAAAAGAAACTTGAGTATTGAGTTGAAATATTTATTAAATCACCATAGTACCAAAGTTAAAGTACAATTTACAAGTAATTTGGACAAGACCACACAACATAGAAATGTACATAGAAATGTCAGCTTTGAAAGCGATTGTCTGGTCTCCATATAAATTGTTCCACATCACTCTTTAAGTAAAAATCTGAATACAAAAATCCTAGATTAATTTGTCTGTACAAAATTTGCATAGTAAAAACTAAACAAATCAACCTCCTGTAGATCCATTTTAAAATATGGCAATAAATACATAACAAAGATGAGTAGAAAACAAATTCAACAAAGGTAGTGAAACATAAAAAATGGTGCAAATGGTCATACAAATTGATTAATAAATTGGCAAGAAGTATTTTTCTTTGTTCAGAATGCCTTCACTGATTTAGGCATCATGAACAGTTTTTCAAACAAATCAAATGAAATAAAAATAAAACCAACATAAAAATTTAGTTCTTGGCTAAGTGTAAAATTTTCTTACAAGGATAGTAAAATGCAATGTTGGTGAGGTAATAAATGCAATAAAAACAAGTAAAAAATATCACGTTTTCCAAATCCCTAAGAAAATTGTAATAAAAGTGGTTGGCATTGGACAACAAATTCATTTTTGAGTTTGCCAAACCGGGCAAGAGTAGGTGTGGTAGTTGGGGATTTGGAAAGTGACCAAAACAATGTTTGATCTGTATAACATTCAAAGAGTTTCAGATATAAAAAAGAACAAGTTGAATCGCTGCCATGTAAAAGTGCTCAATAAAAATGTGCTGGTTTTAAGCCAACATAAGGCATTCATAAAAACAAATTAAAAAATGGTAAAAATAAAAATAGTAAAAAATATAAAAATTTTGATGAAATTATTTTGATGCAAAATTTAAACACAAAAGGTATGAGTAAAAAGCTCTATCTTATGATATAATTGCACATAAAATTATGTTACTAATTAGCACTCAAGTGCTAATGAGAGCAAATTGAAATGAAAAATGATTAAAAGAGAAAGGTATCAAAATAATACAGTATGACAAGAGATACCTAATTAAAGGCCATCTCTGACGGGGAAAAAATAGTGCTTTCCATGTAATAAAAGTTTAAATTATGTAAATTTAGCTTTGTTGAAAAATGGTCACTTAAATTTTTTTTAATATGTTATTTACTGCTAAGATTGTTTAATATTCAAACAAGTTTTTTAGAATGATATGTTATTCAAAGTATTGCTTCTAAATGCTATTAATTTACTCTACATCTATTCAAAGCATTTGCACCACATATTAAAAAGATCTAATATTTTAAAATCACAATAAATTTATACAAAATGGATTTAATGGTTGAGCATTTTATTACACGTAATTATATTAGTATTGCAAATGAGTGGCATGGATATAATTTGTAGAATATGGTAAACTGTCATATGAAATAAAAGGGTAATTCTTCAAAAATTCCTTACTGAGCTTTGAATCTAGTAACGATTAAAGAATAAGACCATTATAGCATTACGACTAACATACAAAGTTTCAAAAACATTTGAATGCATGAGAATAAAAATATTTTCATTACAATTTAAAACTTAAAACATTTTTATTTGCATAGTTGATATCCTGGTCAGCTATATTAAAAACGCCATTCTAAAATAAACTACTAGTGAGTTGAGACATACTATAAAAATAATTCAATGAACATAATTTAAAATATTACTATATACAGATTGATAATAAGGCGCAAATACAGAACACACAGGCACTACTACTAAGACACACACCTATACTTCTGGAGGCACCGGTGTAACGCAAAGAACGTCACAGTAAATGTACAAATCCATAAATTAAAGCACCACGCACCTTTACTTGGTCTGGTCACAAATACCTGATATGCTTATAATAGAGTGGACATAACTTACAGATAAGAGATGCCAACCTTTCAAAAAATTTTAGCATCAAGTTTACCAAAAAAGCTTATAAAAAGCATGCAAGATTTTTCTTAAAACAGCTACAGTTGATTTCAAAGTTAGAGTGGAAAATATAGACCAATTTAATATTTAGTATATTAGAGATTTTATAGCCTATCTAAAGAAAGCTCCTAAAATTTAAGACTTCAGATTGAAAATAGTTATAGGATCTAGCTTAATTTATGTACAATAATGAATTCCAGTTTACTAGTTTTGAAATAATGCAGAACATTATTAGCTGCTGAAAACCTAATATGGTTAATAATTATATTCTGTAATAAGTTGGTCTCCTTGAATGGTTATGATTTGGCTGCATCATTTTTTTCTTGTTTGTTGATATTAATTTAAGAGAAAAGTATCATAAGGTTGGGATTCAGCTTCAATTGAAATGCATCACAGCTGTTAATTTTTTTACGGAAAAACGATTAACTTACTAGTAATCTTTAGACAGGTTGGCATCTCCAACACAAAGGGCTAGGTGCAGCAAGATTTTCTTCGATAGACTATTTTAGCACTTTTCCCTCACAACGCGATTCAATTTCCTCATTGAAAAGTATAGAAAAAATATCCAATTTGATTTAAAAATTCACAATTACTTAATAAAAATATAAATTTTCATAAGTCAAACTATTAATCAGCTGATTAAATTCATTGACATAAAAGGTCATAAGACCCACTAAACAGGTGTATATGTTTAAATTTAGTACTTTTTTGTTTTAAACAGGGTTTCCATGCACCTGGAAAGTCATGAATTGGAGTGATTTTTTAATTTTGTCATGATAAATCATGGATTTTAGGAAAAGGATCAGGATGTCAGGAAAGTCATGGATTTTAAACAAACTCGAAAAAGAGGAAAATATAATTTTGCTTAGATGGCTTGCAATGGCCTCCTCAGCCATCAACTAACCACACCGTAAACTCTCCTGTATTGGCTCGCCAGTTACTTACTGAAATGAGTAAAAAAAGTATTTTTTCATCACAAATTTTCTGTACATAATTGAAAACTTGCATTGTAGTACCTACTGTTCATTTCAAAAAATTAAATAATCTAAGTGTTTACAAGTCATCGATAATTAATTGACTTAGTCAGGCACTGGCGTATATAGAAATTTATTTCGGGAGGGGCCCGAAATTGTTTCCCAGCCCCTCTCATGTATATTTAACTTTTTTTCAGTATATTCTTAGGCAGAATTTGCAACTTAAAGAACTTAATATTAAAAAGTTATGATGTATTAAGTTGCAATTACAAAAGGGGGGTCTGGACATTTTTTTCTGGACAAAATTTTTGGAAATTAGACTCTAAAAACCAGGTTTTTAACTAATTTTGGTACCCCTAGTTAGAATTTTGGATATAAATTTTCAGGTAAAATTTGATGAATTTAATGAAAAAGTTATATAATATAGTTTTAAGTACAGAAGGGGATATATGGGGGTCATCCCCCCAGAAAAATTTTGGAGATTAGATCCTAAAAACAGGATTTCAACTTGGTTTTGATACACTTTCCGAATTTCAGACATAGATTCTCAGGTAGTATTTTGAACTTTTTGTAAAAACGTTTTGAATAATAAAATTCCAAGCACTCTAAAGGGGGGTTTGGGTGTCCTCCCCCAGAAATTTTTTCAAAATTTGACCCAAAAAACAGGGTTTTAACTTGTTTTGGTACACCAAGTCAGAATTTCGGGGGGGGGGGGCCAGGGCCCCTTCGGCCCCCCCTCATATACGCCACTGTAGTCAGGGAAAGTAATGGATGGATTTGAAAAATTTCAATTTGACAGATTTGGCTCTGTTCAAAATGAAATTGAGTACGATAAAAATTAAAAAATAATAAGTCTAAAAAAATTCTAGGCTATTTATTTATTTACAACAGCAGTTTCCTATATATTGAAACTCAATGGATTTCTGTGGCAACTAGGGCCTAATTCTCCAATGCAAATGACGAGAACCTTTACCATTTAAATTGCAACCATAAGGGCTTGAAAAAAATGTCCTATCTCAATGCACCCAGCCCTTCCTACCGGACTCTTCTACACCGACGTTTCGGAGTTGAGCCTCAGCACGAACTTATTGCTCTTGGGGTCGACAACCTCCTCGGTGATGCACAGGTGGGGCAGGCGGGCCACCGTCACCAGCAGGGAAACGTCTCCCTGGCGCAGGAGGAAAACGCAGCCCGCCTCGAGGGGGCGGGAGAGCAGCGTGTCGCACACCAGGGCCCAGGTCTGGCTGGCGCGGTGCTCCCGGTCGTTCTGCAGCACTGGGGCCGACACCAGGTACTTCTCGAGGAAGGCCTTGGGGCTGAGGTCGTGGCCCAGGCAGAGCGCCAGGTGGTCCAGGATCGACTGCATCGTGTGGCGTGGCTGCTGGCGTGTGATGCGCAGGTACTTCTGGAGAGCGCGCGCCATCGACGGGAAGATGGCCTGCGCCGCCTCGGACGGGTCCATGGGGATGGCCGGACCTGCAAGGGAAAGGAATTCGGGTGAGCCGAACCCTCTACTGACCATGGTAGCAAATGTGCTACCGTGAGTTTAGCTTCAATTTTCAGAATGAAGCAGCAATATTCCGCATGTTTTTCAGTTATTGCAGCAATAAATGTACCTTCAGGTGGTATAATTGATAAATTTTGGCTCAGTCTCCAATTTGGAGATTTTTTGAAACAAGGAGGATACTTTAGGGAGGGAGTATCTAGAAACTCAAGTTGTTAGAACGAATAAATTACAACACTTTTTCCAATTAAAGGTTTCCCATTAATTTTTGAACACTCTTTGATGTTTTCACCCCAGTTGTGTAAGAACATATTTTTTGCTTTAAACAAAATTATCATTACATTTTTATAAGTATAACCAGGGGTTGATCCAGACAAAAATTGGGACCCTTTTGCTGCCCTTTCACAAAAATTTCCCCTCTTTAAATCTGCCCCTTTACAAAAATTCCCCTCTTTACATCTGCCCCTTTACAAAAATAAATTCATAAAAATGCCCCTTTCATGAAAATTCAAATCAGCTTTAGTGATAATTTGCAAGAAATCATTTACAAAATATTTGAATTTTTCGTGATTTGTGAGGCAATTTTACTTTTACACACTGATCTGCTATCATTAGTTCAATTTTTCACAAAAAATAATGAAATGGGTCCCAAAATATAAAACCTGGATCTACCCCTCATAACTCGATTTAATGTTATCTTATTTCTTAATGTAAAGAACTTAATTACATTTGTTTATCACAAACTAAATGCAAAAAGTTAATGCATTCTTACTTTTTAATGGGTTTGTGAAACATATCCGGGGTAAACTCTAAACACTTGAACACACAAGTAAACTATTATACTGCTACTGTTATAGTAATTCTTATGAATCAGAAAACCACAAGTTGGACTTATTATTTCATTCTAGGTACACAATGAACAAAGATTTCAGTCATATACCAAATCCCTCTTTAATGGTCGTTCGTTTTCTGTTCCAATCATGAAGCATTTAGTGACAAAGTTAAAAAGTCGGAAATTTAAAACACCTGAATTGAACAATAAGCGGGAGATATGAATTAAAAAAAAGATATTTACATTTTATTAAATAACAAAGCAGGGGTTTATCTAGGTCTTTCAGCCAGGGTCCAGTGTTTTAGGAATTTTGTAAAGGGCCCTTTTTGGTTGATTAGAATTTTGTGAAAGGTCCTAATAATACGGACCCATTTTCTCTCTAGATGAACCCCTACAAACGGAAATCTTCCCATAAAATTGGAAGAATTAATCTGAAGAATGGAATGTTACACAGCAACCAGCTGTTAAAGGCGCCAACTTTTCCCTTTAATATTATCTTCAAGATGTTAAAATACTTCCAGGGGTAAGGGATATTTTAACTGCCTGCAAAAGCTAGTTACAACAGAGATGAATAGGAGATAATATTTTCCACGTAACATTTTCAATAACAAAAACTTACACAATGGTTATGTAAAAATAAAGAAAGAGTTACCTTGTTCATCTTGTAACCTCTTTATGTGAGTGAAAGATTCCTCTGCTGCAGACACAAGCCTTGCTTTCCTTTTCCTCACCCTCCTCTCGTATTCGTGCTCCTCGTAGAAGCGTTCGTTGTGACTAGAGTCTCGCCGATGGATGTCACTCCCCACCCCGCTGCGGTTTGTGCAGTTCATGGGGCTGTTAGGCACATTATCCACATCGTACATTTTGAATCCAGGGGCCATCTTGCGAGACTTGGTCGGAATGGTCTCGAGATAAGGGTTGTAGATGGTGAAATCCCGGTAGTAGTACTCCAGAATCAAGGCTGCTGCTCTTTGGATGCTCAGTTGGCCTATGGTGTAGCACTTGCTTTCCCCGTCTGGGGAGCGTACCACTTTAACGAAATACTGAGCATTCAGCTGACGAACCTCGATCAAAATGACAGCCAGGTAATGGATGAAAAGCAGAGTGTCCACCAAGGACACAGCAAAGAGCACGATGCTGTGGTAGTCGTCATGCCTCTTTTCGATGATGCGCACACCGTAAAACAGCCAGTAGGCGAATGTGAAAATAATCATTAATGCTAAGACCATAGAACGGTAAATAAATATTCTAGGAAGAGTGACTTTCGGCCTCCGGAAAAACAAGGCCCACGATCCGAATAGGAGGATCAACAATTTGAATGATAAGCTAATCAACAATCCATCACACTCGGGTCCGCATTTCTGCACCTTCCAGTCCAATGCTTCCACTTTGGGGAGAATGATCATTACGATGGGGGAAGCAAAGGCACAAAATGATAAAAGCGTTGTGAACACTGTCCCGACCCACATGTGGCAATAGAAACTAAGACTAGTTTCATAGTCCCGGTTTAGTTTGGACAGGTCGTCCATGGAGCCCGAGTGATCGCTTGTGTTGCCAGTGATGGCAGTTGTGTTGTCTCCCCAGTTATCGTCCTGAGACAATATCTGCACCTCGATGAACTCATCCGTTCTGGAGTCGTTGCCATTACCGCACTTGCTGCCCAGGGTTGAGTTGTGGGAGCGGTCGTTCTTCGGGGTGCGGTGAGAGTGCTTGGAGCGGCTGCGGTTGCCATGGTGATTGGAGCCTCCATGGGTGCTGTGGGCCCTGCTGCGGCGAGAGCGCTGGGACTGTTCACTGTAGCAGGACCGGACAGACTCCGTCTCCATGTTGGGCTTGCGGGGCAGGTTTATGCCAGTCCCAACATGTATATCCCCAGTCCATAGAGACATTGCAGGTTGAAGAGAGCTGGCGACTAATCCATCATAAAAATCCTGAAATAAAAGAATCTATAATGGAATATATCTTGGATTTATTTCTTAAGTAATATAACTAAAAATACAATAAGGTCAATAACAATTTTTAAGGGGACAATCCCAAAGACTAAAATTCACAAAAACATTAAAAACACAAATTTTTTTTCAGAAGTACACTCAAACTTGTTTTTGTGTTCCTTTTTTGTGAGGTTATTTTTGGGTGATTTTTCATTTGTGCAGTCATTTTACTGCGATTTTTATATACATATTTATATATAGATCTACGATTCGATATGCTAGCCATATTTTTTAGCTTAAATCAACTAGTTTTCATATTATTTCAATTTAACTTAAAACTTATTACTGTACAACACTCGCGGCTAGAGTTTTCAGTAAAACCACGATTGGATAATAAGAAAGTGGAACTTCAATTTTGCAAGTTTGAATTGTTGGATTTTAAATTTGCTAAGCAAATTGGCGGATTTCCGCCAATTGGCGGAAGAATCACATGTATGGTGTAACCTCATATAGGCACAGGAAGCTAAGCAAGAAGTTAATTCAGAGGTTGATCCAGACAAAAATTGGGCCGTTTTGTGCTGCCCCATCACAAAATTCCCCCTCCTTAAATCAGCCCCTTCACATGATTCATTCATAAAACACAGCTTTTTCACAAAATTCAAATTAACTTCAATGATTATTTGCAAGAAAACATTCTTAAAATAATTAAATTTTTAATGATTTTCTTCATTTTCTTGGTTTGTGAGTCAATTTTACTTTTACGCACCTGATTTGCTCTATCACTGCTTCAATTTTTCACCAAATAACATTTCATTTTTCACAAAATTTGGGCCCCTAAAATCTGGATCTACCCCTAGAGTTGTAACACCTTTTTCCGGTAGTTAATAAAAAATTGGGATTTTTTTCTTTTAAACAGTGAAATGAATCTATGTCTATTTTGAACAAGCTTAGAGTAAGTTTTTAAAATCATGAGTGCTCATGAAAACAGGCAGGGGTCGATCCAGGTTTTAATTTTTGGGGCCTATTTTTTTAATTTTTGTGAAAATGAAATTATTTTTTGTGAAAATGAAATTATTTTTGTGAAAATGGAATTTTTTTTGTGAAAAATATATTTTTTACGTAAAACCTAGAATTTTTGATTTGCTATTTTGTCTTTACAGTCTTTAAATCGATTTGATATAATACATATAATACCAGAAAAAATTTTAGTACTCTACTCTAGTACTCTATAGTACTTTACTCTAGAAAATCCTCATAAGTTAAAATACGGACCAATATCGCGATAACGCATGTGATTAGTTCCAATTACATCGCGAATTATAGGCACCGAGGCCCGATGGAAGCAGTCGTGGAAAAAACGAACTTCCACGAAGAATCGCAACTCTTTAGCTTTCAAGATAAGAGATTCTGAACATCGGACATGTTGGCTTTTGACTATGTTAACGTTGGGGTTTTTCTTTCATTACATACGGACACGAGAAAAGCCGACATCTCTTGACGCCCGTGGTTCTACAAGGAATGGGTTGCGGAAAAAACAGAACATTCCGCGAAAAAAAATGGAAACTTTCGCAAAAAAAGACGATTTTTTAGATTTGTAAACATTTTTGAGAAGGATAAATGGGAAAAAACGTGCATTCCGTAAAATTTTAGAATTTATCCGTAAAACTTAGCTGAAATCCGCAAATTTTACGGACAATCCGAGAGCATAGGGTTGCCGGATTGAAAATGCAAACTGCTGTTTTCGTCGATGTATGGATTGTATTCCATAGTTCTTTCTCAACCGAGAATCACGTTCGTTTTGGATAATTTGAAGGGTTTCGTTTGAAATTTGGAAGTGGTAATTTTTTGTCACTAGATATTTTGTGATAGGGCCGATTTTACGAAGTTTATTTTTGTGAAGGGGCCGTTCTTCGGAAGTTTATTTTTGTGAAGGGGCCGTTTTATCGAAGCTAATTTTTGTGAAGGGGCCGCAAAACGGCCCCAACTTATGCCTAGATCGACCCCTGACAGGATAGCAAAAATTATCATAAACAGGCATTAACGGGCCTTTGTCATAGGTCTCAATGATTATTAAATATAACAAACTATTAGTAATTGGGTTAATCTATTCTCTACTTCCAAGTTTGGTTGGTAAAAGAGAAGACGTTACGATTAACGTTAAGATTGAAAGAGAGATGCATTTGCTTCACATATTTTCTACATGGTAAAAATCTAGAAGTGGGTTCGGGTTGGCGCCTCTTGGCAAATTTTTAGTCGCTAACTTCACTTTGATACTTAGGCGCACTTTGGTGCTACTACTTTGCTTGGGGATTGAACCCACTTCTAGATTTAAGCCTTTTGTTATGATTCCTATATATTACAGCTTTTCATTAAGAGAGCATAATTAATAGATAATAGAATGATGGAACAGCTTTCTTCTACGGGTACGGCAATTTTTGAAAGTCACCAACGGCGATAACCCCTTGGATACGTGGTATCAATATATGGCAACTTGGCGTCTTGTAAAAGCGCCAAGTGGATTGAAAGTCGCCGTACCCGTAGACGAAAGCTGTTCCAGAATGATAAATTCAAATAGGATGTTTTAAAAATGCTAGGCTGTGAAAATTCACCTAATTATAGAGTTTTAATGAAACGTCTTAAGACTAGAAGGTTGAATGAGTAAAATGCGGACAAAACAATGTGCAGAAAATAATAGGGGTTTTTGGGGTTCATAATCGGAAAAATCAGGGTTGGCAAGTTTCTTCCGAAGTGGAAAAAACCGTGGAAAAAACCGCGGAAAAAACCGTCCGGAAGAAATAGGTTTCTTCCATGTGGAAGAAACCTCTTTTTTTAAAGAATTAGCTTTAAATTTTCAGGTTTTATAAATATTTGTCTCACAAACACTCTTATATTTAAATAAAAACTTCCAAAATGTCATTAATTATGCACCTATTAGTTAATGATTAAATTAGTAAATGTAGGTTTCTTCCAAACTATGAAAAAAATGCTATTAAATAATTTGAAAAAAAAACCCTTTAATAAACAATATTTACTTTGTAGTCTAAAATTTAATTAAATACTCAAAACTTTTATAAATACCTATTGCATGCATGTATTAACAGGGGCGTAGCCAGAGGGGGGGATTTGGGGATATATCCCCCCCCGAAACTCAGAAAATTTCCATTTTTGACCATAGAAAACCACTAAAACTACCCCATATCCCCCCCCGAAATATCAATATCCCCCTCCGAAATTTTTTTCTGGCTACGCCACTGTGTATTAAATTATTCCAGTAATTTTAAATTAATTTCTTCCTAACAGAAAAGTAGTTTTGAATAAGTCTGAGAATTGGATATAGGAGAATAAGACATAGTATTGGATGAGTTTCTGTCTACAAGAAAGTATAAAAGTTAAACAGAAAAGACATGTTTTAATAATCTGAATTTTTCTAGAATACACAATCTTCCATATAGTAATAAAACAATATAAACCCGACACAAAATTTAAAACAAAGTATTAAACTTGAATATTTCTGACAAATATTTGTCTGGTGTTATTTCCAGTCAAAAATGTTACTATAATTATAATTAAATTACATTTATGAGTTCTTTAAATTATGGTTTGATTTATTCAGTTAACAGATTTAAAATACTAATAAAAAACTAACTGGAATTAAAAGTTAAATATGTTATTTTTAGAAAATTAATTACTCTAATTAAATTTAATTAATTGTAATTAAATTACATTTATGAGTTTTTTAAACTGTGGTTTAATTTATTCAGTTAACACAACAGATTTAAAATTTAATTTAACTAACCGGAATTAAAAGTCAAATATAAAATTTTTTAAAATTTAATTACTATAAATTTAACTCATTATAATAAAATTACATTTAAGAGTTTTTAAAATTATGGTTTGATTTATTCATTTAACAGATTTAAAAATTGGGTGCTTCTGTAAAGCTTTTTGTTAGTTCCTTCCAGTTTCTTCCATTTCTTCCGGTTTTTTCCAGTTTCTTCCGGTTTTTTCCAGTTTCTTCCACTGTCCTGGAAGAAACTAGTTTCTTCCGGAAGAAACCCAACCCTGGGAAAAATAAAACTTAAATATAATTGCAGGATAACGCGCTAAGCTCATGATCTTAACGACTGACTAATAAAGCCGGACCCACATTAAACCCACAAATAAACATGATATGAACATAACTAACAGTTGATTTGATCAACTACTATGGAAAAAACATGATACAGACACAGTGCTTGAAAAAAACTGAAATAAAACACTTACCTATTAACACCGATAACTCGGTGTAGCTTGGGCGACTGGTTACATGCAAGTTCATTAGCCGCTATGAAAGGATAAAAAGAAAAAGAACCATCTAATAAGGACAAAAGATGAAATGTTCACGCATTCTTCCTTAGATGATGCAGAAAAAATCACTGGAAGATAGAAAAACGGAGAACTTTCACAGATCACAAACAAATAATTTCAAAACTGTCATGGCGTAAGCAAAGGTTATCCTCGGGCAAGTCCATTAATTAGCGTCTGTTGTTCAGTTACATAGTTTCAATTCAGTGGACACCAATGGGAATTGACGGCTTTTGAAGTCAGATATTGATACAATAGCTTTCTTTCAGGCGATTATCACATGTTTCAGCTGTAAAATATTTTTGAAATTTGTTTCATTTTTGTGGTAAAATTTGTCCTGTTGATAATTGATAATTGAGGTGATAGAGGTATTTGCTTGCTCTTACGAGCCGCTTAACCTTCTTTTTCCAAATGTTTTTAAAGATTTTTTTTTTTTTTTTTTTTTGGATGATAATATAATGAAAAGATGAAGATGACTATGGTTGATTGAGATATGAAATTTATCTTTAAGTTATATTCTCTCTATAAATTCTCTCGGAATTTCCTTTGGTCTTCCTCTCTGGGTAATTATCACTCTTTCATTGGGGGTGGGGAAGTCCGTATTGCTCCCTGAATTCCCTCATGCTTCTTTCTTGTTGTTCTCTCACTTCGGCCATACATCGTTCTGTCATTTCTGTAAAGTCCACCTCAGAATTTTTAACTTCTATTACAGGTTCGCTTTCGTCTTCTGATTGTTCTAATTCGCTTTCTGAATTGGTAGGGGAATCTTCAAACTTTGATCCGTTCGGGTTCATTTCTTTGTTTTTATGTCGATTCACTACCTCCGTTATTCTTTTGTTTAGTTTTTCTAATCTTTCTTCACTGCTTCTTTCTTTATCTTTAAACATTTCTTGTTTTTCTTCGATCGGATCGGATTGATCCATTGCATCTGAGTCATCGTTTAATTTTTGTGTTGAGACACTAACTAGTGTTTCTTCGGTCTTCTCTTCTAATTCATTTCCAGGTTGAAATTGGTTTATGTCCGTTGACTGGTCGGTGATCCTTATGTAGGTTTCCAGTGATTTCGCCAGCAACTTGACTGATTCTTTGATTTGGAGAATTGGCTTTTCGATGTCCGTTCTTATAACTTTTTTGACCTCTTTTTTAACCTCTCGGCTAACCGATTGGGATGTTAGTTCACATTCCGTTGTTTTCTTCGATTCTGTTGCCTTTTCACTTATCTTCGAAATTAGCTCTGCTGTAACATTTACTAAGGTTTCTACCGTAGACTTTAATTCTTTTATGCTGATGACTAACTCTTCGTTCGGATTTTCTATCGCTACTCTTGCTTCACTTTCGTTTGATCTTACTACTTCCGAGTATGATCTTCTATTTGTCGTTGGTTTGTTCACCTGTTTTACTTGGGAATTTCCAGTCTTCGTTTTGTTCAAGTTTCCCGATTCTTTTTTTACCACCGGACAGTTAAAATCATACGCAGAGTGGGTTTTGGATCCGCATCTGAAACATTCGTGTTGATCATCAATTTTGATGCATTCCTTTGTTACATGGCTTTCACCACAGTTTTCACATCTTGGCTCTTCGGCTTTGCAGTTTGCTTGGAAGTGTCCGAACTCCAGGCATCTATGACAGATTTTTGGTTTGGGGATGAATTTTCGTACCTTTAAGATTTCGTGACCTATCTTTACTTTAACTCTCTTAACTTCACCTAGTTCCCTGATCAGGATCGTTGGAGTTGGTGTATTTTTCTCTCCTTTTTTTGTGAATCTTGTTATCTTGTTAACTGCTATGCCCTGAAGTACGAGGTCTTCAGCAATTTCACTTAGTGGAATTTCTTTTCCAACTTTTCGCACTATGTATTGTGTTGAGCACGAGTTGTACAGCACTTTCTTTTCAATCTCTTGATCCGATGTAGTTTTAACTTCTAAAGCCTTAATAGCTGAAGTCTCACTTTTTGCAATGATATTGAAATATCCTTTTCCTGTGTTCTGGATTTCGTCCTCTGTTTTCAGGATTTCCTTTCCAAGTAGTCTCAACTGGGCCGAGCTGAAACTTGCGTTTTCTGTTTTCCCACGAAATGCTATTTTGACTTGTTTAGCGCCATTTCTGAAGGCACTAGATATCTGTTCCTTCTCGTCTTGAAGATTCACAAGTACAAAATCTTGTCTTCGTTTCTTCTCCTTTTCTTCTGCGTTGCCTTCTGGGTCTTCCAAGGCCCTTTTGGGTCTTTCAGCCTCTACCGGCATCCCATGGTCTACAATCTCCTCCAGAACTATGGAGGGTTCAATTTTTGAACAACCAAAAGAATATGATAAAACTGAGCTCCGACTGGGCACAGTAACTCAAAATAAAGTTGAAAACTATCGTCCAATTTATTTATTTCAAATCGAAAGCTAGGCCTAATCACACTCGACCTTCAACGTATCAATCAGCAACTCCTATTCAACTCGGATTTTCATTTGTCCTGTTTTGGAGTGAGTCACGCTGTCAAAACAAAAACAAAAAAGGTATCAAAAAATGGTGGCCACCTAATATTTATAATTTATTTTTAAAAATATAGAAAACAACAAATTTAAACCTCAAATATTTGTTTAAAAATGTATTTTTAAACAGAAAGATCGTATCGTAGCATTTCTAAGCGATTTTGTTTAATACTTAAATTTGATATCAATATATTCATACGAAGGTGAAACTGAAACTAATTTTGAATATGGATCATTTAATGATTTAATGACCATGAAATATTTTTTTTTCGATCTATTTCTCTCCTTCTTTTTAATTTTAATTTACTTTAATTAAATAACTAAAGTCACTGTGACTGTGTCGATATATATTTGTTTATTTTTATTTCCATTCATCAGCGGTGGATCAGTGGCAAAAGTTTGCTAGAGGCCGTTTTTGAAATTTACATGTTTTAATTGCGTTGGTCATCCCTTTCAAAAAATATAAAAATGTTTAGAAAACCCTACAAAGTTAAAACCAGCACCACAGTTAAAGGATCTGAAAGGTGAATATTATCGCTTGTAGTAGGATAATATTTTTGTTGTGCAATAAAGTATTACTCTAACAAAACTTATAACAACGACGGCTAATGAACTAAATTATTTACTTTCATCAGAAGATAAACCATGATCTTGCACACACTGTTGACAAAATATATTTTATGATGTTTTTTTGGCTGAGGTTAGAAGGGTACTTGAATTGTCAATTTTCACAATTGAAGGGCTTGGTGGATGAAGAGTCTATGTTACAAGGCCTGACCCAAAAGTAACGTGACTGAATTACAGTCATAATTAGGGAATTTGGTCTCGATACTTTTGGGACAGGCCTTGTAACATAGCCCCTTCATCTACCAAGCCCTTCAATTTTAAGTATTATTTTCTGAATAAGTACATAAGTTTGAGCTGAGGAACAAAAGCAAACAATCAAGAGTGCATACTTCAATGTGCCTGGCTGAGTTTGCGAGCATCACTTTTTTTTAACAGGAGGAAAGTCCCCCAGTCATCTTTTTTAACCATAGCTCCCACAGCAACATGATTAAGTGTTGTCATCATAGAGTTTTAATAGTATTATATTAGATCTCTAATAATAACCTATTAATTAGTATTTCAGGATACAATAATAATATGAATAATTAGATATCTATGATTGTCAGTCATCATTCGAGCTGTGGTTAAACATGGAGGCTGGAAGACTCTTTCTAAAGCTGTACCATGTCCTTGTAAGCTGTGTCCTTGAAGAATTAAGGGGGAGCCTTCCCTAAAGCATTTACATTTCCATTCACCCTGCTCTATGAGTGCTAAGCTGGTTTACATCCATTCGTCACTGTTTACCCTCTCTGCCCTTTGTAAAACTATAATTTACATTTTTTATCTTAAAAGTTATTTTCATACATAAAATACAACACAATGTGTTCCTTTTTCTCTTTGGCTCCCAATTATTATTCCATATTCTAAAAAGAACACAAAAAACCTTAGAAAACTATATATAGTCATTTTCTAGAACATCATAAATAAGTCATAAGCCATTGAATTTATAAAATTTTACATCAAAATTGAGAACCAGCTAGTGATTTCAATGAATTCTGGTTCTTCTAAAATAAGCATTTTCTTTTCACTTTTTATGTTAAAATTTGAATTTTCCATAGCTGATAACTTTTTATAGGATGTCATACATTTAACAGTCTTTCCAGCTTTAAATAATCTAAGTACTCTCTCTTATTTACAGGCGGCGACTCCGCAGTCATGTTGAATCTTCATATCCAGCGCTCTCTGCTGAGGATGTGGATTCTTTGTTTCCCAACAAAGGAGAGATGAATCAAGTCAAAGCTCTGACACATACAGAAGTTGTTGTGATGATTTATTACGCAGGGAAAAACCCTACTTTCTTTCAGCTGCACGACAAACTGTACCCTACCATCTATACTCTTTGGAAGTTTCCCAAGTTGTTGCCTACAGTGACAACAACCCCTCCTGTGTTAGAAAAGATAATCAACGGGGCTGACTTAATGGCTCCAGGTGTGGTTGTCAACTCCTCCACTGAAACAGAGATTGTTGGTCTGAAACCAAAGGACTTGTGTGCTGTGAGAATATATGGCAACAAAGCTCCAATCGCTGTAGGAAAGGCATTGATGTCAGATGAAAGTCTGCGTGAAGATGGAGTCAAAGGAAAAGCAGTTTCTATTGTACATGCCTATCAGGATACGTTGTGGTTATCTGGGGATCAACAGGATCCTCCTATCCTTTCAGAAACTGATGTCGATGATATTTGTGAAGAGATTGAGAATGCCAATATTGCTGATAGTATTGAAACAGAACCTACCAATGTAACCGAGACATCAGAAAAAGAATCTGAGGCCCAAAATAAGGGTGAAGATCAAGATGTTTCCCCTGGAAGTGATAGTGAGGTTATAGAAACTAACTCTGCTCCAGAATACACCATGGATGACATACTAAATATGGCTTTCTTGACTGCTTTGAAAGTTTCTGGAAAAAAATTGAGTTTTCCTGTATTGACTAGCACTTTTTATAGTTCTTATGTACAGAAGTCTTGCCCTCCACAGCTGAATTTAGACATTAAAAAGTCAACCTATAAGAAGGTGTCAGTTTTTCTGAAGAAAATGCAGAAGGAGGGCATTCTGCAGATTAAAGAGCTTTCTAAAGGTGTTGAAAGTATTGTTTCAATAAATCTAGAAAATGAAATTGTGCGCTCATTTCGAATGGACCCCTTGTTCAAGAGTCATGTGATGACAGAGAAAGAGAAGTGTGTAGAAGAAGATCCCTCTGCTAATGTTCAAGAGAATTACAAGTTTCCTGTGGTCACTGAACTGTTTGTTATATCGGCTCAAGTGAAGTCCCTATTCGAAGCTTTCAAAATGAGGTACACCTGTTCAGTTTTGTGGTTTAATGATTCAACAAAATTTTATGGTATTAATTCTAAATTTTTTATTCCAGGAAAGGAGACACTATTCCTGGTACCACTGTAAAAGATGTTTTAAAGCGTTATGTTAAAGAAAATTCACTTCAAAATCCAGATAACCCAAGGTAATAAATTGTATTTTTATTTAAAAAAATCCACTTTATATACTTTAATCCTCTCAGACCTTACCCCCTTGAGATTTCCATTGAATCCTATGGAAAATTTAGGGCTGCCAGGAATGAAAGGGTTAAATTAACATTACTACATAGGGTATTTGTACTTACGTATTATACCATTGACTGTTCAGCAGCTGTTGAATTCTTAAACTCATGCCCTAATTTATTGTTTTACTATGTCCACTATTTTAAAACTACATCACCAGTTTTAACTGAACTTTTAGGTCCTCAACATCATCCATCATTATTTCCGTTTTTAAATGCCAGCGGAATAATCCACGGCATATAATCGTATACAATTGAAAGATGCTGGCATCTCTAAATTTGTTTTTACAATATAAACTTTTTATGTATGGCGTATAGACTACGCTCGACTACGGACTTCACGTACGCATCTTTTAAATATTTTAAACAAACTTCCTCTTTTATAATGGTTGGAAACAGACATGACTTTTAATTAAAATATTTTAACTATTGGCGCAGAATGTCCGATATAAGGACCTTGCGCCATAAAACCCAAAACAACCAACCAACCAGCTGTTGAATTCAGCGGTACCCATAGAACATTCAATGGGATTTTAAATGTTTTCAGATTCAGTGGCACGGTCGACAGCATAATACGTAAGAACCCTATCTAGTAATGATTGTTATGTTCCTCTTCCATAGTTAGTATATGTATTTAATTTAAGAAGAATGAAATACCTTTAGAAAATGTGAAATATAGATCAAATTATGTAAAGTAAGATTTACTTAAATTTATTTATTAATCAGTTGAATACCAAATTGTGTTTGAGTTTCCAATTTAATGTGCAAATTTGTCTTCTAGGGAAGTTACTATGGATCCTATTTTATCCGATTGTGCTTTAAAGAAAAGTGATAATAGGACAGTTATGACCTGGGAAGATTTGTTTGATGCGTAAGTTTTCTATAAATCACTCAAATTTATTGATCAATATTTTACATTCACTTTAAAAAATTTAGCTGAATTTTCTTGAGTAAACTGATAAAAATGATGGTAATAATTACTAACTCTTCACTTATATTACCCATGCATAGACAGTTTTAATATATTGCTTAAATGTCTGTTCAGAATAAATCTTCTCTGTATAAAGAGAGATATATAAATCACAAATGTCTGTGTTTTTTTCACCTTTCAAAAACAGTTTCCAGTACGCCAATGTTTAAAGATCAATGCTTTTATATAAAAAATAATCATGAAAATATAAATGTTGGTTTTCTGCATGATATTTTGTAATAATAAAAATTCACCATACCTTATATTGAGTTTTGAGATATGAAGATGAGGGCATCACACAGTTAAAGTGAGTGAATCTTTTCCAGTTTATCATACTAAATCAGTTCTTATCTAAAGTGTGCATGATGTTTTTTTTCTGGAAGTGCTACTTGTTTCTAATTGTACATTTTCCGCCAAATGTATTTTGCTAACAAGTGTATTTTTCCAGAATAGTGAATAAAATGCCTCCTGCATATCAGATTGAATATGAAAACAAACAACCTTTAGTAAAGAGGGGAAAACTGGAACCTATTCATGTTACAGTTGAAACACGTTCTGGGAACAAAAAAGTAATATTTTCGTTGCTTAGACTTTTTCTCAATTAGAGAACAACATAATAAATTTTCAAAAGAAATCTAATAAAAAGACAAAATCTTCTGAAATTTCGTTTTTATATGAGTTGTAAAAACATTATGTGAATAAAAAGTGACTAAATAATTAACCTGCATGAATGCACTGAATAATTAAGGTAATGTGTTTTTTATGTTTTAAAAATAGGACGTATATTAAAAAACTGTGCCATATAACCTCCTTTAATTTATTTTGTTTTCAGACAGTTCTTTAATTTTCCTTCTTTTATATCAACCATGTAAAGATTGATGATAATACATGTAACAAGCAATGATTGCTATTAGAGGATGTTTTTATTTTGCATGCACTATTTAGAGAACATTATTTAATCTAGGGGTTCTCAACTTTTGGCAATTGCAACCCCCTTTTAGCTTTTAATTTGAATATTTTGCTGACCCCCTCTGAATTATAATGCCACTTTTGTTTTGCACATTTAATTTAAAAATCTAAGAAATCAAATGTGCAAAATAAAGGTTGTCGTATTGTACCTTCTACTTATTTGCACAGTTTGCCCTCATTACCTTATAATGCTAAATGTTTAAAAAATATGTTCATTCCTATAAAAGTCAAGTAGTTATTAGGAAACATTACACATCACTTAAATAAGATAGGTAATGAATACAGTGATTTTAGGTCATAATAATAGTTTAATTAACTTTTCCAATTTATTTATTTGGGTTTCCTCTGTGTTTTGCAACCTCCCTCAGACACATGTCCTATGAACTTCTAGAGGGCCGCTGCTTACCAGTTCAGAACCCTAATGTTATAAATTTTCTGACTAAAATTGAAAAAACTTATTTGCAAAAGAAGATGTCACTAAATTATGGCTTTACTTTAGTAAAGAGCTATCAATCATCAAAACTAGATTTTTCTAGTGCTTCAAAAGTTTTTTTATTTCTTTTTAGAATAACTGTTTATTCATAAACATTCTTAAAGTTTTTAAATATACATCTACTCCTTGTAAACAACATGGATACACTTGCTTCCTTGTTCATAGGTTACTCTTATCAACAACCTGGACACATATGGAATTAATCCAGATAAGCTGGCTCATCATGTCCAAGTTGCTGTTGCAGCTAGTACATCAATCAATCCTACTCAAAATGGAAAAGGAACCTATGTGTTAATTCAAGGGAACCAAGTTCGATATTTACAGAAGTTATTCTTAGGTATTAAAAGTTTATACTTTATTGATTCTTTCCAACAACATCATTCAATGATTTTCTTAGCCTCCTGGATAATTTTTATATTCCAATCAGGAACACTTCTTGGTTTTTAAATGGGACAAAATCATTTCAGAAATAGTTTTATTATTTCTTTATGTACAGCAGTTTAAAAACACTTTTATTTATTTATAAACACGAATATAACCATTTTTAAACCAACTTAAATTTTTTATAATGTAATCAACCAAGAAATCAGCATTTAAAATATATTATCATGCTTAATACAATTTTTAGCAGGCTGAAATAATCTTTACATGAATAAAGCATTTCAAAAAGTAGCAATAAAAGAATTAACTTTTTAATAAAAATTTTTGAAATCTTTCTATTTTTAAAATTTCTTTACATCATTTTTGATCTAGGTTTCTTTAAGTTGGGTTGTAAATGCAAACTGCATAGTAAAAGAAATTTTGACCAGATAACCAGTTACTTTTTAAGTGCTGATTTACTTTTGTCCCCAGTTGAGTTCATGCATGTGCAGCTTTAAATAGTACTCCGAGTAAAATAGTTAACCAACTTCTACTAACTAAATCTGGGAGGTTCAAAATAAATAAATTTTGTTCTATACTTTTAATGAGCTACTAACCATTTGAATATTACCTACCCACTGAATCTTGGTTATTATCATGTCAAAACTTACTATTAGCCAGTTACACTTATATATTGATTCATATAAGTTTTGTTAAATATGTGATTATAAATTAATGGCTGTATTTTTTATTTTATAGAAATATTCAAAGTCCCTAGAAAATATCTCCAAGGATTAGAAAATGTTCCAAAGAAAAAGTGAACTATAATTTTTTTTCATTATTTTGTTTCAGTTTAAAAATAAAGTAATTTATTTCAAATTTAGTTTTTCTGAGCTTGGTGTTATCATTCTAAGTAATTTTTACCATTAACTATTCATTATTTGCTCTAATACTCAAGCTATATTGTGAAAGTTTTTCTGTAAGCTTTGCATTTTTAAACAAAAATTAGAAAAGGTTGGTACTTATTTGAAATAATTAGAAGGTCAAAATAAATGATTGAACAAGAAGAAACATACAAAATATAACGAAACTTTTAGGCTCAATGGCTCAAAACATTTGTTGCAAGACTTAGGTCATATGACTCAAAACCTTTCTTCTATTAAAAACATGTTAATGATTAGGGTGCAAACTTATATTAAACTGTTTAATATTGTTGTTTTGAAAGAAGATTAATTGTTCAACCTACTTTTTATTACAAAATATTCACTTTCACATTTATTTCTTATAACTAGTAGCTTATATTTTCAAGCAAGAGTTGAAGTTTTAGAAAATTAAGTAGTTGCAACCAACATAAGTATGAATGGCTAGTATAATAGCCCAGTAATCTTTTATATCCCGTATCTCTTATAGAGAAACCCCCTTTCCACCATACATGTGAGTTTTTATGCTGGGTCACTCCAGTTATAAATAATAACATGTTCCATGTTTTTACTGTTTTTTAGGTATTACCCTTAAGATTTCTTGATCATATTTTAACAAAATCTTTATCATATACACCTGTTGACTTTGAAAAATAGCAAAACACTGGTATAGCAAAATGTGCATCTAAGTAGCAGTTGTTAGATCCTTGTTACACATTTAAAGCCATGAAAGAAAGTCTGGTAGGTGTGGCACTTGTATTCTGGATTCTTTAGTCTTATTTACAAGGATTTTGTCTGTATGTGAAGTGGAATCCTCTTGCATTTCTAACTCCATTAGATACAAAACGTACTAGGAAAGGCCCAGGTGTTGAGTCTAAAATAAAAGATAAAGTTTAAGTTTCATTGTTTGTTTAAAATTCACTTGTTTGAAAAGCGTTTAGAAGTTTATTTTTAGTTATTTTTAAAAACATATTTTTGAATCCCCAATATTTTTACCAGTGGATTTAATTTAGTCCTATGTACCCTCCTAAAGAAAGATTTGTTTGTAGATAAGAATGTGTATAAGAACAAAAACTAAATCGATTTAAATATTTTTTTATCATTTCTTCAATCTATTTTTATTCTTCCCATTTTCTGTTGCATTTTCTTATCTACGCTCTCCTTACTCTTATTATTTCATGTTTCCTCACTCTTAATCACTTTCACTCAATTATTTCTTATTTTTCCATCATCCATTATTTCTCTCTCTTTCACCCTCAATCCCCCCATCTTCCTTATTTTGCTTTGTCATTCTCTACTGCTTTCTTTTATCCCCTCTCTTGTTTTCTCTCTTTCATCATCTCTAATCCTTACATCCAATTTCTTCCCTTTTACACATCTCACCTTGTTTTGTATTATCTCTCTTGTTCCTATATAAGAATGTTGAAATTTGACACAAGAAAATTATTTTTAATATGAGGGCTACCACACCACTCAACTTACTGAGTGTCCCGAAAATATCCCGACTAACTTCTGGATCTGGCATAGGCTATACAAAGGCCATTTGAAACCACTTGAATTTGTTCAATGATTTGTGGGGGAACTTCAAGATCTTCAGCTTTGCAACTACTGGTCTATTGTACTGTTCAAATTGAAATTGAAAATCGAACGTCTGAGTTCCTGATGGGATGGACCAACAATAAAAGATTAAAGAAAAATAGCCCTTTTAGCTTGGCTGACTCAGAAAATTTGATCCCCAAAAATGTCGTACAGCACAGTTTGATACAGAGAGTTGATCCCTCTATTGGTTTAAATGGAGTCTACTTCCACACTGATCTTCCTTCCCAGGTGAGCAAGAAAACAGATGCCCCTGCTTATCTGAAACAATTGGCCCTTGAAGTGATAAACAACATCCCAGAGGACTCTATTATAATGTATACAGATGGTAGTAAGAATGAAAGTAACTGCTCTGGTAGTGGAGTTTATATTTTATCCCAGGGACGTACAACAAAATTGTGTAGGAGAAATCCAGACTGTTGCTCGGTTTTTAGGAGCGAGCTAATTGCTATTGATGAGGGGCTCGGATCAATCCTGTCGTTTCCCGGCTCATCTGCCATTTGGATTCTGTCAGACAGCCAAAGTTCCATCCAACATCTTTCCAATTGGCACAAAGTGGGTGATGGCACTGGTATGGCAATCCTTGACAAACTGGAGCTTCTTTCATCCTTTCGTGATGTGCACTTCCAGTGGATTCCATCCCATGTTGATGTTCACGGGAACGAAACAGCAGATTTTTTGGCTAAAAAGGGGGCTGGTGAGCCGTTGGACACAGATTCTCTGACTTATTTGGAGCTATTCTCAAAAGCTAAAAGAGATACTAGGGAATCTTGGACTGTCCTCCCTGTTCATCATTTTTACCAGGCGAAGTGCCCGGGAGGTGCATTGGCACTCAAGTGTGGAAGACGAGAACAGACGATCATCACCAGGCTTGTCAGTGGACACTTGAAATCTTTGTCCTATTCCAATGGAAAAAAGACTTTTCCTGCCTGTGTGAAGTGTGCCGAGCATCAGGCCACTCCCGACCGTATTCTGGACTGTCTGGGACTTTCCAGACTTGATCTTTCGACGGACCCTATTATGGTTTTGGATTTTTTGAGAGTGATGGGTTTCATAGACTTGGTTTAGCGTTGCTAAACACCGGAGATTGGCAACAACAACAACAAATTGAAATCAAATTGGAAAGTATGGGCCCTCAGGGAAAATAATAAATGAAAAGGAAGAAAGTGTTTTGTCGATTTAGAAAAAAGGACCTTTAGTGTACAAAAGCTTCACAAAGATTTCATACATAATTGGTTAATCTCAATATATAAAATAGAAACCCGGAAATAGAGTTTGAAACCCGGAGTTTGGTGTTTGGTTTGAGCATTTGATTGGTCGACTGTTTACATTCGATTTCCATCAAAGACGCTAAGGTGGCGAACGGCGTTTTTTCGTATTTTATGACTGTTCCATTTGAGTGATTAATATACTTTTTATGGTTTTTTTGTATTGGGATTGATTGCAATGCCGATCACAAGAGAGGGAAATCTTGATTTCGTTAAGTCAGACGGGGCGGGTTGTACGGGCTTCGCCCGTACAATTTTATTTTTAACTCCACTCGTTTGCCCATAATAACCTTACACTTTACTACTCCTGCCAACATTAGTCTGTACCCTAGAAATTCTGACACCATTATTTTATATTCTCCTGAAATGTCTCACAGCCATCAATATCATAGTTAACCAACAGCTAAAGAAAGAAAAATTAGCTTTTACTGACAATGATAAGTGGAATTCTTATTTGACCGAAGATCGATTTTACACCAATGCTTATGGCTGTGAATATGACTAGTACTTGTCTACCCTTTCTAAATGTTTGTTTCTTTCATTATTCTTAAATATTTTTGGAACATTCTTTAGTGTGTGGTTATATGAAAGGAAATCTCACGTGGTGGCATTTGGTTGTTTGTGCTGGTTTTACTGCAGCACAAAGCTTAAATCGGGCATTGAAAGCGCCAAGCTAAAAAGGATGTCATAAAACAAAACTTTCCCCACTTCCTACCTGTCAAAATATAAGTCGACGTCACATTTGGCTCCCTATTGGGCCTGTTCGCCGCACCGAGGGCTGGTATCCTCCCTGAACAGACCCTCACTCCCGTGAAGAGCACATAGTCGTCGAGGCACTCTGCGGCTACGGGGCCCGTGGGCGCCCCTGCCGCCCCACCCTGCAAGGCCCCCACTGCGAAAGGGGCGACGCTGCGCCCCTCCGCGTGCAGCTGGTAGGTGATGGAGCAGAATCCGGGCTCCTTGCGGATGCAGATGACGTAGTCCATGTTGTTGGGGTAGCCCATGCCCAGCAGCCCTGGTTCGTCGTAGTTGAAGCTCTTGATGGCGCCTCGTGTGCCGCGGTGGTATTGCAGGCAGTGAGGGGGCGCTGGAAAAGATTCACTAATGTGAGATGATTCACTGTAAAAACCTCATTCCTTGATATCTCTAAATAATGGGGGGAAGTTTTCCCGTCTTGAGACGAAAATATCCGTCCGGTCCGAACGAATTTCTTCAGGACGGGAAAATTTAACCCACATAGGTAATTTGGAAATAATTAAGGGGTTTCAAGTTCATTAATTTAAATTAATAAACTTGGGTGTGTCAAATAAAAAGTTGATCCGATTCCGTCGTTTTTTAAACTTTCACCCATGTTGCAAAGACATGCGCGTATTTATAGGCGGAACAAATGGTAATCCATGGGTTAACGCTTCATCTCCTCTGGAAATTGATAATTCTTTAAATTTTAGTGACGACTCTCACTTCGTTGGATTTTTTCTATTTATTTCCTTAAAAAAAGTTGTTGTAAAGATTTCATGGTGTTACTTTAAGAAGTGAAATTTGAAGGCCATGATGATGGTAATTCCAGCGTTTTGGACCCTTTAGCTCTGGGACAACTATCCTAAATATCCTACTGAAGCGGTAGGACCCTGGAGGGCAAGCTAATGACTTCAGAGGAGCATGCTGTCCCTGATTGCAATGAAAATATATTTATTTTTTAAATGAAAAAAAAACTGAAAAAGTCGTTCCTTCTAAATCTTTCCCTGTTGCAAAGACATTATACAGTTTTGTTTTGAAAATTAAGCTGAGCAATTGTAGTTCCATTTGGTATTATACAAATGTGAAGAAAATGTCTCATTTTATTAAAGTTACTTTCATTACTTACTAAGATCATCTCCACTTCTGGTGATTGACTTTGCCAGAGTACATGGACTCATAGATTTGATCTAGCTGTTGCTAGATCATGAAGATTAGTAACAACAATAACTTAACAGTTCATTTTATAACATCATCACATAGTACAAACCTGCTTCTCGTCCAGTGCATCGTACTTGAGTTATTTTTATGTTAAACTTCCGCCCGTATATCCCCACCATAGTGACATGCAAGCTTATGGCACCGGAGTCTTCGACATCTACGTAATCTGCAAGATATACAGAACAATCAAATTTTACCAACATTTCATCTCTAAGAGCTATACCCAAACCAAATTTGCTTTTGCAACTAAAATATACTCACAGTGTTGACCACTGTTGAGACCGCAAATCTTAGGGACGAGGTTGTTCTCGTTCTGTCCGGTGATCACCAGCATGTCCTG
Organism: Tetragnatha versicolor; assembly: GCA_024610705.1. Lineage (NCBI taxonomy): Eukaryota > Metazoa > Arthropoda > Arachnida > Araneae > Tetragnathidae > Tetragnatha > Tetragnatha versicolor. The sequence continues at coordinate 61,204,257 of JANDEH010000005.1, forward strand.
GGAGCAGTTGCCGTCCACTGGTCGCGCGAGGTCGAAGTCAACGAAGTACAGCTTGATCTGACAGATGGAGTCCGAGTGCTTGGCCACGCGCATCTTGCACGTGCCTTCTTGCTCGAAGGGGGCGGGGTACCCCGGGTTGCGGAAGTAGGAGTCGATGGCGCTAGTGGCCCCTCCACACACTACGTCGACTGTGTAAAAGAAGATGGTGACTACAATACGACAATATACAATTCAGTTATGTCACGCCTGAATAATCTAAGTTTAGTTCAGTGTGAGACGGAGGTATAGAGCTCTTCTCGTTAGGTAAGATATGCATCAATTAGTTCAATCAATTAGAATTCATATCAAGAATTGTGAAGATGGATTATAAGTTTCTGTTTTTGCAGCCTAACAAAATTTGTACCCTACACTCAAAAAACTTTTTGAAAACGTTTATTTTGCTGTCATTACATTCAACCAGGGGATTTTACTGTAATCGTGAATTTACTGTCCCTGAGATGAGCTACACTGAGTGAGATTTCTTACTAATTTATTTTGCTACCGCAGTGAAAAGCACCAGTCACTGATGATCAGTAAAATATCTAATAGGACAAAGAAAAGTGACGTAGATGGCAGTTTTCAGTATGGGTGATGAGTCACAGATTCGAACTGAACAAAAAACATTTTAACCGGTAGGGCAGAAATCATTATTTTTAAGAGAGTAATAGATCGACGGAATGTATTGCCAGAAAACATTATAAATTTTACAGGATTAAAGTAATTTTAAAGAGATTGATAACACTACTGGAAATTAGGGAGTAAACTATAAATCAGGCAACCATGATGGAGTTAAACCTATAATTAGTAATAATTATTTATATTTCGCACTTTCTTTATCTGTCGTTCGATTTTGCTTTTCTTAAATATAATTTAGTCATCTTAAATTCTGCTGAAGCTTGAGGGAAGAAATCAAATGCTATGCAATTTCAACGCATGGAAATCGTTTCATATTTTTTTAACAACAAGACAGATTGGAATATTATGTCATTCCATTGGTTCTTAGTACTGCTACACCTAAGTAAGTCATTCCGAAAGAAATTTTCGCCCTCGCTGTAACAATTGCTTATTGAATTTGCCTATTTAAAACTATAGAACCGCTATTAAAAACTATTCAAAAACATCTGAAGGTACTCACATATGCAACAGACTCCTTCTTGGGGACATCGCCCCATAGGCGTCCCCCCGAGCTCTATGCAGTCCGCCGTGTCGTAACAGGTGCCTTGGCGGGAGTCGGCGGCCTCGCAACTGTCCGAGGGGTCTGCACTCTGCGCCTCGCCGTTCAAGGGGCGGCGAAACGAGCTGAAGTAGTAAGTGGCTGCCACTACTGGCTGGGACAGCATGGCTATAGGGAGAGAAAACATACTCAACTCATGTATTGGGTTGTCCCATAAGTTCTGTTACTTTTTACGAAGTTTCGTGTTTGAAAATTTTTTATGAAAAACTGGTAATAGGTGGAGATTTTAAACAAAGGGGATTTTGATATATGTACATTTATGAACATAATGTGTGATTTTGGTAGTTCTCATGATATTATTTCTTTTCAAAATGGCGGTTTGAAAAAAAGACCGCAAACGACGATTTTTGCGTAATTTTTTTCTTTTGTTTAAAAAACTAGGAAGAACCCATAATTCATGGCTAAAAATTTTTTTGCTGTATGTTTGAAATGTTTAGATTAAGATGTCATAGTTTCAAGATAATTTGATAAGTTTAACTTAGGAAATTTCGGTCTCAAACATAACATCAATTGCAAAAAACTTTCCTCAGTAATGTTTGTCATTTCAAAGAAATTCTCACAAAAAATCATCAAAAACAACAAAAAAGCTTACAGATAGACCCCAGTATTCAAAATATGCAGTATATTAAATTATCTCTGTAATTAAGTTTACAAAGTAGTGCGCACAATTCAAGCGCGCAACATTTTAGCTTATCCGAATTACACTCGCTGAACTTATACGCTATGCGAACAAAGCAATTATTTGCTTCATACGAAAAAGGTACAATAAAAACAACTCGTTGGGATTTAGAAATATATCTATTCACCTATAATATGAAAAGGTTCTTTCAATGTTTAAACTGTGTAAAAAAGCATTACGGTTCAAAAAACATCTGCCTTTTATTTGCTTCATACCAGCTGCTTAGAAAAACAATGGGCGTGCTTTAAAAAACACGTGAAATTAGCAATATATGAAGTTTTAAAGCCGAAATTTCATACCTTAAACTTATTGAATCATCTTGAAATTATGACACCTTAATCGAAACATTTCAAATATACTGTAAAACTTTTTTTAGCCATGAATTATGCGTTCTTCCTAGTTTTTTAAACAAAAGACAAAAATTACGTGAAAATCGTCGTTTTTTGTCTTTTTTTCAAACCGCCATTTTGAAAAGAAATAATATCATGAGAACTACCAAATTCACACGTTATGTTCATAAATATACATAGATCAAAATCCTCTTTGTTTGAAATCTCCACCTATTACCAGTTTTTCATAAAAAAATTTCAAACACGAAATTTCGTAAAAAGTAACAGAACTTATGGGACAACCCAATATAACTATGGAACGACATGGAAATGCCAGTGTCGAGAAATAGGCTCAAACAGTAGTTTGGAGTTCAGCTCAGAAATTTTCTTGAGGATTCTGTACTACATTGCTTAAGAATTAGTCTATGTTCTGGACTAGGGGTTTGATTACGGGTATCTGGTTACGAAAGGGGCATTTCAGGAGCTCATAGAATTGTACGTAGCTACATAGCACTGGTATTGCTAGAAAGAAAATACTCAGGAGAATGTCTAAATTTATTCAGGTGATTGATTAGCGAAAATATTTTAATAGTTTGAGGAAACTGGCCCTCGGGCCCCCTGAGCTAAAAAAAGGAGGCATAGAAAAGAAAAAAAAGTAAATATATATTTTTAAATGACTGAAAAATTTTTGGTCATTCAGAATATTTCTTATTTCTCTTTTTTACTCCTTTTCTAACTTTTTCTACTTTCTAACTTTTTTCCTTCTTCCCCTTTTTAGCCCATGGTGGAGGTATACTTTCCGGATTCCCCCTCCCCTGAATCCGCGCCTGCATCTATTTGGGTCTAGTAGGAAGTACATTGGGGTTTTATTCAGGGTTGGCAAAAACCCGGGTTTTTCAATAAAACCCTGAAAAAAACCATATAAAACTGGTTTTTTTTTCAGAAAAAGTGTGAGTTTTTTCGTGGTTTTCTCCTATGTTAGTGGGGTTTTTTTTCAAATTTTAGTGAGTTCTTTCTTTAAATGCGTTCTGTCAAAATAATGTCGGTATTTCCATAGTTAAGTGGGTTTTTTCAAAGTTGAAACTTTTTATACTTTGAAAAAAAACCAGTGAAATTGTAAAACCCACCCTTATTTATTGAAACCTGGTTTAAATTTTTAAAAACCACTAAAATTTAAAAAATATCCTGAACTTTGAAAAAATCCATTCAATATTGAAAGAAATCTATTTAACTTTTAAAAGACACTCTGAAATTTAAAAAATCCTCCTTAATTTTTTATAAAGTTTAAACGTTGAACTTTAAACGTCCTAAATTTTGAAAAAAAAAACATTCAATCATGAAAAAAAACATATTGAAACCTTGTTAAAATTTTGAAAAAAAAACACTCAACTGCAGTTCTTGTTATGTTATTTCGTTAAATGTTTTTCTTCAATATTATAACTGCCAAAATATTGATTATTCTTGAAAAAACCCAAAAATGGGTCCAAAATGTGGGGTTTTTTCACATGGGTCCTACCCATGGGTCCTCACCCATTGGGTCCTACCCAATTGGTCCAATCCGGCCAACCCTGGTTTTATTACTAAATTAGTCCAGTGTGATGTGACTATTTTTTTCACTAAAAAGTTTTTTAAAAATACGGAAAGGAATTTGTTTATTATACTCACACATTGGTGCCATCTGCATGGGATCTGGTGAGTCTTCATGGTGAAAATGGCTTTTAACCAGGTTCACAGCTTTCCCTTGAGTTAAAGATCTCAATGCTCCTTCTACTGAGATAGTTGCATTCAAAGTTACAAACAGGTGCAGCATAACCTGAATATCACAAAACGAGGTTGACCATATTCCTATTTAGAATCCTATTTCTGAGCAACTTTTAGTTAGAAATTCTTCAAAATAAATAGGTATATTAAATTCTTAATTAAATAATGATGCTGTTAATTAATACTCCGTTTTTTTATTACCTATCAAAATGATAAGGTGTTCTTCTCTCGTTCTTAAGATTTTTTGTATTATCTGGTTTTGTTAGGAATAACTTTTTGTGAAACAAAAATATATTTATTCATCAATATTAATTTGTACTCACACTTTCTGAATTCGAATTGTTACACGGTATTAAAATTCATGTCAAAACAACAAAAAAGTTGTTGATCATAAAGTGTGATATTTTGTTTAGGTAGAATGGATGATCTTTCCTCCAGTTAATGTTTTTAATAATTTACTTTTGAGACAGTATTTTATCCGTTTGAAAAAAAAATGCTCCGTGAATTTTTCTAGTTTGCAATACATGCTTTGTTTTTAATAAGTGTATCGAGAAATTAAAAGTAGGGGAGAACGGGGATGAATGGGACAAATTTCACATTTTTGCTAAAATTTAAAAAAATATACATTTTTCAATCCTGTAACAAGTTTAAAACCAATAATTGAACTCTTGGTTACATTATAAATGCGTGTATACAATCAATTACCCATTATTTAAACTCCAAGAAAAGTTTTCATGAACGCATGGATGGGACACCGAGTGGTGGGGATGAATGGGACAGTTAAAAAAAGTTAAAATATTTACAAAATAACAAAGTTATTTTAAATATTGCACAACGTTTAGCTTTTTAAAGGAACAACACACTTCTATTTTTCAAAGAAAAAAATTAAAAAGGCATTTAAAGGGCAAAAAACAGCCTACATTTATTTGACTCTATGACGAGTAAAATTAACACATAAACTGAAGCAAATTCTATTGTTCTTTCAGCTCAGTGGTTGAAGCTGGTGTTATTTCTATTAATGCTACTTCCTTTTTATGGGTTTGTACTTTTAGCAAATAGATAATTTTTGATGCCTGCACCTAACCCCCAAAGCCATTCCTCTCCTGCAGTAACATTTTCCCTGCCATTTTGAAGGAACTTTTCATAAAATAGAGCATAAAAACCTAACTTGTTTGAATAATTGTTTAACCATAAAGTAACATATTTGAGATGACAGTTGCAACTATTTGCTCATTAAGACTTTGCATATTCACACATGAGTTTGGAACATAAAACACAAGTTTAAACATAAATTTTTGCACCCTGTTTTAGTAAACTTTATCAGAAATTACTTAAATGAGTTGAATATAGCAACCTATTGATGGAAAGTTTTGGAAACAGGAAATGAAGTGATGATGGAACTGTCCCATTCATCCCCGTACCCACTTATTTTTGAAAAACTAAAATTAGAATTTGAAAAAATCCATGGATTTTCTTCATTTAAATTGGAAACTATACTCTTTCAACACACTGTAAAATTTATAGCTTTAGTTAAATTATTTTTTAATAAATAATTATAGAAGTAAAACGATAAAAGTTACTTTTGGTATGGGAAAACACATTTAGTTGTCCTATTTATACAAAAATGGAAGCTTAAGTCAATGAACACAATTTTTTGAATAGGCTTGGTACTACTATCTTACGGCTGAAATAACAAAAATTTAAAGTGAAGTTAAGGTATAAAAAATTGAGCTGTCCCGTTCATCCCCTGTTGTCCCATTCATCCCCGTTCTCCCCTATGTCTATTGTAAAAATGTGTAATTCTTGAATTGTAAAATAATTTATGTCTCTTGTTGTTTTGAAAGCACCCTGGAAAAATGTCATTTATCTAACTTGATATTTAGAAATGATAATATGGTAACAAAATTTAAATAACCTTAAGTTTATTACTTTTTTATTGATAGGGTTAAAATAAAAAAAACACTTACTCTAAAATTTACTTAGCATCTCGGTCACAGCTTACTGGACCGATTCATCTATGTAAGCATGGTTGGATGCAAGCATGAAATAAGTTTAAAATACCATCAGAAGAAACACCCTCAATTGGTTTTGAACAAATTCAAAATAATTAAACATCTGTACGGAGATGAAAAATTCAATACCAGACTATTTGAATTGACTATAAAAAAGAGGAAGGAATAAATAAAAGGAACTTATTGGTGATATTTAAAAATATTGTGGATTTTTTGCTTTTTCATTATAAAACTTTTAATCTAAAGTTTGATTAATTTTTACCATCTTTTTGTAGGATCGTGCGTTAAACGAGATGAGGTAGAAAACTGTATTTGCTCTGATTGCTATCTTCAATTGTTGAATTTTCGGTAACGATAATCACAAACTACAAACTAAATTGTTTACTATATCTTTCGTGACTTTTAAAAAATAAAAGTTCTATCTTCATACAAATGCCTAAAAATTGCAAATTCATTTTGTGGTTGAAAATTATATCGAAAGTTATCACTCCCCTGTGAGATGTTATATAAAATAAAATACAGAACTTAAGTAATTAATTCTATTCAAACATAATTAATTTCCATAATATATTTAATAGGGAAAATAAACTAAAGTCATAAATTTTGTGATGGCAAAAGGTTCTAAGTTACAATAAGGTAGGGTTGTCTCGTTAGTAAATTATACTATTTGAGACTAAAAGGCATGAACGCAAACTTTATGAGAGAACGAATATAAAGGGCTTTCAATAACTTTCAATTTTCTATCTTTTAAAAACCTACCTCCAAAACGACCACGCATTTCCATCCAAACAGTTCTTGCCACATTTTCACCTGCAAACTGAGGTCCGATGTATCCTAAATATATCCGCGTGAGAGAGTATCCTACGAAACTTGTGTTATAGGCCTGGATGTTCTCCAACCCTAGGCCTGTTGTGGAATGACCGAGTGTTCCGATTCAAGGCCAATATCAACCCTTCTGTTCGCGACCACAGGATGCGCTCGTCTCGTGACTGGGAAGCGTTGAGTGTCCGAGCGGTCAAGAGGGCTCAAAGGGACTCCCTGTCAAGCTGTCAACGTTTTTTTTGCTCGTGCGGTCTTTGTTGACGACGGCTGCTGTACAGACGGTGACATCTCTCGGGTTGGCGAGATTATTTTTTGAATGATATAGGGATTTTGATGGGGTGAACCTTTATTAGGTTTTTTGGATCGTCAATAAGTTAGCCCAAATAGTTAGTGAGAGGTGATAATAAAGGTTTAAGGTATTCATTAACAATTCAAACGAACATTATCCGGGGATGTATTCGTATCCCTCTCCCTTTTCCCAGATAAAGAGTCATCACTTTTTCATGACTTCAACTTGTGATGTTTTAATCTCAGAGGGTGCTTATTGGGGAACGCCCTTAAAAATAGTTTAATGTTCTGTAGATTTAATTAATTATTAATTTTAACTCTGCCATATATTTTAATTAATACTAGATTTTGTACTGTTTTTTTTATCCAATTTAGATAATTATATTAATTAACGAACATTTGCATTTGAATGATGAGACCAAAACTATCGTTGTCTGCCTCCCCCTCTAAAATTTCGGAACCCTAAAACCATGAAACAGTTTTGAGAATATCAAGAGAAATTTCCATAGAACTTTCTTTAGGGGAGGGAAGTCACACAGAGCAAAAGTTTAAAACACCTTTAAATAACTTCTCAATTTAAATACTAAATCATTCGGTATAATCAAAATAGTCAAAACGTACTCTATCTGAATAAATTTGTTATTCTTTTTTAACTTTTGATCACTCTCTTGATGTTTCTCTTGGATTATTTTTGGGAGCCATATTTTGTGTTTATTGAGTGATTTTTTTCAATAGTTCTCTTCAGCTTTGGATTTATTAGGCAGTATGAGCTACTTCTGTGTGCTTAAATTTTGAATTTTTCAAGCTTTTGCATGAAACAGGATTGGGAAGTGTTGAAACGTACCAAAAACGAAACTCTATATGCATTCAAAAAGAATACTCCCCTAGAAGCACAGCTCGTACAAAATATATCACATTTACACTAACTGCAACTATAGAAGTAAACGTCATTTGGCCATACATGACAAAAATTGGACGAATTTTGAACGGGTATTTGAAAGTTTCTTCTTTACTCTCTTAAATCACATATTAACTGCTTCTATATGATGATAAAAGATGAACTTCTCACCTCAACCTTAGCAAACTACCTTTAATTCAACTCTAAGATTTCTCATCCTAATTACTGCCCTCCTCTTACAACATCCTCTCATTATGCCCCTCTTGGCGATATTCCAAACCCGTTGAGCACCCCTCAAACTCCATTACCGCCAGGACAACCCTAGATCCCCTCATCTGGCCTTTGGTCACCCACTATTGTCCGACACATCCTCCATAACGAATGACTATCTCCCCTGTCTGACCGTACAGCCACCTAGGGGTCAGCCAACCATGCCGGCCGTTTAGCTATCAAAATGACATCTTTTGTTGGGCCTACATTCCATTTCCCGATATTTCTGGGAAATTTATTCGATTCGAATAAATTTATGTTCCCTCTCTCTCTGTGTCACACTGAGGAACGTTTCCTGGTGCGTCTGGTGTATACCAAAGCGGGATATTGGTTTATTGGGATGACGGGTCTCGTTAAATTAAAGGGTTTCGGGATGGGGTTTGGATTTATAGACCCGTGCTGTTGAAAAGTGGAGAAGCTTTTATTGAGTTGCAGGTGTATGGATATCTGTTTTATGGGGCGTTCTGACCCATTTTAGTATTTAGTCTAATATAGTTTTTTTCCGTGTTGGCACTGGCTAATGGGGAAATTATTTTGATTGAAAGGAATGGAGTAGTTTTGTGTTAAATTAGTTAGGAAATTAGAGTACATTGGTAAAGAAATAGGTTTTATTTGGTTGTTTAAGACCTAAACCTTACTCACACAGTAGAGGAAATATAATCCATTTCAAAAGAAATTATGATTACACTGGCTTAGGGGCGAGTTAAAATTTTTAATGGATATTATCCTTCAAGTAACAACTAACTATAATAAAACTTGGATGAACTTCATAACTTTCGAAATGCCATATAAAAAAGTTAAAAAAAGAGGAAGGAATAAATAAAAGGAACTTATTGGTGATACTTAAAAATATTGTGTTTTTTTTGCTTTTTCATTATAAAACTTTTAATCTAAAGTTTGATTAATTTTTACCATCTTTTTGTAGGGTCGTGCGTTAAACGAGATGAGGTAGAAAACTGTATTTGCTCTGATTGCTATCTTCAATTGTTGAATTTTCGGTAACGATAATCACAAACTACAAACTAAATTGTTAACTATATCTTTCGTGACTTTTAAAAAATAAAAGTTCTATCTATATACAAATGCCTAAAAATTGCAAATTCATTTTGTGGTTGAAAATTATATCGAAAGTTATCACTCCCCTGTGAGAGGTTATATAAAATAAAATACAGAACTTAAGTAATTAATTCTATTCAAATATAATTAATTTCCATAATATATTTAATAGGGAAAATAAACTAAAGTCATTAATTATGTGATTGCGAAAGGTTCTAAGTTACAGGGTAGGGTTGTCTCGTCAGTAAATTATACTATTTGAGACTAAAAGTAAGTGTTTCCGGACTTCGAGTCAAGAGGATTACTAAATTAATCTATCAATAAGTAGTGAAATTTAATAGACAACTTATCCAAAGCTTGAATGTTTTAAAAACTTTTTTGTCTTTTTCACAACAATCTTATCTTCCTCTGTCAATCATTGCTCAATTTCGAAAAGAGAAACAAATGTTTTTACTCATTTTAAACTTTCTACATGAAAATAGGCTCAATATCATTGATTTTAATTATAGAATGCAATTATAAAATTAATATTTAAATTTTTACTCCAAAGAAACTTTTTTCAGGTAAATCCTTTATGTATTTTCATGCAAAACCATTCAATATTATAATTATGTGCCATTTTTCTGAAGTGTTAAAATAAGGTGTTACAAGGAATACTTTGAATATTTTTGTTCAAAGTATTCTCAATATATTTCTTCTCTTGTTATTGAAAAACTCAAATTTAAAGAAAAATGTAATTAAAAGTAGAATGGAATCAAACTTATCTCTTATAAAACTTATCGAAGAAACTCATACGCAATTTCATATAGGTCGAAAATAAATGCAGAAAAATCATAACAAAATATGCGAACAAAGTGTAGAATATTTTACATTAGGTAATTGAAGAAACTTAATTACAATTTCCACGATAACTCAAATTCTTTAAATTTAAGGTGCCTACCTAAAAAATGCCGTTTCGGACAAAAAATTCAAGAAAAATTTTATTATCTTATTTCAAAAAACACATCTTTAGCTTTCCAAATCAGTTTAAATTTTGTCTTTATCTTTCCTAGAACCAAAGTTACAGAAATTTTACTTGAAACTAAAAAGGCATTTTATTAAGGAAAAGGTTAAGAAATTCGCGTTTTTCTCAGAATCACATTTTTGCTATTTTCCTTCTCCGCAAAACTACATAACTCAAAATATTATAAGTGAATTTCTATGAAACTTGGGCAAAATACTTGACATAATATTGTTTAGGAGCCCTAAGTAGGGCTCCTAAAAATAGTACTACTTTTTTGGCTGTGGGAGTAATATTTTTTATTTTATGAATAGTATAACTTCAAACTTTGCTGAAATTTTTAATCTTTTTTTATTTTTCAAGTTAGTGCTATAACTTTTGATATTAAAATAATTTAGACATAAAAATAGAAGTTCTCCTAAAATATGTTTTTAAGGGGATAATAAAGTTTACAAAACAAAAATATCTTCATATAAATTTGAGTTAGGGGTCATCCATAAATTACGTGAGGTGTTTTTTCCAAAATCTGGACCCCCCCTCCCCCTTGGTGAGATTTAGTGAGATTTTGCTGGACCCCCCTCCCCCCACGTGAGATTATTTAAAAATAATTTTTCTCCTTCCATCTCATATATTCCTTTCTCATACTTAAAAAAGAAAGAAAATCGTATAATTTCTAACTTAAAAAGTTGACGTGAGATTTTAATCGACCCCCCTCCCCCCTTGGTGAGATTTGGTGAGATTTTTCCAAACCCCTCCCCCCCTTTTTCACCTCACGTAATTTATGGATGCCCCCTTATGATGTTTTGCGGAAAGGCTGTTTTTGTGGTTTTTATGCATAAATTCTTCAATAATATGAAAATTTAAATTAATATTTAAGAATTTTTTATATTATTCATAGTTTTTAGATGCATTTAATTTAAAAATCACAAATTAGTTCAACATTTTAATTATTAAAAGAAGCCTCCATAGGTAGGCAACCACCTTAATGAGAATAAAACAAAAAAAGGAATAGATTAATAGGATAACAAAGGTAAGGTGTGAAAAGTAGGGACTTTTTCTCACATTTGGTAAGAATTTATAAGGAAAAATTCTGTGCCATCGCTAATTAAGATATAATCTTGATAAAAAATAGTAAAAGGTTTGACTATAAATAGCAACAATAAATTAATAAAAATGTTAATATTCCCCATTAAAAAAGTAGGAAATATATTAGCTACCCCATTCATAAAAACAGGTTTTCTCTTCCAAAAATTTAAAATATCATAATTATTTCTTTTTAGAAGCATAAATAACAAAATTGCAAATAAAAACATAGAAAAACAATTTAGCAAAAAAAACTATCACGAATCAGTAAAATTGAACCTCCTCAACAGATGGCTGCACAAGCGTTTTCTAGAAATTCAGAGGAATATCTCCCAGTTTTGCGAAAACTCAATTTTTATTTTCAGTTTATGATTAAAAAATACTTAATTTGGCTTTTATAAATAACTAATATTTTAATACGGCAGAATAAAATATATGCAAACATAAAAAAATTTGTGTTCACTCGTTTGAATAATGTCTTCGAAAAAGAAAATTTTTTGCTCCAAAAATATTCTAGTAGAAGTAGAGTATTAAAAATATATATTTATTTCATCCGATAAAATCTTTAAAAATGTTGCAAAATATCTAAATAAGCTTTTGTCTCTATGCTTATAAGACAGAGATGATACAATAAAACTAAAGGATACTTTATAAACAAGTGGAAACAGGTAGGATACTTTGTTTTCCTGAAAACCTCAAAACAGCTAACATAACTGTAAATGTTGTTTTACCACTTCCACACTCTTTAGGCAGTGAAGCACATCACTCTACTGATCTTGGTTTCATCTTCGAAAATTCCTCTTTTTCATTTTCCACATAAATCTCATTCTTCTCTCCCATTCTACATTCTCATTTCTCTCTTTCCTTTTCTTCCTCCATTTCCTGTCTTCTTTCTCCTCTCTCTACACTGCTCTAATATTTCTTTTTCTTTCTTTCTTATCCTTACCTATTTTCTGCCTTTTATTTCTATATTTTTTCCGTCATACCTTTATTCACCCTTCTCTTTTGCTTCGTTTCTTCACTTTCCTCTTTCGTCTTTTACCTTTCCATCTTTCTCTCCCTTATTTTTCCAATCATTTCCTATATTTTTATTTTCTTTGCTTTACTCCCTTTCTTCCTCTTTTCCTTCTATTATCTCTAAACTTATCTCTTTACACCCCCTCTCTTTCCCTTCTCAACTTTATTTTCTTTTATTATAAACATCTTATTTATCTTTTTCCTTTTTAATCCCTTTTGTTCTCTATATTTTCCAAACTGCAATGTCCATTTATCTTTCCTCCTTATATTTTCTGATTCTGCCTTTTATTTTTTTTCTATTTTCTATTTTCCTTTCTTTAATCATCGCTCTCTTTTCTCCCTTTCTTCTCTTATCTCTGTATTATTTTTCCTCCTCACCCCTTCTTTCTCTGTTATTTCTCAATTATCATCCCTTCATTCTCTTTACCTTTTCTGTCTTTCTCTTTACCTTTTTCATCTTTCTATTTCCCTTATCTCTTTCAATTATATAGCTAATTTTTGTAAATGTTTCCTGGAAAAAGAAATTAGATGAAAGTAATGCGACAACGCTTAAGAAAAGAAAGAGATGAACTATCCAGATTTATCCATCCATCGTCACCGTTTGCCTGCACCTTTCTTGTTTCATCTCTCTCCCTCCCACTTCTCAATAATCTATTTTCTCCCTTTCCCCTTCCTCTTTCGATTTAACAACCAGCTTCTTTAAGCATTTCGGGATAAAAAAAGAAATTTCTAACAAATAGTTGAAACAATTGAAACTCCATATATGTATTTTCCCGGATTGTGGACCGTAGCTTTAGGGTTTAAATACAAACGTTTCACCCTCTGCTTCGGATGGCATCCTCAGAGAAAAAAAAGTAAATAGCAACTGCTCATAAGCAGACTAAATCAAGAATAAGTTGTTATCGATGATTTTTTTTGCCACTGAAGATTAATGTCCTGAACCCGAGGCCTTTAATCCTGGAAAATGTATTAATAATAGAAATAACTCTTCGAGCCTTTAAAACGTATTAATAAAAAAACTCCTCAGGCCGTAAGTTCCTATGATTTTATTAATTTGATCTAAGCTATTGCTGATTTTAAATTTAAAGTAGGACGTCATTCATTACGGAACAAAGATCTTAGGATTCAAAGCTATTGTTGATTTTTATTTTAAAATATTGTATTAACTAATTTTTTTGTAACTTTTCGCTTCAATTTTTGAGTTTAAAACCACTTGTTTTTCTGGAAAAATTCGTTTCTTCTGTTCTTAAAAAATGCGGGAATTGTCCATTACAACTCCAGTTCCAAAAACTCCATCATTATAACTCACATCCCTGACAGAGATGCTCTAGATCCACCCAACTCGAAAGATCTCACCATCTCCCGAGAGATGCAATCGCGGCAACCATTAAAAATAAACCGCACTATAAATGTTTTTCACCGGATCGATCTCTCCAAATGAAGCGGGGGAGATAGGGGGAGGACGGCCTATTAGGCGGGCGGCCTATCTGTTGACTTGATAGATGAGGGTCGGCCCGGTAATGGCCAACACCGTCTCTGTCTTGTGAAGGTGCCACGATTTATGAACCTCCAGATTAAACGGTGATACTTCTGGCGGGGTTACCACTTGGCGGCGGATCATCACCAAAAGAGGCGAAAGGGATGGAAAATGAATAAGGGGTGCTGCACTGACTTCGACTCAAAATCCCGGAAAACAATTAGAGTAACGAACCTTTTATCCGGAATTCCAAATTTCGGAATGCTCCAAAATCCGGAACTTTTACTAATTAAAAAAACATCTTGTTCTGCACGTTAAACGAAAATTCCGGTCAATGCAAAAACCAGCCGGTAAATTTCTGTCAACAAAAAACAAATTTATTACATTTGTAAACCTATAATTTCTTGTTTTGTTTTTCTGACCGGAATTCACCGACCGGTTTTTGCATTGACCAGAATTTTCACGACACTATTTTGTAGGTATTTCTCCACAAAACGTACGGCGCGTCCGATAAACCGATGAGACCATGGATGAGACTGAACGATCGGGAATGTTTTAATTACAGCCGGGTATCGAAGGTCAAATTACAAGCTGATCTAAACTTATAAAGTTGGTTTTCCGTAATTTTTTTCCTGATTACGATAGCAAGCTTGCATAATTTTTTTTTGCATCACCCTCTTTTCAACACAAAATGACACTGTGGGAAATAAATTTCCCACCTGACATTCTTTTGTATTGACAGCTCCACTGTCCGTGACTCGAATTTCATAAAGGGATAAAATCCCTCTCTCTTTGAGTCATGACCTCCCCTCCAATGGACAGCCCCTGAATTTGTCATGCTGGACTAAATACTACAAGTCGGGGACAGTTTTGGGGCTCTTGCTTGATTTTGTATTGTGCAGTCATGGCGCGTTCGCCCCTTTTTTAGAAGGATTTTTAGAGCTGTCTACAAATTTCTTTATCCAGAGAGATGGAGAGAATAAGGTTGTCTTAAAAAAAGGGGAAAAGGGTTGTGTTGTTGGATAGTTTGATTTCTTTCTATATTAGAAAAAGTTACAGTGACCGCTGCCGCTGATTTTAAAATTTTTGTTTTTAAAAAATTTGAACTCTCATTTACTACGTAAAAACTATTGGGTGTAAGATCATGACATTTTGAACATTTGTTGAGAAATATATGATCATACTTTTTCTGCGTCGTTTGCCCTCAGAAAAAACTATTAGCACCAGAAATACGTCCTTTTTCAGTCTCATGATGACGTTTTGAATTAAGAACCCCCTTTTTTAGTATTAGTTTTATAATAATTAAACAAAAATTTTAGATCTTTATTTTTAACCATTTTAGGTTTTTTTCTACACAAAAGCATAAATATTCTATTCATGCTAGAATCAAGATTTTTCAAACACACTGCACACATACTCTTATTTAAAAAAAGAAAGACGCTTTGATTTTGAATAAATCTAATTAGTTTTGGTATTATTAGGATTTAAAGATTCAATTTTTATAGTTATTAAAAAATGTCAAAACGAGAAAATAGGTCAAAAATTTTATTTAAAATCGCCATCTCTTTTTAAAATCACTTGTAAATGAATGAAAAGGGAAATATGTATAGTTACTACTTTAACTATGTATTAAAATTTACACTCAAAATATAATTTATATTCTAAAGGTAAAGCAGGTTTTAAAACAAATGAATTTCATTCTTCATGCTTTGAAAACCACGTGATATCTACAGAAAGGCCGCCAGGGGTCGGCTCCATCTACCGTAGGTTGGACGCTACTGACAAATCAAACAATTTAAGAAATACAAAGAAAATACAAATACTGACTATCAACAACAGGCGTGAATCACAGCAAGGTTGGTCCATTTAACTCAAACTTTCGGATCTCCAGTATTTGTCTATTTCATCCTAATATTCTCTTACTCCAGTGGAACTAACTCTCGATTCTGCCAACCTATTCCATCCATCCACAGTCCTGTTAAAAAGGTTTTCTGCTTGTTCAGATTAAATGTGCCTTTATTCAATTTGAATCTGTGACCCCTCGTTATATCATCTATACTTACCCCACTGTGTCCTCTGTCTTTATATCTTTAAAAAGTTAAATCGAATCCCCGCTATCCCTTCTTTTCCTCTAGAGTGAAGATTCTTGCTTCTTTTTAATATCTCATCTTAATTTAAACTGGATATGCCCTTTATCATTTTAGTAGCCCTATGCTAAACCCTTCCAATATCTTTCTTCAATTCATTGCATAATGCACATTTCGTAATTAACATCACGGACTGTGTGTATCCCCAATTGCAATTTGTGTCCGACCCCCTACTTTCTCCTTGCAAGTGGTAGCCCTTCATTAAGGAGGGCCGGACAAGGGCTGAAAGAAGTGGAGCGCGGGACTCGTCCACCGTTGATTGGTCATCTGCGGTTAGAAAAAGAACATATTTCTCCGTCCTTCCGCTCGAAGGAAGTCCCTTTCAAAGAGGGGGAGACTCCCTTTTCTCCCTCACTGCACCAGAGTCCGTTTCGTTTTACAAGTTAAAAGGATGTTTCATCGTATCAGTTTTTTTTTTCAGACGAATTTGTTTTTATCGACAGTAAATTGTACGGGAAACATCGTAAAGATTTTTCTTTCTCCGAGGATGGTTTTGGTTGTCTTGTTGCTTTGTAATCCTGAGTCGATGAAAATAAACGGATTGTGTGCAAGGTTTTAGAGAAGAGCGTGGAGCCACTCCCAAGTAGAACAGCTCATACCAAATATATAAACTAAAACGTAACTTCAACAAGAAGTAAACAAATGGCCATACATGACAAAAATTAGACGAATCTTGCACGTTTTTGCTGTTATATTGGAGGTCAGGGTGATTTTGCAGAAGCTGAGCCAAAAGATGGAACTGTTGAAGGAATACGAGTTTTTGAGTAGTCTAAGCCTAAAAAAGGGGTTGGGATGGTCTTGTGCGTTTACACGCTTCCCACCAAGCTCACTGAGCTATAAAACAAACTGGAGTGACAACCTCTGATGTTAACCCATTAAGGACGACTTTAAAATAATGAAAATAAGTAACTTTTTCTTTCATATTTTGTTCATTTGGACCGAATTAGTGAGAAATTCCCATTTTCAGATTTTTCAAAAAATAATTTTTATGATTTTTTAACTGGCAACTTTTCTTGCCAACCGTCCTTAGTGGGGTCAAAACTCTGGCAAATGAAAAGACGAAAAAACCAATTAGAATGTTTACGATTTTGATAATAAAATGTTTTCATACATAATTTAAAGAAATAATACATAAATAAAAGTGAATGGGGACTATACTGTTGATAAGGGGTCCAAGAAAGGGTATTTCACCCCTTCTGAATAGGGCCTGTTCAGTCCAAAATATTGATATTCACCTAATTTCAGGCTTTAAGAATAGCCGAACTAGTACTTTTTAAGTCGGAACCCTTTGATTTCAGTACTTTAGCTAGCTTTCAGGTTAAAATAGTTTTATTTATGTCTCCCAGTCTGGAATATAGGGACTTTTTTACCTGCCAGAGTCTTATATATTCTCAATTTTCATTTTTTGGGATACCTTTGGTTATAAATATAATTTTTTTTGCCTTCCAAAGCTTTTTCTCTTATTGGAATTCTACGTTCTTGTTATTCATTCTCTATCAAAAAGTCCTCATAATTACAATATTCATCTGTATGGCTCCAGATTTCGCATATTCCCCACAGGAAATGTTGAAGATTACTCATAAGCTCGATAAAAACTAGGTATTGTCCCATTCAAAATGGGCTAAATAACTCCAGTGATATATTATTTTATTTTTTGACTACTGTAAGTTTCTAGAAAATCCTTTCAAGGAAAATAAATGTATCCAGAAATGATTTAGTATGAGATTGTTCCAATAAATGTGTTAGGAATTGGTAAAAATCTAAAATCGATAAAAAAACCTACTAAAATTATGATCCAAGGGAAACATTTCATCATGCTAAAGTATCAATAAGATCTACATTTATGATTAGAACTCAAAAAAGCATTAAAAATGATTAATTTACAAAAGCTACTTATGAGTAACTCTTAAAAGTTTTGACCACACATCGGACGATTGGCAACAAAAGTTGCCAGTAGAAGAAAACCCTTGCTATTGGCAATTTAAATAACTCCATTCCAACTGTAATTGGTAAAAATATTTAGAATGGAGTCTTGTGAATATGCTGAAACAACTCACAAAAATATACAAAACATTAGATTATTTTGGCGTTTTCCAAATGATCTCCCAGTTATCTCCAAAATGTAGGGAAACGCTCTCATTCTAACTGCAATTTTACCACCAAAACGGCATGGAAGGTATAAATTTATATTTTTATCTGAACAAATACATTCTTTAGAAGCTGTTATCATGCATTTAAACTTTTAATGTCCTCTATTAGAGTCAGTAAAAAATGAAATGTCCCTGGCATCTTTTCTTACCAACCGTCCCTAATGGGTTAAAACTAGAGAGCCTGATGTATGCGAAAGAGAGGCGACAACTCAGTATAGCGCGCGCAGATCGGTAAACAGGTTTTCTGTTCGCCACAGGTTTCCCTCCATAGGATTAGCGTGGGGCGGCATGATACAGTTTGGACAGAATTGGATGCGCAGAGACGCTTTTAAGCGAGTTGTCGTCTCTCTCTCGTATATAGGCTCTCTAGTTAAAACATGCGACCGAACATGCCATTGCGTGAACCAAAAACACCAAAATTTTAACTGTAAACTTAAAAACTTAACTTAAACTGTAAACATTGAAAAAATTTTCTCTTTACAAAAATATAATTAACTGGGATGGGTTTATTAACATTTTTTTAGTTTATAGCTCTTCCACCAAAGAAAGTTTTTGGCATTTATAGAATTTTAATGGAACACAAAAGTAATCAAAGTGGTTTGTACTTTACCTTAGTATTCAAAAAATTCAAAAATCCTGCAGGTGTAGTTTTTTACATTCTTTTTTTGTTAGAACGATTAAATAATTTAGAATGGGTACCCTTAAACATTTTAGCACTGTGAGGTAGAAGGAAAGTATAAGGTACTATGAATATTTTTCTCATTAGATCAAAATTTATGTTTATGTTTTGTTTAAACATGATAAAATTTGGTAGAAGAGATATAAATGAAAAACCTTTACATTTCTTTTTAAAAAATTATTAGTATCACAAGAGTTTAGATACTTTCAGAAAGAAAAATGCATCATTTTTAATATATTTTCTTTTTTCTTTCAAATGATTATACGAATTTCCTATATATTCGACAAAAAAGGAGCATAAGGGGGATTTTTATACTCTTACAGTAACACTAATTTATATTAGTGTTAATAAATTGAGTTTTATATTGAGTACATACTATTGAGTATGATATTGAGTAAAACTAATATAATACTCTTCTTGGCTTATTTAGGTACTTTACATTGGGTTGCGCTGGCACAGCAATGCACATGAAGTATTATAACGTTTTAAAACTCAGTTTTTGAAGGATTGACTAGATGGAAACTATTATATTCACTTGTATTTATCAGCATTATACTGTCAACTTATTATAGCTCATACTGGAAGAGAAAGTTTAGTTTGTTTGTACTGATTAATTCATGAAGCCTAGAAATTTAGCTCTTAAATTTATAAGTTGATTTTTCATTAGAAGTTTTTTTGAGTTATGAAGAACCCATAAAAGATTAGTTAATTAAAAGTAGTCGATTGAAAAATTCAAATTTTATTGTTTTGCTTTGCCTTAAAATTTTATTTCTTGGATCTACCTTTTATTACATGGATGCGCAAGTTGAATATGAATTTTATCTTGTTATTCTAATAATTCTTGCGTTCTAACTTTTGATAGCAAAGATCTTTCAAAGCTTTTAGACTGTATCAAAAGTTTTAAAGTTACCTTTACCATTTAAATCAATTTCGTGTGTAGAATTCAAATTGTGTTTATCATCATAGATATATGGAAATATTCGTAATTAAAATATTGTAGTTTTTGATAACTTAAGTGTAATTTTGAATCTCTTAGTAATCATGCGTTGCAGAAATTTCTCTTGACTGTTTTGGGAATTAATTTTGTTATACATAAAAAATAAATTTATGAAACCTAAAGTGGAAGAATTCTTTCAAGCAAATATTGTGAGGCGCCCACGGTATTTGGGTGGAAGAATTTGGATGCTTTTGATTTGGTCAAAATTTTAACTGTATGCCAAAACTTGATCATTTACCTGAAACCATGATAACTGTGAGGGGAACCTTGCTAATGTGTAAAAAAGTCTGTTTTCATTTTAAATGCATTACTCCTACTTCACTATTTTATGCAAAAATTTTAAATTGTCACTTTTATTTTCCCAATCATAGAGAGCAACATTCTTTGCATATGTTTGCAATTTTTGTCATTTATTTGACACTATCAATTTGTTTTGAAATCGCACAGCTTTGAGCTTTCATCAAACGATTAAAATTTTTTGAGACAGTTCTATTCTGAAATATGGATTCAATAAAGAGTATTTCTACTTTGTTTTGCATTTTTTGAGAAGTTTCTGCTTGTTAGGTAGAAATCTTCATTGCTTTAGTGATTTGTTCTGGCATGATTAATTTATTTATGTGGCTATTTCATGAACATACTTGTTCGAAATTTTGTACAATGTTTTTGTGAAAGCATAGCACTATTAATTTTACTACAAATAAGTAGAATTAAATTTCAATGAAACAATTTTCTACATCCCATAAAATTGTAATTATCTCGGGCAGAGATCTAACAAACTTATTTTTAGATATACACTTACTTTGTAATAACTTGTCAGTCTTGTTTATAAGGTAGCTTTGTGGTTCCTGTGCTTATTCTTGTCGTGCTTTTAAAAACTCAATTTTCGTAGAAATGTTCACGGGTTTTCAATTCAGAAACATTTGTAGTTGAGTGTGAATTAAGATTGTGATGTTCACTACAGGCATTTAGGAGGGTGTCTATATATTTTATGCTTTAAACTTGTTTGTGTTAAATAGGTCAAAATACAAGTTTTTTCTATCACGATATTAATATTCTACCAAGATCTGGAGTTTTAAACCATTATTTTTTCTGTATCAGTCAATCTCTCTGGAAAGATGAGTTTGTTTTTGGCAGATTATTATTGTACAGTCTTTTTCGTATTGTTTATTAGATATTTGAAGGGACCTTGTACATTCTGCCAGGGCCGCCGAGAGCCAAGTCAGGCCCCGGGGACAAGATTGAGAAGTTCCCCCCGTGACATATGCTTCTTATTTCGAGATAGGAGGCAAACATTTTCTGAAGTACCTCCACCCATAAATCCATAGGATTAATGTAATTTTTAGAATATTTCTAGGCAAGATTTTAATTTCACTCAACTTAAAAATATCGTTTTCTTGATAATACGATGAGTTACAAGTAATAAAGGGGGTCTGGGGGTTTCCCCCAGAACATTTTTGAAAATATACCCCTAGAAAACTAGGAATTTACTCAATTTTGGACCTTTTTGTGAACAAATTAATTTTCAAAATATCAGCCATAGTATTCAATATGAAAAGCTTTTTGTTTGTGCGACTATTTTTGTGAGAATTTTCATTTGTGTGGTCTATTTCTACTGCGATTTTTATATACCGCACAAAAAATTGCAAAAAAAAAGACCGCACAGAAACAGGTTTCAGAGTAGGTACTTAAAATTTAAAATTGTTCTTAAATTCCTTTTGAAAAGCATGGAAAAAACTTTGATTTAATATTCTTCGGAAAGTACCACCTCATACTGAAATATGATAGAACATATAAAATAGAGAGCGGAGGGAAATAGAGAAAAAGCAACTTCAAACCGCATTAGTGCTTACAGTTGAAAAGTAATTAGCTTAATATTAATATTATTTTAACTAATTAGAGAGTAAAAAAGAATAAACTAGTAACCATTGTTGGATGATGTAATCGAAAAGGTGTTTCCTTGCATGACAAAGCAGGAAATCCAACGCAAAACTATTATTACCCTTAGTTACAGGTAAAAACCCAATTCACACCAACCCATAGTGAAAGGAAGAGGGGAGAAAAACCTGTTAAACCTATTATTAAAGCAAAACAAGCAGTAGGTACACAGCCGAAACGCGTCATTGACAAAGCACTGCCAACAGGATTATTATCCGAGTCTCCCCTACCATTCATCGGCTGATTTTTAATAAGATCCCTCTCACTCCTTTTATGAAAGGGGGTGTTATCGCTGCGGCAAACAACGCGACCTCCCCGATAATCAAATAAGCCCTATGGACCAATATCGGCATCAGGTGTGCCGGCCATTCCGGGCACCCCTTTATAGCCGGCGAATCCATTTAGGTCACTCTTGGGACGACAAAAGAAGTTGACCATCCGTCATTGAAAGGCCGGGAATCATAAAAGAGTCGCTTTTATGTATTGGAAGGGTTTTTGGAGAGAGGGGTTTCAAAGGTTAGTTTGGAGGTGCCAGTTGAGAGGGGATTTGTTTGTTCTGGGAAAACATACTTAAAAAAGTGAATACATGAGCATTATGAGCAACCATTTAGTGTAACATGAGCAAGAATTTCTAACTCAATATCTTTAAAGTTCACTGATATAGGGGACGGATCAGCCTGGCGTGTTTGCTCGCTGCCCACCACGCTAGCAGTTACATAATACATATACAGTAAAAAAGTAAAAGTAATAAGTAATAATAATATAAGTAAGTAATAGTAAAAGTACAGTAAAAGTTACATAATACATATACATAAAAACAGGTTTAACTTAAAATTTGCAGATGAGTCCTATTTTGTGCTCTAAAAGGGGTGTTATAAAGAGGTGTAAGTCATAAATTTTAGTATAGTTAGTTATTTTCGAAGATATCGAAATGAAATTCTTTGTTTCTTATTAAGGGATAGTTGAAGATTTTTTTCTATTTGGGAGCCGTATAAAAATTTATTTTCAGCGCTTTCATTAGTAAACCCGTAGTTCAAACTACTCATCTTCTTCTTCTCCTCTTAAAGTGAAAATTTATAACTGAAAGTGATGCAGGGGAAATATTTTGGGAAAAATCTATTGTTACACACTGTTTGAAACACCCTGGAAGGACCGATTACTCTTCTCCATATTTTAAAGGTAGTCTTCGTTCATTTAGAGCGATCACTCCTTGAAAGCCCAGAAACAATTTACGAGTGTTTCAAAAGCAAACAAGCGCTTTACTACACCCCACTCTCAATAGCTCCACACTCAACTTCTTTTATGACAACCCCGCATCAAACTCCCGAACAACCGAAAAAAAACAATATGATTCAGCCTCTTAAAATCATCCTGCCCATCGAAAAGCTAGACCTTTCGAACAATCTCTCCTCACGCGCCGTTAAATGCGAGGCGGCCCAAATAACAATCAGGGCATCACTCGTGGAGGAGGTCCTTCTTTTGAAAAGGCCCTTCCGACTTTACGGCCTGCTTTGCCTAATCTCGAGATTCGGAGGGCCTATATGCTAATGTGGGCCTTCTTTTCAGGCCGGCCGAGAGTAATAATATAAATAATAATCACTTGTAACTCAAGAAGGGAAGGAACTCTGCGGAGAAGGGTGGGGAGAAGAAGAGTGGTGTGAGTCCGTTTGGGGTTTTTAGGGGTAGTTTAAAATAGACTTTTTGCTGTGAAGACATAGTATGAGGCATTGATTCAGCCATTTTATATTATTAAAATGTGTTTTTTTACTGCTCAACGGTTTTATGATAAGTTATATCTGTATAGGGGAGGAGAAGATGATATAATGACGCTATTTGGTTATGAAATTTTTTTAAAAATAAAATAATGTTATAATGTTTATTTTGCTTTTATGCTTTAATGTTATTTAATGTTATGTTACTTAATGCTTTTATAGTTGTTTTTATTGCATTCTTTGGAAACACATATATCTTTATTTTTGAGGGAAGTTTAAAGTTGAGTTTATGTACAAATGGATATCTCTAAAAAGTATTAAATACAACAATATTAAAAATATTAAAACAAAATGTTAACTGACTGACATTTATGAAACATTTAAGTCAGTCAGTTACCATGTTGTTTAAAATGTTTCAAAAATGAAAACATAAATAAATAAAAACATATTTTTAAAATTTAATTGGGCCATTAGATTTAGCTAACATGAAGGCACTGAACTGGGTGGAAAAGGTTTTTTTATAATTTATTTTGGGGAAGAAAATTACAAAATACTAAGTAAAAAATGTCAGTCAGTTACCCGTGGAATTGCCCTACTGTAAGTTGGCAGGTATTGTTTACACGAGATATTTTGAAACCGAAAATGGGTGATCGACCGAAACCGTGTAATAATTTAGAAGATACTTCAGAGGTGATTTGGTTTTGTTGTTTGAATTTTTATCGCACAGGGGGCTAATTAGGCCATTCCTAAAAATATCTGAAAAAGTAAACAACTATTTTTTACGAATAAAAATATCCAAACCAAAAATACAATGGTCATTGAAATTATAATCTCCAATAAAAATTGGTAATAATAATAATGAATCAACAGGTTTACCACCTTAAAATCCACCCCATCTGACCAACCATCGTTATCCCATCCGAAAGAACTTGGCCCACTTCTTCCCTCAACCCATCCGCATCTAGGTACAAAATGAAAATGCAAAACGTGCCGAACAATAGCAGTCGGCGACTCTGAGGGGCTTTTGAAAAACGGCCACCCTTTGTGCCGGAGGCGCCCCGGGGCGCAACGCTTCATTAGAGGGCGCATGCAAATGCCCTAATGAACGCCCTAAATGGATGTTTATGGCCCCTTTCCGCGGACACCAGGAAATGAGGGGGCGCCCTGTTGCTGCGTCTTCAAGGGGTTTGTTTTCATTAGGGGGTGAAGGGTCGTTGAGGGGACAGATGGGGGGTTTTAAAGTTAGAAAGTCTGAGTTTTTTCTGGGGAAGTGTGGGGTTTATTGATGCTGTGTGTCAGGAGTGAAAGGGGAAATTGAGTTTTTGCTTTAAATCTGTTGATATATTTTGGGGATTACGGATTTTTTGGGGAGGGGTGGATTAAAGGTCGTTGTGAAAACGAGAATTCTGTTTCATTTGGGTTTATTTGAAATATGTCAGGGAAGGGAATTGGGTTTTATTTCGATAAGATATTTTGGGATTAGTGATATTGGAAAGTTAAGAGGGGCTAGTTGGGCTATTGAGTATAAAAATCAAAAATATTTTTTTTCGCTCCGCCTTAATAACCACATAGCATTTTATAAGTTTTCTTCCCAAAGAAGATTTTAACCACAAAACACTCATGCTTAAACCTACAATTTAATGAATACACCCAATTCTTCAAAATACAAAAAATTAATACAACCCAACGTTAAATTCATCTTTAAACCCACTTCAGTGCCATGTGAGTTGCATTTAGCTCGCACCTTGCTTCGTGAGTTAAATGTAACTCCAACTCCTATAGCTTTCACACTACTTCGAATAAATGTGGCCGCCACACGGTGAAACATTTTTAATATTGTGCCGGTCAACGTCTTAAATTCAAGGAAATGAGAATGAAATCTCTTGTAAGGTGCATTCCAACAGTACCAACCCCATTTTACTTTTATAAAGAACCAGCCTATCTCTCTTATACTACATTCACACATGAAAAGTTAATCTAGTTTAAGTGCTTATCTAGCTCAAATATTGCATTGAGCTAGATTAGCACTTAAACTAGATGATCTTTTCATGTGTGAATGTAGTATAAGGGTCTGGTCAGTCACTGAAAATCGTCGCCCATTAAGATCCCTATAAAGAAGAGGGCAGAAAGAAGGGGACTCGAGGGGCGATGTAGTAGACTACTTTTGGTGTGATGGCAGCAACCGATGGAGAACTTTGACCGCTCTTCGACCAGGTGTAATCTACTACATCTCTTCTCTAGTCCCTTTCTTTCTCCCTTCCTCTTGATAAGGATCTTAAGGCAGGGGTCGGCAACCTGCGGCTCGCGAGCCGCATGCGGCTCTTTTGATGTAAAGTTGCGGCTCTCTAGTTCCATATGAAAAAATTATAATATATTTTCACATCCCTTAAAAAATCAGAAAATTTATTTTTCAGTACCTAATCAAATCAAGGTGACTCTAGAGGAGTCAAATACTACTTTTAAGTGTAAAAACTCCAAACAATTTCTGGGGAATAACCCCAAATACCCCTTAAAATTTTGGAATATAATATTATATGTACTGTTTTTCCTTGAAAATTCTGTGATGGTCTTCTAAAAAATGAATAAATTTCTAAAATATTTCTGAAGTCGGACCCCCACTTCCTCGAAATTTTGCTGTTCATATTTTTCCTTGAAAATTCTGTCACTTAAATAATGAGCTGTGCTCTTAGAGTGCAAATTAAAAAGGCCTAAAAATAAGCTAAAATGCCATTTTGAAAGGGAAATTTCAAAATTTTTTCTGGGGGAGGACCCCCAGACCCTCCAATTTTTCTTGGAATTCACATTATTTACAAAATTTTGAAATCAAGTTCACTAAAATTAATTTGCAATGTGTATGCAAAAAATGTAGGGGCAACCTCTCCAACTAAAATTACCCTCCTAATCTCAAATCAAATATATACAAGCAAATACTATAAAATTAAAACAAAAAAAATCAGTGGCTCTGTAAAACCTGGGAAATTTTGTTAGTTGCAACTTTTGGCTCTTCCGTTGCAAAAGGTTGCCGACCCCTGTCTTAAGGGATGGCGGCGCGTCGATTTTTAGTGATTGTGACTGGACCCTTAGAGAAAGGAGTAGAGAAAAGGGCATCTCGAGAAACAAAAGTAGCCAGCCCCTCGTATGCAAAGGGATGGAGGGGGCGGCGGTCCTTGGCGAGTCGTGTCACGTGTGCCCGGGCGGCCATATGTCAGGGGCTGATTGCGGCGCTCCGACAGGACGCTCGTTTGCGGGATGTGGTCAGGGGAGGAGCTGCCGCTTTGGCGCATCTATCTCCTTTTTCTTTTGTCTGTAAGCATTCGAACGAAAGGTTATCTTGCTTTACCCTTCTCTGTATTGTATCTCTCTCTCTACATTTCGAATAATCTTAAGATCTAAAAACTGAGAAAATTTATATTTAATGGTGAAAAAGAAGTATATTCGGTTCATAATAACAAATCGTTGAATCTATGTTTTTAAAGTTTTCTGTAGGTTTTTCTTTTACAATTTCAACAAGTCTGCCCAATCTCTGCAAAGAAAGATTCCTTGCGTTAAGTACATAAAAATGCCCACTGAATTATACCTCTACCACGACTTTTACTATTTGAAAAGTGTGACTTCATATTCGATAAAAAAACCTATTCATTTCATTCCTCGGTGCAGGCATGCATGTTCAAGGAATATTTTTCGACATCGTAGTGTGCAAAAATATCCACATAACCAAGTTCAAGTTTTACATAAATCTTTTACTAGCGTAAATACCTTTATACCTTTTCTGTCGCGATTTTTACGAAAACTATGGACCGTAGGTGCAAAAACTTCCGGGCTGCGTCGCCATGGTCTGTGTGTTAATTTGGACGTTTTGCCTATAACATTGTTAGGCGGACTCTTTGACACCCCATGTATATGAGAGATTTAGTTATTAACTTAATACAAATTCAAATTAAGTCACTCCTAAAATATTTTTTTCTGCTAATAAGAAACATAATTTTTTTTTAAAATTAGAAAATAAAAATAGATTAATGTATTCAAAGTTTCCCTCTGAATATTAGGGGATAGTGTTGTACCTCTGGACAAAAATCACGTTTGGATTTATCCAAGACAGGTAAAATCACATTTTGCCCATTTAAAGTGCTCAACCTATAGTCCAAACCTTTGTGAGTACGAGAATATTTTTTATTAGCTAAAATCTTTAAAATTGGATTTTTAATTAATTTTAATAACTTGACGAAATTTGTGTCCATAGGTACAACAGCACGCTCTCCCTATGGACAGACCCAGTTGTACCTGTGGACACCCGTAAAAAGAGAAGTTTTAGCTGAAAAAAACTAAAAATGAACTTTTTTATTGATGCATTACCTTTTAATAACCTATTTCAAGCCTTTTTAAAATTGGAAATAGGTTTTTTAAAATAATGTAGTTTTAGATCGTAAATGATCATTAAAACGAAGTTGATTAATAAAAAACTTGATTTTTTACCAAAAACACATAAATCGCAAGGGATTTTCAGATCAAAATTTAAGGTAATAGTTTCATCAATCATGCTGATTGATGCGATCACTTCCCTGATAAAGAAAATTCGATCGTCACTATAGTTGTGCAAGCATTTGGTGGTAATAACTTCCGCAAATCTTCTTCAGAGGAAATTTTAAGTTCTTTGTAATCATCATACTTAAATGCGATAGGGTGCTTAAGATTTTAACCTTGATTTTACACCATATGTTACACTAAATGCCAAGTAGAATCAATTTTAAAAAGTAGTTTAGATCACAAAATATTTTATTTTTCATTTAAAAATCACTTGAAAATAATCACCGACAAATAGATAACCATTTAGAATCAATTTAACTTGCATTAAAATGTATTCACTTAAATGAAACCGGATTCTAAAACGTCGATTAGCTACAAACACCCACAAAAATGTGTCCGTAGGTACAACACTTATGGTGTCCGAAGGTACAGCATCAGGTGTCTTTGCATTCAAAATTCTACAAAACATAAAAGAATTGAGGTCTGACGATTTCTAATATCAAAACTATAAAGTCAAAATCTCGGGGATTCACCCCATATATCCCATTTTATCATATCATAATTATAGGGGAAGAAAATAATTAATGTAGTGATGCACTATAAAAAACTTTGAGCATCTAAAAACAGTAAATTTATTTTATAAAATTTAAATAATATTTTAAAGAGCTGATTTCTCGTTAGCAACTAGTTAGCATCTGTTCACATTCAAAATCGACCCCAAATTCAAATTTACATATTTTCCCGATTTTTAAAATGAGGTGGCTGAAGGTACAACCGTCCGTAGGTACAACACTCTCCCCTATAATATGATTTAAGGTTAAAAAATTACAAAAACTGATCTATGATGAGCTGTTAAGTTTCCGTTTGCTTCACTGCAGCAAAACTACTCTCACAGCAAAACAGCATCTACAGGCGCTCTTATGTACAACAAGAACAACAACTTTACACTGACCAGAGTTTCCCATCTCTAAACACGAATCCTCCTTAATTTCCTACCCAAGCAGCTATTTAGCAGACCAGATTAACAAACGATACATCCGATCCCTGTATCTCGCTTTGGCGCGAGCTTGGGGTTGACATCCCCAGCAACCCCCGGATATCGTCACGGGATTGCTGCTGTCACCGCTAATGCCAGAATCAAATCGCATTCCGACTCGACTGCAGACGAACGCTCGGACTTAGCGGGATGACTCCATTTCAAACCCTAAATCCCTGCTTCGACAAAGGACCTTTATTGCCCCCCTTTGATAAATAGAGGGCTAATAAATAACACTAAAGGGGATTTTACAATGGACTTTCCCGTCTTTTTTTTCGGATGTTATTTTTTATGGATTGTTTTAGGCCGCGTGTGTCGGGATGCTTTTTGGGAGGTTTGTGAGTGCGGTTTCTTTCGTAGATGGGGGATTTGGTGTTCAGTTGGGCGTGAGAATGGGTTTTCGGGGCAATGTTTGCTTTTTGGAGATAGGGTTTTTAGTATGGAACGGGAGTTTTGAATTGCTTTTTGTATTTTTTGCATGAAAGTAAACACTAATGATGCAAGTTATGAGAATTCTTTCCTTTAAAATATGATAGAAGAGATACCAGTAAGTTATTTTTTCCCAAGAACTTCAATAAAATTTAAGAGATTATCTCCTGTAGCGTTTTCCAAGTTAATCAGTGCAAGTAGGTTTCTCCTAGATTGAAAAAATATATTGTATTGTATTGTATACAGTGTCGCCTGAACTGAGCTCGGGCAACTACTACGTGCAGAATTTGTGATGCCCGAGCTGAGTTCGGGTTGGAGAAAAATTAACGTTTCCGTTTTGTGAAGCCCAAACTGAGTTCGTTTCGATGATGATAGTGATTTTTCTTCGTTTAGAGATTGGGAAATATTATGTTTGGTTTTATATTTTTAAAAGCTTTATGGATTATCATTGTTGTTAAAATAGTCTCCATGGAAACGAGGATGTAAAATCAAAAGGTGATAATATTTTAGCTTTTAAGAAAGTTGGTTAACAAACAAAAAACTATTAAAACTCCCTTTCAACTAGAAAGTATTGATTTTTTCTTAAATTGCAAAATGGAATAAGCTTTAATTATTGAATAACTTCACCGAAAACGTTAATTCCTGAAGATATGATTAATCCAGGGATCTACGCAATTTTAAATAATTTTTAGAATACTTTTTCCATGTAAATTTGGAAATCATTCCAAAATTATATTGCTTGAGAACTGAAGGAATTTTAATCCACCCGGAAACACCGGGATAAGAAAAATTACTAGAAACATCGGGATAGGAAAAGTTACCGGGAACACCGGATTATGAAAAAGACGCCTGGGATACCGGGATGATTGGTAAATGCTGGTTATACAAAATTAGAAATGTATTTGGGAAAACTTAAAAATAATAAATTTATACTCTGCACCTGTGCGAGGCCGGGCATATCGGCTAGTAACAATATAAAGAACAAAATTAAACAGTCAAAAAAATTTCCATTTTTTGTCAATTTTTGGGGAAATAAATGTCACTGTTAAGGGGTTTTAATACGCATTTACGTGTTATTTATTGTACGAGTATGTTATAAGTAAACGATGCAGGGTCTTTTACGGTATGATATACAATAATATCTATTTCCTAAACACTGTTTTACTAATCTTAAATTTTAATTGGCTTGCAGATGAGATTTATTTTTTTAAAAGTTCAGATTTCTATTAGTTACTTTAATTGAGAATCTACAATTGCAATGTGGTTAAAGTTTTAGTACTATAGTATAGATATTACGTTAAAAATAAATTTGTTTATGCTCATAATTGTCATTTATTCTAGATTACAACGTTCTTGACATTGACATCATGGGTTGCAAGGGAGAGCTTCGATTAGAAGTCACTATTACTGGCTACCTAATTGGCGAAAAAGACAGGCGAGTCATCTCTGACTAGTCAATTCGGTAGTTTTAATGTGTGGTTTCTAACCGAAGCTTCTCCCTGCAACCCGGGATGTCACTGACAAGAAAAGTTGTAATCTGGTATATAAATATTTTCGTTCCTCGCTAAATATTGCCAAGCTCTTTTGAACACCCTATATTCAAATGTCAACTACTTTTTTCTGCTTTTAATGGATAAACTGAGCAAATATATTTATTTAAAAAAATACTAAACATTTTAATCTATGAGATTGAAATTATTTACCAAAATTTCTCTGTTTTGGTGTCCAAAAGAGCATAGTGATATTAGTGGGAACGTTAACGGAATTGAACCAGCTTTTCTATTACATTACTTTGATAGTGTAATTTTTACTTGAGCGTGACACATATCGATACAACCTCTCACTTTGCTTCCGTAAAAGTTCTGGTGTATAGTCATGTTACCAAACACTTCTATTTAAAATACAGGCCACTCTGTGGAAAACACCGTCTCTTCAGCTCTCTGGCTGCTCCATATTCAAGAATAGCCGTGATTAACGATGCCTGAAGACTTTTGAGACATGGATTCCTCCACTCAGGGCTGGAGAGGAGGGTCTCTTCGGCCCCAGCGGAGGAAATAGCTTCGGTGAGAGGGCCGCAGACCACTTCCGACGGTCGCACCATGGCCTCGGGAGAGGACTTTAAAAAGCACGAAGATGACTAATGGTGAGTTTTGAAGGAAGAGGGAGAGATAACTGTTGAGCTCTGGTGTAAAGCCACTTTTAAAGTAGGCTCGTAAATATTTTGTACTTAGTGTTTGCTGGGAAATACTTTAGGTTTAGGTACAGTTTTAGAATGTGAGAAAGGGTAGAATTTTTTATTGTTCAGACACTTATGGGGTAGTTAACCTTTTACAGGTCGAATTCAGATCCAGGATTCCTTTGATTCAGTTTCCACTATTATCTGATTATATAAGTGTGACTTTCCAGTTTGAAGATTCTCCAAAAACTACTGCTCTTTTGATTCTTGTGTTAAATTTTTAAATAAAAATTTATTGTATCTAGCACTTTTCTTTTTCATTTACTAAAATGTTTCTAATATTTGGTGATATAGATAAAACTATTATAGTAATTTTTTAAAATTAAATTTCTAATTAAATTTTTTTAATTGATTTAACTTATTTCCTTGTCCTCTATTGCAGAAAACATGTTAGTTTCTTGAATTATTTATAAGCAGCAATCATAAAGAAAGTTTACAAAGAAAAATGTGAGTTCTTCACAAAGTAATATTGCTCGTTATATGAGTTTAACTCGTAACTAACAAGTTTTTTAGCACAAATTTAGCATTACACCTACACACAATAGCAATTACAACTACAATTATAATTATCTACACGATAAACCAGGCTATCCTTATATCGAAGCTCCCAATAAACGAATTCAACAGTATATTTATTGAAAAGAAGAGTTCTTCACCAGTACCTCTGGTTAGAGGATTGTGTGAGAAAACTCCAGCTCTCAAGCGTCGCCTCCAGCCATGGACCGGTTTCGTCATTATATGTAAAGTATATTTATTGTATATAGGAAATTTATTGACTATAGGAAAACTCTGTAAACTGTTAGTTGGGTTCCAGCGGTCAAACGCATCTTGCTGTGAAACAGCTTCTGCAGATTACACTCTGAATCGCGAAAAAAAACAAGTACACAAGATGACTACATCTTTACATGACTCGGTTTAGCTGAAGTTGGTTTCACTGTGGTAAAACTCTACCCGCAGTGAAATAGCTTCTACAGGTTCCACCAGTACAGCGGGAAAAACAACTTAAACTATTTAGTCAGGATTACTATAAGGGACACATTTGAAAAGTACATCTTTATTCATAGAGCATTTTCTTAGCACAAACAACACGATCCCTTTACTGGGTTCTATAAAATAGGCGATTCCTGTCCTGTAAAGCCTACTGGCCGCAATTTCTCTCAGCCCCTCGGGGGTGTAATGGATGTGGGCCGGACCCACCGCATCTCGCCTATGCCGACCGGTCAATAGAGTAAACAGTGGGGGTGGCAACAATGATTGACTCCATTGATCATTCGGGCCGCACACGATAAACGAATAAAAAAAGCCGCTTTTTGCGGGCCGCAAGTGGTTATAAATGGACAGGTCCCACTGACACCACCAGCGTTTCTTTGTGTGTGTGTCCCCAGGTGAAGAAAAAAAATCCTCCTGTAATGTATGGCATTAAAGTTCGCGTGAAGGAAGGGAAAGAAGTAATGTCTTGTGGTGGATGTATGTATGAAAAGGAGAGTTTTGATTTAGTGGCATTTCTTTTTAATGTGAAATGATTCCGTTTCAAGCTGCCAAAAGTTTTGCTGGAGGGAGAAAGCCGAAATGGAATTGAAAAGTTTTTTGGAATGGATGTATCGATCTCTGGGGAGCCGGAAATTGGGCGGAGAACGTGGGAAAGGGATGTTTTTGGGCCACTTTTGTCGTTGAAGGAATGAGTGTAAATGTCAAAGTGCTCAGACGGTGAAAGAAGAGAAGAGAGTGTGTAAAGAAATGTCATTTCCTCAAAAAAATAGATGGAATGTCTTTTTATGGCAATAATTTGATTGATAATAATGATAAAATTTCTCATGCATCTCTGAATGTCAATGATGTTATAGGTTTTTGATATATAGATGATCTAATTTTATTTAATATTGAAAAGTTTGATTTTATTTTTGACATTTGTCCTAAACAGTTAACTTTGAAAATGACTAATCCTATCATGCATAATGCTAATTATCTGGATTCGGGTATCAAAATTATGAAAAAATACTACGCATATTGTTCTTTATGACAAGAGAAAGGATTTTTGGTTTCGTGTTAAATCCCTATAACATTTTCACAGTAATCCTCAATAATATATTTTATTCACAGAAGAACAGAATTACAGATATTTGTAATAATCTTGATGACAGGAAAGATGCTTTTTTTGCATTTTAGAAGTGTTTTGAAGGAAAATTGCTTCCCCTCTGGGGCTGTTAGATCCATTGATTTGTTAATGGAGAGTTTCTCTTGAATAGGGTCGTCTTTTCCCTGATGGTGAGAATGAATTGTGTTTCCAATCTATATTTCAGTTTTACTGCTATTAAATACTATTTCAATCTCCACTCTGCTTAATATATGTTTGTTTCATGTTTATACATTTGTATTTCTGTTTTTCTTAGCTTGTTGGATGTTGGAGACAGATGTAGTTTAGAACTTTTAGTTCTCTACATTTAGAAACACACCCTCCGCTCGGCTCCTGTCCCCCTGACGAAGAGGCCTGAGCGTAGTGTTGTATTTCTTTGTCTTCTCTGGCCTTAATTTATGTTCATATACTTATTTTTTATATCTATTTGCATATTTTCTATCAGTTTGCAGCTTCTAGCGCAACTGTTGAATTTATTTCCTGATTACTAACTATAGTCTAATTTATAACTTATTTTCCATTTGATGAACATCCCTATGCTTTTTTACTGAGAATTTTTTACTCTGATCCAACACCAGCCAAACACCAATAAAAGTATGTAAAATCAGACAAATAATATACGTCAATACGTAAAAAAGGAACATACGCTAATGCGTTACAAAGAACATGCGTCAATGTGTTTTAGAAAAAGATGGTATTTTTTCAACTTTCTAAAACCTTTTTCAAAATACATCGATAAAAAAATCAAAGAAAACTTTCAATTTGATTTAGTGAGGGTATTATCAGTAAATACCTTTTCCCACTTTGAAAGCAACTATTAAAAAAACCTCCTCATTAAATCATCCCGGACTTATTTACGGTTTTTCTCTTGGAAGTTCTGCAAACTTTGTTGACACTCTTTAGCTAAGTTGGCCCTCTTAATAAATGAGCGCCTTTTACGAAGAGGAAGTGAAAACATCTTGCCGGATGCTGCTGATGGAGCAACGAATTTAAGGTCGATTACTTATGTCTTGAATGTCTAGAATCGGAAGTTGAAGATATAATTTTCTTCCTAACAAAGTTCTACAAGTTTTTTTTCAATTGAGGATGATTGAGAGCGACGTTAATGTTTTTCTGAAGATAGATCCTACTCTATAGCTTAATAGCCGTTACACTATGATTTTCTAAGAAATGGGGTATATTGCATTATCAAGTAGTCAAAATGTTTAAAATTAGAAAGGTAGAAAAATACTTTGCTTATTAGAAAAAGAAAGAAAAATGGGGTTTTAAAAATGATGACCTTTGTTGCATAGAAATACGACACTTTTTAATGGTTTCGTGGCTTTCTTCTAAAGTTCTTGTAATGAGTTCATAAAGCTTATTTCTCACTTTTGGCAAGACATTTTTTCATTATTTGTTTAATTAAGATTTAACCTCAATGTTTTTTGCGTATTAATTACACAACTCGACAAAAAAATAGGGTCAAAATGCTTCTGACACAAATCAAGCAGATTCTTATGTAAAATGACCCCATGAATCCGAATCTGACCCCCGTTTTTCTCCATCGGGCTCAGATTTTCGAAGAACAGCCCCTCCCCCTTTTTGAGTTTTTCGATGACTTAATGATTTTAATTCGATTTTCAGGGTCAAAAACGTGGGTTCAAAACGATTTTCAGGGTCATTGATGAACGTTAGCCATTAAATTACACTCGACTACAGGAGACCCTCTATACAAAGGACGCACCGAGATTGGCTGACGCAATTGTTGCCACCTTCGGTGGTGTCTAGTTTTACTGTGCACGTATCCATGGACACGAGAAGAAGAAGAATTACACTCAAGGGAACAAGAAAGGTTAAAGCTTCTAAAATATACAAATTTGTAGCAAATGGGGTTTAGTTTTTTAAATGGTTATTACTCCCTAAAAATACAAAAAAATCGTTAAAAATTATAGAGATTATTTTTGGCTATTTTTTCCTCTAATTTTTTACACAATTCATCATTTAAGGGTCCTAACCCTTTCCCAAGGACCCAAATTTAATGAATATATGCAGTAATGATTTTTACTAAAAGCGGTTGAGGTGTTAGCGCCCCAAAGCACCCACGGAAGGGTTCGATGCGGTACTTAACGGTTAAACTGCTATACAAAAAATATTCAAACTGTTACTGACTGGACTGAATTTCAGTCGATTCTTGTGTAAAATGACCTCCTGAACTCAAATATGACACCCGTTTTCCTCCATCACCCTCAATTTTTAATGGGACGCCCCCCCCCAATTGTTATCCACAGCCCACGCATCTATTAACAGCTTGAAACATGGAATCCCCATCCCCTAAAACTGCCCAGTTTTTAACGAACTGAACAATTTCTCTCAGGATAGACCTGAAATATAAGAACAATGTCAATTTTGAGCTTTTCAAAACATGAATATTAATTCCTGAATTCACGAGCGGAGGCGCGATTCAGTGAGTCTCGTCCACGAGTGCCTCGGGGGGGCTAGCACCTCAACCGCTTTTAGCAAAAAATCCTTGCTGCATATATTCATAAAATTTGGGTCCTTGGGGAAGGGTTAGAACCCTTTAATGATGAATTGCGTAAAAAATTAGAGGAAAAAATAGCCAAAAATAATCTCTATAATTTTTAAAGATTCTTTTGCATTTTTAGGGGGTAATAACCCCTTAAACTAATCCATTTGCTACAAATTTGTATATTTTAGAAGCTTTAACCTTTCTTGCTCCCTGGAGTGTAATTTAAGGGCTAAAGTAATAGTTTTTGACCCTGAAAATTGAATTCAAAGTCATTAAGTCATCGAAAAACGCAAAAAGGGGGAGGGTCTTTTCCCCGAAAATCTGAGCCCAATGGAGAAAAACGGGGGTCGGATTCGGATTCAGGGGGTCATTTTACATAAGAATCTGCTTGATTTGTGTCAGAAGCATTTTGACCCTATTTTTTGTCGAGTAGTGTTATCAATCATGGAAGCTAGTACTTATTCTACACTACTTATTCATGAATTATTATAGAAAGACCATGCTTAAGAAGGTAGAAGATATTTATTTTATTTTAAGAGTAATTTTTTCTATACAAAAACATCGAATTATACTAAAAGTTAGAATCTAAGATGGTTACATAGAAGATAAATGCATCATTGATTTATTGTAGGTTTAATTCACAAAACTTGAATCATTGTTTAGCTTCATTTATCAGTTAGATCCTTTTTAGAAGACTTACCTGTTTGAAAACTTAAAACTAATGAGATTTTTATTGATTTAGTTTCACTGCTTTCTTTTTTTATCCATTTCAGAAAGTATTGCACTGAATGCACCCATTGTTGCCATTTTGAGATATAAAAACTCTTACGAAGTTCCATCCAAAAATGTCTTTATCCGCGACGACAATATTTATCAAAAGCGTTGATGAGGAGAACGAGTAATAAAAACCGTTCTTCAATGAGCCAGAAAATAACGCACGTTCGCCATTCAACAAGTCACAAAAGCAAACGACAAAAAAATTCTATATCTCCGGTTCGATCGCGAAAATTAAAATCGCATTTCGATTCGGAATCCCACCTTATCGCAATTCCAGATGTAGAATTTATCTATCTCCGAAAAGAGAAAAAAGCGACGCGAAAAACGGCATCGCTCTACCTCCATTGTTTCTTTGTGCTGCTCCGCGCCGCGCGGCGCTGCGCATTCCCAAACAGAGCTGCTGCCGGGAACATTACGGAGCATTTAGGGGAGCAGATAAGGGCACGCACAAAGGGCGGGATCGCTCATAATGCGCACAAAATAGCGGTGTGAGCGAAATTACGGCAGATAAAGTTTCAATACGGGCTTTGTTCGCGCTGCCTTTGGGTCAGGAATTTGCGTCTAATGATCTATTGGCTGGCGAACAATGTGCATATAAGCGCGCTTTCTTTTATGCGTTTGCTCCTCGCTCTGATCAATAACGGGGAGGTGCGCGGATGAGTGGGATAAGTATCTGTTGCTGGACCCAGACTCTCAGATTACAGGCTGCTGAGTTTCGAAGATTTCTAATTTCAGCTTTATTTTTCTAAGTATAATAATTTTTATTTAATTTTTGGGCTGCTACCGGCTGTATTCACCATCAACTTAACCTAAAGTTAACCTGTAATCAAGCTTTTTTGACAACTCTGGTTTAAAACTTGTTTCCCTTTTTAAACAACCAATTAAAAGCTTGTTTTCCAGGTTAAGTTAGTGGTGAATACAGCCGTAAGATTCCTTAAGTCTTTAGATTTAGAATCAAGATGCTACTTTATAAGTACTTGCATAGATCTGTTCTTGCATATGGTTCTGAGTCTTGTATTATGACCTATGGAGGAGAATCCTATGGAATCCTTTCTACAGGATGGAGGAGAATCCTAGAGAAGGCAAGGGCCCACACAGGACTGCCGTATCAATGATGATGATGATGACTGAATAACGCTAATATATCTTAAATGAAGACAATTTAATGATTTTAATCTCCTAAAAATAGCTTTAATTTTGTCTTAGCTGTATCTTTTGCACCCTAGTTAGGGTGTCTCAAAAAAAGCCTTTTTTCGAAAAACCTCGGTCCCCAGGGCTTTTCCCATTCCTTTTGGTCCCAAAAGATAGTGTAGGAAGTTTTAGCCCCCTAAGTCAACTCTAAGGTTTGCCTGTAGAGCCCCAAAGTTTGAAAAAAGTGGAAAAAATGACCAATTTTCAGAATTTTTAAAAATTATGTTTAAGATTGATAATGCTAATAAAACTGGTTCAAATGCGTCTATAGGACTTATATAGATGGAATATATTTATTTATATGTATTAACTGTACCCTAGAGCCCCTATAATTTAAGATTAAAACGTACTACTTCGGGACGTTGCACACGCCAAAGCTTATAATGCACTACCGGTGGACGAAATGAATTAAATCCGAATTTCTTCGAAGGAACTCCCTCAAATGATGCCATTTGGGGCTAAAATGATATTATAAATTATAAAAACCAGTGAAATAACAATTTTGAGCCCTTCCACTGAGCTTTTAATGTAAAAAGGGCTTTTCTTCAAAATTTCTCGTTTCCAGCTGATGAAACCCAAAACTTATACTAAAAAAGAGGTTTGTTGAACTTTTTTAGATACCAAACATTGGATCCTTTATAGGGGTTTCATTTTTTCAAGTAGAATTAAATTTTAAACAACACAGATCGGAAATGACAAGAATATTTCCTATACCTGACGTGAAAATCGATTTTCTTTTTTCAAAGTTAGGAAAATAGTTTAATACTTGTGAATCTTGGTTGAAATGTTAAAGAAAGAAGTTTTTAATTAAAACTTTCCTCTAATACAAAAATCCTCTATAAAAGGAAGTAATTTTCCAAACTTAAAAAAAGAAAATAGATTTTCACGTCTGGTATAGGAAATTTCCATGTCATTTCCGATCTGTGCGCTATAAAATTTAATTCTACTTATAAAAATGAAACCCCTATAAAGATTTCAAAGTTTGGTATCTAAAAAGTATAACAACCCCCTATTTTAGTATAAATTTTGGGTTTTATCAGCTGGAAACGAGAAATTTTGAAGAAAAACACTTTTTACATTAAAAGCTCAGTAGAAGGGCCAAAAACTGTTATTTCACAGGTTTTTATAATTTATAATATCATTATAGCTCCAAATGGCATCATTTGAGGGAGTTCCTTCGAAGAAATTCGGATTTAATTCATTTCGTCCACCAGTAGTGCATTATAAGCTTTGGCGAGTGCAACGTCCCTAAGTAGTACGTTTTAATCTTAAATTATAGGGGCTATAGGGTACAGTTAATACATATAAATAAATATATTCCACCAAAATAAGTCCTAAATGACATATCTGAACCGGTTTTATCGCAGTATCAACCTTAAAATATAATTTTTAAAAATTCTGAAAATTGGTCATTTTTTCCACCTTTTTCAAACTTTGGGGCTCTACAGGCAAACCTTAGAGTTAACTTAGGGGACTAAAACTTTACACACAATCTTTTGGGACCAAAAGAAATGGGAAAAGCCCTGGGGACCGAGGTTTTTAGAAAAAAGGCTTTTTTTGAGACACCCTAACCCTAGTCTCCTGCTATCTAATTCATAAAAGATTTTCCTGGAATGAATTAACGTGCTTATTTGAATGCATTGATAGGCATATTCAGTATTAAATACTGTCTCATTTTTTATCCATTTTTTATACTGTTTCATTTATTATGTATTTTTATCATCCATTAAAATGCAAAATTTTGTGATGGAACCATCTTTTTATATTGAGAAATAGGACATTCAGCTTTGTATTTTTGGATGATGCAGACTAGCTTCTAAAGATTAAGTCCATGTAAGAATAGTTTCTCCCAGATTCTTTTTATTTTGCTTGGAGGAGGTTTAAGGTCAAATAAAAACTGACATATGAAATCCGTTTATTCTAAATGTAGATACTTTTACTGATATTTTCATAAAGAGGTTTATAACAAAAACCAAGGCTAAATTGGATCGTTAACTGTGTTATATCTTACTGTAACGATCAAGTTTAACCTTGACAAACACTAGCATTTTAGTTTTCTCCTCTTCAACACTAGTTTTTTTTCTCTTTTTCATAAGTGTATTTTATGAAATACATAGTTTGGTGGCAAATAACTTTAGAATGTTAAAAGGAGTTGATGGATGTAATACACTCATTGAGAAAACCAATACTTTGTTAATTTTACCCACATTTAGGCAACGCATAGTAACAAGCCTTAACTAGCTTACCAGTAACTTGACTAACCTCTCATTAAAGCCATATCCCTACTTTGTCGCTCTTAAATACATTTTAATTGATTATACTATGTTTAGTTTAATTAGGTTTACTTTCAAAAATAGTATCATCACAAAAAATATGCATCATAAAAATCCTCAAAAAATAATATGTGAACATTAACTTCTTTCAATATTTATAATTAATTAGTTAAATTAATTGTTTTCTAAATAAGGGATTTAATAATTTATTGATTTAGCTTGATATCATTTTGAAATATTAGAAATAGTTTATACTAATGAAATATATCTGTAAAAAATGCATATTTCCATTTCAAAAGACCATAGCAGCTTTAAAAATCATTAGCTTCATTGGAATTTCAAGGGTATGACTTACACCCCTTTGGATCTCACTCAAAAAAGAGAATCCCATTTACCATTCAGAGATGGTATCGGAGAAAATTATTAAACATACCCGCGCACCCCTGTTCCTTGTTTTAAGTTAAATCACAGGTAATAAGGTATAAAAATTAAGGGCGACACCATTCGTTTATTTCTCCGCTATTATATCGGTTTTCTCTGTTTTCCCTCTGGTTGGCTGTTCTTTTTTTTACGAAGCTCTGAAATATGTTTAATTTATTTATGTAATCATTTTTCAAAATGGAATGAATGAAGATACGGTCGGTATTCTAATTAATGGCTGAGCATTTTTAAAACAATATCGTTTGGCCCAGTGTTCGCTTCAAAGAAAATGTATGGTGATAACGTTGTTGGGATCTGTGTGCTTTTTTACTTAAATGGTTTTAAATGTTTCGCGGGGAATTCGCCGAGTCATGAAAGTTATTTCTAAACCAAAACCAATGCTTGGTACTTTTTTACCTGGTTAGACAATGTATAAACAGAATATTAATTTTATTTTAGGTGGTAAAAGACTTTTTATGAGCCAAGACGGCTTTGCTTTAGAAAATGAGATTTTTATCTGGAGATCATTTTTTCTTTCCTTTGATTTTGAATCTTTTATTATATTTACACTAGCGGAAATAAAAATCCCAACACCAAGAAGGAAAGGAGATATCAAAGTCAAATTTATTTCTATGATTGCACATAGTATCAATGTGAATTGCTTTAAAAATCAGCCTTCCTGGATGTTAGGGGGCTGAGAAAATCGGTGAGGAATGTTGTCTCCATAGGTGTCCATTACCGCCGTCACACGACATGGTATTGAGTGACAGGGGCTCTAAATGACTTTTAAGGGATTGGAGGACCATGTTGCCTCCTCAGGTAGTCCAAATTCATATGGTGCACTAGCGGACGTTGCATATCGGGCTAGGGGATTTCTCCTCTTTCTCCGGACATGTTTTGTGAGCGTTGGTTCTTACGAACGGATAGGCCAGGGTAAAAATGCAACCTAGGGGGTTAAGAAGAAAGCTTGGACATTGCATACA
Source organism: Tetragnatha versicolor (assembly GCA_024610705.1). Taxonomy (NCBI): domain Eukaryota; kingdom Metazoa; phylum Arthropoda; class Arachnida; order Araneae; family Tetragnathidae; genus Tetragnatha; species Tetragnatha versicolor. The sequence continues at coordinate 61,246,351 of JANDEH010000005.1, forward strand.
ACATGTGGTTGTGCATGTTTCTCTTGAAATTTGTCCCCAGGACAGGTCTGAAGGTAAGGACGGACAACCGGCTAAAAAACCTCAATGAAGCAGCTCCGGTTGGCCAAAATACCGGTAGATCATACTGAGAACAAGCGGCAGTGGGATGGATGTCGTTTGCAGTACTGCGGATTGTCCGTTCGGTCCGCATAGCTTCTTACATCTTTGTCAGTAAACAAGGGGCTGAAAATGGGCATTTCTGTTTCCAATAGTGCACGAAATAAGGAAATGAAAATCCCAATTTCATGACATTGTGTTTATGAGAGAATCCTGATTCGGTTTGGAGCACCACAACGGTTGGGTATGAGTTTGAAGACACAATGGAGAGAGCGCACTCAGCTTATGATTTTCTAATCATTTCACAGAGTGGTGATGCAGGGTAACGGAGTGGGTATGCATTGAATTCCATTTCTGCTACTCCTGAGTATGATTCACCAGTGCTTTTTCCAACTAGAGCTGCGTCATTGAGATTTTGCAGCCGGTAGACCGTCCTTACCTTCAGACCTGTCCTGGGGACAAATTTCAAGAGAAACATGCACAACCACATGTTGTATGCAATGTCCAAGCTTTCTTCTTAACCTCCTAGGTTGCATTTTTAAGCCGTCTTTCCCGTTCTCTAGAACCAACACCCACAAAACAGGTCCGGTCAATGAGGAGAAATCACCTAGCCCGGTACGCAACGTCCGCTGGTGCACCATATGAATTTGGACTACCTGAGGAGGCAACATGGTCCTCCAATCCTTCAAAAGTCATTTATAGCCCCTGTCACTCAATACCATGACGTGTGACGGCGGTAATGGACACCTATGGAGACAATACTCCTCACCGATTTTCTCGGCCCCCTAACATCCAGGAAGGCTCATTTTTTAATCAATTCACATTAATACTATGTGCAATCACAGAAACAAATTTGACTTTGATATCTCCTTTCCTTCTTGGTGTTGGGATTTTTATTTCCGCTAGTGTATAAATGTTACCAAAGGATTTAGCTTAGCAAAATAAAACAAATTAATGAAATAACCACCAGACACAAGGATGTCGTAAATAATGAAAAAAAATTCATATCTAAAAACTTTTTGAATAAATTTATCACAAATTCTTTCTTAAAAGTAATTTATTACTTTTAATACGTAATACTGTGACTTGGTATCATTACTAGAGTTTTTATTAATGATAAGTAAAATTATCTATAAATGAATTCTTATTTTTATAAAAGGATGAAAGAAGCATAAAAACCAGTCCAATGAGATAGGAAAAGCTTTGAAAATAATATGATTGTTTCATAACTGAACTGTAACCTTACAATCCTTGCCATACTATCACCATTAGATTTCCACTATAAATCGTCGTTGTTAAGAACTAGAAACACTCATCCAACACTTCTAACAGTTCAGTATAATTATTTTTACTTCCTACTTGTTCAAAAACTTTTATTAACTGTTTGAACGGCTATATATTCACCCCTAACCTGAAAAAGGTAAACCTGGAATCAAAATTTCTTATTGGTTATTAAAAAGGGGAAACAATTTCAAGCTAATCAGAGTTGTTGAAGATGCAGGTTAACCTTAGTTAAGGTTAAGTGATGATTACAACCGTTACTCTCGCATTTTCATTTGTTAAATAATCAGTATTTAGTGAGTTATTTTGATGCCAATTGGAAATAATCTCATCTCAAAAAAGGGATTTTACAACTTTGGGTCTAAACGTAAGATGTTGTACGTTGTAGAGGTTCTTAACATTCGATTATCCAGCGTTAGATCGAGAGATTCCTTTCAAATTGAAATTAGCTACGCAAAAAATCACAAGCTTACTATCTTTACCCAAACATAAAGCTCGATAACACAACTTTCCCTTCCAAAAAAACACCATCCATTAATCGCAAAAATTCTAAGTGCAGGAAACCGCATAAAACAACCGCAACACTTCGCCTCAAAAAACAACACAAAAGCAGCCGAGGACTGGTAAACAAAACCTAAACCTCCCCCTAAACCCACAATGGCCTCTTCCGGCCAGATAAAACACTAACCTCCAGAACGGCCTAAACGGACCAGGGGGAGGGAAGTAGGAGAGGGCCATACAACAATAATTCGATTTAATTTACCGCAGTCTTTCATTGGCTCTTGATTCTCGCACAATAGAGTCAGGGGATTTATTGTTTAGAGAACTTTTCCTCGCAGCACTTAGTGTTCCAATCGATGGGTGAGGTCGCAGGGTGTGTGTTTAGCCAGTTGGCTTCTGACACCGCCAGGAGCGCACGCGATGGAAGACGTATGGGGATGAGAGCTTTGTTCTTTTCGGTGGGAAAAGTTCTGGTGACTCAGTCTTATGGGGGGTAATAACGGCCACTTTTATATGCGCTCCTGTCATGTATGCCGATAAACTCAACAGCTTGTCATTTGCGTGCTTTGATTTCGTGCCAGGATGACGTTTTAAATGGGAGCGTTTATATTTTGCTAATTGTTGCGTGGAATTGTACTTAAAAGCGCTTTCTGGGTTTTTTTATAATTAGTACAAAAGGTATTCCCTATATCGACTATCGAGTGAATACTGCATCCATGTTCAAAACAAAATAAAGGAGAAAGATTATTGTTTTCTAGCCAATATTAGTGTCTTTTATAATAAAACATACACAGCAAAATTATGCGTTTTACCACATTATACCCAGTGACCTTATATTACTTTCGGGCTTTATATCTACGATTTCATAAAAAAAATTAAAATTTTTTAAGGCAAGAATAAAAATATGTTAGGAGAAGCGCTTCTGTTAGTTGGTTGGTTGGTTGGTTAATTGGTGTTTTATGGCTCATGGCCCATATTAAAATTAATTCTGTAAATTAATTTTTTATTGTTAAAAGAAAGTCAATAACTGAGATTAACAAAAATTATCTTTACAAATAAATTTCTAAAAAATAATGAATTAATATCTGGGATTATTTGAGAATTTTCTCTTCTTAAAAGATTTTCCAGAATTTTCACACACTACTCTAAAACTGTCAAATATTGGTTTCATCACAGGACGAGTTTCAATATCATATTCTACTGAACTTCGTTAGCCAAAAAATGTATTTATTCTTATTAGCACTCTCAAGCAAAGATTCAACTTAGATTACACATTAATTTAAGCAATGAAATTCCACCAAACAACTCATACAGCCCCCTACTCAATACATACTCCAAGTGTTAATCATTCACATTAGATCTACTGAATCATATCTACTATCTGAATATTATTCTTTATTAGATCTACTGAATCCTATCTACTATCAGATCTACTTAATATTATCTACTATCTGAATACTATTCTATATTAGATCTACTGAATCCTATCTATTATCTGAATACTATTCTATATTAGATCTACTGAATCCTATCTATTATCTGAATACTATTCTATATTAGATCTACTGAATCCTATCTATTATCTGAATACTATTCTATATTAGATCTGCTGAATCATATCTACTATCAGATCTACTTAATCTTATCCACTATCTGAATACTATTCTATATTAGATCTACTGAATCCTATCTACTGTCAGATCTACTTAATCTTATCTACTATCTGAATACTATTCTATATTAGATCTACTGAATCCTATCTACTATAAGATCTACTTAATATTATCTACTATCTGAATACTATTCTATATTAGATCTACTGAATCCTATCTATTATCTGAATACTATTCTATATTAGATCTACTGAATCCTATCTACTGTCAGATCTACTGAATATTATCTACTATCTGAATACTATTCTATATTATATCTACTGAATCCTATCTACTGTCAGATCTTCTACTTAATCATATAATCTACTGAACTAACTACTACTGATAATCTACTGAATCAACTATCCTAAAGCAATTCCTTCAACCCTTTCTTCAGGCAAAGATTCAACTGAGATTCAAACCAGATTAAACAACAAAATACCTCCAACCTACTCAACACAATCAATCGCCCAACAAATTTAACAACTGGACAAATCAACTCAAACAACAGACAGCCTCCAAACTACTCTCAAACCCCCCCCCTCATCTCCCAAGTGTTAATCCTTCCCCCAACATAAAACTCCCTGCGAAGCAACAGCCGACAACAACAAGAAGAAGAGAACCACAATATCCGGCTGGAGTGTCGCCCTGAAAGCCACTCGACCGGACGACCGGAGTCCGGCCGAATTTACAGCCTTCATTACTGCGGCCCTGCGCCTAATGAAAGGCGGAGGCTCTTTTATAGGAATTTGTCACCGGCTGCGAGCCCCATTCATCGGCGCTTAATTTCCACTCGGCGGCGGAAATTGAGACCCGAGCCTTCCTCTCGCCTTCTTATTGGATCCGTTTGCGTTGTATGGGCGATGAACTATGAGAGAAATTGAATGAGATTGTTCGGTAATTTATGAGGAGATTTTTTTTATTGTTCTGAGATGAGCCATGAGAGTAAGTGAATACGAATGTTAGGTTATTTATGAGAAGATTTTTATTATTTGGAGATGATTATGAGAAAAATTGAATTCGAAAGTTTAGTCATTTTTGAAGAGATAGTTTTTATAGTGATATAAAGATATAATATGTGATAAACATCGAGAGAAATTGAACGGAAAGTTAAATTTATGAAGGTTTTAACTGTTACGATCATGAGAATCTTTTGTATTTCGTCGATAACAAAACATACCTTTGCAACACTACTCATTTTCTTCAAATTTCAAAAAGAAGAATAAAATAACTGGTACCAAAATGACGATAGAAGAAATGCAACACAGTTGTTGATTGCACAGGAGAGTTTCAGTGTTTCTTAACCATAGTGTGAGAGTAGGATTCCTTATTTCCAATTTCCTACTACTTACCACTGAATTCACCACAAACGTAACCTAAGGTTAACCTCGGATCAAGCTTTTTCGACTACTCTGATTGGCTTAAAACGTGTTTCCCTTTTTCAACTATCAGACATAAGTTTTTATTTCAGGTTAACCTAAGGTTAAGTTAGTGGTGAATGCGGCCTTTAAGTTTCAAATTCATTTGAGAAGTTTAACTACAATGCTTAATTGCTTAGTGTTTAATTTTTCCAAGCTACTCATCTTTCAATTTAAAAGCCGTCTTTAAGAAGGGAGATAATTCATTAATTAATTAGACAAATTTTTCTTGCTAAAATAAATTGTTTGTGAATGATTGACTGTGGATTTTACATTCTGAAAACACTGAAAATCTTAAGTACTCTAAAAAATGGCTGGAAATAACATACTTTAATTGTTAATAATTTTACTCTTATCATATAAGGTTGGTATATAAAGCCCAATTACTGCATAAAAATTTTTAAGTACCGAAAAAAGTATAGACTAAATACTATTTAGCGTCAACATAAAGTAAATATTACAAAAGAAATGACAGTCTCGTGCATTGAAATAATAATAATTTAGCACTTCTAAGTAACTTTAGAATGTTATACATTGACATCTCCTCAGAAAATCACAGTGGTAACTGATCTCATTGATTGTTAAACTTAAATAAGAAGAATTAAAATAGTTTTCATCCTCTTACCCATTTGGGAAATTTCTTATCATACTTATTCGACAAACACGTTTATATACAAGAATGATAACATAAAACATTGCTAAGTATCGGATTGTATACTTAACTTCCATTTGTCCAACAACATGCAACCGTTATGAAACAACCAAGGGAAAAAAGGGTTAATGTTAAATACTTCCTCAAACACTTCTTTCCCACTTTGTAACAGAAAGAAGTCTACAAACAACCTCTGCCATTTTCACTTCCCCCATTCGCGAAATTACCTCAATCTCATCAACAGGAAAGAAGCAAACCAAAACCCCATCTCCACAAATTCCTTCACCAGCCAATCCTCTCTCACTAACCATCTCTTCTCTAATCTCTGCCCCATACATCAAGGAACACAAAAAAAGAACACTTTCCTTTCCAGAGGGATCTCGAAGGGGAGGACTAAGAAAAAAAGAGGGACCCGAGGAGCCAATGAGTGGCCGGCATCCTACCGCGCAATCGTACGCTTATTGTTTATGTGGAGTTTTTTTTGTGTAGAGTTGGAAGGAATAGATGAAGCTTTGCATCTTCCATTGAGGGGGGAGGAACTACGATTTCCGCTGCTACTCAGAGCGCCACTTGCCAAAGATAGGGCTTGCAAGTAAGGAGTGTAGTATTGCATTCTTAAGGCTGAATTATGGTTTGCATCTGAGGAAAGTGTGCTAGAAGCTTCAATCGGAAGAAACGGGTGACTCACTTAATTTGATTTATGATTGACTTTTTAATCAATTCCAATTACATGCTAGTTGATATACATCAAGCCATTCCATTTTCCTTGTACTTCATATTTGGTAGAGAAATCCATGATTACGTGCTACGTAATTAAAACATAATGAATTTAACCATAAGATCATTTCTCAACTCCAAGGATACAATCTAATAAACTTACCTCGTGGAAAAACTCTGGGAGAAAAATATATTTTCATAATTTACCCTTCATTTATCCTATCCATAGTTCTAATGCACAGATATAATTATTTTAGATTAGACTAAAAACAGGTATTGAGGCTTATATGATAATGATAGATAAATATTTTGTGCTTTCTATATATTTTGTAATACAAGTAATTTTTCTAATATCCAGTAGTAGAAGACTAAAGCCCTAGATCCTCTACCTTTAGTAGCGACATCACGCTCAATCGGACACCATTATGAGGAGAACTCACTACTAGTGACGATAAGCAAGACTATCCAGACTAGTAGTGAGTTCTCCACATAATGGCGGCCGATTGAGCGTGATGTCGCTACTTAAGGTAGAGTATCCAGGGCTTTATAGAAGACCAGTAGTAGAAGAGAAAGCAATAACAATGTGTAAATGTTTCTGGGTTAATTTGTTTTTCTTTTGATTGTGAACTTAATAAAGTAGAGGTTCTTCTTGTTTGGGGCATCTTTGCAACCATTTCTCCTTGGCCGATCGTGTCGAGAGTAGAGCGAGGATCCAAAAATATTTTTACTGAAATAAAACACCCTTTCGACTTTTCAACGCTTCTCTTTTTTAACGCGCTATTCCTATCGAATACCTTCTTCTCTCATTTTCCATTTTAAAAAAAATCATGCTGGAATCGTTAAAACACCCTAGAAAATCTACAATGTTTTTGACACTCCCCATATTTGACCACGTTGGTTCACCTGCGAATTCACTCTCTATCAACCACTATCTCTACTAGGATTTTTTTATCCGCAGTTTCTCTTCCGGCCCTTCCGCTCCGTTGACGTAGGTGAGGGAGGAGACGGTCGCGGCCCAATCAAAGAAGGGGTGGGGCCTAGGAGGGGGTCTTGAGGAGATTCCTCCTTGGCCTCCTTTGCGATGTTTGGCCCGTGGAGAGGCTTTGGAAGAAAGGAGGTTGCCAGGGTTTCATCCTGGTGAATTGGAGATGAGGGAATATGTTTTAGGAAATAAAAGGGCTTTAGGAAGTCAGTGTTAAGTGGAATTGTATGGCTTTAGTAATTTGTTTTATGACTATTATTTAGTACTTTTAATTATGCTGATACTGATATTTATTCAGTTTATTTTTAATATTTTTTTCTGTCGGAGAGTAAAGCAACTTTTATAGGACCTTTTTTATGCCTTTTCGTTATCTATCGTTACCTTTGTGTGTCAAAATTTCAAAATATCGCCGAAAATTACAAATCACAACCAATTAAGTTAGTTGATTAAACCATTAGTTATGTTGATTAAACCATGTAGGGGAGAGTGCGGGGCACATTCGCACAAAAAGTGCATTTTGGTATATTTCTCTGGATCTAGATGAGATATTGAAACAAACTCGGATTCAAATGAAAGTTAAGAGACCTTTCCCGATATTTTAGAACGATAATTGGTCACATTCATTTCTAACCTATATCATCAATCTAAAAAACGAGAAATTTCGTGTGAATGTGCCCCATTGGTGGGGCAGTTTTGCACACGTGTGGGGCACATTCGTACACATGCAAAAAATTATAAAATAATTATTTTTACGAACTAAAAAGTTTATGGCACTTTAAAGTAAGGATAATTAAACAAAATATTTGGCACTTTTACATATTTTTCCTCTAAATTGAAGATTTTTTTACAAAATGAAAACAGCTTCAGAAAATATTGAACATCTAAGTTTTTGAAGAGGAAAACAATTGTAGTACCTAATGAAGAGTATATTGCACATTGACATACTTCACATAATATAATTAGTTAGGAAAAGTTTAATCAATATTTTAACTATCAGGTTTTATTCGAAAAGAAAAGTGAACCGCTCGCTTATTAACACCTGAAACTAACGGTTGTAATACGATATTATCTTTTCGTATGAATGTTGAATCATTACTTACTGGGAAAATTAAAGTTTCGTCATTAATTTTAAAGTTTTTCATCATTAATTTTAAATAAGCACCATTCAATTCCAAATTTTCTATTTGACCAAAATAGCAAAATTTTCTTTTTAGTAGCGAATTCTACTAGAATAAAATCACTTAAGTCCAAGTCAATTGGTATTAAACAATTATCAGGGACATTTATTTCTTCAATGTTTAAATCTGGGTCTAAATTTCTTAAAACTTAAGCTTTCTTTAAGATGTTATTTTCTATTATCACCAAATTTTGAAACAATTGCAATAAAAAACAATTAACTTCAAGTTATTAAATATACTGCACTTATAAACGTATAAATCACTTTCATAATCAAAAATGGGAAAGATGAGGCACATTCGCACTGTCCGAATCTGCCCCATCTTTTGGTGTACGAATGTGCCCCATCTACCAGTTCAAGCTTACCACGTTCCAACAAGATATTTATAATTAAAGCAGGGAAATAAAACCTTTTTAGAAACTTACTTTAGTAGTGCCTCAACTGTATAAAATGCTGAATGTCCACTTGAGAGTTATTTTTGATTGATATTTTACACCAACAAAATGACAAGGAAATTTACTTTGCTGCTTCTAACGCTAGCAAATTTCTAGTACGTATACAACAAAATGACTCAGGGCTTTGAAAATTCATGCAGGAGGTGGTAGTCATACTTCCATATATTGGTATTTTTTTCAGATTTTTAAATTATTAATTACTAGGGGAAATGCCGTCTGTCCGAATGTGCCCCATGTGCGAAATAGCCCAACTCTCCCCTATTTGGTGAGGTAGTTGAATAATCAGCGTTCAAATTTTTAACGAGATAGATAACGGTCTTTCACTTATTTTTTTAATTATTGAGGAGACTAAGTATAGTCAAAAAAGCTCGAAACTGTTTAAGATCATAATTAAATTAGAACACATTAAATGGATAGTATGTATTTAAGAAATGGGTAATGTGTGTGTTTTCAAATATGACTGAAAGAGAATATACACATGAAATAAAGTTTTCAAAGATACTTATTAAGACTTTGTCCCATAAATAAAGTTAATTGTGCAATCACAACAAATTAGATCATATAATGCAATTAAATGGCCCCATATCCCAACTTATGTCCTACGCATTCCCCCGTTAAATTTTATTTTACTTACTAGTATCTTCGTGAAAATCATCTGAAGGCAAATTACACAAGCTCTATATTTAAGTTTTTCCACAAAAAATAACTAATAATAAAAGACGCCGAATCAATTTACAAAATTATACTAAATCGGCAAGATAACTTTCGGTTATTTTGAAAAAAAAACTCACTAATCAAATTACGCAAAGTTAAAATTTTCTTACTCATTTGCTATACATACTTCAGATGTTGAGACTCGCTGAAGTCAATCCTGGCATGAATTCGTGGATGGTTTACGTCCGTTTTGTTTTTCCACTTTAAAACCCCCGTCTTATTTATGGGTCCCCGGAGTCTTCCCAAGTCCCCCCTTATTGCGCGTTTGTCAGTTGCCAAGGACAATAAATAACGCAATTTCGGTCTCTAAAGAAGACACCAAATTAAATGGCTGCGTCGAGGAATCCGAGTTAAATGTTTTTGACTGTGGAATGGGGTGGTTTCTTTGTGTTTCAACAACCATCCTCTTTTTAATTTATGTGCTGGAAGATATCTTTATAGGGTAAACGCATTCGTTACTTTGTGTTTGACCGTATACGCTCTTTCTTATCTGCTTCGATATTTAGAATTTAGGAGAGAGAGAGAGAATAGTGGTATATTTTTTTTACTTTAAGTGAACTCAATTTCTGTTTTTTCATGCATTGATAAGCATTTGATTTCGCACTTTTACATATTTAACAAAAAAAATCATTTTTTAAAATTTTTGCCTTCACACGATATTTTTAAAGAAATTATAACAATCAAACCTTTAAAAGTTTGAAATAAAAACAAATATAAACTTTTAATGTCACTACATTTCAAGACACAGAAACTTTTAATTTTAACAATAAGCTTGCTTGGTAGCAAGCTTGTCAAAGTTAATGGCTCATGAGTGAGTTATTCATTTGCCAAATCATAAAAGTTCAAAAATAACTTCAATTTATATATGGCATGTTAACAAACAATATTTAATTGAGTTCAACTATGAAAAGAAATCAAACATTTAAAAAGTTTGAAACTAAGAACAAATCTTAATTTTTTTTATCTAATTACATTTCAAGGCACAAAAACTTTTAGCTTTAACAATAAAAATTTTGGTCGCAAACTTGTCAAAGTTAATGATTTATGAATGAGTTATTCATTCACCCAATCATAAAATTTCAGAAATAATCACAATTAATGTATGGCATGTTAACAAACAATATTTAATTAAGTTCAACAATGAAAAGATGTCAAATTATATATTACGGAAAGTCAGTTTTAATTTATGAAATTGAATTATGCGTGGCTGGTCAGTGGCTCTTCACCGCGATAAGAGAGAAATGATTCCATCGCCCCTGCTAGCGTTGCAAGGACTCGGTGATAACCAACTTTTCATATACTATTAAAATTTGATTATAAAAAAGACAAAATTTTTGAAACTTATCGAAGTTTTCCATTTTAATGAAATTTTTCCCACGAACTTCTGAAAGTTGCTGTGGACCCCCTAGAAGTTTCTGCGGACCCCCAATTTTCATTTTCATGCCCGTGGACCCCCTGGAAGTCACTGTGGACCACTTGGGGTCCATATGGACCACTTTGGGAACCGCTGGTACACAGAGGTGGACACAAATTGGAGCCGAGCGGCGTAGCGAACAGCCACGAACACGCTCTGCGCAAGCGCCGCTCTTAGAGCCTCCGAGTTGCGCGTGCGCAGAGCGTGTTCGTGGCTGTTCGCCTTAGCCGCTCGGCTCCAATTTGTGTCCACCTCAGGGTGTCTCAAAAGGCGGACTACTACTATTCGGCGCGGCCGGTTTGGCGCTGGCCGTTTGGGCGCGGGCCGATTCGGCGCTGGCAGTTTCAGCGCCAGAAATAAAATAAAAATTTTTAGAACTCTTTCATAATCCTTCTAAAAAGTAGAAGAAAAAATTTTGTCTCGCGCCGAAACGGGCCGGCGCCCAAACGGCCCGCGCCGAAACGGCCAGCGCTGAAACGGCCGCGCCGAATAGTCCCATTCCGCTCAAAAGGATGGTGCCAAACTTAACATGCAGGTGACGTGACGTGGGCAGGTCGTGACGTGACATGACAAACAAGATTTTCATAGGAACGCATGTCCGCAAAATGTGAACTGTGTCTGCTTAAAGAACTATGTTCTCCGGGGAAAGGGCAACGCTTAACTTCTTAATTGTACGGAAAACTTCAATTATTATTACTTATTCAGGGAGAACACAACCCAAGAAGCCCTGTAAAACAAATTTTAATAAGTTCTGCCGGTAATTTGCAGTAAAAATCACCATCCTCATCTCTTTCATTTCCAGGTTAATATTTTGCAGATTGAAGGCTGACATTTTAAAACTAAAAGCTTGAGGGAAGTTCTTATTGTTTTATTTCACCTACCTTTACACTTTAAAACTTCATTTTGCACCATCAAATGGGATCATTTTAGGGAATGTTATTTAGATTATAGGCATTTCATATGGGTAACTGTAAGAGTTTATCAAGTACCGATATGCAAATCAGGTGTAATGTGTAATGTAACTGTTAACCGTGAAGGTTAAGAACTGTATATAAAGCAGGGAAAGTATCCCGATATCTTATCTTTCTTCCTTATGATTTACTTGTTGCTGTCAATAATAAACATTTAGTTTTTATGAATTCGTCTTCATTTCTGACCAGTAAACTCTCTCACGCCAAGACGGTTATGGGCCTCATTCATCGCTCAAACATCTACGCACCAGTTACCTCCGAAATTAACGCCATGGTGATCGCCCGAAATCTACGCCGAAATAATCGCCAGATCTGAAGTCTACGCCTCAGCCAACGCTAAATCTAAAGTCACCGACCTAACATTCTGGGGCCGCAACTGCAAATTATCAACTATGGAAAGACAGCAGGAAAGTCAGCTATTCAGTTTCCCAAAGTTGAATGCAACGAATTACAGCCAATGGAAGATCGACATGAAGGTTTTGTTGATGGACAGAAACTGCTGGGAGTTCAACGAAGAAAAGCCCGAAAAATCTGAAACTGAACCAACCGCATCAACAGAAGAAGCCTCTCAAGTTAAAACTGCAGAATTGACGGCAGCCCAACAGAAATTGAAGTGGAGAAGGGAAAGAGCCTATACGACAATATATCAAGGTGTTGAAAGACAATTTTTGCCTCTGATATCAGACACCACTGATGGACAGAAAGCCTGGGAAATTCTCAAGAGGAACTTCGAACCGAGATCAAGAGCAAGACTTGCCAATCTCATTGACGAATTCTACGAATTGAAGTATAATCAAGGTGAAGAATCGATTGGAATATTCTGCCGACGAGTTCAAGAGAAGAAAAAACTGATCGTAGAAGCAGGATTCGAAATGCCTGAAGCCTTAGTTTGTTTCCAGTTAATTAGAAAACTTCCCTCAGATTTCGACAATTTAGTCCAACTACTATATCGCCTGGATGACGACAAGTTTACGTTTACGAATATTGAAAACCAGCTGATCAACGAATCCGGGAGGATCAATCAGAAGAACAAAGATCGAGAAGACATCGTTGCTAATGCCTACGTCACGAAGGATCCGAATTCAATCCGAGGTGGATCAACATCTAATCGCAGTGGAACCGCTCTGGGCCAACATCCAGAAGCCAGGAATCAATCAACTAGAAAGTTTTGCCATTATTGCAAGAAGCAAGGCCATGAAATTCATCAGTGCTATCAACGTCAAGACAAGGAACGAAGAAGTCGCCAAAACTTTAAACAACGCCAGAAAAATCAAACTACGCCAGGGATGTACTACAGTGAACTACAAGACGAGGAACAGTGCTACTCGACAAACACACCTGTGGATTTGGAAGAATGGTTAATTGATTCAGCAGCAACTGCTCACTTTTGCAAGGAAAGAGACTGGTTTGACAACTACAAAGAACTACCAGTAACGGACGCTCTAATAGGAGACAAAGCCTGCAGATCCAAGATTTATGGAGTAGGTAACATTACATTTTATGTTTATAGTGATGAAAAATTCTCAAAGATAACTTTAACGGATGTTTATTATGCTCCTAATATGCGTAGAAATTTAATTAGTGGTGCAAAAATTGATATGGCCGGTTATAAAATTATTTGGCATAAAAGTAAAATGTTAATTTACAATGAATTTGGTAAATACACTAGCGGAAATAAAAATCCCAACACCAAGAAGGAAAGGAGATATCAAAGTCAAATTTGTTTCTATGATTGCACATAGTATTAATGTGAATTGATTAAAAAGTCAGCCTTCCCGGATGTTAGGGGGCCGAGAAAATTGGCGAGGACTGTTGTCTCCATAGGTGTCCATTACCGCCGTCACACGTCATGGTATTGAGTGACAGGGGCTCTAAATGACTTTTGAGGGATTGGAGAACCATGTTGCCTCTTTAGGTAGTCTAAATTCATATGGTGCACCAGCGGACGTTGCATACCGGGCTAGGTGATTTCTCCCTATTGACCGGACTTGTTTTGTGGGCGTTGGTTCTAGAGAACGGGAAAGACGGGGTAAAAATGCAACCTAGGGGGTTAAGAAGAAAGCTTGGACATTGCATACAACATGTGGTTGTGCATGTTTCTCTTGAAATTTGTCCCCAGGACAGGTCTGAAGGTAAGGACGGTCTACCGGCTGCAAAATCTCAATGACGCAGCTCTGGTTGGAAAAAGTACTGGTGAATCATTCTCAGGAGTTGCAGAAATGGAATCCAATGCATCCCCACTCCGTTACCCTGCATCACCACTCCGTGGAACGATTAGAAAATCATCAGCTGAGTGCGCTCTCTCCATTGTGTCTTCAAACTCATACCCAAAGGTGGTGGTGCTCCAAACCGAATCAGGATTCTCTCATAAACACAACGTAATGAAATTGGGATTTTCATTTCCTTATTTCGTGCACTATTGGAAACAGAAAGGCCCATTTTCAGCCCATTGTTTATAGCCAAAGCTGTAAGAAGCCATGCGGACCGAACGGACAATCCGCAGTACTGCAAATGACATCCATCCCACTGCCGCTTGTCCTCAGTATGATCTACCGGTACTTGGGCCAACCAGAGCTGCTTCATTAAGGTTTTTTAGCCGGTTGTCCGTCCTTACCTTCAGACCTGTCCTGGGGACAAATTTCAAGAGAAAAATGCACAAACACATGTTTTGTGCAATGTCCAAGCTTTCTTCTTAACCCCCTATGTTGCATTTTTACCCTGGCCTATCCGTTCGTAAAAACTAACGCTCACAAAACATGTCCGAAGAAAGAGGAGAAATCACCTAGCCCGGTATGCAACGTCCGCTGGTGCACCATATGAATTTGGACTACCTGAGGAGGCAACATGGTCCTCCAATCCCTCAAAAGTCATTTAGAGCCCCTGTCACTCAATATCATGGCGTGTGACGTAGGTAATGGACACCTATGGAGACAACACTCCTCCCTGTTTTTCTCGGCCCCCTAATATCCAGGAAGGCTGATTTTTTAAGCAATTCACATTGATACTATGTGCAATCATAGAAATAAATTTGACTTTGATATCTCCTTTCTTTCTTGGTGTTGGGATTTTTATTTCCGCTAGTGTATTTTATTACAATTCCTAGAATACAGAAATTGTATGTGTTATCTGGTTTACCTTCTAAAAGTTATGAATCTAACTTTGTATCAAAATCTAATAAGGGTAATGCTGAATTAATGCATAGAAGATTTTGTCATGTAAATTTTGGATTGATCTCAAATATGAGTAAGCGTAATTGTGTACATGGTCTTGAAAAATTACACGGAAATTTAGATTCATGTTTAACTTGTAACTTAACAAAAACAACTAGAAGTTCATTTAAATCTATTGCTGCAATTAACAGTAAAAATGTTTTAGACAGGGTGCATATGGACATTTGGGGACCAGCCCCAATAAAAACTGCAGCGGGTAAAAGTTATTTCTTATCTATAATTGATGACTATTCTAGATATGTAACAGTTTATCTTATTAAGCATAAATCTGATGTATTCGATTGTTTTGCTGATTATCATGTAAACGTAGAAAGACAACTAAACAAAAAGTTAAAATGTGTGCATACTGATAATGGTCTTGAATTTTGTAGCTTAAAATTTGAGCAATATTTGAAGTCGTTAGGAATCAAGGTGGAAAGAACGTCTATCTATACTCCCAAACAAAATGGAGTAGCCGAGAGATTTAATAGAACAGCTATTGAAGGTGTAAGAGCAATGCTCCAGGACAGTGGTCTCAATGGTAAATTTTGGGGTGAAGCTCTACAAACCTTTGTGCATGTACGCAATAGATGCGAGCACAAACTTACGAAAGGTAAAACGCCAGCTGAAATTTGGATTGGGAGAAAACCATCCACACGTCACTTTAGAATATTTGGCTCTATAGCTTATTCTCATATTCCTAAAGTAAAGCGTAATAAATTACAAAATAATGCTAACTTGGGTATCTTTATTGGTTATGCTAGTCAAACTAAAGGGTATCGCGTTTGGTTACCAAAACTACGCAAGGTAATTGAGTCAGTTCATGTAAAAATAGATGAAACTAAAAATGGTGTAACAACTTTATTTGGTCAAAAATCTAATGTGTATGTACAATTGCCTTTGTCAAGTGAATACTTACCTGAATTTGAAGATGAAAAGGTAAAAGAGGTTACAGAGGTTAAAACCTATCCTGAAATGTTAAAACCTGACCTAACTAAGTGGAAAAGAGTAGAAAAACCACGTACTAAAAGTTCACGTATAGATGTATACTACTATCCTCCTTCAGGAGAACGTTTAAGATCGAGTAATGATGTGATTAAGTACTGTAAGCAAAATAATCTTGATTACAAGCCAGAACATTTTGATTTCAAGCCTAACGAGTTATCAAAAAATGATGTTCAGTCTGAAGAATCTGATGATTCATACGAAAATTCTGAAAATGAACTGTCTAACTTAACTGATCTTTTTCAGGAAGAAGTGTATAATATAGAAATTCCAAAGAATTTCGAGCAATCTCAATTAGTGCAAGAACGAAATAGTTGGAATGAAGCCATGAAGGATGAAATTAAAGTTATGAAAGAACGTAAGGTTTGGAAATTAGTTGTACCGCCACCTAATTCAAAAGTAATAGGGTGTCGATGGGTATATTCGGTTAAAAAGGATGAAAATGATAAAATTAAACGATTTAAAGCTAGATTAGTTGCTTTAGGATATAATCAAACTTTTGGTGTCGATTACACTAGTATATTTTCACCAGTAGTAAATTTTTCTATTGTTAAATTGCTATTTATCCTTTTAGTAATCTTGCTAGGATGGAAGCATATTCAATTGGACGTAAAATCAGCGTACTTGTATGGTAATTTAAAAGAAGTGATATACATGAAACAACCACTTGGTTATTCGGAATCTAAAAATGATTCAGAAGTGTGTTTACTACAAAAATCTATTTATGGATTACATCAAAGTGGAAGAGTGTGGAATGAGGAATTAGATTCTATTCTTAAATCAGTAGGATTTGAAAACTTAAATTATTGTAACTGTGTGTATAAACTAAAAGGTAATAACGTAATTTTACTTGTTCATGTGGATGATTGTATTTTGTTTGGGAAAAACGAAAGTAACTTAAATTCAATATTGGTTACACTAAAAGAGAAATTGGACATTGTAAACCTGGGAAAAGTAAGGTATTTTCTAGGTGTAAACTTTGAATCAGAGAACGGAAGAGTGTACTTGCATCAAGCAACTTACATTAACAAACTTAAAGATAGATTTAAGGGACTACCAAAAAGTTTTGTAAACCTTCCATTTAAGGATGATAATTTTATGAAAAATGTTTCAGATCCAAACGAGGAAGAAAAAGAAATCATGAAAATCTATCCATACCGATCACTTATCGGATGTTTATCATTTTTAAGCGATAGGAGTCGCCCTGATATTTCATTTAGTGTTAATACTATGTCACAGTTTTGTAATAATTATTCTTTTCAACACTACCTAAAAGTTGTGGACATTTTAAATTATGTATTTAATACAGTTGATTATAAGATTGATTTATCTATTGTTAATAATTCTGATCTTGTAGCATATTCGGATGCGAGCTGGGGATCGCACTTAACTAATCGCCACTCTAGCAGCAGTTATTTAATTTATTTTTCTAATGTAGCTATTTCTTGGAAATCAAGTAAACAAAAATGTATCGCTTTATCTAGTATGGAATCAGAGTTTGTCGCTTTAACAGAGACTGTTAAAGAGTTAGTATGGTTTAAAAATGTGTTAACTGAAATCAATTTAGTTTCTGTGCCTAAACCTATTTTATATTGTGACAATAAATCTGCTATTTATTTTTGTGAGAATCGAATTGAAAATTCAAAATCTAAGCATATTGATATTCGTTTGCAATTCATTCGGCAACTTTTGGACGATGAGAAATTTGTGCTAAATAGTGTGGCGGCAAGAGGTTTTCCGTTCGGATTTTGTGATACAATTATGAGGCTTGGTTTTTCTGAAAGGTCTTAACACAACGAGTGCGAATCCGGTTGATGGCAAGCCAAATTCTGCTGCAGAGGCGCGTGGCGGGGGGTTCAAAATGGCGGATCGCGTTTCAAAAAACTGCAATATCTCTAATATTTATCACTAAATAAAAAAAATTTCAAGCTTAAATGTTAATTTATTACATATCTGAATATATTATGGGCAGTGACACTTTCTAGAATGGCGAATAATATCGAAAATCGGGTAATTCCAAATACACTCGTTTTGGGGGGTTTTCCGTACTATTTATCGAGATACAATGATGGGAGTTGGTTTTTATGAAAGGTATTAACGTAAGAAACACATATTTAAATGTTGCCACCACCAAAAACTGTGCAGGGGGGAAGGAATTCAAAATAACCGATACTTCGTTTGTTGGAAACGGCTATCTATTCTTCCTTTAATGCAACAAAACGACCTTTTAAAGCTTAAATACTTTTTATATTGTTTCTACATCAATTCGGGTGTACTAGGATAACATGGAACTCCGGTTAGCAGCAAACGGTGCCTAATTACACAAATATCCCTCCTAAAATTTTCCGCGTGCTAAAATTATTAGGTTTAGTTTTACTAAAAGATACAATAAAACAAAAAACATATTCCTGTGTAACCATCATCTCTAAAAATGTTGCAGGAGACGGTAATTAAAAATAGCCGCCCAACCAAAGTATAAGGAAACAACACTCAATATATAAATTATAGATGCCGAGAAGAATTTTAAAAGCTCGAAATACTTTTCTATGACAGTCTAGTTTTCACAATGCATCAACTATTGCAAATAATTAAACCTCATGCTAATTCGCAAGTATTAATAGTAAATATATTATGGATAGTTTTTGGACTACTACTCAGCTGTAACATAAGGATATCAAAATATTTCGGAAAAATTTGCATTTTTATTGCATTATTTAATTCTTTTGATACAAATATCTAAATGATACCAAAAATTTGCTATTCCTTTAATGCAAAAACTATTTAATAAAGAAATAAAAACAAAATATTATTCCATTCTTGACAACACCTAATGAAATAGAAATGGAATATATTAGAATATACAAATCCGATATTGCATATTTATCACAAACGGAATACAATAATTTTTCCACTTGAAATAATGATACACTATATGATGCATTTCAATTCAATAATGAAAAAATGAAATAAAAATAAGAAACGATAAGTACATATAAATCCAATATTTCCTGATTATCACAAACGGAGTACAATATTTTTCTTCTTGTAATATTAATGATAAGTATGGTGCAATCCAATTATGAAACAAATGAAATATAAATGAGAAACACTAGGTACACATACACATCCGAAATTGCTTAATTATCACAAAAAGAATACAATGATTTTTTCTCTGTAAATATAATGATAACATGCATTTCAATTCAATAATAAAACAAATGAAATAAAAATAAGAAACAATTGGTACATACAAATATGAAATTTCCTGATTGATTATCATAAACGGAATGCAAACGTTTTCTTCTTGTAATATTAATGATAAGTATGGTGCGATTCAATTATGAAAAAATGAAACATAAATGAGAAGCACCTAGGTACATACACATCCGATATTGCCTATTTATCACAAAAGGAATACATGGAAATATTTGGATGTACTGTAAGATGCATTTCAATTCAATAATAAAACAAATTAATTAACAACCAAAAACAATAGGTATATAGAAATATGATATTTCCTGATTATCGTAAACGGAATGCAAACTTTTTTTTCTTGTAATATTAATGGTAATTAAGGGTTTTATTGCCCTCGTAACTGAGGTAGTGATTAGGGGGGTTCCGTTATCGGAATCACCCACGTTGAAGTGTCACATTACACCCTCCGCGACCATAGACCACACACTCGGAAGTCGGGCAATATTTTATCTTTCGGGTGGTCATTGTTTGACCAAAGAAAAACCGCAACCTCCCGGGAAGAAATGTCGCCAAGATGTTCAGATACTGGAAAACAAATGGGGACACTTGACCTCTTCAGTATTTACATGAAACAGCGGTGTACGCACAAAGAAGATGCTGAACTATTTGTTTTGTAATTCTTCGTTGGTTTAAAAATATCTTTTGCTTTTTGCATAAGCACCTTATTCTCTTTAGTAGCCATCACTATTCAATTTTATGGAGTTTTTGGTAACAAGCTTAAAAAACAACAAATACTAAACCATTTCGCAATAAAATATCTAAAATTAAGTAAAAATGGGTAAATAAACTAAAAGAAAAATCTATTCGGGACAATTTTTTAAATATTTTTTATTCTTATATTAGCGCTGACTAGTAGACCAAAAACTATGGAGAAACCATCCATAATAATAGGGGGTTTTCTAACTTGATTTCGCGTGCTTTTTCGTGATTATGCTTAGTGAAAATAGCCATTTTGTTCCTTAAAATCTGTAGTTTACGAATCGCGATGGTGGACACTTCGGGTCTGCGCCAGGGGATTGTGAGAGGCGCAGAAGTGGAAAATCGACGAGTTTCAATTTTGTGTTGTTTGGAGTCAAAATGGTTCCTTTTACTTTTTTAATTTGCTCAAATGCTCCATAATACGAGAGAGGCGAGGGAGGACTAACGGGACATAGAGTTTGGAAAGGATCAGTTCACTCCAGTAGAAGGGGTGGAAGGATAAAGTGGAACGTAAAAATTTGTAAGCCTATTTTCTCTGAGGCGCAGGCTTATAGTCGTCCATTAACATAATGAAAGGTGCCATTCTTTTCCTTATTTTCAGGCGAGAAAGAATTGCGATAGTAGAAATCTGGCAACGCTCACTAGGGGTAGGGAGAGGGGCAGGAAAAACTTACGAAAATCAGCAATATCTCCTGAAAAATAATTTCTTTTCTGCACCAACTGCGGTTGAATGTTTTGTAAATTGACACCAAAAATGGGTAAAATGCATTAAACCGATTTTCGAATGATTCTTCTACTTAAAATAGGGCCTGAAAGGTGAAGAAAAAAATAAGGGGAAATTCTCAACTTTTAAGTCTTTTAAAAACTTATTTTTACTCGTGAAGAAGCACTAATTTCAGGCTAATTTTTCCCTTTATACACTTAAGAATACGAAATACCATCGTAGATATCTGGGACCTGCGATTAAGGAGGGGGGCAGGGGCAGAAAAAAATATTCCTGTTTTTGTACTCTTCGTGAGAGTAAAATTCAAAATTTTCTACTTTTAATAGAGTCATAAGTGGTGCAAATAAAGAAGATAGATACCTGACATGTCTAACAGCCCGTTAGAAAAGAGTTCCTCCCATTGGAAGGTGAAATGGAAGGGTTAAGCGGAACATAAGGAATTATATGGGATGTTTTGAAAAAAAATTGTGTCTATTTTAGTGAAATAATGTAGAAATCTATTTGAGCAGGTTCTATGTAATCTGTAGAATTGGAAATGCGACAATAAGTAACTTTCATTCTCGACCGAGGATAATAATTGGGGCAGAAAAAAAGTTAAAATTATACTTTACTGAGAAAAAGAGTAATTATCCTGTTTAAAAGGTTTTATGGACTGAAATTTTTGATTGGGGTCACTCAAGGTGGTCTATCTGAGAAGCATAAACTCATCTTTGGGGGTTGAACGGATGAAATGGAATACTAATTCGATTTTTTGACAAATCGCGTGAAATTTCTTGGAAGAGAGTGATAATAAACAAATCGATTCCTCTTTCCAACTCTCTCGAATGGGTTACCCGACAATGAAATTTGGGAATCAAGACAAGGGTCCGTGGTCGGCGCAGAAAAATTTTATACATTAAATTTTAGTTTGTATAATTGTGTCTAAATAAGATAAAATATCCCTAAAATAAGAAATTTCATAGCAGATATGAAAGAGACCCATGTTAAAACTGTTTCTTGGAGGGTAAGAGAATAAAATAGAATATTAGGGGGTATTACATTTTACTATTTTACTAAAAAGTGAGTATTTCTCGCAAAAATTGCATTAAAAGGATTCGATTTTCCAAATTTACTCCATGGAATATGATACGTTTAAGATAAATCATTAGTATTAGGAAGGGGAAGGTTAGTTGGGCAAAAAAAAACCTGTAATTATTACAAATTTAAGACATTTAATTATTTCTCAAAAAATTAGAATATTATAAAGTTTTTTTGTCTTAATTTTGTAATAATTACAGGTTTTTTTGCCCAACTAACCTTCCCCTTCCTAATACTAATGATTTATCTTAAACGTATCATATTCCATGGAGTAAAATTGGAAAATCGAATCCTTTTAATGCAATTTTTGCGAGAAATACTCACTTTTTAGTAAAATAGTAAAATGTAATACCCCCTAATATTCTATTTTATCCTCTTACCCTCCAAGAAACAGTTTTAACATGGGTCTCCTTCATGTCTGCTATGAATTTTCTTATTTTAGGGATATTTTATCTTATTTAGACACAATTATACAAACTAAAATTTAATGTATAAAATTTTTCTGCGCCGACCACGGACCCTTGTCTTGATTCCCAAATTTCATTGTCGGGTAACCCATTCGAGAGAGTTGGAAAGAGGAATCGATTTGTTTATTATCACTCTCTTCCAAGAAATTTCACGCCATTTGTCAAAAAATCGAATTAGTATTCCATTTCATCCATTCAACCCCCAAAGATGAGTTTATGCTTCTCAGATAGACCACCTTGAGTGACCCCAATCAAAAATTTCAGTCCATAAAACCTTTTAAACAGGATCATTACTCTTTTTCTCAGTAAAGTATAATTTTAACTTTTTTTCTGCCCCAATGATTTTCCTCGGTCGAGAATGAAAGTTACTTATTGTCGCATTTCCAGTTCTACAGATTACATAGAACCTGCTCAAATAGATTTCTACATTATTTCACTAAAATAGACACAATTTTTTTCAAAACATCCCATATAATTCCTTATGTTCCGCTTAACCCTTCCATTTCACCTTCCAATGGGAGGAACTCTTTTCTAACGGGCTGTTAGACATGTGAGGTATCTATCTTCTTTATTTGCACCACTTATGACTCTATTAAAAGTAGAAAATTTTGAATTTTACTCTCACGAAGAGTATAAAAACAGGAATATTTTTTTCTGCCCCTGCCCCCCTCCTTAATCGCAGGTCCCAGATATCTACGATGGCATTTCGTATTCTTAAGTGTATAAAGGGAAAAATTAGCCTGAAATTAGTGCTTCTTCACGAGTAAAAATAAGTTTTTAAAAGACTTAAAAGTTGAGAATTTCCCCTTATTTTTTTCAACACCTTTCAGGCCCTATTTTAAGTAGAAGAATCGTTTGAAAATCGGTTTAATGCATTTTACCCATTTTTGGTGTCAATTTACAAAACATTCAACCGCAGTTGGTGCAGAAAAGAAATTATTTTTCAGGAGATATTGCTGATTTTCGTAATTTTTTCCTGCCCCTCTCCCTACCCCTAGTGAGCGTTGCCAGATTTCTACTATCGCAATTCTTTCTCGCCTGAAAATAAGGAAAAGAATGGCACCTTTTATTACGTTAATGGACGACTATAAGCCTGCGCCTCAGAGAAAATAGGCTTACAAATTTTTACGTTCCACTTTATCCTTCCACCCCTTCTACTGGAGTGAACTGATCCCTTCCAAACTCTATGTCCCGTCAGTCCTCCCTTGCCTCTCTCGTATTATGGAGCATTTGAGCAAATTAAAAAAGTAAAAGGAACCATTTTGACTCCAAACAACACAAAATTGAAACTCGTCGATTTTCCACTTCTGCGCCTCTCACCATCCCCTGGCGCAGACCCGAAGTGTCCACCATCGCGATTCGTAAACTACAGATTCTAAGGAACAAAATGGCTATTTTCACTAAGCATAATCACGAAAAAGCACGCGAAACCCATTTTCGTGAAGTTAGAAAACCCACTATAAGACAGACAACAAATATATTTAATATTACAACTTGCTAATCAGCATAAGGTTTAGTAATTTGCAATAGTTGATGCATTGTAAAACCTAGACTGTCAAATAAAAGTATTTCGAGCTTTTATAGTTTTTCTCGGCATCTATAATTTATGAATAGTGTGTTGTTTCCTCATACATTGGTTGGTCGGCTATTTTTAATTACCTTGCCCTGCAACATTTTTAATGATGATGGTTACACATGAATATGTTTTTTATGATTGTATCTTTTAGTAAAACACAACCTAATAATTTTAGCACGCGTAAAATTTCCGGGAAAATAAGATAGGAGGGATGTTTGTGTAATTAGGTACTATTTGCTGTTAACCGGTGTTTCCTGTTATCCCTGTACACCCAAACAGTTGTAGAAACAATATAAAAAGTATTTAAGCTTTAAAAGGTCGTTTTGTTGCATTAAAGGAAGAATAGATAGCCGTTTCCGTGAAACGAAGTATCGGTTATTTTGAATTCCTTCCCCCCTGCACAGTTTTTGGTGGTGGCAACATTTAAATATGTGTTTCTTACGTTAATACCTTTCATAAAAACCAACTCCCATCATTGTATCTCGATAAATAGTACGGAAAACCCCCCAAAACGAGTGTATTTGGAATTACCCGATTTTCGATATTATTCGCCATTCTAGAAAGTGTCACTGCCCATAATATATTCAGATATGTAATAAATTAACATTTAAGCTTGAAATTTTTTTTATTTAGTGATAAATATTTGAGATATTGCAGTTTTTTGAAACGCGATACGCCATTTTGAACCCCCGCCACGAGCCTCTGCAGCAGAATTTGGCTTGCCATCAACCGGATTCGCACTCGTTGTGTTAAGACCTTTCAGAAAAACTAAGGCTCATAATTGTATCACAAAATCCGAACGGAACCCCATTTTCTTACCTCTTGCCGCCACACTAAAAGTGTATTTCAAGCAAATTGAACCTGGCAGATTTATTGACCAAACCACAAACGAAAGATCGATTAAAATATTTTGTTTCCAGTTTATTTGCATATCGTGGGGCCGATTGTAAGAGTTTATCAAGTACCGATATGCAAATCAGGTGTAATGTGTAATGTAACTGTTAACCGTGAAGGTTAAGAACTGTATATAAAGCAGGGAAAGTATCCCGATATCTTATCTTTCTTCCTTATGATTTACTTGTTGCTGTCAATAATAAACATTTAGTTTTTATGAATTCGTCTTCATTTCTGACCAGTAAACTCTCTCACGCCAAGAGTAACTAAGTAGAGTTTTCCCCGAATTTAGTTTTAAGTAACATATCTAAACTGGTTTCATCACACTAACTACTTGAAAATATATATATATTTTAAATTATGAAATGGGTTGTATTTTCATAATGCTTCTAAACTTTCGGCTGGCCCTATAGGTGAATCTTAGAAATGTTTTGAAGGGTTTAGAGACAGGTGGAATGGGGATATCCTTGGGAAGTTTTTATTGTAACAAAAAATTCTCTTTTTTTTAGAGATTCAAAAGCCTAACGATATTGACTGCGTCCTAAAAATTAAGTTGTAAGTCCTTGTATCTTGGTTTCAATGCTGTCCACTCCGAAAGATACCTTTCGAAAGATAACAGAGAAGAAAGAAGCAGGTCTGAGTCTGTGTCTGGCCTCTTCTCCATAACCAAATCAAAGTCCGTCCACAGACAGGGGGCAAAAAGCTGCATCCCAGCAGCCACGTCATTTTTCCGCCTGATCGACCCCTTTCGGTCCCCGTGATTTGCTCCATTGCTATTCCTTTGAGCGCGCCGTGATTCGATTTGGCTCTCTGTTGTTGGCGGACCTAATAGAGACGTAAGACCTTATCTACTGACCAGGGAAACAAACTTTCCTCCGCGTTTCCGCTTTTCTTTTGTGCTCCCTGAATGTTAAGGGTCATCCTCTGCAGTCTAATCAAGACCATCTATACAGGGTGTTTCAATTTGAGTGCGTCCCTTATGTGATGAGTTTTCGGAAAAATAATATCCCTTATAACGCGAGGTGCTAAAATATTAAATTTTTATGCTCTCTAGACCAAGGGTCGGCAAATCGGGACCAAGAGAGATTATTTCCTGAACTGTCGAAGTAATTTGAAAATCAATACAGTGTTCCCTCTGAAAACGTAATAAGGATTCAGAACAGCCGGAACAGGCTATTATTAGCTGGTCAACCAAGATCCCTAGTAGCACAGTTCATACGAAATATTAAAGTTTACGTAACTGCAGCCAGAAGTAAACGAAATTTTGCCATGCATGACAAAACTTGGACGTATTTTGAACGTTTGTGCTTCTTGGGATGCTGTTTCCTTTATTTTAAAGTAAGCAGAAAAATGCGGCAAAAACTCGAATAAATACCTACTTCAATACTTATTAAAAGCATTCTACCTGAAAATAAAAAGTTCAAAATAGCTCGCTTGGTCAACAACTCCACTCCAATCGAATCCTTTATCCCCTTAGTGGCTCGTCAAAAGGCCCTTCCCTGGAACAAAAGAACAGCTTTCCTCAATCTCTCATGCTCCGTCGACCCTGGGACCGCGATGCCAGATAGGGGCTCTCAAAGAGCGCATCAATTAAATTACGGGATCTATGGTGCGAGTGACCCAAACGGCCTCGAATTTATCAGCAGAGAGTTATGGACGCCTCTTGTCTTACTTAAAATCGAGCACGGATTATTTAACGTTCTCGTTTGGGCCTTCTTTAGATTCACTGTAGCGGATTTGCATGTTTGGGTTGTATGTATATGGGCGTTTTTAAGGGGTTGTACGAGCCTGTATGTGTATTGGGAATGATATACGAAAGAGGATGTACAGTAGATTCTCCTATAACGCGCATTCCGACAACGCGAATTCCTATAACGCGAGAGAAATTTTGCTACCTTGTTTTCCTATAGCGCGAAAAAACTCGCGTTGTACGAGAACCACGCCGTCCAGTTATTCAAAAGTTAAACATGAAAACTATACGTGGGAATCGAACTGTTACCGCCGAATTGAACAATTACCGCCACAGCCGGGCATTTGTATAAGATTTTTAAGAATCGTGAAGCCAACTGTTCTGGGGCTGTTTTTAGGGATCTAAAATATCTCATGGGTGCCTTGACTTGATTCATGTTTATAAAAAACGTGTTTTTTTAAACCACACACACAAGTAGATTGCTTTTTTTCAATAAAACCTTGATAAAACCCATGGAAAACTGTTTTAATTTAGGGGGGTTTTCTTAGAGGTATTTTTTTCAAAATTAAGGGAATTTATTCTAAGAAAAGAGGTTTTATACAAGTTTAAGCAATTTCTTTCAAATTAAATATTTCCTTTTAAAAAAAAAATGGTGCGTTAGTGTTTTTTTAATTTCATGGTATTTTTCTTACCAGATTTAACTGGATTTTTTAAGGGATTTTTTTAGTAAAATGATTTGCTTGTGAATCTCCATGAGTTGTCTAAAAATTAATGGTTTTTTAATGCTGCGTGAAATATTTAAATTTCATGAAGGTTTTTGTTCAAAACTCTTAAGGTTGTTTAAGATTTTTTTTTCAAATCTCCATGGGGTGTTTTAAAATAGTTGGGTTTTTCAAAGCTCAGTAAAGAAAGAAATATTTTCAAATGTCTATGGAATATTTTACTTTAAGTGCTTTTGATCCATGGTTTGTTTAAAAATTAGTTTTATTTTTAAAAGATCTGAATGGGTTTTGTTAAAGCTCTGTGGGCATTTTAAGAATAAAGTCGATTATTTAAATTTCGCCTTTTTTTGTCAAATTTCAGAGAGTGGTTTATTTATATATCAAGTAGAATGTACCGTAAGTCCCAAAAATAGCTAAATTTGGGTTCTATGTTTAACTCAGACTTACCTTATATATTTAGGTTTTATCACACCTACAACCTTATAATTTTAGACACGTCATGACATAAATACTTTTCTTTATATTTGAAAATTAGGGAAGTCGTGATTTTTCTTGGGAAAAAAGTTGGTCCAAAAAGTAGGTTTCTTTCAAATAGGGTTTTTGAAAAAAACATTGGGTCCAAAACGGTCAACCCTACTTAATTTGATATCGGCATTGATCCGGAGGATAAGTTAAAGCAATAGTATCGTATCCTTGAGTAAGAACGCTATGGTATATTAAGAGGCATTTGAAACTGTTCTCAATAAAATCTTCTGTTTTATCCTTTGTTTAAAGTGAAATTTATCTATGCAATTTCCAAAGAGAAAATATAATATCGTATTAGGTGATATTAAAACACGCAAACAAAATACAAAATATCTAAATTTATACTGTAGGAGTCTTCAAGGTTAATTCACCGAATTAAAAAAATAGTGGGGTTATGGAATTTTAAACAGACTTATTAATGTGAGCTCTATGGACCTAGTAAAAGTTAGTAGTAGTAGTTATGTTACAAAAGTATAAAATTATTTGGTTCGGAGACTACTGTAATTGTACTAAACAGAGTCTCGGGGGAAAATCGAACTATATTTCTACTATACGGATATTTGATAACTATAGTAAGAAGGGAGGAATATATAAGAAGGGTGAGATGAGGGGCAGGGCTCTAGATTTGTGGGAACCAGAAATAATGACACTCGTTTCCCCATTCTGTAAGAGACTATCCCCTCATTCAACCACTTCCTTCATTTTCCCATTTTGCCAATGTCATTTGAAATATTAGGTCCCCAAAACATCTAGAAAGCAACAAACATGCATTTTATCTATAATCGTAGTATACTCTGAACCCTAGTCAACTAGTTCACAGTGCTTGCGAGCTAACTATCACGCTAATATCCCAACACCTAGTTTTTGACAAGGGCGGAATAGCGAATGGAGTGCTAGGCTTATTGATTTACCTATGAAAGAAAGTTTAATTTAAAGATTGGTGATTTAATTTAAAGATTACTGATTTAAAATAATAATAGTTTTAATGTTGAAGTCACCACTAAATTATTAAATATTATTTTAATGATTTCGTTCTATACACCTCAGCATGCATCCTCGGTCGGGCTAATGCTGCATTCAGATGCAGAAATCTTCCATACCATCCTGCCTCAACAGTGTATAGGGGCGGAGACATGGGGGTTAAGATATAGGGCAGTGCTAAACTGTTAATGCCCTTATTTTGTAATTTTGTAAGCCCCACTCACTTACGTGTGGTCTGGGGGTTTCCCTTCGCATACCCTTTAGAGGAAAGGGTTTCTTTTGTTCGCTAATTGACCCCAAAAAGAAAGCGGGGCCTTAAAACTGGCCATCGTAAAACTCTAACACCAGCCTAACCATTAGGGACTGCTTTTCCCCCAGAGTTCTCCACGTAAATCCGCCCATGGTTGTATACCATGATGACTACGTATATAAGTATAACTGCCCCGTTCACGACGAATTTTTTTGAGATTGAAGGGATTGTGGAGAATTAAGATGATCCACTTGGAATTAATTTATTATTTATTCCGAAACTGAAGAATCAAAACACTTTGCTTTATTTTATTTTTCAAGCTATTCATCAGAATCGTTTTCCCCCCGCAACTGTATGTATATATGTATCATAATATTTATTTATTCATGGTAAAAATGTTCTCCTACAAGAGCATGATGAATGTTTCTGGAATATTTTAAAATTTATTCCTTACAACGTAAGAATTAAAATTTGGGATCGAATTAGAAGAAAAATGAAATATATTTCTATAAAAACCTACACTAAATGGATCCAATCATCAAACTATAAAAAAAAACTAAAATGATAATTACTTTTGCACATAAATATTTACTAAATTTGAAAAAACCCTACATGAATAAAAGATCTCCTAATGTCAAACATTTGTTGGATAATTGTAATAAAAAAAGGTTATCCCAATATAGAACAAGATCAAACAAAAATCTTATAAATACAATATAAAAACTATACATAATTTATTATCAATTATTATTTATACACATAATAGAAATATATTGATTTGAATACATATTTTTAAAATATCTCAGGGGCCATTCATCAACTACGTAAGGATGATTTTGGCAATTTTTCACCCCCCCCCCTTTCCCCATGTAAGGGTACGTGAGATTTTTCAACCCGCTCCCCCCTATTCTTACGTAAGATTCCATTTCGTTTTTCAGAATAATAAAATGTTATAAAAGGATCAGTTGCACTAAAACTCTCAGTTCAATATACCGTAATCGTCAGCATTTTTAAGTTTTTCTGGGGTATTTATTCAATAGTAATTTGATTAGAATAATTGTAATTTGTTTACATTAACTTGGAAAATCTTACGTAAGAATGGGTTTAACCCCCCACCCCCAAAGTAGGGGTATGTAGAGATTTTTCCAACCCCCCTCCCCTCAGGACCCTTACGTAATTAATGAATGGCCCCTTACTTTAGCAGACGATAAAATTTCTCATGGTTATAATATAATTATTCTAGCCCTTAACCCTAAGAAACTGCGACTGTGTAAGAAAGAAACGGAAGTTTAGCTTTTTAAAAGTAAAAAGGTCGTACTCGAACACTTGCGTTGCTTTAGTAGTGTACTTGAGGGTAATCATTTTTACCTAGAATTCGCTTTGTAGGAGAGCTTTTTCATACAACGCGAATTCCTATAACGCGATTTTCCTATTACGCGGAACAAAACAATCGCGTTATAGGAGAACCTACTGTATAGTTTATTTGTTTCTATGAAATGGGGATACAGGCTAAGTTTTGAGCATAGGAATTAGAAATGAAGATTGGAAAGATTGATTTACGGTGCTCTGTATGTATTTTGTTTAATGCATTCAAATGGATTGTACTGACTACTTTGCCTGTGGATTTTTCTTTAGATGATATAACTTTAAATTATTACGTATCTTTCCCATTAATGTTGTCAACATTCATTACATTTTTAGTCGGGCATTATGATACATAAATATGGTGGTCTAAAGTATGTTGTCCCCCAAACGTGGCAACTGACACCCAAATTAGTCTTCTAATTAACACATTTTTTTATTTGTAAAGGGAGTAAACAAATTACTTACCACGAGAAACTGTACAAAATACTAAAACATGCTATTTACTTTTAGGAAACTAAACTTACCTTCTCTGAATAAAAAAATCTTTGAATTAAATTTAAGTAATAGAAAATTATCCGATTAATTTTAAAACCACATATAACCTTGGTCTTTAAATATTAACATTTTAGGGAAAGAAAAATATTGGAAAAAATTAAGTAATAAAAAAAAGGAAAAAAGTAAAGGAAAGTTTTTTTGAAAATGGGAGTTATTAATGCGTATGTCCTGGAGCATGCGCACTAAGCACTTCCAAAGATTTTTAAAGTGGTCAGGGTACAATAATGGATTTCATTTTGAGAATAACAATGAAGGATGTTTGTGATTTTAATGTTTTATTAGAGAATAAAAACTGCAACAATGATAGTCATTGTTGTCAGATTATATCATTATTTTAACGAAACCTTTTTCTTAAACCAAAAGTATTCGGATAAATGAACAGCGGATAATTATATTGCAGCTTATATTCAATCTATTGCAGTATTATATTCAATATATTCAGTGCAGTTTATATTCTACTTACTCAAATATAACACATCAACATACTTCAATCTAAATAGGGACCTAATAGACCATCATGGGTAAGCTAAGCATCATTATTTTTTTAATAGAATAACATAATGCTCTATTCATTGAATCATATTATATGGGCTTCAATGAATATAGCAAGCTCGGATCTGCTGTAGCCTAATTTTTGGAAACTTACCATAGTTTGGGGATACGTAACTTTAACAAGTGTATGTATTAATTTGTTTAAAATTTTAAAGAAACAAAAACTTTAGAATTCTGGGTAAAAAAACTTTAAACCGCAAAAAAACTTTTAAAAAGTTAAAATTCAAAATTTTTTTGAAACAATCGGGAGAGTTTAAAATCGATATCATCCATTATATTGTTAATAAGTTTTCCCCAAATTAAAC
Source organism: Tetragnatha versicolor (assembly GCA_024610705.1). Lineage (NCBI taxonomy): Eukaryota > Metazoa > Arthropoda > Arachnida > Araneae > Tetragnathidae > Tetragnatha > Tetragnatha versicolor. The sequence continues at coordinate 61,278,232 of JANDEH010000005.1, forward strand.
AGAAATGCACTGTCTTTTATTTAAATACAGCATTTAAAAAGTAATTTATTAAAGGTAATGCAACTAATTTTTCACGTTACATTTTCTTTAGTTGAAAAATTAAAACTACTTTCAAATTTCTTGAATCAAAATTATAATAAAATATTTTTTAAATGTTTGTTTTAAATTTCAATTTTGAATACTGGCACTAAAATATTTTGAATAACATTGTACAAGAAAAGCGATTAAAGGGACACAAAAATACATTCGACTTTTAACACTTAATTTTTCTCTTGTTTTTTGACGAAAATTCCCGGGATACTTAACAACATGAGAATCCTTCCACAAAAGAGTTTAGATTTAAATGATCACCACAGAAATACTCACTTTGGGCGTTCGCCTCTTTAAAAATGGTTATTTTTTTGTGTATTATCACTGAGCAGCAATATTTGATGAAGTTAGTGTAAAAATAAGAAAAAACAGCCCATTTCCTAATGACGTCAACGTGCTAAACACAAATATTACAGTAAAAAAATTATAAGTTGGTGCTTGTTCCATAAATACAGAAGGGTGTTGATATAATGTATCTCTTATCGAATGTTTTGAAACATTTCTCAGAATGGATTCATAATGTAGACACGAAATTCATTAATGTTTCTTAATTGATTCATTCATTACTATTGAGACTTATAAGGATCGTCGGATCACAAATATTTTAGAATGTTTAACGTTTCTGACCTTTTATGGTATTTTTACTTTATAAAAATATCTTATACCATCCAAATAAAATTTATAGCCCTTATATAATTTAAAGAGTTTAATAAGAGTCACTGGACGTTCCAGGAAAGCTTAGAGTGTTGGGGATAACGCAAATGATATAATATAATATTCAGGTTGACGAGGACATTCAAAATCCTTTCCATTAAATTTTGACTACTTTTTTTGTAGACCAGTGTCATTTATTCATATAAAACTGATTTTCAACAGATGGTGTTACTGGGAAAATAGGATATGATAAGGAAAATGATTTGTCAAGGCTAAGTTACTCATAAATATCAAACGTAATTTTTTAAAACCTGAATTATTTATTTCAATGTTAATACATTAATTAATTAACAACTGTTCCCTAAAATATAGTATCCTAATAGTATCCTTTGGGTTGTATGTATATGGGAGTTTTTAAGGGGTTTTACGAGACTGTATGTATTGGAAATGATATACGAAAGAGGATGTATAGTTTATTTCTTTCTATGAAATGGGGATACACGCTAAGTTTTGAGCAATGAAATTAGAAATGAACATTGGAAAGATTGATTTACTGTGCTCTGTATGTATTTTCTTTAATGCATTCAAATGGATTGTACTGACTACTTTGCCTGTGGATTTTGCTTTTAGATGATATAATATACATTTTGATTACATTTTTAGTCAGGCATTATGATACATAAATATGGTTGTCTAAATTATGTTGTCCCCAAAACGCTGCATCTGACACACAAATTATTCTTTTAATTAAACACGTTTTTTTTATATTTGTAAAGGCAGTAAACAAAGTACTTGCCTCTTGAAATTTTACAAAATACTAAAAAATGATATTTACTTTTAGGAAACTACTTATCTTCTCTGAATAAAAAAATCTTTGAATTAAAATTTATAAATACAAATACAAATACAAATTAAGTCGACCAACTACAGGCGTAAGCCCAGCAAGGTTGGTCCTGTCTTTTAATGAGTTAATTATGATAAGATAACAGAAAATTATATGATTACTTTTAAAACAAAATAAAACCTTGGTCCTTAAATATTAACGTTTTAGGCAAGAAAGTTTGAAAAAAATAAGTTATAAATAAAGGAAAGTTTTTGTAATTGAAAATGAGGGTTATTAATGCGTATGACCCGGAGCATGCGCACTAAGTACTTCTATATATTTTGAAATTGGTATCAGGGTACAATAATGGATTTAATTTTGAGCATAACAATGAAGAATGTTTGTGATTTTAATGTTTTATCAGAAAATAAAAAAATGCAACAATGATAGTCATTGTTGTCAGATTATATCTTTATTTTAACAAAACCTTTTTCTTAAAGCAAAAGTATTCGGATAAATGAACAGCGGATAATTATATTGCAGCTTATATTCAATCTATTGCAGTATTATATTCAATATATTCAGTGCAGTTTATATTCTACTTACTCAAATTTAACACATCAACTTACTTCAATCTAAATAGGGACCTAATAGACAATCATGGGTAAGATAAGCATCATTATTTCTTTAAGAGAATAACATAATGCTATATTCATTTGGTTCAATTCCTCTAAATATCGTTTTACCATCCAAATAAAATTTATAGCCCTTATATAATTTAAAGGGTTTAATATGAGTTACTGGAGAGTGTTGGACAGAACGAAAATAGTATAATAATGTTCAGGTTTACGAGGACATTCAGAATACTTTCCACTTTTTTTCCTTCCCACCACTTTGTAGACCAGTGTCATTTATTCAAATAAAACTGATTTTCAACAGATGGTGTTACTGGAAAATAGCACTTGATGATTGTATTGGATAGGAAAATGATTTGACAATGCTAAGTTTCTCATAAATATACTACATAATTAAAAACCTTAATTATTTATTTCAATGTTAATACATTATGTAATTAACAACTTTTCCCTAAAATATAGTATCCTAAACCGGATTTATTGCGCTGCTCAAATGTAAGGTGTAGTTTTATTATGTGAGAATCTTATAATGGTGTAATATTTAACAGGTGCAAAGTGTTCAAGGCCTAAAAGGAGCAAAACAGATCCCCTCCCTTCAGATCCTTCGTTGGAAACCATAACTCAAGAAATAACAGATAACACAGCACTTTATGGAAAGAGCGAAGACAGTATTCAAGAATATCTAGAAATAACCATTCAGAAAGACAACAAGACAACCAACCGACAGACTGAAGAGCTTCCATTTGAAATTCCTGATCATCCTGATGAACCATCAAAAACAGCAGAACGTACAGCCAAAACCCTCGGTGACACAATCCTCGACTCGAAGACATCCGTTCAGATACAACCACCAAACCCAGATACAGATCAAGAGGAGGAACCAGTTCAAGAAAAATCTCTCAATATTTTTACAACTGAACAAACGACAGAAAATGTACCAGAAAGTTCTGACTGTACCGATGACAAGCAGGAAGATGTTGCCCTCAAACCGGTCCAAAACAATGACGAATCAAAGGAGGAAATTTTAGACAACAAAGAAACACAGACAGATATCAAAGATACGGACAAGTCTGAAAAAAGTTCATTAGATAAAACAACTCAGACCTTACAATTACCCCTCAAAGACGTCCATATACAAACTGAAGAGCTATATGAGATTTCCCAAAGTTGTTATCCAAAGGAAGACCCTGAAGAAGAGGCATCAAGTGGATCCATGTCCCAGGAAGTGGGAACTATTGAAATCACCATTCTGGAAGATATAGTTCAGTTGGCCACGGAAGCGATGACCAAGGTCGAGAGAAGCGGCTCACTTGGAGGAGAAAACCATGCATTAAACTCCAAATTAGAAGACTTAACTAAAGCAATATCCAAGTACGTTAACATCTCAAGTAATACATGTGATACAGTGATACATACAATCCAAACAGATAACAGCATTGTCGAAAGTAAAGACCATCAAGAACGAAACTTCAAGATAGAAAAGAACTCGAATGGATCCATTGAAAAGAGCCCTTCTCCCCCACACGCATCGGCAGGTGACGCCCAAGGACTGGTTGCTGAGGATGACATCTCCCACCTCTCAAGTCCAGTTCCAAGTAGCTCCCTTCTCCCCGTAGTGGAACCATCGGAGAGGGAGGATGTCATCATCGGAGCATCATCTGGGACCCAGGATGGCCAACGAGCGTCTTCAGACGTCCACGATCTGGTTGCTGAAGAGGGAGCCTCCAACAACGACTCCAGACCTCCACGTCCTTCGAAGGAACAAACCTACTGTCTCCCCCAACATAAAGGGTCTGTTGACGTCAAGACAGCTTCAAGGGATGATTTATCGCCCATGAGAGAAGCTGCAACTGAGATCGGAGATCCCTCTACAAGCGGCGTCCAGGGCGAGGACCTAATTCCTAAAAAGAAAAAGAAGAGGAGCTTTTGGAGGAGCTTCAAAAAACAACTTAAGAAACCGTTTAAAAAGGTTAAGAAGTAGTGAAAAAAGTGAGTTCTTTTCCCCATACCAGCGTCCATCTATCTTAACTGTAAAATTAAAACAAAAAACAAAGAAAATTTTTAAAAACCCTACATGGGCAAAAAAAAACTTTAAAATGTGAAAAAAGAAAAAAAGTTAAAAAAACTTAATTGGGAAAAAATTAACACCTTTGCATCTTAAAATTATAATTTTATTTAGAAGAACAAAGAAACAACCATTTGAATCAAAAGCACCAGGGTCTATAGAGCAAGTATTCCTTATACATCTAATGATAATTTGCTTAACTTTTTAACATTAACGCTTAAATTTCCAGTTCAATACTTAGAATTTTAAAAGTGCCATTAACAAAAAAAACTGCATAAAATAGCTGTTCACTTATTATGTCTTAATCTATATTTCTTAATAGCCATTGAAATTTTCTTTTCAAACTTTCTAATATTTTCAATAGTTTAACCTCTTTTATTCTTTCCAAATGAAATAGCTTTTAAAATGTGCATAAAAAAGATCATCTTGTGTTCAATATCCAAAAGTTGCTTCAAAATAACATCCTTCAAATATTCCAATCTTTTCACTAATTTTATAGTTTTTGGCCAGATTTAGAATCATCCATTTCTTTCACTCTTTGCTTTTAACTTAAATTTACTTTTAATTTTGAAAACAGGCTTCCTCTTTTCATAGATTTTGAGAAATAGAAATATAATGAACTTATAATAATAAACAAGCATTTCAAAGTTAATAGTAACATACTAATAATAATAATATCCAAATAACTGGTAAATTCATTTTCATTCTGCTACATTCCTGCAAATAAATATTTATCAAAATCTTTATAATATAATGCATTTATTGTACCTAGTATTGATCCTTCAGTTTAATTTTATAAATAAAACAGTACGTGCCTCCATAATTCAAAGTAAAATTTTATCGCACCCATCATTGCATGTTTCTTGTAGGATTTTTCAATTTTATTTACCTTTTTCAGGTATTTTTTTAGGATTGTTTTTTACCTATTTTAAGGTATTTTTTTAGGATTTTTTAATTTTTTTTTACCTATTCTAGGTATTTTTGTAGGATTTTTTAATTTTTATGTACCTGTTTCAGGTAGTTTTTTTTTAGGATTTTTCAATTTCTTTTACCTACGTTAGGTATTTTTTTAGGTTTTTAAAATTTTATGTACCTTTTTAGGTATATTTTTTTTGTTTATTTTATCTATTGTTAGGTATTTTTTGTATTACCTATTTGGGTATTCCTTTTTTTTGTAGAACCTTTATTTTTGCTCGTTTCTTAAACTTAAATATATCTTAAATACTTAAATGCAATTTTTCCAGTTAAAGCAGTTTTCAGAGAACCATTTTTTCCAATAATTGTCAATATTATTTAAATGGATCAATACTTGGAATTGTACAGTAGATTTATGTGCTAAAATGGAAATATTTAACTTACTTTCTAAAAAAGCCTCAATTTTCAATGCAATACCATAGGCTTTATCTTTCTCAAAACCTAACTTATTTACATCAAGTATAATAACATTTTGTAAAATTCAGACGTTCTAATTATTATTTAACTTAACAAACGCCTTTATCTTCAATACAAAGCAATAGCTTTAATTATCTAATTTTATTTCACATACAATAAAATTTTCTAAAATTTGCAGTTCTTTAATACGGTCTATTGTAATACCTTCGAAAAATTAAATAGCCTTAATATAAGCTTCTTATTTAATTCTCATGCAAAGAGTGAATAGAATTTGGATGTATTAAAGTTCATAACAAAACAGCCTTGATTTTCAAAGCAAAACAATATCTTTATCAATAACCTTAAACTAATTTTAATCACATAATACATATTAATATTTTTTTAAATCCAAGGCTCTTTAATATTACCAGTAAATGTGTGAAAAAATTTATGAAACTTCTACTGAAAAAGCTCCTCTTCTGCTCTCCATACCTGATAATAATACTGATAATAAATAATAATAGTTATATTTTCAGTTTAAATTTGTCATTACCATCTGCTCATTATTAATATTTCTTTCTTTCCAAGCAATTTAAAAGAGTATTTATGCAACAGTTTAAAGTTTTAAATTTTCAAGAAAAAGTAAAATAGTTTGAAGTCTTAAAGTTTAATTCTTTTAATAGTTGAAAATGCTTGCTTTAGATTCCTTCAGCTTGTAATGTGTTTAGTTTAAATTTAACGTTCTTTACTTAAAATGAAAAAGAAACCCTAAGTTTTGTGGATCACAATTGAAAATTATCTTTACTAAATGGCGCTGGTATGGTGGACTCACTGTGTATAAAAAATGCATAATGCCTTGCTTTTTATTGTTACATTTCCAAAAAATTTATGCACAAATAAATCTGGTTATATCATATATTGTTTTTATTTCCTTCTATTACATTCAGACTTGTTATATTAGATTACTTACAGGGTTGGCAAAAACCCGGGTTTTTTTAAAAAACCCAAGTGGGTTGGGTTTTATCGGGTTTTTTCAATAAAACCCTGAAAAAACCCACATAAAACTGGGTTTTTTAGGAAGAAGTGTGGGTTTTTTCAAAATTAAGTGGTTTTCTCCTGTAAAGTAAGTGGGTTTTTTTAAATTTTAGTGAGTTCTTTCTATGTTAAATGTGTTCTGTCAAAATAATGTCAGTTTTTCCATAGTTAAGTAGGTTTTTTCAAAGTTTTTATACTTTGAAAAAACCCACTGACATGGTAAAAACATCCCTAATTTACTTAATCCTGGTTTGAATTTTGAAAAAAACCGATTAAAATTTAAAAAATATCCTAAACTTTGAAAAAACCCATTCAATATTGAAAGAAATCTATTCAACTTTGAAAAAACCCACTGAACTTCAAAAAAATCTTCCTTATTTTTTATTTTTATATCTAGTTTGAACTTTAAACGTCTTAAATTTTGAAAAAAACCCCATTCAATATTGAAAAAATCCACTGAATAATAAAAGAACCTATTTAACTTTAAAAAAAAAGCTCCCTGAAATTGAAAAAACACCATTTAATTTTTAAAACCTGGTTTAAATTTTGAAAAAACCCATTAAAATTGTAAAAATATCCTAAACTTTGAAAAAACACATTAAATTTTGAAAGAGCTGCCAAAATCTTGATTTTTCTTGAAAAAACCCAAAAATGGGTCCAAAATCCCTGATTACTTATAAACTAGCTTGTAGTAGGAATAGTTTTTTTTTTAAATTAAATTACACCTAAGATATTTCTAATGTTTGTTTAGTATGCACCAGGGTTGGCAAAAAACCGGGTTTTTTTAAAAAAACCAAAAAGACCGGGTTTATTTGGTTTTTTTGGTTTAAACCAGGTTTTTTTGGTTTAAACCAAGTTTTTTTAGAATTTTTTTTATCAGAATAAGTTATTTTAGCATTGATGTTTGAAATTGAGTTGTAAATGAGACATTTATTTCAGGGGTTGTTTATAATTGATAAATGATTTGTATATTTCAATTAATTAATTAAAATTAAATTAATTAGTTTTAAAAATAATTTTTGTTTCTAAAATATTCCAATTTGAATATCTAATATTATTGTAGTGAATAAAAATCAGTGTTAATTTATCTTGGATAAATGGTTGAAATAATCAAATTATTTATCTTAATTATTAATTTATGAACTTAAGAAATTTCTTTAGAAAGAGAAACTTTTATTTTTTAAATGAGAAGTAAAAGTGAAATGTAAACAACTAATGTTAATTGAAATTGGATAATTGATAAAGATAATTAATTTGATTAATTATTAAATGGTAAAATAATCAAATTAATTATATGGATTATTTATGAACTTAAGAAATTTCTTTAGAAAGAGAAAATTTAACTTTTTTAATAAATAAAAGGTGTTGGAATGTTTCTACTCTGTGCATGTTTCAACAGAACTTTCTGAAACGAACTGAAGTAGCAAGCAGCTACGTGATTGTTACGTCACTATTACGTTTATGTCAAGCTGACTATATATATCTTGTGTTTTAATAAATTTTAATGGATTTTGCTTTACCTTACTGCGTCTCTCTGCCTTATTTAATCTACCTCGGCCCTAGAGGTTATGGGCCTATATATACGTAGCCTACCCTAGAGGTTATGGGCTACACACCGGAGAGAGGTAAAGATCGTTATTGGAATTGCATGGATTAGAGATTTAATTAGACTTAAAAGATGGCAGGAACGGCTGGAATGATCTACAAGATGGAAGTTCTAAACAAGGACAACTATGAGACATGGGTCATCCAGATGAAGGCTCTGATGATTAAGAATGATACTTGGAAATACATCAAGGAAACTTGTCCTGAAGGAACTGACAAACAAGCTGAGAAGCTAGAATGGAACACTGGTGATCAGAAGGCGATGTCGGATCTAATACTGAATATTCAACCTAAGGAACTGAAACAGATCAAGAATTGTGGAACAGCTAAAGAAATCTGGGAAAAGCTATCGCAGATATTTAAGTCGACCGGTCCCGCAAGAAAAGCAACATTGTTGAAGGCACTACTACACTTAAAGATGAAAGAAAACGAGAACGACGTCAGAAATCATCTCCGGGAATTTTTCGATCTCAAAGACAAATTGGAAGATCTCAAAATACACATCGATGACGAGCTGCTTACAATCATGCTTTTATATAGCCTACCACAGAACTTCGAGAACTTCAGGGTTGCGATTGAATCACGAGACGAATTACCAAAGCCTGATGCCTTGAAGATCAAGATAATCGAAGAGTTTAATGCCAGAAAAAATGGACCGTCAAATGAAGATTCAGGTGCTTATTTCGTCAACTCCACAAAAAACAAAAAGTATAACCCTACAGGCAAATCTAGAGGATCATCTAGATGGAAGCAAGACCGGAGAAGTCCTAATCAAAGTGTTACTTGCTGGAACTGCAAAGAACCTGGACATAAGAGTAACAAGTGCCCCTATACTACGCAGAAGCAGAAGCCAAATTCTTTTCAACTGGAAAGCAACTCGATTGAAACCAACATAGAAGCGAAGGAAAGGCAGTTTATCCTGGACTCCGGATCTACAGGTCATTTTTTGAGAGACAAAGTCTTGTTCAAATCATTGAGGGAATCTCAAATGACAAACTTAAAACTAGCCGATCACAGATCTACAGAAATCAAAGGAACTGGAGACGCCAAAATCAAGACGAGGAAGAACGGTAAACTGGAAGAAATAACTATTGAAGATGCCATGCTGGTTCCAAATGTGAGAAATAACCTACTGTCTGTTGCAAAAATTTGTGACAAAGGTTGGACTGTGAAATTTAGTAAATATAACGTGACACTTAGAAACTCACAGAACGAAGTTATCTACGGAACGCGAAGTAGGAACCTGTATTATTTAGAAGATTTTGGACAGGATAGAACCGATCGGGAAAATCCGAGGGAATCTACATCCGTCGCAAGTTCTTCGCTGGATTCTAGAAGCAAAGCTGACTTCCTGAGGTTGCACTCAAGATTTGGACATGCATCCCCTGAAATTTTATCTAGAGGAGTGAAGAACGGCGCATTCAAGGACCTAAAGAAACTACCAAGTGTACCTAAGGATTTTGTATGTGAGGTATGCATCGAAGGAAAACTGTGCCGCTCATCCTTCCCGAATTCCCATGAGAGAAGTACAGAGAAATTGGAGGTAATCCACACAGACCTTTGTGGACCCATCCGGACAAAATCCAACGGAGGAGCCTCGTACTTTGTGACGTTCATCGACGAAAGTACAGATTGGACCGAGGTAAGATTTTTGAAACATAAAAGTGATACTTTTCAAGTTTTTAAAGAAGTTCAAAAACTTCTTGAGAGACAGTCTGGGAAGAGAATTAAATTTATCCAATCGGATAGAGGCACTGAGTATCTAGGAGAAAATTTCAATAATTACCTGAAGGATTTAGGAATTTCACGAAGGTTATCCGTAAAACATACCCTACAACAAAACGGTAGGGCAGAAAGGAAAAACCGAACTCTTCTAGACATTGCTAGATGCATGTTAATTGAATCTGGACTACCCGTAAGATTTTGGGCCGAAGCCATAGCAACGGCTAACCATGTAAAGAACAGAACCCCTTCAAAATCGCTAGGAGGAAAAACCCCATACTTACTTTGGTTTGGACGTGAACCTAATGTAGGGTATTTTAAAACTTTTGGATGTGACGCTTACGTGTGGAATAACTTCAAACCTAGGAAAAAGTTTGACCCTAGAGGTTTAAAAGGAATCTTTGTAGGATACCATGATGAATCAAAAGCGTTTAGAATATTTTTGGAGGATAAAAATACTGTGGAAGTTACCCGAAGTGTAAAGTTTATCGAAAAGAAAATCACCGTAGAAAAGCAGGAGTACCCAGAACTTGACCCCTATTGTGATGATACTTTGAAACGCGACGCAATCACTCAAACTTTTATCATCCCCTTTCCTGATAATGAAAAAATCGCGTCTAATGATGCATCAAGTGAATCCGAGGCCGATGTATCTGATGAACCTGGTGAACCAAAAAGAGCACCAGGTCGTCCTAAACTTGTTAAGACTGGTAAGAGGGGCAGACCCAAAAAGGTATACAAAACTGTACCAAAAGGGCAAAGTAACTCTAATGACGTTGTTGACAAATCTCTTGAATATAACTCTAATAATATGTATAGTGTTGATACTTGTGAATCTGATTCAAATTTTGATGTATTTGAATGTATGCTCGGAAATGACTCAATATCACTGGAGCAAGCCCTTCAATCAAAAGATTCATCTCTTTGGATTAAGGCTATAGCTTCGGAATGTAGAAGCGTAATCAAAAACGATACTTTTGACATTATGGATGCTCCAGAGGATGTTGAATCACTTTCTAATATTGTTGGAAGTAGATTTATTTTAAGGAATAAGAATGACTCGAGTGGTAACGAAATCAAAAAGGCTAGATTAATAGCTCAGGGATTCAGTCAAACTCCTAATGTTAATTATTTTCAAAATCAAACTTACTCTCCTGTATCCAGATTAAGTTCTATACGTTTATTAACTGCTTTAGCATCTAAACTTAAACTCAAAATTCATCAGTTTGACGTTACGACGGCTTATTTGAATGGTATTTTAGAAGAAAAGGTACTGATGAGGCTACCAAAACATTTTGATTTGGGTTTAGAGTACTTGATTGAAAATGAACCCGATCAGATGTTGTGTGATAAGCTAAGCTAATTTTAGATAGTATAGTAAAAGGTAAAAAAGTTTGTTTACTAAAAAAATCTTTGTATGGACTGAAACAAAGCGGGAGATGCTGGTACGTTAAATTAAAACAATTATTGTTGGACTTTGGATTTGAAAATACTTGTACTGATCCTTGTATCTTTTTTCTGAAACAGGATAATCTAATGTCTGTCTTGTCTATTTATGTGGATGATCTATTACTCATTAGTGAAGACTCTGAACTGGTTAGTAAACTTTTGGAGCATCTTTCAACTTCTTTAGAGGTGAAGTACTCTGGTGAAGCAAACTTCTGTTTGGGTATAGAATTTCAGAATGATAATAATGGTCTAATAACCTTGTCCCAACAAAAGTACATTAAGGAGTTGCTGGAAGGGTTTAACATGACCGATTGCAATACAGTGAAAACTCCGATGGAAGTAAAATTAAATCTTGTAAAAGCTGAAAGCCTTGACGAATCTTTTCCTTATAAGGAATTAATTGGAAGTCTTAACTATCTTTCTGTATGTACCAGACCTGATATTTCCTTTTGCGTTAGTAAGCTCAGTCAATTTTTGACGTGTTATGATAAAACCCATTGGACTGCCGCAAAAAGGGTTTTAAGATATCTTAAGGAAACAATTAATTTTAAATTAGTTTACAGGTGTGATGAATCAAACACTGTTGGATTCACAGATTCAGATTGGGGGAATAGTACCACTGATAGGAGATCGTATTCAGGTTATATCTTTAAAATTTGTAACGGAGCAATTTCCTGGGAATCTAAAAAGCAGAGGACTGTAGCTTTAAGCAGCACAGAAGCTGAATATATGAGTTTATCTCATGGTATTAAGGAAGCTTTATATCTGCAAAAGCTAGTGAGGGAATTAGAACTGAACGAGTTAGCAAAAATTAAAATTTTTGTTGATAATAACGGTGCAATTAAATTGGCCGAAAGTAATCTCCATCACAGTAGAACTAAACACATAGACATTCAACATCATTTTATTAAAGATGTACTAAATGATAATGAATTTTTGAAATTGGAAAAAATTTCAACTCTTGAAATGTGTGCTGATATTTTTACGAAACCTCTTCCTACAACAAAACACTTTAAATGTATGGAAATGATCAATTTGGAAGAATTTTCTTGAATGGTGTTATCTTTGTATTTATGTACTAATATTTATTTTTCCCCAGAGGTCTTTTGTTGAGGGGGAGTGTTGGAATGTTTCTACTCTGTGCATGTTTCAACAGAACTTTCTGAAACGAACTGAAGTAGCAAGCAGCTACGTGATTGTTACGTCACTATTACGTTTATGTCAAGCTGACTATATATATCTTGTGTTTTAATAAATTTTAATGGATTTTGCTTTACCTTACTGCGTCTCTCTGCCTTATTTAATCTACCTCGGCCCTAGAAAAGGGAAATGTAAGCAACTAATGTTAATTGAAATTGGATAAATGATTGAGATAATTAATCCGATTAAGGAAATTAACGGTTTTTTTAATTTAGTAAAAAAACCCAACTGGTTTTTATCTGTTTATAAACAAAGCAACTGTTTTTTAGTTTTTATCATTAAAGAAATCAACGGTTTTTATTAATTTACTAAAAAAACCAACTGGTTTTTATGACTGACAAATAAGACAAATTGGTTTTATTAATTAATTAAAATCCAAGCCATATTTTATCAGTGAAAAACAGATAACTTTTGTGTATGTTTAGTTACTCTTTGAAATAATGCTTCATTTTAAAGGAAATTAATAAATGAACTATCTCTTGCAAAATATAATAAGTTTAACTTAAGCATTTAAGGTTAAGTTTAGAGAGAATTCAATAATTAAAACCATTAAATTAAAAGATTTCTTATTTTTAATCACCTTAAAATGTCAATTTTTTTATAAATCTGACCTTTTAATTTTGTGCAAAAGATTATACTTAATAACACTTTCTTTAAAAAATCCTGAAAATATTTTATAATTTCTAAAAAAACCAAAAAAACCAAGTGGTTTTTTTGGTAAAAAAACCATGGTAAAAAAACCATGGTTTAAACCAATGGTTTAAACCAAATGGTTTAACCCGGCCAACCCTGGTATGCACTACAAATATAAAATATACTTTACTACATAGTTTTATTATATTTTTAATATTGGACTTGCTGAGAATGGAATTCAATTGATTTTACGATATTACTGAAAAACCCATAATTCAAGTCCTATTACACCCATTTAACCACAGTCAATGTGAAGAAGGAATTTAGGATTGATACAACTAAAACACAAATTCGTATAGTACAAGAAAAACTTAATGGGCAATTCCAGTATTTTTATTATCATTTTTTATTCGAGAGAGGTACTCAAGAGAGGAATTTTTTTTCAATTACGATGATTATTTATTTTAATTTCAAAGTTTTATTTTAAAAAAGGGCTCGCGAAAGCGTCAAATGTCAAAATGTGACGTCATTTAATCTTAAACATTGATTTTAAACAATGGTTCGATTGTTTAAACAATTCGGACCGATTGTTGGTTCCCATTTTAAAGGAAGGCCAAAACAGATCTGACGTCATTCACTAAACAAAGGCAAAGGGATTGTCGATTTTTTAAATTTTAAAATATGGGAATTAACTAAATTTTTTTGAAACTTTTATCGTCGATTTTTGAATTAAGATCTATTTCTTTTACAGGAAAAATTCATTCTAAAAGTACCAAGAGGCAATCAGAGTTGTATAACTCCCAAAAAATTAAAAGTTACACAGTTTATATATATTAAAAATATATTATTAGTTAGGAAATAATGTTAGGACCAGTGGTCACTGACCTATTCCTTTTCAACCTTTATACAATTGTTAATACTCTTCTATAATTATACTCTGAACTATATCAACCTAAAAACGATTCTTCAGTAATGAAATTATCCCTCCTTCAACCCCCCACGCTTTACACTCAAAGCTGACATGTTCAACCATAGCAATGATGGATGCTCAACTGATACTACAAGTGATTCTCTCCATTTAAACAGATAAAATCACCCTCCCCGTCTCGTGCACCCCATAAACGAGAGAGAGAGAGCAGTGCGTGCTTTCGGGAGGAACGAGAGCAGCACTCGATGGGGGTCGAAGCTTCCGGTTCGAAAAAGTCCCGCAGTTCCATCCCGGAGACGAGGCAGGGTTATCGGAAGCCAACGGAGATCGCCAAATGCTTGATAATCCATGTCCATCATGTCTATGTTTGGAGTTCTTAAATAGCATCCGCGTTGTTCTATATAAATTTATTATTTAATTAGTTAATTTAAACCTTGTTTAGAAATTATGGATATCTTAACTATTCTGGTAGTTTTGGAGACTGAAAAAGAAAGGGAAAGAAGGGAACAAGAGAAAAAAGGTGTAAAAAATAGAAAAAAAACGAAGATTCTGAAAGACAAAACAATTCTTTTAGAAAATTTATAATTTTATTTTTCTTCTCTTTACCCTTTATCTTCCTTTTTTCCATCTTGGTCCCTTTTTTTACTCCAAGGAAGTTGTTCAATCTATATCGTTCATTAACGGCCGTATTCTGTGCTTTCTGACCATCAGCGGTTAAACAGTAATCGAAGAAAGGATTCCACCAATTAGAGTCGGCGATTTCTTCTTTGATTTGTGGTTAACCGATGACCAAGTAACAGGGAAGACAGCCATAAGTTTCTGTTCTTATCAAAAATGAGTTATTCAGGACCAAAATCTTTCAATATCT
The DNA here is from genome assembly GCA_024610705.1 of Tetragnatha versicolor. Lineage (NCBI taxonomy): Eukaryota > Metazoa > Arthropoda > Arachnida > Araneae > Tetragnathidae > Tetragnatha > Tetragnatha versicolor. Next base: position 61,293,310 of record JANDEH010000005.1, read on the forward strand.
GTGGGAGGACATCCAAACCCTCCTGCCATCGTCTAAAAAATTTCGCTCTTAAAGGCATAAGGATCATAGGTTCATTAACATTGTCTCTGTTTATACTGAGTGTAAGCTCCAGCTCTCCAGCGTCGCCTCCGGCCATGGACTAGTTTCGTTCTTGTTAGGACTCATCAGCACGGCATAGGAAGGCAACGAAAGAGAGTGGAGGGAGAGCTTTTAATCCAGCCAACTATAACGGAAAAGGTGGTGACCATTGATTAGTCCTCCACTATTTGCCAGAATGAGCTGCGCATTCCCTGGAACATATTTAATTCCCGAAAGGCAAGGTATGATAAGGAAGTATTTCATCACAACCTCTGGTTAGAGGAGAAAAAGTGTAAACTCCAACTCTCAAGCGTCGTTACTTTTGGTCACAACTTTTCTGTTATAGTCGGCTAGCGCTAGACTAAAAGCTCTCCCTCCGCTCTCTGGTGTTGCCTTATGCCGTGCTGATGAGTCCTAACAAGGACAAAACCGGTCTATGGCTGGAGGCGACGCTTGAGAGTTGGAGTTAACCCTTATTCTCCTCTAACCAGAGGTAGTTGTGAAATACTCCGTTCTCTTTGTACTGTCTATCAAACATGGGGGGTGCCAAAATTTAGTTAGAGATTGGAAGAGATTTAGTTAGAAAAAAGTTAGTTTTGTCTATTTTCTTCCAAAGAGTAGAAGTGATTCTCAAAACGTTCCCTCCCCTTAGAGCTTGTCCCTGTCTCTAACAGAGACATAAAACTTTTCTCTCAGCTCTGCAAACTTTCCAAAGAAAAAAACTCATTTATGAATGAATCTGCACAACCAGCGAGCTAAACCCGCCATCCTGGTCCCCCGCCAAAATCACTTAAGAGAGTGTCTTGATGGCTTCATTATGCTGATGGGGCGGCACGCGAGGTCAGGACGTCCTCACACACCATTAAATAATTGACATCTGCATTTGCATGACGACGCCACTCGTTCTGGAGGATCCTTCTTCTTCGAGACATCCCCCCTCGAAAAGGAAGAGGAGAGAGTGATCGGTCGGGGGTTTATGTAAAAGGGGTGCTTAACTTTATATGCAGGGTGCTTCTTTTTTGTGTGATGTTCTTTTCGATGGATTTTTAACCTTTTAAGTTCTGATGATCCGTATGTTTTGGGGGAATGCAGTGTTCTCTTTTTATGGGCTGGGTTCAGTAAAAATTGATGAGTTTTCTATGCGGTGTGTGCTACTAAGTGTGGCAACTGTATCACGACTCTTCGGCTTTCCCGCATGCTCATCATTTTTTTTATTAAACTATATCTTTCATGGCGCAGTATGATCTGTCTCGATTCTTGCATCATAAAGCATGACTAAACCAAGCCAAACTGTACCATGACTCCAACTTAATCTAATATTAAAAGTTTTAAAAGTAAAATGGTATAAACTATTTTTACTATGTTGGTATTTATCCAAAAATTTAAAAAAACTAATTATTTGAAAATAAAAGGGTATGAAAAATATGTATTCTAACAAATTTGCGAATTCCCAGTTTCATGGAATTGTACTTTATACAGTTGCAACTTTTTTACTGATCTTCATTTATTTATGTTTTGTTTAAGTGCAGTCTTGGTTGGCTCAGTATGATATTTAATATGATCATATTCTTGAGCAATAAATCATTAAATTACGAAACAATAAACCTTCAATGATATGGACCCTTTTGCAGATAGGATTCACTAGAGGTTCTGTTTTGGACTTATCATTAACCTATAAATCCCCTCATACTTCCAAAAATCCACTCATTCATTCTCCAAAACCACACAAATGCTTAGGTCCGCGCTACGTGTCTTATAGACGGTACTGCAATTAATCAAAGAGGTGGGAAAGCATGGAGTTCAGCCTGAGACTCCTCCTATCTTGACAGGAATCTTCATTTCTTTCAAGATATAGGGGACTAGGCTCTCTCCATGCTTTTTCATGGAGATTGATTGCAGTAGCGTCTATAAGACGAGTAGTGTGACGCGGACCTTACACAAACGAAAAACACTCTTACAAAATCACACACCACGGAAATCATCACCCGACACCAGCCACCCACAAAAACCATTAACAACTCAAAAAGAAAGCGCTTATCTCCCTTTCAACTCCCCCTCTTTTTTTACAAGGGAATCTCCCCAACAGAAGGGGACCACAGAAGAAAACCCACCCCCGCCATATAATCGCCGCATGAAAAATTACTCCCGAATCGTGTGTTCCCTTTCAAAGGCATCAAAAGAGCCTTTGATGAGTTCACGGGTATCTGTTCTCTGTTCTGGACCACAGATGGAGGTTTCGGGCTGTCCAAGATAAGTTGCCGAATAGCACTGAAGAAAGCTCTCTCTCTATGTGATTGAATGGTAGTTGAGGGAGCCACTGTTATTGATATCGATTGGATATGTTCTGATTTCGATGGCGATGAATCTGCTTTTGATTTTGTAAAGTTTTGAAACGACCTTGTATCACTTTATTAAAGGGAAAAGGGATGTATATAGAGGAAAGAGGTATGTAAAATTTTAAAAAAGATGAGTTTTTGTAGGGAATGAATAGGTTATATTTTAACTTGCATTTTAGTTAAGACCCAAGTATCATTATCAACAGAGGTATATCAGTGTCATTAAGAACTTTGATCGCAAAAGATACCCACAAAATATTTTTAGATCCATTTAACTCTATACACACTATTTTGTTTCCTACTTCTTCCTTTAATCCATTAAAATAAAATATAAATAGCTTTATAACATAAACTTTAGGGGTAACAATTTTAAGTATTTATTCATATGAAGTTGATAAAACGTTTGGTTTATCTCTTATGTCAAGATGTATTTGAAGTTCCTGTATGAAAAATTTCACTGAAAATATATCTAAAGTTTATTTTGGTTTACTATGAGATATCCATGCTAAGTTTTTAATTTTCGTATGAACTATTTTTATTCAATTTGAATAAATTTTAAATTGTGTAGTGTAATTTGAAAAACGAACTACTGACAAATTATGGCAGAAATCCCGAACTACTAAGAAAATTGATTTTATAATAAATTTACAAGAATCTTTGGCTAAATTAGCTATTCAATGATTCCTTATTGGTTTTACAATTAGAGAAATCTTTCAAAATGATTGAAAACTCCCTTCGCCATTAGTATATTCTGATAATGTCAAACAATTGAATTTCACTTAATTTAAAAGTGATTCATCTTCATAATAGATGATTTTCACACAAATAAGAAATTTATGTAATTCATTGGCAAGTTTGTTAAGACGTAAGGTTTTTTTGTTAGGCTTACATTTGCTTTGAAAATTTGTAGAAACTTACACCCACTTCTATCATTAATAAAATTTTCAGTATTTACAATTACTTCCAGGATACATAGCAAACCTTTATTTCACTGTTTACTTGTACCTATTTGGTCCTTACCCACTCAAATACAGAGGAAATTGTTGTTATTTACACTGTAACACTGATCATAAAGTAAATAGTCGTAACATCTCAATTAGACTCCATCAGATAACGCAGCGAAAACTATCACCAAAGCGTTCCCCAAAATCATCATTTCAATTCAAAAGCATCATTTAATGCGGAACAAGCCCCACAACACCCTCGTCATTGTGTCGGACAAAAATGGCATTCGAACCACTATTTGCATAATGAAAACTTTAATACCCCTCCCCCCTCACACACACTATCACCCCTCAGGATCTCTTTTTGGCAGATAAAACCGCCACAATGGACTCCCCCTTTCCGAAACCCATACAGGAAACCTCCACCGTCAAAACCGAAACCAGAAAACCCCCAAAATTAGCCGCCCCCTCCCCCCAAAACAATTAAGCCCCGAAATCGCACGCAATATGCTCGTATTGATTGTCTATCGGTTCCTCCAGCGGAAGTGACGTATTGTTGTGTGCCACTTCCGGCGTGCCGCCGCGGCAATTAATATCCCGATCGAGTACAATGGCACGGGGGAGGTCCCCCCCCCTCGTGAGCAGTAATGGATATACCACTTTGTTGGCAGCTCAAAAGGATAGGAGCTATTAGAGAGATGCTTTTCGCTTTATTATTACTGTAAATGCATAGATACACCTTTTAAGGCGGCGTTAAAGAAAGCTGTAGTTTTTGTGGCTTCATTGTAAAGTGCTCTTTTATTAAAGGGGTGAAAGCGTGTGCTTTACCTGAAAGGTGAGTATCAATCACCGTGGAGATTCCTTCTTTTTTATTGGCAGGGAGATAGCTACTCAAAAGGAGTGTGATTGATACGGATTGGGAGTTTTTTTATGGAACTTTTCATCATCAGAAAAGGGGTGTTGGGAAGTTTGTTAGGACAGCCTCGGGTGTGATGAGGTAAATCACCCCTCTCTCTTTTTCGAACAGGCTAATTTTTTAACCTTTGAAAACCTCTTTTGCTGTGAGAGTTCTGAGAAGACGCTTTATCGAGATTTTTCCAAGGTAGAATAAGCTCAATTCTCCTTTTTTTTACTAAAAGCTTTGACGTGACTGATAGCCTTTTAGACGCTTGAGTTATTTGAAAAGATTCGTAAAAGGAGAAAAATCAGTACTTACACAATGAGATAAGTTTTGTATTTTGTAGTTTTAGTATCCTGTTTTTAACAATGTCATGAATTGATTAAATTTATTTTGATTATAATAAATAAAGGTGAACTGATGTAATGAACACTAACATGTCGATTATTAAACTTTAAAAGGAAGTGGTTTTTCTTGTACCTTAATGCCCCTTTATCAGCATGATTTTGTGATCAAACTCCAACAATTTGATTACTTAGCAGTTGAGGCGCTTACTGCAAAAATGAGCTAACTTCACGTGGATATATTGAAATTAGCTCGTTGTTCCTACAAGTGTCTCATAGTTGGTGAATGAGTTAGTTTCAGTTTACTTTAAGTATGAAAACAAGATTCACAGAGAAAAATCCTAACAGAGGGTCCAAAACGATATATTCAAAAGTTGGATGGTTATGAGGGCGCCACGATGAACTAAATGATTGACAGAGAGATCAAACCTGTGATTGGCTGTCACTCAATCTTATTTTTTCGAAGGAGAAGGAAAAAGTTTTTCTCAACCAATCAGGCTTTTCCCTCCCACCTCTCGTGACGTTGATGCGATCGCAACGCCAAAATAGCCCCACAACCCTTCAACTTTTCGATTTCCATTAGCGCCTATGGCGACGGACTCTCTGTTCTAGTACTCTGTGACGAGATTATACGTATGTGCGTAATTCGCGATTTAAGTGGAAGAGATCTTCTATCTAAAAAGGCAGATATACTGTGAAGGTCTGACCAGACCTGCAAGTAGTTGACTCAAAAGTTTCTTCTTTCTTAATGAAGGAAATTATTAGGAGATGTATTTATTTTGCCGTTTTAATTTTCTGATTCCTCTTTAATATAATGGAAGAAAAAGTTATCTTAGTAAGCTGATACATTATCTTTTCATTATTTTTTATCAATTTATTTTATTACTAGCTGATATGCCCGGCCTTGCACGGGTTAAGAGTATAAATTTATTATTTGAAGCGTTTGCTATCAAACCAGCTCATTCCATATTTTTCTGAAATCCACTTTTTTGCATATTTTGAAAGTTTAGAGGGTCCTTCATAACCTGGCGAAGGGATATAGCTCAAATCCAGCTCATTCCAACCGAAAATTAGATTAAAGGGTGAAAACTGTGATCTCAACTGTAAAATTTCAGATCATTTGAAAAAGTTAAGTGAATGTCATTTATTTAAAACTCGTAAAGACACAAATATTAACTGGTAAACTGGAAAAAAAACCAATTTCACACAGCTTAATGGAACAAAAAACTGAAAAAAGCATGAAAAATCGTGTTTTTGCATCAAAATCAGCTTATGCTCATTCCAACCTAATTAATGTAATTACGCCCAAGGTAATGCAACTGGAATGAAAATGAAAAACTAATCAAATTCTAAGTGGTTATACCTACAATTAAAAATTTAAAAAGCAAATTTAGCTTCAGAACTGTGGACGTGGGAAGTTTTTTGACTATCCTGTAAAATTTCAAAAAATGGAATAAGCTGGTTTTGATAGCAAACGCCTCATTTTTAAGTTTTCCCAAATACATTTCTAATTTTGTATAATCAGCATTTACCAATCATCCCGGTATCCTAGGAGTCTTTTTCATGTTCCGGTGTTCCCGGTAACTTTTCCTATCCCGGTGTTTCTATTAATTTTTCTTATCCCGGTGTTCCCAGGTTGATTAAAATTTCTTCAGTTCTCAAGCAATATAATTTTTGAATGATTTCGACATTAACATGGAAAAATTATTCAAACAATTATTTAAAATTGCTAAGATCCCTTAATTAATATCTTCAGGAATTAACGTTTTCAGTGAAATTATTCAATAATTAAAGCTCATTCCATTTTGCAATTTAAGAAAAAAATCAATATTTTCTAGTTGAAGGGGAGTTTTAGTTTTTTGTTTGTTAACCAACTTTCTTAAAAGCTAAAATATTATCACCTTTTGATTTTACATCCTCGTTTCCATGGAGACTATTTTAACAACAATGGTATTCCATAAAGCTTTTAAAATATAAAAATTAGATAAACTCTCAAATTAAAATATGTTAAACTATACTTAAAACTTTTAAATTTCACTGAAATAGATTTATAAATTATTAATATAATTTTTAAATAGACTTGTACCTAGTGTTTCTATTAAAAACTTGTTGTTAAGCATTAAGTTTTCTTTGAAACAATGGAGTAAGCAGATCTCTTCTTGTGGAGAAATAAAGCTATTTCAGCAAAATGACCATAAAAAGGGTCGAAAGAGGGTCAAGGGGTCATTAAAAGTTTTCGAAACATAGCCTATGTTTTTTTCTGAGTTTTTTTACGTAGGTTTACCAAGTTTGGTGCAGATCGGAAGTAAACTGTGGATTTGTATAAAAGACAAACATACATACATACATACCCATATACCCACACTTGATTTTATTATATTAGATTCATGTTATGTTTATGACATGCCATGTTTATGTATGCCTGGTAAATAATTGTAAAATGTATTAGTTTCTTACATGCTCATTTAAAAACGTATTGTAATGTTTATTTAACCAATATACTCAATTTTTTTATTTTGATTAGTGATTTAAAGCTTCTTTTCTTAATCTTGTTTGCTTGCCTCTCATTAATAATAAGTACTTGACTGTTTGATTGAAAATATTCATTTAAAAAAATGATTACTTTTCATTTTTAAATCCATATTACAAGCAACCCAGTTTTACAGATCTTAATTCCGAAACAACTGACAGTACTTAAGCAAATAACATACACCAGAATAAATACAAGCACATTTTTAAAAACGGAAAAAAATTATCAAATAGCATCCAGACAGAACCCAAAATCAAGAACAAACCACAAACATTCAAACCACAATTAAACCCACACCACCATCCCCATTCATCCCGACACAAAACGCACACCTCTACATACCTCGTAGCAAAAACCATTATCACTTCTATCCAGCAGCACCACAGCCTTAATTAAATCTGGAACTATTAAAACATCTAAAAAAACTCAGCTTTATCTGTGTCGTATGTGTCACGCTTTCTCTCTCCCTTTTTCTCGCATCTCATCCATCACTCTCTCTATCAGATCAGGGATTCCTGGGGGGTTGTCGGGCGGGGGTTTAGTGCCCTTTTGGGGACGTTTAGCAGGGTATTTTGCTGCTGCGGCGGCTAATACGGGAGTTAAGACGTGAAAATTGAAATTGATTTGGCGTTGATCCCGGGAAGTGACAGTGTGGATGGGATTTGATTTGAGGAGATATTTTTTCTCGAGATAGATGCTCTATCTGCAACAAGGAGCTCCCTAAATACTACTTATGTTTATCCCTATAAAAATGTGTTAATCCAATATAAATGTATGTAATAAGGAACTGATACTGATTGAAGAAAATAGAACAATAAGATCTCCTCTATCATTAAAATGTTTCTGGTTACAGGGGTTTGTTAAAACGAGATGACTGATTTAAGTGACCGTTTTATTACTAACAATAGGTCAATTATTGGAGAAAATAATTTTTGAAACGAATCGGTTGATTGCTATATTTTGAGTGATAAAATGTTAGTTAAATCAACCTACTGTAAGGTAGGTGAAAAAAAATACACATTTTAGAATTTTTTTATCATTAAAAAACTGCTGAAAATCAACCTTAAACAAAATTATTATCAGTAAAATGTTAAATCAAATGTGTGTTTTTGGTATTTAAAAGTGTTGTGAGCCAGGTTTAAAAAAAAGAATCTTAAACACACTGCACCAGCTATACTTGTGCATTTTACAACTTTTACAACAATAATAACTGATTGGTCTAACTGCCCCCACCACTGTTTTGTATCTATTAACAGAAAATAAATAAGAAAAATGACATAATTTCGATTTAACCATATTTTCTGAATTAAAACCTAACTTGAAAGACTAGCGAATGAATTTTTTTATTAAATTAATGATTAGAAGCTATTGTTACCTCTTTCTTTTTCACATTCACCAATCCCCCATTCAGAGCAAACATCAAAGATTGGTTTCCATTTTGTCATCTTCATCCAAGGCATGGTTACTTCTTGTCAAAGTTACGAAAATTTCACTAAATTTAATTGAGCTGTGCTGTGTGGGATAGTTAGTTTTGCAAGATAATTTCTTGTCTCACAGCACTTATACCAAATACTCTTTGATATTTCTTTATTTTCCTTAACAGTTTAACACGATCTATAACTTTAAAAAGAAAAATCTCCCCCAAAAAAACCTCAACCAGCTACTACCTCTCTCCCTGTGACATTGCTTTCTCTACCACACTCCCCGTCTCGGCAGTGAAGCCAACTCTCCCGGCAACCCTCCCCAGCAAGGAAATTGTTATTCCTGCAGCGACAGCGGCTGACACAAACTAGCCACGGGGGGATGATCCCCGGGTCAGCGGAGACCGACATCAGACGCCCTTAATAATGTCGTCACTGCGCTTGATCCTGACCCCTGACCCCCGTGACTAAGCGACTTCCCTCCCCCACCCTGCAGAGCGGTAGGGAGGAGAGAACCCCCGGATAAACGAGGGATGAATGCCAGGGATGATTAAGTGATACTTTATACGCTCGTGACTGTTAGGGTCATGTCATACGTGGCGTTCTTAAGACGTGACATCGATCCATCACCATTAAAAAACGATTAAGATAGTACCAGGAGGAGGGGCGATCGGAGTGGACTCGAGGGGGCGATATAGTAGATAACTCCTGATGATAAAAGATGACACCTGTTTTCCTCCGCTGCAGGAATAATCTACTACATCGTCCCTCGAGTCCCCTCCTCTCCTCCCCTTATCGCTCCTCCCTTTGACAGTTTGAGTTATTGGAGCGACTGCTATAAGAAGTCCGATGTGGCGCGGCCCTTAGAAGGTGTTACGGGTTTGTTGTGAATGCTAATGCCCAGTTTGCCTATTGTTGTGAGGGGCAGATTACAAGGGGGAGGAGGGGTATTGAGAGTTTGATGCTGTTTTAAATATTAGCCGGTGTTGTGTGTGAGTTAGCTGGATGTTGATTGAATAATAAGAGAATGCTAGGTTGAGTTTTTGGGTATAATTCATTCATGGATTACTTTTATGTGTAATTAATAAAGTTATTAGAATACAACATTTGTGTGGATATACTGATTTAACCTTCCAGTGGGCGCTCGTATGTGGGAGATACTTAGGTTGGATTTGATCATCTAGTGGTTCAAATATTTTTAAATGAAACCTACTCATTTTAACCATAAACAGATCACAGCTGTTTCAAAACTTGTTATGGTTGAAAATATACATTTCCGATCGTGTATATAGAAAATACAAGCGTCCTTTTCTGCCTCTATAGAAAGCGTTCTAATACTGGAAGGATAGGTTGTAATACTTGTGTTAAGTACCGGACATAAATATTTATGTTTATAAAAACTTAATTTTATAATTTTTCCTTTTATATAAAGGATCAAGAGGCGTGAATGGAATTATTCTTAAGTTTTCCTTCCCATACAAATAATTACTCTAGTCAAACTCCTATTCAAAATTTTAAAAAGTAACGCCTACTTCGAAAATGTATAAATTAATTTAATTGAATAAAAATTCCGTTCAACTTCAAATTAACACTTTAATTTTAAAGGATTTAATTAAATTATCAGTTTTATATGAAACTTCATTAGGGATTCCTTTTATGATAAAAGTTTAAATAATTGTTTCTCAATTTTTCATGTATTTTTTATATCAAAAACTTATACACGTTTATATGAACAAAGATATAAACTAAGATTAAAATTCAAAATTCAAAACCTGGATTTTTAAACTTTTAATGGTCAACCCGACTGAGGACTTCTTCAGGGATCACCCCCAGCCGAGTTGACCGGGGCCTTTTCTGTAGCAGTAGAACCGAAGTTCAAAAACTGCCGTGACCCGAAGACCCCAAAAAAACGAAACAACATTAAAAAGGACTAGAAACGATTAGACCACCACAAAAAACAGTCAACTCACCAAAGAACAAACAGTAATATCTGCAATTGACTGTTTTTTGTGGTGGTCTAATCATTTCTAGTCCTTTTTAATGTTGTTTCGTTTCTTGGGGTCTTCGGGTCACGGCAGTTTTTGAACTTCGGTTCTACTGCTACAGAAAAGGCCCCGGTCAATTCGGCGGCTGGAGGTGACCCCCTGAAGAAGTCCTCAGTCGGGTTGACCATTAAAAGTTTAAAAATACAGGTTTTGAATTTTGAATTTTAATCTTAGTTTATATCTTTGTACTTTTCTCTCTTGTTTGGAAGTTGCTGCATTGCGCACATCCTGCTCGGGGATATTTATCTCATATTTACTTTTCATTTCGACTTTTGGGTAATTTGTTTAACATTAATGAAATTAGTGATTTATATGAACAAAAAAATTTTTGCTGAGCAGCTAGTATATTATCTAGTTAAAATTCACTTAAAACCTAAATCTAAATCTTAAAAAGTTATGCGTGTGTTTAAGTTTTTTTTATAATTTAATCTTAATATTAACTTCATCTTAATACATAAGTTTGCCTTAACTTTTTCTTGTGTTTTCAAAACGTTACAATTACAATGAATTTCGTATTCCCTTATATGCGTTTTTTATCTAAAATAATTTTCTTAGGTTTTTGTGTTACTTATAAATATAACACGCAGGTTTAAACGATTTAAATGTTGTAAATGTTTCTCCAATATCACTATAATATTAAAAAAAGTTAACCGTGAACTTTCGAATGCGTATTTTTTAAATATGTTCTATAATTTATGTTTTTAAACTTTCCTATATTTTAATATAAAAAATGACACCATAGTTTACGGTGGTGAAAACAAACCAATATTAGATTTTGAAGGGAACTTGAAAGGTATTTAGTTTTTTTTAAATGTTTATCCATATTTTTTTAAGTTACACAGGATAATATAGTTAAATAATAATTTTAATTTTAAATAATTTATTTAAACAAATGTTATATAAATCCACTATACCAAGCCTTGTATTAAAAAGTGTATAAAGGATTCAAATATGTCTAAAAACAACAGGATGCTTAAATAACCCCTAAAACCAGCATAAATAGGAACGACGATGAATCCCGAAATGTTGACTGGCATTCTATTGACAAAAGAGATCCCTCTATGATCCATATAGGGATGGATAATTACACGATGACCCTTCAGCACCAGGTGACCGCGTTGAAAGTTCTCAGCAGGAGGCAAATCATCGTTACACCCATGCCCGTCATGTAACACTGTGATTAGGGGGGATCGCTTATTCAAACCAGCTGCACGCACGACTGCTTTGAACGAAGCTTTGACATAATAGAGAGTGAAAACGCCCCCGACCAAATGGGCAATCTGCTATGGCTAATTAGGATTGGCCGAATGGGAGGTTTTCCGTAAATTGAATAATATGTTTTTTTCTATCACTCGACTGATTTTTATAAGCATTGTAAAAGTCAATATTTTGGCTTGATTCAGGTCCCACAGTTTTGTAGCTCTAATTTAACGAAACTCTTAGGTTAGGTCCAATATTAGATCCTTCTTTATTTATGAAAAGTATATTAAGACAATATTTAAGTGTAATTTTTCAGTTATTTTTATGGTTCCTTTAAAATAGGAATTAGGTTAAATGATTAATTCCATAAGATAGTTTGGTACTTTTATGTTAGGCGGGCATAAATTTTGTACATAAAATTCACTGGAAATATTTAATAAATTTCTCTTAAAAGTGTAAAATTAATTAACCAGCAGCAATGTTAGGTGAAATGTTTAGATATTTTTCTTATTGAACTTTTTGGTGTATTCTTCCGCTTTATCAGAAGTCTTTGAACTTCCATCCTGATAATGGAATGAAGCTATTCAAAATTTTATGTTTCAAAAATTTTTTTATTCACCAGGGCACATTAATAAAAATGTATTAGGTTCTTAATTAACGTTATGAGCGAAACAAACATTGTGTGTTTGTTATAATTTATGTACATTGTCTCTTTTATAAATTAAGAAATATCGTCAAGAGCATGAATTGTCATGAAAACAGCTATTCTTAACGCATATTTTGGTGAGTTACTAAAAAAATGTTTCCTGTGGAGTGAAAACCTAAAATGAATTAAGTTTTGTGTTGGTCATAGTTGAGGTAGGATTATTTTGAATCAAGGAAACAGTTTTGTGAAATTCAAGGGTATCCTTTTGTTTGTGGTCACATTAGAGTTCATCTAAGAAATTTTAGTATAATCATGGAAAGTACTAAAATATTGCCTCTTCGAAGGAGGAACAAAGGTAATTGAGAAAATTTTACTATACGAGAGCTTGACGTCAAAATTTGCAGATTGGTCTTTGAGTCAAAAGAGTTGAGTGAAGATTATCACCTTGGAGACTTAAGAAACCAATCTAAATATCTCTATCCCTCGTTATCTTGAAATTTGATACTTAAAAACCTTTAATTTCGGAAAAATATAACCCCCTTGAAATAAAGTAATAAGTAATTTTATATTTGTTCATGAAAGGAGAATTTCACCATTTATTGCTGGTTAAGCGGACAATAAGTGTAATTTCACAACTCTCAAACTTCACCTCCAACCGTGGACCGGTTTCGTCCTTGTTAGGACTCATCAGCACGGTATAGGAAGGTAACGCAAGAGAGCGGAGGGCAAGTACTATACCGTGCTGATGAGTCCTAACAAGCACGAAACCGGTCCACGGTTGGAGGTGACGTTTGAGAGTTGTGAGATTACATTTATATTTGTTGTCTGGAAAACTTGATGCCTCCAATTTATTTTCGTGTTCCTTTGGTTTTGAGATTGTGAGATTAAACTGTATAAAACTCTAGCAAAAGACGCAACAGCAGCTTTTAAGGCGACTGCCTTAGCTTTTAGGTCAATGCACAGGTATTTATCTAAGGAACATGTGATTTCAAGAATTTTCAAAAAAACTTTTATATATTTACCTATAGAGGTGTTGGCGTAATTTTAAATTTCCTCCAAATTTTAGTATGAATTGTTAAAGTTTGGGTAATTATTACATATATTAGTTATTTAAACTACATTGGTTAAGAAAAAATATGTAAACAAGTTACATATAATGTTTTTTTAAAACCTTCTCCCAAAGTAGGCAGCCGCCTTAAAAAGGTTGTTTGCAACCATATAAAATCCAAGCACTTTCCATCTTCAAATTGAGAAAACTCCAATACTGAAATAACGTAATTGATCCCCAAAAAAACTAAACCAAATCGCATAAAAACGCTTCCTCATTCAAAACAACCTTCAAGCAATCCTCCTCATATTTCTCCAAGTTATGGCGATCTCCGCATGTCTTGCACGAGTCCACTCAATCCGCATATAAGAGATCCCCTTCCATTTGCAGAGAGAGAAGAAATACGGCGATCGGGGGCATAATCGAGGACATTATCCTGCCCCGATCCATCTCCGGACAATCAGGACCTCGGAAATGCCCCATCGGGCGCCTCGCCGGATTTAGACCTAATGCCATCCCGGACCTCATAAAGAGGCTCGTCCGGGATTTGTCCGGCGACTGCGTTATGGCTTATGAGTCCGACGTGATCCCGTTATGCCGCTTTTTACGACTTTCTAAACGCTTTTTCGCTCGGACACGCTTTCGTAATGGGAATGTGGTGGTGAGGATTGCGGAGGAGGTGGTTTTTGGAGGGGGTGGCAAAGTGGGTGGTTGTGGTGTAAGAGGGGTGCTTGGGGTGGCAGGCTAATTGGCTGTTTTGAATTTTTATGGGGTGTTGAGATGGTTTTTCCTGAGCTTTTCGGAACATATTTCTCATAAATATGATTTTTAGCGCTGTAACATGGACAAGTAGACTCGTAAGGCCTAGGAAGCTAGCTCTATAGTCTGTTCATTTAGAATTGGCGCCTGAAACCGGATCAAAAATGCTGAATAATTCTTAATAACGATCATCACAGAACTTCAGTGACAGATTTTTTATGGTATTTTAACTACTTCTGTTTAGGCTACCTTGTCATTGCAGAAGAAAATTTTTTCGACGAAAATTACAATAATAACTGCTTCTAATACATTACGTCTCAGGCGCCAATTTTAAATGAACATAGTATAAATTGTGACGTGAGATCGAAGTGCTGACGTCACTTTTGATAGCTCTTTGACAACTAAACTTCACTCTGAATTGATTGCAACTTTTAAAATTCATTTTAAGGAATTTCAAATAAAATTATTAGAGTGTTTTAAATTAAATTGAACCTAAGTACCTAATTGTAAATAAATTAGCGCTTATTTAATAAAAATCAACATTCTAATATTGTTTGAAGAGTTTTGATAATCCCATTTAATTCAGAGAGAACTTGAGTTGTTGGTTAAGAGTGATGTGAAAAGTCACGTTAAAATTTTAATCATAATACCAATCTTTCATGGCCTCATGAGTCTTTACCCTTGTGTATGAAACAGACTTTGTTGCAATTTTAAATCCAAATAAATTCAAATCTATATTACTGATATCATTCATTGAATATCGGTTATATTTAGAAGCATTAAAATGAGTTCACACTATTATCATACATAATGGTTGCTTTTTTAAAAGCTGAACCTACTTATAACTCTTATTGAAAGGTATGATATACGAGCATTCATTTTTAAGGTATAAATTGTGAGCAACCATCTAACCACAAACTTTAGTAAAAGCTGAATTCTTCCTTACCGAAAAATATATTTAAAGGTGCCTTTGTTAGATTCGGATCTTCAACTTTTTCTTTAAAAAATTATTTCTACGAAGTAGGGTAATTGGATTAGTTTAAAGTTTTTATTTTTATTATATATATGAACCCTAGAACACTACATTAAAACTAAATTTTAATAGGAAGAAGTTTTTAACGTATAAAGTATTATAAATATTGACTACTTCTCTCTTTTTTTCTAATTTTTGATTTATCTATCATTTCCTATACAGTTACCCTAAGGAATATACAGGGTGAATATGAAATGGTGGAACAAACTTTTAGGGATGATAGTAGACACCTAGCGCAAACAGCTGTTCTGGAAACAGCTCTAGAAAACTGCGCACGCAAAAAACAAACTTAAACAGCAACTCAAACGTTTAATATTGATTGCATTTACGTGAAACTTTGGACATAAAGGTTTTCAACTATGATCTTTCAGATTATCAAATTTAAAAAATTTCGAAATACAAAATAAGGTTTTGGCAGAGTTTTCTCATTTTTTTGTGGTTTTTTAACTTTTTTCATAATAAAACAAATTTTAAAGTGAAGACTTTTGAGATAATTTTAAATATCATACTAAACCACAATTTTTGAGACCATAATTAAATTTTTACCAATAGTAGTTCTTCTGCAAATTTTATTTTTGAATGGTTTTTTGGGGTGTCGCTCCATTTTTAACTCCTTGGGATTTGGTCTGGGACCCCCAAATCCTAAGTGATTCTGACTCGTCTAGGTGTCTACTATCATCTCTAAAAGTTTCTTGCACCATTTCAGATACACCCTGTATTTAAAAAATTAAATAAAGGAAACAACTAACTTTAAAAAGACTTACTAATAAGAACACTTGCTCACTTTTTGTGAAACTTAGATAATATTGCACTTGTAAAGTTAAGTTATTTTCTCTATGGTGATAGTTGTTAAGAAAAAGACGTTTGCTTCCTGTAAAACTACTTCCTAAATCATAGTATTTACCATAGAGTAAAACAAACTCCGTAAAATTATCGGTTTAGTAATTAATATCTCATACTTTCTTTTTATGTATTTTACAACTGATTCCAGTTTTTGTTTCAACTGACAGGATTCATAACATGATTTTAGATTTTAATGATTATCTAACAATGCCTAAATTTTCAAATTTGTTAAATGTAAGGGATAGGGGGCCGTTCATTAATTACGTAAGGATGATTTTGGCAATTTTTGACCCTCCCTACCCCCATGTAAGGGTACGTAAGATTTTTCAAGCCCCTCCCCCCTATTCTTACGTAAGATTCCATTTCGATTTTCAAAATTAAAAATGTTAGAAAACCTATGGTGCCAAGGCAACCAGCAAGAATCAGCGCACGAAATGTTTAAAAAAAAAAGGTGAAACCAAAACTAATAAAGATTTTTCTCTCTTTTTACTTTTGTTTTGTTTCGACTTTTGACAACTGGAAGATGGATTCAACAGTTTTATTTTGTCTTAACTTATTGCTACTCGAATAAAAAAGATAGATCTGATATACCTTCATTGTTTTTAAATTAAAGCTTCGATAATATACCGAAATCGTCAGCATTTTTAAGTTTTTCAGGGGTTATTCCATAGTAATTTGATTAGAATAATTGGAATTTGCTTGCATTAGCTGGAAAATCTTACGTAAGAATGGGTTTGACACCCCCACCCCCAAGTAAGGGTATGTAGAGATTTTTCCAACCCCCCTCCCCCTCGGGACCCTTACGTAATAAATGAATGGCAAATTTGTATTTAACAAAATAAATTTTGGTTCGCATAATATCTGTTGGGGGGGATACACGCCGAATGTTTACTAAATTCAATTTTTAAGATACTGAAAGAAAGTTTATAACATCAATGTATCCTTTCTTTTACTAAATTTTATTACTAAATTTAAAATTAGTTTTAAATTTTAAGTTGGAAAAGTGCACTTTAAAATAAATTTAATTCATTTAAAATTATTATTGAATGTTATAAATAACTTTTTGATCAAATAAATGCAATTTATCTTGTTTTTATTCTTTGGTGTGTTTGGAGTAGTGAAAAAATCAGAATAGAAAAAATTATTTTCTTTCATTAACAAAACGTTTATTTTAATTATTCTTTACACATATCTACAAAACATTTACTCACACAAAGTGATGATATGTAATAAAACAATTTGACTTTTCTTGACACACAATTCTCACCCCTATACACAGGATCACTAATAATACTGATTTTCTCTCTACCTTTTAGAATGAAATCCCTCAAAATTTTTACCTATTTTATTCCTATTTCGTTTCATTTTCATATGGATGGGTACTATATAATCAACATTACTTTTTTCATTGCCTTAAAAACAAGCCTTTTTCATTAGTACCTATTGCTTAAAATTCGAATTCTTTGATGAAATACAGCATTACTTGTAGTAAATTCCATTAGATATTTTTTTCACGAAATCTCAGTTACTTGTTAAAAATGTTTTTACTGGTTTTAAATTTTAACCACTAATTTATACTGGATAAATTATAGGTAATACCTGATCTTGTTGTTATATCTAATGCTATTCAACTACAGACAGTGAAGCTTCACTACTAATATGTCTTGTGATTTTATTACGAAAACAAATAAGTCTTTAACAAGGAATTCCTAAAACAGTTTTATGTTAGTTAATCAGAAAAATTCACATGAAAATGTTTTTCGGCAGGCCAAAATTGTTTGATACTTGTTTATTAGTTTAAAATACTTAAATAAATTCATATTTTAATTGGTAAAAATGTTTCTCTTAGTACCTAAACCACTTAGAAATTGCTTTTACTCTTGGGTATACAAAGCAAATTTAAAAATAAAGCACATTTTTTTAATTTACTAATAATGAAGCTAATTTTATTCACTGTAAAAAAAATCCTGAGACTTTACACGAAAGAATTGTGGAAAGATGTTGCCACGATTTTATTGAGAAATGCTACACGGTGTCACCGTGTAAGGTCTCGGTGCCCGCTGTGGAAGGTTCCAGAGTAGACACGGTGTAAGGTCTCGGTGCCGTTGTGGAAGGTTCCAGAGTGGACACGGTGTAAGGTTTCGGAGTCACTGTGTAAGGTCTCCGTGCCGTGGTGGAAGGTTCCAGATTAATGAAAATGATTAATGAGAATAGCGAAGTTTTTTCTCACTCTGTCTTGAGTGGGCAATACCAGCATTTTTTGAAAACAGAAAAAAATGCATTTTTTCTGTAAAGGAAATCTAATCCAAAAATCGATCTAAATCCAAAAATCGATCTAAATCCAAAAATCGATCTAAATCCAAAAATCGACATGAAGAGTTTAAAAAAAAATTAGCCATTTGTCTTTGTATAGGAAGTACGTCACCTATGATTCGGCACTTTAGCTATAGTGACTAGAATAAGGTAGTGTGTTTACCGGATTTAAAAAGTGTCCCCAAAACGGCGAAAAATCCAGGTGGCGAACGATCGCTTGTTGTTCCCACTATTTCCCACTCTCTATGGATACTATTATCTCTGATTAGCGAGATCCGTGCTGTCGGGTAAGGCCAACACCCCCTCTTCTGTAGGAGGTATTGGTAAGGCAAGTTCACAGGACGTACGAGGCGATTACCAACTCGAATCGTGATTGGTCATTTTCAGGGCGTAACTTATCCCTATTATCCAAACGTCATACCATTCAGCCAATCATAGACCAAGCTGAGAAATCGCCTCGTGCGTCCTGTGAACTCGCGGGACCGCACGGATAATAGTATTCATAGAGAGTGGAAAACAGCGATCGTTCGCCACCTGGATTTTTCGCCTTTTTTGGGTCCACTTTTTTATAATGGTGTCTATGGGCGGTAAACACACTATCTTATTCTAGTCACTATACTTTAGAGAAAATCAAAGATCGCTTTGAATCCTGATAGGTTGAAAATAAATGTATAGTATTGAAGTACGTCACAATTTTAAATTCGACGTTTTGCGTATCTTTTCTAAAGTCAAACTTTGAAATTAAATAAAAAATAAATAATCATCGGATTTTAAAAATTCTTGGTGCGAATATTCCTCTCTCTAGGATACCTCTATCGAATAAAAAAATAAAAAATAAATGTGGGGATTACCCATTGTACTTGAAATGATAAAATATGAGCCAGAAACGAGCAGACACTTTAAGAAATAATTTCCCCCAAAAAAATTTTAAAATTGATTAATTTTAAAATTTAACAGTTTTTTTTGCACGAAATTTCGTAAATAATATAATAACAGAACTTCATTAAAAATCTTTCAGAATATGGCTTTTAAACAGAATCAATTACAATTTTCAAATCAACAGAATTACAAAGTTAGAAGTGTTTTTAAATATAGTTTTATTTAAAATAATTACTTCACTGAAACATTCTTGAATTTCTCTTAATTTAATTTTAAAAAGTAAGAAGAGAGATTTGCGAAGTCTAGCCCGGTCAACAGGTTTTGAACCGAAGACCTTAGGGTTGGAAATCGAGTACACTAACCATCCAACCGCCCGGTACTACATTCTTGAAGTGTTAAACCAATTATTTGTAGATTTTTCTAAGTTTGTAAGGGGTGAAGCATTTTAAAGACTATAAGATTATTGAGATTATTTACTCTCACAACATTGGATTTTTTTTACTGTGTGTAAACAACCACAATAACACCATTCCTTTTTTATTTCACGAAAACCGATCATTTGCTACTAATTCATCTTTCCGGGAAGAGAAACGGTCATTGCGCATGCGTCTCCTTCGCATTACACTGAAAACTGAAACGTTTCGGAGCTGCTTACTCAAACATAGTGTGTTTTGTGGACTCCGCGGCCTTTCCACAACAAGTTCGTGTAAAGCCTTTCAATACTGTCGTGTATAGTTTCCGGAATTTTTAACAGTGTTTATGTGAGCAATAAATTTACATTTATGATTATCTGCCTAGTCCTATACTAAAATAGCTGGTTTATTAAGTAATTTGTTATACAGAGAAATAAGGTAAATAAATTGTCAAAATTTGCTTTTTACAATCTGTATTTTTAAAGTACCGTGAATTAAGGTGATTTAAAATATTTTATGCTTAAAAATTAGATAATTACCAACTTTACATTAGTATTCCCATAGAATCTCAAAGACTTCTCTCAATCTTGGAGTATTATGTACAGAAGGAACAACTAACCATTGGTCAAATGATATCACAACACTCTTAAGAGTTAAATGGCCTCCAAGCTTCTTCTTGTAGCATTAGTTCCTACCCTTATGTGACTTATTTTTTACCAATAAATAAATACTTAATATACACTATTTCTTAAAAATAAATATTGAATAAGATAAAAACCAAATACCAACTGCATTATAGTTACTTAAAAATTATTTGATTATTTCATTGCATTTGAAAAATTATAAGCTTAAATTACTAACAATAAATACCTATTATTGTTATTTTCATAATTTTTGTCCATGATTATCAATCTAAGAAAACACCTCATACAGTCTTAAAATGATAGTTCTTAGTTCATTATCCATTTTTCTCCTTTTAGTTCTGGTTTTTGACAGTGCATTCACACAATCTTTTATGAAGTGCAAGATCCTTTCCTTCTGTGTAAAATGCCTTAGGAAACATTTCAGTCGTCAAAGTCAGTGTCAATTCATGCTATATAGCCTCCACACTAGTAGGGATATTACCCTCTATCTAAGGTGATAATGGGTACTTTTCAATGTCTCAAACTTTCGAAATAGGTATGATAAAAGAAATTAAAGTGTCAGTGCTCTATCTCTATACTTACTTTTTTTATTCTTTGTCTTGGTAAACCATATATCTTCATAACTTGAAATTTACTCATTCTATTTTTTAATGTACGGAAAAAAACTAATTCATCATCCGAAGCCTTGTTAAACCATCACTAACTCAATTTTATTTGAACAATTCTCCTTACCACCCAATATAATTTGTTTCAGTTAAGTTTGTGGTTACTTTTTGCTTTCACAATTTAATTTAATATTTTTATTTTTAATTGTCCTTGAAAAGACCGAGATACTCTTCGACGCCTTATCGTGCTAAATAGTTCCTTCTACACAGTTTCAAATCCATACTAAATCAAGCTCAATCTCGGTCGCATGTAGTACTCATTGAGATACACAAAAAGTCCAGCTAATTGTATTAATATCTCAAAACCCTTAAGGGTAACAGTAACTTATAGTATCTGTTCAATGCCTTTTTCCATTGGTAAACATTCAGTGCTTTCTTATATACCAGGACTCAACATTTTTCATTCGTACTTTTTTGCAACGGAAGTCCCCATTGTTAGGTCGTTACCTTAGCATCTTCCTTTGTTTGATTGGAAAAATTAATTCTATAAAACTATCCAACACTAATTCATCTCTTAGCACATTAATTACCACAGACAAACTAGACTTTCCATATAAAAACGTTCATAGGTGACATATCTCGTTATGTCACTCTAGCGATCACCCATACCGGTGCTGGTGGAACAATGGAGTATAGTTAGATAGTTTTATGTCAATGAACTCATATAATAATACTCGTATGTTCGAGTCCTTAAAGTCTTCATCAATTGCGTATCTCGTAATGTCACACCAGTGGTCACCACCACTGATACTGGGGCACCAGAGGATGCCAGTCGGCAATTTTATGTAAACAGTAACATTAGTTCCTGCGCATACTATTTTTGCTTTTAAAGAGCACCTTAATAAATGAAGTAACTCACTACGTCATCATCACCTATGCTGGTACAACGGCATGTGCGAGTAGGCGAGTTTTATGTAAATTCCTTCAAAGAGTCACTAGTTACTGCCATGTCTTGCCATTAAAATAGCTTCATCCATGACATCTCGCTACGTTACACCGGTGGTCACCACCACCAAGGCTTTTGCACCAGTTGATGCGAGTAAGTGATTTAATGTCAATTCTTACTTACAGCCAACACTAGGTCCCGCATATACCAGTATTTCCTTTTGCAAAAGCCATCCCACTACCGGCGTATCCCTCTACGTCATCACCATCAAATTGGTGGTTTAACAACGGATGCAAGTAGACGAGTTTATGTTTATTCATACATGGATTTAAAAAAGTTTTTCCTTTTTAAAATACAACTCCATCAGTAACGTATCTCACTACGTCACCGCCACGGATACTGGTACAACATCGGGTGCAAGTAGGCGAATTTTACTTCAATTCCTACAAACAGTCAACACTAGTGCCTTTTTTTTAAAAGTCTCGCCTTTACATCTGGCTACGTCACCACCACCTGTGCTGGTGGACCAGGGGATGCGAGTAGGCGGGCATGATGCCGAAGGCCGCGGCGCAGGGCTCGCCGGCTGCACCCCGGCCCCCGTCGGCTTTAGGGGCGGCGGGGGGCTGGCAGGGCTTGCCGTCGCGCACCAGCACGGGCACGGCCACGCGGCGAGGGGAGGGCAGCGGGTGCACGTCCAGCCCCTTCTCCTGCCGGGCGCGCTTCGTTTTGTAGCGGTGGTTCTGGAACCAGATCTTCACCTGGGTGGGGGTGAGACGGATGATGCTGGCCAGGTGCTCGCGTTCAGGGGCCGAGAGGTAACGCTGCTGCCGGAACCTGGGGGTAGAAGGAAGGGGTTTAAGTTTCAATAAACGTGTTCGGGAAGAAAGGGATGAAAGAGAACAGTACACGTACATAGAGAGCCTGTATACGAGAGAGGCGACAACCCGGTATAGCTCGCTGATTGATCAACACCGTTTTCTGTTCACCGCAGTTTTCCCTCCATTGAATTAGCATGGGAGCGAGATCAGTGGCATGATACAGTTTGTACAGAATTGGAGATTTGGACAGTTTTAACTGCGCGCAAGGATGCGCAAAGACGCTTTTAAGCGAGTTGTCGTCTCTCTCTCTCGTATACAGGCTCTCTACACGTACACATATAGACGAATTCAATTTTGTGACGTCATGAACTCTTTGAATAGTTCTCATTGGTTTGAGGGTAATGTTTTAAAATACAATAGAGACATTTCGGGTAATAATGTTCAAGATGAAATCGGCCATAAAAATAATAGTACGTAATGATAAAATATTCATAAATATTATTTAAAACGTAAACCATAATAGTAAACGTGGAATAAGATTTAACTAATAAAAAATTAAACTATTATTAAAATAAACTACATGTAATATCAATGTAATAATAAATAATAATAAATTATTATTGGAATAAATTATAAATAATATTAATAACAAGTAATATAATATAATAAACTATTATTAAAAGAAATTATAAGTAGTAAGTGTAATAATAAATAATAGTTCACATTATAAAATTAATAGAATCACTAACAAAGGAAAACACCAAAAGTGAAAAAATTTAAGGATGAAAGGGGAAGTGAGAGTAGGAATTATAAAGAGATAAATAAAGAAGGACGCAGAAGATATCATTGTCCTCGTATTTGTACGTTTGGGTAATAAAGGAATTAAATAAAATTTAGTAATATTTTCTTTGTGAATCTACTATCTTTCTGGTTGTGAATCTTAAAAAGAAAACATTTGTTGTTTTGTTAAAAGATAATCAAACTCTCTCTTTCAAAACAATTTCTTAAATCGCACCAAAGAATTTGTGCACTCGAAAGTTTGTTTTTCTGCATCATCATCCATATTGTAAAGAAACTGGTTCTACAGAGCAAACATAACTGAATGTTTGTTTTGTTGCCTTTACACTACTACTGTAAAGAAAACAGTTTTACAGGCAAGCACCTTTCGGCAGTCAAAACAAACTTAAGGGTCACATCATGCATTTTCAGTAATTGAGAGAAATAAATAGTTTACAAATATGTAGTTTTAGGACAAGTTACTAATACAAATAATAATTATTGGTTTCTCTTCAAATTTTTAAGAACTACTATCAAATTACTTAAATACTTAATTTTTAAGAAGTACAATCTCTGCTTTTTAATCGCTTTGTTCAGTTAAAATAAATTAAAATATACACTTAGAAAGTTTAACTCACCATATTAATTTAAAAATCACATATTCTTTTTGATTTAGACAACCTTAACTGTACTTTCTCGCATTTGTTTTACAATTTTCAAAATAATTCATCATTTAAACAATTTTAAATAATATTTGTTCTTATTGCTTGAAAATTTTCTTTTATTTTTTATAGTTTTATTAAAAAGAATAAAATGAAAAACAAACTAGAGTACATTATCTTTTTTTTCCAACCTTTCTGTTTAGTTAGGGAACATCCATAAATTACGTGAGGTCAAAAAGGGGGAAGGTTTGGAAAAATCTCACCAAATCTCACCAAGGGGGGTGGGGGGGGGGTCGATTTAAATCTCACATCAACTTTTTAAGTTAGTAATTATACGATTTTCTTTTTTAAGAGAAAGGAATAATACCCACAGATATGATACTGTGGTGATTTTTAAGCGGAATAATGTCCTTTTCCTCCACATCATTACTAATGGAAAAGTTTTAGAAGCTGTAAAGCACAAACTGCAAACGAATAGGATAGAAAATTATTTTTAAAGGTTGTAGGTAAATCTCACGTGGGGGGAGGGGGGGTCCAGCAAAATCTCACTAAATCTCACCAAGGGGGGAGGGGGGTCCACATTTTGGAAAAAAATACTTCACGTAATTTATGGATGTCCCCTTAGCCATAATCTGATAGCATTACAGTGTTATATCATCAAGTAAGTGTCAAAACCCTGGTGTTATCACTATTCAATGTATTCTTGAAAATTTCCGTTTCAATTATTAGATAGAAACCGTTTTGGTTGAAGATAATAGCGATTTTGAGGTTTATTAGAATTCCTATCAAAAGGGCTGGGACTTCCATTCAGTTATACTATATTGCAGAGTGCTCTTAATTGCAACACGTTTTTAGATATTTTGGATCGCTATTTTAGATATTATGTGGTATATTTCTGTTTATTCGTATGTTTTTAAATATTTTAGCTATAAATACATATTTTGATGCATATTCACATCCCTTTTAAGGCGTTCAATAGTAATCAGGAGTTTGTTAAATTTTTAAAAAAAAGTTTATTTTAAAATGAATTTAGACATCTAAAAATTTTTAGTTTATTATGTGAACGCTATGCTGACTTTAGATGTAAAAAGTTGCTTATTTGAAAATTTCAAATTCAACATGTTTATTTCTTGTTTTCCATTTTATTCCAAAGGGCTATATAGCTTTCATTTAAAATACCTTTTTATAGTTACTTTAAATCTCTGATTTTTAAATATTTTGTTTTTAGAATTCATTGAAAAATTGAATAATAAATGTTTTAATAATTTTTCAAATTTAAAAAACATATATTTCTCTCTTTTTATACACATTTAACTATTTCCGTTGTTCATAATTGTGTATGTTTGATTATGACATTTTGTATATGTTTGACAAGTCTTTCAACAATCCGTTTCATAGCTTTTGTCTTGAAACAACTCCTCTTATTCCACCCAAAACCTACCCAGCTAGGTTTGCATGGAGTGTATAAAAATTTCTCAAAGAACCTCTACGGACCGATACTTTCCATCATATCCAGTTTACACTTAAAAAAGTTTAATAGAAAACGAGAACATAGTTATCAGAATATGTTTGCAAACTGATATGTTAGCATTATCCACATCCCATGCATGTGAGCGTCGTGAAGGGAAATAACAAATAGTTTTCAAAATATGACGTCATATTTTCTGGGAAAAGTCATCGTTGAGGTACTGTTCTCTTGGAGCATTATTTATCTACTCCACCCATGTAATCTATCTGAGCAGAGCTGGGATAGACTTGTTGAAACACTCTGCATAACATCACTGTTAAAAAAATACGGCACTTAGCACAAAAAGTGGAGGATAGAAATTGCCTCCATACATGAAGAGATGTTACACCGCGATACGGAGGGATATCCCTCGAGTCTAAGTGGGAGGTTTATTCGTACCACGGTGTAACATCTCTCCATGTATAAGGAGCAGCAAACAATCAAACCGCGTTTTCTCCAAAAAAAAATAAAAAATAAGTTACTGCTATTTTCATGATCTCCACATTAAACTGCACAAAATAATGCTATTATCTTCAACTAAAACAAGTTTTAACCTATTATAAAACTACTTAGAAAATTGATGTTTCAATCAAAAAGTGAGAGCCTGTTTTCAGTCAAACAGTGATTCCTCCAGTCACAGCCAATCATAGCTGTTCTTACTCGTCACGTGACCCACTCATTGGTCAGGGTAAAGTTGGTGATGTAAAATATTGGTAAAGACTTTTCGATACGAAATCATCTATTGTTTATTTTAAAAATTTACATTGTATATCAGAAATAAAAAGAATAGTTTTTGAGAAGAGTAGGATTAAAATTTTTTTTCATTAAAAAAGTGTTTTGTCCATGTTGGAAAGATTCAAACCATGTTTCCTCCTATGTGTATCAAAACGTGATTTCTCCAAATTTCAAATGCATTTTTTAGTAAATTTATTTTAAGTTTTTAGGTAAATTATTACTACTAATCTTCTCAGTTACTCGTTATAGAACTAAACAAAGGATAATTAGGTTTTTAAATTAGTTATTTTTTAAGTTATTAGTTTTTTGTGTTTCCTGAAAATTGGTATTTGATGAAGAAAGCATGGTTTGATTGTTTGCTCCTCGTATATGGAAGCGATTTCTATCCAAAAATGTTTGTCTAAAGTGCCGTATTTTTTTACAGCGTTCAAACTCAAACAAACACTCACCTCCTCTCCAACTCATAAGTCTGCGCCTTGGAGAACAACACCCTCCTCTTCCTCTTCTTCGCAGGAGGGTTCGCCCCGTCCCCGGACGTCGAACTGGTAGGGGTGTTGCCCCCTCCTCCCCCCGTCCCCGTTCCCCCTCCGCTGACCGGTTGCTGGGACGAAGTAACTTCGTCGTCCGAGGAGTCGTCGGAGCATCGGCGGTCCTCGTCCTCTTCCAAAATGTCTTCCTCGTCCTCTTCCAGTGGGTCATCTTCCTCGTCCGTCGTGCTGCGGGTCAGGTCGTAGGGGGGAGATAGGAATGAGGGGTCGCTGCTGGAGGGGGGTTGGCCGCCGCTCAGGGGGAGGCAAGGGTCCAGACCCATGTGGGCGAAGGCTGTTGAGGGAAAAGGTGTATTAGTTTTGTGGAAGATGTGGAAATTTATGAGTGGGTTAGAAATCAAGGCTGCAATTGACTTTTAGGTTTTATTTAAATGTAGGAAACTTATCACTTATCATCCGTCACTTTCACTCTTGGCATCTCATCCACTCATGTAGAGTTTTAAGAACTTAGTTTTTATGATATTTACGTAAAAAAATGAACCAAATTGATTAAAAAAAAGAACAAAACCTATGTGCTGTCCATAAATTAATTTTCTTTTAAAAAATATGTTTATTGAATGACCTTTTCTTAATTTCTTTAAGTCCTTTTAAATCTTTATTAGCCACTAAATCAAAGGGGATCCTTTTTCCATTTTAAGGAATATCAGTGTCTTTTTAGCTTAGCTATAAGTTGAGTTTAATACTGAAACATCCACCATTAACTGTATTTCTAATTGTAATATTCTTTTAGACGGGAATGGTTTGATGTGACTGAATCATCTTTTGTAAATTACTAACTGATATACTCATAGTTAGATATTTTTGACTATTTCCTACTAATTATATTTCATTTAAAACTACTTTCTGTAAGAATTTACGGATAAAAGACATTTTCTAAATAAACGGATATTTTTCTCTGAAATACAAAGGTAAATATAGAGTAAACAGAATTCGTGACAGTGTTCCTTCCGGAGTCATTAGTCTAATAATAAAGAAAACAAAATATTTCAATTCAATACCACCTACTATTCTATTTTAAACCTACTCTCCAATCACCCCCAATTAACACTCGAACAACAAACTAACGACCCCATTCCTCTACTCCCCCTCTAAAAAAAGAACACAGCACTCACCCCAAAAAAAGGGGCGCACGCACCCCAATTCACTTATCTGGTCGCTGCTGCAAACGATTCTATCCGCAAATAAATCGTTCCAAAAGCCCCCCCTGCACTGAGTGCTCAATAAGCATCCTCAAAATCGGCGGCAAGTGCGTTCTGATAGGCCTTTCGCGTGATCACCATGCTGGCGTGATAGGTTAAGGGTTGAAGGCAGCCTGAAGAGGCCGAGGTGTAAGCCAGTAGCGATTAGCGAGTGTTTTTGTGAAGGCCTACTCGAAAGGTGCGTGAGTTTAATAGAAAACCTATAATGGGTATTTGAAGGGCTAATTGTTTTCGGTCATTAAGGAGTATCGGGATTGAAAAGTTTTTTGTTGGCTGTTGAGTAGGAAATAGTTCTGCTGATTGTTCCATGTTTGGAGAGTATTAACGAAACTCTACCCGTTTTAACGAGATCTCTTGAAACAAGAATGGTTTATAGTAGTATGCACGGGGATCTAAGGGACGGAAGTGACGTCATACCACGTGACCGGAAGTGGGCGGAGCTAGTGACGTCAGAGGGCGTGGCCAATGACGTTGGCGGAGGGGGCGTGTCGGAAGTTGAGTTGAGTTGTTTACCTCCTGCTGCAGGTTTAGCGGAGTTGAGTTGTTTACCTCCTGCTGCTAGTTTTAATTTCGTTTTAGCGGAGTTGAGTTGTTTATTAAAAGTTTAGTTTTTCGGATATGGCAACAGTATTTTCGCGTGTTTGACCCGCCATTTTTGGTTTCATTTTTCCAATGTTGAGGGTTTTTGGACTTAAACTTTTTTAACAGATTTTTTTTTAATTTTTGAAATTTAAGTTTTACATTTAATTTTAACGTGGCGCCATCTAGGAAGTATATATTGAATTATTATTTTTAAAGAACTTTAATTCAGCCTTATTTATTTAATTATTAAATATTTTAATTTTATAGGAATTTACTTTAGCCTGATTTATTAAATTATTAATTATTAAATTATTATTATTTTAGAGGACTTGTACTTTATTTCTGTCTGATTAATAAGCTATTTATTTTATAGGACTTTACTTTAGCCTGATTTATTAATTATTAAATTATTAATTTTAGAGGAATTGTACTTTATTTCTGTCTGATTAATAAGCTATTTATTTTATAGGACTTTACTTTAGCGTGATTTATTAAATTATTAATTATTAAAATATTAATTTTACAGAACTTGTACTTTATTTCAGCCTGATTTATTAAACATAGGGTTGCCAGAAAATGTAAATGAATGTGTTGCCGGATTTGGCGACTTATCTCTAACTTGGCTATTTTTCTTTAATAACAAAACTTAATTCAATAAAGCCAAATTATTACCAACACAATTATTTTCTTACTTTGTTTTCAACCAATCAGAGCATTCTTGCTTAAAATTTAATTTCTCTGCAACACTCATAAAAACAAAATCACTTAATTTAATAATAATACTTTTTCATTAATTTATTTTTAAAATTGATTCTAACTTACCAACACTTGACAATCACTTTTATGTTTTGGGGAAAGCTTGATTTTTCTTATTGCTACCCAACACGCTGAACTTATGACCTTAATTTTATTTGTCATAAATATTTTTTAATATTTTAAATATTACTCAATTTAAAAATTTGAACAAACAAAATTTGAATTTAAACTTTTCATCTGCTAATAATTTTCACTGTGGTTAAATATTAGTTACATTTCATTTTCCAATTAAGTATCAAATTCATTAGTTTTACCTTAATACTTGCCTTTGCAAGCATCAGATTTATTAATGTTAGCTATGCTTTCCAACCCCTGAAAATCAAATTAATATTCCATGAATGTAATTTAATTCTTATTTCAAAAGCCTACCATTTCCAGCAACTATTACGATCCTATAACAGATCTAGTGGTAAAGATGTGTAATTTCAATAAAAGCCTATGAACGGAGATATCTGGAAAGACAACGAATGAGTCAAAGGGGTTTGTTGAAACAGGATGGGACAGAATGTATCTATGCCACCGTGAATCATCAAGGACCCTACTCTTGAAACGATAAGAAATGAAAGTTATCAGAAAAGCATGTTTGTACGGATATAAACCATTTTCCAATTCAGTATCAAACTTTTCTAATTTTAGCTTACCTGCCTATCATTTTATAGAAATTAATTAATATTAGATAGCATTATAACTCCTGAAAATCAATTTAATGTTCCAAAAATATAATTGCATTGTTATTTACAAACAATAACCTACTATTCTAAATTTTGATAATGTTATTCTTCAACCATTTTTTTTACATTTTTTAATATCAAACTTTTAATTCAGTTAGCCTCAAGCTTTTAATTCAGTTTTCATAATATCCTATTATTTTCAAACATCTAGTACAGTTTACTTTTAAACATTTTGAAAATCAACAAACTCTTAGTTTAAAAATCCTAATTTTTTTCTCAGTTTTTCCTAATTTATAATCCACAAATAAAATTCAAATTCATTTCTTACTTTCCTACCATTCTAAACTTATATTTCAGATTTGCTATGAAATTATTAGCCTAATATT
Organism: Tetragnatha versicolor; assembly: GCA_024610705.1. NCBI lineage: Eukaryota > Metazoa > Arthropoda > Arachnida > Araneae > Tetragnathidae > Tetragnatha > Tetragnatha versicolor. The sequence continues at coordinate 61,323,936 of JANDEH010000005.1, forward strand.
TCCAAAAATATATATTCAGTTTACTTTCATTCAGTTTTAGTCTTAAATGTTTCTCATTTTAACTAGAAATTAACAACCATATTAAAAAACACACATATTCTGGTACACATTTTATTGCACGGGATTAGGAGTTACAATTACACAAATAATACACAAAATATTTCCTTTTACCAGGGTATTGATATGTACAATTTTTTTTTTCAATTCATTGAAGGGAACTTGCGAACCTTTGGGCGTGAGTTTTCAATAACTTTTTTTTTAAATATTCCACACTATTGGAATCTGTAAATAAGTGCATTGAAATAAATTGACGTTTGAGTATAAAATGAACTTGACAAATAATTGAATCTACTCTAAAAGGATGTTCCTACATATATCTATATGTGATTACACCCCCATGGAAGAATGAGCCCCTATTTTTTTTTTCATGTTATGCAAAGAACTTCTTTTGTTTACAAATGTTACTAATCAGATTTTACCTCTTAAAATCCCATAGTTTGAACATTTGCTATGCATCTTGGATAATTTGAAGCTGAAGGGAGGTCACTATAGGATTAAAAGTTTTGTGTTTTACTATTAAATTCCAGGTGAACTGATAATTAAATCTTAATTTTTTAAAACTGAACTTTAAAAACAGAACATTTTACTTATTACAATAAAACTGTGTAATTTTAAACATTTACATTGCTGTACAATTTCTAGTATTCAGTTATTATGATTTTATATTTAACTCACACAAATAAAAAATAATCAAAATCTCACTTGGTTTTCTATGTTAAAGGGTAAATGATACTTACCTAGTGTGTAATATCTGAAAGCACTGTAGGTGTATGGTGGTAACTCGTAAAATATTCGCATTCCAGTTCATCATTTTAAGCAAAGGGGGTAGTTATGCAAATATCGCACCAATTTTCCATCTTTTTGGCACGGCATTCCTGGTATCTCCTTTCTTGGATGTGGTATTCCACATATTTCGAAGTCCATGGACTGTTGTCATCTTCAAAAAAACTGTGTTTTGCAAGTATTGCATGTTTTCCAGAAAAAATTGCACTTTTTACTCCCCAGAAAGAAAACACAAAATGCCTTGCCTCAGGAATTATATCCGTGTTCCAATATTTTACAAACGTTGCAAAATAGCACCGTGGCAATCTATTTATTTGGGCAAAGTTCCATGTTTCCATGATATTGTCTCGTTGCATTTCTGCACTGGGTGCGTCCTCACATACTTGTATGGTATCAAAAGCCGTTAATGGTAGATCTTCTTCGAACGCAGGCACATTAACGCTGGAAATTAAATCCACCCAACGCCGATCCTTCTTCTCTAACCATTCACTCACTAAATATTTTTTTACAGTACTTGGCAGATTTAAATGATAAATTTGAGGCAAAAAACTGTATGGAATCCAAAATCACATCAACACAAACCTGGGAGAGAGAGCATTTGCACACTGAAATTTAGGATAATGCTAAAAATTCCGGGTGGATCTTATCAAAGCAAACTCCACCGTGAAAAGGGGGAGAAGATTAGTTCAATGACATATCCTGATAAAGGTATTTCGTAAATAAAGAAACGTGCTTATAGAACTATCCTTTGTAGGTGCCACTAACCGAGTTTATTATTTATGTTGAAATAATTATTTGCAATACATAATTTAAGAAAAATTAAATACTTCATTTAAAAAGAATCTACCAACCTGTTTGAACACGGTGTGATTGTATGAATCATTATAGAACAGGAAGTTCTTATCTGAAAAAATCCGGTTCAGATAACACGTGTACGTTTAACAATATTTTCGCTGCATGCATTCATTCTCTGTTACGTGAAACCAAATAAAAATGCTTAATTATGTTCCATTTGATTTCAGTTTCAGTGTTATTTTCCTATTTCTCACAGATTTTTATCAATTTTAATTCTATCACGAGTCAGCGCTGGAATGAATCTTATCGTTTTGAATGGAATGCGGTATCATGGCACGCCATAAGTTAAGGCCTTTTACAATTTATTACTATAACATTTTGAAAAGCGCAACTCAAATGAATGTTCCAACTTGAAGGAATGAACCAGATGATTATACTGCTTAAAACAAATGAATCTAGGATCTTATGGGAATGTCTTAGAACAAGATAACTAAATCCGCAGTTGAATCTTATTGTATGGAAACCAAATCTTTGAAATATTTACTAAATAAACGCCTAACACCTGAATTTTTACTGAATAAAACCCAAACATTCACCTATTTCACACATTATTATTTTTTAAATCGAACAAAAGTTAATTTTTTTTAGTTGAATTTAGTGCTTTTTAAGAAACTTTGTACCAAATAAATTTCAATTTTGAAATTAATATTACAACAAGAATATGCTTTTACCATTTCAGATGTTTAAAATAATTCGGTTTAAAGTTATATGTGCATTGCAGAACACAGTTTTTTCAACAAAATGTGCAAAGCCAGCTAGCTTATTTTTAGGCATGAGTGAGACACGATATTTTAATTACAGAAGAATTTGTATCATTATTTTGGGAAAAAATTTACTTGTAGCCATTCTCAAAGTTATTCCTGGCATGCTTTTACTACCTATTGGCTCTTAAAACAAGACTAGAAATACAGAAACTAGATATTTAGAAATAATCACTTACACATTTTCTTTCAAAATCAACAACACATTTGAACCCTAGGTATGAATCACAATGGAGCAGGAAGTTCTTATCAGAAAAATCCGGTTCAGGTAACACGTGGGCATTTAACTATATTTTCTCTGCATTCTCTGTTACGGTATATGTGAAACTAAATTTTACCATAAAAATTCTTAATTTAATTCAGTTTCAATACTGTTATTTGCCTGTTTCTATCATTTTCAAGCAACTCCAATTCATGCGTTCGCAGATCTCAACTGTTACTCAAGGCAATTTAATGCGTGGTTTTAACGGGGAGGTATATCAATACAACGGAGTATATATTTTCTTCACAAATTTCAGTTTTATAAGAACAAAAATTTAAAATATTCCATTCAATTAATGGTTTTTCATATTTCGAAGCTAAAAAGACATTTCTCTAAACAAATTTACATTGAGCGTATTGAAGAAATAAAACCACTTTCGATAGTACAAATAAGTTTTTACATTTATCTATAAATAAAAGCTTCCTTATCAATGTGCATGGCCAAAAACTTTGTATACACTATCAATATATAATTGAACTCTATCACACTCATGATTAACAAGTTGATAATATATTTGGTTGAAACACACTGATTCAAACATATTTTCCCTCTTTTCTGCAGTACTTTATTACATTTCATACTGTTTTTTCTGGCCCACATTATTTGTTGTTACAAAGTAATAGATATGCGTGACAAAAAATATATTACTCCATTTTCTCATATTTGCATTTTTCTTGTGGATTTAGCTTTTTTACCCTAGTTTCCAGTTAATTCCTTGCAACTCGCAAAAAACTTGCCAATATTAGAGTAGATATTTTCAAAATTTCTGTAAAAATGCATACCTCTTTTATTATACTTCAGTGTAAATTATATGAAAATTGCCTTAAGTGAGCAAGCACTGAAAAGAATTCCTTGGAAAAAACATGCAATAGCTTAGCATTTTCGGGACAACATACAATTCATTGTGAAAAAAAATATCCATAAGCAGCATATTACGAGCAAAAATATATTAAAATGTCGCTTGCTTTTTTCAATATTAATAAAAAGTTTCCAAATTTTTCCTTAAAAACTTAAAACAATCAACCAAATTTTTAAAATTTACAATGCACTTTTTTCACATGTGTGTTACTACACTCCAACATCAGGTAGTTGTTGAATACTTTTTCTTAAGTTCTAAATATTTTTTTACTTAAGTGTTTAAGAACGTTCATGTTAAATATTTTTTATTGTTGAACTTTTTTTTACTTTAGATGCTGAATATATTTAAAAAATTTTAAATGTTAAATTTTTTACCAACTTGTTAACATTTTTTACTTTAATATTAAATATTTAAAACTATTTAAATATTTTTAATGTTAGTTGTTGTTTGAAAATGTTTTTTTTTAGTTTTAATGTTAAAATATTTACTACTGAATCGTTTATTTTTTAATGTTAGAATAATTTTAACTAACTTTTAAATATTTTTACTTTAATGTTGAACTTTTTCTTTTGTTGCAGATTATTTATTACATTCCATGTTGAATTATTTTTAATGTTGTTGTTAATAAAAAACTGAAATATTAAACATTTTAATAACTTGTTAAAAATTTTTTTCTTACTTTAATGTTGAATATTTAAACAAAACTTTTTGAATATTTTTTAAGTTAACTTTTTTCTTTGTGTTGAGTATTTAATTTGTGTACTTTTCATGTTTTATATATGTTCATGTTTTATAAAAAACAAACAGCATGTCTTCCTAACCCCTATCATTCTTACTAAGTCCCCATTTTCTTATCATATTCCTCTTATCACATTCCTTTCCATATGGTATTGCAGGGCCTGATAGTAATTTGACTATAAAACTGACTGTTTATCATGGGTCATGGGTGAGCAAGCTGCTGAGAATTTCAAATCAAAATTTACTCAAGAAGAATATGAGATACAAAAAATATTGAAAATCATAATTTTGATATGTATTTTTCCAAGCTAGGCGAAGAAAAAAAAAGTGACTCTAAATGGGCCCACTCTGCCTACTTTTGTTGGAGATAAGAACATGCATGCATGGTATAAAGGGGTATTCCTTCAAATCAATGGATTCTTTTCAATAGATTTAATGATACCAAAACAACCAAAAGATAAATTCCATTGATAATCTGAATGAGGAAGAAAATTCCGATAATGAGAGAGAAACAAAGTGTGGCAATAATATCAGCTGAATAATGTGAGTGAATACCATGATATCTATGTATCATGGCTATTCTCTCAATAATGCACTTTTCACTGAAAAGATGCATAATTATAAAATAATCACTTGATATGTATGTATGTATTTACCTTAAGGTTTGGCATGGTAAGACAGAATTATCAATGCCTATAATTATGCATATTTTCAGTGAAAAGTGCATTATTGAGAGAATAGCCATGATACATAGATATCATGGTATTCACTCACATTATTCAGGTGAAATTATTGCCACACTTTGTTTCTCTCTCATTATCGGAATTTTCTTCCTCATTCAGATTATCAATGGAATTTATCTTTTGGTTGTTTTGGTATCATTAAATCTATTGAAAAGAATCCATTGATTTGAAGGAATACCCCTTTATACCATGCATGCATGTTCTTATCTCCAACAAAAGTAGGCAGAGTGGGCCCATTTAGAGTCACTTTTTTTTTTCTTCGCCTAGCTTGGAAAAATACATATCAAAATTATGATTTTCAATATTTTTTGTATCTCATATTCTTCTTGAGTAAATTTTGATTTGAAATTCTCAGCAGCTTGCTCACCCATGACCCATGATAAACAGTCAGTTTTATAGTCAAATTACTATCAGGCCCTGCAATACCATATGGAAAGGAATGTGATAAGAGGAATATGATAAGAAAATGGGGACTTAGTAAGAATGATAGGGGTTAGGAAGACATGCTGTTTGTTTTTTATAAAACATGAACATATATAAAACATGAAAAGTACACAAATTAAATACTCAACACAAAGAAAAAAGTTAACTTAAAAAATATTCAAAAAGTTTTGTTTAAATATTCAACATTAAAGTAAGAAAAAAATTTTTAACAAGTTATTAAAATGTTTAATATTTCAGTTTTTTATTAACAACAACATTAAAAATAATTCAACATGGAATGTAATAAATAATCTGCAACAAAAGAAAAAGTTCAACATTAAAGTAAAAATATTTAAAAGTTAGTTAAAATTATTCTAACATTAAAAAATAAACGATTCAGTAGTAAATATTTTAACATTAAAACTAAAAAAAAACATTTTCAAACAACAACTAACATTAAAAATATTTAAATAGTTTTAAATATTTAATATTAAAGTAAAAAATGTTAACAAGTTGGTAAAAAATTTAACATTTAAAATTTTTTAAATATATTCAGCATCTAAAGTAAAAAAAAGTTCAACAATAAAAAATATTTAACATGAACGTTCTTAAACACTTAAGTAAAAAAATATTTAGAACTTAAGAAAAAGTATTCAACAACTACCTGATGTTGGAGTGTAGTAACACACATGTGAAAAAAGTGCATTGTAAATTTTAAAAATTTGGTTGATTGTTTTAAGTTTTTAAGGAAAAATTTGGAAACTTTTTATTAATATTGAAAAAAGCAAGCGACATTTTAATATATTTTTGCTCGTAATATGCTGCTTATGGATATTTTTTTTCACAATGAATTGTATGTTGTCCCGAAAATGCTAAGCTATTGCATGTTTTTTCCAAGGAATTCTTTTCAGTGCTTGCTCACTTAAGGCAATTTTCATATAATTTACACTGAAGTATAATAAAAGAGGTATGCATTTTTACAGAAATTTTGAAAATATCTACTCTAATATTGGCAAGTTTTTTGCGAGTTGCAAGGAATTAACTGGAAACTAGGGTAAAAAAGCTAAATCCACAAGAAAAATGCAAATATGAGAAAATGGAGTAATATATTTTTTGTCACGCATATCTATTACTTTGTAACAACAAATAATGTGGGCCAGAAAAAACAGTATGAAATGTAATAAAGTACTGCAGAAAAGAGGGAAAATATGTTTGAATCAGTGTGTTTCAACCAAATATATTATCAACTTGTTAATCATGAGTGTGATAGAGTTCAATTATATATTGATAGTGTATACAAAGTTTTTGGCCATGCACATTGATAAGGAAGCTTTTATTTATAGATAAATGTAAAAACTTATTTGTACTATCGAAAGTGGTTTTATTTCTTCAATACGCTCAATGTAAATTTGTTTAGAGAAATGTCTTTTTAGCTTCGAAATATGAAAAACCATTAATTGAATGGAATATTTTAAATTTTTGTTCTTATAAAACTGAAATTTGTGAAGAAAATATATACTCCGTTGTATTGATATACCTCCCCGTTAAAACCACGCATTAAATTGCCTTGAGTAACAGTTGAGATCTGCGAACGCATGAATTGGAGTTGCTTGAAAATGATAGAAACAGGCAAATAACAGTATTGAAACTGAATTAAATTAAGAATTTTTATGGTAAAATTTAGTTTCACATATACCGTAACAGAGAATGCAGAGAAAATATAGTTAAATGCCCACGTGTTACCTGAACCGGATTTTTCTGATAAGAACTTCCTGCTCCATTGTGATTCATACCTAGGGTTCAAATGTGTTGTTGATTTTGAAAGAAAATGTGTAAGTGATTATTTCTAAATATCTAGTTTCTGTATTTCTAGTCTTGTTTTAAGAGCCAATAGGTAGTAAAAGCATGCCAGGAATAACTTTGAGAATGGCTACAAGTAAATTTTTTCCCAAAATAATGATACAAATTCTTCTGTAATTAAAATATCGTGTCTCACTCATGCCTAAAAATAAGCTAGCTGGCTTTGCACATTTTGTTGAAAAAACTGTGTTCTGCAATGCACATATAACTTTAAACCGAATTATTTTAAACATCTGAAATGGTAAAAGCATATTCTTGTTGTAATATTAATTTCAAAATTGAAATTTATTTGGTACAAAGTTTCTTAAAAAGCACTAAATTCAACTAAAAAAAATTAACTTTTGTTCGATTTAAAAAATAATAATGTGTGAAATAGGTGAATGTTTGGGTTTTATTCAGTAAAAATTCAGGTGTTAGGCGTTTATTTAGTAAATATTTCAAAGATTTGGTTTCCATACAATAAGATTCAACTGCGGATTTAGTTATCTTGTTCTAAGACATTCCCATAAGATCCTAGATTCATTTGTTTTAAGCAGTATAATCATCTGGTTCATTCCTTCAAGTTGGAACATTCATTTGAGTTGCGCTTTTCAAAATGTTATAGTAATAAATTGTAAAAGGCCTTAACTTATGGCGTGCCATGATACCGCATTCCATTCAAAACGATAAGATTCATTCCAGCGCTGACTCGTGATAGAATTAAAATTGATAAAAATCTGTGAGAAATAGGAAAATAACACTGAAACTGAAATCAAATGGAACATAATTAAGCATTTTTATTTGGTTTCACGTAACAGAGAATGAATGCATGCAGCGAAAATATTGTTAAACGTACACGTGTTATCTGAACCGGATTTTTTCAGATAAGAACTTCCTGTTCTATAATGATTCATACAATCACACCGTGTTCAAACAGGTTGGTAGATTCTTTTTAAATGAAGTATTTAATTTTTCTTAAATTATGTATTGCAAATAATTATTTCAACATAAATAATAAACTCGGTTAGTGGCACCTACAAAGGATAGTTCTATAAGCACGTTTCTTTATTTACGAAATACCTTTATCAGGATATGTCATTGAACTAATCTTCTCCCCCTTTTCACGGTGGAGTTTGCTTTGATAAGATCCACCCGGAATTTTTAGCATTATCCTAAATTTCAGTGTGCAAATGCTCTCTCTCCCAGGTTTGTGTTGATGTGATTTTGGATTCCATACAGTTTTTTGCCTCAAATTTATCATTTAAATCTGCCAAGTACTGTAAAAAAATATTTAGTGAGTGAATGGTTAGAGAAGAAGGATCGGCGTTGGGTGGATTTAATTTCCAGCGTTAATGTGCCTGCGTTCGAAGAAGATCTACCATTAACGGCTTTTGATACCATACAAGTATGTGAGGACGCACCCAGTGCAGAAATGCAACGAGACAATATCATGGAAACATGGAACTTTGCCCAAATAAATAGATTGCCACGGTGCTATTTTGCAACGTTTGTAAAATATTGGAACACGGATATAATTCCTGAGGCAAGGCATTTTGTGTTTTCTTTCTGGGGAGTAAAAAGTGCAATTTTTTCTGGAAAACATGCAATACTTGCAAAACACAGTTTTTTTGAAGATGACAACAGTCCATGGACTTCGAAATATGTGGAATACCACATCCAAGAAAGGAGATACCAGGAATGCCGTGCCAAAAAGATGGAAAATTGGTGCGATATTTGCATAACTACCCCCTTTGCTTAAAATGATGAACTGGAATGCGAATATTTTACGAGTTACCACCATACACCTACAGTGCTTTCAGATATTACACACTAGGTAAGTATCATTTACCCTTTAACATAGAAAACCAAGTGAGATTTTGATTATTTTTTATTTGTGTGAGTTAAATATAAAATCATAATAACTGAATACTAGAAATTGTACAGCAATGTAAATGTTTAAAATTACACAGTTTTATTGTAATAAGTAAAATGTTCTGTTTTTAAAGTTCAGTTTTAAAAAATTAAGATTTAATTATCAGTTCACCTGGAATTTAATAGTAAAACACAAAACTTTTAATCCTATAGTGACCTCCCTTCAGCTTCAAATTATCCAAGATGCATAGCAAATGTTCAAACTATGGGATTTTAAGAGGTAAAATCTGATTAGTAACATTTGTAAACAAAAGAAGTTCTTTGCATAACATGAAAAAAAAAATAGGGGCTCATTCTTCCATGGGGGTGTAATCACATATAGATATATGTAGGAACATCCTTTTAGAGTAGATTCAATTATTTGTCAAGTTCATTTTATACTCAAACGTCAATTTATTTCAATGCACTTATTTACAGATTCCAATAGTGTGGAATATTTAAAAAAAAAGTTATTGAAAACTCACGCCCAAAGGTTCGCAAGTTCCCTTCAATGAATTGAAAAAAAAAATTGTACATATCAATACCCTGGTAAAAGGAAATATTTTGTGTATTATTTGTGTAATTGTAACTCCTAATCCCGTGCAATAAAATGTGTACCAGAATATGTGTGTTTTTTAATATGGTTGTTAATTTCTAGTTAAAATGAGAAACATTTAAGACTAAAACTGAATGAAAGTAAACTGAATATATATTTTTGGAAATATTAGGCTAATAATTTCATAGCAAATCTGAAATATAAGTTTAGAATGGTAGGAAAGTAAGAAATGAATTTGAATTTTATTTGTGGATTATAAATTAGGAAAAACTGAGAAAAAAATTAGGATTTTTAAACTAAGAGTTTGTTGATTTTCAAAATGTTTAAAAGTAAACTGTACTAGATGTTTGAAAATAATAGGATATTATGAAAACTGAATTAAAAGCTTGAGGCTAACTGAATTAAAAGTTTGATATTAAAAAATGTAAAAAAAATGGTTGAAGAATAACATTATCAAAATTTAGAATAGTAGGTTATTGTTTGTAAATAACAATGCAATTATATTTTTGGAACATTAAATTGATTTTCAGGAGTTATAATGCTATCTAATATTAATTAATTTCTATAAAATGATAGGCAGGTAAGCTAAAATTAGAAAAGTTTGATACTGAATTGGAAAATGGTTTATATCCGTACAAACATGCTTTTCTGATAACTTTCATTTCTTATCGTTTCAAGAGTAGGGTCCTTGATGATTCACGGTGGCATAGATACATTCTGTCCCATCCTGTTTCAACAAACCCCTTTGACTCATTCGTTGTCTTTCCAGATATCTCCGTTCATAGGCTTTTATTGAAATTACACATCTTTACCACTAGATCTGTTATAGGATCGTAATAGTTGCTGGAAATGGTAGGCTTTTGAAATAAGAATTAAATTACATTCATGGAATATTAATTTGATTTTCAGGGGTTGGAAAGCATAGCTAACATTAATAAATCTGATGCTTGCAAAGGCAAGTATTAAGGTAAAACTAATGAATTTGATACTTAATTGGAAAATGAAATGTAACTAATATTTAACCACAGTGAAAATTATTAGCAGATGAAAAGTTTAAATTCAAATTTTGTTTGTTCAAATTTTTAAATTGAGTAATATTTAAAATATTAAAAAATATTTATGACAAATAAAATTAAGGTCATAAGTTCAGCGTGTTGGGTAGCAATAAGAAAAATCAAGCTTTCCCCAAAACATAAAAGTGATTGTCAAGTGTTGGTAAGTTAGAATCAATTTTAAAAATAAATTAATGAAAAAGTATTATTATTAAATTAAGTGATTTTGTTTTTATGAGTGTTGCAGAGAAATTAAATTTTAAGCAAGAATGCTCTGATTGGTTGAAAACAAAGTAAGAAAATAATTGTGTTGGTAATAATTTGGCTTTATTGAATTAAGTTTTGTTATTAAAGAAAAATAGCCAAGTTAGAGATAAGTCGCCAAATCCGGCAACACATTCATTTACATTTTCTGGCAACCCTATGTTTAATAAATCAGGCTGAAATAAAGTACAAGTTCTGTAAAATTAATATTTTAATAATTAATAATTTAATAAATCACGCTAAAGTAAAGTCCTATAAAATAAATAGCTTATTAATCAGACAGAAATAAAGTACAATTCCTCTAAAATTAATAATTTAATAATTAATAAATCAGGCTAAAGTAAAGTCCTATAAAATAAATAGCTTATTAATCAGACAGAAATAAAGTACAAGTCCTCTAAAATAATAATAATTTAATAATTAATAATTTAATAAATCAGGCTAAAGTAAATTCCTATAAAATTAAAATATTTAATAATTAAATAAATAAGGCTGAATTAAAGTTCTTTAAAAATAATAATTCAATATATACTTCCTAGATGGCGCCACGTTAAAATTAAATGTAAAACTTAAATTTCAAAAATTAAAAAAAAATCTGTTAAAAAAGTTTAAGTCCAAAAACCCTCAACATTGGAAAAATGAAACCAAAAATGGCGGGTCAAACACGCGAAAATACTGTTGCCATATCCGAAAAACTAAACTTTTAATAAACAACTCAACTCCGCTAAAACGAAATTAAAACTAGCAGCAGGAGGTAAACAACTCAACTCCGCTAAACCTGCAGCAGGAGGTAAACAACTCAACTCAACTTCCGACACGCCCCCTCCGCCAACGTCATTGGCCACGCCCTCTGACGTCACTAGCTCCGCCCACTTCCGGTCACGTGGTATGACGTCACTTCCGTCCCTTAGATCCCCGTGCATACTACTGTTTATGATGTATATTTTTTTAAGGGAAAAAATATTTTTTTTAGTTTTGTTACTTGATGTATTTAGGACAAACGTCTTCTTTATTTGGAGAATCACCAAAATTTATCTCCATGACAAAAGCTGTGCTTTTAACAGCACTTTCCTCTCGTTCCACACAAGTGATGAAAATGCTTACATGAGTCAAGTATACCTAGTAACTAATTTAATCTCCATATCTTAGCATGATTGAGTTTTTATACTTCTTTACGGGTCTAATAATAATTTTTTTAAATAATTTGAAATAGATTTAAAATTACCTCTTTAAAATATTAAGTCGGATATTTATATTTATTTATTGGCCTTCTCAATGTGTAAATCTAGAGCAGCGGTTCTCAAACTGTGCTCCGGGGAGCGCCAAGCATTTCCAGGGGTTCCGCGAAGAAATTTGAAATGAATACATTTTTTGATAATTTCTAATTTGCTTTCCTCCGAAATGTTATAAATAATTTTCTTTAAGGTGTTGGTAAGGTCTGCTGGTTTTTGCCTTTTTCAGGTCTTTTTTGGTTTACCAAAACAAGTTAAACCCTGTTTTTAGGGTCAAATTTCCAAAACTTTTCTGGGGGAGGAACCCCCAGGATGGGACGGTTTGGCGATGGCCGTTTGGGAGCCGCCGTTCCCGTTTCGACACAAAATTTTTCTTCTTCTAATTTTTAGAAGAATTATGAGAGTTCTATTTACTTTCATTTATTTCTGCTGCTGAAACGGCCGCACCGAATAGTAGCACACCAAGGAACCCCATTCCCCCACCTCTCAAATTGATTACTCAGCACCTTTTTTTATAAAGTTCACCAAAACCAAGGGATAACCTGTTTTTAGTAGAATCAAATTTCCAACCCCCCTTAATAGCATTTGGAACTTAATTACACAAAACGTTTCTTATATTAAGTTCTTTAAGATGCAAATTCTTCCAAAAATGTATAAAAAGCTAACATTGATCCTATGGCATGGGAGGGGATAAGGAATGATTTTGGGCCCATGTGTAAATCAATTTCGATATGTACCTCTGACGTATGGTTTAACAGCCCCCCAAAACAGCTCTCGATTTCAAAAGAAGTAACTTTTAGGAAAACAAAATTTACAGATGTATAGATTTCCGTATGAATCCTTTGTTCATGCATCTCCGGCATAATGATTAAAAAGTGATAGCTTTAATATTCAGAAGTTTAAAATAAAGATTTACATTGTATCCAATGATAAAATATAATTGGTAAACAAAATATTCCATATATCCCGGGGTGTATATCAAAGGGGCGAGGGGGCCCTGACTCTCCCCCGGAAAATCGGACTACGTATAACAAAACAAGTTAAAACCATGTTATTTAGGGTCAAATTTCCGAAATTCTTTTGGGGTCCCTCAAAACCCCCTATTGTACTTGAAACTTTATTATTGTCAATTTTTATAGTAAGTTCGTTAAAATTATAATCCTACCTAAAATGAATGTCCAAAATTGGGGCAATGATGTACCTAAAACGAGTTAAAAAAACTGTTTTTAAGGATCACATTTCACAAAATCTTCTGGGCAGGAAGGACCCCCAGACCCTTTTATTGTACTTGGATCTTAATTCGTCACAATTTTTCTTACAAATAAATTATCTTACATGCAAATTATACCTAAAAATGCTTTTAAAAGCTACGCTAAACTGTTAAATATGCATGGGAAGGGCTGAGGAATAATTTTGGACCCCTCCCGAAATAAATTTCTACTATGCTTTTATTTCTAGAAGCAATGGGTTTTGTGTAATTTGCTTTTATACCTTGAAAAATTTATTTCGGAAAAGGGCTCCGCGAATAATTTGTCTCTTGAAAAGGGCTCCGCGACATAAAAAGTTTGAGAACCCCTGATCTAGAGCCATATCTATAGGTTCTATTTCAATGGCATTAAGCCTGTTATGTATTATAAGAATAAGAAATATCTCGAATGTCGTTACTCATTTAGGCCTTGCACCATTGAAATCCAATTATTCAACGAACCAAATCTATCGGTGCAAAATATAAGTAATGCTAAACTGACACTACCTTGCGTTGTAAATATGATCATTGCTTTACCCCAAGAAGTTGTCTCACCAAAGTTTCATCATCATCACTTCATTAATCCCCATGACTTAACTGGAAACCACCTGTTTTCCCCCTGTTGGGCAGGTGCGCACTTGACCAGCCCCCAGATTTGCATTCTTTACGAGACAGAGAGCGGGGGCATATATTGGATTTGCCGCTTTTTGAAGTGACTCACTCACTCCTCCTGTTTTTAATTCAGCTCTCAGCGAGGGGCGCCTCCTCTAATCCCATCAAGCGGCCTTATGAAAGTTTGCAAATGGATTTCTCTGCGCCCCGGTGACACTTTTCATAAGAGAGGGCGTTATGTCGCTCAGCCCCTTGAGTCGACGAAGGATTGAGATGATGATGATGATGGCGGTGTTGCTTTTGGAGTGCGCTTGAGGTTATTTGAAAGATAGAGTGACTCGCGGGAAAGTGTTTGGATATTGCTACTGAGATATTGTTATGCTGCGTCACTGGAGGTTAAATGAAATTTCAAGTTATTGTTATGGTAGTGGGGGATATAATCTTAAGATGTGCAGTTTCTTTCAGCTGTTTTGTATTACTTCAAAAGTTATTCTACAAATAAAACTACCACCTAGATCAGCGGTTCCCAAAGTGGTCCATATGGACCCCCAGGGGTCCACAGCAATCTCCAGGGGGTCCACGGGCATGAAAATAAAAATTGGGGGTCCACAGTGACTTCTAGGGGGTCCACAAAGACTTTCAGAGGACCATGGGAAAATTTTCATTAAAATGAATAGTTTTTAAATACCAAGTTTAATAATTAATTTAAGTTGAATTAACAAGTTTCAAAAACAAGTTATCTTGGGTTGTGGTCAAAAGAAATTCCATTTTTGATAGCTATTTCCTCTTCTTTTTGGCGGAGAAAGGTTTCAGCACTGTGGCCAACCTTTTGACAAAGCAAAAAAACAGTTTGGATATTATACCGTAGCGTAGGAGGGATTTGAGGTTAAACCACACGTCGCGTCGTTGAAACCTAATGTTAAAAACCTTGTCAAAACACCAGATTCATCCCTCCCATTAAAAGTATGTTGGAATATTCCAGTTTTACCTCATTGTTGTTTATATCCTCATATAATTCCTATTCCCTACTTATATTTTTAGAAATAATTATTCAATAAGAAAGTCGAAAGGGGGATTTTAAAATTACTTGTTTCAAGCAATAATATTTTATAAGGAGGGTTTTTATGAACAAAGGGTGCTTAAGGGCAATACGTTTTTACATTTTAAAGACCTTTGACTAATATTTTTTTAAATTTTATGATTAACCGGGCGCTAGCGGAAAGTTCTATGATAAATTGTCATAAATTAAATGTTATATTAATAAAAAAATTAAAACATTAAAAATAACTCTATCATTTGACTTCTGTTACATTTAGCCTTAGCCATTAGTGGTCATTTTCTCATGATGTGTAACTTGTTAAACGTCAACAATAAAGGCGTGTTTTCAAGATTTGAACCAGGATAATCCTTAAGTACCTAAGTTTTTAAATTTAAATATCATGTTCTTTGTATTTTAATTTTGATATTCGCTTTTTACAATTGAATATTTTAATTATGCTTCTGAAACTTAACTATCATTTCTTTCTGATGTGGAAAACTCATGAAGTTATTTTCAAAATTTATAAATGATGTTAAACATCATATGTAAATGAACATATTTTTTAATGTATGTATAAAAATCAACACATATTTTTTTATTGCAGAAACATATTTTTTTTCAATTTCATAAATTAGAACTCACACAATTTCCGTAATGTATAATTTGATTTCTTTTCATTGTTGAACTTAATTAAAAATTGTTTGTTAACATGCCATACATTAATTGTAATTATTTCTGAAATTTTATGATTTGGTGAATGAATAACTCACTCATAAGCCATTAACTTTGACAAGTATGTGACCAAAACTTTCATTGTTAAAGCTAAAAATTTTTGTGCCTTGAAATGTAATGATGTTAAAAGTTTAGATTTGTTTTATTTTTACAGTTGCATTAAAAATGTTGTGTAACCATATCAATGGCAAAAACAAAAAAATTTTTTTTTAAAAATGAGTAAAAGTGGTGAAATCAAACTATTGTCGATGCACGAAAAAACACTTTTAAAAAATTACATAGATTTTAGAAATATATATGATAAACATAAGATTTTTTGCTACTTTTTGAACGGTCCCTAAGACAGGGGGTCCACGGGTTACGAAAAATGTCGTCAGGGGGTCCACAGGCCAAAAAAGTTTGGGAACCCCTGACCTAGATTCATGAAGCCAGATAAGCTTGAAATTGTGACTTGTGATAGTTAGTAGTCCTGGCGTCATTTTTGATCGCTCTTCGACGACAACCCAACTTCACTAACCAAAAGGTTCTCTCGCTTAGTTTCTCTAAGCGAGAAAAGAAAGTAAAATTTTGGATTTTTATTCGAATTTTTGAAGCTAGTGGGAAAGTTCCAAATTACTTAAGTTGATTTAATAAAAGTTGTTACATAATATTTCAAAAATTGAACCAAAACCTTAAATAGTAGGGGTTTTTCACTTGTAAAAACTAAGTGTAATAAAGAACATCTTGGTTCTGAGTACAACGTTTTAGACAGCCATTTCAAATGCTATTAGCAGCGTGATTTTTAAATAAACTCCTATCACAAAATTCTCACTTTCCTTTTTTTACACCCACCTTTATTATCGTTCTAAAAGTCCAACGAAATGCCATATGCCACCAGGAGCAAATCTCGGGTTCGGAACAGGGACATGTGCACCCCCATAAGGGGATACAGGATAAAATTACTGGAATAAACATTTTGAAAAACGGTCCTTATTGGCTCAACCGGAGAGAGCGTTTCGCGCGCCCATGTAATCGTCCCGTGCGAAAGCCCTCGAGAGAGCGAGAGGGTGGCGACGAGAGCAAACAGGCGATGCCGGGGTAGTCAATACCGTTGACACCTTCGAGTGGGACCCACTCGAAGCGGGTCGAGGATGTTTGCGCACCTTATCGCTGTCTTCGAGCCGATAACGCCTCAAGTGGATTGGAAAGAGTGTCTTCTCCCACCCATGCGGATCCTTTTGTGAAGTCAATCATATGTTTCGTTAATTGTTTGGATTTCTTAATATTGAAAGATCTAGCACACTGGTTCCCAAAGTGGGCAATACCGCCTTCTGGGGGCGTTGAAAAATTCAAGGGTGATGAGTTGAAAGGAAATTTGGGGTGTTGACTACTTTTAAATTCTTGCTTAATGTCATTTTTATGGGAGAAAACATTAAAAATTTCAGGTAAAACTAGCTTAAAATCCCTTTTTAGCATGTTAAAATTAAAACATTTTCCTGAGGGAGGGCCCCCAGACCCCCCTTATATCTAGGGATTCATATATTGATCAGCCAACGATAGTAAATTAGTCACGTGATTTTTACAGACTTTGCACGGCCGATAGTTGGGTAACCGGTGAAAGTTGGTGTCTTGCTTCAATATACAAGCAAATGTCTCTTCCTCTTTCGATCAACTGCCCCTCAACTTCCACCTATCTCCCCTCCGAAATGCTAGTTCCAGCGTTTTCAAAATCACGTGACCCTTTTACTATCGTTGGTTCAACAGTAGATTCCAGTACATTCAGAGCAAGGTAAATAATTATTTTTAAATTAAAGCTTTTAAAAGGTAGTCTCATAAAAGGTAAAATATTTACCTAATTTTTTTTCGAATTAAATTTCAAGGTGCATAAATAACTTAACTTTTGAATGTTGATCTTTCACTAGCTTTTATTTATTTACTAGCTGGTATGCCCGGCCTTGCACGGGTGGAGATGGAGATTTTTTCCTTAAAATTTTAAATTCAT
Source organism: Tetragnatha versicolor (assembly GCA_024610705.1). Lineage (NCBI taxonomy): Eukaryota > Metazoa > Arthropoda > Arachnida > Araneae > Tetragnathidae > Tetragnatha > Tetragnatha versicolor. The sequence continues at coordinate 61,341,884 of JANDEH010000005.1, forward strand.
TTCCTACCTTCCAGGCGCGGATCCAAGGACCCCCCCTTTGGAACCCAAAAAGGTTGTCAAAATGAGTAAAACCCTACTTTTACCGGTCTACTTTCCAATTTCTTTTGGTGGGGGAGGACCCCCATACCTCCCATTAGTACCACCAGGAGATCTTCAGATATAATTTTTAGGGAAATCCCCAATATTTTGACATTTTGGGTGAAAAAGTAAAGGTAATAGTGTTGAAAAGTGCTCCCCTTAGACTCAAAACGTTTCTAAAAATATGTTTAAACCCTACTTTTACACGTCAAATTAAAAAAAAATTTCTGGGGGAGGACCCCTATACCCAATGGTATCAACGGGGATTTTGTGTGGAAAAGTGCCCCCCCTCTTGGAGCCGTGCTGGATCCGCGCCTATATTTTAATGACTGAAAGGTGTCGAATCAAGCATTTTAAATTCTGCACGATTTCTGCATTTACCACATGATTCCCATAAAAAACAACAAAATATTAGAAAAGTATTCTTCCAAAAATCACTTAAAATTCTCAATTAGAGCCCTTAATTAATCGTATTTTCATGATTTTATTATATCTTTGGTATAAAATTTAATAAAACATTCCTGCAATTTAAGAAAAAATACAATATTTCCACTTGAAAGGTTTTGAATATTATTCTATTTTTTTGTCTGTTAACCAACTTTATTAAAAGCAACAATATGATCTTCATTTGATTTTTCATCCTCGTTCCCATGGAAACTATTTTAACAACAATGCTATTCCTTTAAACTTTTTATTTAAAAATTAAAAACTATCAAATAAAAATATTCTGCACTATACTTACCAGTTTTAAAATTTTGTTGAAATATATGTTTAGATTATTAATATAATTTTTAAACAGCTTTAGATATAGCTTTTCTTTTGAAAACTTTTTATTTTGCATTATGTTTTTTTTGTAACAATGTGGTGAATAGATCTCTTCTGGAGGAGAAATAAAGCTATTTCAGCAAAATGACCATAAAAAGAACAAAAAAGGGGTCAAGGGGTCAATTAAAGTTTTCGAAACATAGCCTATGTTTTTTCTGGGATTCTTTTACGTAGGTACAGGGTGATTCTGAAATGGACCGCCAAACTTTGAGGGGTGATAGTACTCATCAAGACGAATAAGAATTGGTATAGAAAGGGGGGTCGCAGTTACACCGTTAAAGAGCTAGGTCCTAATGTAGTGCGAGAGCGTTACAAAAGGACGTTTTGCCAAGGCCCGTTTAACGAAAAAAAACCATAATGAAATGAAAAAATTTATTGCATGAGGTACAGCAGTATCCGTATTACTTATATCATAAATTTGATAGAAATTGGACCACTTTCTAAACCGTGGGGTGAGTTTTAAAACGTGCTCTTAGTCAAACAATGGAGTTCCATTAATGGTATTTAGAAAAATGATGATCGGGGAAGGAATTTTCAATGATCAAACAGTTTCAATGATCCATGTTACGATCATTGAAAATTCCTTCCCCGATCATCATTTTTCTAAATACCATTAAGGAATGTGATTCTTTGACTAAAAGATTAATATTGCACTTTTGAATCTAACTCCGCGGTTTAGAAAGTGGTTCAATTTCTATCAAATTTATGATGTAAATAGTTCGGATACTGCTGTACCTCATGCAATAAATTTTTTCATTTCATTACGTTTTTTTTCGTTAAACGGGCCTTGGCAAAACGTCCTTTTGTAACGCTCTCGCACTACATTAGGACCTAGCTCTTTAACGGTGTAACTGCGACCCCCCTTTCCGCATCAATTCTTGTTCGTCTTGATGAGTACTATCACCCCTCAAAGTTTGGCGGTCCATTTCAGAATCACCCTGTATACCAAGTTTGGTGCAGATCGAAAGTAAACTGTGGATTTGTATAGAAGACAAACACACACACAAACAAACAAACACACATTCAATTTTATTATATTAGATTTATTTTTTTATTTTTTGGTTTGGTTGGTAACTTAAAGTATTTTTATTACAAAAAATTTTTGTATAAAATTGTATGGACGGTGTCAACCGTTCACTAGTCACACCTCGCCGTTTAACTTCCGCTTTAACCTTTTACCTGCCGATGTTCCCAAATGGGAACATCAGTTTAAGGAATTTTTTTACCACATAATTTTTCATGCAGGAATTTGATACTTGGTAAAAAGCAACTCAAAGATATGAAGTTATTTTACATGCAAAAGTTTTTCGACTGTAGTTTTATCCTTTTTGTAGAATTTACATCAAAATTAGAGATTTTTGGCTCTTCCAAAGTTGCACAAGTTTCAACTTGTGAAAATTTTAAATAGATTTAGTTTTAAATAAATTTGCTGTGTTTAGGTAGCTTAAGTACACATCTTCCCATTTGGCTTGACCGAATTGCTTCCTTTTCCAATTTTGTAGAGTAATTACCAATACAAGGTATATGTTCCCAAATGGGAACATCGGCGTTTGGGGTATAGTATTTGTGGGGATTTTTATAACCTGCAAAAATTCAAGTTATTTCCAATTTTCTTTAATTTTTTTAACCTTTATTGTTTCAAAGGGTCTAAACAGGTTAATAATGATGTTTTAAATTCAAAAATATGCAATTTTGATTTGTTTCACTTGATTTATGGAGAAATAAATGCCAAATCTTTATAGCAGATTCTCTACATATGTATATTTTTCTAACTCCTCGATCGATTAATTTTCAGTAATTATCATTAGGGGTTATGTAAAGAGCATATTTGGAGGGCTTCTGAGTATTTGCGTATATATTTTGTTCAAGTACTTTTTTACATAAAAATATTTTAGGAATAAGATTGAAGAAATTTGAAAATAAGGAAGTGTGTACATCTAAAAAACACTCTTTTACCGTAAGTTGGATGCAAGATATATGATTCAGTTCGGAATCTTCCTTGAGAAACACAGCTTTAATAAATAAATGGAGATAATTATGATTATCACTTTTGAAAGCTAATTAGATTTGAATGCAATTAGTGGATTTTATGCTAGATATTTGTATAGAACCGTAATTAAAAATAATTTTTCTCTCAGAAACGTAACTAGTTAGCTTTGAAGCACATGGGAACACTATTATGTATTTTTTATACCAAAATATTACCCATAGTGCAAGAAAAATGTACGGAAAAGCTTCGCGTACGTAATAAACATGTCAATTTTTACTTATAAAAAGCTAGAAATGTTACTCAATAGTCTAAGTATGGATAATAAAAATGAAAAAACGGTCCACTATCATAAAAATGTTCATAATTATTTAGTAGAAACCTATTTCAATCATTTTATTTGAATTAATTGTAAAATATATGCCTTTTGGAAATCCCCCTAAAAACTTCACCCCAAACGCCGATGTTCCCAAATGAGAACATCCTCAAATCATACTTAGAATTTTTTTTTGCCAAAAAATGACTAGATTGGTTATAGTAATGATGAAAGAAGCCATTTTAGCCAAAAATCAGAACCTTTGATTCGGAATTTGAGTTGAGGCGTTTAAAAGGCACTGAGCTATAAAATAAACTGGAGTGACTAGTGAGAGTGCTGAAACCGCATCACACCGCGGAAAGGATTTCCATCTTTTTAAAATTTTCTCCATCTGTTAGCCCAGTTTTATACACAGAATAAAACGGCCATTCTAAAGTTTGCTCATAATATTTTAAAAAACAGGCATGGACGGATTAAAAGATGGTCATGCGGGGATTGCCCCGATTGCTTCTAGCCCCGAAAGCTCCGATTGCTGCGAGCGATCGGGGCAATTTAACTTTCCGCGCCGGCACGTTTGGTCACTTGTTATAGTATAGGAGGTTGAAGTTTGTTAAATAAAGAAGGAGGTTAAAGAAGTTTTGAAATAAAATTTATCAGTGAGGCAAGACGTCACCTTAAGAAGGAGAAATAAACATTACAATTTATGTATTTCAACAATGCAATCGGAGTTTCCATCCGGTTGACACCATCCATAAAAAGAGGCAAAAAAAACTTTATTCTTTAAAAGGGAGCAGTGGTCAAAAAAATTCGGGAACCTAATGATCTAGCATATTTGCTTATTGTTTTTTGGGTATAATCGTCACTAAATAAATACAAAGTTGTCTGACTTCTGTGATAAACTTTTTTAAAGAAATTAAGTTTCAATTCAATTTCAAAGTTTTTAAAATTTAATTTTTAAAATAATTTTATTTCAACTTAATTAATAAATAATAATTTTGTTTCAATTGTTCTTTTTTGTTTCAAAAAATGTGTTACTGAAGTAAAATTAAAGCTTACTAAATAATGTCTGCCTAAATCTGTCTAATAATGAACTATGTTTCGTTAGTTTCGAGGATTTTGTTGTATTTCGAAAACTCTTTATATTGAAATTTTTATCCTTCACTTCGATTTCGTCAAATAGAGAGTATAATTCAGTAGTTATATTTTTAATATTTCTCTTGGTATTTTTCTAAAGCATATCTGGACTGTTTACTAGTACTTGAGAGACCCGGGTTGTGCATTTCAGTGTAAAAAAAGGAGCACGCTTTCTCTCCCATGTTAATCCATACCTATCTATCCAAAATCCATACCTACTTTTATTTTATACCTTTTATAACTTTAAGCTTAAGGAATTCTAAAGAGTGCAATGATTATTCGTCTGCTTAAAGTTAAGATATCTATTTGAACATGGATTACGGTTGCATATCTCTAACCGAAAATATAACTACACTAATATGAAGTTATGCCTATCAGGAAAATAAAGATAAAACTGACAGCTGAAGAAAGGTTTTCTATGTATCATCTGTTAAATTGGATGATAGGCGATCCGATAAATAAAAGAAAAACTTAGCTGTGTGTTGAAATCGAAACTTGGAAATATTACTTGAAATAAGATTTTAATAAAAAGAGGTATTGTGTTTGTAGCACATAATCCTTAAATTTGTACTCAGTAAAGTTTATACTTCAACTTTTTAAACGCCGCATTTCAAATTTCGAATTAAAGGTTCTGATTTTTGGCTTAAAAATGGCTTGTTTCATCATTACTAAAACCATTCTAGTCATTTTTTGGCAGAAAAAAGTCCTATGTGTGATTTTGAAGATGTTCCCATTTGGGAACATCGGCGTTCGGGGTGAAGTTTTTAGGGGGATTTCCAAAAGGCACATATTTTACAATTAATTCAAATAAAATGATTGAAAAGGGTTTCTACTCAATAATTACGAACATTTTTATGATAGTGGACGGTTTTTTTTTTCATTTTTATTATCCATACTTGGACGATTGAGTAACATTTTATAGATTTTCATAAGAAAATATTGACATGTTTGTTTATTACGTACGCGAAGCTTTTCCGTACATTTTTCTTGCACTATGGGTAATATTTTGGTACAAAAAATACATGAGTGTTCCCATGTGCTTCAAAGCTAACCAGTTACGTTTATACAGATATCTAGCATAAATTCCACTAATTGCATTCAAATCTAATTAGCTTTCAAAAGTGATAATCATAATTATCTCCATTGATTCATTAAAGCTGTGTTTCTCATAGAAGATTTTTAGATGAACACACTTTTCCTTATCCTCAAAATTCTTCAATTTCATTCCTAAAATTTTTATATAAAAAAAGTACTTGAACAAAATACAGGGTGTATCTGAAATGGTGCAACAAACTTTCAGGGATGATAGTACTCATCAAGACGAACAAGAATTGGTATAGAAAGGGGGTCGCAAATGAGTTTTAAGGGGTGAAACCCCGGGGTGAAAATCAGCAAAAAAACTTGCATATTTGTGCAGGAAGAGACACAATTGTTCGATTCCGTAATTTTTTACACCAAAAAAATAGAACCCGTACTTGCAAAAAGAAATTTTAACTGTAACTTTTCAGGAAGTTATCTTTTAGTAGCGAAAGATTTATTCGATAAGTCTCTTTTTTAATGCATGTTCAACCAAATTTGGCAACTTATTAGCCATTTGGCGCAATTTTTTCGTTTCCTATTTTATCTTTAAAACGGTAGCTCAACTTGGTAGGGTAATGAGCCGGAATCTTTTAACTCACAATCGTAAGATTGTGGATTCTGTCATGTCAATAATTTTTGGGCAATACACGGAAAGAGTACTATTAAAGGATGTGGGTTGGGGTCTTATGGCTTGAGGTTCATAAATCGGACAAAATTAAAGGATGTGTAACAGTATTTTGAGAATTTTTATTGATTTTTCTAAATTGTAGTGTTTTTCTTTACGGTAATTTTTTTTCAGGTAATTACAATGCTTTAAATCGCATTTTGTCTCAACGCAAAACTTTGACAGGTGTTTAAAATTTTTTACACGAATTTTTGAAAATTGATAGTTCAAAAAAATTTGGCAACACAAATTTTGTGAAATGAAGGAAAAGCAATCCTTGAAATCCCTGTTTTTAAATCAACGATCAATTAATTAGATTACAAAGTATTTGATTCTCATTTTATTCGGAAATCGTTTCTTCCGTAAATTTTATTTCCCTACAATGTATGATAAGGATTTCGAGGACTGCTTTTCCTTCGTTTCACAAAATCTTGTTCTGTCATGTATTAATTTCTTTAATCTACCGATTTAAAATAAATTGTGTTAAGAAATTCTTTAGTCTAAAAAAAGACATTTCAGATCACGGGGTATTTTTATCTTTTTTTGTCTATTTGTTATTAGTTTTTAAACTAGGGAGCTCTTTGTGAAACACCCTTTATGAACATATTGTAATGATGACTCAAATTTTGTATGAAACATATGTGTTAATAGAAAAAAAAAGAGTTTAAAAACCTAAGCATTTTATACAGTTTTATACTTAAATTCTCTTATTCTAGATGTGACGACATAATTATAACTGTTATTTTCATGACGAGACAAAACTAAAAAAATTACAAGTTCGAGCAATACGTTCTTGGCATGTACTGTACTACGGGTGGACACCAAACTGAGGTAGGGAGTCAAAAATAGAAAATAAATGGGTAACGTAGTACGGGCACTTTCCCTAAGGGGTTTACGTTATCCGCCTTCGAGGACAGACAAATTGTTTAACCTGTGAGCCTCAAACGCACCGACACCCTAGGAGCGGATTGTACAGCCTATCCTCAGTACACAGACAAAGTCATTTAAAATTAATTAACAGAGTGGTGACTTAATTAAAACTAGTTTCTAGTAAAATTAATACTATTTTAGTGATGTTTCACCCCCTCCTCCAATTTTTGTGTTTAAATTTATTTTTCCTTTAAAACTTCAGCTATCAGTTTTTGGCATAAATCCTTCTTCCTCCTACCTAACAAATCATGGCTTTTCCAATCACTCCATCATTTCCTAAATTATTCAATCAAAATTATTCGATTTCGCTTGGCCGTCAGTCTGTTAATCTTTCCCCACTTCTCCAAATCTCTTGTAGAAATCAATTTCTTTATTCAATTCTTATTTAGACTGTAGGCATTATCTTCAAAATGCTAAATTTCTTCACGTTAAAAAACGAGCCAGCTGGATGGCTCAGTGGCAATCTACCACTTTTAAAATAATTTTCTCTTGTTTATTATCGCTATGAATCCTTACGGTATCACAGCAGCTAGCTCGATAGCAGTACTCATGCATTGCTTATTGGAGTTAGCTACGCCTGTTCCATCCAGGGCTTTAACTGACCCATGGGTGCGAAACTGCGGGCAATTGCACAGCTGAGAAGGGAGTGCTGCTTTCACAGACTAAGGCTTAAAGGACGTGTTTTTCTTTAAAAGCTGTGCATTGTCATGAATTGCATAAATAGTACTAATAATGAATTAAAAATGCAGGGATCTCTAATTCTACATTTTGTGTTAGTATTTTACTTCTAAAGGTACGATATTAATTAATCAATATGTTTCTATTTAAAAAAACACTTATTTAGTATAGCTAAAAAAATTTATTTAAAAGGGACCAAATGAAATCTTAATACTTTAAAACATGTTGCAATGTCTTTCAAACTATAGCTTTCAAAAAAACTATATGAATTTAAAAACGAACAACTTCATACAGTAGGACAGAACTCGCAATCTTACGATTGCAAGACTGTTACGCTACCAACTAAGCTATAACTTAATCATTAATGGTACTACTACATAGAAATTTGAGTTTCCGTAAGAATCACAAAAAAAAGTATTTGGCGATCACGGATTGGCGAAGTTTTTTTTCCTGTCGACTGCAAAAGTGTTACTGGTGGGAAAACTAGCTTAGTAATATTTGAAGTTGTTTTACAAAATAACTACCGGAATCGAACCATTGTGTCTCTTCCTACACAAATATGCAAGTTTTTTAGCAGATTTTCACCCCGGGGTTTCACCCCTTAAAACTCATTTGCGACCCCCCTTTCTATACCAATTCTTGTTCGTCTTGATGAGTACAATCATCCCTGAAAGTTTGTTGCACCATTTCAGATACACCCTGTATGTAAGCAAATCCTCAGAAGCACTCCAAATAGGCTCTTTGCATAACCCATAATAATAATTACTGAAAATAATCGATGGTGGAGTTTAAAAAATATACTAGTGTAAGAATCTGCTATATTTGGCATTAATTTCTCCATAAATCAGGTGAAAAAATAAAACTAACAGATTTTCGAATTAAAAACATCATTCTTAACCTTTTTAGATCCTTTGAGACAAAAAAGTTCAAAAAATTAAAGAAAATAGGAAATAACTTGAATTTTTGAATGTTATAAAAATCCCCTCAAATACTATACCCCAAACGCCGATGTTCCCATTTGGGAACATATACCTTGTATTGGTAATTACTCTCCAAAATTGGAATAGGAAGCTATTCTGTTAAGCCAAATGGGAAGATGTGTACTTAAGCTTCCTAAACACAGCAAAATTATTTAAAACTAAATCTATTTAAAATTTTCACAAGTTGAAACTTGTGCAACTTTTGGAAGAGCCAAAAATCTCTAATTTTGATGTAAATTCTACAAAAAGGATTAAATATGACGTAAAAAACTTTTGCAGAAATAACTTCATACCTTTGAGTTGCTTTCTACCAAGTATTAAATTCCTGCATGAAAAATTAAGTGGTAAAAAATTCCTTAAAATGATGTTCCCATTTGGGAACAACGGTAGGTTTCCAGATCAAAGGCTCCAGATCAAAGCCAGATCAAAAGGTTACCCTAGATCAAAGTCTAAAATACTTTTATTCCATGCTTAGGAAGGGGGACAATTTGAAAATTGAACCCGAAATATTTTATGTGAAATTCTTTCTCATCGTTACTCCATCTTCTCTATAAATTAGATATTGAAGTCTCAGTTTTTTACTTATTTACAAGAAAGTTAAAAAAAGTATGCCAATATCTTTGATATCTTTGGTTTGGTTGTGTTAGTTTTGATCGTAGTTTGTAAAATTTTCTAACTTCAATCAAAATTAATAAAATTGAAAGTAATTTATATTTTTACGATGATACATTTGTACCAAAAATATCCAATTTGACTCAGGGTATTCCAAAAATTCCACCTAAACTCAGGAAAAAAGATCCCATGAGTGAATTACATAAAAATGCTAAAAGAACTGTACCTCAAAGACGACTTTATTTTCGAAAAATGTTACGTTACATCCGATAAAAACTTTATTACTTCATTCCACTACATACACGTGCATGTTTTGTGATGCGATTTTTAACATTTTAGCCATCAAATACAGGGTGTTTCAAAAGTCCGTTTCGCGGTGTTTATTTGGAACCAACGTGTCCTGGAGTCACGGAAGTAAGGTCTACCCCTAGGTAAGGGACCCTAGAAAATCCATTGAGATGACTTAACGCACCCCTAACAGCGAAACAAAAAAGATAAAAAAATTAATTTAAAAATGAAAGGAGATAGAGCAAAAACCTCAATGATAGTATTGTTGCCATCGTTATGAAGAACTCACTGAAAAAAATTTCAGAAATGCCCATGAGAAAATAGCACTTTTTCAGGCCTCAAAAAAGAAAAGGTTTGTAAATTTGCAAATTTTTTTGATTTTTTATTATATTTTGTCTTCATTTAACTAAAAAAACCAATACTACACAATAACACTGAAACATTTGCTAATTTAATAATTTTTTCTTTTTGAGGCCTGAATAAGTGCTATTTTCACATGCTAATATCTCCGCGAATATTCACGATATTTTCATGAAATTTTTTTCAGTAATTTATTTATAATGTTGGCAACAATACTCTCACTGAGGTTTTTGCTCTATCTCCCTTTGTTTTTAAATATCTTTACTTTTTTATTTTACCGCTAGGGGCGCTGTAAGTCATATAAATGAATTATCCAGGGTCCCTTCGCCCAGGGCCCATTAAAAAAATGTCCCATCCCACCCCGGCACCGGGGTGGGATGGGACATTTTTAGACTTACTTTAATTCGTTTATAAATCTTAAGTTTTATTTGCTATCACATTGGATATATTTTTTAAACATGTTAAAATGTTTCGGAGATGTTATTTTGAAAGTTTCAAATTTATACAAGGAAAACTGAAATTTTTAATAATGTTCTTGTAAAAAATGTCCCATCCCTCCCCGGTCTCCCCTACTGGAACATATTGCGTTAATGTTCGATTAAGTTATAAACTACTAATCAATAAAAATAAACTAAAGAGATAAATTTTATTTAGATTTAAAGTTAGTTCGATTTGAAAAAAATTAAAATACAGTTCAACACTGTTTTTTCTTTTCCTTAATTTTCTATGAATTACTTTGTGTATTACTTTAAATATGTTTGTATTTGTTTATGTCTGCCAAGTATTTTTATGTCCATTGTAAAATGTATGGACTTTATAAGCATGTTTAAAATTTAGGTCGTATAATCTGTATTTTGCCTAAAAAGATTTTACTCCCTCGACGATTTACAAGCATTTTCTCCTTACAAAATATATCGTGAAGAATAGAAGCTTATTTTCGTTTACTCTTGAAGGAATTTCAATTTACTTTTTAATATCCACTTTCCAAACATTCTGCGGAAAAAGAGAAATCCAGGATAAACAATAGAATGCCAAAATGTTCCCCTGTGCCATAAAAATTTAACGAATTAAGATTTGAAAAAAATCAAAATTTATAAGTAATTCAATTATTTAAATAATATAATTCAAGCTTTTACAATTCCAATTGTGAAATTTCTTGAACATTTTCAAAGAGGTTCCACACATTTATAACATGAAAATCGTAAATGAATTGAAATAATCACAATTTATGTGTAGGTAAAGATGTAATCATATCTAATTCTCTAACATCAACTACAAATTTTATAGAATGTTTCAAATTTTTACAACTTTAAGCGGGAAAACGTGTTCTTCATGTCTTTATATTCTTACAACATCAAAAGAGGTTATGAATGAATCCAAACAATCCCTTTTTATTCTACTAACGGTCAGTAAAATCCCTGTATTCCCATCGATGAATACCCATCGATTTTTTTTAAATTCTTTATCTAAGTCTATGTATCTAAATCTACGAACACATAAAAACTTGACTCACAGTACTTACGGAGGGCAGCATAGGCCGGGATGATCTCTGAGGCCAACCAGCGGGAGTAGGTGAGGTCAGGACAGAGGCCCCCGTAGCACAGGGCTGGCAGGGCGGCCACGTCCGACAGGTCCAGCGCCCTAGGGGCAGGAGGAGGGCTGCCCCGCCGCGCTGGCGGAGGGCTGCTCTTGCCCTCGGGAAGCTCCAGAATGTCCCGCACGCTGAACCCGCTCGGCTTCGAGCTGGCCGCAGTCATGGTCATTGCTGATGATAAACACTAGAGTCAGTGTTCTGCTTTTACCACATTGAGTCACTACAGTTGATTTTCGGGGCTGTGAATTTACCGCATTTGGGGGGGATTGCCGTGTCACTACACTCACTGTTTGGACTCAGCTCTTACTGCATTACGGAAAATTAATTGCTGAGTCACAACAGTCACCCTTCTGGTTTTGCTCTTTACCGCATTGGAGAAAATGAAGGGCCTCACACTAAAGAAAAGACGAGAATGTTGGATGATTTTGACTTCTCTTGGGGTAAGACGATTGGAAGGTCGAGGAACAAGAAGTGGTGTCAAAGTTCTATCAATTTCTAGGTCTGTATAGTCGCTGTTCGGTTAGTATTGTTGCTTTCACTGCATTGACGGAGTGATGAGGTCAAAAGGACTGGATTGAAGTCAGCTGAATCAGAAAGAGAAGTTTGCGTTATCGAAATTCCTTCACCTCTTCAATACTTGCTGAATGTTGAGTGGATAGTAGTAATTCCATAGTATTTGAAGGCAGATTAAGTACAGTGGGAACACAATCCTTGACAGAGTATCTGAAGAAATTTTATTTTCGTGTTATATAAGTGAAATGTCATAAATCTCTTTCTAATTTCAGTGCGCTGACTTATAAATAATCGCCACTACACAAAACGCCCCTGTAAAAGCACAGATGACATTGACGAGGACACTCAAAAGCACTCACGGGTTTTCCAAGTTTTTACTTTTGGTGGATTGAAGAAGAAGCATAAGAGACCTCCTTAAGAGTTATTCTTGAAATACAAGTGAACAAATTTGTAAACTGAAGCGAAGAAAAAACGGTCAATTCAATATTAAAATGCTAACGTTTACCTTTATGCAATCTTCTGCAACGAATTAGTTTGATGAATCAGTTGCATTATCAGTTCTGAACTATTATCCAACGAGTCTTGACTGTTATTCAGAGATGTCATTTGATATGTGATTCGTCAAATCGTCAAAGATAGTTCCCCATCGTTTTTCTTTTCTTGCTTTTGATTACTAAAAATATTATCCTTGCCTCGATAAGAGGGGTCCTATTTACTAACGAAACGAAATAACTTCCTGTGAAATCAGTTACAATTGAGGAAAATGATATCTCAATATGATAAATGCCAAATTACTTCTCAACTTCAAATGCTCCTAAGGATAAACGAGAACAATCCTTTGAAAATCTTCAGAAAGTCCCATTAATTTATCTAATCCGCATTCTTTTCAACCACTTCAACAATCACCCCAAAATTCAACAGTTCACAATCTACACACCTGAAGCATCATCGGATGAAGCTCAAGGAGAAAGAAGAGTTGCGGAATCCCAGCCGCTCAGGATCCGGCATCAACTGGAAAGCGATGCTGTCCGCGGCGGGACGCTTTGGCCACGCCTCCTCGCGCATCACGTGAGCGGTGGGCGGGACCAAGGGCGGAGTCAGAGGGTGATGCTTGTTGTGTTTGTTGTTTTTTGTCCTCCTTTTTGTGGTGGGATGTTTGTTTGCTGGTTGATCTTTTGGAGGTGGTGACAGGTAGTGGGTATGATATGGGGGGTTTAGGGGGTAGTGCAGTTGTGGATGAGAAATGGAATGAATTCAGAGGGTTCGTTTGATCGAATTCTCTAAGAGAAGGATACAAAGGATGTTTTTATATGTTTTCTATCTAAAATATTTTAGGTTGTAGTAAAAGTAAAGTAAAAGGTGTCTTTTAGATTGTTACGGCACCTCAGATTGTGATAATTATTTCCAGATGTTTTAGGAAAAAGTTACGGGGTTTAAAATTAATATTTCTGACAAAGCCTAACTAATTGCCTGGCGTCCCTTTTTAGTAACGTTTTTAAAAATCCTTCTATTTCTAAAAAATTGTTCCTTAAAATCAAAATTTGTACTGATCTTCATTCAACGTAAAGCTCAAAAGAAGAAAGCAGAATTTAAAAAAAATTTCACTTTTTTTAAAGTTGGAAGATAGAATATTTCAGAAAAGTGCTTTTTTTATTTGAAAGAGAAAGCTTACAAATCCTAGTTGTTATTTTTAAAACATTTCAATGCCGATATATATTACTGTTTATACATTAAATCAGTTGGTTTTTTTATTTTTCCAAAATATTTTATTTTGACCTTGTTTTGGACTCTCGAAAAGCGTCCCTAAAAAGGGACGCTAGGCACGAATGCCCCCGTGTTTTTCCCTATATTGAAATGCTATTGTTTCCTTATTTCTTTCATAAAAACGTGTTCGATTCTAATGAAATGAAAAATAACTGATATTAATAAAATTACTTTCATAGAAGCTAATTATTAAAATTTTTTTTGGAAAATACTGTTATTTTTGCTGAATTAATGGAATAAAAAGTCTTAAATTATAAGGTATTAATTAATTTGTAATAATTAAAAGGAATAAATTTATTTAACTGTATTTATTACTGATGTAAATATATTCAGGTTATATTTTAATTAAAATGTTAATAATTATTAATTATAATGATTAAAATTGCCAAAAAAAAGTCGCTTTTGAGATAAATATTTGGCTTTTTTCTAATTAGATGTCGCTAATCATTGTGTTCTATTCTGCAGATCAATCTTTATCATCTGGCTTGCTAATGCACATTCTACTAATACTTTACTTTTGGGGAGAAATTAGTGTTCCACACAATAAAATTAAATAAAATGAAAAACAAGTATGGGCATTTGACAGACTTAAACTTTAAAAATTAAGATATTTTGATGGATTTAGGTGTATACAAGTAATTTTTTACAATAGTAATAGGTAACATAATAAGTTACCTATAATAAGTAATAGGTAACATATATGCAATGAATGCCTTTTTCAATTATAAATCTTAATTAATTTACAATTAACATATATTTGGGAGGCAAAAACGTGTTTCAGAGCATAAAAAATGCTCAAATTAAATTTTACAGTTAATTGGATAAATAAATGTTTTTTAATCATTTTCATGTTTTAGTATCGTTCCGATCACTTTTTCTGCACTTATTAAGGTAAAAAATGTTTTCGAGGCTTTAAAACAGTTTTCTACCATTCTTGTACTATAGGGATAGGGAAAAAACACGAGGGCATTCGTGCCTAGCATCCCTTTTTATGGACGTTTTTTAATTTTGGTGTAAAAATTAAAATTTTACCATGGGATTTTTTTTCGATATTTTTCCAGTTGTTTTACTATTGTTGCTATTTACTATGTTTGTTCTAAATATTTAAGAAAATAAAAAGTTGTGCATTAATGGGTTAACTGGTTAACTGAAAACTTTCATATTTTTATGAGGAAATTTGTATTTTCCCTTGCCCCAAAGCTACATAACAATTTATTATTATTTAATAGTATCTTAACAGTTATTTCACTGTTTTTCTCAATTTAAAATTAGAAGCAAAAGTTTTCTCAACATAAGCTGTGTCATGTTCTTTTTTAATTTGTTTTGAAACTTATGCATTAATTTTATTATTTTTGTTCATATTTATGTGTGTATGTCTAGTAAATATTTTGGTTAGGGGTAAATTCAAAATCTTTTAACTGATAGTTAACCTTTCTTTTAACTAAATGGATTTTATCTTCCCCCTTAGGAATTACTAAGTTATTTATCCCTGTTTTGTGCATCTTATTTCTTTGTATTAATAATAAAAAGAAAATATTGTTTAAGTAATTAACTTTTCCAATTGATGTAAATCTCTAGAAACAAACCTTTTATTCTTCTTCAAACTAATTTGTTTACAAAAAAAAAGGATCATACGCTTACAACTCATGGAATCTTTTGTGCTTAAATGATTTAAATTTTGGAAAAAAATTTCATCATACTCCAAACACTATTTAACGAATCATGTGGTTTTAAATATGGGAATTTTAAAATCTCTTTAAATACAAATTTAAAAACATTTATAATTATTATTCGAAAATAAAGTAAAAATGAACAACACATTAGATCGTGAATTCAATAAGGGGAATTCCACCGTAACTCACGCTACATTTTTTTCAAAATTGCAATTTCAAATAATTTTTTAATGTAGAAATAACTATTATTTTCTTTCTAAAAAAATCATTCATATTGAAATTTATGTTAATAATTTAAAATAAGTATTGCGAATCTTTTAAGAATTTTAGTTTTTTAAATATTAATTAAAATAGAGTCGTAACTCACGCTACAAGAAAAAGACATGGATTTATGAGTATAAAATTCAAATTTGTTTTTCTGCTTAAATAGTGTGTCAATAATTCTATATGCTTGTCAAGTGTTTGAATATACTTCCTTTATTCTAAAATAGCAAATAGTTTTTCTGGGAATGCTTTAGAAAATCAGAAATAAAATAAAATATAGAGAGCTGTTCGTAACTCACGCTACATGTGTATAAGCGTTCAGTTATTCATGAATATAAATATAATTAAATAGATTTAAACACTTTATTTCATTTTACTATAAAGTTTATGAGTATATTTAACAAAAAAGTTGTAAAAACTAATTAATTTATTTTTAATTTTCTAAATAAACTATACATTTTTCATTAACAAATTAACCTTTAAAACAAATATTTCTAAATATTGACTTTATATGCTGACATTCCGATAAAAATAATTTTACACAAAATTTAAGCAATGCAAAACACAATTAGATCAATACTGCATAATTATTCCCTAAAATAATTAGAAAATTTTATTATTTTATTTTTTCATTTTTCTTGATCATGTCCCTGTTCATATGGAATAGCCCATAAATGATTGGTATAAAAGTGTAAATTTGGATTTCAGGAATAGTTTTTTTTAACAAAAACCTAAGTAAACTTTGAAGCTTGGGGATTACTTTGAGAACTTTAAGCAGGGTGTTTCAACAAGTTTTGCTATGCAAATTCCTCATATGAAATACATAAAAATTCACAAATAAAATACACCTCTACAACATATTATTTAGAAAAAGTGATACCTTACGCCAGAAATTTTTTATGTGCAAGTTTTCCATAATCTTTTAATTGTAAACCGGATATATACATGACATCACTCTTTTTCTGACGTAATTTTCTCGAAAACTATAATTCTTTGGACATTTTCAAATATTCCACGGAAGGAATAGTCATTGAAACATCCTGTACAACTAAATACAGGGTGTTTCAAAATTGCGTTGCACGGCTTTTATTCGGAACCAGTGCCTCCTAGGGTCATGGAAGTAAGGTCTACCTCTAGGTAAGTGACCCTGGAGAACCCATTGAAAGGACTTACAGCGCCCCTAGCGGCGAAATTAAAAAGTTAAAAAAATTAATTTAAAAACTAAAGGAGATAGAGCAAAAACCTTAGTGAGAGTATTGTTGCCAACGTCAAGAAGAACTCATTGAAAAAATTTCATCAAAATATCTTGAATATTCGCGGAGATATTAGCATGTGAAAAGAGCACTTTTTCAGGGGTCAAAAAGTAAAAAGTTCGCATATTTGCAAATTTTTTTGATTTTTTGATTAAATTTTGTGTTCTTTCAACTAAAAAAACACAAAACTACACAATTTCATTGAAAAATTTGCAAATATGCGAACTTTTTACTTTTTGACCCCTGAAAAAGTGCTCTTTTCACATGCTAATATCTCCGCGAATATTCAAGATATTTTGATGAAATTTTTTTCAATGAGTTCTTCTTGACGTTGGCAACAATACTCTTATTGAGGGTTTTTCTCTATCTCCTTTAGTTTTTAAATTAATTTTTTTAACTTTTTAATTTCGCCGCTAGGGGCGCTGTAAGTCCTCTCAATGAGTTTTCCAGGGTCACTTACCTAGGGGTAGACCTTACTTCTATGACCCTAGGAGGCACTGGTTCCGAATAAAAGCCGTGCAACGCAATTTTGAAACACCCTGTATATCTAAACGGTTTGATAAAAATTAATAAGTAATCTATCTAAAATTAAAAGGGACTCCAATCCTTCTATAGGTAGCTTGATACAGCTCAGTGAACATAGCTTAGACTGGTGACCCCCGTTTTATACTCCAAGCCTTAATTTTAAAAAGACAAACTACTCATAAAAAACCTCACTAAAACCACAAACCCAGCTAAACATAAATTTTCAACAGTTAATCCTTTCAAGCACTGAGGAGAAAGAAAAACGGCAGTCTCTCCCACCGTATGCCGCACGTCGCGAGCGAGATAAGAAAACGTTCGATTGACACTCAGATTCGTTAGAATAAGGACCGTTCTTTCAGAAAAGTCACCCTCAAACGAAAAGAATCAGCTGAGCGTGCCCTCTCGCTATCTCCTCCGCAACCGTTTCAGCGTGAACGGGGCGATAGTTTACATTTTTCGTTTCTCACAAAGAGGGGAAAAACAAACTTTTCGCCGATAAACATGTCATCCGCTTTTGAGTGAGAAGACTGTTCACAGATAAAAGGAGGGGCATGTGGGGTGATGGAATTAAAACGGTTCGGTTGCCGCGGTAAAAACGAATCTAGAGTGAAAGTGATATCTGTTGTTGTAATGGTTTTTGAAATGCGTTGACGAAGAGTCTTTTCGAGTAATCTTGATGGGGAGTTGTATGGTTTTTCCGATTGTTTAGGAAAGTTTTAATCAAATTATGTTTTTTTTGGAAAGGTGCAGAGTTGAAATGAAATGGAGATGATAAGGATGGTAGTTTCAGTTATAAATCTGTCATTCAAGAGAGTGAAAAACGCTTGAAAAGGCCAAATAAGAGTCCTGGTTTACAAAAAGCAACACTTTTCGGTGCTATTATACAACCGGGTGCCACTTTTCTTGGCGATGTTTTTGGCACCACTTTTGGCGTCATAATTCAATACATGGTATATCCGCTGGGTTGCTAGAAAATTAATTATCGCCCTAGTTGGCGAAGCTAAAAAAAACAAGTGGCACCCGCTTGTAGTATGAAACCCACTTTTCATAAACAGGGTACATAAATATTCTCTGCTGTGTGAAGTTCAATAAATGAAATAATTTAATTTCATAAGTTTATTAGAGTTACTACTACTATTTAAGACAGAGTAAATATATTTCAATAAATATTTACTCTATCGAAGAACTCGCAAGTCATGAATAAATGTAGGTAAAGTTATAGTAATTAACTGGTTACTGATTACCACAAGTCCGTAAGAAATTAAGGGCATTGGGTATTTTAAAACGGATTAATTCACGAATGTATTTATGATGTATAGTTTTATATTGCATAAAAAAGAAGCTTTTGTTAATGAATTTTACTAAATTGTTACCATAAAACCAGTTTTTTGTGTGGGAAAAAGTGTGCCATCCACACAAAAATTTAGTAATGTCGTGAGGTACCAATAAAACATGCACCTTCACTAAGGTGAGTGAAATCCATTTATTTTATCAACAACGTAGGCAGGGAAAATATAGAATACAAAAAAGTCTTGATTACAGTTAGCACATTAGAGATCCCGATCACATTTGACTTGGGAAGACAAGTGTAGCATCTTATACTTAGTAAGGATTACAATAACTAAAAAGTTATTTCTTCACTTTATCCAGGATTATCATTGATATCACATCAAACCCTTCCCTTATTGACAACTTCAAGAAAGCTGTAGAGCAAACCTTCTTCCCACGCACCTTACCAAAAACACCCATATCACCATTCCATTTGATGATAGAAAAAAAACCTACAGATGTCTCTTACTATAACACCTTCCCAAAAAAACACCGTATATTTTCAATCGCAACTTCTCCAGTACATGGTGAGAATCTCATTCCGAATGCGTATCAGAGAAGGATCTTTACAAAGAGAGGAGATGACATCCAGTTGTCATCGCGAACCGGTGTGACAGTGACTTTCTTTTGTCAGAAGCGGCCGCTCGTCAACAGGAAGCTGTCACCACTTGTCCGGTGAAAGGCGAGATTCGTCGCATCGGGGACAGTGCGTGGGAAACCCCTCGACGGGGGTCACCTGTTCCTCAAGGGCCGGTAAGATGCTTACCTGAGAAAAACGCGAAATACTCTCAAAGGGTAAAGGATAACTGGTGTGTCCACAGAGAAAAAGCTGAACAGAGGGTCCAAAACGCTAGTTTGAGAAATGCCTTTTCAACATCTCTTGGTAAGAGGCAGTGCTACAAATGTATGGGATTGACAGAGAAGTTGGCTATACAATTCGGTGGCCACAGTTGCGATTGGCTGTGACCTGTTCATTTAATCTGTCACTTTCGTAGTGGTATTAGAAGAATTGAGGTTCTTTTACTCCGCCTCTCAAAAGGTGACAAGGAAGGCGTGAGTTTAAACCTTTAAGTCCTAGCCGCCCCAAATTTTCTATAGGATTCTATAGGATGTGGAATTATAGAATATGGGATAGGATTCTATAGGATATTTTCTATAGGATATGGTAAGCTCGCCATGTACTCTGTGTTCTGCTACTCAGTCTTAATGTCGAGTTTCAGAGCAGGTCTGCAATGGGAACTGTGATGAGGGGCATAAAAATCTATATGGGCTCAATTAGGGTAATTTAAATTAAGAATCAATTTAAATTCTACTCTGACCGCAACAAGAAAAACTTTGACAGAAATACGCAACTTTGAAAAGAAGAAGTACAAAGCTAAGTGAAAGTCACATAGATTTCACCCAAAAGTTTTTTCAGCATTTATTCATTATTTATACAATCACCCCCAAAATTGACTAGGAAGAATCCGTTTCCATAACAACCGCCATTGTACGACGTCAAAAGTTTTCTTGTGGCGGTCAGACATTCTCAATACTAGATCATGACATTGGAAAAACAGTGCTGAGATTAAAGAAGGACGAGATGGGACGTCACCTTCCCAAAATGTGTGTTTTATTACTTAAAAATCAGAAAAAAGGGATAACACATAGACTAGTCCCCCCCACGAAAAAAAAATTTTCTACCAACTATAGCATTGATATTAGAGAAAAGGGATATAACGTATAACCAACTATGTGTTCAGTTTCAAAATTTATTTAAGTTTTTACATCATCATTTTATGAAGATTTTCATATTTTTGCCGATCAAAGTTTTCATTGAACTCACTGTCCTTTTATTTTTAAATTGTTAACGAAAAAGGTTATTATTTTTTCATTCGTGAATCTTTTATTCACAATCTGATTTCTCTAAAAACGAAATAATTACGACGAAAAAATTAAAAACGAAAACACTATTAAAGTAAATCTTTAAGGTTAAAGTAAAAATACTTTCTCAGAAACTTCTTTTAATAAGTATTAAGCCAAATTACAGTTCAAGCACTATGTGCAATCTTATCCATCCTTTTCATTAAATTAAAACTACCTTCCTCAATCCGTATATCACAATCATCAATGAAACACGGTCTCTCACTTCTAATGCTCACAAACCGGAGCTTAATAGACAGCCCAACCCGATGTTTGACAAGGGGTGTGAACAGGAGGGGGATGGCACCCCTCTTTCCGATCAAACCGCGGGGAGGAGGAGGAGGACATTCCCAATCTGTCTCTCATCCAATTGATCCCTGTTCGCTCTTTGCAAATCGCCCCCCAGGGAGCGCTTGACTTCAGGGAAAGTCTTTCGCCCCTTTTGTGTACAAGGTGGGTGGATTTACAGTGGGGGAAAATGGGGCAGGGGTGTGGAACATCTTGTAGTCCGGCTTTTTATATTGTATAACAACAAAGGAGTGTTTATGAAGTCCAATATTCGCAGTTTGGAAACCTCCTCAAGAATCATTTGTTCAGAAAAGAAACAAAATTTACAAATTAAAAAAACGTTCAGCCAAAACTCCAGTTATATTTGTTTATTTTACAGACATTCTCTGTAATTTTGTAGAAGATTTTTTTTTGTTTGGCAACACTTACACGATGTATCAAGCTAGTATTAATTTAACTAGTTTTTAGAGTTCTGTTAATAGAAATATGCCGTTAAAACATGGAAAGTAAGTAAGAAAACTACATATAATTTCTTTCATCTACATAAACGTGGGAAAAGAAATTTACCTCTGACTGACACTTTAAAGAAATATTTTCAGATATCTGTGATCATCACATTTTGTATTTGTTTTTAAAAAGAAAAATCTGTAAAGAAGAATGAGCGGTTGAGGTGCTTGCAGCAATGAGGACCTTACTCCAATGTTAGCTCCATGGACTTAGACTTAGCTTATTGTTCCTGCAAGCACCTCTTATCTTCAACTGTCTACTTTTCTAAAAGATATCCCCCGACATTTCTTTAAACAGTATTAGTAAAATCGTGATCTATGATAGTTTTACGATCATTTTCTACTAAGGGAAAATTTTAATGGTGTTTTTAGGGGTGCTATGGTCATTCCTTTTTATTTTTTTAAGAAATTGTCATCCCTGGCCTATTTTTTGCTTTGATAGGCTTATGCAGCTTGGTCTTATGGCATAAAAACCAACGTACCAACCAACCTAAGTTTATGCGGCAAGTGAGATCGGGAATATCTTCTTCTAACACTTTTTTTTAGAATCGCCTCCCAAAACTCTCCTCCCATCCTTTTGTTCTATTATAGTTGTGCTGCCCTCTCTATAGTGCAGTAGAGACTAAATACTGTTGGAAACATATTTTCTTGCTCAAAATATTAACAATAGTATCATCTTTCTTAAATATTGCTCACAAATTATGCAATAAATGAAGTGTATAGAGACAAATAAGTTGGATATAATTTTGAAAGGGTTCTTAAATACAGATATTTGAATGTATATTTAAAAACATTCTTTTAAAGAGAGTATTTTCGAGTGTGGTTGGTTGAATTTATTCAGAAATCTCATACTTACAATGAAATAATCTTTCTTGGATAACTTTCTTACAAAATATTAGTCTTGAATACTTTATGGTTAAACATGATTAAAAAAATTTAAGACCTTTATTTCAAAGTTTCAAGTAGTCTCCCTATATCAGGGGTCGGCAACCTGCGGCTCGCGAGCCGCATGCGGCTCTTTTGACGTCAAGTTGCGGCTCTCCAGTTCCTTACGAAAAAATTTGCAATATATTTTCAAATCCCTTAAAAAGTTAGAAAATTTATTTTTAAGTTCCTAATCAAATCAATGTGACTCAAAAGGAGCGTTGTAACCCTAAGTTCTCAAGATGATAGTCAAAACACTACTTTTAAGGGTAAAAACTCCAAACAGTTTCTGGGGGAGAACCCCCGAATACCCCTCAAAATTTTGGAACAAAATATGTGTACTGTTTTTCCTTGAAAATTATTTGACGTATGAGGGATTATTCTCATATGCTCTATTGTAGAAATTCTATAAAAAATGAATAAATTTTCCAAAATTTTTCTGAAGTAGGACACCCACCCCACACCCCTCGAAATTTTGCAGTTTATACTTTTTCCTTGAAATTTTTGTCTTAAATAATGAGCGGTGCTCTTAGGGTGCAATCCAAAAAGGCCTAAAATGAGTTAAAATGCTATTTTGAAGGGGAAATTTCCAAAATTGTTTGGATAGGACCCCCAGACCCTCCAATTTTTTAGGAATTCACATGTTTACAAAATTTTGAAATAAACTTCACTAAAACTAATTTACAATATGTATGTAAATCATCTAAATCTTGATGTAAAACAGAACCCGAAAGGAGGCACCTCAGAAAAAATGTTGGGTCAACCTCTCCAACTAAAATCACCCTCCCAATCTAAAATCAAATGAGCAAATACTTTAAAATTGAAACTAAAAAGTCAGTGGCTCTTTAAAAACTGGGAAATTTTGTAAGTTGTAACTTTTGGCTCTTCCGTTTCAAAAGGTTGCCGACCCCTGCCCTATATCATTCCAATATCGTGTTGATACTTATTTTTTTTCAAGCAATGCTCTAGACTTGCTGGATTCTCCAAAGTGCATTTCAACCACCACAATTAGAATGGAATTTTTTGAATATATTATACAAATAGGTCTGGCAAAGCCATTGTATCTTATATTTTGTATCAATTCGATTCATACTCAAATTCAGAATATTTAAAAGTTCCTACCTTTACACTCAGTTTAAAGAAATAATTCGAAAATAAATTAAAACGAATACAAATAACCTTGAAAGTATGAAAATAATTTTTGTCCAATTGTAGAATTTATGTTAAGACTTCTCGCTGATTTAATGTTCTTTACCAAGTTTTAATTTATAAAGAGAAAAAAACACCAAGATCATGATTTTTTCTCACCCACGTGGGTGGGGGTATTTAGGATAAAAATTCCTTAAGTCTCCAGTTTTCTCAAACTCACCCGGTGAGAAGGTTTGGTAAAATTTGAAGTTAACTGATGACGATTACTGTTAGCGTAATTTATTTCAATTGACCATCGTATTTTTTTAATTAGAAAATCCAACCTTTCACTTATATTATCTTTCTGTTAAAGGAAAGATTCGTAACTCAAAGAAATGTCTTTGTTTTATACTTTTTCAGTTTCAGTGATACTACAATGACGTGTACTACAAAGTTTTCTTCCTCATTTTTATCTTACGAAATGGATAAAATTAAGTCATAAGGAAGTGAATCCATTACTCCTTGATTAAATTTAAACGCTTGCTTTTAATAATTCAAGAATTAAAGACAGTTTGAAAAGAAGGAAGAGTGTAAGATATTTATGGGAGTATGAAGACGTTTATGTGTATAACCTCAAAAAGAACAAAAAATAGAGTAAAGTATATTTTAGTTTCTGTTCAATGAATATGGTAGCTTTACATTATCCTCGAATATAGCATGAGGATGCATACGGGTTACTGAAATGACTTTTAAAATATTTACTGCTTAAAAATAAAACGTGTTATGAACAAATATGTCTGTAGAATAAATTCGCTCTTATTCCATAAAAAATCACCCAACCAACAATTTCATTTTATTTTCTTTAAAATTTCAAAAATAAAACTGCAATATATTTTCAATCTTTATTTGGATAATATCTAAAATATGCCAAACGATACAAATGCATAGAATAATGTTTAGGATTATGCTATGATAGAATAATGCTATGATACGTTTCATTTAATGATAAAAAAATTTGCCTGAAAAGTACGAAAGGATATAATACAGTTAGCGCTGAATTTTCAGCATACACATATCTTTATTCCGATATAATTAACATAGAAATTTTATATTTTATATTTATCCACCAATAATTTCATAAAAGCTGTAACTTTCATTTTTAAAATGAATTTAATAAATAGATTTAAAACATTCATTTATAAAATCAATAAATATGTGAGGCGGAAAGCGAAAAGGGACCTCTTGTCGGCATTCGTCGAAGTGGTGTTATTATTTTTTTCTCAATCTGTACAGATTTATGAAGATTTTAAGACCATCATCATCCTTGTAGCTCAAAAAATGACGAATCGCCAGTAATTAAAAGTTTTAATAGAATAAGTGAATTTCGCGAAAAACGACCTTAAACTTTCAAAATGCTACCCTCTCGTTATTTTTCACAGTTAAGGAATGATTCCAACTGCTAAAATTTGGTTCTAAAGGGTCCAAGGATCGATAAAATGGAGAGAAAAGAAATTCGATCGTTTTGACCTTCTTCCGGTTTTTTGGCTTTTTCTCGAAATCAACTTTGCCGACACGAGGTCCCTTTTCACTTTCCGCCTTACATATACAAATATAAGTGGTTAAAAAAGAAGTATCCATCACAAAAATACATTTCCCATAATAAAAATTTTATCAAATCATGTTTATGATAAAAAAAATTCTTGTTTAACTCATGTGTTTCCAAAATTATCCAATATTCACAGGACACTCTGGTAATAACATCCAAAATGCATAGTTAATTTTGGCCTTGATGTTTTTGAATTCGGATGAATTATAGCAATTATTGCTTTCACACACACACACAATTCAATTTCAATGATCTATTCTCATGTAAAAGTTATTACTATGGTGTTGTTTTTGTCGGGGAGTTCCTAAATTAAATAAATATAAATTTCTAGTAACCTAATCTCAAAGTATCAAAACTTATTTTTAAAAAGGAAATAAAAAATTACTGTGCCAAAATCTAGCTTTGTAAATTTATCTTCGACAGCAAGCAATAATCAGGCACTGATTTGGTTAGCAGCGGCCATTCATACCTCTATTTTAAAAGTTCAATGACCCCTCTAACTTTTCTTTTCAGTACACATCTCATGCATTGAAGTCTTAAGGCTCATTCACACTGTTTCCGATTCACTGCTCATCCTGAGTGATTCACTACTGTGAATAGCTATAGTGACCTTGGAAAAGTGAAAGAGTAATGAGTGAAACGCTGATTCACACTTTCTATTTTAGATGAATCCTCCAAAATGAACACTAACGGCCGTAGTCACCCATAACTTGACCGGTGGTTATCAGGAGTAAAAACTCTGATTTGTGAAAAACTAGTTTTTCTTCTTCAACTGCCAATCAGAAGCTTGACTGCCGATTAACCGCCGCGGTCAAGTTATAGGTGACGGCTGTCGTAAAAGTGATGAGTCTGAATGATCCCATATCTCGACAATACTAACTGGACGTCACATCTTCCTCGCTTTCCCCATCAGACTCCCAATAGCAGCTGCTCCTCCTCGAGTTCATTTCATCGGAATTGAAACTGTTCATGGAGGCCATCCTCAGAAAGTCGATGGTCCCCTTCGACGTCCCCCCCACCGACCCTTCTTCTTCTCCAGTCTTCGTCGCCAGCTGCACCGGAGCCGAATTCAACCTCGTGATTGGACGATGTCCATCATCACCACCGGACTTGAGATCCCCCACGGAGCAGGTCCTGGGGAGCTTGGGCTTGACCACCTCCCCACCTCCGAACCTCCTCAGAGGGGGGTGGTGGTCAGACGCAGAACTGACCTCCTCCTCACTCTCTTCCGGGATGGTGCTTGGGACGTTGAAGTTGATGGTGTCCGTCAGACAGAACTCGTCCTTGAAGGTGGTCGACAGCGAGATCTGTTCGTTGTCGTTGAGCAGGATCTGGTGGTCGATCATGGTCTCGTTGGAGAATGTCAAGTCCATGGTCTGGTCCAAGTTCCACATGTTCTGCAGCTTGAACAGCTCCGAGTCTTCCTTGGATCTCCTGTTGTGCTTTTCGAAGACGTTGTTGATCCGGGAGGTCCGGATGACGTCGACGTCTTCCGAGTCGGACGAAGGGGTGGTTATCTTGACGTCCGGAATGGTTCTGGGGCGATCCGGTGGCTCTTCGACGTGTCGCCCCTCGTCTTGGGAGTATTGCTTGGTGACCTTGTTGGCGCCTCCGGGTTTCAGGTATTTGCTGTCCGAGTCCGGATTGTATTTGGGATAGTGCTGGGAAAAGAGAAGTTGCTCCAGATCTCTGATCCTGTCTTTGGAGTCAAGGACTTCACGCTCCTTCTCTCCAAGCTTTGCCTGGAGAACTTCACACTGATGGAAAGACAAAAATTTAATGTTAACTTAATTGTCTGTTTGTTAAAAATAGTATACTTTTTTCCCCACATACATAAAGATTTAATAGATTTTAAGTGAAATATGAAAGTTAATCATGACGATTTTAAAGAGTTTAAATTTTGAGTAAGTCATTCTGAAGATCCACTGAAACATAACGTGCATAATGCATAAATCTTTTCATTCGTAGATTTTTAGACATTCTAAAAAAAATTCCGAAATCCGTTTAGAAACTCTTGAAAAACACTGGATTCAGATAATTATCAATATTTTATTGGATACACATAGAATATTTTAAGAGTTACTACTTCGCTTATAATATTTTATATTTTAGTGTTTATTTTACAATAATAAGTTCAGATTTTAAAATTAGTAAGCATTTTCTTATAAGATTGATGAAGGATTTTTTTTCATACAATATGATATATAATAAGTATCGTAAGATCTTACCCGTGCTATCAACTGCCACACTGTTTTCCCAGGAACCTGTAATTTATATAAATATGTTGAGACCAAAGTTAACTGATTTTTATAAATTAAATTTATAATTCCATCTAAGATAGAAGTTATATTTTGAGAACAGCAATTCGAAAATGATAATTTCTATGATTTATAATGCTTTTGTTTTTCACATATTTTGTAATTATTATGTTTGAATGTTATGATAGAAGACTTATTTCTTTTGTGTATTTTAGCTGAAATAGAATTTTTAGTAAGATTTTATCTTTCAAAGAACATAAAATCAATTGTGTTTTCTGTTTTAACTTTTAGTGTTTTCTTAGTTTGAAAGTAAAAGAACGATTGCGGAGTAATATTATTATAGGGACGAATAAAACCTAATTTTGGAATTTATTCGTAATTTACAGTAAGAAAAATAAATACTTACCTTGTTTGCATTTTTCAGTTCCTCTATCATGGCTTTTATTTCAGAAACATCTTGAGCTATTCAATAGAGTTTAAAGTACATGAATAATTTTTTGAAATAGTTGGAATCCAAAATACAGTACGACTTATCAAAAAATCTAGTAGATGTGGTTCAAATATTTGTTAGATTTAAAAATTATAAGTATGTTTCGAATTCATGGTGAATTCCAATACTATGATACATAAAATAATGTGTGAAGTTAATTTTTTCAATTAAATTTTAGTTCCTTTATGAATGTATAATATTTCATTGATGTTAAAAAGCATAGAAGCTTTCAAAAAAGCGATTTTTACGTTTTATTGTAAGATTTTTTACCTTCATCCTTCACTATTCCACTATCCATAGAAGAATGATCTTGAGAGCTCCGTAGAAGAGTGTCCACACTAAATGCTCTCTGCGCTTGTAGGTTAGTTTTCATTCTAACGATGTGAGAGATAACGAGAGTTTTCACATAATTACAGGCTACTTTTTTTAAAACGTATTTAAAAAATGGTTGACTCCAGTTTTTAGTGAAATTTCCAATGAATTGAACAATACAAACAAATTAATGTGAAAGATTACCTTTTCTTCGCTTGGTCTTCTAAAACAGACTTTGCTTCAGGGTATTCAACTAAAGCCTACAATGAATTCCAGTATGATTACATATTTAATAACGACACAAAGCTATTAAAATGTATAACAATTATATTATTTAAGATAGTATAAATATAATCTAAAGGTTCCATTTTTAGGGATATAATTTTTACTTCATCTTAAAAAAAGCTAATGGAATTTAATCGCTAAGTAATTCTCTCGAAGAAACTGGATTTTTAGGTAATTTCTTTAGCCTTAAATTGTATTAGTGTGCCACTGATTACTTTGGACTATTATTGAAGAAACCATAGTTAGTTTTAACACACAAAAATTTTTTCATAAATTTTATAGGGTGAAACTTGTTTCTTACCGACATGAGATCTCTTCTGGATAAGCAGAGTAGCTCTGAATATCCTATAGACCTAACGTCTGCCGTCCGTCTGTTAAAAAAGGAGCTTAAAAAGACATTACAAGTGTAAATAATGAATCCCGGCTCGTTTTATCTACTCTACGAATTTCTATACCAGAACTGTGGAACCTGTTGTATTCAAAAACTTACGAGAAATTTCTTCGTGTTAGTGGATACAAAAATTCTCAAAATATGGACTCTTCTCCAAAACGTGCAGATTTTTTACTCATGGAAAATAGAGTTAACAGTATAATTAATAATCTTAGATTTATTCATAAGTTTGTATAGCTAAGGATTTGTTTTATCAATTTTGCTTTTTTTCATAAACTGTAGTATCAGATGAGGATATCCAAAAATATAAAGATATAATATAGATATGCTTAGGAGGTTCGTTTAATAGATATTTGAAGTCAAAGGATATTGTTTCGAATTTCAGGATTATGTACTTCAAAAAACCCCTGAAAAACCTAGTGCCTCTGAATTAGAATAGTATTGGTTATAGGAACTCAATCTATATTTTATTTAATGAAATAAAAGTTGTAACAATATTTTAAAAAGTGATCATTCGTAAGACTCAACCCCAACCGATATAGCCTCAAGACATCCAATGTTATATTCATCTTTATCGTTTCCTTATTGAAATACTAATTAGGCATCGTTTCCACAATTCTGGTTAGAATTATTCCCCATGCATAACTATCTACCAGCCACCCATGCAAGAAACTATCAAACTGAACACTCAAGCAGCACAAATGTGCAAGATTCATTTAAATTTTGTCATGGCCAAATATCGTACTAGTTACGTAAACTTGACATATTAAGTATGAGCTGTGCTACTACGTTATTCACTTCGTTATACCTATTTATTTTTTGAATAAAAGCAAAGTATAACTAATGAAATAAAAGTCATTTTTTGTCATTTGATCTTTTGTATACATTTTTCTCCTTTGCATTTTGGCAACGCTTGTTTTGTTGCGGGGTATAAAAGCTGATTTTTCTTGTAATGTCAACTACCACTGACGAAGGGGATCCAAGGAATCCCCGAAACGCCGTATGGCTTTTAATAAATTTATGTGCAATTTTTTTCGTTGTTTTATTTTAAATTACAGTATTGCACAGTTTGTGGCGTTATCCTCATAACTAAATTGACTTTTTACTTTTTAAATTTTAAACTGAGATAGCACTCAAGAATAATTACACAGCCGAATTTGCTAATTCTGCAATGGGAATTGCATAACTGCGTCTATCTTAGTTTAATTGTAAAAATTTAAATTTATTTGTTATTTAGGAAACACCTGATGGAACTCTATGAAACATTGGAAACTTTAACCTGGAAACTTTTTTCCACTATTTATCTAAGGGTTTATAACTTAAATTTTCCTTTTGATAAGAAAATGCCTCAACTTTATTATTATAAAATAAGTAATCTTGTAATACCTGTTTTGGACGCCATCCAATCTCAGAAGGCTTATTTCTCCAAAGTAATTTCCTTCATTCAAAATTGCTACAACCATAGGCTTGTTGGTTGCAGGATTGTTCACGATTACCTAAAATATTATACTTTTTTAAAGCCTTAAATAGGTGAAAAGAAAACCCTACGATTCCCATCTTACCAAGGAGATGGTTTTACGAGGAGATGGAGGAGATACATTTTATCTATATCCAAACCACCCTGTTTTTTATTTTGAATATTATAAAGCGTTAATTTTAAGAGCAGAGTTTCAATTTTACAGCATTCCTCTGAAACAACATGATTTCGCAGCACTCATATTGTATCATTTAGTTGGTATAAGGACTCTTCAGATCCCTGCGTGGAGGCCTGGAGCTATCTCTCTAAAACAGCCTCGAGATGCTTTTACGAGGTCGGCGTGATGAGGCAAGAAAGGCAGGTGACACGTGAATGCAGTATTGTCTCACGACGGGCATTACGCGTGCGTTACACAGTATTTATGCGCTCGATTCAGTTGTGTAACTGAGAGGAGTTTGCTTTTGAAGTATGCACAGAGAAGGAAAGGAAGATAATGGGTTTTGCAAAAATAGTATTGAAATTCCAGTGGAAATAAGCATTGGGACACATCAAGTTTCTCTCTGTATCAATTATAGAAATTTCTCTCTCACAGACACATACTGACCAGCTCTCTTTCTACTTCCCCCTATAGTTATTTTTCTTTCAATCTCAACCCCACTCTTCCCCTCCTTCTTTCTGATGTATATGACCTAATCTGGTTCTTATGCTTGTAAACATTAATAAATCAACCTTTCAAATAACCAACCAATCTTTTTCTCCAATGCAATCTGCATTTCTCATTCTTTCTTCATTATTTCTTTGATTATTTCAAAATTTCCTCTCACTTTCTACCTTATTTCTCTTTCTTACACATGCTAAAAAATTTTATCGTAAAATTTTAAGGAAATGAACTTACTTCTACTTTTCCATGATTTATTATAAACATCTCTCGACCTAAAAATGTTATGGATTAGCAGTTGAACCAAAGAAGCTCTCAGAAGCATCAAGCACTCACTATAACAACTTAACTTAATAAAGTAATACTTAATAAATAATATATTGAATTTATTTAGTAAGAAACATATAAAAACCTGAACGTAACAAATTTAATAAGATTTTATTGATATATTTTTGGTTATTATTAGTAAAATATAGTTGTAACAATAAAGTTTAAGTTAATTATATTTAGTTCTTTCTTTAAGTATCGTCACTAAATATTTTGAATTAAAATATTAGAGTAAATGAGAGTTATCATATAAGATAGATCAGTTTTTATTTACCTGTTTCACCCACCCGACACACATAATCTCCGGGTGAAAACACTTGCGATCTTAATTTCAGGACAAGTTCACACAAAAATCCTGTTTCGCACTGCTCAAATATTTTCACCTATGAGGAAGAAATAAGTAAAAGCAGTGAGAACAAATAAACAATATATTATTTTACAATAGAGTAAATTATTTGAAAATACAGTAAACAAATTAAAATAATATGTTAATATGTAATAGTTAAATTTCCTTTTAAAATTAATTGGGATGAAAAAAGACAATCAAGAGAACAAGTAATTAGTTGAAAGTTTTAGTACGATAACGTCATTAAAAGCGATAGTTTTTAATTGCCTTTGGAACTTATTGAAGGTACTACAAACCATCAAACATGTTGAATAAGTTATGATGTTGATGATGCTACATTAAATTTGTGGTCTCGTGGACTCAAGATAAGTGTAAAGAATTTATTATTTCTATGGAATATTACCTTTTTCAAGCTGTCCAGATGAACATGAACTGCTACTTCTGCCCTCAGTCTTTCTGGTAGCATATTCAGCAGTCTTGATTCATCAGTAGCTTTTGTTCTTGTAATAAAAAATAGTTTAAATATAAATGTATACTATTAAGATATACAAGGGTATAAGCATCTCCCTTTTTCTATTAAATATGAAAAAGAAATAGCTTCAAAAGAACACAAAAAGTTAACCGAAATTGGGCTATTCCATATGAACAGGGACATGATCAAGAAAAGTAAAAAAATAAAATAATAAAATTTTCTAATTATTTTAGGGAATAATTATGCAGTACTGATCTAATTGTGTTTTGCATTGCTTAAATTTTGTGTAAAATTATTTTTATCGGAATGTCAGCATCTCAAGTCAATATTTAGAGCTGCTTGTTTTAAAGGTTAATTTGTTAATGAAAAATATATGTTTTTTTTTCGAAAATTAAAAATAAATTAATTAGTTTTTACAACTTTTTTATTAAATATACTCATAAACCTTATAGTAAAAATGAAATAAAGTGTTTAAATCAATTTAATTATATTTATATTCATGAATAACTGAACGCTTATACACATGTAGCGTGAGTTACGAACAGCTTTCTATATTTTATTTTATTTCTGATTTTCTTAAGTATTCCCAGTAAAACTGTTTGCTATTTTAGAATAAGGGAAGTGTATTCAAACACCTGACAAGCATATAGAATTATTGAAACACTATTTAAGCAGAAAAACAAATTTGAATTTTATACTCATAAATCCATGTCTTTTTCTTGTAGCGTGAGTTACGACTCTATTTTAATTAATATTTAAAAAACTAAAATTCTTAAGATATTCGCAATACTTATTTTAAACTATTAGCATAAATTTCAATATGCTTGATTTTTTTAGAAAGAAAATAATAGGTATTTCTATATTTAAAAATTATTTGAAATTGTAATTTTGAAAAAAAAAATGTAGCGTGAGTTACGGTGGAATTGCCCAATTATGTATCGGCTAAAAAGTATGTTTTGCATAATAAATTATTTTAAAAAATTAAATTTCAATCCATTGTTTTTCAATCCATTAACCAATCAGAGGCTTGACTCCCGGTTAACCGCTAGGTCAAGTTACCGATGAATACGGCCGAATCGGGCATTGTTATTTGTTTTTAGATTTTAAGGAAAAAACAACATTTGATAAGTAATTTCTATTTTATCTAATTTTTTTAGGAATTCATTTCTTAAAAATCTATATAAAAACATTCGTACTTTATTTTGCTACATTCTAAACCATTCTTTTTGTGATTTACAAAAAAATAATACTCTTAACTTTAAAGATTATCGGGAATAGGGGATTAGTTCTGAGATGCGGGCACCATTAGGGTAACGTAAAACACACACATAGGGGTAGTAGAGATACACCCTACTTACCTTGACCACGTATACTCAGCCCACTTTTTTATTTTCAGTTGTAAGGATGCTGGTACTTTTTTGTGTGTCAAGTACATCTGAATGTGATCCATTCTAGAACAAAAAGAGAAAGCCGATTCAGTCACAATACTTTTCTTGATTTTCTTTTTCTATTTTCAGAACAGCTTCTTTATGATTCCATATAATGAAAAAATAAAACAAATATAATTTCAAATATGCTATTTAAATGACCCTCCGTTTCGATTCCATTAGATCCTTAACCAACCAACCAACAAATATATTTTATTACAAAGATTACACCGGCACACAAAAAAACAAAGTGGAATGTACTTTGGACCGGACCTACCTACCGACATGTTTTTCGACCCGCTGAATCTGAATTTCAAGTCCGTTTGGCCAGGTCACCCTCCAGTTTTGAGTAAAATGCAAAAAAAGGCCAAAAATTGCAAAAAAACTGCAGTCACAGCAATGAAAAAATTTTTGTGGACCCGGATCACGTATGGTTTTTGTGTATTCCAAATAACTGAATCTAAATCTAAAAGTTAATTAGCCCGGTGAGCCGTCCAAATTTGAAAAAAAAACGAAAAACCCAAAAAATGGCAATAAATCATGAAAAATTGAACCATGAAGTTAGTCACCAGTTGAACTTTTCTCAAAAACTGGAGGGTGACCGGGCCAAAACGGACTTGAAATTCAGATTCAGTGGTTCGAAAAACATGTCGGTAGGTAGGTCCGGTCCAAAGTACATTCCACTTTATAAATTGATGAAAACTTCCACGACCTGAAGAATAAGTTATTTCATTTTCCGGGATAGATGGCCGTGTTTGATGAATGGAATTTCCAAACGTTTCGCTCTCTGCTTCGGAGAGCATCTTCAGTGGCAAAAAATCAACTGATGATTCAACTGATTTCAGTTGATTTTTTGCCACTGAGGATGCTCTCCGAAGCAGAGAGCGAAACGTTTGGAAATTCCATTCATCAAACACGGCCATCTATCCCGGAAAATGAAATAAATTACATTCCACTTTGTTTTTTTTGTGTGCCGGTGTTATTGATTACACGATCCTACCTCTAGTAGTGTGCATAGGGTATTTATTATTGCAAAGATGCTTTTACCCTTTTCTAGATTATGATGAAATTGTTTAGCAATATAGAAGTTTTAAAATACCCGAAACTTTTATTCGTATAAAATAAACTATTTTTCTTTACCTTGCCTGAAATTCTTGTCTGTTAGCATTCATGCTAGAAATAACGTCTCCAACGTTACCCATGACAGTGGCAAATACGAAAACACCAGTCATGAAAATGATACCAGTGAAAATGTATTCCTGTAAAAATCGTAAAATGTTAATTAAAGCAACTACTTAAGTTCCAATTTTAAAATGTATAAAATTTTGCTTACGTTCTGTTCAATATTTACTAGGTAAAAAGTAAAACTTGTCAACATGTGGGTGAAATTTAAAAAAAAGAACCATTAACTTAAATAAAATCGTCCAATTCTTGACCTTTTTCTTATTCACACTTGAGATTCAATGGTTTGTAATATAACTAATTCGAAGAAGTAAAATATCATTCCCAATAACACCATTTTCCTTTTTAATCATTTCCATAATAATTTCAATTCCCCTAGCCTGGTCTTCTTTCTTGTTAGGAATAGTATAACAGTGCAAGGACTTTCATACAGTAGATAATTTTTTCTCTTAAATAAAGGCTTTATCTTCATGCGTTTAATATTTGCTTACTACTTTTTAATATGTTAACTGTATTTAACATTTACCATCTATAATATCTCTATTCTTAAAAAAATAGTCGATGGTTTTCACGTAAATACTTTTTCATAACAAGACTGAAAGACACATAGACACATTTTTGCTGTAAAAATGTTCGGATTTAGAAGATTCCGAGCAATTTTTTTTAGAAATTATTGCAAAAAATAAAGAATAAGCAAAAACGTTGAAAAATTATAAAAACAATGTGAAAAACCTCTCCTGCGGTTTTTCTTAATTTTTTAATAACAAGACTCCGTTTTAAGTATCAAAATGTTCGACATTATTTGAGGATTCCGATCATTCTTTTGGAATTTATCACAACATATTAATCACAAATGAGTAGAGAAGATTAAAAATTGTAAAAAAATTAAGATTAAAAACCAGTGATTAATTTATTTTTGCATAAAAAATGTTATAATATCTCAAATATCATTCACGATCCTTTCCGTTTAATCTGCAACTCCTTTAATCTAAAGGAAACATTCGAAATAATCTTTTACATTCATCTTGGAAGTGAAAGATTAATGCATTGATTATATCGCCGAACTGTAAATCTTAATGTTCACTATAAAGTGTTATCTTAAGTACCTGCAAACACTCAGAAAGACAACAGATGGCGAGAGATAAAAATATGTGCTGCTAAAACAATTCGTTCTACATCGAAGTGATAATACCAAAGGGTGGTTTATTAGTAACGAAAACAAGAAAAACTGATTTTTTAAAAGTGATTACAATTATATAATACAGCTTTTATTATTATTAGAAACTAGTGCAAGAAAAAACTGATCTTTTAAAAGTGATTAAAATCAAATAATACAGCTTTTAAATAGCAATGAACTTTGGTTAGTGTTTTGAATAAGAACTTTTGCTAAAATGAGCCAGGTTGGATCGTTTTAGACTTTAAAATAAGCTAAAAAATCATGTTGAATTGATTGATTAGAAAACAGTTAAACATTTAAAAATATTTAAATAATAAGCTTTGAGTTAATGTATTTCTAATTGAGCAGATAGTTTTAAAATATCCTTATATCTTTTATAAATCAAAATTTAATCACTACTTATGCATTTTATGGGTTTTTTTTCAACTTTTTGAACCTTTTTATCATAATTTGGTTGTCAATTTGGTAGTCTCGTTATTTTAAAAAAGAAATTTAGACTATTCTTAAGAAAAAGATTGTCTTTAACTTTTATTTTTTTAACTTGAAAGCTGAAAAAATGTCAGGTCAATTGAAAAGGGAAATCAAAATCTTTCTTTTTAGTTATAGACATATCATCGAAGCAAAGCTGAGATATAAAAAAACTAGTAATTTCTTAATGAAAGCAATCTAGATTATCACAATTAAGATATGATTTATTAATTGATTAATTTTAATTATGTACATAAATATCTTACCACATCTGTTTCAGGGTTATTTGTATTTCCAATTGTCGTGAGAGTCATGGCTGACCAGTACAAACAAATTATGTATTTTCTGAAGCAAAAGATAAAAGCAATTACAATTAAATGAATGAAAAGCCCGATATTTATTGTACTTTATGAATTTTCTTTTGATATTTTACAATACCCTTCTGATTTTAAATCACATTATATATTCATTTAAACATCAAACAATATTTTTAATTTACATTTAAAGAAGTACGCGCTATTATTCCTTAAGACTCGTAGTTATTGTATATTCCAAAAATAATACGAGTATGGTAAAACGGGGCAATTTGATACAAGAGGCACTTTGATATACTTTCAATACCTCATAAAATATCAAGGTTATTTAGGTCATATTTTCACGTAAAGTTTTGCCTTTGTATGTTAAAGCATAGCATATGAAATAGTCCAGTCGCCAAATGAGAAAATAGGCTTGAACCTGGAAATGGAGTCCAACTAATATTTTATGATTGATTCTAGTACTTTTTGATGTACTGAAACATAATACGGCGGGTGCCAGAGTGGCACCTTTGAGCAATTCCAAATATCGAACGGCAAAGTTCTCGGGGTGAAAAAAGTAGAAATCGGGTGTTATTTTCAGGAAAAAAATAAAATAGTCGTTTTTTCAACGGATTTTTATGTTTTTGAGGGTGCTTAATCCGAATTAGACTTTTTCAGCCAAATATTCGAACGGCTTCTTTGAGAATTTTCGAGATTTTGTCAAAATTTCAACCCTTTCTACGGTTTTATGCTTATAAAGCAAAAGTTATGGGTTTTACAAAAAAATTTTCAGTTAACAAATTAAAGTTTAATAAACAAGCTACAAAAAAGTCAATTGAAACATTTTTGTCAGACAAATAGTTTTGCCGCTACAGCCCGCCAAAAGAAGATACAATTTTGGACGGATTGGGAAAAATTCAGGATGTAGTACCTGCATCTCGTGATTGAATGAAGTTTGGGAACCTACAAATGAGTGTTTTTTTAATTCGTATGATTGATACTAGTACAATTTTATATACTGAATCATAATATGAAGGGTGCCAGAGTGGCACCTTTTCTCAACTTTAAGTATCGAAGGTCAAAATTCACTGGATGATAAAAAAAACACCTTTTTTATTGCTAGTGAAAGGGAGTCGGCTGACCAAAATTAACTATCAGTAAATGTTTATTATGGAGATACTTTGTGATATAACGGTAAACTATACTTTTTCAACATGATTAAAAAGAAATTCAATATAAAATATGGTTAGAAATAGGTAGTAAATAGGAAGTTAGTTTACTTTAACTTTAATTCAAAATTATAGAATACTAGCGGATATGCCCGGCCTTGCACGGGTGGAGTGTATAAGTATTTTTATTTTGAGTTTTCTTAAAATACATTTATTATTATGTAAATCAGCAATACATTACATATTATCCTGGTATCCCAGGCACCTCTTTCCTATCCCGGTGTTCTCAGTGGTTTTCAAATCCCGGTTTTCCCGGTAATTAATCCTATCCCGATGTTCCCGGTCATTTTTCCTATCCTGGGGTTCCCGGAAATCATTTCTATCCCGGTGTTCCCGGTAATCTTTCTCTATCCCGGTTTTCCAGATATTTTTCCCCTTTCCCGGTGTTCCCGGTAATTTTTCTCTATCCCGGTGTTTCCGGTAATTTTTCCACTTTCCCAGTGTTCCCGGTAATTTTCCTTTTTCCCGGTTTTCCGGGTAATTTTCCTATCCCGATGTTCCCGATAATTTTCCTGTCCCGATGTTGGAGGTTATTTTTATCTCCCGGTAATCCCGGTATTTTTTCCTATCCCGATGTTCCAGGTAATTTTTCTTTTCACGGTGTTCTCGGCAATGTTTCCTAGTAAATTAATGAGTCTAGTGAACTAAAATAACAAATTTGAAACAATGATAAAAGATCTAGTAAATTGAAAAGTCTAGTGAACCGCTTCATTTGAAACAATGTTTTATTTTTAAGTCGTTTTCCATGAAAAAAAAATTTACACTTTTCCATAAATATTTAAATTTTAAAGGAAAATATCTTAAAATAGGGGAAACTAACGTTTCAAAATTAATTATTTGAATTTAATTTGGTGTTTTTACATCTGATATAGTTTTTAAATGGACAATTATCGAGTTTTTCCTGTTAAAATATTTAATTTTTGAAGGTTTTCATCTCGTTAACAATAGTGAGTCGAGCAGATCTGCTCTGGTAGAGAAATGGAGAAATAAGCGTTTTCGGCTATAAATTCGGTTAAAAGAGGGTCAAGGGGTCGTTCTAGAACTTTGAAACATAGCCTATGTTTTTTCTGGGTTTGTTTTACGTATGTATACCAAGTTTGGTGCCGATCGGAAGAAAACTGTGGATTTGTATAGAAGACACACACACACACACACACACATACACATTCAATTTTATTATATTAGACTAGCGGATATGCCCGGCCTTGCACGGGTAGAGTGTATAGTTTTTTTTTAATTAAATTTTCCCAAAATACATTTATAATTATTAAATCAGAAATTACCAATCAACCCGATATCCAAGACGCCTTTTTCCTATCCCGGTGTTCCCGGTAATTTTTAATATACCTGTGTTCCCGATAATTTTCCTATCCCCATGTTCCCGATAATTTTCCCTATCCCGATTTTCCCGATAATTTTCCTATCCCGATGTCGTCGGTAATTTTCCTTTTCCCGGTGTTCTCGGCAATGTTACCTAGTAACTGTTCGGTACTTTTCCAATCACGATGTTCCCGGTACTTTTCCTATCCCGATATTCCCGGTACTTTTCCTATCCCGATGTTCCCGATAATTTTCCTATCCCGCTGATCGAGGTAATTTTTATGTCCCGGTAATCCCGGTACTTTTTTTTTCCTATCCCGATGTTCCCGGTAATTTTCCTTTTCCCGGTGTTCTCGGCAATGTTTCCTAGTAAATTAATGAGTCTAGTGAACAAAAATAACAAATTTGAAACAATAATAAGAGATCTAGTAAATTGAAAAGTCTAGTGAACCGCTTCATTTCAAACAATGTTTTATTTTTTAATTCGTTTTCCATGAAGAAAATTTACACTTTTCCATAAATATTTAAATTTTAAAGGAAAATATCTTAAAATAGGGGAAACTAACGTTTCAAAATTAATTATTTGAATTTATTTTGGTGTTTTTACAACTGATATAGTTTTTAAATGGACAATTATCGAGTTTTTCCTGTTAAAATATTTAATTTTTGAGGTTTTAATCTCGTTTACAATAGTGAGTCGAGCAGATCTGCCTGGTAGAGAAATGGAGAAATAAGCGTTTTCGACTATAAATTCGTTAATTACTCGTAATTATTCGATTTTCGAGCTTTGAAAACTATCTTAAGTTACTCCCCGACTCGGAATACGTCTATGCGTCGAGTTTGGTTTCGGTCCGTGGCCTATTTCAAGAGATTACCCCGGACATACCCACACACACACCCACATACATACATCGCCCGTTAGCCTTTTATTTATACAGAGACTAGCTGATATGCCCGGCCTTGCACGGGTGCAGAGTATAAATTTATTATTTTGAAGTTTTTCCAAATACATTTCTAATTTTGTTTAATCAGCAATTACCAATCATCCCGGTATCCCAGACGTCTTTTTCCTATCCGTATTCCCGGTAATTTTCCTATCCCGATGTTCCCGGTACTTTTCCTATCCCGATGTTCTCGATAATTTTCCTATCCCGCTGATCGAGGTAATTTTTATGTCCCGGTAATCCCGGTACTTTTTTTCCTATCCCGATGTTCCCGGTAATTTTCCTATCCCGATGTTCCCGATCATTTTCCTTATCCCGATGTTCCCGATAATTTTCCTATCCCGATGTTCCCGATAATTTTCCTATCCCGCTGATCGAGGTAATTTTTATGTCCCGGTAATCCCGGTACTTTTTTTTCCTATCCCGATGTTCCCGGTAATTTTCCTTTTCCCGGTATTCTTGGCAATGTTTCCAAGTAAATTAATGAGTCTAGTGAACAAAAATAACAAATTTGTTGAAACAATAATAAAAGATCTAGTAAATTTAAAAGTCTAGTGAACCGCTTCATTTAAAACAATGTTTTATTTTTAAGTCGTTTTCCATGAAAAAAAAAATTACTCTTTTCCATAAATATTTAAATTTTAAAGGAAAATATCTTGAAATAAAGGAAAGTAACGTTTGAAAATAAATTATTTGATTTAATTTTTGTGTTTTTACAACTGATATAGTTTTTAAATGGACAATTATCGAGTTTTTCCTGTTAAAATATTTAATTTTCGAGGTTTTCATCTCGTTTACAATAGTGAGTCGAGCAGATCTGCTCTAGTAGAGAAATGGAGAAATAAGCGTTTCGGGCTATAAATTCGTTAATTACTCGAAAACGTTCGATTTTAAAGCTTTGAAAACTATCTTAAGTTACTCCCCGACTCGGAATACGTCTATACGTCGAGTTTGGTTTCGGTCCGTGGCCTATTTCAAGAGATTACCCCGGACATACATACATACACACACACACACATACATCGCCCGTTAGCCTTTTATTTATACAGAGACTAGCGGATATGCCCGGCCTTGCACGGGTGGAGTGTATATAATTTTTTTAAATTAAATTTTCTCAACATACATTTATAATTTTTTAAATCAGCAATTACCAATCATCCCACTATCCCAGGCGCCTCTTTTTCATATCCCGGTGGTCCCGATAATTTTTCATTTCCCGGTATTCCCGGTAATTTTTCTTACCCAGTGTTCCCGGTAATTTTTTCCTATCCCGGTGTCTTTTTTCATCTTAATAAAGTAACGGTAATTTTTCTTATCCCGGTGTTCCCGGTAATTTTTCATGTCCCGATATTCCCGGTTATTTTCCTTATCCCGATGTTCCCGATCATTTACCTTATCCCGATGTTCCCGATAATTTTCCTATCCCGATGTTCCCGATAATTTTCCTTATCCCGATGTTCCCGATAATTTTCCTATCCCGCTGATCGAGGTAATTTTTATGTCCCGGTAATCCCGGTACTTTTTTTTCCCTATCCCGATGTTCCCGGTAATTTTCCTTTTCCCGGTGTTCTCGGCAATGTTTCCTAGTAAATTAATGAGTCTAGTGAACAAAGTAAAAAAATTGAAACTAAAATAAAAGATCTAGTAAATTGAAAAGTCTAGTGAACCGCTTCATTTGCAACAATGTTTTATTTTCAAGTCCTCTTCCATGAAAAAAAAATTTACACTCTTCCATAAATATTAAAATTTTAAAGGAAAATATCTTAAAAGAGGGGAAACTAACGTTTGAAAATAAATTATGTGAGTTTATTTTCGCGTTTTCACAACTAATATC
Organism: Tetragnatha versicolor; assembly: GCA_024610705.1. Taxonomy (NCBI): domain Eukaryota; kingdom Metazoa; phylum Arthropoda; class Arachnida; order Araneae; family Tetragnathidae; genus Tetragnatha; species Tetragnatha versicolor. The sequence goes on from JANDEH010000005.1 coordinate 61,383,978, forward strand.
CTTTTTAAATGGACAATTATAGAGTTTTTCCTGTTAAAATATTTATTTTTCAAGGTTTTTATAATCTCCTTAACAATAGTGAGTCGAGCAGATCTATCTAGTAGAGAAATGGAGAAATAAGCGTTTCGGGCTATAAATTCGTTAATTACTCGTAATTATTCGATTTTAAAGCTTTGAAAACTATCCCAAGTTACTCCCCGACTCGGAATACGTCTATACGTCGAGTTTGGTTTCGGTCCGTGGCCTATTTCAAGAGATTACCCCGGACATACATACACACATACCCACACACACACATCGCCCGTTAGCCTTTTATTTATACAGAGATTTTACACAGTGGACATTTCACTGTCACTATCTTTAAATTGGGCTTCATAGTTTTCAAATTGCCACACAATTGGCCACTTTCGCACGTGCAAAATTCTGTACAAGGCAGACCTACTTGTGCACAACTGCACCTTGCTGTTGAACATGGCTTCTCACTTGAACAGCTGCACCTTAAACTTTTCAGCAATTCTGGTGGTGCCAACCCTTTGTTATCTGGAAGTTGAACGGGTACCAAAGAGTGCGTTGCTTCATTCTTTGCCCATCCAAAATCAGTGGGATTCAAAGGTGGAGGGAACGAAGATGCTGCTGCGTTCTAGGTGCAAGCTTACAAATGGCATCGTTTTATATGGAGTTCAAATGCCTCTGTTGTCGGAGGGAGGTGCTTAATTTTAGGAGGAATTTTCTTTGATGCCCACACTTTGTATCGAACATCTGACATGTCGTGAGCCCTGATTTGGCAGCAACTACTAAAACATAAAAATTTTCTTCCACATAAATTGGTCATTACTAGCACTGATACAATCCCAACTGAATTACAAACTCCTGGTGTTGTAATTCCTCGCCCAGATTTGGAAACTCACCATGAAGAAGCAGATGTCATAATTGTACAGCAAGCTATTTTTCTGTCAAGGTGTGCAACGAACAGGAACAAAATTTTGTCTGATGACACTGACGTTTTTATTCTTCTTGTACACTTTTACAGAAAGCTCAATTTTTAATGCTCAATGTGGATGGAGTCATTTGACAAGGTCAAGGTCACAGATATAGCAACAACAGTTTACAACCTAGGAACCCTAGCAAACTTATTGTTAGCAGTGCATTGTCTCACTGGTTGTGATACCACTTCTCAACTTTTTGGAATTGGAAAATCTAAAGCTATACATATTCTGAGATCTGGTATTGAAATTAAGCATTTAGGTTGTGTAGAATCTTCAATGCAACAATGCATAACAGAGTGCACAAGCTTCATCGCACATTGCTACGGCTACAAGAAGGAGGCTCACGACATGTCAGATGTTCGATACAAAGTGTGGGCATCAAAGAAAATTCCTCCTAAAATTAAGCACCTCCCTCCGACGACAGAGGCATTTGAACTCCATATAAAACGATGCCATTTGTAAGCTTGCACCTAGAACGCAGCAGCATCTTCGTTCCCTCCACCTTTGAATCCCACTGATTTTGGATGGGCAAAGAATGAAGCAACGCACTCTTTGGTACCCGTTCAACTTCCAGATAACAAAGGGTTGGCACCACCAGAATTGCTGAAAAGTTTAAGGTGCAGCTGTTCAAGTGAGAAGCCATGTTCAACAGCAAGGTGCAGTTGTGCACAAGTAGGTCTGCCTTGTACAGAATTTTGCACGTGCGAAAGTGGCCAATTGTGTGGCAATTTGAAAACTATGAAGCCCAATTTAAAGATAGTGACAGTGAAATGTCCACTGTGTAAAATATTCTATAATTTTGAATTAAAGTTAAAGTAAACTAACTTCCTATTTACTACCTATTTCTAACCATATTTTATATTGAATTTCTTTTTAATCATGTTGAAAAAGTATAGTTTACCGTTATATCACAAAGTATCTCCATAATAAACATTTACTGATAGTTAATTTTGGTCAGCCGACTCCCTTTCACTAGCAATAAAAAAGGTGTTTTTTTTATCATCCAGTGAATTTTGACCTTCGATACTTAAAGTTGAGAAAAGGTGCCACTCTGGCACCCTTCATATTATGATTCAGTATATAAAATTGTACTAGTATCAATCATACGAATTAAAAAAACACTCATTTGTAGGTTCCCAAACTTCATTCAATCACGAGATGCAGGTACTACATCCTGAATTTTTCCCAATCCGTCCAAAATTGTATCTTCTTTTGGCGGGCTGTAGCGGCAAAACTATTTGTCTGACAAAAATGTTTCAATTGACTTTTTTGTAGCTTGTTTATTAAACTTTAATTTGTTAACTGAAAATTTTTTTGTAAAACCCATAACTTTTGCTTTATAAGCATAAAACCGTAGAAAGGGTTGAAATTTTGACAAAATCTCGAAAATTCTCAAAGAAGCCGTTCGAATATTTGGCTGAAAAAGTCTAATTCGGATTAAGCACCCTCAAAAACATAAAAATCCGTTGAAAAAACGACTATTTTATTTTTTTCCTGAAAATAACACCCGATTTCTACTTTTTTCACCCCGAGAACTTTGCCGTTCGATATTTGGAATTGCTCAAAGGTGCCACTCTGGCACCCACCGTATTATGTTTCAGTACATCAAAAAGTACTAGAATCAATCATAAAATATTAGTTGGACTCTATTTCCAGGTCACATGGCATGGCGACTGGACTAAAACTGTTAAGCTCTGTAATAAGTCTATAAGTTTTAGAACTAAATATTTTTCGTCAAAATTTTCCAAATGTAAATTTCTATAAAATATTCCTGAGGCTTTATTCTTCTTGGAATATAGATATCTGTAAATTCAAAAAACATGTTTATCCTTGTTACCGATATCCTTAAATTTTAAATTACCTTTGCCAATTTTTTAAAATAAAGGCTTTTGTTCAAAAACAACATATGGGGCAAATTGATGCACTTTGAGGTGAGGTACTTTGATTCACTCGTGGGGCACATTGATCTACATATAAAGTTCCCATATTTTGCGTTGGAAGATAAATATCTCTTGGCAATTAAAAAATGAGTTACGGGTAAGTTAGATCTACAGTAGGGTGGCCCAAAAAACTTTTTTTCAGGCAGAGTTCTGGGCACCCTCTACTTTTTTTCGAACCGCTAATAGAAGCTCACAGCCAAAATTTCAACTCTGTTTTTGAATTAGAAGTCGATAACCAAGAGGAGTGAAAAAATCTAAATTCGAATATTTTTATACAAAACAACTAAAAAACCAAAGATCAAACCCTCTCATTTTGTTTATTATTTTTTATAAGAAACTACTAACGTTATAGATATAATGTTCCAGGTTTTGTTTTTTTATCACCTTTATTTTTGTTGTAGTAATTTTCTAATGTCCAAAAAACTTCTGTAAAGTTGTTTTTTCTGCATTTTTAAACAGCTAATAACTCTTGAACTATACAACTTAACCCGGGAGCACTCGCACTGGGTATCTCATACCCAGGCACGCATTCTTAGTCTCATAGCGTTCCCCCCTTTTTTTCAAAACGTGTGGGGTCTCGTGTAGCTGAGTTCAAGGTCACATTCTTCAAGTTTCAAGGTTAGATAAGAATTCAGGAATACGCGGTTTCCGGGAATCGAGGATTTTGGGTATGAGATACCCGCGCGCGTGCCGGTAGAGGTGTCAGTTTTGGCTGTGGATTCCGTTCGATTGGTCGGTATAGCAGCTTTGTTCTTTGCTTGAGACAGTTTCTACCGATGGTTTTGATTTTTTAGTGAAAATTAAGAAGATATTGGAGTTTATGATGTTCATTGTGATGAGGAAACAATTGAAGTGGCTGAAGAATGTGTGATGAAATTGATGAAGAAAGTTCATAAAGTCTCGATTCTCCGGAAAATGGAGAATATTACCTCGGTAAAAGTGGAACAAAATGGATAAAAGGGAAGTTTAGAACCAACGTCAGAGGGGTGTTGAAAAATATTATAAATAAAATTCCTGAAAATAAAAGTGATTATCGAGCGCCTACTTAGACGCAATCAAAAAATGCTTTTGATACATCATCAGAAACTACCTCAGAAGAAGGAAACAATGCCAAATTGTATAAAAACGGGATACAAAAGATGTAGGGATTACTTTAGCAAAAGGGACTTGAAAATAAAACGCTAATGTGAAAGGTTCCAGAAATATATTTGTGTGGAACACAGAACTCAAATTATGTAAGGATTGCACGAATAAATGTGAGTAAATTATATTCATTTAAGATACACAAATGATAGTTTATTGTTTGTGTCTTATTTAAAGTAATATTATTTGTAAAACCAAGCAGGTTGAGTGCTAAAACGCGAGAATCAATCCCTGGGTATCACATACCCACCCGCGAGTGCCCGCGTTCGTTTCATAGGTGCGACTGCTCCCGGGTAAAACCTGAAATTAGTCCCATTTTGTTTGTAAATTTTTTGTATTAAAATTACTGTGAATCATGACCATCATTTTCAAAAAAAAATTTTCAAAATTAAAAAAAATTTAATGAAATTTATTTACTTGACATTTTTTGCATGTTTTAAGTCAAATGGACACCCTCAAACGAGTTTATGAATTTTCCATGACTGAATCGCTCTTACTGTATAATTTTAGGGGTAGTTTAGGGACTTACCTAAATTTCAAATATTTTTATTTTTTATACATGATTAAATTTATTTTCAACTTGAAATTTGGTAGTAATGTTCATTTTAAGAGTTAAAACGCTTTTAATATTTTTTCAAAAAAAATGTTTAACTAATTTCTTTTTCACTTTTTTTAATTTTTAAAAACACTTTTTGAAAATGATGGTCATGATGCACATTAAAACAAAGACAAAAATTTAAAATTAAAATTGGACTAATTTCAGGTTTTTAAGTTGTATAGTTCTAGAGTTATTAGCTGTTTAAAAATGCAGGAAAAACAACTTTACAAAAGTTCTTTGGACATTAGAAAATTACTACTACAACCAAAATAAAGGTGATAAAAAAACAAACCTGGCACATTATATCTATAACGTTAGTAGTTTCTTATAAAAAATCATGAAAAAAATGAGACGGTTTGATCTTTGGATTTTTGTTGTTTTGTATAAAAATCTTCGAATTTGGACTTTTTCACTCTTCTTGGTCATCGCTTTCTAATTAAGGAACAGAGCCCAAACATTGTCTGAATAGTTTTCTTTGTAGGTCTAAAAAATTGAGGAGGTGCCGTGGCAATTTCATAAACCTATATTTTTCCCATAGAAAAGTGGGCCACCCTAATCTACGGTGAAGGATATTTATTTCAATTTTTGAGTAATTGAGTTTTATTAAGTGTTTGATATTAGAAACTGCTTGAATTCTAGCTATGGTATATTTATAAACTTTCAAAAAGAAAATGCTGTTGGTAAATACGTGACCAAATGATGTAATCAGGGACTCTAAAATATCTGAGAAGTTTTTAGCGATTTTTTATAAGTATAGTCCAGGCAATCAGTAACTTAACCGGTAAAAAAATGATACCTTTAGTTTTTCAACGGTTTTCACTTGGGAATGACCTCAATAATAACATACTAAAAATCGGCCAAAATCGGCTCGCCGGAAAATTAATTTTTTTAAAATTTTTAAAAAATGGCCGAAAAAAAATTTCAAAGTATCAAATTATAAAAATAGATACTTTATAAGCTTTTTTTCAGTGCTGAATACGAATATACCATTTAAATTTTTAAAAATTTAAAATTTTAATTTTTAAAAATTAATTCAAAATTTGGAAAGTCGAAAAATTAAAGCATCGCTCAAAATCACAAAACAATTGCAAAAGAAATAATTTAAACTGTTTTCAATTAGAAATTACTTAAATAATAACATACTAAAAGGGGAAGAAAATCGGACAGTAAAAAGTTTAATTTTTTTCCAATTTTCAATTTTTTTGAAAGAAAATCGACCTTTTTAAAAATTCTTGTTAAAAACGTTTGAGGCATTTACCAAGGTCATTTTTCCATGGATGTTGTAGGTATATACCTCTACAACCTAAAAAAACACAATTGGTGATTAAATCATTTGTAAATTACTTAATTTATAAAAATTAACGTTGAAAATACAGGTAAAATCTTTCAATCAAGTAATACAGAAAATATTTAGACAATATTTGGTAATAAATCATTTTAAAAATAATTAATTTGAAAAAAGACCAAATATCTTTTAAATTAATTTAAAAAATTTAAATTTTTAAAAATTTTTTAATTTTGTAGTATATGGATGTGATACATGTCTCTAGGCTATATTTTAGTTCTATTTACAAATATCACGCCAACTTTTCAATAAAATTTAGAATAAGTGTGGAAAAATTGAAGAATTTTTCTCAATAATTTTGTTTTTTATGCTTCGATTTTCCACAGTTAATTTAAATTTTATTGAAAAGTTGGCTTGGTATTCGTAAACAGCACTAAAATACAGCCTAGAGACATGGTATCACATGCATATACTACAAAATTTAAAATTTTTAAAAAATTTAAATTTTTAAATTAATTTAAAATTTAAATTTTTTGAAAGATGTTTTATATTTTCCGTATTACTTGATTGAAAGATTTTACCTGTATTTTCAACGTTAATTTTTATAAATTAATTAATTAACTAATGATTTAATCACCAACTGTGTTTTTTTTAGATTATAGAGGTTATATACCTACAACATCCATGGAAAAATGACCTTGGTTAATGCCTCAAACGTTTTTAACAAGAATTTTTAAAAAGGTCGATTTTTGAAGCCAAAAAAATTTAAAATTAAAAAAAAAATTTATGGTCCGATTTTCTTCCATTCTCAGTATGTTATTATTTAAGTAATTTCTAATTGAAAACCGTTTAAATTATTTCTTTTGCAATTATTTTGTGGTTTTGAGCGACGTTTTAATTTTTTCGACTTTCCAAATTTTGAATTAATTTTTAAAAATTGAAATTTTAAATTTTTTAAAATAGAAATGGTATATTCGTATTGTATTCAGCACGGAAAGATAGCCTATAAACATGTATCATAAGTCACTATTTCTTTAATTTCATTTTTTGAAATTTTTTTCGGCCATTTTTTTAAATTAAAAAAATTAAACTTCCGGTGAGCCGCGAGCCGATTTTGGCCGATTTTTTGTATTTTATTATTGAGGTCATTGCCAAGTGAAAACCGTTGAAAAACTAAAGATATAATTTTTTTACCGGTTTCACCCTTTTTTTCAGTAGATTTAGTGGACTACTAACAAAGAACAGTATGTGGTGCCGAAGAAGAAGACGCCGAGTAGACGAAGTCAAGAAGAACACAATCTCTCTGACGTCAGAACTCACACGTTATATAAGCTTGTTTATATTGCTGCTTTACTCTCTCTTCTCTTCTGATATTGTTGGAGTCTAATAAATGAGTTTTATACTTTCCTATTGTTGAATTCTTTACCACCTCATACTGGTGACCTGTTTTAGGCCAGTTTTTGCTGAATAACTAACCTGAAGCTCCTTCATTATTTGATCTTCTCAAGGATTTACTTCTTCCGTCGTCGACCAGATCACTCTGCTTTCAGGGTGGCTTCCTGCTGCCGATCGCATCCACTGAATTGACGGGTTGATCATCTGCAATTTCTGATCATATTCAACAATTTTGACGGATCAACTTTTTCAAAATGTCGGATGTAAAGAACCCTGATTCAAAGGATGACACAAAAGATGTTGAAACTCCTCCAGTTGAAACTGATCCTTCGGTTTCAGGCCAGACATCCTCAAATCCAGGTATAGAACTTTCTCACGTTTCCTACAAACCTCCAGTGTTTTGGGAAGACGATCCAGAACTATGGTTCCTTCAAGTCGAATCCCAATTTAAGATGGCTAGAATTTCCACAGATTCTACTAAATTCAACGCGATCGTGTCTGTTCTTAGTTCAAAAGTATTAAATTGTGTTAGGGATATAGTTAAAAACCCTCCCACTGCCAATTCATATAGCACATTAAAGGATCGTATTCTCCAGTATTTTGCCCAATCAGAAACTGCGCAATTGAATCTATTGGTGAAAGATTTGCAGCTTGGAGATAAAAGACCCTCCCAATTGCTTTGTGAAATGCAAAATTTGGCCACGGGTAAAGTGGATGAGAGTGTTCTAAAAAATCTCTGGATGCAACGCCTTCCTACAAATATTCAACAGATTGTATCTGTGTCTACAGCCGATCTCCATGAGGTAGCACGAATTGCTGACAAAATCCATGAGGTCTCTGGTTGTTCAATCGCAATTTCAGGTGTAGATTCTAACAATTATGAATTGCAATCTCTTAAGTCAGAAATTGCTGGTCTCAAAAAGACCATTGATGATTTGGCAAGTTCCAGAAACCGATCTTCGTTCCGTGGTCCTAAAAAACACCGCCATCGATCACGATCTATTTCTCGCAATCCTAGTGAAAATTCAGAAAAACTCTGTTGGTATCACCAACGCTGGGGTAACAAAGCGCAAAAGTGCATTAAGCCCTGTAGCTATCCGGAAAACTAGACAGCACGTCTGTTTTGTCGGCGACAGATAAGTGCACCCCTAATAGCCGATTGTATATTTCGGACCTGTTAACTGGATCTAAATTTCTTATTGATAGTCGGGCCGCGTTAAGCTGCTACCCTAAGGCACTTGTTGGGAATCGCAAGCCTGAGGATCTTTCTCTTTTTGCTGCAAATGGATCCGCTATTGCCACTTATGGCACAATTAGGTTAGACTTAAATTTAGGTTTACGTAGAAGTTTCCCTTGGACATTTATAGTCGCAGATGTTTCAGACCCCATTTTAGGAGCTGATTTCCTGGAACATTTCGAATTATTAATAGATGTTAAAAACAGACAACTTCTTGATCGTGTAACATCTTTAAAGGTGAAAGGTATAAAGTGTCCTGGACAATCTTCAGGTTTGACACCACTTTCTGTAAACTGTCCTTTTCAGTCAATCTTGTCGAAATTCCCTGAACTCTTTTCTGCTAACATAAATTCTAAACCAAAGCCCTCCTCTTACTCTCACTGTATTGAGACCAAAGGACCCCCTGTGCACGCTAAAGCTAGACGTCTATCCCCAGAAAAACTAACAGAACTCAAAAAACAGTTTAAGCTTCTTATTGAACAAGGGATCATACAACCTTCCAAAAGCCCTTGGGCCAGCCCAATACACTTTGTGAGGAAAAAGGATGGATCCTGGAGGATCTGTGGGGATTTCCGGCGTTTAAATGCCGCGACAATTCCTGACAGTTACCCCCTCCCGCATATTCATGATTTTGTTAGTGGGTTGCGGGGGAAACGAGTTTTTTCCAAAATCGATCTGGTGAAAGCATATCACCAGATTCCGATAGAACCAAAGGATGTTCCCAAAAGTGCAGTTATTACACCCATAGGTCTTTTTGAGTATAACTACATGTCATTCGGACTACGAAACGCCGCCCAATCGTTTCAACGATTTATTGATGGCATTATACGTGACATCGACTGTTGTTATGCTTATATTGATGACTTGCTCGTCGCATCTGAAGATATTGAAACTCACCAAAAAGACCTGGCACGTGTTTTCAAGGCACTTAGTGAAAGCGGCATGGTAATCAATGTACAAAAATGTATTTTTGGTGCTACAGAACTGCCATTTTTAGGTTTTTTGGTTTCCCCCCAAGGTATTTCTCCCCTACCGGAAAAGGTTAAGACATTACATAACTTTCCACTCCCCAGCAATACACAAGAATTGCGTCGTTTTTTGGCAACTCTAAACTTTTATCACAGATTCCTAAAGAATGCTGCTAGTGAACAAGCTTGTCTACACGAGATCATTAAAGGTAAAACAAAGAATGACAAATCTCTCATTTCTTGGTCAGAGGAAACAAAGGCAGCCTTGGAATCCTGCAAAAATCTGATCATTAATGCATCTGCCTTGTCATTTCCTGCCCCAAATGCTCGTCTTTCTTTAATGGTTGATGCTTCTAATTTTGCCGTTGGAGCTACTCTCCATCAGCATATAGATAACAAACTAGAACCATTAGGTTTTTTTTCTAAGAAACTAACACCTACGGAGCAAAATTATAGCACTTTCGATCGCGAGTTGTTAGCCATCTATCTTGCTGTAAAACACTTCAAGCATATGTTGGAGGGACGTGAGGTTGTAATATTTACCGATCATAAACCCTTAACATTTGCCTTTTCTCAAAAGCAAGATAGCTTCTCTCCTCGACAAGTACGTCACCTTCAGTACGTCAGTCAATTTACAGCAGATTTGCGGTTCATTTCAGGTTCTGATAACGTAGTTGCTGACGCCCTATCTCGCATTTCTCTAATTGACGGTTTACCTTCGTTAAACTATGACGAGATGGCACACGAGCAACTAACTGATGAAGAACTGCTCTCCTTGCTGCGGTCCGAGACCGGTTTTGAACTCAGACCCATGCACATTGGCTCGTCTGAAAATTCCCTTTACTGTGACTGTTCTACTGATACTGTGCGTCCTTATGTGCCTCTATCATTTAGAAAAAAAGTGTTTGAATTAATCCATAATCTTTCTCATCCAGGTGTGAAGGCGACACGGAAATTGATCACACAACGTTTTGTGTGGCCCTCTGTTAACAAAGACTGTGCTGCTTGGTGCAAAGTGTGTTTGCCGTGTCAGAAGTCCAAAGTCATCAGACATACGAAATCCCCAGTTGGCAATTTCCCAATGACTTCTGAAAGATTTTCTCATGTGCACTTAGATGTCGTGGGTCCCCTACCCACAGTCCGCGGAAAAAGTTTTTTGCTAACATGCACTGATCGTTTTTCTAGGTGGCCTGAAGCCATTCCTATTGAGAACCAGCTGAGTGATACTATTGCTCGAGCATTCCTAGGAGGATGGGTGTCTAGATTCGGAGTGCCTGAAGTAATTACCACAGACCGAGGTACGAATTTTCAGAGCAATCTTTTTTCATCCCTTGTCAAATTTCTTGGTATTTCCAGCACCCGAACAACATCTTATCATCCCCAAAGTAATGGCGCTGTCGAGCGATTTCATCGTCGTCTGAAGGAATCCTTAAAGTCACACAGTCCCGAAAGCTGGCTGGACGCCCTACCAATAGTCCTACTCGGAATTCGAGCATCGCTGAAGGAGGACATCGGAGCTTCCTCAGCCGAGCTGGTGTATGGATCACCCCTCAAACTTCCAGGAGAATTTTTCCGTAACTCTCCTAAAACCACAAGCCCTTTTGATTTCTTGCAGAGTTTGAGACGATTCACACGATCCCTTAGACCTACCCCCATGTCTCGCCACGGTTCTACTGCGATGTTCATTGCCAAGGACTTGAAAGACTCCTCTCACGTTTTCCTCCGGATCGACCGTATTCGACGTCCTCTGGAACAACCATACTGTAGTCCCTATAGAGTACTGACTAGGAATGAGAAGTTCTTTCAACTGGACATTGACGGCAAGAAAGAAACCGTGAGCATTGATCGTCTTAAACCAGCCCACCTGCTAGCTTCCGAAGCCTTCCCCTCGACTTTGTCGACTGTCCCCCTCTCGAACCCCTCCGAGCCACCAGATCCAGTCACGGACCCTTCTACACCAGAGCAGACTGTCACCACCAGATACGGCAGGAAGTCTCGTCCTGTAGTCCGCTTCAGCCCGACTTCATGACTGCAGGGGGAGTACTGTGGTGCCGAAGAAGAAGACGCCGAGTAGACGAAGTCAAGAAGAACACAATCTCTCTGACGTCAGAACTCACACGTTATATAAGCTTGTTTATATTGCTGCTTTACTCTCTCTTCTCTTCTGATATTGTTGGAGTCTAATAAATGAGTTTTATACTTTCCTATTGTTGAATTCTTTACCTCTTCAAGTATTTAAAAAAACAGTGTAAATGGCCAAAAACTAACCAGGTACTTTGTGTTGTATTTTTAAATTTCTGGATGATTATCGACAAAGATACCTCTGAATTTTATTCAACTAATTCAGTAGCAACTACACCTCTGAAAGTAGCATCTTATTTCCGTAATTTGATATTTGTTAAAAATGGCCATATGTCAAATTCCTTAATTATTTTTATTTCTAAATGTTTACTGGAAAAATCATTTTTATTTATCGAAACTTTTGTTATTAATTACTAGTTTTGAGCAATTTGATCACTTTATCAAAATACCCCCATACAATGTATCCAACTGCCCCACTGGTGGGGCACATTGATATAAAATTGATTTTTTACAAAAGTTTTTACATTTTAATTTTCATTAAACTTATATTTTTTTCTAATATGGGTCTCATAAAATTGAGTCATTAGATATTTTTAGAAAAAAAGTACTATATGAATAAGTAATTTTTTTACTCAAAAAATTTATTTTAATTTTGCTGTATCAAATTGGCCCGTTTTCCCCTATATTAAGTCCCCCCATTGAAAAAGATATGTATCACATGAAAAGTTATATCTGTGAAGCAAATGTTTTCTGACCTTTATCTCAATATCAATTTTAACCTGGCGGGATGTTTTGAGTGAAAGTGTGTTGAGTGTTAATTAATAAAAAATCCTTCATAAAAAATTAAACAATTGAAAACCTATGGAATAATTTTGATTGAAATATTTCTTGTTCAATAAATGATGTTAAAATACAAATTTATAAATACAAATTAAGTCGACCAACTACAGGCAAGCGCGAACAAGGTTCCGGTCCATTTAACTCAAACCACCCCATTCCCAGTATCTTCCAATTTTATTCTTGAATTCGTTTACCCCACTTGAGTAGATAATCGTTTCAGGTAACCCATTCCATCTGTCCACTACCCTGTTAAAAAAAATAATACTTCCTACAATCCTGATTAAAATTTTCCTTGTTCAATTTAAATCTGTGACCCCTCGTTCTATTACCCGTATTGAAATTTAGTCCCCCTGTGTCCCCTTGTTTTATCATTTTGAAAAGTTGAATTTTGTGAACTTTCTGTCTCTAATATTAAAGATCCTGTTTTTCTTATACTTTTGTCATCAATATACGTTTACCTTTTAGAGATAAAAAGTTTTACAATACCTAGAAAATCGTTGCTGATCTGTTGCATTTGTGTAAACCCAATCATTGCTTCCGAGTCCTTCATACTATAAAAAATGTCAGCATCGTGAAATACACGATTGTACACATTTGTAGTAGAAATATAAGGAAATTTTTAACAACTTCTGCACAGATAGTAAAAATAAGACCCTATAAAAAGGGATATTCCTAAAATTTTTAAGAAAGTAAGAATATCTTGTCATTTAATTTCTTTGAAGAAAAGTTTTAAGAGTTAGGAAACAAGAAACATCTACTAAACGTGAGTAGCAAATACTAGCATACACAGCATTTTTAATCAAATATTAAACTCAAATATACATACAAGTATGTAGATAAAAATTTCTACAAAGGGATTTTCAACAAGACCGCACAAACTCTGCACAGCCAGATTCCTTGTGTGGAGTAGAGCTTTAAAAATTCCTAGAAAACTATATCTCTATGACCTACAGTTTTCAAGAAAATCACGACAAGAAAAGACACGCCTCTTATTCTGTTTATGCAAAAAAATTTTATGGAAAACGTATGTGCAATGCACATGGTTATTTGGATCTGTTTACACAATAAAATGTTCTTTCCGTGGAATGAAATAAAAGAAATTTTTTATCAAATACTATAACATCACAAGAATATACGAAAATAACGTTTGTTTGGCACATTTAATTTAAAACTTTAAAACAAACAAATGATTCGAGGATATACTTGGATCATCTTCGTCAGTGTGAAGATGTAAGTATGGCGATCGGTAAATAGTATATAATATCCAGCAGGAAACAAAGTTACAGTAAACCACAAGAAAACATGGGTGTACTGAAAAAATATAGGGGGGAATCAAGACATCCAAAGACAAATTTCCAAGAATAAAGATATTGTTTTCGTATATTCTTCCTTATTTGCACAGCTTGCTTTTATTACTATATAACATCACTTTTTTTAAATAAAATTTGTAGTAGAGGTATAGTTCTGAAGGTATTTTTTATGTACTCTATGCAAAGAAAATCTTACTGCGCGGAGTTTGGGTGTGGACTTGTTGAAACATCCTGTATATGTAAGCTTAATTTTCTTTCCATTCCTCTTCTCAGCTTATATTTAATTTGATAAAATAATATATATATCTTACTTCCGAAAGAAGGTAATACAAACACGCTATCCAATGAATAATGATCGCTAAGTTCAAAAAAAGTCTCAAAACTCGAATGAGATGAGGATTGCTCGTGAAACTAAAAAAATATCAAAGAAACATCATTATTAAATGGGTAGGTCCTTTATTGGGTAAACATATCTACCTTTAAAAGGAAAGTTATACCTTTCTGCTAAGTCGTAAAATTTGTACAAGACGTAAAACTTGAGAAGTTTTGTAAGGCGAGCTACAAAAAATACATACAGTTAATATTTAATCAGAATTGTCAAAAAAAAACTTATTTAAATATTAATAGGTATGATCCCACAAGTACCTATTTTACTATTGTTAATCTAGGTATTATTTTACCTGTACCTACAAGTACATATTTTAAAGGAATTTGTTTGCCTAATTTTATGTTTAATTTCATTTTCTTCAACATTTGTACTACTGTACAATATAATGTATTTAAAGAATAAATTTTGTAAAAATTTACAAATTCCCTCTAGTTTCTATTTTTACTGAAAAAATTACTTATTTAATTCCATTTAAGTATTAAATATACTGACCAGCACCAGGTGAACACAAAAAGTATTTACAGTATCCAAGAGCATCTGAAACATTATGAAAAAAAAAACAATTATTATATTTCAAGTATAAATGAATTTTAATAAATTTTACACTGTTTTCAAACAGGTTAAGAAAGTAACATCTAAAGATACCTTTAAGGGTTATTATTTTCACCGAATTTAATATGTACTTATTACGTATTACAAATGTCATCTCCGCTTTTTTGATTGTTGTATTGAAAAAAGTAAGACTTTATTTTGCAAAACAATGTAATGCCTTTTCTTGATACTTACAAAATGTATTTAAACTTTTAATTTAATAGAGAATTGCAGCATCTCTTAAAATTCTAAATATTCAATTTTACTTTATTAAAAATTATCTCCTGATTCCAAAAATACGCTTGTCTTTTCCCACAAACTTTTGTTAAGATAATTATGACATATTTTAATACAGAAAGCTCCTAACAATATGACGTCACATGTGCTCTTGGAAATGTGATAAACACCGTTTTCATTGAAACACTAGGCTGTAAAAAACTAGAGCTCAGTCTTTCCAGTCTTTCAAATGGGAATGATAACAACAAGCGGGAGCAAGGCACATTTAACGTCACAAGCTGTTTCAGCTCAGACAGAAAATAAGCTATTTTTAATTGAAAATAACATAAAATTTAAGGCTTTGAAAGGTAAATTAAAATGTTTTTGGAGGTTTTAAGCCATTCTGAATTTGACTGCAATTATCCATTCATAAATTTAGTTAAGTATATCTTGAGTATCTAAATAACACCGCTTCTAACAAGAATTTTGGGTACTCCCATGGATCCCGTACTATTTTAGGAGCGTTTTCTATTTTATATTTTCAATTAGTATATGTTTGGTTATTTTTAAATGAAATTATTTCATTACTTTTTTAATGCTCATTTTTAAATTTCATTAACAGTTTATTTCTCAGAAACCTTTTAAAATTTGTAAGTTATTTGTGTAATGCTTTTACTTGTGTAGTGCATAGGTATCTTTAAAAAAAGTAAAACAACAAAATATTTGCGCAAATTAATCTGAAAATATTGTGTACGCAAAAATTATATCTGCAGATCAGTGTATGAAGAGTTTTTGTAAGTAAAAGGAGTAATGAAGGAAATAGATGCTCCTAAATTAATAAAAATCCTGAAAAAAAGCAGGTCTAATTGAGACAGACAAATATCAACATAGCTGTCCATTACCCTGATGATTTGATTATGATGCGTTGGTTTCCCAAATTGATGCAACAACACTCCTTAAGAAGAATGATGGATTAAACACGTGGTATATAAAACAAGTGAATCAGGGTGTAGATGCGATCTTAATTTTAATGATATTTCAAAGAAAGTTTTCAAGTGTTAATGTAGATAACTTAAGATAAGACTTTTCTCATATTCAATCATTTCATATTCAAAATATTTATCTTGAATATTTTTAATGTATAAAGCATACTCTCGATATGACAAATAAAGAAACCGGTAAAGTTTTCGGTATTCCAAGGAAGACCTCCAAAACTTAAAAAATTACGAAAAATATAGTTATATACCATAGAGTCTATAAGGACATTTTATGGTAAAATGTTTAAATGCAGCTCTAATTTTATTTTTGATAAAGTAACACATATGGAAAACAAAATTATATATTTTTAATAAAATAAAAGTTGAATAGCTTCTCTTATTATTAGGTTATGTATATTTTATTGTAGCGAGATGTTTAGGGATTGACTTACAAGATGCATGATATCCTCAACTGTTTAAACTGATTTGCATTGGCTTTTTTATCTACCAAGATAGATAAATCTAGACATTTTCAATTCTTATTACATAAAGGTTTAGAAATATTAGTTGCCACCACCTTAACAAAATTCTTTCTTTTAACCAATCCTTGGACCGGAACCACAGAGGCATGTACTGCTAATTACGCTACACGTACAATACTGGCAAAAAAAATCGACTCAGACCCTATATCTCCGGAACGGCTTGTGATATAAAGACAAATAAGGTATCATTTTTCATGATTTGAAGTATTCTATATACAGAAAATTTTTCAAGTTCTTAGGGGGTCGTCTTCATATTAAACGAAGCACCAACTTTCGTTTTTCCTATGGAAACCATCAAAGATTATTCCAGATTCTGAAAGAGCACCCTCTAAAAACCCCCAAAACCAGTTTTCATGCCATTTGGTCCCCAAATGAAGCCAGGAGTGGGGGTTGAAGTTCGTCGAATTTACGTTGAAATCTCGTTTTTTACGTTGAATTCTCGATTTTGATCCTTTCAACCATCAACCCCGCAGGATCAAAATCGAGAATTCAACGTAAAAAACGAGATTTCGACGTAAATTCGACGAACTTCAACCCCCACTCCTGGCTTTATTTAGGGACCAAATGGCATGAAAACTGGTTTTGGGGGGTTTTAGAGGGTGCTCTTTCAGAATCTGGAATAATCTTTGATGGTTTCCATAGGAAAAACGAAAGTTGGTGCTTCGTTTAATATGAAGACGACCCCCTAAGAACTTGAAAAATTTTCTGTATATAGAATACTTCAAATCATGAAAAATGATACCTTATTTGTCTTTATATCACAAGCCGTTCCGGAGATATAGGGTCTGAGTCGATTTTTTTTGCCAGTATTGTACATTCGTTCACACGACCCCTTTCCTAATTTTGTTTCATACATTTTATATACGAGGTTTTATTTCCACTCACCTGGCAATAATGATAGAATGGTTTGACTAGGAAGCACTGAAATCACATCGAGAATGAAATGGGTTTGACTTAGATAATGTTGGCGTATTTTGCTAGGATCAAACACCTGAAAGGTATAAATCGTAGTTAAGAAATTTAATTTTGCCAATCATCAAAACATATTCCAAATAGCAGTCAGTTTTAATTTTGATCTCTAACCTTAATCAAATAAATGTTGAGGCTCCGAAGTAAATGCATTTTGATATTTATAACAAAACAAGTAGGCATTAAAAAAATATACGCTGTGAACTAAATTTGACACAGAGCATCTTGTTTGTATTTCTTGAAAACGTGATGTGAAGCAACCAAATAAAATTTATACCGTAAACGTATTTCTCGGGATAAAATTTTACACTGATTACGCAATTTTAATGTGGTTTATATAAAAAAAATTATGAAGTATGCAGATATGATGGAACAATAAATATATTTGCTTATACACTTATTATTCTTGAATTCTTTGATAGCTATATAAATTAAATAAGATGTTTCATTATTTATATAGAAATGCAAATATTAATTAATCCATTCGAGCATTAATAGAGGAAAATAAGCATTCTTTAATTTTCCTAGGTATCTATGAAGATTAAAATTCCCTCCGAACTAAATTGAAATAGAAAGTTAATACTAGTTAATTACACAGTGTTTTACAAGTACTTTAAAAATTTTTCCACATTTCAATAGAAGAAACTCTTACTCAATAGTACTATCTGAAAACATCTGGTATGAAGATGGTAAATTATAATACAGTTTTGTTCTTGTTTGCCACTAAACAAATAATCAGCCATCGAACAAACACACCTTATATTTGAAAGACAGGTGTGTTGACCGTTACGTCTAACTTATTCTTCGAAACCCCGCATCTAGAATTCCACCCACGACCTAATGAGGCACGTGCTCTAAATAAAAGGTCTCCATGTTTATGCATTTCTTCTATAATGCGATTTTGATTTACGTCTAAAAGGCCATTCAGTGTGCTATTCTGCACGCCTGGCAGTAAAAACATTTTATTTGGTTTCCACAATGTGAATGCATCTGATAAGAAGAGGCACAATACTTCTTCTCGTGTGAAAGTCGCATTAAAAATTGTATTTTTTCTCGGAATAGTGAAGAATGAAACCCAACCTGTGTATAAGGGACATTTTTAGAACATATTTCTTACCATATTTTTTTGTACTTTTTGAAGGTGTGTTATATTTTATGATTTTTTTACCTTATTGAAAGAACCTTTAAATCTCCAGAATGTATGAAGTATAATATCTTAGAGTAAGATAAAAAATGAAGTAGAGAAATGTGTTGGAAATATTTCCAAATAGGAGAAGTCTCACAAACATTCTGTTAGCACAAAATCCTCTTAAAAACTTAAAACTTATTAAAGATGTATGTTGTAAATTTACCTATTAAATACTATAACTATGTTGCAACCAACAAACTAAAAGAAGTTAGATATTAAAATTTGAATGCTTACTTATAATATTCATAAGTTTAAAATTTAGAAATTTTTTTATCCTAAAGTTTCAGACGTAATAAATCGAATCTATTCTACTGTTATTAAACCATTTATGTTCAATATATAATTAATGAATTCCCAATTGAATGAGCTAGCAAAATCCGTATGTCATGAACGCACGCAATACTTAGAATCCCGCAAATATGTCCTTAACATTAGTTAACTTAATTTATGCCTAAATAAAAAGATGAAATTTCGATCGACTGAATCAAAAACTACATAAGAAAGTGTTTTTAAATTAGCGTCATAAAATAATAGTTTAAGCATTTGACAAGGACTCAATATGAAATTTTTTATAGTTGTTAGTTACATCCTTAAAGTAGAAATTCCACCCAATCATATAAAATCACGATGATGAAAGTAATTCTCAATGTTAAGAAAATATAACTAAGGAGAAATTATTCCTCATTTTTTACTCACTTGTAACTTTCAACATTTATACATCCTATTAACTGCCCCTTTCTCAGCTTAATTTTTTTATCTTTATACTTTTTAATGCATTGGTGACTAGATAACATAATTTCATATTTTGTTCTCACGATCATTCGCCAGCTTATTTCAATAACGATCTTTTTAATTGATCTCAAATGAACAAGAACATTTATTTTTTTTCAATTATTACAAAGTACAAAGGACACAAAAGCAAAAGCAAATATGTACATTACAAAAAACACATATACTATAAAGAAAAAGGAGAAAAAAATTATTAAAGTTGTTTGGGCTACTCAGGGGTCAACGAAGTGACCCATATGAGTAACTAATAAATAGGTAAAATTAAAATAATTTTAAAATAAATATAATTATATTTGAAGATATTTAATTTTAAAAAATTACACTGAAATTCAAGTGAACCTCCGCAAGGTGAGCTTCAGTGTGATAAGATTAGGTTGAAAAAAAGAGCTTTCGTGAGGAAAAAAATCAAAAGAAATCTTCAATTTTATATATTGTCATAACAAAAAGTTTAAGTTGTTTTTTAAATTTAATTGGGGATCTCTCTGATTTCAAGTCATCGGGTAAAGAGTTAAAGAATTTAGGTGATAGGTAAACAAAATTTTTATGAAAGATCTCTTTATTTGATTTAGGAACGGAATATAGGTTTTTTGATCGTAAATTATAACCAATATCTCGTAATTCAGAACCATGGTCATATTTTACAAAATATATTATGGTCTTAAAGAAAAAAAGGTGGCGAATTGGTAGTATATTCAATTTTCGGTATAAATCTATTATTGTTGGCTGGTTACTACCTTTCAAAAACTTTATTATTTTATTTTGAATTTTTAATATAGGTTTTATGTTTTCTAAGTAGTCACCTCCCCAGACAATTAGTCCATAACTTAAGATTGAGTTTACCCAAGAATGATACAATTGCAACAAAAAATTTCTATTTATGATTTTTTATGTGATAAAATTTATAAAGAACATAACGAAGTTTATTTGTAAGATAGCTCACATGCGATTTCCATTTTAGGTTTGAGTCTACGAATAATCCAAGGTATTTAATAGTTGTTACTTGTTGAAGAGGGGGGCATTTACAATCAAAAACTTTACAGTCATTGAGATGAAAACAGAGACTAAGTGATTTAGATGGTCCATAGATGGTAAAGTTAATAAATTTAGTTTTATTTGTGTTAATAGACAGTTTGTTAGCGTTAAACCATTTTTTGATTGCTATTAGATCTTCGTTGATATGATTTTGTAAATCTTCATAGTTAGAACATGATTATAAAATTACTGTGTCATCAGCATAAGTTATGATTTTGCCCTTTATTTTTAATTTACAGAAATCATTAATGTATATGATAAATAATAATGGTCTAAGGATTGAGCCTTATGGTACGCCAGATTTTATATTTAATAGTTTACGTTTGTAATCACCAGAAATTACAAACTGTTTTCGATTTTTTAGATAAGAAATGAACCAATTAATTCCAGCACCGCGAATTTCAATAGAATAAAGTTTATCAATTAAAATATCATGATCTACGCTGTCAAAAGCCTTAGAGATGTCTAAGAATACAGCAGCAGATTTACAGTTTTTGTCTATGCTCTTATAGTTATATTTTGTAAATGCTAATAGTGCGTTTTCAGTACTAAGGCCTGGTATGATTCCAAATTGGTTTTCAGAAATTATTTTGAAAGTTTTCAAGTAGTCGTAAAGTCTCGTGTGCACTATTTTTTCAAAAACCTTAGATAAAACTGGTAGAAGGGAAATTGGTCGATAGTTTGAAAAATCATTAATATCTCCAGATTTATGAACAGAGACAACTATTGCAGTTTTTAGAGATGAAGGGAAGCTACCTTTTAAAAGGGATACGTTAATTATTTTTGTAATGACAGAGATATGATGGTTAGCCACTGTTTTAAATAGTTTTGACGAGATTCTGTCATAACCAGGAGATTTTTATCATCTAAGGAGTGTATTATTTTGTAGGTTTCCAGGTCAGTTGTCTCAGTGAGAAAGAAAGTGTTTAATTGACTAGCTAAATACGTTTTGTAATTACAATTTTATGTAAATGAAGCGCTTGATCCCATGTTTATAAAAAACTGGTTAATATTTTCTGTTAATAACTCATGATTGTTGGATAAAGGTTTTTTGTCTTTTGAGTGAGAGTTAGTGATTTTATTTACAAAATTCCATTGCTTTTTAATGCTTGTACATTTTAAAAATTCAGACTGGAAATAGTTATGCTCAGTGTTTTTTATTTTGACCTTTCATTCCTTTTGTATAGCTCTATAATTTTGCTCGTGAATTATATCAAAGGGATATTTTTATGTTTTTTATAAAGATACGTTTTTCTTTTAACCAATTTCAAAATTTCATCGTTTATCCAGTTTTTATTTGTTTTAAAGTTAGATAACTTGAAATAGTAAGTATAGTTGAACAGTATATTTCTTAGTACGTTTGCAAAATTATCATATAAAGTATCAACATCATTGCAATTTGAGTTGAAAGAAAATACATAGTTTAATACAAAATTATTAATTTTATCAGTTTACTCTTGAGATTTTAGGAACATGAGGAACATTAGCTTTGTTTGGGGCACAATATTCTAACAGACACACAATCGGATAATGATCCGTCAGATTATTGGTAAAAATAGCAGATTTAGAACACATATTGAAATTACGAAAAAAACAAATGATCAATGCAAGAGTTGGATTGATTGCGAGTAACACCCTCAATTAGAGACCTAAAACCCTCGTAGCTAAGAAGATTTTGATATTCTTGAATAGCATTAGAATTTGTTTATAAATCTATAATTAAATCACCAACTAATAAGACGTTTTTAGAGTTTAGAGTTTTTAGCTTACTTGATAACTCAAGATTAAAACAATCAGTACTGAAACTTAAAGAACGGTATAAGCAGATTATAGTCAAATCAAGAAAATTATAATGTAATAAGATTGTTTCCGCAGTTTCCATTGTAAATAAAGCATCATTACAAACATTTAAATGATTTATCAAGTAAACAGCTATGCCTCCCGATTTGTTACTATCTCTGCAGTAAAAATACGAGTTAAATTTATTTAAATTATAGAGAGGAGTTTCATGATCAAAGATCCAAATTTCTGATAAGACAAGAATATTTATTAAATTTAAAGAAGAATCCAAGAGTGCTTGTAGTTCATCAAAATTAGAGCGAAGGCTTCTTATATTAAAGTGAACTATTTTCATATAGCATGAGGAGTTAGAATCTGGCTGGGATAAGAAATTTTTTAATTCATTTAGGGTGTTTACATAAACAGATGAATTTTCAACATCAACAAGACTATCAAAAACAGAATTTCTATCCTTAGCTAACATTCAACAGATCGTCAGTACTTGTAATTCGAAACACCCTTGAACTTTCATTTTCCCTAATAAAAATTTTCCTTGACCCATGCAAATTTAAAGTTTTTGTCAGCTTTAAACCTTCTAAAATGGTAAAATAGTTCTTTTCGACTGGGTATTAACCCATTAATGCCCAACTTTTTATATTTCATAAATAATTGGTAAAAACATAGTAAGTAGCCCCAAAACAACTGGAAAAATAGTGAAAAAAATTCCAGGTTAAAACTTTAATTTCTACACCAAAATTAAAAAACGTGCCTAAAAAGGGACGTCAGGCACGAATGCCCCCGTTGTTTTTCTCTATAGTAAGCGCATGGTAGAAAACTTTTTAAAGCCTCAAAAACATTTTCTACCTTTTTAAGTGCAGCAAAAGTGATCGGAACGATACTGTAACATCAAAAGGAACAAAAAACATTAATTATTTATCCAATTAACTGTAAAATTAACCTTAATTAACGTAATTTGAGCATTTTTTATGCTCTAAAATACGTTTTTTCCTCCCAAATCTATGTTAATTGCAAATTAATTAATATTTTTAATTGAAAAAGGCATTCATTGTTTTTATGTTACCTAATATTAAGTAATAATTACTTTTACACACCTCAAATCCATCAGAATATCTCAATTTGTGAAGTTTAAGTCTTTCAAATGCCCATACTTTTTCATTTTATTTAATTTTATTGTGCGAACAGGGATGTTGCGGCTGCGCCAATTGCGCCAAACTGCGCCAAATCCTAATTCATGTGCTAAACTGCTACAAAAACCGTATTTTGAGCAAAATTGCGCCAAAACTGCGCCAATTTACGATTTTCTTGAAATCGAATTATCAGACTCTCCTCTCACGCGAAGAATACCTTCATCCTTAGGAAAAAAACTCAAATCGTCTATGGAATCTTTTCCACATTTCTACCACTTGAATTCAAAACCGATGACGTCAGCTCAATTTGCTGTGTTAAGTCAGTTGAAAAGTCGAAAAATCACGATTTTTCCCAAAAGTTTCGTTTTTTTGCGAAGTGTTCCGTTCTTCCCCACGACTTTCGTGGATGGCCGCGGGTGCCGATTCAAGTTGGCTTCTTCTTGCGTCGTTATGGCGATGTAGAAAAAAAACTTTACCGTGGTCCGAAACCCACTTGTTCCCGGTGTTCCGGAAGTCGGGAAAAATATAAATTTGTTTCCGTTTTTTTTGCGGAGTGTTCCGTTCTTCCCTCGACTTTCATGGATGGCCGCGGGTGGCGATTCAAGTTGGCTTCTTCCTTCTTCTTGCGTCGTTATGGCGATGTAGAAAAAAAACTTTAACGTGGTCCGAAACCCACTAGTTCCCGGTATTCCGGAAGTCGGGAAAAATATAAATTTTTTTCGGGTTTTTTTGCGGAGTGTTCCGTTCTTCCCTCGACTTTCGTGGATGGCCGCGGGTGCCGATTCAAGTTGGCTTCTTCTTGCGTCATTATGGCGATGTAGAAAAAAAACTTTACCGTGGTCCGAAACCCACTAGTTCCCGGTGTTCCGGAAGTCGGGAAGGTTTTTTTTGCGGAGTGTTCCGTTCTTCCCTCGACTTTCGTGGACGGCCGCGGGTGCCGATTCAAGTTGGCTTCTTCTTGCGTCATTATGGCGATGTAGAAAAAAAACTTTACCGTGGTCCGAAACCCACTAGTTCCCGGTGTTCCGGAAGTCGGGAAGGTTTTTTTTGCGGAGTGTTCCGTTCTTCCCTCGACTTTCGTGGACGGCCGCGGGTGCCGATTCAAGTTGGCTTCTTCTTGCGTCATTATTGTGATGTAGAAAAAACAATTTTACCGTTGTAAGAAGGCCACAAGTCTGGTGTTCCGAAAATCAGGAAATCGCGATTTTTCGCGACAGTTCCGCTTTTCCTACGGACGTCTTCAACGGCGGTGCAGAAAAAACAACTTTACTTTGGTCAGAGCAGCCTGAGAAGTCTAATAAGATTATTTTTTCTCCATTTAAGTCAGTATTTTCAATTAAAGAGGATTTTCTAAGTTGTAAATTTTTATTGAAAGGTCGCTCTTAGATTATTATAGTGTTTTTATCTGATTTAAGATTCCAAAAATACCTTCAAAAATACTAATTTCTTACTTTTTTGCTCTACTTAACTAAAATTTTTTGACAATATCGTTTTTGCAATTTAATATTATTACTTAAATAATTATTCTGTTAACTAATTTCCTTAATTTTTATTTAATTTTAGTTAACTTTTAAAGTGGTTTTAAAACCTGATTCAGGAATATAATTGGCAAAGTGTGTGTTTGAAGCTATGTAAAAAATTTCTCTTTCTTAAGTAAAAAAGTACTCCTTGAATTTTTAAAACACTCCTTGAAAATTCCTGGAATACTCCTTGATTTTGATTTCTGAAAATTTGTATAAACCCTGCATTTGGCGTTTTTGTTATTAAAATTAAAAATTGTATTGAAAACTATTATCATTAACAATAACATTATTTTAAAAACATTAAAAACTAATTAAAAGTTTGTTCAGAATTATTACCATTCAACTTTTAATTTATGATAAAATTGCTTATCAGAGGTTTTTAAATCTGTTTTGTTAAGGTACTTTTTTCCCTGTTCCTGCTTTAAAATTAAGATAAGCTGCAACAAAATTTAAAATCGGCTGCTACAAAAATGGTTTATTCTGCTACAAATTTTTAATTAAGCTGCTACAAACTGCTACAAATTTTAAATTTAGCTGCTACAAAAACTGCTACAAAATGCTCAAAGTGGTGCAACATCCCTGTGCGAAACACAAATTTCTCCCCAAAAATCAAGCCTTAGTGGGATGTGCATTAGCAAGCCAGATAATACAGATTGATCTGCAGTATAGAACACAATGATTAGCCACATCTAATTAGAAAAAAAGCCGAAAATTTATCACAAAAGCGACTTTTTTGGCAATTTTAATGACAAAAAGTCATTATAACTAATAATTGTTAAACTTTTAATTAAAATATAACCGGAATATGTTTGCATAAGTAATAAATATAGTAAACTAATTAATTTATTCCCTTTAATTAATATAAATTAATTAATTCCTTATAATTTAAGACTTTTTATTCCATTAATTTAACAGAAATAACAGTATTTTCCAAAAAAAATAAACAAAAATAATAAATTTATTATCTAAAATTAAATTAATTTGATAAATATCAGTTATTTAATTCATATCATAAGAATCGAACGCGTTTTTATGAAAAAAATAAGGAAACACTAGCATTTCACTATGGGGAAAACCACGGAGGCATTCGTGCCTGACGTCCCTTTTTAGGGACGCTTTTCGAGGGTCCGAAAAATGGTCAAGATAAAATATTTTGGAAAAATAAAAAAACACCCCAACTGATTTAATGTATAAACAGTAATATATATCAGCATTGAATTTTTTTTAAATAACAACTAGGATTTTTAAGCTTTTTCTTTTAAAACTTTTAAAAAAGCACTTTTCCGAAAAATTCTATCTTCCAACTTTAAAAAAAGTAAAAAAAATTAATTTCTGCTTTCTTCTTGTGTTCTTTATGTTCTATGAAGATCAGAGATACATCAGTGCAAATTTTGATTCAAAGGAACAATTTTTGTAGAAATGGGAGGATTTTTAAAAAACGTCCCTAAAAAGGGACGTCAGGCAGTAATGGGTTAAATGTTCGTTCAGGAATATCGGTTGGTTTTGAAATCTTGTATTGATTTGAGAGGCAGTAATTCTTTTTACCTTTGCAGCCTTTAAACAGATATCTCTGTCCTGCTTTTTAATGAATTGAATTGCTTTGGCTTATCTTTTTTCACAGTTGGGACCCTATGGACTGTAGCGACTAATTATCAAGTAAATTACATTTAACAACAGCTTAATGATACAGCCTGTTATTTAAAGTTATTAATTGAAAAGAAATTTGAAGTAGCATAAAACTTAAGATAAATTCTATATAAATTTAATGCTAAACATTTTAATGTATCAGGATTAAAATTTAATTTGTTACTGTCTATTCGTTAAATTGTGCTTATATCGAGTATTTAACTGACTATTTATAGTTTTGAGTGATTGTTTTATACTTAAAATTATTATTCCCATTCTTAATGAAATCCTTTTACGCATACTTCATAATAGTTTTAAGTGAATGATGAACTATTTGCCGACCACAAAGTTTTTATCACGGCTGAAATAAAGGAATTTTACGGCATTTCCCCTCACACTTAAGATAAGTCTACTATATTGAAGTCACCCATCGATCTTTCAAATATAGTTTGAGAAAAGTGGAAAAAAAATCTTCTGGACCAGTGGTTTATATTGAAAGAAAGCTCATATTGCTGAGAATGGCATCGAGACTCGTAAAAAGTGGATAAAAAAAGCTCCCGAATTTTTTAATCTTTGTTGATAACTATGAAAAGTTCTTATCTGATAAAGCTGCTCTAATGTTTTTTTGGTGTACTAACTCCATGCAGTTAACCGCTTTATTTGAAGTACCATTTGATGGTAATTGCTCCGGAATAGCTAGCTGTCTGGCGCCAACGTTTACCTACTAATCAACAGTACTGGTGCGAAACGTCATCATATCTCAATCACAGTCATTCTAGATGATGAAAAATGTCTCCTAGCATCCGATCTATATCTTGGCAAATAAACGATTTGACTGAAACGCAAATATCTTCCGAGTTCATCACTTTGTATGCAAAAGAAAAACTCTTGGCCCAAATTCAAAATATTTTGAAAACTAACACTTAAACGGGGGAAAATGAAAATTTTTGGGAAAAGGAAATAATTATTTAGCTCTTAATGAATTGCATCCAAAATCTTCAAAGATTGTATCAAATTAATCAACTTAAATTGTTTATAAATCCTTATCATATAAAAACTGCTAATATATTTAAAATTTGTGCTTTTTCACAAAGAAAATAAGGTAAAGTAGTATATTTTAATACATTTAATAATTTACATGATTTTAACTTTAAGCTACACTGTAAAAAATGAAATACTCAAATCTGAGTAAATCGATGTTCTCATTCTTATCTAAAGCTTTTTGTTTCAAAAATGACTACCCAATGTATTCAATTTTGAACTACCCCATATACTCATATTTCAAAAAATTACTTTTCAATCGTCAAATGTAGTAAATTCCAATTAAGTAGTTGAAATAATTCGTATTATTTCATTAGAAACTATTTTGAACGAAGAGTCTTTTTAATTAATAATTTGTTACATGAAATGTAGCGAATTATATTTTTATATAATTGCGGAAGAACACATCGCGGAAGAACACTTCAAAGCCATGATGTAAACATGTCTGGTCACTATCCACAGCGGCCATTGAAAAAAAATCAAAATATAGATGTGCTTTGATTCTGTATAACCATGGACTTATTTGTAAAGGAGAAGAATGGAGACTTGAAAGCTTCATTAAAAATTTTGAAGGTAAGTTCCAAACATTTGTTATTTTGAAGTAATAATACTTTTCTATTTGACCTCTATTGATATATCTATGGACCAAATCACCATAGCACATGCTTACTTTGCACGAAGCCTACTAGCCTAACTAGTCTCTTCTAGAAATATTAATTAAATGTAAACAAACTAGTGATTCGATCTCAATTCAAAATAAAATATCGTTTAAAAATGAATCTAGAACTGTCATTTTATCTAATTTGATATTACATGTTTTTATCAGTTACCGTATTTGGAATTTTAATTTGAGAGTTTAATTTTTAAATAAAAAGTTTTATGGAATAGCATTGTTGTTTAAATAATCTCCATGGAAACGAGGATGCAAAATCAAATGATGATCATATTGTTGCTTTTAATAAAGTTATTAATAATAACTTCAATAATCTAACTAATAATCTACTAATTAACTAATTAATAATAAATTAATTAATAATCTAAAAATATATTTCAACAAATTTTAAAACTGGTAAGTATAGTATAAAATATTTTTATTTGTGAGTTTATTTAAAAAAAATTTCATGGAATAGCATTGTTGTTAAAATTATCTCCATGGAAACAAGGATGCAAAATCAAATGATGATCATACTGCTCATATTGTAGCTTTTATTTATTAAATTTTACCAAAAATAAGATCATGAAAATAGGATTAATTAAGGTCTCTAATTGAGCATTCTAAGGTATTTTTGGGAGAATATTTTTAATAATTTTAATGTTTTTATAGATTGATAATGAGTTTAAATTACTATTTGATGAAGTACGAGGTGATCGACTCTGTTCAGAATTCGGAATAGTCTCCTGATCCATCATCCTACAAGCCAGACATTGTGGAAGGAAGACGGCTGAAGATTTTGCAAATAGACTTAAATTAGATTTCACCATTAATGAACCAAGCAATGAAAGTAAGCATTATAATATATATTTATTTGCTTGTATTTTAAACTAGCATGGGCATCGTAGGCCTTGGCCCTGATGGGCTGTTGCGCCAATGAGTTTGGTTTATTTTAACTTGTTAAATCAATTTTGACGAGATATAGATGCATTTAAGAATTAATACTTTCAATAAATTCTATTTAAAAAAGTTTTTGCGCACTTCAATATGGTTTGATTGTATTTTTCTCTCTTTTAGAAATATGCTGCGTTTTGATATTACTACCTTATTTACTCCCCCAAGAAATATTTAGAAAAAGTGTCAAAAAAAAGTACCAAGTACATAAAGGTGAAACCAACTGGAGATCAATCATTGGACCATTTCATTCAATTTATACCTGTATGTATCTACCCTTCTATGTTATATTTTACACTTAGTGTTTTAACTTTTTTCTTTAGAGAATTTGTTTATCGCCACATTACTCGTAGTAAACAATGTTAGAAATTAATTACATCATTAAATCAAGCATTGTGTTTTTTTATCAACAGTTAATATAACCACTCACATTAAATATTTTGGTTTAATCCTTGCAGTATTTGGGAACGATTTTGTTCTATTGAAATAATATTTAATTAATTACCATGATTTTTTTTTTCAAAATAAAAATGGATTATATTGTATGAATTATAAAACTATGGTTGTGCATGTATCTTGTACTGATGAGGAATTTAAATCTGGTAAAACTCAACAAATGTTTGTTTATAATAATAGTGCCTTTTTAGTTTGTGAAATGTTTGAATCTTTAGGTTTTGATAACCACTTTAATTCTTATGTAATACGTTCCACTGGAGCTGTTGATGTAATTAATATGAAAGATTTATTTAATTTTGTTCCATTGCATATTAGAACTTCTTATGATTTGAATAACACATCAATGTTTATTTCTCTACGATACAAGCCCTGCTCTAATAATGAAAATTTTTTAAAATTAAATTTAAAGGTAGTTTTGTTTTGTTCTTGTTTAATAAAGTTATTTATCTTAGAAGCTATTATTGTAAAACTTCAGTGTTCAATTAGTTGAATAAAACATTTTAGCGATCAGTGATGACGCTAAAATGACGCTAACTGAACTGATAAACTGTTTTGTTGGCAAGCCAGTTCTTTGTTTTTAGTTGGCCAAAAAAATCATTGTTTTTCTTTCTCCATACATATTTGAAAGAATCCCTATTGAAGATAATGGGAACATATCGTTGGTCTGGTAGTGATACCTTGTAAAAATTTGTATGAGCTTGATTATGCTTCTTGCCAAGGCGTTTTATTGAAAACAAGGTATCTTTATTGTGTGTCAATCTTGTTTTCTTAAACTCTAAGTTTATTTGTGGACTAATGTTTATACAATTTGTAAGAATACCATTGTAGACTGATATTTGTACTATTTGTAAGAATACCATTATTGACTGATGTTTGTACCATTTCTAAAAATACCATTGTGGACTGATGTTTGTACCATTTGTAAAAATATGAAATAAAAAATTTTGATATTAAATTTTTTTATTTTAGCTTGCATTTATATAACATATGTATTTTTTGTAGCAGAAGTTTCATTTGACTGGCAAATTAAGCTTAAAATTATACCTATAGAACATTTATATTTAATTTAAATACCATTTAAAAAGAACTGATTATTCTTGTTCTTAAGTATAGTAAAGAAGTAAGCAATAAATAAGCAAAAGTAAAGTATTCATTCTTTAATATAAACATACTCAAAAAAGGAGAACTTAAAAATTATTTTTTTTCTCACTTTTGAAGCTTACACTTAACTCAAAAATGATACTCACACACTCAATTTTGAGTAAGTGCATGTATTCAGAAATGAGTACATGTACTTATTCAAAAATGATACTCCCATACTCATTTTTGAGTATGTGCATGTTTTCAGAAATGAATACATGCATGTACTCAAAAATGACACATTGTTCATTTTTGAGTAAGTGCATGTATTCAGAAATGAGTACATGTACTTATTCAAAAACGATACTTTCATACTCATTTTTGAGTAAGTGCATGGTTTCAGAAATGAGTATTACCCATGTTTCAAATTTGAGTAAATTTGGATCGGAGCCTTTTTGAGTATGTGATGTACTCAAATTTGAGTAATTTTTACTCAATTTTGAGACTGTTGTTTTAACAGTGTATGATATCTGAGTACAAAGGAAATTGGTTTTTTCCCAAATTTCTTAAATCCTATACAAAAAGGTTTAGACGGCGCATATAGGAAAAACTGCTAAGACATCAATAATTTAAATCCGTTCAATTATACATATTTTTAATAGAATATAATTTTTTAAAATGGTAAAATTAAACTAAAATAAAATAATATTTCTCTGAGTGTCAAAATGGAACAAACTCCAGAACTTTTCTTTTTCTAAAGAAAGTAACAGTAGTTACGCACTCTAGATCAGGGCATGAAATTTCAGCTCTAAAGGTACTAGCCAGACAAAAAATTTTACTCGCCACTACTTCATTCATATTTTTTTTATTTTAAAAAATAGTGTTTGCAGAAACATTATAGAAAGTAAAACTTTAAAGAATGTAACATTAAAATACACTGCAAAAATAACAAAATTAACTATTTTTGATATCAGGTCTTAGAAGTTGTTACAAACCCCCTTAGACATCCATGAAAAGTTTCTGTTATGATATAGGAATACTGATGATATAGGAATATTGCTGATAGCAGATCCACTTTGCATAATATCTTGCGTTTGAACGGTTTCACTTTCATTACCCCTAGTAAAATAGGAATCGATATTTCGCTCCCTTTTCTTCATAATACCTTTGATATTACCAAACAAACCTAGTTAAACTAACTACCTCCCAAAAGAAACGGTCTAACTCGAATACGAAACTCGCATACAAGAGCAATCTTGCGTTTGCCGGCTTCTCTCCAACCGCTGGTCGCTTAATTTTAAAATACTTAGGCGAGATTCTCGATTGAAGTTCCTTGATTTGGACATTTTTTATATTTTAAACTAAACATTTTTTCAGGAAAAAGAACTTTCTCGCCAGCCTTAAATTTTTGGTCGCCAATGGCTCTTCAGTTCGCACCCTGCTCTAGATCATATTTCTTTCGGTCCATATTGCTGTATAAAACCTTTGGTGTGATTATGTAGAACACTGCTGATTGAAAATCGCGTAAGTGAACTGTTAAAAAACTGAAGGAAATAGCTTTGAGATTCATCTTAGATGAGTTTATTTTCAAAATTAGTTATCCTAATCACGTACGTATCTTAACTTAAAATTCAATTAACTGAACACAAATCAATTAAGAATCTATTAGAAAAAAGCTCTTACCGGTATTCCATCCAGCAAATACGCCGTTCGCAGTTGAATGAATATGTCGAAGAGGTACACAAGATCACAGATTACATCCAAATATGGTAAATAGGTAGATGAGCTCTGCCAAAGCACATAAAAATACATCAAATGGATAATTTTATACAAGCATGGAATTGTGTGTTTTTAACAAAAAGTAAGAATGTCTTCTTAAAACTGCTTTTTTAACTTCCTTTCATTACGAGAATTTTCTTACACTTGTATCGCTATAAAATAATGTTAGGTACCTACCTACCTCAATAATTAGTGGTATTACGCTTCGTCTTAAATATACATAAATTTCATTCATTAGGTAAACATAGTGCATAATGTCCTAATATGGACCTTTCACCATAAAGCAGCAATGCTATTGAATGTTATTTAACGCTATACTATAAACGTTTTAAAATGTAAGCCCAAGAGTTCTCCTTTTATTCAATAGCTCATGAAAATCTGGACATTAACTTAGTTATATCATCACATAAAACAAAACAAATTCCTTTAACCGGACCATTACCACTAAACGTTTCACAAAGAATGATATTTTCTAAAAATCAAAATTATGATAGAGTTAAGCCACTCTGTCGAATTTAGTGTCCTGTGTTAGTCGCGTGATATCCGCAATGAAATGACACTTAATTGGGAGCTGTTGTATCAATCCCCGGATAGGTTAATTATATTCGTCTGTACACAATGGTCTAAGTCGCTGTAATCTGTTCACAATCTGAGTGGACAGTTTTGTTTAGGATCCAGCAGGATTTTATGATACAACTGATGGAGTTCTATCGTAGAAAAATTTTATTCATAAGAGGACTATGTTAAAAATTAATAGAAAAAAAACTTCCAAAACAATTTTATTTTATACTAAATATTTTGTATTTTTTTCAAGGATTTATTTCAACAAAATATAATTAAAAATTGCTAGAAAGAAAAAACAATAGAGTAATACGCACACAACATTGAAGAGACATTAAAAAAAGAAGACGAACACACAAATACATAAAGAAAATAGTAGTTTTGAAGTACCAAAAGAGCTTGTAGCTCGTCCATGGTACCCAGTACCAAAAACTCTCCCTGGGCAACAAAGCTGCGCTGACTCTATTTAGCTAGCCTAAATAAGATTTTTTTATGTTTTTGTGTCCTGCCATAAAATTATGTAGTCCAGATTTATATTCATATTTATTATTAGTGGTTTTAAGGGTTTCATTAAACAAAAAGGGACCTAGAAACACTTGTGATTTGTGAAAAATGTCTTTGTTAGATTTTGGTATAAAATAATTTCTTTTTATGTTTCTAAGAGAAAAGTTACTAGTTTTGTATTGATAGAAAAACTTATTATTGAAAATGAAAAACAGTAAGCGAAATATGTAGAGTTATCTTACTGACAAGATAGGCTTTAATAAAGAATTATTTTTAATATTGAATAAGATTTTATTCAGCAAGGTAACTCTATTTTTAAAAAGTTAATAGGAAAAAAATTGATTGATAGTTTTAATTTATTTTCATTAAAACTAAAGCTTGCTTTTGAAAACAAAATTGAAGAAACCAATTCTAAGTTTTAAAAAAAACTTTTTAAAAACCATGTTTTTATAAAATGCACTAAAAAGTATAAAATAATTTTTTTCATTAAAATGCACTAAAAAGTATAAAATAATTTTTTTCTTTAAAATGCACTAAAAAGTATAAAATAATTTTTCCTAACTTCTTGTAAAACGAAAAACGTGGGGCTCATGCATTAGATTATAACCAAACAGCACAAACATTCACGATTCGACCATTATTTTCATCTTGTATGACGTAATGTCGCTATAACTTATAGTAGCAATTACGTAAACTTGACATAGTTTGTACAATCTGAGTTAATAGGGTGCAAAAAGCACCGTGAGAATCTTATGAAATATGTATCAATTATATATATTATGAAAGAAATTGTGTTAAATTCAGATAATTCATCAGCTTCTTGCGTATAATACCAAGTACCTATATAATCCATGAGCCCCACGTTTTTCCTTTTACAAGAAGTTAGGAAAAATTATTTTATACTTTTTAGTGCATTTTAATGAAAAAAATTATTTTATACTTTTTAGTGCATTTTATAAAAACGTGGTTTTTAAAAAGTTTTTTTTAATTTAATAAATTATTTTCTGCTTTTTAGTTTTGTTTAGTAGAAAATATAATCTATTAAAACTAAAAAAATCCCCTGGGGGTTCAGGGGAAGCAAATTTAACCGAAACAACGAGATAATATTGCATTGTCATCCAGTTCTGATCTGTTTTAAGAATTTCAAGTCTCTACCTCTTTGGGAAGTCAGTTCCACCCGAAAACCCCCCTGTGGGTTCAGGGGAAGCAAGTTTAACCAAAACAACGAGATAATATTGCATTGTCATCCAGATCTGATCTGTGTTCAAAATTTCAAGTCTCCGCCTCTTCGGGAAGTGAGTTCCACCCAAAACCCCCCCTGGGGGCTCAGGGGAAGCAAATTTAACCGAAACAACGAGATAATATTGCATTGTCATCCAGATCTGATCTGTGTTCAAAATTTCAAGTCTCTACCTCTTCGGGAAGTTAGTTTCACTCGAAAACCCCCCTGTGGGTTCAGGGGAAGCAAATGTAACCGAAACAACGAGATAATATTGCATTGTCATCCAGATCTGATCTGTGTTCCAAATTTCAAGTCTCTGCCTCTTCAGGAAGTTAGTTTAACCTGAAAAACCCCCTGGGGGTTCAGGGGAAGCAAATTTAACCAAAACAACGAGATATTATTGCATTGTCATCCATATCTAATCTGTGTTCAAAATTTCAAGTCTCTACCTCTTTGGGAAGTTAGTTTAACCTGAAAAAACCCCTGGGGGTTCAGGGGAAGCAAATTTAACCAAAACAACGAGATATTATTGCATTGTCATCCATATCTAATCTGTGTTCAAAATTTCAAGTCTCTACCTCTTTGGGAAGTTAGTCAAAAATCGATTTTTAAATTCTACCCGAAAGCCCCCCCTGGGGGCTCAGGGGAAGCAAATTTAACCGAAACAACGAGATAATATTGCATTGTCATCCAGATCTGATCTGTATTCCAAATTTCAAGTCTCTACCTCTTCGAGAAGTTAGTTCAAAATTGATTTCTATATTCCATCCGAACAGACAGACCGACCGACCGACAACAAAGCGACCTAATAAAAACGTGGTAAAAAAGAACACTTAATTTTTTTTAATTTAGTAATCTTGATAAAAAAAGAGAAATTATAGAAGTTGCAAATTTATTCTGAAATGCATATCATTTTGTATCTTTATAGGTTTTATCAAATTTGTAAAATATACCTAAAATTCAGTGTCTATAAATATTCCATATAATTTACAAAAGGTATTCATTTAATTTTTATTATTACAAATCATATTATCTCCTACGATAAGTATCTCCTTTAGATTAAATATTAGAATCCTTTAATTAGCACACTTCCTGTTATTTATTACAAATTAATTTGTAATACTGTAACAGATTTTAAATTTTTTAAGTAAGTTAATAGTTATGCAAATAAGTAGTTATACATGGTAATATGAATTTACCGTATGCCGCATATCCGGAAATGCTATCCGTAGGGCAATAGTCCATGCATTGTACAGCAACGCCATCGACACAGCTGCCTAATGAAAAGAGTTTTTGTAAGACGTGGAATACGAAGGAAGTTTTTTCCAAAATTCATACAATAAGAAAAACATACATGGAGGAAACTGAAATACTCATACATTGCTTAATTTTGAAATAAGATAATAATTGTAATACCTAATTTTAGGTGAATTGCTTTGTACTCAGGATTTCGTGCTTCAATTGGGGAAAAAAGTAATTAAGTATATTTTAATAGCTGTATTCAACACTCACTTGACCTAAGGTTAACCAATCATGGAATTAAGCTTTCTCGCCAACTTTGATTGGCTTAAAACATGTTTCCCTTTCTCATCTAACAAGTTAGAAATTTTGGTTCCAGGTTAACCTTAGGTTATGTTAGAGGTAAATACCGCCGTTAATGACAAGACTAGAGCAAAAAAATCACTATATATTTTTATAAGATTGAAAACTATGTGTTTTCACTTTTTAGAAAAAGTTTCAAAATAAAACTCGATTTTACTCGATAAGGATCGAATGTGTCGATACCTAAAAATCCTTTTATTGCACCCAGTTTATGGTCACACTTTGAGCTAGTGTTATTGCAAACCTTTCATTGTCTTCAGGTGAGTATAAACTTCTCGGTTCGGAATTCTTCGTCATATGACGAGTGGGACATCTTTCTAATGTCAAAACGTTCGTAAAATAATAGTACCTGATATATGTCTAGGATTTCGCATGAAATCTGGCAGCTGTGTTTACAGCGTGAGATATTTATGAAAGCGGGCTGGGCAGTTAGATATTGGAGTGAAATCTTGATCTTTTATCCATCTGATCTTCGAGTATTCAATGGGGGTTATCAGCAGTCGGTAATTATCATTTTCAGTGGTGTTATTAAGATATTTGCACTACATTTTAGGAGTACGAGAATGCTACATGGAATTTAAAGAAATTTATTTCTAAATAAAAATTCAAAGCCTTCCTCTGTACCAATAAGAAAGACTAGCACAATAAAAAGTAGTTTTAAAAAACTCATCAGAAAAGTTTCCTAGAAGTACCTGACTTTTTTATCCATTTTACATTTTTAAGTACCTATAAAGTACCTATTAACATTTTTAAAGTATTAAGAGTAAGAGAAATTAATAGTAGGGACACAATATTAAATTAAACTGAAATTTTTCAACTATTATGGGGAAAAGGAATAAGTTAACATTTTTATGAGGAAGTAAAACTAATTTATCAGGTTTAACATTGTCATACCATTTGTATACAAACATTCTGTGACATTACTAAAGTATGACGGGACATAGATCGTTCAATTCAAGTTATCCCTAATTCTAAAGAAAACAAACTGTGTTAAAATATTTTTTGTTAAATATAGTTAAATTTTAGGTTAAGAAAGAACACACTACATACCGTCCAGTAGCAAACTTTAGCACTATCAGGGTCGAACACAAAGCGGGGTAGAACTCTTTCAGGCTGCGAGAAAAATTTTACATTAATACATAAATAAATAAATTAAAACAGGTTTTTTTAGCTTCTTTCAAAAAGAAAAAAAGGGGTAAGTGATTTTCTATACTGTTTTTAGTTACAAATTTAATTCAGATTAATTACAAATAAATGGAATTTTACTGCGTGACTGATGAATAATTTTATTATGAAGTAATTGTATAGAAAGTTACTGTGTATAAGTAAATTGTATAAAAAAGGATTTAGTTATAATGTAAATAAGTAGGATATTTGAAAAAATTGTACAGAAAAAAATTTCTCCTTTTTAGTTATACATTTTCGGTCGATTCATAAAAAGTCGAAGTCGTCACAAAAATAAATAGGTTCAGTTTGAAGTTATAATGGCCTTAAACATACTTAATGATGTATCCTTACGTTTTGAGGTTAAATTTTATTAAAATAGTAGATAAAAAACCATGAAGAATGAAGTTTACATCAAATATTTTTGTAGCCTAGTTTCTGATATATAAATTTTTGAAATTTGGTTTTTTGTTTGGGCGCGAAAACACTTTCGAATCACAAATCATGCGCTGTGAGGTCACATCCAATAGAAGCCCGTTTTTTGATCACGTGAATTTCTGGCGTTTTGGTGAAAATTAAATTGAATTTTAAATTATTGAAAACACATTTTTGAACTTAAAAATCAGAAATTGGGGAGTTTTAAACCATAATGTATCAAAAAAGTGTAAAATCAAGCAAATCCCTCACTCATGCAAATACCTTATTGTTGCTGTATGCTCCTCACATTTTATAGCTCCAATGAGAAACCTAAATTAATAGCACATCATTCTTTGCGTTCCGTACACGGGCTGTTTATATCGGATTTTCATACGTCCCATTTACACAGGTTTAAATTGGAAAAAGAATTAGCCCATCATAACGTTTTTAATTTTTTTCTTATCCAATCAACTGTAATATCATATGGCGGAGAAGTTTTTCTCTCAGCACAAAAAGAAAGTGATTCCTTACTTCCTCCAAAGACTGCTGCGAAGCCGACTTCTGCCATCGTGTGGACTTGACGTGCACTGGGGGAGTGGGAGGATTAGAATTGTTGTTGTTGTTGGCATCGTTGTCACTGCTGCAAAGTAAACAAAAATGAACACGTATTCAAAAACTGACTAAAAATGAGAGGTGTGAAGTAAATAAACGGGACACTTTATGCACTGCAAAAAAAACGGAAATTTAACAGCAAAACCTGCTGTAAATATTTTACGCATTTGCTGTAATCTCAAAACACTGCCTTTTTAGCTGTAAATTCGAAGCTCCACCTGCTATAGTTTACTGGCAACTGCTGTGCTAGTGACCAGATACACACTGCAAAAAAAAAACGAAAAATTTAACAGCAAAAACTGCTGTTAATATTTTACGCATTTGCTGTAATCTAAAAAAAACTGCCTTTTTAGCTGTAAATTTGAAGCGCCACCTACATTAGTATAAATTAAATATACATAGTAATTTTCCTGGTAGTTTTCCTTGTAATATCTGTAATTCTTGAATTGGTCATCGAAATAAATATTAAAAGAAAATGAAATTCTTGTTTATTGAATGCATTTAAATGAGTAACGTTCCTGATTTTATGAGTTTTTACAGCAGTTTAATACTTTCCTGGAAAATTCTGGTTTTCATTTCTGAATCCTTGTGGACAGGAAACCAATGTTTGTTTTTACGCTCACCACTAAAAGAGTCAAATTATTTAGATGAGGTGTAAGAACCAACATGATACTAAAACTATGAAGTATAACCTTCGTAGATCGGATCGGTATCTCCCGTGGTTCATAATATGCCACATTTTGAATACTTGTAGAAACATGGAAGAACAAGACATAACTGAGATGTACACATTGCTTTCTAGTTTTTTTGCGGAATAATTACAGTATCGCTGTAATGTTAACACAAAATTCTGTAAAATTACAAAATTGCTGTAAAAATACAGAATTGCTGTGTTAAATTTACAAAATTGCTGTTAATTTACAAAATTGCTGTTAAAGTCAAAAATTACAAAATTGCTGTAAAATCACTGCAAAAAGAGCTGGCACCCATATTGCCAGTGATTTTTGCTTTAAATTTACTGTGAAATTTTTTGCAGTGTGCTATCTTGAAAGCACGAATTCTTTAACTAGAGAAATTTAGCTGAAAGATAAGCGTTCTAAGCAATATTTTAGGCTTTATATATCCAAATATGCATTTTATTACACACATTTAGTTTTTTTTTAAAGAAATTTTTGTCTTTGTATTTTTGGATTCTCCTTCTTATTTAAATTGATTTGTAAACATAAAAATATGCACGATCAACAGCATCGGCGAGAAAACAACTTTGATAATAATTAGAATAATTGGAAATAACATAAAAATTACTTTGTAGTTAAAACTGAAAATCCTCAGTTAAAGATTCAGTAGTTTCAAAGTACAGTTAAACTTCTGTTATTACAAGAACTATTTTTTTAAAGTACAGTATGTTAAATTTTCAAGGGGACACAGTACCATTTTTTGTCAAAATTTGGTAAAAAAATGTTTTCTTCTTAACTAATCTATATGCATTTGTCTATCATCCTACGAATTTTAAAAACGTTTCATTGGTAAATATTCAAGTTGTAGTTGATTTCATATGTGAAAGTATTAAGGTTTCTATGGCTAATAGAAACTTCTAAGTCCTTTTACTCAGAATCACTGTTTCATTGTTTAAAATGCTAAGGCTTTTTATCTATTGGACCAAATCTCTTGAAATTTTTTATGACTATTGTTGGAAGTGAGTATAACAAAAGTTGGCATTTGTTTTATCATTAAACATTGTAGATTTTTTTTTTTAAATTACTGAATTGAGAATTTTAGCATTTTGGGGCATTTTTAGCTAGTGATTCAAGAAAAACCACTATGTTTAGAATTCAAAGCACCATAAACTTTAAATCGATGCTAATTTTTGTTAAACATAGTTTGATGTATTTGAAAACCAAATTTCAAGAATGTATGTCGATTATTGTAGGAGGCAATGTATGTAGCATTTTGAAATCACCTCTTAAATTTTTTACAATAAACTAATAAAATTTGAATTCAAAGATGTATTGAGTTTGGAATATTTTTTACATAAAAAAATAGATATAATAATAGAAAGAAGTAGTAAATAACTATAATTTTAAAGATTTTGGCAAAAATAGTACTGCGTCCCCTTAAAAAACTTGTTTACTTACGGTGAAACTCGAGAAGTCATTATCAAGACAGTTTAAATCTGAAAAAAATACCCTTTATTAAAATAATTTACTTTACCACTTGTTAAAATTATTACTCAAAGAAATAATTCTACATACCTACTTATAATTTATCATAATTACACTCAGGAATAAGCACCTATTACAAGACATGTTCAAAAACACATTTTTGTATTAGTACTTTAATAACTTAGGTGTTATTAAAACATTTGTGACTTGTGACTTTCCAATGTCATCATATTGTCTCAACGAATCATTAATCATAAAACTTAAATATGAAAATTAATGTGTGTCTGAAACTTAAACCTGTTTTTCTTTGATTTAAAAATGTTCTATATTTTAAGAAATGTTATCCTGTTAAAAGATAATATCTTTGAAAACAGAGTGGTACATTATTTATTTATTATTTTATAAGCTTTTACTTTATATAAAAATGTAATGTCTTGAAAATGTTATAATATCTTAAACTCTTTCTCTAGCCTAATATCTTTTACTATCAGCATAAAAAATGTACAGGCTCTATATTAACAAAACCTTTAATCTATGAGTTTCGTGTAGTACTTCAACTCCAATGATTTTTTATGGGACAATATATAATCCCCAAAACCAGAAGACATTTTGGACCATCAGATCTTGGTTTTCTTCGTAGAAAATAAATCAAAAGTAAATATGGAGTATTCAGCCCAAAAGTACATTTTACTTATTATTCTTTGTGTTATACTCCGCACTTTTATTATGAAAAAAGCGAGAGGTACAAATAACCTTGCACCTTAAAAAATTATTTTGCTCGGATGGAAAAAAAAGTGCTATAGAGAGCGACTTACATAAAAAAATTGCTTGAAAGCAAACAATGAAAAAAAAATTTGTGAAAAGCCTGATTCATCCTTTTATTCATTTAATGAGAGTTGGGTTTCAATTGTTTTCGAGGGTAAAACAAACATAATATCACACCTACAAAAAAGCATTCTTAAGGATGGAAGAATAGAAATTTGTTCACCGGCGAAAATAATTGTCATTTCATTCGTTGCCCAATGTAAGCTATTAAAATGCCGGTAAATCAAGAAACCGTTCACATAGAATGAAAGCAAACCGGTCACTTTTTTAATGCAAATGTCTTTCTTTGTTCTTCCTTTTTTTATCTGACTTATTATTAAATGACTGTTCATGTTCATTGGTTGGTGGATTTAATTCTTACAGAGCGCGGTCCATATTAGGCCATAGGTATTATTTTGACAAAATTAAAAATAGTATAAAACACCAATGGCAAAAGGGAATTTATACACATAAGGATTGTAATATGTTACAGTTAATGTCCGAAATTCGGTAATGTTCAGAAAAACTAAGGTTAAATGAGAATTACCTAAGGTACCCTATCGGAAAAATTTTTCTGGTGTTCCATAAACCAGTATAAAATTATACTGGATCCAGCATAAAAGATACTGGTTTATGGAACACCAGATAAAAATTTTCCAATACGGTAAAGTACAATTATTCCATACTTTGCCAAGATATTCCGAACATTACCAGATTATTAACATTAACTGTAACATATATACTAGTTTACTAGAGTAGTTAAAATTTTAAAAATTGAGAATTTTTTTTGCAAAGTCAAAAAGTAGACAACTATAAAAAATTTATATTGTTTAAGGCATTTTGTCTTTAAATCTTCGGTGAGGATTAAAAACTTATTCAATAATACCTTGTTTGGTTTTTTCACCTTATTAAAGTTACTAATTCAGTCAGAATACTTTTCCTCTTATTATATTAAGATTTTTTATATTTTCTTTCACTTTTAATAATTTTGAAGAGAGTGAAATAGCTGAAAAATATCCTGAAGTGCACTATAGTATTTCGTTGAAGAGTATAATAACTTAAACATTCTATTTTGATTAATAAAACTACACTTGGTAAAGCTAGTAAGAAACATTCGAATAAAAAAATATTCAACTTCTCAACAAAAGATGTTCATAACTTTTTGATATTTACGATTATGTTTGATAAAAAAAAGTGCAAAATTAATGCAAACTACACATAAAAAGATTATATAAATGCTCAAATTCATCCCGAAAATATTTTTTCCAGATTCATCAAATATAACACCTTAAGTTTTGTTTTTATATAGAAATTAAGCAAAACTTA
Organism: Tetragnatha versicolor; assembly: GCA_024610705.1. Taxonomy (NCBI): domain Eukaryota; kingdom Metazoa; phylum Arthropoda; class Arachnida; order Araneae; family Tetragnathidae; genus Tetragnatha; species Tetragnatha versicolor. Next base: position 61,426,867 of record JANDEH010000005.1, read on the forward strand.
TGAAATTTATTTAGCCTAATTGGTACTTTAGGATTAACCGGGCGCAAATCTCTCAGTGTTTTATATTGATATTTGATTACTTTTAGCAATGAGGAAGTTGCATGATTTTTTAATCGATTCTTCCTGCAAAAATAAGCCGATCGAGATATTTTTTGATTGCCAAAAAAATTAACAAAAATCCACTTTTTAAAAGCGCTCAAAAACGCCAAGAGTTTGGGATCATCGTATGTTGACATCTTTAAACAATAAGCGTTTTCAGTCACGTGTTTTTTCTCGACTTTTAAATTAAAATATTTAATTACCTTTACATTTTTTTGAAAAATTGACCAGATATTTCATTTTACCATACAAAAAACCATACGGAACACTTGTTTGTTAATCTGACACATGTAACTTCTTTATTAGTAATAATCCTAAAGTACCGTTTGATTTTTGACGATCATCTGAACTTTTCATGTTCATTAAGTGTTTTATAGATATTTTAGAATATGTAAAAATAAACTATTAAACAAAAAATCCCGGCTGCTGAATTTTTGAAACAAACCTATTTTTTTAAATTGATAATAAATAACAAATTCCTCTTTTAAATTTGCATAAAGTAAACGTAAATGACAAAATATACAATGTTTAAGATCTGATTTTAAATTATTTTTAAATTTTAGATTGACTGAAAAAAGAAAGAAAATAATTAACTTGTCGAGATTTTTTCTAAAATTTATATGGTTAATGCATATTTACTTGAAAATGTTTAAAAGAAGCATACTTCCTTACATAACGTAATATTTGAATTCTGCATACCTACAACATATCAAAAGACAGTTTCCATGGAATGTAATATACTAAAGCTGATCTAAAATAGAAATAAATGTAGAAAGTAAGCGCTTAAATTATGGGTAAATTGAAATTGTGTGGGAATGTGAAACTTTAGACATCTACAAGAGTAAAACACTTTTTGAAACAAATTATGATAGTGTATTATCTTAGATAAATGATTTTATACTAATGATACTTAAAAGCGTGTCTCAGGCACAATTTCATTAAATCAAGTAACTCATAAACAAAATTTTTATCCAGGAAAAGTTTGTATTTGTTTGAAATGGTTTGTATTTATATAGTTAGCTACTTTTCCTTAGAAAAAAATCAATGTTCATTTTTAAAATAATTAAGCTATCTTTTTAAAGGTTATCTCGAGTGATAGCAAATAAACTGAAGATAGCATTTCAATTCGTGAAAAGAGAACAAAAAAATTTAAAATGCGGCAATGAGACTTGAAGGTTTGAAAATATTGTGTTATAATTTAAAATCTTTTTAATATTAATTATGATTAAAATGCATTAAAATTGTTTTAAAATTCAGTAAGAATAAATTTGTAATCAGCATCATGTGGAGACCTGAATTAAATTACACTTTATAGTTCTTATTACACTTATTTGTTCAAGAACAAACTAATAAAAATAAATAATTCTTGTGAACGTTTGAATAAATTAAAAACCATTTATGACATATGGTGATAACTGAACCTTAAAATGATTTGTATATTTATTTGTACTTGATAAACTTTTAATTTAAAGCCTTTTTTGAAATGCGAATTTAATTAGTACAAGTAAAAAGAAATTTAATTTATGTTCCATGAATGTTAAAATAAGAAACTTTTTGAAAAACTGGGAAAAGTTGACAGTGAAACAAGATAAGGAACAGAGAATATCAGAAGGAATGTCAATCACTCGTAAGGGTGTCAAACTTGACAACGAGTTTTTCCATAAAATAAAGACAGTTTTTTAAATTAGTTTGACTCGTTCGGGATAAAATATAAGAAAACAATATAAGGATGTTATAATTAACTATAAACAAATCAATATTGTGTTAATAAGCGTTTAAGTTGTTTGTATAGATATATTTATCAAAGGAATTATCGAAAGTACATTGATGAATCCATCTCAAATATTATTTCTGAGTGATAACAATCATAGTGATAAGATCATCCGATTATCCTACAAGATAGGTACACATGTAAGATGCATAAGTTCCTGAACATGAATGAATAGATCGATATTATTTGAACAAAAAAAATTCATGAAGAATTAGGTTTTATATCACTTGGTGAAGTAATTGATGAAAAAAAATTACCTTAGAATTATAATAAATTTTCTAATGTTAATATTTTTTATTATATTCTTTTTATTATTGATAATATTTTTTAGGATCAATAATAATTTATAATACGATTTTTTATTCAGAAGCATAGAATATAATAAAAATATCATAATTAAATATTACAAATTATATAATTAAACATGAATACATATTAAAATCCATTAGTATATCTATATAGCTACATTGAAAGAAAATTTAAGTGAGGGTTTTTCATTTTCCCCCTCAATTTCATCATACTTTCAAGCTAATTAGTTCTAAAGGTGTTTCTATGCTCAAAGAATAAATTCAAAATATTTTCAAACATACTAGGGATACTAATACAACAGATTAGTCATAAAAAATAAATGAAAATAATTTTTGAAAAGAAGACTATTTTGGCGGGAAAATCAACCTGCTCATGTGCAACGCTTCATTGCCAAACCCGAACACATTTCTCGTAGAACAACAGTTTCTCGATATACACTTTTACATACACTCTCCCATCTCAGGTACACTTCTCCTTTATGAAAACCACATTTTTTATCGTTTACTCAAGCAGCAGACGAAATCTTTCACAAACTAAAACACCAAAATAAGGGGCTTACCCTCTGGAATCCAAATGCATACTTGATCCTTTCCATCCGATGTAACAAGTCCGTTATGGGCCGGCAATTGCCACAGTTATCATATAATTACGCATGCGACATGCGGCAGGGTCTACCTGTTCGATGGGACAGCTGTCCAGGCAGCGGGAGATAAAATCTGCGTCCGATCACGGTGATGGAGAAAGATAGCATCCTTCTCCGGAGAAGAGGGGAACATATTTGCGTCACGTGACAGAGATGCTTTAGAGGCGATCGCCAAGGTACGCCAAGATCGATCGATTGTATAAACAGGCATTTTTGATGTGATGAACTGTTGTGTAATTCCTTTAAAAATGCCTCCGACCCATGAACTGAAAACTCAACATCTATTCCTCTTTTAAGACTCTTAGTTTTAGTTTAATATTTTTGTTTATCCTTCGTTTGAGGTATTTATTTAGAAATTTTTGGGCTGAAGGAGTTGTTATACTGATTTTGATGCCAATGATGGAGTAAGCTTCAATTCTGGTAAACACTCTCCGTTAGTAAAAAAAGGTGTTTGCTGTTTTACTATTATTTTTGTCTGTAACATTTTTGCAAGTTTTTCATTTTTATTTTTTTAATTTTCCTGTTATAAAATAAAGTTAAATGTGTGTGTGGTTTTTTTCTCGATACTGTGAACGGCCGGCTTAACAGCTAGTTTGAAAAAGAAATTCAAGTACTGTATGATTAGCTGGGCGCAATGGTCGAATTTTATGCTAAATTGCCGAAGAATAATTAAATATCTGTGATTAAAACACCATTATATATCGCAAACATCAGTGTTTCTTTTGATTTATCCTATATTTTTATGTGCAATAAATAAAACGTAGCAAATATTGCCCAAATGGAGATATTTGTGCCCGGCTAATCCGAAATATTAAGGTATTTATAGCTTCTTGATTACTATTGAATTGTAACCAGTCTAAAAAAGGATGCACTCTAGTTTATTTACTATTCACACAATTATAGAAAATATGAAACGCTATGAGATGTGAAAAATTGTACTAAAAACTCACTTTCCTGGCAAGATTCTCAACTGAGGGAGAAGTGTTTTTTCTCCTCTTGGATTAAAATCTTTTTTAAGGTCCTAACAGTCATAACGAGATAAGTCAGTCTTCCAGGACACACAAATTAGGGACTTAATCGATTAAAAGAGATAAATGGCCAAAAATGGACAAAATCCTTTTCACAAAAGAGTGGAATTTACGGCGCTCTATTCTTACCTTCACTTTTGTGCAAGACAATCGAAAAAAAGAAACAATGCGCTCAAAAACGTCACGTCCAAGGTAGCTTTTAAGTTTACTTAAGAAAAGGTTCGTCAAAACATACAATCGTGAAATAATTCAACAAACTTGCACTCTATTTTTCCCAAACGGACATTTAAAGCTCATTTTTCTTCTCTCAAGAAATAGAGTTTTGTGACCATTTCGAAAAAGAAAGGTCGTAAAGGAGTTCCTTTCTTAGAAAAATCTACATAGCTATCCAAAACGTGGTAATTTATGTACCGTCGGACAGAGTGGGAAAAGTATACATTCAAAAACTGTGCAGACTAAAGTCGAAACTGATCCGTAAACGTACATTATATTAAACGATACATAGTTCTTCATGCAAAGTCTATTTATAACGCTACATGATAATTTTGCCAGTTATTTATGTTTTTATGATTATATGTTCTGTTATTATAGGATTATGTTATACTATTATGTGTTCTGAACACTTTAATGGCACATTACTGATGCCATTAAATTACTGACCCAAGAAAATTTAAACTTCAAGTTTGGGGAAGACTATGCAAAACTCACTCTTACGGTCAAAATTAAAATGCCCGTCAAATCTTGAGAAAAACAATTTACATATTTGAATTCAGCGTAAAAAGTTAAATTAAGATCACCCCTTTTTGTTCTTGGGCCAGATGCAAGGAAGTTAAAAGTTTTACTATGATGCAACTTTGATATCTCAAGCATATTAAGTTCGAAAGTTTTTCTATTGTATCTTATACTGTAAAGGAATTTTCATTTTTTAATTCAAAGTTTTGGGTAATTCTGACAGTTTTATTATAGTCCCTTGAGTTTTGTTTAATAGTATTCACATCAATTAACAGATGATAAATATTTTTCTTATCGGTTTTAATGCTTTTTATAATAAACGGGGATATCTTAAATTACGGATTTAGTAATCTAGGACAGTGTAGTCCAAGCCGCGGCATGCGGGCCCCAAGTGGCACTCGAAGATATTTTCTTCATGGTACTCGGCCACAAAAATTTAAAGTCCTACCTAACCTCACTTTTCAGTTTTATTTCAGAAATATGTTGTTATAACCCCGCTTTTATCGGTTGAATTTTCAAAAAAATTTCAGGGGAGAACCCCTGAACCCCCTTTGAACTATTTTTTACTTGTTCTTAAATTAAAAAGAGTTATTAAAAGTGCATCAATAGAAGATCCAGTAGGGGCTATAGAAAGGAGTTATCAAATCAGTAGAAGCTATGAATTGCAATTAACATTTAATCTACAATTTAAATTTCAGAAATTTCTTGAGGCTATGTATTTAGAACTCAATTTTGATAATTAAAAAGTTATTTTAATCTCTTGAGAGAAAAAAACTTTTTTGGATGTGAACTAATTTAGAAATAACACTCTTACCTGTAAAACACTAAAACCTTTAACATTCTTGCTCTTTCATTTTAAAAGCGTTGTGTGTATTTTCTAATATCGGTTTTCTCTTTGTTAATAACCCAATTTTACCTACAACAATTCAATTAAAAAAAAGAAACAATTTGTTTTAAATTTTAATTTATAAATGTGAAAATCTATTGAAATAGTGTTTAAATTGTGGCACAAAATAATTCCCTAGAATAAAAAAATATGCTAATAACACTCAGTCAATATTTTATGCAGTGATGGAATATGAGTTTGATTTGCTAGTTTTAAAATAGTAAAATGTAATTTTTACTGTCCGTGGCACTCGGCCTCCCTATAAAAAGTTCAATTGGCCCTCGGGTAGCTAAAGGTTGGACCTCACTGATCTAGAACAACCTTTAGTACTATACTTCTATGCATTGTTCAATCTTGCGAGTCCTCAAAACTTACTGTTGTGGTCTAATTGGCCCATGCCCTCATGACTGGAACAAGGACATATGGGTTGTTTTTATATTGTGAACAAAGTAATTTTTTCGTGACCCTAATTATATCGGTTCATAAGCAAGTAATGGAAAGTTTCAAATGTTTGAAGTATGTAAGAAAAATTTTATGATAAAAGGATAACTTATTGAGTCCTTGTCTCACTAACTACAGAAATTTATGAGGAGAAATTAGAATACGCAGAACACATCTTTGATATTAACTGTACTGAGATCAGTGAATCATTATCTTTTTCAAGGTTTTAATAAGTGGGATAGGGATTCCCTCAAACTGTGGTCCGTGGGACATTTTTAGGTGGCCAGCGAAATATAAGCCATTTAGGGGCACCTTAGGACACATTTCATTAAATATTTTTTCGGATTTTTTTACACAATTGTATTTTTTCAAACTCAAGTCAGATATGAAATGCATTTATTTATTCATGAAATAAAAAAGTTTTACGATTAATTATTTTTTTTAGGGAATCCCACTCGTAACCCACCTTGGGACACTATCAATAATAACATAAAATTTGTATTTCACTCATATTTAGAAAAATGCAAATCTAGCATATAAATGAATGAAAAAATATGTTTTTATATAAAGTATAATAATCCTAAATTGGACAGGATACATTCTTTACTAATTTATTCATTTCTGCCATGACATAAATATTTTATTTTTAATTTTCTTCCAGATGATTTTTTAAACCATTTCTAAATCCAATAAATAATTTTACTTTCCAATAAAAACTTTGTTTTTACGTTTTGCCCACACTAAGGTTTAGCCAAAAATTCTTTTCCTAAATATTAATGACATGTATTTCGATCTCAACACAATTATAACATAAATACTCTTCTTATACTTTCATACTAAACTATGTATAAGTAACTTTGCACAACGCTAAACAAGAAAACTAATGTAAATAATTATTCAGAAGCACCAAAACTTCCCAAACACGTTGAAGAGTATATTTTATGTGTATAATTTGCACTTCTAGGAACGAGTTCATAACTATAAAATAACGTCTGCAAAGCCGGGAATCCCTAGGCATGTACCAAGGTGCCCCATAACTCTCCTCTAATATAGAATGTTTTGTTGGACCCCTTAGCGCCTTTACCGAATCAGAATGAGGTATTCTCACGTTTTGAGATTAAATTTTATTAAAATAGTAGATAAAAAACCATGAAAAATGACGTTTACATTAAGTATTTTCGTAGCCTAGTTTCTAAAATATAAAATTTTGAAATTTAATTTTTTGTTTGGGCGTGAAAACACTTTCGAATCACAAATAATGCGCTGTGCGGTCACATCCAATAGAAGCCCGTTTTCTGATCACGTGGAAACAGTAAACACAATGGTTTTCATGCGCTGTGATGTCACATCTAATAGAAGCCCGTTTTCTGATGACGTGACTTTTCTGACGTTTTGGCAAAAATAAAATTGAATTTTAAATTATTTGAAACACATTTTTGAACTTAAAAATCAGAAATTTGGGAGTTTTAAACCATAATTTATCAAAAAAGTATAAAATCAAGCAAATCCCTCACTCATGCAAATACCTCATTTACGTTTATCAAAGTTCGATTTAACTCATTCCTATTCTTAGTGGAGATGTGGTAGGCGATTTTTTAATGTCAAAAGAAATCTTGTAAAGTTGTTTTTCCTGCATTTTAAAACAGCTAATAACTCTAGAACTATACCACTTAAAAACCTGAAATCAGTCCCATTTTGTTCATGATTTTATTCTCTTCAATTTTAGAGTACATCATAACCACCATTTAATTTTTTTTTTCAAAATTTTAAAAGCAATTGAAAAAAAAAATACTATATTTTTTTTTATTTTAAAAGTAAATTTTAAGCTTTCTAACTCTTAAATACGTATTTCTACCAAATTTCAAGTTGAAAATGAAATTTAATCACGTAAAAAAATTTGAAAAACCTTCTAAATTTAGGCAAGTCCCTAAACATTCCCTTAATTTATACAACAAGAGCGATTCACTGATGGAGAATTCATAAACTCACTTGATATGAGGGCGTTCCTATGACTTAAAACACGCAAAAAAATGTCACGTTTTCAGAACATTCAACCATTAAAAGGTTCTGTACCAAATTTTACATAGCTAGTTCCTAACTTTAAATTAATTAATGTGCATGCATTTTATCTGAATATTCCTTATAATTATATTTATATCTAATTGTTTTTACAAGTAAATTAAAAGATTTAGAACATAAAAAATTAGATATAAACATATTTCTATGGAATATTGAGATGAAGGCATGCACATTAAATTAACTTTAAGTTAGGAGAATTCATAAAACCACTTGAGGGTGTTCCAATGACTTAAAACACGCAAAAAAAATCGCACTATTTCAGAAAATACAACCATTAACAGATTCTGCTCAAAATTTTACATAGCTAGTTCCTAACTTCAAGTTAATTTAATGTGCAAACATTTCATCTCAATATTCCATAGAAATATGTTTATATCTAATTTTTTGTCCTAAATCTTTTAATTTATTTGTAAAAACAATTAGATATAAACATAATTCTAAGGAATATTCAGATAAAATGCATGCACATTGAATTAATTTAAAGTTAGGAACTAGCTATGTAAAATTTGGTACAGAACCTTTTAATGGTTGAATGTTCTGAAATTGTGACATTTTTTTGCGTGCATTAAGTCATATAGGAACACCTTCAAGCGAGTTAATGAATTCTCCAGGAGTGAATTGCTCTTGTTGTATAATTTTATGGAATGTATGTTTAGGGACTTGCCTAAATTTAGAAGGCTTTTTTTCAACAAGATAAAATTTCATTTTCAACTTGAAATTTGGTATCAGAAAGCTTTAAATTTTCTATATTTTTTTTCTGAACTAGGGGGCTGGGCCCCCTGCTCGCTATCGCTCGCCAACCCCCACAACCGCTTTTATAACTCTTTCAGTTCGGTTTATTTTTGTTCATGCCTTCTCTCTAGGCACCGAGACACTCATGTGCTTCTAATGTTATTGTGTAATATAGGGTTATACAAAAACATAAATGATGAAGAGCAACTTGAAGGATACAAGTGTAAAAGAAAATTTTTAAAATCGTAACTCTTTTCCTACTCATAAGTGGAGTAATGGGCTTTTACCGGCAATTGTCCACTGCAACCGCCTGATACCTGGAGTCTCATCACCACTTACAATTGTTTAGAGGCTTAGTTTTTTACCCAGGTATCAGCCCCTTCTCTAAACTGTAAGCGTGAATCATTGACGGCAACCATCAGATGGAACATTGAAAATAGGGGCATTGCTGATATTTCAATCGAAATCTTCCCTAATCTTTTCCAGTCTTTGCAGAGGGGGGGCTCAAACAAATCAGGTGGATAGCTTTTGGCCGGGAGAGGCTTCCTAAAGGGGCGAGAATAAATCTCCCTAGGTACGTAGCTTCACCGAAACCAAAAGACACGCAAAAGGAAGTCTGTTGACACGATCGGCAAGGAGGAGAGCTTAACCCTGCTGTTCTGTTAGGGTCTATTTGACCCAAAATTTTTTTCAGTCGCGTATTAAAAAATATTGAATAGAGGTATTTTAATGAAACTTCATGACTTTGTTGGAAAGTCATATAAATATCTACATCTAAAAGGAATTTTAATTATTTTAATTTGCCAGGGATATTTTTCAACATAGTCTTAATGTACTGTTCGGGTCAATATGACCCGATTCTAAATTTTTTCGCTTTACTCCAACCATTTCATATTTTTTTGTGGAATATCTCAACAGAAAAGAATAAAAACTATTTTAACATCCTTTTTTGTATTTTGGTTTTCTTTTTTCTTGTTTTTTTTTGTCATTTGACACTAAAGCACGTGGAAGGTCAAAAGGTTGATTCAGTTGGAAAAAAAGAAAAAATATTTCCAAATTTTATATTTTCTTGTTGCATTTTTGTTTTATGAAGTATTTTCTTTCAATTAGAATGCTTAAAATAACTAATGAAACGAAACTTGTGCTATCCGAATGAAAATATTACTAAAAATGAGAAATCAGTTGCGTTTTTCATTGCCACTGTCTTTTGACCAAGTTAACCATTAGGTATGGGATAAATGTGGACTTTCTGTGATAGTCAAGCTTCCTAAGAACTCAAACATGAAATTTGTAACAGGAAAAGAACAAAAATCAACGCTAAAGGAAGTTTGAGGTATCGGAGTAATAAGTAATTTCGCAAATCCTGCAATGCGTTTTCAATGGGATTTAGTACAAATAGAATGAAAATAAGTGTTCAAATGAAGATTATTTTTGAAGATTTGAGGAAATCACTCTTATTTTCATACAGTAGAGCAGATTAAAACCTGTCATGAAGGTGGAATCAGTTGAATAAAGCAAAAGAATAAAGGGAAAAAAGGCAATTTATATCGGTGCCTCAGATGAAAAAAATCTAAAAAATACTGCTTTGTTGTGCTATACTTCTTTAAAACTAACTTTCATATTTATGTAAATTGTCAAAATAGTAAAAAATTACAAATTTCAATTACAAATACTTTTTAGTTAATTTTATCTTTTTATACGTATTTCATAACTTTACTCAATTATTTCATATAAATTATATTTATTTAGAGTTATTTTAGTATTGTTAAACCTATCTCTTAAATTCCACCATTCATTTACCGCTAGAAGTGATATTTTTTGTATCGGGTCATATTGACCCGAACACTACGTGCGTGAAGTAAGTCGGAGCAGAACAGCAGGGTTAAAATTGAAGCATGAAAATCTTGAAGATAATCTTGTCTTGTCATTCTGAGAATAGGGAATATCTTGACTGTGTGATGATCCATAACAAGTTAACAAATGACAGCATCAGAAATGCCATCAGAGAAGCAAACTCATTGTGAATGTCCCTCGAGAGGGACGGATTATGTTATTAACACAAAGCTTGCAAAAAAGGGTTGTCCTGAGTTCCGCTGATTTAAGAGGGCTACTTTAAGTATAGTACATTAAATATCTGGAAAAATTGGAGGCGAACCATAAAGGAAAAAATCCAAAAAGTTGAATGATTAAACAAATTATTATTCACAACCTTTAGTTGTGATGAGATATTTAAACCTGTTTTCATAAACAAATTTTATTAAAATTAGATCAAAATTACCAGGAAAAATTCACATTCATTAAAATATTTTTAAGTTCTATCGCTTTAAGGGTTGTTATTAGTAATGAATACATTAAGTGGGTGAATTTGAAAGTAAGCTAATTTAAAAGTATAAAATTTTAATAAAAAGCTATCTAATATTTTGGTTTTTTTTCTATTAAGTAAGCTAGTACACCGAAATTGAAAAGCATTAATCTAATCTGAATCAACGCTTGATGAAATCATGGGAAGACACTGATTTTTAAATAGCGTTTCTGGGGTAATAATTTACGTTGACATTATTTCAAAGTTACAAAACACTAATAAAGTATGAATTACGCATCTAAAATACTCGCGGCACCTTGGACAATAGGGTGTATCGAAAAAAACTTTTTTTATTATTTTGATGATGCATTAGTGCGGAAAAGTTGTCTAAGGTGATGGAGAGTACCTGTGATTTCTTTTAGAATTTTCGGATAATATCTTGAGGTGTCACATTGGCCTTGAGGGTTCCCCATGTTATCCCATGGAGCGCTCAAGCCAAAAAGGCCGAAATTTGGTTTTTCGTTCCTCATTCCTACTCTAATCACACAACGAATGTCTTCACTTGAGTTATGGGTCCTATATGTTATATTTTACCCAAAAAAACTTGAATAACAACCTAAATCTCTATATTACGTTTTTTTGTAGGCTCAAATTTCGTCGAAAATCGAGTCTTTTCTCGTTCAAATTTGAGCCCACAATCAACATAATACAGATATTTAGGCTTTTATTCAGTTTTTGTAGGGTATTATACATCATATAGGGTCCATAATTCGAGTGAAGACATTCGTCGTGTGATTAGAGTAGGAATGAGGGGTGAAAAACCAATTTTTGGCCTTTTTGGCTTGCGCCATAGGATAACATGGGGAACCCTCAGGGCCTATGTGGCACCTCAAGATATTACCCGAAAATTCTGAAAAATCACGTGTACTTTCTGCCACCTTAGACAACTTTCCCGCACTAATGCATCATCATAATCCAAAAAAATGGTTTTTTCAATACACCCTATACTGGACAACCTCTTGAGACACACCACCACACGACTCGTGTGGATGAAGAAACGTATTTAAACTGAAAAGAAAAACTGAAAAGAAATAAACTGAAAGAATCTTGCACGTTACCTTTCATGCAAGTACCTCGGGATATACGATGTTGTTGACAGAGTCACCTTTCTTGACGGAAATCTTGATCTGTGTTCCGGATACGCACCTTGACAGAGCGACGTATAGTTGACCGTGAGCAAAGATGGGTCGCTCGATGAAAAGACCAACTCGTTCGAATGTTTGTCCTTGGCTTTTATTGATGGTCAACGCATAGGCCAGTCGAACTGGAAACTGTCTTCTATACAGCACGAAGGGCAACTGGGAATGTCCACTCGAGGTGTTGAGCTGGATTCGCGGTATATCCACTACAGTGCCCTTTCTTTCTCCTGTGATGATCTGTCCTGTCAACACTCTGCAACCTATTCTTCTCACCAAGATGCGGGTACCGTTGCAGAGTCCGTCGGCTATTGAAACGTTTCTTATCAGCATCACGATGCATCCGACTTTTAACTTGAGCTTGTGGGGTGGCATTCCTGACGGGGTGAGCGAGTTGAGATACTCGTCTGCATACCTCAAAGTTGCCTCTTCTTCTCTGGCGTCGCTTCGATCTATTCCACTGAGGGTTGCCTTGTCGATGCTGTAACACGTAACTTCTTCTCCTGGTATTCTGGAAAGTATCTTCTCGTTCATTCTGTTGACTTCGTCGTTCTGCGGTGATAGAATGATCCTAGTCACGAGATCCTTTGTGACATCTGTTACGTCTTCGAAAAACCAGTCCACCAAATCCGCGCAGACCATAGCAGAAGATTCATCGACGACAAGGGAATCCAAATCTCCGTTTCCGTACTGAAGAAGCCAGTGGGCAAATTCTTCTTCTCCTTCGCCTGCCCGCATGTTGACGTAGAGATGGTGAACTTCGAAAAGAGGCCAGAGGTGAGATGACTTGAGACACTCGTCGATGATTTGCCTTCGTGATGCTTTCTTCACGACGGGAAGGACTTGACGGAAATCTCCTCCTAATATGAAATTCTTTCCGCCGAAAGGAATCTCGTTGCCCATCACGTCACGGAGAGTGCGATCGATGATCTCGAGGGCTTTCCTTGGTATCATGCTTGCTTCGTCCCATATAACGACTTCGATGTCCTGAAGTCGGAGTTTGTCTCGGTTCTTCAAGAGGCAGATGCCTTCCTCGCTCAACTCGATGGGTAGGTTGAAGAAACGATGGGATGTTGTTCCACCAGGCAGTAGTATCGAAGCGATTCCTGTCCAGGCAACGCACGCTGTCTTCTTCTTGAGGCTCAAAAGCTTGTGGTAAATCACGTTGTAAAGGAAAGTCTTGCCGGTTCCACCTGGTCCATCGATGAAAAAACATCGTGAAGGATCCTCGCAGTTGTTGGTAAGGGAGTCGATTATCCTGTGGTAAACAGCCTTCTGGTCGGGATTCAGTTTTTCTTCCAATTCCTTGCACGTTGTCTCGTGATGTTGAATGTCTATGTCTTCAGTTGGCACATTGAAGTCGCTGGGCTGTGGGAGTCCGAAATCTGAGCAGGATCTGTTCTCGGAATTCAGTTGTGCTTCAATTTCACATAGGGTGTCGTAGATGGTGCAGTCTCGTTCGGTCATCTGATCCTTGAAATTTTCCCACAGTGTCAGACCGTCCGATGGTTCATCCCCGACCAGGTAGTAAACGAAGAAGCGTCTGAACTGTTTTGGCATCAGGGTGGTTGCAGCTTCTTGCAGAACAGCTGTAGCTTCGTCGCTGTCTTCGGTGATTCCCATGGCGATCGCAGCTTCTCTGTACGTGGCATGGACGACCTCTTCGTGGGTTCGAAGGTCCGAGTAGCAGGTAGCACCGGGTACTCGGTTTAGCAAGAGCTTCAGATGAAATCTCTCGGCATCTCTAGGCGACACGTTGACAATCCGTCCGACAACTTTACAGGCTTTCTTGCGGGGAATCCACTTCTTTTCTGAGGCTTTCCAAGAGTAACTCTCTGGCAAGTCACCGTAGAGTATGTTCTTCGCATCGGAGTCTTGCTTGTTTAACTCAAACCATCCCATCAACATGGTGGTGCAATTCTTTTCGACGGCATTCTCTTCTTGTCCCTCTTCGAATGTAACATACTGCTGTCCGTCTAGATGAACAGGGAGTCTTACTACGGTGTGACTTCGATTGTGTAAGGGTATCATGTTCAATCTCCACGCTGCTTCCATCGGTCCCACGTATCGGCTGTCGATGTACTTTTCGACTTCGTTGGATTCCAGGTGCTTCATCTCCATCCTTGCTCGATCGTGTCCTTTGTGAATATACTTGTGTATGTACTTGGCTGCCATTGCCGATGCACAGTATTCGATGTTTAGATGACAATCAAATTTCTTCAGTAAGTATGGGTTGTGTGGCACGACCATCCGATTGTCGACGTAGCGGACTCTCCCTTTCACCTTTCCATGGTACGCATACATCTTGTCGGAGTTATCTCTTCTTCTGTACTTTGGAAATCCCTCTCCTGTCATGTCGGTTTCTTCACAAAACTGTTTTGGGAAATTCTTCGAACAAGTTTTCTTTTCCGAATCCCAGCAAAGAAGACCGTCTGTGTGGGGTCCATGCATCATATGGCGAAGTTGGTAGTAACGAAGAGAGGGGTCTTCGTCGGATAGTTCTGCAGTGATGAACCTATCTATTTCTTCTGGTGTCACTAATTTGCAGTCCGTTCTCAGAGCAGCCAGGATGTGCGCATGGGGTAGTCCACGTTTCTGGAACTCGATGGTGTAGACGTATGCTACTATCGGTCCTAATACTTGTCGCTCAACTAAATCTTGAATGAGTTCATTCACCTTGCTCTGGAAGATGTTCGTCACGATCGTCGGAATGTCGTTGGCAGTCGTCCCTTTAGTGAAGTGCCGATCCAAGGTCTTCGTTATTTCAGGCCACTTGGGATTGCAGGTCATCGTGATGAAGAAATCCGGTCTTCCGACTTTACGGCAAATCGCCATGGCATCCTGGTATAGTTGCTGTAAACACCTTGGAGATCCAATGTACGTAGCAGGCAAAATTACAGCTGTGCCGAGACGCACTTCACTGGCCGTGTTCAAATCGTTGTTTTCTACGTGGTCGACTAACCCTTGGTAACATTCCATACGCAGAGATTGTTGGTTGTGACGGATGAAGTCCAAGCGTTGCCGTTCCACCATCACGTAACAGTTGATGACATACTGTTGCGTCAATCTTCCAGCCTTCAGCAAGGGATTGAAAGCTCCACCGGGGCGTAAAGCCAGTCGATGTCCATAATACTGCACAGGGGTTATTTTCTTTCCTTTCTCAGTGCTCATGTTGTAGGTCCATCCAAAATCACCGTGAGGGAATAAAAGAGGGAACGTCATCGGATCAGCATGCTGCGATGTCTGTTGCATGATTGTAGTTTCGCGTCCATCTTCCTGCTTTGGATAAACTTTCAAATCTGCACAAGGGATACATCCATCTTTTGACTCGATAATCATGGCCACTTCTGAAGTTGTCGGTTTGTTGTATCTACGCTTGTCATCAAAGGCATATTTCGTGAAACACAGCTGGAATTCCTCTCCTGAAACTGTCATCTCGTGCAGCATTCTGTACTTCTGTGCGTACGGGTTTATTTCGCGCAGCAAGTTTTCAAGTCGGATGTTCAATTCAGGGTTTTCTAAATCCACCCTCATCTTCGCTGCTTCTTCCACATTGTCGTATATGTAGATTTGACCGTTTCTCGGTGCATTTCCTTCCACGTTGTCCAAAGAAGTGGTGGCGTGATGATACACCTGCCCTTGGATCTTGATCAGTGGTGGACCTCTCCCATGAAAGTCTTGGAAGCGGGCTCCAAAAGTTGCGAACGCAAACGATGCATTGTAGGCTCGGATGCGTTCCCTGAATCGTTTGGCTTCTTCATCTTCTGATGTAAGCAAGAAATGTAAGAGGGGCGGATACTCATTCAGAGGTGGAATCCTCACTTGTCCGTTATGGCAACACGAATTAACACTTCTTCCCTTCTGTTCAGGGAAACGAACAGCTCCACAATGTGCACACTCCACATTCATTTCTCCCATTGTGTACTTTTCAACAGTGAAATAAGTACCCATAGATATATCTCCTGCCAATTCGAAATCTTTTCTTGATTTCCTTTTCTTCTTTTCTACAGCTTCTGATGGATCACTCTTTTTTAATGTGGTTGGATCTTCTAAAACAGGACACTGGGAAGTAAAGATATCCTCTCCTTTCATGGGATTTTCAAGTAGGTTGATAGTGGTGGATTCCACTTCTCTTCTAACTCGAAAACCAGTTGAAGTGGTTGCACATCCATTTTCATATCTATCTTCAACAAATTCTTGATCATCCTTTGAATTATCTCCTTCTTTTAATTTCTCCAGATGAAGTTTATTAGCGATTCTTGCCTTTTCTCTCCTTGCAGCCAAGCGAGCTATGGCATCTTCAGTTGGTCTCTCTTCACAGTGTATCCTACTCCTGGAAGCCTCGCGTTTAATCTTTAGTCTTCCTTCAGACATGTTTTCAACCAATCCTGATAAGCGTTTGTTTTTCATCCTAGCCTCAGTCATAACTGATGTAAGGTCCGACGTTCGCTTCTTTTCTAACCTTGACTCTGGCATCTCTGACGTTAGGTCCGACGTTCGCTTCTTCTCTAACCTTGACTCTGGCATCTCTGACGTTAGGTCCGACGTTCGCTTCTTCTCTAACCTTGACTGTGGCATCTCAGACGTTAGGTCCGACGTTCGCTTCTTCTCTAACCTTGACTCTGGCATCTCAGACGTTAGGTCCGACGTTCGCTTCTTCTCTAACCTTAACTCTGGCATATCTGACGTCAGGTCTGACGTTCGCTTCTTTTCTAACCTTGACTCTGGCATCTCTGACGTAAGGTCCGACGTTCGCTTCTTCTCTAACCTTGACTCTGGCATCTCTGACGTAAGGTCCGACGTTCGCTTCTTCTCTAACCGGATATCAGGCATATTAACTGTCTTGTTTGCGTCACGTCTACTCTTCATCCTAGCCTCAGTCATATTTCCTGTAAGATCCGATGTTTGCTTCTTCTCTAACCTTGACTCTGGCATCTCTGACGTTAGGTCCGACGTTCGCTTCTTCTCTAACCTTGACTCTGGCATAACTGATGTGAGGTCCGAAACTCTTTTTCTCCTTAATCTAGATTCGCTCATATTTGAGGTTCTATTTGCTAATCTTCTGGCTTCAGTTTTTTCTTCTTCATCTCTACATTTACTATCTTCCCTTAATTTTTTATCCTTTTCCTTCTTTCTTCTGGTGGATTGCTTTTTTTTAGGAAGCGGCATAATTCTTTGTCTTGACTATGTTGATAAAAATAATAAGTAAAGTTGAACTTGGAGGATTATGCATAGATACAGACACTTAAAACATTGTTGATATGAAACACATTATTGTTACTTCCATTTACAATGCAGAAAAAAGGGAGAACTGAAGTCGTTTAAATCTCTTTGAACAACTATAATCAGATAATTATAAAAACTTATTTTAAATTTTATATAAGGTAAAACGGGGCAATTTGATACAAGAAGCACATTGATACAATTTCAATATCTTAAAAGTTATAAATGTTATTTAGGGTGTGTTTTTAAAGAAAAGAGGAACTAAAATTCAAGAGCAACTGTACCTATTAAATTAGCATCTTATTTCCTTAATTACATATTAGTTAAAAGAATGACCATTTGTTAAAATTAATATTTTTTTACCCTTGAATGTTGAATGGAAAATTTGTGATTATATTCAAAAAAGGTAATGTGAAAGGGCTTTGGATCTCTATTAATAAAATACCGTTTATTAATCTCCAAAATTTTTGTTATTAAATGCAATTTTCAAGCAAATCATATTGAAATGCCCAAAGTAATGTATCCAACTGCCCCACCGATGGGGCACTTAGGTACAAAATTTAATTTTAACAAAAGTTGTTATATTTTAATTTTTATTAAACTTGTATTTTTTATAATTGATTTTATAAAATTGAGTCATTCTTAGATACTTTTAGAAAAAAAGTATCTGAATAAGTCATTTTTTCTACTCAAAAATTGGATTTGAATTTTTCTGTATCAAATTGTCCTGCTTTCCCTTAACACGTCAATAACAGAATAAAACTTACACAACTATATGTGCTGAATGCATAGTTAAATGTTAACAAAATATTTATTTTCACATGTTATTAAAACTGATACTACACAATTTTTCAACTGTATGTAACTGTGAACTGTATGAAAGATTGTTATCGGTTTTTCCATAAGTAAAGTAACAGATTGTAATTGTAAAGTACTACCAGAATAAGTTCAGGCTCCAATTTATTCGGATAATTTGAATTTACCTGTAGCAATATATGTACTTATTACATGTACACTGTAAAAAAAAGCTGTAGAAAAACAGAAATTTTCAATAACAATGACTTTATGTTTACAGAGATATTCTGTCATGTAACATTCCCACCGCACTTCTATTTATTTTATGTAAAAAAACAGCTTTTTTCTAGTTTTTTAGCTTATCTGTACTTAAACAGAAACTTACTGCATCGAAAACCAATACAGCTATTGGCAACATTATACTGAATCTTCGTTGGTGCAGTGGTAGCGTGCGTGCTTAGCATGCGGTAGGTCGTGGGTTCTATCCCCGGATATTAATTAATTAAAATTTTAAAAAACTCAACTAAAATAAGTCCACACGCATGCGCACAAGCAGAAAATTACTGAGAGGCAACAGAAAAATCTGTAGCTCACTTGACAGAAAGTTTCTTTTTACAGCATTTACCTGTAGGTGTGTAGGTAACAGCTTTTTTCTGTTTACAGGATTTTTCGGCCTACAAAACTTTTCTGGGAACTTTTGCTGCCAGAAATTTTGTTTTTTTGCAGGATTATTTTTTACAGTATATATTTAACCAACAGTAATTTATCTATTTAAAAAACGATTTGGTCCATGCATTTATTATAAAACTTTGATTAATGGTCAATAGACCCACTTTTACTTTCAAAATAGTCAGAATATCTTGAGAGTTTTCAGAAAGCTCCAAGCGTTTCTTTATTATTAGGGTTTCAAAAAGTTACGGATAAGAAAACAATGTCAGCTAGCCAATGTTTTAAAAACAATTCTGATTCTCAAAATTAACGGTAAACATTTAGATTCCTTAAATGAAGTCAAGAGAATAAGGAAGTTGCATGTGTCGGATTTTCAATAACAAGCAAGTGTTCCCTATGCATTTTTGTACGGTTTAATGAAATATTTGGTTAATTTTCCAAAAAAGTGTACCGGGAATTAATTATTTTAATTTTAAAGTCGAGAAAAAAACATGTGACTGAAAACGCGAAGTGATTGGTCGGATGTAATTCTACGTCATCTTACAATAAACAAACGAAAATTTGTTTGTTGTTGTCTGTAATCTCATTAGTGGCGCAATTAGCTATTCTTAACGAGTTTGTTATTATAATTAGTCAACATCGGACAATAATTAGTCAATCGGACATCGGACAACATCGGACAATTTACCTCGCATAGACGCCCTGTGCACGTTTACCTACATAAAGAACAATTCGGATTTCATGAGTTCCGAGATGAAAGGCGTCAAAATCCAAACGTAAGCACATTTCCACATGTTGCTTTACAGTTCGTCATGAATCTTTTTTAATGCAATACAGTAATATCTCGACTTAGGCGAATTCGGAGTTACGGGTTTGAAAATTTTTATTTATTTTTTCCAAATTGTTTTCAAAGATCCCGCAGCTTTCCACACTTTTATCTGCTCAAAATATTCTTCCTTGTTTGAATTTCTTCATTTTTTTTAACTAAGTTCCCCGCGAAATGCGAACACTGCCTCATAGAAAAAGTGAAAATAAAAGAATATTAGTTTTCACACGATAAAATAAATTCTGTTTGTGCCATGTTCTGAAATATTTCCTTCACCGCAACTTATGGTCCTTTTCAAACAGAGAATCAAATGACGACTTCAAATTTGTGCGATTCTGGATTGATTGTTCTGGATTCTATTAAAAACGATTACAAATTGAATCATATTCGATCAATTAACATAAGTCATTTTTAATCTTTGAATATTCGTCCAGTTCATCTTTTTTTTCTATAAACTTTGTCTTTATTTACATTCTAATCCAAACGCATGTATAAAAAAAATTTAATATACGAAGACCAAATGTATACTATTTTGTTCCAAAACCTGAAAAACTATCTTCTAGAAAAATTTTTGTTATTTAGCTCCTAAATTTTTCAATGCAATACCTAGGAATACAAAATAGCCCGTCGAAATATTTATTTAAGAAGAGGTAAAAGGATTTCTTATTTGCTATTGAGAGCATCGAAAATTTCTTTACTTTCTAGCTATTATTATTCCTTCAAAATGTTTAATTACTGAGTTATATATTTGAATATTTTTTTAATTAACTTCATATATTTGCTAGTAATTTTATGTGTTTAATATTATGGGTAGCAGTAATTATGGCAACCTGTTTGCCACACCGTCTCTTAATCTTTCTTTACCTTTCCTTTTTTTTAAATATTTTTTCTTAAATTAATGTTATGTAGATATAGTAATAATAAATGTGTTATGTAGATATTATATTGTATATGCGTCAATGTTTATAATACAATATACATTCTCCTACATGAATGAAATAAGTTCCCAGGATAACCTTTGTATTTTTTATTTGTGTTTATATTATAAATAAAAAAATGTGTTTAAAAAATTTAGAAGGGACAGATTATGGGATTTTTAAGAAAGAAAATCTTTTAACCTGCTATCAAGGACTTATAAAAGGAAAACGGGGTTTATTTAAACAGTCTTTAATCTTTTAAAATCGATATTTAATTTTTAAGTTACAGATTTTTATATTTTTAGCTACAGATATTAACTTAAAATAAATATCAAAATTATTCATCAGGCTTATAACAATGGCTTATTTTCAGAGAATCATCCTTTTAATTTAGGTATAATATCAAAACAAAATCATACCATCAATTCCGCAACTTTCCAACAATGGTAATGCTAGAAGCGGCAAAGGAAATCATTGTAAGATGACGTCACAACCCAAAGTCTTAGCGTTTTCGCGCGCTTTTAAAAAGGGGATTTTTGTTAATTTTTTTTGCTATCAAAAAATTTCTCGATCGGCCTTAAATTTTGGGTAGTTGCTTATTTTTGCATGAAGAATCGATTAAAAAAATTTAAAAAAATCATGCAACTTCCTCATTAAAAATTTTAGCTATACCAAGAACTTTTTATGGGGGAGTGAATTCCTGGGGTTATCGATAAAGCTAGTCATGAACAAAAGAGATATTATGGAGGGGGCAATAGCAAAGCCCTCCTCAGTAAGTTGAAATCGAAAACGAATTCCATAGCATTTTTTTTTAAATTTTGACTTCATAAACACTTCAAAAAATCTTTTTTTATCTTTAATTAAATTTATAATTTGAAAGTTGCACGAAATCAAAAAATACACATTGTTTATTATATTAGTCCAATATCCAATAGTTAGAACATATTCATTTACTCAGTCTCTTAATTTAAAAAAACTAAAATTCTATTTCTTATTTTAAAAGTTTTTTTTTAATTTAGTAAATTAATTTACACTACTCTGAGTATGAGAATCTTAACAAGGTACCGATCGACAAATACGATTGTAGTTATTATCTCCTCCCATCAACTACATCAGTCAGAGAAGCATAAAAAGACGAAAGTTATAAGTTTTCAAATAAAATACGTTCTTTGATTCGTTCAATTACCATCAGAACTTTTGTTTTTAATTCGTACGATTCATGGAGATGGATTCGTAAGATGCATGGAGGAAAAATATTTTCTATTTTAAAATATAACTTTAATTTATAGAATTAAATTTCTGATAACGTTTAGAGAAATCTTTAGAGTAAAAAGTAATTTCTAAAATATTCATTTTAATCTACTCAAAAGATGTATTAGTATTTATATGAAATTAACTTATTAAATGAATGAATTTTCAAAATTAACCATTCTATACTTGATCCACAATAAAACATATTGAAAAAATGTATCGGAACAAGAATAAGAACAATAAATAATTTTGCTCTTCATTTACATCGATCGCTATACATTGTGAGCTTATCATGCTGAAAACGGAAATATGCCTAAAGCATGCCTTTAGCTTGAAGATTCCATTTAAGAATTTCCAATTAATTAAAATTAAGGAAAAATCAGTTGTTCTCAATTTATACTCTTGAACAAAAGTTAAAATTTCAAAAGAATAAGAATTTCATAACTTTTTTTAGTGCTTAAGAATGTCATAAATTAACTATTTATCTTTACATTCTTACTCTTCTATTACACATCAAATACTAAAATTGACCATGAACATTACAAAAATGTTGTCGCGGACGTTTCACCATCTCGGAAATTTCCTTTCCCTTGGTCCCTGTTTTATCTTCACTATAGGGATTTGCGAGTGTATGGCCAAAATTTATACGAATATGGTACTTATCATTAATAAGTATAAATTCTGAACAGGATTCACTGTTAATATCAAATCCATAAAGGTCTTTTGTTAATTTTTAAATGGAGTTTATAAAATCACGTTTAAAAATGATGTTTGGTAAAGTAGAAAACAATATTGCGTATAATGAACAAATATGATTAGCAAGAACAGTTAAAGGGTAAAAATGACACTAACATTCTTATAATCATAAAAAATTTTACAAATCTAAACATATTTTAATAAAGGCAAAAAAATTACAAAATACATTAGAAAACAGTACTCACGTACCTTGTGATGTGGAACTTCATATATTGTTGAGTGTACTCCTTATCATCGCAGTCGGTTTAGTTTATGCTATGCTGTAGTACAAATTAGTTTCTTTAGATTTCCCGCTTAAATGCAAACGATTTTCACTAAAATTGTTTGCACGCTTAATTAATTTTCTTTCAAACAATTCGCACTAAAATCGTTTGCACGGCGTAATTAATGTTCTTTATTTTAAACTGCTTTTATTATTTTCATTATTCTGAAGTGATACTTTACTCTTTTTTAAAGTTGTTACTACTTTTAACACTTCTTGAAGGCTTTATTAATTAAATTAGAAAAAAGAGCTGAAATAAAATTTTAAAAAATCCAGATGATTTAGTTTTAGAAAATGTTTTATTTTTCAACAGTATAGGGGGCTCTGCCTCCTGCTCGCTATCGCTCACCGGCCCCCGGAACTGCTTCGCAGTTCTTTTTAGATCGCTTCGCGATCTCAGCGAGCAGAGCTCGCATATTTCATCTCAACAGTCCAGCACATTTCCAGGCTCGTCGGCTTTTTTAATGCTCCTTTTATACTGAAGCTACCGATCTCTCTAGCTTATCAATAATTTAATTCAGATGACTACCTTAAAAATACGAGTATCAAAATAAAACTAATGCCGAAATATCCCTTTTTTAACTTATCGGAATGTTTCGAATGAAATGTTTTAAAAAATATCCAGCAAGTCTACTAATTATCATCAACCATCTTAGAGAAAAAAAACATGCCATTAAAAACGTTTTAAATTTATAAAGTACACGTGTGTATCTAGTGAATAGTCGGGAATAAGAAATCAGACTCATAAAAATAATCGCCTGTTTCTCTAGTGAAAGGACAACAAAGAGAAGAAAAAATTGAAACTTTGTATCTTAATAATTCTAAAACTAATTCGAATTTTTTAAAAAATGAAACGCCAATCTTTGTATAAAAAATAATTGTATGCGTGTTTAAAATATCATAGTTGTACTGTGATTAGTTTTTCCATTATAACGAAAAAACCGAAAAAGGGTAAAAAATTTCGAAACTTTATAATTTAATTACTCCAAAAATAATTCGAAATTCAAAAAAAGGGCGACGAGGTGCACAACTTCATACCTAAGAGTGTGTGTCTGTAAAAAATCATGTTTCTGCTGTAAATAGATTTTGCTGGGGGCGAACTCGCAGCAGAAAAAAATATTTTTCGACTTTGACATTAAATAACTCCAGAACTAATTATCTAATTAATTAGTTTTGGAAACTGAAATGACCCTCATGCATTTTTCTACCAATGATCAAAATTTCATAATATTCCTTCAAATAGTTTTTGTATAGTGATAGTTCAAAGTGTTCAAAAATGAAATTTTCTGAAACAGCGGCGGCGGCAGCGGCGGCGGCGGCGGCGGCGGCGGCGACTGTTACTTTTTTTTAATATAGAGAGAAAAAATATTTAACCCTTTATTTAACAAATTATTTTAGGCACAAGTTTAGAACTGCTGATGCGCCAAGTTTTTAGCAATAAAAATCATTATATAATTACCCCAACCAATGTTAAGTGAATTATGTGGCTTCTAAATATGGCGCCAAATAGCCAAAACTCACCAACAATCACCAGTTCTAAACTTGCGCCAGTGGTACTTACAAGTACCGTCGGTAAATAAAGGGTTAAAATGGTGGTTATGATGCAGGAAGAAAATAAAATAATGAACAAAATGGGACTGATTTCAGGTTTTTAAGTTGTATAGTTCCAGAGTTATTAGATGTTTAAAATGCAGAAAAAACAACTTTACAAGATTTCTTTTGACATTAATAAATTATTACTATCGAAAGAGGGATGATAGAAGAATGAAACCTGGAACATTATCTCTATAACTATACTATTAGCTTCTCATTTAAAAATCATGAACAGGATATGTGAGGCGAAGTGTATATTTGGACGGCCCAAACGGCCTGTGGCGCATGCGCTGTAGGTCTCGTGGTTACGTAGCAGTCTCGGCGCTTAGTGATGGAACCAATGGAACGCCGGGCCGTGGAAATTAGAGTAGAGTTTAGTTGAAAAAAGGCCGTCCAAATATACAGTGCCTATGTGAGGGTTTAATCTTTGATTTTTTAGTTTTGTAAAAAACTCAGCCAATTTTTCAAAGTTTAAGTGCGATGCGGAGGCAGCAGATATCCGATCGGAAAAATATTTTACACTATTCTTATTATACCCAAGTGGCACCCTTTTTGAGCTTTAGAACAGAAATAAAAATAAAAGTGCTTTTTTGCCCCCCCCCCAGTAGACAGGTAAATCAAGGCAACAATAAAAAATATTTCAGGAATATCAGGGGAAATTAAATTTTGGAATTTTTATTTTTTTATTCCTAGAGTACTACAGCTGGATTTGAAATTAGGACCGAATATAATACCATAAGCCATAATTTTAATACTTATTGAATGATAATCAATCTGAGTTTATTTTTACAACTTTAGTAAAACATAAATGTAATTTAAGTAAAAAAAACTATTGAAAACATTCATAGGACAAATGTTAATTTGAAGACACTATTACCTTTAAAACCTTAACTATACTGTGCTAAATAAAATAAGACAAATATATTTTTAAGTTAGTAAGTTTAAGTTAGATTCCCTCCCCCAGGAAAGTTGAGATAACACTATCCTTAATATTGAATTAATTTATGATAATTTTAAAACTAAGAATCACTTAGTTGAATAGTTCTTTTCAACATCAACAGCTCTACCCACTTAAAGGGGGTATAGAATTCTCAGTATCAACTCATTAGCTTCTTTTTCTTTTCATCCAGTTTTCCATAACACCATTTTTTATTTAAATGACATATTATAATAAGATTTAACTAACTTTAAACTATTTTTAATGAATTTAAATGAAAAGGTGCTATGAATGTTAAAAATGTAACAAATTAAATTGGAAAAATCTCAATATCCTTTATTTACTTAAAAGTGTACATTAAAAGTAGAAAAAGAGATCTTATCACAAGGTAAATCACAGAATAAGTTAAAAATAGAAGAAAACCTACTTTAAGGTTTTAAAGTCAAAATGTGAAATCAAATTAAGTAAAGAACCTGAAACATCAAACATTAAAGGTCTAACAATGGTGTCAAAATTTATGGTAAAAAGTAAGCTAATACATTTAAACTGTAATAATACCTGAAAACTTTAACCAAAACAAATTAGAATAAATATATTTAAAATGCATGTACCTTAAAACGTAAAAAATATATTAACAAGTGTGAGTAATTCACAAATAAAACTAAACAGTGTAAAAAACAACAAAAGAAAATAGAAAATTAAGCTCGTTTTTCTCTTTAGGCACTTTAGTTGGTTTTTTACAGCTCAGGGCACTTTGAAAAAACATATTATGAATGTAAATGACAAATGACATTTATAACATGACAACAATAAAAGCTCAGATAAGTACTTTTTTGTTTCAGACAATAAAACTTTATGTAACAAACAAATGAAAAAATGCATTTTTAAAAAAACACATCTGAGTGCATCTTTAAAGTGACTAGACAAGATAAGTTAAATAAACATACAACTTAAATTTATGCAATTATCACAGTGATGAAAATAACTTTTGATAGAAGCTAAACAATAAATACAGAACAAAACACACAAAAAAGTAAACTGCTAGTAAAACCAGACCCTCCAACATAAAAGGGCTTTCATCTCATAAAATAGCACCACCACTTTTGACTTCATATCTCTCATCTCTTCATAACATCATAATCTTTTGGAACCATACTTATAATAAAAAATTTTCATAATTTTCTAAATGGGAATTTAAAACAACATTATATATTAATTAAACTGTAATTGTTTAAATGCTTACACGAAATAAAAATTTATTTAATGGAATATTTAATTTACTATTAAAACATTAAAGTTGAATGAACTTAAAGAAAAAGCAAGAAAATTGTAAGAGAAGGATAAATTCTGGTATAAGATAGAGTGAAAGTTTGCACGATTTCATCAGTTCTGAAAAATATTTAACTTTTGGAGTTTAAAAACTATGTTTTCATGCATGAGAGAGATCCTTTTACAAAGGCATAACAAAACAGATGGCATCTTGAACGGCAAACTTGAGCAGTAAGGCCTTGAGATGTAAAGAGCATAAGTAAAACATATTATGCAATTTTTTATAGCTTAAGCTTGCAATTATAGTAACTGAATTTTTGTAAAACATAAAATCACCATTAATGGTAAGATGACATTAAAAGAGAGTAACAAAAATAATTACCTACTACTAATAAAAACATGTGAAAATCATAGTAGATAAACCAAGTCAAAGTATAAAATATTGCAACACCAAAGATAAAATTAAAATACATTAAGTGACTTTTAAAATTAACAAAAATATATATTCGTGTAAAAACATAATTAAGACCTTAAAGAATTTAAAAGCAAAACTATACATTTACCACACTTTTTTTCAAATATGCTTAGTTAAAATCAGTTTCTATAAAAATCTTACTAATAATAAAACAAATAAATGGTGTCGTGAAGAGTCATTTTCAGATTACCAATTAAAATCACCCAAATGGTTCAGAGATCCACTGATTTCTTCATCTGGTAACACATCAAGTATTTCCTGCTTAATTTGTACATTTTTAAGCATATCACAAGTGAGAGAGGTAGAAGGTTGTGCATCGGAATACATAGTAGGTTCAGAGAAGGTTTCGCAGAAATCTAAATTCATACCAGGAGGAAATTCATCGCTCTGACTTCCTACAACATCATTACTCAACAACACATGTGTATTTTCAATATTAGGATACATATAAAAATAATCAGGTACATTCAATAAGTCATCAGAAACAATACCCATAGGTTGAGGGATAAATGAGCAATTTAGTAAAGTAGGTGTTTCAGTCACACCATAATTAAAATCAAACCCGCTCATTACAAAAGGCTTTTCAGAATTCAAAACATTAAGGTTTTGATAGAGATAATTAGATTTGGGGGCCGGGACATAGCTTGAAGCCTTCACGCAAGGCGATTTCGACAAGCTCTCATTTCGAATGAAACTCTCAATATCACTTAAAGTTTCATAGGAAGCTGTATGGACCTTATTTTCTTCTGAAGACCCACTTCCAATGATGTCTGGGCTTTCCATTGATTCACTTTTTGTAAAGCTGTGATAGTCAGTATCATCTGAAATGAATTCGTTTGAAGAAGGAATCGTGGTTGTTTCACTAGAAGAAAGAAAGTCGGACGGAAAGGCGTCTTGATCATCGGGATATAATTTAGAAAGTAGAGATGAATATAAATCATTGCATGATGATGATACTTGAGGGTGTTTATTCAAAGGAAATGGAGGTATGTTGGAATTTGTTGTAACCCCAGTTGAAAAAGTATTATTGGTATCAGCTGCAAGAAAACTGAAACTTTCTGGCTTTGAAGCAGATTCCACAGTGTTAATGGAGAAAGAGGGCATGGTAAAAACTTTTGATATACTAGGAAGTGAAACATTACCATTACAATCTGGTTCATTATTAGTTTTTTTAAAGCAAGAAGGTGTTACGTTTTTACGTCTGCTATTTTGCTTCATTGGATCTGAATTAAGACCCAATTTTACCTGCATTCTTTTTCCCCTTGTTCTTTTCATGCTATTTATTATGCTTCTTTTCAGTGAAGGATTTTTAGATAGGATACTTCCAGTCATTTTCTGACCAACAGTATTATGGTCATCAGTGAAGCTGGCGGTACAAATTTTCTGACTTGAATTGTGAAGATAACTTCTTTGGAGAGGTAATATTTTTTCTTGGTTGCAAATGGTGGCAACTGCAGTCGCTGCTTCTAAAGAGGATGCATCAAACTTTTTCTTTAACAAACCTTGTGTTTCAGATGCAAAAGAATTTTCAGTAGCTCCGAGCTGCAAATTAGAGTAAAATTAAAACTACAACAAAAAGAGAAAAACAGTTATATAATATGTAATAATATGTTCACTATAATATTGGAATGGATAATCTTACAATTTTTATTATCAAGTAAAATCAAGCTAACAGAAAACAATAAAAAAATCAACAAACCAAACACAGCAATATCACATGTAATATTAATTACCAAAATAAAATAGTTTTAGTATTTTACAATACCAACTAAAAGCAAGCTAATAAAAACAATCAATAACTTAGATATATTCTAAATAGGGTTTGAAAGAAAGTCACCTCAGCTTTGACTTCAGCATTATATGAGTTAACATCTTGCTCTGAAAACAAAAACAAGAGTAATAAGCTTAAAAACATTATTCTTAATTAACTATAAGATTAAATTGCACATAGAAACATTTGGATACATTTTCAATAATTATTAAAGGGAAATGCTTAAAACTTAAAAGTAACAGGGTATAAAATAATCAAATTATAAACGGATTATTGTAATAGAGCAGATAGTTAAGATAAATAAGTTAAACTCCATTCTCTTAAAATTATAGCTGCTTAATTTAATTATATGAGAGAACTTTTAAGCTTTCATAAAGGCTGCCAGGTCAATTCCACGCAAAAGTCGACATGAGAACTATTTTTAAAATTTTAACTAAATAAATTTTCTTTGGTTCTAACTGATAAACTTAGGACCAAATTTAATAAAAATAACAAAACAAGTTATATATTTTGAGTACTAAAAGTTTTTATAACTAATTATTTTTGACATATTTTGAAAACGAGATATCAGTTCAAATTAGCCCAACTTTTGATGGATTTTAAAACACTGAAATAATAAAAGAATTTTAATTTTTCTTTTTACACTTTAAAATAATGACTCATTGCCTTCTAATAAACACCACGTTTACTTGTAGAAACTCTGTTAGTGGTTATGGGACAATTAAATGCATAACCTAACTGTTTTGTCATGTCTGTCACATCATTTTTTCACTTATAAACTATAAGTGTTTTCACTGAAAATTATAGAATAATTATTTTTTGCTATTTAGGAACATTACATCCATATGCACCAGCACACCAAACAAATTTAAAATCAGTTAATATTAATTTCTTATTGAAGCAAAAAAGGTGTCCATTGTCAAGTCTGTCACAAATGGAACTAACATGCCGCTTCAATTTAAAATTTACAAGTTCTAACTGTAGATTAAAAATGTATAAAACAATATTTTTTCCTAGGTCCCTACTACACATGATAGGTGGTTTAAAAGTACTTTCAAAAGTTCTCTTTAAGAAGGTCATATTTGAAAATTATACCTGCAAAATGGTTTGGTTCTGCTTCAACAGGTGATGAGAATTTTTCAATAGATGATCCAGTAAATTTCTTTAAGAATATAATTTGAGCTTTTCTGCAATTGATCTTGGGTACAAAATGTTTCTAAAAAGAAGTTAATTTATTTAAGCAATGAAACTATTTTTTCTTCAAATAAAATTATAATGTTTTCAAAACTTGTTCATAAATGTACAATTTTAATTTAAATTTTCTGTCTTGATATAAAAGGAAAAAAATTTGCTTAATACTTTTCATCCAAACACAGATGCAAGAATACATTTTAAATAAATATTCATTAATACATACATTTTCAATGTCTAAAACAGTTTAATTAAAACATGTTTTAAAATAAAAGATAGAGTTTTGCAAATACAAAAGTATTTTACTTTAGATAGGTTTTCATTCTTTTTCTTCCTTCCTCTTTTGGATACCACTACAGGAACATTAGAAACAGAATCTTCTAAAGAGATAAAAATTCCTAGTTTAATCTTTCATAAAAATTTAATGAAAGAAAAAATTTTATAAAAAAACTAAATATTTGAAATATTTATAAACCAGTAATTGAATGGAAATAAGTACTTATAAAGCTTTTTGTAAGATTTACTAACCTTTTGTAGAATCCGGTAATAGCTTTAGCTCTTCTGATTTTTGAAGTAAAAATTTCATGTACAGCACAACACGTCTCAAACATCTAGCCTGGAAAAATTATTTACTTATGAAAAATATCATAATAAGACAAAGGGTAAAGAACCAATGGAGATTTCTTGACCCTTTGAGGATAGACCTCTCAGAATGACTCTGGGTCATTCCCTTAAGTCAGGCTGTATCATAGTATTGTAAAATACCAACAAAACAGATCTAACATTTCAAATAAATAGTAGTAAAACCTCTTTTCAAGAAAACCCATTTAGACTCTTTCATTTTTATTTTAAGAACCAGCCTTTAGCAATTTAGTTGCTTTCCAATGGAAATAATCATGAAAGATAGATGGCACTACATCTGCTTCAAATGTTCAAGAGAGAAGGGTGCCCCTTTAAAATCAAAGTTCCAAGAATTTTTAAAAGCACTATCTATTTTTCCTATTTACCATCCTACCACTGCATGCAAAATACCCAGTTCAATGCCCAGTTTTTAGCCTTAGCCATTTATTAGAACATAATTAACTTAAGCACACACGATTCTAACATGATAAATTTCTAACTTTTACTTTTTCTATCCTTAGTTTGAAATGGACACAACTAAAAACTGGGTATCAAGGCTTAGCTAAAGATAGTACAGTAAAACCTCTCTGAGAGACCACCCCTTCTAACGACCGGACTTTGAAGGCACCGATTTTTTCTCATATTCTCCTAATGTTAAAATACCCCAATTAGTGACCATTAAAACCCCTCCCAGTGACCAGTTTTTTAATTCAGAATAACTTTTTTCGTTTTTTTAAGGCTAGGAAAGGGAAAGAACAACTAGAACCGAGTCATCATTATAAATTATTATTTTACTTAAAAAGAATCAAAATTTTCCATTTTTGTATTCTTATCTTATTTTTTTACATAATAAACCAGAGTTTTTGCATTAAAATTCAAAGTTATGGACGAATATCTTCACCCACAAAAATTGCTCGAGCAATTCTTTTATACCTTTTTTGTTCTGATACTTTTTTCAATCTGATACGAATGTGATTGAAAATAAAGATGATTTTGTCACATTAAAAGGCTAAAAAATAAAAAAATTTAAATTTAATTTTTTACTTAGGATCAAGTTAGATCAATTCTAAAAATTCATTCATTTAATAAGTCAATTCCATATTAAATACGTACACCCTTTGATAATAATTCCAATTATCTCAATAAATATAATTTGATTGAGATAATTCAGAACAGTCTTAAAATCATGTTTATTGTAACAAGAAATTATTAAAGATCTCTCAAGATTGGAAAATGAGAATACCATTGCTTTTAGCTAGCTATGAACATAAGGAAATATTCAACATGGATAAGAATGCAATGTTTTTTTAGAGATTTGCCTAATCAGTGCAAAATGATTAAATCAGCCGACTTCAGTGGAATCAGTGGAGGTACATAATAAGCTATTTTAGTGTTTTTGTTATTACTAATTGTTTGAAAAATGTTTTGAGTAAGTTCTAAAGCAATCTTTTTTTTTAAGATTAAAGCAATCTTTTTTTTTAAGATTTAAGCAATCCTTTTGAGCGACCACCTCTCTTAACGACCGATTTTTCGTGGAACAGGAAGTGGTCGCTCAAGAGAGGTTTTACTGTATACTGTTTGTTTTTAAATGTTCTTAAGGTAGAATATTTTGTTCCAACTTTAGTCCTTTAGATGCGCAGGTAATACTTTTCTGATCGAGTTCAAAATAATACAGTATATTATTAGGGTGGTCCTAAGTGTAATGGTAAAAATTTTTTTTCGGAATTTTTCAAGTCGCACCCCCTAAATTTTTTCCTTATGGGGTAGTAAATAACTGGTAAAAATTTCATCCGAATCGGTTAATATTAACACGTGCCGCAAAAGGGATGAAAATCTGAAAAAACATCAAAATTCTCAAAACTTTGAAAAATCATAAAATTTATTTAAATTATATAATTTAATATATTTCAATACTTTTTGTGACATAAAATGCTTAAACATGAAGAATATTGGCCTTTATAGCCTTTGACAATTTTTAAAGGTATTGTATTTTCTCCTCATTATGCGTTAAAATATCGTTATATTCTTCAATAAGCTTGATTTCCCTTTCTGCAGCATTATTTACAACAGATAAGTTACTGACTACTTTAAACCCTTCCTGGTAATCTCCAATAATCTTCACACGTTTTAAAGGATCCCTAGAAATAAATTTTGAAGAAAACCTAAAAACCTTTGAAAACAGTTTGCGGTTCATTTTGACACAAAATTGGCTTGATTTTTCTTAGAGTCCTGCCAGTTTTACAAAACTAATTTGCAACCACCCTTACACACGTGTAGATTCTTTCCCTCTAAACTCTTTGGAAATAATTGCTGTGTGGGGACAGACTCATCAAAAAAGGCTAAGGCAACTGTCTCCTCCAAGAAACCATATCCATGGCTAATCATTTTCTTTGATGCTGCCATATATTATATTTTCATTTATTCCTCTGTAGAAAAACAGGTCCTTCATGAATTTCAATTCTTGAAATGTGGCTTTGTGATCCTTTTGCACATCAAACCAGGCCTCAATGTATAGCTTAACAATAATACTCATACCTTGTAGTACTTGATTATCCAAATTAACCCTCATTTCTAAATATAAATATCTTTAAGCAATAAATTACTTGAGACATCCACCTAGAATGATGGATAGCACCAGGTTGTTTAAATTTAATCATTTTAGTTTCATAATAATCTAAAAATGCTGTTGTCAACCGTATAGTCCGAGAGCTGGCTACATGAGAGTTTAACCGGAAAAACATGTTTCTGAAAATTTTATAATAGATTGGGCACTTCTTAATAAACAAAATTCGCTCGGTCAGCCTGCGCAAAGCGGTTGCTTTCGAGGGATCAGCTCGGGTCAAAATAGCCAAAAATTGCATCGAGTTTAACCGGAAGAACGTATACATGATTTTTACGTCATTCGAAAGGCTTCGACCCCCTGAACACAAATATGCTGGTCAGCCGGCCGAAAGCGGTTGCTTTCGAGGGGTCAGCTTGGGTCAAAATAGCCAAAAATTGCATCGAATTTAACCGGAAAAACGTATACATGATTTTTACGTCATTCGAAAGCTTACGACCCCCTGAACACAAATATACTGGTCAGCCGGCCGAAAGCGGTTGCTTTCGAGGGGTCAGCTTGGTTTAAAGTTGCAAAAACCCTATTCAAACCTATGTAATCATTTTTGCGGAAATTTCATTGTTGTGTAAAGCACTATCATTATGCTTAAATTGAGAGTCCAAGATGACGGTGGTGTTTTGAAAGTGGTGGATTTTCCCCTGAAGGGATTTTTTAGGAATTTTGGAATATCGATCAGGACACTATCTTCTACATTTCCACCAATTTTCAGCTTGTTATTTTTAGTTTCTACCAACATTTCAACCCAGCAAATAATTTATTCAATAAATATGAATAATAATTAAATTAAGTTTTTCATTTCTAACTTTTTCACGTTGTCTCTTAAAATTCACATTATTAAGCAATTCAGGACAAAAACGAACTCAATCGGGTTCTTGGTTCAGTCGTTATGCTTGAAAACTCAATCCAAGATGGCGGTGGTTTTTCCAAAATGGCGGATTTTCTCCTACACAGAATTTTTGGAAATTTCAGGACATCAATAAGTACATTATCCTCTACATTTCCACCAATGTTCAGCCTGTTATATTGAATATCCAGGTCAATATGGACTAAGTGGATTGTTTAAATGTGGCGTGGTGAAAAGTATCATCTTTTTGCACTGCGCGCACAATATCTCTATAACTATTCAATCAAATTGTCCAAAACTTTTACAGTATCTTCCCTGCATATGTATCTTCAAATTAATGTACGGGTTTGAAATATTGATCAATGCATTCCAATTTGCAAACAATTAAAATCAGGGTTTTTTTTTCTCAAAATTTGAAAATTTAACTTTGAAAATTTTAATATTGGTGAAATATTTTAAATAAGTTTTTCGTTCTTCGTTAATTTAAAGATAAGTGTCTTTTGAATGTTCAGAAAAAGAAACAGCGGAAAAATATAATTTACTTTTCTTTAAAAGCTGCGCGCAGTAAAAAAATGGCCTAAAAACTACCAAGTACTTAAAGCGATTTTTCAAACACAAATTACTTTTAAAAAATGTTTTGTTGGATATGTTTTGAATAAAAAAGTATTTTCAAAATAATTTCTCCAAAAATCTCATTGAAAGAAACATTTGCTAAAGAATTACATCATCTTAAAAATTCTTGTAGACTATCTCCATTTCAGACATCCCAATGGGAAAACCCATACTAACGATTTGAAAACTAAGATATTTTTAGAAAGTTGGTCGCTGCAAGTATTTCTTTTATAAAAAACAATAAACAGGATTACATAGGTTTGAATAGGGTTTTTGCAACTTTAAACCGAGCTGACCCCTCGAAAGCAACCGCTTTCGGCCGGCTGACCAGTATATTTGTGTTCAGGGGGTCGTAAGCTTTCGAATGACGTAAAAATCATGTATACGTTTTTCCGGTTAAATTCGATGCAATATTTGGCTATTTTGACCCGAGCTGACCCCTCGAAAGCAACCGCTTTCGGCCGGCTGACCAGCATATTTGTGTTCAGGGGGTCGAAGCCTTTCGAATGACGTAAAAATCATGCATACGTTCTTCCGGTTAAACTCGATGCAATTTTTGGCTATTTTGACCCGAGCTGATCCCTCGAAAGCAACCGCTTTGCGCAGGCTGACCGAGCGAATTTTGTTTATTAAGAAGTGCCCAATCTATTATAAAATTTTCAGAAATATGTTTTTCCGGTTAAACTCTCATGTAGCCAGCTCTCGGACTAGTAAGAAACTTTTGGTAGTCATCCTCTCGATTGGTGTTCAAGCTTTGTTTTAGAAAACTTGTGAATTTCTTCTTTGTCTCTTCCATCAATGGTGTTTTTTATAACTTCATTTTTAATATCTGATAGGTACTTTGATTTATAGATAGCATCCCAAGATTTTCAAAACGTATAAATAAAAATACAAGTCCATGGGATGCAATAACACAAGCTCCAAAGGCCGCTTTCAACACTAATTTAAGAACATTAAAATGTATTATATGAGCTTAAGCTTATAAAATTCAGAGTAAATTTCTATGTCAAACCTTTAACCATGAGTAATTACATTTAAAATCTAATTTTCATTGTTTTGAACATTATATTAAAGTTTTGTTTTATGTCCCAACCCTCATTGTAAATTCCTTCACTTTATCCTTAACTTCTTCATTGGAATCCACTTATAATAATGTATTTCACCCTAAAATATGTGCAATAACTCGGTCTACTACTATTCGGCGCGGCCGTTTCGGCGCTGGCCGTTTGGGCGCGGGGCCGTTTGGGCGCGGCCGTTTGGGCGCGGGCCGTTTTGGCGCCAGAAATAAAATGAAAGTAAATAGAACTCTTTCATAATCCTTCTAAAAATTCGAAGAAAAAAAATTTTGTCTCGCGCCGAAACGGGCCGGCGCCCAAACGGCCGCGCCTAATTGTCCCATTCCGGCAATAACTATAGTGTAGGGGGTTTTCAAGTTTGTCATAAGATACATGAAGATACCGCCTTTTGAAGCGCTCTTTTGAAAAAGGACGCGTAGCGTCCAGTGTTGCGGCGGAAAGTGCGCATCGAGCCGGCATTCCTCGTGTCAGTGTTACGGAGTCCTGCGCATCTACCGTACTCTAACTTCAATTGCGTTGCGGCACGTGTTAATATTAAAATATTTGAAAAATATTTGGTATGCATTCATTTCATACCTTAAGGAAAAAAGTTGGGGGGTGCGACCGAAGAAATTCCGAGTGAAAAATTAGGACCACCCTAGTATATTATAGAGCAAACTTCTAAAAAAAACACAAAAGGAATACCCTAATGTAGATTTATACAGTAATAAATTTAAAATAAGCAAGGAAATAAAGGAACAAGATAATTGGAATAAATCCGTTAAAAAATAGGGGATTTGTGATAATAGTGAATAACTTGTAGATTTCTGTTAATTTCTTTATCTTTATCCATTATAATGCTTATTATCCATTATAATGCCAAATTACAACTTAAGTTAAAATCAATCATTATATCATGTGATTAAATCAGTAGTTCCCTTCTGGTGGTCAGCGGACTACTGGTGTCATATTATGTCATATATGTCAAATAAATGCATTGAAAAAAGTAAAACTTTTAAAGATAAAGTTGGGGATAGGGATGATCCGCATGAGGTTCAAATTTAAGTGAAGTGGTCTGCAGAGTGCAGACATATTTGAGTTGGGGACCATTGGACTGAATGAATAAAAATATACAAATATTTTTTTCACCCAATTGCAACTTACTTTAGTTTCTTTCTTTATACATGAGGGCTTAGGGACATGTTTACCAACATGTTCTAAAATTGATTGAATTTTTTGATGCCTTAGTCTGTAAAAAAAATAATGGTTAAGACCCCAAATTTATTTGAATTAGAATTTTCAACAATATAATATTTTTAATTTTAGAACTTTGAATCAAAACACTTATGTTCAAGGATGATGCCAATATGTGTTAATTAAAATGCAAACTGCTTCTTATTAATAGAGTATAAAATTAGTCAGATATCCTTGTTTGGATTGGAAAATGTTCTAATAAAATTTTAAAACATTGTAAGCAAAAAAAAATGTTTATTAACAAATTATCTTTTGTTTGAAATTTTTAAAGATATATAATTTACAACTAATTATTCAAAATCAATTACATAAGAAATATTATGTGTAAGAAACTAGATTACTCAGTTAAAAAAATTTAAAAAAGTAAGCTTCTTGTCACCTTTCTTTGATGTTGTGGAGATATGCAGCTTTTTCACTTCCAGTTATTAAATTTGCTTCAAAGCTAATAGGAAAAAATATCTTGTATTTATATTGATTGATACTACAAAAATTGGTACCATTTCAAAACCTAATGTGTGTTTATAAAAAAAGATATTTTCTTTAAACCCTTCAATGTGGTGGGACATATGCTGTCCCATCAATAAATTTAAACATTAACCTGAAACATCAACATTGTTCTTCAAGGGGGGATACTTGAGGGAGTACCTAGGTAGGTGGACCGTCAAACTCCAGTATAACAGCCTCACTGGGTGAGGCTAACACATAACACAGAACATGTGACTGAATGTTACAGTCAGCTGAGTGTGTTACCTTGATAGCATTAGTTATCAAGAAATTAGAAAGAATTTGAATAGAAATGAAAGAAAAAATTAGAAGATCAGAAAGCTAGCACTAGCTAGCTTTATCGACCTTGGAGGGATGAAGGGCTGAGTCTGAATTGCCTTAGAACGGGATTTCAACCCCGGGCCTGTGGCATGGACGCGCAAAGTGCTTCCTCAACACCTCAACTACATCCTATTTAGTTTTCAGATTGAGCCAGTGACAGTGTTGATTTAGAATCAGTTTGATTTGAGTAATTTTTAATTTGATAGTTGTTTTTCTTATTTACTCCTCTCTATATTTTCTAATTTCTCACAATAAAGAAATAATTAATTTGCATGCAGATAAGTTTCAAATATTAGATAAAAGTTTTGAAATACCTGTCATCTAAGAAGGGGATAGAAGTTGTTTCTTCACTTTCAGCCATTAAATTCGTCCTTCAGCTAAAAAGTGAAAATTGTAAAATCAATGTACGTTTAACAATTGATATACATTTTATAGCATTTAATAAGGTATAAAGATAAAATCAACAGTAATAAAATAAGAAGTTGATTAAAAGTTTAGGTCCTTTTGTATCAGCCTGTTTAATCTGAAAATTTATAGAGAAAGCGCAATGACTGCGCTGTTTAAACTTAAACTAACAGTCGGTAAGTTACAGTATTATCTATGAACCAAGATTTAAAACAAAAGGAAATAAAGTCCCTATTAATGAAATAATTGTGAAGCCTGCAGAGACAACCAGCTAACTCTTTCAGCTTTACATTCAGAGTTACCTTGTTGCTTTAAGTGTCACTCGCAGTTCTTCTTAACTTTATACATTAGTACTTGCAAAAATAGAATTTAAATCATGATTATTTCAAGCTTTTCCAGAACTTACATATTAGGGCATTAACCGTGCTGTGGAATTCGAAATCATTACCAACACCTATTAACTATGCCTTGGATCTGGCAATCATTGAAGGGTTGACTGATATATAAATACTACTTCTTAAAATCAAGATCAATTCAAATTACAAGTATTTACAACATAAAATAATGGAAATGACAGATTACAAAAGTAATCTTTTTTTTAATCTGTTTTAGAATCAAACCTAATTTATCAATGTTAAGGAAGCATTGCTTCCATAGTGAGAATTACATGCATGTGTTCAAAGGAAGTTTTTTAAGATTTAAACAATAGTGAAACTCTTTCAAGAAACTTCCATATAGATGAGTTCAACTAGATATTGACCCTGAGCACTTCTTCAGTCTTCCATAACAGTTAATGTTAAATCACAATTTTAAATACAAGGTGGAAATCCTCGAAGGCTTTATGGTGTCACACAGTTGAACTCACTCGTATATATTTCTCGGTGTTCACAAAAAAGTGTATGATTAATTAAAAAGAGAAATTTAATCAAATTATAGTTAAGTCTTGATTATCAGTTTTTAGTTTATTCAAGCCATCAAATAAATCAAAAATCCTGTTGTCTTTTAACAAATCTTGGGGAAAAAGCAAAATGTCAAAATAAGGAAAAAATGGTCCAATTCTGTAATGTTCCCAATACGTTCCAATATATCGCCATTCTCTTTAGAACACCAAAAAGTGGAAATATTGCTAAATAATTTCAAACACATAGATTAAAATATTTAGTTATATCAATAACTCTTAAGTTTGTTTATCAATAAAAATCAGAAAAAATTGTTGATTTTTGAAAATATGGCATTCAAAAGAGCTTGGTGATATTTAGCAGCAACGTTAATGGAATTGAACCAAGAAAATAAGGACTATTTTCTAGTAACAACTCCTTAATTAACAAATAAATAATTTCATGGTGTTTGGCTGTATGGAAAATGAGTAGATTAAAATGTACAGAACCTATGAACTATCGGTCAACTCGTGCTACTGAATCTGCTGGTAGCTGGACAGTCAACAGGATAATACATAAGAACCAATTGTACATTTAAAAATTTGAACAAAGTTGTTTATTATTTACAACTAGCTGTTATACCCGGCCTTGCACGGGTGGGTTGTATAAATTTATTTTTTTAAATATTTCTTAAAATACATTTATAATTTTGTAAATTAGCAATATTACAAATCATCCCGGTATCCCAGGCGCCTCTTTCCTATCCCAGTGTTCCCGGTAATTTTATCCCGGTGGTCACGGTAATTTTTCTAATCCCGACGTTCCCGGTAATTTTCCTATCTCAGTGTTTACGGTAATTTTTATATTCCGGTATTCTGGGTGTCTTTATGGTAAATTTCCTATCCCAGTGTTCTCGGTAATTTTTATTATCCGGTAATTTTTCCATCCCGATGTTCTCGCTAATTTTCCAATCCCGGTGTTCTTGTCACTTTTTACAATCCCGATGTTCCTGATAATGTTTAATATGTATCTTGGTGCCTTTATAAAATAACAAATTTGAAACCATAGTAAAAAGTCTAGTAAATTAGTAAGTCTAGTGAACAAATTAACAAATTTAAGACCAGTGTTTAAAACTAAAATAAAAGATCTAGTAAATGAAAAAGTCTAGTGATCTGTCTCATTTGAAACAATGTTTTATTTTTAACTCGTTGTATGACTGGTAAAACAGGTTTCCAAACACGGAAAAATAAGTGAAAAAAAGCATGAAAAATGGGAAAAAAAGAATGAAGGACTGATTTTCTCTTTATAAATTATAGCCCATGTCCTATTCTGATGTATAAGCTACATTATGGTAAAGTTTCATTAAAATCCATTCAGTAGTTTTTGCGTGAAAGAGTAACAAACATCCAGACAAACATTCACAATTATAATAGTAGTAGGATTGTAGCCTTAATTGAGTTTTTATGTTACTTATTTTTACCATTGTAAGTAGAACAACAAATGATCAAATTGCATATTTTTAAGAATTATAGAAGGATTTAATATTTTTCAAACACTAAAACAAGGTGCAATAATTTAAAAAAAAAGACAAATTTCTTGCAAGTAGTGTAAATTTAAGTGATTGATTGATTGCATAAAATTAAAGACTATAAATGGAAAAATGGAGTCAAGAACAAAAGAGATGTTTTTGTATTAATACTTAAAAAAGTGAATCAGTGTACGATAATTAAGTTTTTGGTCAAATACGTGCAACTAAAACTAATTGCTTTAAAGATAACAAAATAAAAACGACTATAATAAAATGCTGATTTTAAAAAATTAATTTTTGTTGTTCTTAAATTTCAATCCATTGCTTAAACAGTTCTATTTTATCCATATATTATATAAGTAAAATAAAATTATACACTTGAATGGATTTTAAAATTTTACCAGTTTTTTTCTTTCAAAACATTTATTATTTTATCAGATGGAACTAATTTTGATACTTAGGAATTAGAATTTTAAGCTTTTTTAAAACTATTGCAACCCCCAAAGAAAATGAAAATGAAAGAAGTGTGAGAAGAGAAGTTGAGCTGAACCTGAACCAACCTGAACACACATTCCGTTTTGTAAATAAACATTGATTAAAAATCGTCTGCTTTGGAAACGAATTGTTACCTAACAGTATTTTATTATTTTACACGTGAAAAAGATGGTTTTACACCGGTTTACGCTTTCAGTAAACATAAAAGAATTTTTTAATTTACAAATTCATTATTAAACATTAACAAGAAGTAGTATTTAGTTCTATGAGTGGCAGTAGTTATTTTTAGCAGACGGAAGTGAGATAGAAGAAGAAGAATATTGTTTTGTTGATGTTGTTTTGATCAGCGAGATGGAGGACGGTATCCGTGAGTATTTTTAAATAAATTATCGTTCTTTTACCTTATATAACTGTTTTGAACATTTAAAAATGATGCATCAGGATCATACGAAAAGTCTTCCTTTTATCTTTTGAGTATAATACATTTGAAATTGGTACATATTGTTTACTATTCTCGATGTCGACGACTTCCGTTATTAATAACTTTTCAAAACCTTTTTTTGAGTTTCATGGCATTCCCCCCTACACCATTTATCATAGACCATTCATGTATATACGATCATCTAGTGTGAAAAATTATTTTTTAAAAACATTATGAATTAACCGGCATATTGCTTGTTTTCTGCACTTACCAATGTTTTATAAAACTCACTCTGGCAGGTTATTCATAATATGGGGGTATTATCATATCTTCCTATTTATTCCTTCAACTTTGAATTACATCAGGTCTTAAGGCACACAAAAACAGTGTATTCTTGAGAAACTTTTGAGTTTTTTAAAATTCCTTCTTTAAGATACTACAGTGAAATCCCTTTACAACAAATACCGATACAATGAAAAATCCCATTATTACGAAAGTCCAGACAGTCCCCAACCTTTTTTATTTAAATTAGCGATAGTACGGTTACAACGAAATTTCCGTTGCTACGAAGAAATTTTATGGTCCCGTGAAGTTCGTTATAACGGGATTTTACTGTATTTTAATTCATTGCAATTGCAATCTGGTTTAAGATCAAGGAACAGCTTTCGTCTACGGGTACGGTGACTTTCAATCCACTTGGCGCTTTTAGAAGACGCCAAGTGGCCATATATTGATCCAATCGTAACCAAGGGGTTATCGCCGTTGCCGACTTTCAAAAATCGCTGTACCTGTAGAAAAAAGCTGTTCCAAGATCAATTTGGATCCAATATATCAAGTTTTGTTGTCACATGTATTGAATTATTACAAATATCTTACTGGACTTTTTACAAACACTGAGTGAAAAAAATTTCTTGCATTTCCATCTATTGTGGGTAGTATATGGTTTATTTCATGACAAACATTCTACTATTTTCCCAAGAAATCATATTATTTAAGAATTTGTGTCCATAATATGTTTTTTACCGTTTTAGGTTAATGAAGTGTATCCGGGCTGCAGATTTTCATCGCCAAATTTGGCGATAACAATTCAATGCTCGGATGCCATCGGTTTTCCAATTGTCGACAAAAAAAATTGCCAAATTCAGTTGCAGCGCGGATTTGCTTCATTTACCTGTTTTCAATTCGTCTGTGTGTGTAGTACCATTTACTTGAGCTGAAGGTAACAGGAGGGGTAAATCGTAAATCCCATTCCTTTTTTATTTCAATGGGAGTATTAATAAGGTAATCAGGTTGATTTCTGATCTGCAAATGCAGCCTAAACTCACCCTCTGGTGGTAGCTTTTGACTAGGGTTCTAAATATTTCTGATGGAATCGTAACCAAGGAATGGATTCCATCAGATATCGAATCATAGTAATCGTACTTAATTTTCTAATACTTACAAATAGTCATCATCAATTTTGTTTCCTTATTAATTAGTATATATGTTACCGCTTAAGTTGAAAATTCGTTATTCTAAAGAATACCTAGGTAATACCTTTAGATTAACTGATTTCCGTCGTTAATGTGCGGAGATTAGAGTTTTTAGCATTTTGCCTAGGGAATCTACACTATAACGACCTCTTGATAGTTAAAGTTCAAAATAGTTTGTTTCGCTCAATACTTTCTGTTAAAATGTTGAGGTTCTCAACTGCCCCATGCGCTTGCCCCTGCGCAGTCGGGTTTCAATATACGTAGTTTGTTGTCATATTTGGTGCTTTGATTTCAAATTTAGTGCGTAGCACTGGTTGTTGTCAAGTTGAATGTTAAATAAACTAATACAAGCAGGTAAGTACAGTAAATTTGCAAGCTTAAGTTCAGCAATTGCTACTAAAACGGGTATTTTGAAACAATTGTGTGGAAGCTCCGACTTCAGAGTTAGAGATTTTTTTTAACAAATGCAGATGTCCCAGCTGTTGAAATACCTTTTCAACAAAGGTTAATTCAATAATCGCTGGAAACTAAGCAAGGGTTAAACAAATGTAATTGATCGCGAATCCTAGCAATCGTTTAGGCTGAAAACCGATTACACCGCGCTTACATTAAGATTTGTGAGTTTAAGTGCTCATTGAAATACGCTGTCAAATCGAAAATCAAGATAGGAAAACCGCAATTAATACAAAATCGTAAGTTGGTACTTTTAAATTCTATTCGTATTAATATTTTCTATTTCAATACCGTTTTTGTGTGATTTGCGTGTTTTGTGTAATATTAAAAAGTACCGAGCCCCCTTTTGTGATTCTTCATTGTTTCTGTCTACCCCCAAAACGAGTTTGGTTATAGTTAGGGCGGGGGGGGTTTGGGGGGGCGGCAGCCCCCCAACCACCTTAAACTTTTTATAAAAATAAAACAACTTTTTGTACTTTAACGGATCATCCTCGTTAATATGTAAAATAACTGATTGAATGTAGTATGCAGATTAACGAGTGCCTAGTCGGTAGAGTGCAGAATACCTAGATAATTTCCATATTACCTAGGTAATCTTAGAAATTGAAAAAAATTTCGCTCTTTAACGAATCACCCTCGTTAATCTGCAAATTACCTAGGTAATCTGTAAATTAACTGATTTCCGGACTTTAGCTGTAACATATATATTATAAATGCATTTTTATGCATGTATATGTATGTCCATGTTGTCTTGATACCTTGTTGCCATATTTATTACAAGTTAGTGAAGCGTCATTTGTTGAACAACAAATTGGCAATAATTAACGTTACTTTGAATCACAGATTTAGTCTTGTTGGGGTTTTGGGTCAAACAAGTGACCTTTCTTTTTTATGCCTTCCGCATCCCTAAATTTTTCGTTTTTTTTTCCCTAAATCCAATGATCAGGGAAGAGGGTGCCCTTCTCTGGATCTGTGACTTGCT
The DNA here is from genome assembly GCA_024610705.1 of Tetragnatha versicolor. Classification (NCBI taxonomy): domain Eukaryota; kingdom Metazoa; phylum Arthropoda; class Arachnida; order Araneae; family Tetragnathidae; genus Tetragnatha; species Tetragnatha versicolor. The sequence goes on from JANDEH010000005.1 coordinate 61,471,485, forward strand.
ATAAATCTAATTTTTAAAATGGGGTATTCCATGTCAAATCAACACAGTTTTGGGACATTTTAGGACTTCAAGTCTCAGATTTTCTTGATTTTTGGTATGCAGTAAGTCATCATAGAGATATGAGAAAATGCCAAATTTCAGCTTCCTAGCTCAAATACTTTTGAAGTTATAAATTTTTAAAGTTTTGAATTTTCCTCAAAAAACTGCACTTTTTGACATCTTTGATTGCCTGTAAGTTGGCAACCAATTATAATACAGTCTTGGGAGTGGTATCATTGTAAAGCCCATTCGTGGGACTTTAAAATGATATGCAGCAATACTGGGTCACCATTAAATTTTTTTTTGAAATTTTAAAATTAAATTTTAAAATTTAAATATCTCAAAAAATGGTATTTTTAAAAATCTGAAAAAATTACCAAAAATAGTTTGTGTTGACTACTTACTTATGGCAAAAGCTTGTGATGGGATCTCAATGGGATCAGGTGATAATAAGCACCCAAAAACACATGTTTTATGAATACTGTAAAGATAGTACTAATAAAGATATTTTTATGTACTAATTTTGCTTCATTGAGTATGTAGAATATGTAAAATATTAGAAAAGTTGGGATTTCCCCTTTTAATAAAAAAAACTAAGCAAATTTAACAAATTTAAAAAATTTTAAATTTTTAAAAATTTTTTAATTTTGTAGTACAGGCATGTGATACATGTGTATATGCTATATTTTAGTGCTGTTTACGAATATCAGGCCAACTTTTGAATAAAATTTAGAATAAGTGTGGAAAAATTTAATAATTTATCTTTAATTACTTCTTTTGTTTAAATTGCTTCAATTTTTCCACACTTAATTTAAATTTTATTCAAAAGTTGGCCAAATATTCGTAAACAGCACTAAAATATAGCCTATAGACATCTATCACATGCCTGTACTATAAAATTTAAAAATTTTATATTTGCTTAAAATTTAAATTTTTTGAAGTATTTTTTTCTCGTGTACTAAATTGAAATTTGAAGGATTTTTAATGTATGCAATTTATAAAATTTTAAGAAAATATTAATAAATATCACTGTGCTTCTTTATTGCATGTGTTGCTTGTATTATAATTAATATAATATTTACAGTTATAAATTGAAAATTTCTTTAAGGTAATAAATTGGATATTTTTACATGTTATTTTGCGTTAAAAATTGTGTTGTTATTTCAAAAATTAACCTTTTTTAAATAATGAGGCATTTACCAAGGTTCTTTATCCATGGATATTAGATAGCTTTATAAAAAACCTCAATTTATGATCTAGTCATTAGTTTAATAATTAATTTATTAAAATAAACTTTGGAAACAATACAGGGGTGAAATCATTTTATCAAATGAAAAAATTTTTTTTTGACAATATTTGATAATGAATCATTTAAAAATATAAAAATTTAAAAAAGACAACAAATATTTCAAAAAATTTAAATTTTTAACAATTTTAAATTTTTTTAAATTTTGTAGTACAGGCATGTGATAGATGTCTATAGGCTATATTTTAGTGCTGTTTACGAATATTCAGCCAACTTTTGAATAAAATTTAGAATAAGTGTGGAAAAATTGAAGCAATTTAAACAAAAGAAGTAATTAAAGATAAATTATTCATTTTTTCCACACTTATTCTAAATTTTATTCAAAAGTTGGCCTGATATTCGTAAACAGCACTAAAATATAGCATAATGACATGTATCACATGCCTGTACTACAAAATTTAAAAATTTTTAAAAATTTAAAATTTTTTAAATTTGTTAAATTTGCTTAGTTTTTTTTATTAAAAGGGGAAATCCCAACTTTTCTAATATTTTACATATTCTACATAATCAATGAAGCAAAATTAGTACATAAAAATATCTTTATTAGTACATATCTTTACAGTATTCATAAAACATGTGTTTTTTGGGTGCTTATTATCACCTGATCCCATTGAGATCCCATCACAAGCTTTTGCCATAAGTAAGTAGTCAACACAAACTATTTTTGGTAATTTTTTCAGATTTTTAAAAATACCATTTTTTGAGATATTAAAATTTTAAAATTTAATTTTAAAATTTCAAAAAAAAATTTAATAGTGACCCGGTATTGCTGCACATAATTTTAAAGCCCCACGAATGGGCTTTACAATGATACCACTCTCAAGACTGTATTATAATTGGTTGCCAACTTACAGGCAATCAAAGATGTCAAAAAGTGCAGTTTTTTGAGGAAAATTCAAAACTTTAAAAATTTATAACTTCAAAAGTATTTGAGCTAGGAAGCTGAAATTTGGCATTTTTTCATATCTCTATAATGACTTACTGCATACCAAAAATCAAGAAAATCTGAGACATCAAGTGTGAATGAGTGTGTTGATTTGACGTGGAATACCCCAAATGAATCGTCAAATAAACAGGTTCTTTTAATGCAATGAAGAATTTACTTATTATTTTAAAATTTAAAAACCCAGGAAAATCACATTATTTTTTGTCCCATACCTCCATCACGTGATAGAAGAATGGGACAAGGTTAAAATTTAGAAATTTTGTAATTAGTTTAAATAAAAAGTACTGGGTTGGCTGGTTGCAAAAATTGTTTGTGGTTGCCACTGCAGTTTCATTTTGATTTGTCTGTAGAAAGTGCAATCTTTCTTGCTCATCTTTTATCTTTATAAACTGAATTAGACAGTAGGGCCATTCCATGAAAAAGTGGACATGAGGGTTGAAATTACAAATGGGTGTTATAACTATAAATTATGCATCAAATTAAAGGTAAAGATATGAACCAGATGAAATTACAGAAAGCTAAGCTTTAAAAAATTTACTTGCATACGTTTTGAGGGCTCAAAGTTAGAAAAATTTAAAAACTTTTCAAGTTAGTAAAACAGGGTATTTTCATCTTGACCTAAACAATACTAAAAGCAGCTAAATTTTCATTAAAGATGCATCATATCATTATTTGTGACCTTGTTTACCTTATAAAACCTTTAATTTTCAAAATATATTTTTAAAACTTGATTTTTGGTGCCTTTGAATTTATGTTGTCCTTCCGTCACACCCGTCACAAAAAAGATAGAAAAGTTATTCTACAAGATTCAATTTTCATCATAAATCCTTTAAACTTTCAGATGTTCTGATTGTTGCAGTTCTGAACACATGGGATGTAGTAAAAAGTTTTGAAATTTTTATTTTGTGTGATTTTTAGTGTGACAGGTGTGACAAAATTCCTGTGACGGGTGTGACAACATTTAAAATTAAAAAAAATAGTTGAATGATTTCTAAAAGAAATAAAAAAATTGTATCATTATAATTTTTAGACATATTAAGACAGTCATGGCTAGCAAAAAAATTAATTAATAAATAATAAATAATTTTATTAATTATTTTTTTAAAATGCGAGTTAATCAAAATTTGATTAAACTTTTTGTAGATTTTTAAAGAAGACATTTGTTTACATGACATTTAATGTACATAAAAAATAAAAATTAACAAAAAAAACTACTTTAACATTTTCTTAACTAATCATAGCTATTAATTGAAAAAAAATTTATAGTGAAGAGTTTTATGGTTGACTTATTCAAAATTTATTAATATTAGATTTTCAGTACTTACTAATACTAGACTCATTCTCAAACCATTATGATTCCCATTTTTATATGTTGTAGTAATCAGTGATAAATTGGAGCAAATTTTGCATATTTCCTTACTGCTAGTCCGAAAAGTTTTCTCAACTTTAAAAATAACTTTGTTATTTGTGGGTTGAGCATCACAGTTTAAAAACAAATATCATACTTAAAGTATCTGCTACTCTTTCATTGGAATGAAATTTTACACTTTTTTACACATACCAAGCACTTTATGAAATTAGGTATTCCTAAGTCTAGACGTACAATATAGGAAAATTACTGAAAGCAACACTAAAATTTGATATGGAAGGTTTTATATGAACCCAGGAAATAAGGGAAATGTAAACATTGCTTTTTACACCACATTAAATGCTAGAAAACTTATGCTGATATAAATAGATGGAAAACTCATCAAACCCAACAAAAAATAATCAACCCTAAAAGTTTTAAAACATCATAAAATGTGGTCAGTTTTATAAATTTATGTTTGTATTGTAGCTTTAATCAAGTTAACTGCCTTTATTGATCATAGTTTATTCAGTAAATAGCCTTAAAATAGCATAATTCACACTGTGTCACACCCGTCACAAATCCTGTCACACCCGTCACAGCAGAAAAAAAATTCTTATAAATTAAATTACATAAATATTTTAATAAATTTTATGTATTATTCTTTATATTTGAATCTCCTTTATAAGAAAAAAAATGTTTCATTCATCTAACATTCATAAATTCACAGGAATTTTAACAAATGTGTAGGTAAGTGAAAACTCTTGTCCCGGGAGTGTCACAGCGTTTTAAAAAAAATTTAAGTTGTTGAAGTTTTACTTTTGCTTCTAAAATTAAGTATAAGCATAGGACAACATACTAAAAATACTTTTTAGAGGTTTAATGGTTAATAAATACCCCCAAATTTAGATACAATCTCGAAAATTCTCTCTGATTGTCACACCCGTCATCATGGAATGGCCCAGTATTACAATCAATTTCCTTGTCTCTACCCCAGCAATGCTAAGATAATTATAATTTTAGGTTTTAATGTCTTATGTTTAAAATTTTGCATTACGTTATCATATGTTTTAACATGACCCGTTCCTCCCTCAACATTTTAAAAAAAATGTTACTTAAAGTAAGATAATGCCACTCAAAAAATTTCTGAAATGCTGAATGACCAAATTATAATTATTGATCATGAACTAACCCTTTAAATCCTAGACTGCCTGAGATCACCTATGAAACCAATGGTAAATTTGGGGCAACTAGGACTGAAAGGGTTTATTTTAAGCACCAATCAACCAAACATAATCATCAAAAGTTAATGTAGTGCCAATTTTAAACATTTTATTAGAAAAAAATGTACTTCCCTATTTCAATTACTTATTCGTACTAGCTGGAGCTAAAGGGTAATACAAATTAACTCCTTAAATAGGTAGGCTTACCGTAAATTACAAAAGATTTTTTTAGGTAATAAAATTACAGAAAATTGGTTTTAAGGACCATAAAAAGATAAAGTTATCTTTAGTGGCGAAGGAAGATTCTACGCATTGCATTTTTTCCAGCAAAAAGCCTTCGTACAGTTAGTTAGGTATCATTTTAAGGATGACATATTTACAGAAAAAAAGGTTAATATCTGTAGAATAAAAAATAATTAAACAGGACTGCTTTTTGTTGTACTTTCAAATGTTTTTCCCAAAGAAAATACTTGTGGTGGACTCGAACGTTGGAACCCAAACGTTGAACCAGCGGACTCGAACCTGACTCTATACGTAACTTAGATGTGTACGTGCTAATTTAAGGATTTACTTTCTTAATCGATCTCTGTTGTTGTAACTGAAATTGTAACTGTTCACAACATTATTTATAGTGTTTCTGTTCCCTTTTGGCCTGCATAGTCTTTTAGTATTATGTTGTTGTTTAAATAAAGTTAATGTTTTACAATATATTTAGTGGTCATTCAACATTAGGCTCTTTAGCCTTAATCACTAAATATTGGTGACCTTTTCTTGAGAGATCGCACGCAACCGAAAGTTGCTTTGATGATGTCGGTGTAGCTTTAGTTTCGTAATTTTTTTTTCAAAATTTCCCCTCGCCTGTGCTGTGCCTTGTTTCCCACGTCCACTTAGGCCACCCCTTGATATCTATTTGATCCTTTCCCTTGGCTTCCAGTATGCCTCCTCCTGTCACGGTAGAAGCCGCTAAGCCTACAGCGGTAGAAACCGCAACACCTGTTACGGTCGATTCTCAGGTCGCTCATGTGGCAGTTAAACCACCTCCCTTCTGGAAGAGCAACCCAGCTCTTTGGTTCGTACGCTTAGAAGCTCAGTTCGATTTGGCCAAAATTACTGTTGACTCTACTAAGTTTAACTATGTCCTTTCGTCAATTGAGTCGGACATTCTAGATTCTGTCAGTGACCTGGTGCTAAACCCTCCCGCCAATGATAAATACGAGTCCCTTAAAAAACGTCTAATTGATTTGCATTCAGAGAGCGAAGCATCGAAATTTCGGACTCTTCTTCATAGTCTAGAGTTAGGAGATCAACGACCCTCACAGCTCTTGAGTCGAATGCGTTCGCTTGCTGGGGATAACATAAAAGAGTCCCTTTTAAAGTCTTTATGGCTTAGGCGCTTACCTATTGGAACTCAGATCGTCATAGCTGCTCTTGATGGAAACTTGGATAAGTTGGCTGATGACGCAGACAAAATTAACGACCTGCCTTCCTACCAAGGGATCAACTCCGTTGCCGCTGCATCGGGGAATGGGACCTCAAAGTTAGAGCTACAGGTGGCAAGCCTTACTGAACAGGTTAGTAAGTTAACCGCGATGGTTCAGCGTTCCCGTAGCCCGGAACCCAGTCCCAACCACTTTCGCAGACGCAGAGACTCCCGGAATCGTAGCAGCTCCCGGAATAGGTTCAAGAAATATCTAGAGCCGTCCAACGGTAATTGCTTCTACCATACCAATTTCGGCAAGGATGCCAGGAAGTGTATTGCCCCATGCTCTTTTTCTTCGGAAAACTAGGTGGGCGATCGTCAGTTGGCCAGGTTCCCGATCGCCTCATTAACAGAGTTCTATTGGCCGATTCTTCATCTAAAATGACCTTTTTGGTGGATACAGGTGCGGACGTCTCGGTGATCCCAAAATCCTATGCCCCCCATGCTAAAGTTCAACCGGACTTGACTTTGTACGCTGCAAACTATACAAAAATACCAACCTTCGGTACAAAGCGGATCATACTGGACTTGGGCTTACGACGCCGATTCGCTTGGTCTTTTGTAATTGCAGAAGTACGTCAACCAATCATAGGAATTGATTTTTTAAGACACTTCGGGTTACTTGTGGACGCTAAAAATCACAAAGTTATCGACGCCCAGACCAATATGTCTTCAAACGGCAAGTCTCTAACCATTGGTTCTGTGCCATCTAGCTTAACAATACTAGTAGGTAATTCTAAATTCGATAACGTGTTAAGTCAGTATCCAGAGTTAATCAACCCCTCACAACCAATGAACTCTGATCGGAAAAATGAGGTTTTTCATCATATAGAGACCAAGGGCCCCCCTGTGTTCTCAAAGCCCCGTCGCCTTGCTCCTCACATTTTAAAGGCAGTCAAAAAGGAGTTTGCCCATCTCATGTCTCAGGGAATTATCCGACCGTCAAAGAGCCCCTGGGCGAGTGCCCTGCATGTGGTCAAAAAGTCTAATGGAGAATATCGCCCTTGTGGTGATTACCGAAGACTGAATGCAATCACTGTACCCGATCGCTATCCTGTTCCCCACATACAGGATTGCACTCAAAGCTTGTCAGGGAAAACAATATTTTCTACCCTCGATTTGGCAAGGGCGTACCACCAAATCGCAGTAAACCCTCCTGACATTCCCAAGACAGCAGTTACTACACCCTTTGGCCTTTATGAGTATACTGCCATGCCTTTCGGCCTGAGAAACGCTGGCCAAACTTTCCAGAGACACATACACCAGGTGTTACGCGATCTTGATTTTTGTGTTCCCTACTTCGATGACCTGCTCATAGCTTCCTCTTCAGAAACTCAGCACCTTGATCATCTGCATCAGGTCTTTTCTCGCTTGAGGGAATACGGTCTAAAGCTAAACCCTGGAAAGTGCGTATTGGGAAAGGCCTCGGTGAAATTTTTGGGTTGTCTGATAACTTCGGAAGGAGTTAAACCACTTCCTGATAAGGTTGACGTCATTGCCAACTTCCCTAAGCCTGATACTATTTCTCAACTTAGGCGTTTTTTGGCCATGTTGAATTTCTACAGACGTTTTTTGCCTCATGCAGCCGAAATACAAATACCCCTTAACAAATTACTTGCGAACTGTAAAAAGAACGACAAACGCCCGGTAATTTGGAATGAGGAGGCGAAAAACGCGTTTTCCCAGTGCAAAACAGCGTTGGCTGAAGCTACAACTTTAGCTTACCATGACCCTGAATCGCAAATATGTTTACTTGTTGATGCCTCGAGTACAGCAGTAGGAGCTGCTTTGAACTGTTTAACATCAAAAGGCCCCAGACCAATTGCTTTTTTTTCCCGTAAGCTAAGTCCCTCGGAAACAAGGTATAGCACATATGACAGAGAACTTCTGGCTGTTTATTTGGCTATTAAATACTTTCGGCAGCAGTTGGAAGGTCAAAATTTTACTATTTTCACGGACCATCGTCCGTTAATTTTTGCATTTTCTAAAAATTCTGATTCTGTTTCCCCACGTCAGTTAAGACATCTTGACTTCATATCACAGTTTAGCACAGACATAAGGCACGTGTCTGGCACTGACAATGTTGTCGCTGACACATTGTCCCGAATACAGCAAATAAAGGAGGTTCCCCTGGACTTCCATGAATTGGCTGCCGCTCAGCAGAATGACGCAGAGTTGCAAGCTCTCCTGGTTGATGATAGATGCTCACTAAGGTTTCAGAAGTTGTCTATAGCAAAAGACCTCGAAATTATTGGTGTAGAAGCCAATAATAGGATCCGACCCTACGTGCCTTTGCAGTTTAGGAAGTCCATCTTCAGGTCTCTCCATAACCTGTCACATCCTGGCGTCAGAGGTACCAAAAAGCTAGTCTTGGAGAAGTACGTCTGGCCATCTGCATCCAAAGACGTCGCGGAGTGGACTCGATCCTGCTTGGATTGTCAAAAATCAAAAGTCACGCGTCATACTGTTAGTCCAATTCATCCTTTTCCTCCACCATCTGCTAGGTTCGATCACGTCCATTTGGACTTAGTAGGTCCCCTACCACCTTCCAATGGATACTGCTATCTGTTCACCTGCATAGATAGATTTTCAAGATGGCCTGAAGCGGTTCCCATCTCCGACATCACCGCCGAGACCGTCGCCAGAGTTTTTGTGTCTAACTGGGTGTCCCGCTTCGGGGTCCCTTCCGTGGTCACTACAGATCAGGGAAGACAATTCCAGTCATCTTTGTTCTCAGCCTTGACGAGACTGCTTGGGGTAAAGAAGATCCGTACCACACCTTATCATCCAGTCAGCAATGGCTTGGTTGAAAGGTTTCATCGTTCGTTGAAACAGGCTCTCAAGTGTCACGACAACATCAAATGGTCAGACACCCTACCACTTGTCCTGTTGGGTCTGCGCTCTGCCTTCAAAGAAGATCTCAAGTGTACGACTGCCGAGCTCGTGTATGGATCAACCTTGCGACTTCCAGCAGATTTCATTTCTCCAACTCCGACGACTGGCGAACAAGACCCAGCGGCCTTTGTCCAGCATCTAAAGACCACCATGCAGTCTTTGACCCCAACGCCAGCATCTGCTCACGGTCAGTCGAGGTCTTTTATCCATCCAGCTCTGTCCAGTACCACCCATGTCTTCGTGCGCCACGGAGGTGTTAAAAAACCCCTCCAGCCACCCTACGATGGCCCGTTCGAAGTAGTTGAGCGTTCGACCAAGCACTTCAAGGTACTGATCCGCTCAAGACCCACTACCATCAGTGTGGACCGCTTGAAGCCATGCTTCATGACTGCTGACGGCGCTACCCCCTATAAAACAGTCTCCAGAACATCGCCAACACCAACAGATTCCTCATCTACTTCCCTTTCCACAAGACCGGTCGTGGATGTCAGGGACACTCCAGTTTACACCCGTTCTGGTAGGAAAATCAGATTTGCCCCGTGCTACACCTGACCTTCCGTGCCCTTGGCACTGGGGGGGAGTATTGTGGTGGACTCGAACGTTGGAACCCAAACGTTGAACCAGCGGACTCGAACCTGACTCTATACGTAACTTAGATGTGTACGTGCTAATTTAAGGATTTACTTTCTTAATCGATCTCTGTTGTTGTAACTGAAGTTGTAACTGTTCACAACATTATTTATAGTGTTTCTGTTGTGATGTGCTCTTCTCTCTTTTCCCGCACGTAGCGGTATTTTTAGCCCTTTTGGCCTGCATAGTCTTTTAGTATTATGTTGTTGTTTAAATAAAGTTAATGTTTTACAATATATTTAGTGGTCATTCAACATTAGGCTCTTTAGCCTTAATCACTAAATACTAAAAAGTACAAATACTAATAGTACTATAAACAGTCATGTGATTTTTCCTCTAATTAGTGGAAATCCGCTAATTTTAGAGGTGTTGAGAATCGGAATTCCGCTCAACTGTGTGCGGAATTAATATTTAGAAGCGGGAAAAAATCGGAATATTTTGTTTCCTGAGCGGACACGAGTGTTCCAAAACGATTTAAAACCCTGTTTTTTTAGGGTCAAATTTCAAAAAATTTCTGGGATTGAGTATAGTAAGATGAGATTCCTATCTAAAAAGTATTAAAAATCTAAATTGAACCTATTGAATGGGATAGGGATTTAAATTTGGGCCCCTCACAAAATAAATTTCTATACCACTGTAACTTATCTAGATGCTTCAAAAAAATTCCAGTTAATTTCTTTATTGAGCAATCACATGCCTGTATTCATCAGCTAGTCATCTCCAAAAATTTAATGAAAGGATATCCTATTATTGTAAATTTGGAAGCATGTCACGGAGAGATAAGGCGTATCATGGCTCCCATTATGTACGTTACATGGATGAATTTTTTAATATCCTTAAACATACCTAAATTTCATGACATTTCATTTACCAAACCCTGATCTGAAAAGCTAATACTGGAGAGGGGGAAAAACTGGAGTCATCGAAATTAACTGCCGCGCTTCTTCGAGACTACACCTTAACAAGTGTTTTTATGCTCCTCTAATTAGTCATAAACACCAGAGGTTTGTCAGCTGCATTCTTAATGACTGCCAACACCTCCGGTTTCGGAAACCCACTCGTGGGACAGCTAATGAATATTCACCCTCCTGACTTGTTAAAAAGGCACCCTGAAATAATTATGTTGATTGAGAAATTTCTTTTTTTCCTATTCGCCTCTTTGCTTGCATATAATACGCAGTTGTGTCCAATTGCTGTCTCTGCATTGCTGATGAAGTGGGATGTAAACTACCACGAGTGTGTTGTTTTACCTGAAATTTTGAAGGTTGTCAGAAATTATAACGCTGTTGGCACTTGTTACGCATGGGAGAAATTTTACCTTTTGTTGCCTGGTCTTCAATGCTTTATGGTAATTCATACCGAGTGGCGCGTGTTTGACTTATGTCTTGAATTAATAGATGATTCAATGTGTAAGTATAGTATTGGACTTAGTTTTGTTATATTGGTGGCGAAATTCAGGTTCGATAACTTTCTTTTCATCGATATCAAATAAATTTTATCGTATTCATATTAACAGGGATGAGATTTTTCAGACTTTTGGAGGATTTTCGGGCTTGTAAAAGCTTTTCAACAAAAATTTCAGACATTTAATAGACAAAAAATCAGCTCATAAACTGGAATTTTCAGCTAAAAACTACATATTTTTCATTTTTTGTGAATGTTCTTGGTTCATGAGGTTCTCTCCTATGGTAAATTTTCATACCCGAGGCAGCTAAACAATTTTATTTTGTTTGGTTTACGATCTTCATATCGATTCTTGCAGTTTTCAGACTTTTTGTCAATCTCATCTAGTGATGGGCAAAATCGATAATTTTAGGTATCGAATACTTATAGGTATCGAATACGTTGGTATCGAATACTTATAGGTATCGAGTACTTTTAGGTATCGAGTACTTTTTTTCAATGTCGGGAAATGAACCTGAAGGGACAATTTTTTAGGGCCTATCCATAATCAGACTAATATTCAAAAAACTGAAAGCGATCCATCAAAAAGCCCCGTAGCTACGGGCCTGGAGGTGGATAGAGGCGAAGGATTTGGCGGGGGAAAAACCTAGCCGCGTCAAATTTCTCTCGCGGATGATAACGACTTGGGTTTGAGCGTTGCAAAATGAAAACGGAAACAGGATGCGTTTGATCTACAGTAGGTATTATAAAGATTACTTCATTGAAAAATTTAAAACGAAATATGTCAATAAAGTATCGATACTTTTGTGGGTATCGAATACACTCGATACCTATAGGTATCGAGTACTTAAGTATTTGGTATCGATACCTGCCCATCACTAATCTCATCCCTGTATTTAACAACGTATTAGGACTTCGTTCGAATCGTAGGACTTTCGGATCGGAATCTCCCTGTGGCTCTCATCTGCCACACTGTATGTGATGTGAACACGCAACCTCCAATGCTTCAGATACCGATCCGAAGGTCCTACGATTCCAAAGTATTGTATATCCTGCAATCACATATTCGCTTCAGTCGGTATTTATGCCTCAATTTAATAATCAGACTAGTTTGAGTTATGAGTGAGCTCTCCACTCGTCCTTGAACTCAATTTGCCTAACCTACAATATCTTCAATGCGATGTTCCAGAAGGTCCATCCTCCCCAAACGGATTTAACATTTATAAGTACAATGTCTGAACAAGTAAGTTCAACATCTATTCTTAAACTGCACCCAACTTAACTCGTACCGTTGATAAGAGCCATACCCCAAACTAGGGCCTGAGTCATTTCAACTCACTCAATAATTCTCCCCAATCGAAAACTGCCAAAAGAAGGCGGATGCTCTTCTGCATCCTCTCTAGAGGAGAGAGAGGAGCGGGTGTTGTTGGAACAACCGGTTTTTATTTCTCCTCCAAAAGCTACCCTTCACCCACTACGCACTCTTCTGTCATATTCACATCGCTGCCGACACGAGCCGGACTGCGGTCTTGTCTTGTCCGCAATCTCTCTCTTGTTCGCATTATTCGTTCAGCATGAAGATCCACTTCAAAGACAATGGGGAGGCCACCAGCTCCGAGGGAGGTAGGTGTCTTGAGAATTTTTTTCTGAGGGAAAATAGGAGAAAATTTTCTTTTTGTTGAACGATTGGTTTTTACCTCTATAAAGAGAAGGTTGCCCTTTCACGCATCTTATTTATCCCCATCTTATCACTGTCTCAATCATCTATTCTTTGATGAACACATCTTCATTTGTAGAAAGCTATGGCTTGTGATCTCTAAAATAATTATATCCTAATTGTCTACCCCTAAATGTTTTGGTTGGCGCTCTATGCCCCGATATGAGCTTTGCTCCAACAAAAAAACCAACCAACCTTAATTTACTTTGTCACGGCACCTCATACCTTCTATCGAACGCATTATCCATACCTTTTTGTTTTAATAGACATAATATAGAGAGGCATTCCTCGCCTTGTACTGAAATCTATTTAATAGCTGTCCATTCTTCCGGTTTAGAGTCTGAATATTTTAGTTTGTTATTAACAAATCGTTTACCTTTTGTGTTTTATTCATTGTCTTCTGAGTAGTGTTAGGTTGTCTCACGCTGAAAAAATCGCACCTACCATCATACTTTGTAGGGAAAATACTTTAGACTGGAAAATTATGTCAAGTTCTTAAATAAGTAGTGTGTTCAAGTTATTTCTAAAAGAAAGTCAATTTATTTCATTGCATACTGATTCAGTGTTTCTTGCCATAAAGTGTTATCAAGATTATTCAAGAGAAATCAAAACATTTCATAAAACTTTAAAGAGATCCGGACTTAAATTTTGAAGTAGAATTTGATTGCTACTCATTTTTTCTTGTTTAAAAAAGTACGAAAAAAATCTGCTCACATATATTATTCTTCTCTCCCCCCTTGTGCTTGTTGGAATTTTTCATCCCTACCTCGGTGTTTATGAAAACTCCTATAAAAAATAATTAATCCCAAATTCTAACATTCTTTTTTTCAACACCTATTAAAAATGATTGTGATTATGTACCAACTGCCAACGTTGGGCTCTAAAATAGTGAGGACAATGTTACGGAATTAGACATGTTGCGAAACTAAATTTTCGTGAATCTTCAAATAAACCGGCTCCCATAAGGCCTCCACCTTGAAGGAAGGAAAGTCTTGCACATTTTCCTATTCGTCCTTAATATAAATTAAGAAACCTGTTATTCTCTCAGCTTCGTAAGACTGATTTTATTGCAGGATTAATATTTGTAACTACTACTATAGTGTTACTATATTTTATTTTCGTATTGAAGCGTCTTTTTACATAACGATAAGGCACAAGAGCTCACAAACTATTAAAAATTACCTGCTACTGTTAAACATGTCACTAGTCCCCTTGAACATTGCTTCATTAAGAGATATACTGAATTTATTTTTGTTTTTTTGACGATTAGCTAAGACGGTAAATTAACGATGTAGGTTTGGTTCTATGGAATGCGTATTGTGACTAATTTTTTTTTCAATATTGCCAGGAATTGCCTCGCTGCCTGAAAGTCCTGAAAAACTTATGAAATTTGCTTCATTTTTTTAAGTGCCCTTTTAACTTCTGAAAATCAAGTTTTTTTTCTCCTAAATTTACCCTTTGAGTCCTGAAAATCATCTTTTAAGAGCAAAACGGAGTTTTATTATCGATTAGGGGGAAATAATTTTGTTATCGATAACATTCTTTTAAAATATGAAATTCTAACCACTTTTGTATGAACCTGTTTCACCATTTAACAAAATCTTTTCAGAACAATTTCTTCTATATTATTTCGTTACTTAGCCTTGACAAGCAAAATATAGCCGTTTATGTGTATGCTGTAAAACCTTTATAAGACCTACCTAGCTAGCAAATAAAAATAATACAGGAGCCATTTTTAAAAGTTTAATTTTTTTCAATTGAACTGCCACAACTATTAAAAAGGACTTTCTGGCTGACACTGCACGTGCACATTTATTGACAATCAGAGTTAGTTTTTGTTAACTTGCGTTTGTGGAAAATCCGGTGATGTAGGGCAAAGGTGCAGTTTCGGTCGCATACCTTCTTTGCTGGATACCGTCACCGATTAATATAGCTTTGTGCTATTTTCCCTATGAGGTCAAATTTAATTCACTCCTATTATTAACATGTCCAATGCGTAATTAGTGTAGCCTTTAATGAAAACAAGACGCCCGATTGTTTTAAGAGTTTATTAATTTGCTAATTAAAGGTGTTTCTTTTCATTTTAAATGAAAATTTAACTGTTCCGATTAATGTAATCAAATGCCGGCCTCGTTGCTGTAGCAAAGAGCACCAAAAACCCTACCCAATCAACAACATAATGTAATCAAGACTGGAAATTTTGACGATTTGTAAATTTTATTCGTCCAAGAGCTATCCGAAAATGTCCGGCAAAATTCTATTTTAAAAAGATTTTTCGGGGATTCGTTCGAACTGCGTTATCGTGCAGTCAATATTGAATTTTCACTTCAATAGCTGCGCCATGTTTACTTTCTGAACAGGAAACTGCTTTGTAAACGCACTTACTCCATTGAAAAGATAAACTTTGACGACAGTTTGCTAAAATCAGCTGTATCTCGAGACACTATTTCCTCTAATGCCCCTTTACTTTTTAAAGTAAGAGTCATTATATGTTGTGAATTCTAGATAACAATATTTACTTATTTTCTAGTTTGTATTACCAACCCTTTTCGCCTCCCTTCCTTATGGGTTTCAGAGCTTCCGAGATTTTTTTATTTTAAAGTGGCATATCGCTAATCTATAATGATCCTTTTAAAATTTCCCACTCCTAAGATTTTTAATGGAAGGTACAGTAGATTTTAAACATTTATACGACTGAATTCACCTCGAACTTAACCTAAGGTTACCATGGAATCAAGCTTTTTCGACAACTCTGTTTGGCTTAAAACTTGTTTCCCTCTTTCAACTACCAATTAGAAATTCTGATTCCAGGTTAATCTTAGTAATTATAGTGGCTGTATATTGTATAGTGATGAATATGATCATTACTGTTTAATGAACTATGTCTTATTAAACGTACGGTAAATTTTCCAGTAGATAATTCCTTCCTAGTAATCACAGGCATTTTTGTTAAGCATATCTCCTGTGTCTTAACCCAACGACATTTAATAAGCCAAAATCCTGTAGAATCCCATGCAAATAATGTGAATGTTTTCAAATGACGAATACATCTTTAAGAAAATCCTTCCATATACAGTAAAACCTCTCTTGAGCGACCACCCTCCGTTCCACTAAAAATCGGTCGTTCAGAGGGGTGGTCGCTTAAAAGGGGTCATCTTAAAAATAGAAAGAGGTTGGTTTAGAACTTACTCAAAACATTTTTCAAACAATTAGTGATGCAAAACACTTAAATAGCTTATACCTCCACTGAAATCGGCCGATTTAATCACTATGAGCTTATTAGACAAATCTTTAAAACAGCATTGCAGTCTTATCTATGTTGAATATTTCATTGTGTTCATAGCTAGCTAAAAGCAATGATATTCTCATTTTCCAATCTTGAGATCTTTAATAATTTCTTGTTAGAACAAACGTGACAAAAAACTTTGTTCTGAATTACTATCTCATTCTACTCAAATAATTACGTATATAATATGGAATTGACTTATTAAATGAATAAATTTATAGAATTGATCTAACTTGATCCACAATAAAAAATTTAATTAAAATTTAAATCTTTATTTTAAATTTTTAACCTTTTAATGAGACTAAGTCCTCTTATTTTCAATGACTTTCGTATCAGATTGGAAAAAAGTATCAGAACAAAAAAGATATAAAAGAATTGCTCTTCGTCCATAACTTTGAAATTTAATGCAAGAAGTCCGGTTTATTGGGTAAAAAAATAAGAATTTAAGAAAAAGATAAGAATACAAAAATTGAAAGTGTGTTCTTGTTTTGATTCGCTTTACGTAAATAATAATTTAGAATGATGACACGGTTCTAGTTATTATTTTCCCCTGTCCTAGCCTTAAAAAATAATTCTGAATTAAAAAAAACTGGTCGCTGGGAGGGGTTTTAATGGTCGCTAATTGGGGTATTTTAACATTAGGAGAATATGGGAAAAAATCGGTGCCTTCAAAATCCGGTCGTTAAAAGGGGTGGTCGCTATATAGGGGTGGTCGCTCAGAGAGGTTTTACTGTATTAGCAATCGCCATGCTTGAGTTGAGAAACCTTGTTCAGAACATTCCCGTATCGCTTTTCGAATTTTTCGATCGTGTATCCGCGCATGTTCTGATGGAATTCTTCCGCCTTACAAGATTTGCTCTCGGGTCCCGCGTTCAGCGATCCTTGGTATCGTCTTCCGAGATTTTCTGGAATGTCATTCATGTCACGTTTAATTGCATCACACACGTCTTCGTCTCGGTTTTTTTTCTCTCTATCTCTCTCCCTCCCTTGAAACATGACATGACTCCGCTTTTTATACACGTGGGGTGCTCGACATGATGATGGCGTGAACTTTTGGCTGGTTTTAGAGAAGTAGTATTTTATCGGTCGAGTTCCGGTATTTAATGTTCTGGATTTTGCGTTCTGTGTTGACCTCTCTGTTCTAGCGAGACTGCTTTTCTCAAGCTGTTGAATGAATGGTACAGGTAGCTGTGACCGCAATTAGCTGTAAATGTATTTCAGTAAGGTAGCTAAAAATTCATTTTTGGTCAGCCAGTCTTTCTAGAAACAATTATCAAAACGTGCTAAGTTTCCTTTGTTTTTATTGTGGAATGCTCATTACCAACTACCCAAGTATTGCTTCACTTGACACTCCATCCTAACATAAAAGATTGTTAGGTTAGTCTGCAAAATTAAAAATACAGCATTATTTGAAACTAAATTCAAAAGGGCTGCTCTGAAGAATAAAAATCGTTAGAAAAATCAATATCTGTAGTATTTTTAAATTGGGAACTGAACAAAAATGAAAGAAAATACTAGTATATCTGTTTTTATTTTAATTTGATAAATGAAATACAGTACACCTTTGATATTTATCATTCAAAACCTCAGTCTTTTTTATCATTCAAAACCTGTTACAGGTTAGTAATTTAATTGTAATTATTTATCCTCAAATTAATCCTTAATTTTCATTATCCATTGATTCAGAAGCGTAGCGTACAAATTGTCTAGGTTGGTGCCCTATGCCCTTATTTGGGCTTGGTGCCAATAAACACAACAACAAAAAAAACAATCTTCCCAAAAACTTTTTTCGCTGCGTCACTTCTTACACATTTGCATGAAAAAAATGCTTATAATCTTCGGAAAGTCTTTTAACTTTAATTCAATATTTTTGACCGTAATTTCTATTCATTGTACAGGTTTTTTCCCTGTACTAAGTGCTCTTTGACCACGATTTCCGCTCCACCGCTTCTTCTGTTCGCGTTGCATAAATTCGGAGATTATGGAAATTCGCGTCACAAGATGATGATGGGAAGATATAGCTCCGCCAACCCATATACTTCTTGGACTTCGTCCCGAGTTATGCATTATTCAATTCACTTTCGATTTTTTCCAGTTTTCAATTTCGCTTGAAAAGCCATTTACAACTCGTGTTCTTGTTACTACTCAACACGTGAATGAAGGATCCTGTTTTTCTTTCCTTCGGCGATGACCTCTTTACTTGTATCGATTGCTGGTCATCATTCATGATAGACCAATTTCTCCTGTTAGAACTGATAAAGAGATTATATTTCCCCTATCTCCCGTTTTCATAAACTTCTGTCTATTCCCCGGACCTGGAAAAAGTTGCAACCTTCTCCCGAACCTAATAAAATTTCCCCAAACATTGTCGTATTGCACCTATGGAGCTGACAGGGGCTTCCCCCGAACCAGGTTCGTAGGTTCGGGCACTTTTTCCAGGTCCGCTATTCCCTCTCTATTATCCTGATGGAATTTTCTCCATAGATCATCTTGTTGTATTCTATATCGTTTTTCTCTATAATTTATCGAAAATAGTGGCTGTTGTCATACTTCAAGAAGATTGGCCGTTCTTAAAAAAACGATGTCACCCTTGGCTCTAAATTCAATTAAATGATGTTGGAAGCATATTTATTGGCTTCAATCGGTACCTTTATTGTAGGAGTCTGTGTTCTGACATGCATTTTTACATTCCTTACCCGAAATATAATAAATACTATAACTTCTAGGTATATATTCGGTTGTTGCTTTTAAATTTTCAGGCATTTCTGATAGGTGTTTGAAAATATTCTTCTGTTAAGTTTTTAAATGTGTAAAAGAGAATTGTCATTATTTCTTTAGAGATGAGCTATACTATACGGTCTCGGATATCCTGTAAAATAAGTCCTATGTTCCCTAAAAAGTTTGGAATAGCAAAATTGACAGGATAGTTTCATTTCAATGTAGACAAGTTTTTATTAATTTTGTTCTAAACTAGATTTTCAGACTCGCTGGGCAATTTCTATGCAGTCAAGAGTACAAAACCTCTGTGTATTCTTAAAAAATATCCGATTTTAGTGCTCCCGTTTTCAATCGGATTAATATCAATGTTCATTTAGAATTGGCGCCTGAGACGTAATGTATTAGAAGCAGTTACTACTGTAATTATCATCGAAAAAATTTTCTTGTGCATTTTTTCGTGTGCAAAATTTTCCAAGGCAGCCGAAACAGAATTAGTTAACATACTGTAAAAAATCGGTCCCTGAAGTTTTGTTATGAGCGTTATTAGGCGTTTTTGAGCGTTTTCGATCCTGCTTCAGGCGCCAATTCTAATGAACAGACTATAAACTAGTGTCTCTTCCTCGTCTGGGATATTTTTAACCGATAACTCACCGACCTAACTGCATCTCCAATAACACTGTTCGATGATGATAATAACGGATGCATGTAATTAATAATTGCGCGTGTTTCTCTCCAGGGGTTCCACTAAAAGCGAAACCGCTTCCACACCGAATGAATGACCGGTATCGGGGCCACTTTCTCCCCGTTATCTTCAGGAATCATCTTCTTTTCGATCTCCAGGTGAACGGACTCTGCTGAAAGCCAGCACGTTTGCCTTCAGAGTTTTTTAACACAATGGTGGAAATGGCGTTTTTCCTTCGTTATATCACGTTCAAGGCTGGCCTTTTTGAGGATTAAGACGTTATTCGTGGAATTAATTGCATCGTATTGTCGTATATTTCTCTCTCTTGACGTGACGGAACGTAGATTTATGAGGGTGGTGTCTTTAGGTGTGAACTTGACTGCTTGTTTCCTGTTTTTTGTTTGGTTAATTTAGTTTTTGATGGACTTAAAAAGGTGGTTTTAATGGGTATACGTCTAGTCGATTTTAATTGTTATTGTTTTGAAATACTGACGTTATGAATTGAAAGGAAACTAAGAACACGGCTCCAGAAAGTCCACTTATGTTGGGAAAAGTGCCACCTTTATTTTTTGTATCTGTTAAACATTAAACATATTAATGTGTTATCGTTCGTTAACCATTTTAGACATTTATCATGTGTATTCGAATTCATCAGTATCGTAGATTTTACTCATCATGTTTAGTTAAGCACGTACAGAGTTTGTCCAATTACGGCTTTTATGCATGTTTATCATTTTCTTTTGTTCTACTGATTCCGTTTCTGTTGGAGCAATATGACCTAACTTGGTTCCTGCTTCTTAAAACCCGAACCAAACCAAGAAAGTCGAGCAGTAAAAGGGATGGAGCAGATGTTATTCCTGGAAAACCTTAATAAACATCTTTATTGTCTTAGTGATTCTATATTCACACTTTAAGCCGCATCCAATAGCTTTGCATTGAAGTTGTCTCGTTCTCAAAGCAGCAAAACGCATTAATTGATCGTATCTTTTCAACGCATCCTCCATGTAGCATCTGTACGGTTAAAAAATATTTATGAACTCCATTTCTAGTTGGGAAAGGCTTTCTCGTCTGGGATGAAGTTCCCGTGACATTATCTACCTTGGCGCTAAGTTGGCACCCGAGCCCATCCTTAATCACTCCAAATCAACTCAACTCTGTCACTCCGAGTGTCTTAACCGCACCGTTCGAAAGCGATAATAAAAGTTGAATCCTTTCCAGCGACTCCCGCGATCGCTTCATTTCCATTTATAGAGCCGACCTCAACTCTCTCTATACTCTCTCTCAATCAATTAAACGCCGTAATTCGTTACGATCGTTTTTTCTCTTCTCATCATGCATCTCAAGTGAAAAGAAAAGAGCGGGAAAAGGTGCGAGAGATTGATGGCTGGCATCTGGCATCCATTATCTCCGTTTAATTCGATGACGTCACGCAGGGGATTCGGATTTTAATAATGCGCCGCCATATGGTGCCGCCGTTTGCGATCCTCCGCGAATGTCTTCGTTTTTTCATTGTTTTGAAGCCTTGTCGTTTACTTCTACTACCCATATGTCGAGTGTTCTATTGTTCCTCGCGCTGTAAGATAGGTGATAGTGAGGTGACGTGTAATATTTTTTACACTCACTTGTGTTTTTCAATTTCGTTGGGATTTCATGAGCTTGGTATTTTTTTATCTTGTCGATTATATTTCTTTAATAGATGTTTCTATAAAATTTAAGGCTGTCTCGTAAACGATTTCTTCTCATTTATAGGTAGAATAATTTTCCAATTATTGTATATATATTTTAATCATTCAATTTCGATAAATAATTATAGACTGGTATTTTTGCAGTCCAAAAATTGTTCATAAATTTGGTAAACTTATAGATGCAAACCGTCAAAGAAAAATTTTTTTTTCCATCACAGTCAGATTAATTTTTCATGGAATCCTATCATAATCAAACCAATGTGACTAATTGTAGTTCCAAAAATTGCTAAATGTTGCAAATCTATCATAACTTAAGAGGGGACATCCAATAGTAATAAGAGTTCGGGATAAGGGCAGGAGTCAAAAATCTCGACAGATATTATTACTACACCAATAAGGGAGAGTTTGATCATTAAAATAAACATAATTTAATAAACTAGGGGGCTACCGCCCCCTGCTCGCTATCGCTCGCCAACCCCCGTTAACTGCTGACGCAGTAACTTTTGGACCGCTTCACAATTCCCCACAAAACCCAGCTCACTGCTCTTACTCACTTTATAAAACATTCTTAACACAGGGGTAGTACTTCTCCGTGGTATTCTTTCAAAAATGGCGAATATTTATTCAGTGGTGGAATTTTATCATTTCCTTTATGGTAACATGAATTGGCGGATCGCTTTATAATTCCAAGAAAGGTTCATATATAGTTCCCGCTAAATATGAACCTTCCCTTAATGTTTCAGTACTTCCCTTAATGTATCTGTGAAAAACACATTACCTTAGGGAAATGGGTAAAAAATGTTTACATTGCTCTGTTGTTAATTTTCTTGGGGTTGAATTCCGTTATAGTTCCCGCTAAATATCACTAATCTCTTTTGGACACTATAAAGTATAAATATTGCTAAATTGTTTCAAATTCATAGATTAAAGTGTTTAATTAGATCTATAACTATTCAGTTTATCATTAAAAATTAGAAAAATTGGTTTACATTTGAATATTGAGCGTTCGAAAGAGATTGGCGATATTTAGCGGGAACTATAACGGAATTGAACCCCAAGAAAATTAACAACAAAGCAATGTAAACATTCTTTAACCCATTTCCCTAAGGTTATGTTTTTTCACAAATACATTAAGGGAAGCATTGAAATATCTCATTGAATATATCCCGTGTTATTTAGTTGTTTGCGTTTTGTCATTATGAAATAAAGAGTTACATTTTACTACCTTAAAAAACATACTTGCAAAAGGATATAAAAAATAAATGCAAAATGCAAAATTTCCGAAAGCGAGTGTATATTTTATTGTAAATATAGTAATGATTAGGTTACCACAACTACAAAGATAAATATAAAAATATTATGAAGATGGAGTCTTCCGGGCTTGTAGGCCGTAGTCTAGAATTGGAAACACCAAACGTTTCGACCCCTTCTACGGGAGTCATCATCAGTGGATCCACTGATGATGACTCCCGTAGAAGGGGTCGAAACGTTTGGTGTTTCCAATTCTAGACTACGGCCTACAAGCCCGGAAGACTCCATCTTCATATATAACTCCGGCCGTAGAAGCCTTCGTAATGCTATAAAAATATTAATTTGTTATTTAAAAAATAAAAAATAAATTAATTATATATAAGTTTAAAATATAATGAAAACCGTTTGAACAACAAAAATATAAATATTGTTAAAAATAACACAAAATATATTTTTTAAATTCGTGTTATAAATAGAAAGATGATTATTTAATCTATTTGAATATTAAAAAACCAGTGAAATATGTTTTCAATTGTTTTAAAATTCATAGTTTCTTGCTTGTAACTGCGACCTTATCCGAAATCTAAAAAAATGGAAATATTTTAAAATTGAGATTTTTTTTAGAAATTCTAAAGGCACTTTGCACATCCTCAAAAGAATCCGGACAGTTTGATACCAAATATGTGTTATATGGATCAGTAATTAAAAAGCCTTTCTCTGGAAACCGTTCACCAAAAACTTTTTTTTAGAATAGAGAGACTACAAAAATATATATTATATTATTTTAAAAGACAGCTGTGTAATAATGCTATGTTCATAGTTTTATGGAATGCGGCAAAATATATGAACATAAAAAGTTTAATGGAAGTATTTGAAAATTAAAGGATATATCTCAGGTTAGGGGTAGAGGGACCATACTCTATATTATCAAAGGGGTGGGAAAGCTCCAAAATATATGATAAAACACCACACAATGTAAAAATTGTATGTCCGTCTCTCTACCGACGCAAGATTAAAAAAATTTACGGTATACGAATGCATCATCGCACGACGAGCCTCCGAATCAATACTCGGCTCGCTTGATTGATGGATGGAGTGAATTCCATTTCCCCAGAATTGATACGGATCGTAAATCACCCTGTGTGCTCGTTACTGAAACGGCCTTGATTTCACCTTCGATCACGATGCGGCCGCTCTTGTTTTATACGACCGTTTTTGGTCGGTCCTTCGCTGAGCTGACAGCGACCTCTCCATTGAAAAGCTGTTATGTTTAGAGTGCTTAATAAAAA
Source organism: Tetragnatha versicolor (assembly GCA_024610705.1). Lineage (NCBI taxonomy): Eukaryota > Metazoa > Arthropoda > Arachnida > Araneae > Tetragnathidae > Tetragnatha > Tetragnatha versicolor. The sequence goes on from JANDEH010000005.1 coordinate 61,495,384, forward strand.
TATGAGTTTTTAATTTGCTGCATCTGCTGTAACTTAAATTAGTTAATTTGGGACATATTGATTGCCCGTGGTGAGATCTTGTAGTCAGTCACTTACTTCGCATTATCAATGATGGTCATTTTCTTTAAACGTTTCACACTAGTGGTTAGTTAAATTTTTATGCCATAAGATCCAGATTAAGCCATTCTATGCCATTTTACCTAGCTCTAGGTTTTTGCCGCTGTAACCCCCTTTTTGTTCGCTTAATTTATAAAAAATTGATGTGTTTCTCTTGGTCTTGTTTGGCACTAAATGGGCCTGATTTGGACCTTGTGCCACAAAAATCCAACCAACCCATAAAAAAAGGAATATCAAAGTTATCTCTGTGTGGTGTCCTTTACAGTTTATATTGTTGAGATATTGTTCTCTTTCAACCATCCATTGTTAATTAGATGTTTAATTTTCTTTCAATAATTGGATTATTCTTTTCTTTGACATTTTTGCCGTTATATAAAGATTCTTCATCCATCTCCAAATTAAATCGCGTATCTTGACGTTTGTAAGGAACGTGTTTTACTGGTCGTTCACTGTATCATCAAATAAATTACTAGAAACAGAAATACCATTTATTCAAACTTCAAATAGTTCAACACCCGTTTCCTATTAATACATATTCAGTGAAAATGTTCTTCCTGATTTGAGGATATAACTACTAAAAAGCTTTAAAAAGGAACAATAAGGCTGCTTCCAGTATCTTCTTAGGGGCCATTCATTAATTACGTAAGGGTCCCGAGGGGGAGGGGGGGTTGGAAAAATCTCTACATACCCTTACTTGGGGGGGTGGGGGTCAAACCCATTCTTGCGTAAGATTTTCCAAGTTAATGTAAACAAATTCCAATTATTCTAATCAAGAGATCATAATATAATGGTAATATGTACTATTGTACTAGTTGACAGCAAGAATATTACTTATCTGTTGAAAAATAAAAATCTTTGATTTACGTCAAACGGAGAGTTTTAGTGAAACTGATCCTTTTCTAACATTTTATTATTTTGAAAAACGAAATGGAATCTTACGTAAGAATAGGGAGGAGGGGTTTGAAAAATCTTACGTACCCTTACATGGGGGTAGGGGGGGGTCAAAAATTGCCAAAATCATCCTTACGTAATTAATGAATAAGAATAACCCCTTAGCCTCTTACCAATAATGGCTTTTACACAATAGTCCCATGCTTGTCTAGCTTTAACACAGCATGCCCTGCAACCCGAACCCAAACAGCACAAGATTCTCTTCCTATTTGTGTCATGCATAGCCAAATTTCGTTTACTTCTGGTAGCAGCTACGTAAACTTGACAGGTATGGTATGAGCTTTGCTACTGACCATCCCCCATCAGTTCGTTACCGATACAGCCTTGAGTTCGCTTTTCCCCCTCACGAGCGGCGTGCTGGACTTTGCTCTTGCTCCTCTTTAGTTCTTCATCCAATCGATGCGGATGCCAAGACGATCTTATCTCCCTGATCGTGCTCTCGGATAAAGTATGCCCATCGTCCGTAGACTTCCTTTCGCCCTCGATTTTGCGGTGTGCACGCTCTTCCAAATCCAGACGTCTAGCTTCCGTTCGATTTGAGATATTATGTCGCACGTGGCGGATCACTTTGAGGTGTTTTCCTCTCACAAGTCGACACCTTGAGGAAACTACTGTGGAAAAAAATTATGCGTTCTTCGTATCGATGTCTCATAATTTAATGATTTGGTAATTGAAATTTTAACGAAGTGGGGACGTTATTAGAAAGGTTTTTTTTGTTTGGTACGACTTTAATCGGCCATTGAGGATTCTATCATTAAAAAATAGTTCTATAAATAATATTCCTCTTCGTCACGTTCACCTTTTACTCCACATATTTTATTTAAGTTTTTTAAACAATGACATTTTAACAATTTTTACATGCAGATGTATAACATCAGACTAAAGCTTTTCCCTCTTCATTTAATTTTGTACCTGGTGCACTATACCCTTTTTTGGGTAACCCATTGCGCCATAAAAATCCGACCAACCTAGCTCTTCCTCGCGTCATCCGCTGATTCTAGAATAGTTCTAGGTGGGACATGAAACAAATCCTAGGAGATTTTATTCTATATTTTAATGCGTGAGAATATATACAAATACATCTATATTCTATAAATTGTGTCAACCACGAAAATGCAAAGTGATCTATTATGGTTTAAGGGCCATTAAACCCTAATCAACTGACTAACCAACCACTTACTGGGGGTCTTCGCGTGTTACTGTAGCTTGGTAGAAGCTTTGAATGACATAACTCAGAAAATAATCATTTCACTTTTTTCTCCATAATGGTCCCTTGCCTTCTACCTGTCCGGAACGGTTTTGTCCGAATGTTTGCTCTTGACCCAATCTTTCGTGAATGGCTGTGACGAAACGGATTCGATTGACATTGGGATGGTAGGGAAGCCTTTAAAAGGTTGGGTGGGACTGATTTGATATCCGTCATCTGAATTGTCCCCTAAATACTGAAACCTTCCCCAATTGGCGGAAGGGTTAACCCTTCCGCTTATAACTATCACCATAAACCGACATGATACCAAGGTGGGACCTCTGTTGCGACAAACATTTAATTAGCCCACATTTTTTTGTTGTTCTTTGTTTAGTTCCAAAACAATAATAGAAGGGTTGCTGAGGAAAATATAATTGCTTTAACTTAGCATCCTATATGACTATCGGATTATACAAAAAGATGTGTGTATTTGGTAATCGTTATCTGAGTACATAAAAATATAACTAAGTAAGCAAATAGGCTTTTACGGATGCGAAACCCTATCATCATAACCAACACTAGACGATCTCACATTCCTCTTTCCTCGCCTCATAGTTATCCAGGCTGATGGTACCAAAATGGATATTCAAATGCCATTCTCATTTCGAACCAACTTTTTTGAAAAAGGATTTCTATCATTTTCCTCTCGATGCTTCATTTGGAGAGTAATAAAAAGCAAATCAGGACCACCCCCCACTCTTTCGAATTTAAATGCGCACCAGGCCCCAGGATAGTGGAAAAGCATGGTGGGAGGTTAACAAACGCTTTATGTGTTATTTCCTATTTTGGAGCATCCAGTCATCAAAATAGCAGTTCAAGGACTAGGTACGAAATGAACGACTGTTCTTGCTACACGATTTTGCCTTATGGATTTTTCAAAGAATCCTTTTAAACTCTTCAACTGAAACTTACAAGTTTTTTTTATCGATTTCGTTTGTTAAAACTAGGTTAATGTTGTTAAAATCCAGACTGGTAAGAAATCCTATTTATCGGGGTTTTTTTAAGTTTAAATGCTTAGATCTCTAGGCGGTTCCATAAGGTTTATTTAGATCGCACTAAATTTTTCCCCTTAATTTAATGTTCTGTTAAAAAAAATGGATCAGTAATTTATTTACTCATAGCTCGAGAATTTGTCATATTGAAATTTGAAAAATAATGACTCAATATGATTTTATTTTTAGGTTGATATTATCGTAATGGAAGCGTAAAGTAACTGTTTGTTTTAATATTGACGAAAAATTCGGAAAATCTGAGTTTTGTCAATAGAAAAACATCATTCTTCTAAAAAAAAATCATAATTTATTCCGTTCACGCCCTATAACTAAAACTTAAACCTGATTGTGGTTTTTAAAACCCCATTTACTGTTTTGCGTAGTTGTTATAAATTCCAATAGTATTCGTGCATCTGCGATTCTTTATCGAATTTCAACGGTTTAAATAGCTCAATCTTTTACAGATTTCTGTAGGTACATTTTTAAATTCTCAAAATTTTGCCTTATTTCTAACCTCTTGCTCTTAAGCTTTTTTCATATTGAGATAGAATCTTGCTCATATGTAAAGGTGACCTTTGTGGTTGACATGTTTTCTGTACTGCACCGGACAGATCTTAGGCTGTATAATGAGAATTCGTCAGGTGAACCAATAAAAATTGAACATCCGTTTGCTCAGTAGTTCTCGCTTAGATATTTGCATTAACTGCAAAAATCCTGAACATTAAGTCGCTCTCACTTCTTGGAAACGGTACTTAAACCGTTTATACAATTTTACGCTTTGTTCCTTTACCTGTTAATGAACTAAGAAATGGATTAACATGAAAAAAAACTTAATTTCGTTCACGGCTCCTAAGTATTTAGTGGAATAACTCTGCACCCCTTGAGGTGGTATTATCTGCTACCTGACCAAAAGTTAACCATCAGTGAATGTTAGGAATAGCCGTTTTTTGGTTTAATGACTCCTTTGACTGCTGGTTAACCGATAGTCAGGTAGCACAGCATACAGCCGTTAGTTTCAGTTAAACATATTATCTGTGAATGATTTTAGAAAGGCAATTTTTAGTGCGACCAAGTCCTTAAATACATTCAACGCATATAGGTTTACACATGGTGTGTAAGATTTTAATTCTGTCCTTGTTATTATCACATGTTTTAATCAATTATGGTGTAAATGTTTTTACTTTGTATTTTTATTGATTGTTAACGAAATATTACAACATATCGCTACCACCACGCCAGAAACACGAATCTTTTTTGAAATGCAGGCGAAAGCCTAGAAGCTGGTTGGGTTGGCGCTGTTTGGCTACACTGCTTTCCCGCCAAAAAAAATTTACCTTTTGGTGTGTTTTCTTCTTGCCGGTGTTTCTGATGTATTTTCGACTAGTCCATGAATAGAGTTAATTTCTCGATTCCAACAACATGAGACAAAAAGCGATTTGGAGCTAGGTTCCTCAATTCAGCTTGCTCAATTGGCAGGCGATTCAAAATGAATCGTTTCATTTACTCATTCGTTCTTTTATAGGCTGCTTTCCTCACGTGGTCTTTAAAGTTAATACCGCCTTACTCTTAAATTTTCGATCCTTCACTTAAATGCAAACAAAATACAAAGTTGAAAATTCATAGAAATATACTTGAAGCGCGATCATTCCCTAAAGGATTCGAAACCAAACCCTTCAAACCAAATATTAAACTCTTCTTGGAAAGCCGACGTGATTCTTTACACCAATCAAATTGAAGATGAGTAAATGAGACAATCTCTGGATTGAACCACCAGTATTTTATGATTTCGATTTTTTTTTTGATATCGTAAACGCGCAACTCTTATCATAAGCGCGGTGGCATCAAGATGTAATTGGCCGCCAATCATGTCAATTGGGTTGCCGATTGCTGCTCACTTTGGACTGATTACTGCTCACTTGGCGACTGACAACTATCTCTAGGTTGGAGCCAATTTTCGAATGCAGATTCGTGTTTCTGGCGTGGTGGTAACGATATATACTAAGGCTTTTTCTTCTTCATATTGAATATTTTGATAATTTACTAGGAGCAGGATGTCCCTATAGGGGCATTGTGCCAAACAACCTTAACCAAACCAACCAACTGCTGTGCCGTTAGGTATCTTCTTTTCTAGTTTGACATCCATTGATTGATTGATACTTTCATAACTGCTTGAAAAGTTAAGTTAGCTAAGTATTGAAACAGCAATCCAATACCTATCATTCCATGTTATCGTATAATTTCACATAACTTGAACAACTGGTTGACTTACCGGAACTTTGGCAGGCATCTTTTGAACCTCAAAGCCCCTGACATTAAATTTGAAGTCTTTCAAATGCCTTTTTCCTAAAAAAAAATTTAGTATGTCTCAAATGGGTCGAGGCTGGATTCGCTTGGCAGCGTGTATTGATCACACAAACAATATTATTTTACGTTTCAAATGAAAATGATCTACCTTTCCGAATTTATTTGTGGTTAAGTGTGATTTTTCAAGAAATTAAGTAGATTTACATAATGAAAACACGTATCTCACTCGTTTGTACAGTAAAAAGCCATTTAGTTTGCTTGAATGGGGAGGCGATACACCTTAAACAAATTATTCTACGATTAATATAACGTAAAAGTATCATTGATTAATCTGTTATTATATTAATGTAAAATTATATTTTGATTGTATGTATAATAAAAATGAAGAAAGTTTATTTTTAGGTTAGTTGATATGTGCTATCCGAGATAATGAAATATAAATCATTCTACAATTTATGTAATGTAAGAAGTCTGTCATTTTTAACACCACACGAACGGTAGACATACATTTTATGAATTGCTGAAAAATTTATGTAATTGCGAATTTCGCGAAGTCCCTATGGTACACAGCAGCATTACTCAACAATAACTATTCTCCTTCGTCCCATCCTTATCCCATTCTCGTCATGGATACATCTTCCTTATCCCCTCCCGATCTTATGTAGGCCTTGTTTATGTGTTTCCATGGAGGTGTATTTCATCTGGTTATCATCCTAACAAGCTCGCAGGAAACGCGGCTCTCCAGGTGCCTTGTTTGGCGGTCTTTTATGTGCATTAGGGTGGGCCGAAAAAACCTTTTATTTTTTTTCGAAGTTTTAATAGTGCGGAAAAGTTGCGAATTATATAGACAAAGAAAAGGAAAAAAAAATTTTCAAAATCGGTTAATATCTTCCGATCGCGCAAAGGCCCCAAAGTTTGAAAAAATATGAAAAAACTTGATTTTTGCGATTATTTTTTTGAAAAAATCAAAGATTAAACTATCAAATATTGTTCATGATTTTTTTATGTGAAACTAATATAGTTATAGACATAATCGTTCAGATTCCATTCTTCTATCACTTTTTTTTCGTTAGATATAATTTTTTTAATGTTCATACAAATTTTGTAAAGTTGTTTTTCCTGCATTTTTAAACAGCTAATAACTCTAGAACTATATAAATTAAAAACTTGAAATCAGTCCCATTTTGTTCGTAAATTTTTTGTCTTTGATTTGGTGTGCATCATGATCATCATTTTCAAAAAGTTTTTTTTTTAATTTGAAAAAAGTGAAAAAAAATTTAATTAAAAAAATTTTTTAAATTTTTTTTTGAAAAAATATTAATAGCCTTTTAACTCTTAAAATGAACATAACTAACCAATTTCAAGTTGAAAATAAAATTTAATCATGCATAAAAAAATAAAAATAACCGTAATTTAGTCAAATCCCTAAACATTCCCTAAAATTATACACCAAGAGCGATTCACTCATGGAAAATTTATCAAATCCCTTGAGGGTGTTCATATGACTTAAAACATGTAAAAAATGTCACATAAATTTCAGAAAATAAGACAATTAACAGATTCGGTTCAAAATCTTACAGTGCTAGTTCCCAACTCTAAGTTAATTCAATTTGCATGAATTTTACCTGAATATTCCTTAGAAATGTGTTTATATCCAATTTTTTATGTTCTAAAACTTTTAATTTAATTTGATTTGACTTGTTAAAGTAAAAAAAAATACATAATTCTTAGAAATTTTCAGGAGAAATGCATGTAAATTGAATTACCTTAACTAAGTATGAAAATGTCAAATTTTCAATATTTTGGCAAATTTTGGGGCTTATGCGCGATCGTATTATATTAACTGATCTAAACCAAATTAAAACACAATGTTTTAGGCTCTATTTGAAGACGTTGCAAACTATTACGTTATGAAAACATCAAATTAAAAAAAATAAACGCAAAAATCAAGTTTTTTCATATTTAGTTAAGTTTGCATGCATTTCTCCTGAAAATTTCTAAGAATTATGTTTATATCTAATTGTTTTTACTTTTAACAAGTCAAATCAAAGTAAATTAAAAACTTAAGATCATAAAAAAAATTGGATATAAACACATTTCTAAGGAATATTCAGGTAAAATTCATGCAAATTGAATTAACTTAAAGTTGGGAACTAGCACTGTAAGATTTTGAACCGAATCTGTTAATTGTCTTATTTTCTGAAATTTATGTGACATTTTTTACATGTTTTAAGTCATATGAACACCCTCAAGTGATTTGATAAATTTTCCATGAGTGAATCGCTCTTGGTGTATAATTTTAGGGAATGTTTAGGGATTTGACTAAATTACGGTTATTTTTATTTTTTTATACATGATTAAATTTTATTTTCAACTTGAAATTGGGTAGTTATGTTCATTTTAAGAGTTAAAAGGCTATTAATATTTTTTCAAAAAATAAAATTAAAAAAAAAATTTATCAAATTTTTTTTTACTTTTTTCAAATTTAAAAAAATCTTTTTGAAAATGATGATCATGATGCACACCATATCAAAGACAAAAAATTTACGAACAAAATGGGACTGATTTCAAGTTTTTAATTTGTATAGTTCTAGAGTTATTAGCTGTTTAAAAATGCAGGAAAAACAACTTTACAAAATTTGTATGAACATTAAAAAAATTATATCTAACGAAAAAAAAGTGATAGAAGAATGGAATCTGAACGATTATGTCTATAACTATATTAGTTTCACATAAAAAAATCATGAACAATATTTGATAGTTTAATCTTTGATTTTTTCAAAAAAATAATCGCAAAAATCAAGTTTTTTCATATTTTTTCAAACTTTGGGGCCTTTGCGCGATCGGAAGATATTAACCGATTTTGAAAAATTTTTTTTCCTTTTCTTTGTCTATATAATTCGCAACTTTTCCGCGCTATTAAAACTTCGAAAAAAAATAAAAGGTTTTTTCGGCCCACCCTAATGTGCATTGCACGGTGTGTGTGTCTTCGAGGTGCAATGAACCGAGCAGTGTGTGATTCTTGGCCAAGGCCGCACTTTTGCACCCCAGCGGAGATTTATTTACTTCCTTTTTTGAGGTTAATCGGCATTCCTGGGTGTCGGAAATGCCCGTGAGGTTGAGTGTTGTGGAATTTCCTGACCAAGATATGTCGGGCGAAAAAGTGCTGAGGTATTAACAGTGTTGAGGGCTGATATCATCTATACCTCAACTTCCGTAAAATGTATGGCTTTTTACTGGCATTATATTGAGATAATGTTCAAGTCATAATACTGAACATTATTAAGGCAGGTGGGTTTTATTCAGTCAACATTTAATTTTTTTAAACACTAGGGAGCTACCGCCCCCTGCTCGCTATCGCTCGCCAACCCCCGTTAACTGCTTGCGCAGAAATTTTCGCAATCCTCACAAAACCCAGCTCACTGCAAAACATTCTTAAAGCAGGAGTAGTACTTCTCCGTGGTATTCTTTCAAAAATGATGGATATTTATTCAGTGGCGGAATTTTAACAGTTCCTTTAGTAACATGAATTGGCGGATCGCCCTAAAATTCCAATAAAATTAACAGCAGAGCAATGTAAACATTCTTTTACTATTTCCCCATCAAGGTAATGTTTTTTCACAGATTCATTAAGAAGCACTGAGACATCTCAGGAATAAATTTAATTTTGTAATGATTTTTTTCGATTGGCTGTGAAAAATGTAGTAATTACCGTAAACATCACGAAAATTTAGGATTTTATCTTCATGAGAACAAACAAACGTCGAAGTTGTGTCAGTTTCATAGGAATGACACGAATGTTTAGACTTCAAACATTTTCGATTTTTATCTTAATTTCTAAAACAGTCCCCCGTGTTATCTAGTTGTTTGCGTTTTGGCATTATGAAATAAGGTGTCACATTTTACTACCTTAAAAAACATACTTGCAAAAGAATATAAAAATAATAATAATTGTAAAAAATAAATGCAAAAGTTCAAAATTTCCGAAAGCGAGTTTATATTTTGTTGTAAATATGGTAATGGTTAGGTTGCCACAAGGACAAAGATAAATGTAAAAATACTAATTTGTTATTTAAAAAAAAAAGATAAATTATTTATACATAAGTTTTAAATATAATTAAAACCGTTTAAACAACAGAAATATAAATATTGTTAAAAATAACCCAAAATATATTTTTTAAATTCGTGTTATAAATAGAAAGATGATTATTTAATTTATTTGAATATTAAAAACCAGTGAAATATGTTTTCAATTTTTTTTGAAATTCATAGTTTCTTGCTTTATAACTGCAACCTTATCCGTAATCTAAAAAAATGGAAATATTTTAAAATTGAGATTTTTTTTTAGAAATTATAAAGGCACTTTGCACATCCTCAAAAGAATCCGGACAGTTTGATACCAAATATGTGTTATACGGATCAGTAATTAAAAAGCCTTTCCATGGAAACCGTTCACCAAAAACTTTTTTTTAGAATAGAGAGATTTTGATAGTGTTTTTTTTGTTTATAGAAGTTTAGTAACTATCTTGTTCGTTCAATCATTTTTGTGAACTGAAGGTCTGTCTCGTAGTTTTCAAATCGCATTTTTCTCCGGGGGTCAGAAAGACATTTATATTAGGCATGGTTAGATTTTTTTTGTTATAGTTCTTCTTACATTTAAAAATTCTTGGGGAAATTTCTATTTAACTCATACTATGTTTTACACCAAATAATTTGCAGCAATTAATAAAATTCCCCCCTTTGAAGAACTCCATCTAACATGTCTTACTCAATGATGCTGTTTTAAAATAGTAAAGTGATTGATGTATAGCTGTAAAAAATATTTTCCTATTCTTGGTTATTCAATTCATTGCATCACCGAGTTAAATTTAAATCTACATGTAGGGACATCCATAAATGGACGATATTCGTGCCACGCCCATTTAATCCCGTGATGGGGAAAAACAAACTCACTATCAAATCATATCACTATCATATCTCATTAGGGGTCATCCATAAATTACGTGAGGTGTTTTTTCCAAAATCTGGACCCCCCCCCTCCCCCTTTGGTGAGATTTACCTACAACCTTTAAAAATAATTTTTTATCCAATTCGTTTGCATTTTGTGCTTCACAGCACCTACACTTTTCCATTATTAATGATGTGGGGGAAAAGGACATTATTCCGCCTAAAAATCACCACAGTATCTTATCTGTGGGTATTATTCCTTTGTCAAACTTAAAAAAATCGTTTAATTTCAAACTTAAAAAGTTGACGTGAGATTTTAATAGACCCCCTCCCCCCGTGGTGAGATTTGGTGAGATTTTTCCAAACCCCTCCCCCCCCTTTTTGACCTCACGTAATTTATGGATGCCCCCTTACAAGCTATATCTGTGGTAACCAATTGCAAGCTCAGTAGGTCACATGATGAGGAAAATGTGACGTCAGACGGATATGGTCCATTACGTGAGGTCAAAAAAGGGGGGAGGGGGGTCGATTAAAATCTCACGTCAACTTTTTAAGTTAGAAATTGTACGATTTTCTTAAGCATGAAAAAGGAATAATATCCACAGTTTAGATACGTGGTGATTTTTAGGCGGAATAATGTCCTTTTCCCCCACATCATTAATAATGGAAAAGTTTTGGGTGCTGTAAAGCACAAAATGCAAACGAGTAGGACAGAAAATTATTTTTAAAGGTTGTTGGTAAATCTCATGTGGGGGGAGGGGGGTCCAGATTTTGAAAAAAACAACTCACGTAATTTATGGATGTCCCCTGTGAGATAGCCTGTTGACTGAACTTTATTTAAATATACTTCACTTGCCTTTCTTGTGTTCTCTTAACCACAGACCGTTCTCTTGATTCGTTTCAAATGGTTTTTAATAGAAAGAGTAGCTGAACGGTATTCCCGCCGGAAACATGTAATCCCGGACCTTGAGATTTCATTCTATTCCCTGACCACTGGTTCAACAAAGAGGGCTGATGGGGTTTCGAAAGAGCAGAGGAAACACTCTGCCTTTTTATCTGTCCCAGAAGGTTTTTTACGGCTGCTGTGCAGACAGGATGAGTCCTACTGATGCGTGCGCGGGATGTGTTTTGTCCTGTCGGTGGAGAGAGGGGCTTTTGTTTGTGTCAAAATTCGACGCAGCTTGAAGACTTTCGTGTTTTAGAACGGAATTTCCACTTGTTTTGGACCGGAAAACATTGCTTTCCTGTTCTTGTTTTTTCCTCCCACCTCTGAAGCCGATTTGAATTGCTGAAATGGGTAGGGGCGATTTGATTTTAAAATTTCTCTAGTGTTAGTATTGATAATGATCAAGGTGACTTTGGGTTCTGTCAAGTTCTGTTGTGTATCTGCTCTTGTTGGCGCAGTATGCCTCAATGACGTTTTGTGCCCAAAAACATGTACGAAACCAAACCTGGGTCCTGTTATGGGCCTCGTGCCATAAAACACCAATAAACCAACCAACCAAACCTATTTTTTCTATCTAATACCACTTGGAATACCCAAGCTCCATCTGCAAACATGGCCGAAGCGTACAGGATTTAAAGCAAAAGGGGTGGGTTCTGTTGTCTACATCTTAAACTCGTACGAATCCTCCAAAAAAGATATTCCTTGCGTCGCTCCTATACATGGTATGTTTAAAAAGGGTCATAGGTGACATTGTTTAACTGTTACTCCTCAACTGTTTTCTAGTTCTAATTTTCCTAATGGTAAGTAAAGCGTCCAAAGTCATCAGCGACATCTTGCCCCCTCATGGCGTCAACCCACAAGGTGACCCACCATTTTGTTTTATTCTTTCCTGGACAGCTATTTTCCTATCATGTTACGTTTTTTTAACACTTCCCTCAAGTGTTGTACAGGAATGACCTTGTCTCGTTTTTGAACCGTCTCCTTTTGGCTGAAACAACTAAAAAACAATCAGCGCGGAGTGTTATTCACTGGTCAGTGATCTGAGTGAAGACCGCAATGTGAGTGGGAGTTGATGCTTGCTCTTAGCTCTTCCGAGCCGGAGATTCTCACGCTCTTCTAACATCCCTCTTAATTATCTCTCCAGTTAGAAATTTGCAGTTTCCTCTCTCTAAAGATCCATTGAATTAAAGATGAGTTGTGATTTGCTAATTAATCCGCCCTTTAGTTTATGCGTTAAAAGTTTTAATGATATGCAAGAGAGAGAAGGCATAATAATTTTACTTTCATACTTTTATGTGGTTTTATGTGTGTATATCTTGGCCCTCATGGACTGTTGTGTCGATAGGTTTAGAGCTTGAGGATGTTTTTTAAACCTCTATTCGACAAAAAAAGCCGGACTCTTTAAAACGCAATGAAATTGCTCTTTTGTAAATGTAATTGTTATCAGATGTTGATATTCTCTTTCTAGAAATTTTTCCTCCCTCATAAACGTTTATTCCGTTTGGTGCTTTGTAATAAATGCAATCCAACGTACTATAGATTTTGAGTCTTTTAATGTATATAAAAATTCTTGCTTTCTTTAGGTTCCTTTATGAGTTAACTCATTTTTTTAATCTTAATAGTTCACTTAATAGGTAACCATGCATTTCTACCACAAATGTCATTGAATATTTGAACATTTACCTATACAGAAAAACAAATATAAACAAAAATAATAAAACAAATAAAATAGTTATGGAGCTCTAAAAAAGCATGGGGCTCGTCCATAGATTTTTCTTAAAAATATTAAAAAATTAAATACTGAAATAATTCCAATATGGAGATGATTTATCTGAGTTATCAGCCCTCATATTTTAACTTCTCTAGGCACATGTTCCTTAGTAATAATACGACAGGCTTTGTTCCTAAACTTGCGGTCCTTTCAAATGCGTCTTCCTAAACATGTACTCTGTCGTTTATGGCTTTTAGCGACATCTCTGGCCGATGACATCTAGCGTGTAAGCTGGGAATAACCGTCCGAAAATCGGCTTTGACGGTTATATATGGCCCGCGTGCCTCCGTGTCCGCGGCTGCGCTTTTGTATCCGACTTGCCGAGCTCGTTTGATTGCTTCGTGTTTTCTCTAAAACGTGGGTTTCTTTGTTCTTTTTTTCACATTATTCGAAGATTGCGAACTTTTTCGATGCAGTTGCGGAAATGGGATGGAAGTTTCGTATGCAAAATGCCCGCTGGGTTTTTGTATAACTTGTGGATTGCATGCGCTCGGACAATTCATTCGTTACTGCGGAAAGTTGTTTTTGAGGAATACTGTGTTTATTTAAGCGATTGGTTTGTGTTAAAATGCGCATTTATATCATTGTTCTGGCAATTTTTTTCCATACATAATAGTCTCTTTCACTGGATTTCCATTTTGGTCTGCAAACCCAATTTGAGTGTATAACTCTCCCTTGCTCATCTTTAGAGACAAGTATTCCACTGAGCCATCTTTATTCCATCCATTGCCCCCATCAGCAAAAAAAAATGTTCCGTGAAATATTAGCAGAATAATGGGACACTATTTTGTAACTGTTCTTTTCTGTTAGGTATACAACTTTGCCTTGTGATGCATCAAAACTGTATATAAAAATATGATTTGCATTAAATTTATTTCCATTCTCTTCACACTAAAAAAATAGATAGGTAGAAAATTTATTGACCCTAATTTATTATGGAACGCAATTATTTACTGTAGAAAAATTGTAGACCGTCACAATGCAAAATGTTTTTCCCCTGGACCCCTGTAGGGGGTTATACAGGATTTTTTTCCGAAATCTCAACCCCCCCCCCAGAAATTAAACCTCCCAACCAAATCTTCCCTCTACGCAGTAAATGAGCGTGAGAGAAAAGGTCTTAACCGGTTTCTTCATCAAGATTTCCCCTACCTTAATTTTAAACTCCTTCTCTGTTGTTATTATTCATTATACTCTTATATTTATTATACTCTTAAATGGAAAGTTTTGCTTGTTTTGTTTCGCTAACTCGCACGCACTACCAAATTGCAAATTCGGTCCGCAGCAAGCAATACAAACTTCCTGCTTTCTCGTCATTTTAATACCCGATTGTATCCGACGGAAGATATCTTTCTTTGTTTTCACTTCATTTTTTGCGAAGCCCGCTTTGTTCCCTTTGTCATCCCAAAGAAACAGATGGGCTGGGCAAGTTTCCGGATCATGTAACAAGCCAGCCGATCCGCTAATTACCGAGCCAGCGAAAACCTTTGACAGGCCCTCCGTCCTTTTAACAAAAGTGCCATCAATTAAAAAACTCTCGATATACTCGGAGAAACGCTTCGGCAGTTCGGCCAGAGCGCTCAAGCTTGCGGCTAATTTGCACAGTTAAATATCCGAAGGTGGTTTGGAATCTTTCATGGGAATTGGCCATGATATGTTGTTTATAGTGCCGTTCTCGGTAAATTCGTTCCTAGATTAGGCATGGAACGATGCTGCTTTACCTGTCGGGGAATTCCAACTTACTGAATTAGCATTAAAATTGAGACTCTTGCTGCCAACAACTAGCTAACTCCGATAGCTTTAAATTGGAGTTACGACGCTTTTTCAGCAAGCATATCAGTTATCTGAATGAAGTAATTTTGGGACTAGTCTTTTCTTGACGCATCTCTTTTCCAATGTTTGGACTCTTTATCTCGGTCTTCTTAATGTCTCTCTTCTGAATTTCAATCATCTTTCTTTTTATTTAATATCTTTTCATGTCTTGCCAATATAATAAAGCCAATATTTAAAAGCCCAATATAATAAAGTTGTGTCTATTTAATATCTTTTCCTTCCTCTCATCATCCTCGTCTCTATCATCTCATTCGTATCTCTCATCCTCTTACTCTTAGTATTGGGTTGTCCCATAAGTTCTGTTACTTTTTACGAAGTTTTGTCTTTGAAAATTTTTTATGGAAAACTGGTAATGGGTGGAGATTTCAAACAAAAGGGATTTTGATATATGTATATTTATGAACATAATGTGTGATTTTGGTAGTTCTCGGGATATTATTTCTTTTCAAAATGGCGGTTTGAAAAAAAGACCAAAAACGACAATTTTCGCGTAATTTTTTTCTTTTGTTTAAAAAACTAGGAAGAACGCATAATTCATGGCTAAAAAAAGTTTACTGTATATTTGAAATGTTTAGATTACGATGTCATAGTTTCAATATGATTCGATAAGTTTAAGGTTGGAAATTTTGGTTTTAAAACTTCATATATTGGCAATTTCACGTGTTTTTTAAAGCACGCCTATTGTTTTTCTAAGCAGCTGGTATGAAGTAATTAAAGGCAGGTGTTTTTTGAACCATAATGCTTGCTAATGCATTAAATTGATGCCATTAATGCATTGAAAGTATCTTTTCATAATATTATTCAATTGATTTATTTCTAATTGCCAAGGAGTTGTTTTTATTGTAATGTTTTCGTATGAAGCGAAGAAAATTGCTTTGTTCGCTGAGCGTAAGTTCAGCGAGTGTAATTGTGAAAAGCTAAAACGTTGCGCGCTTGCCTTGTGCGCACTATTTTCTGAACTTAAGTTCAGATATAATTTAATATACTGCATATTTTGAGTACTTGGGTCTTTCCTAAGCTTTTTTATTGATTTTGATGCTTTTTTTCGTAAAAATGTCTTTGAAATGATAGCATTATTGAGGTAAGTTTTTAGCAATAGATGTTATGTTTGGGACCGAAATTTCCTAAGTTAAACTTATCGAATTATCTTGAAACTATGACATCTTGAACTAAACATTTCAAATATATAGTAAAACTTTTTTTAGCCCTGAATTATGCGTTCTTCCTAGTTTTTTAAACAAAAGAAAAAAATTACGCGAAAATCGTCGTTTGTGGTCTTTTTTTCAAACCACCATTTTGAAAAGAAATAATATCACGAGAACTACCAAAATCACACATTATGTTCATAAATATACATATATCAAAATCCCTTTTGTTTGAAATCTCAACCTATTACCAGTTTTTCATAAAAAATTTTCAAACACGAAACTTTGTAAAAAGTAACAGAACTTATGGGACAACCCAATACCTCTCATTCCCTATCATCCTTTTCGTCTATCTCGTCCTTCATCCATCTAATCTTCATATCCTTCTTATCCCATCATTACTTTCATTCTTTTGATCTAGCATACAGTTCTTTCATTCTTTCTTTCAAAACATATTTTCAGTATATTACTAGTAACAGAAACTTTAATTTGACCATGACAAAAGGAAATGTTAAAAAGTAATAATAGGTAAGGTATAGTTAAGGAATAATACGATCACGGTCCGTGGATATCTACAAGTTGGGAAGCGTTTACACCTGACAGTCGCGTTTCCTCTTCCATTCAAAACAATGAGTAGCAGCTTATTTAGCCCTTCTATACAATATTGCCCCTATCCCTCTTCCACACCGTTAATTCTCTTCATCTTCACGCTCATAAGTGTGCATATTTTTTTCCACTTTATGTATGTGTTACGATCTTAAAAAGAGCAACGCCACATTTGTAGCCTATTCCTAGAATCGTCAATGATGTTTACGACAAAGGCCTGTGTCAGTTTATAAGACCTCTGCTCTGTCTCTACTCTGCAAAGTTTCTTTTGTTGCTGGATGCATCTCCCATCAACATGCAGCACTATTTCTTTCTCTACATCCCTTCTTGTTTTGGCCGTTGTTACACTTTACGCAACAATTGGCCATGATGCCGCTGATAATAAGATCGCTTCGAATAGCAGACCTTCATGCCCCAATGCTCTGCATAATGGCCTCCACATGTAAAAGAACTGTTCCAAAACACTAGCTGCCCGTTACAATGGTCACAGATTGTTATTTTTTTGCCGGCTTAGCTGTTTTTTTTCTACACGTTACTTTTCACTCCCTTTTGCTTTCATACTGTTGAATTTGAATGATAAGTAGGCAGCACTTACTATGAAGACAACTCTATCGAGGTGGTTTGAATGCCGGTTGTGAAGTGTTTGAATGGATGTGCCGGTTGTCTTTATAATTAGTTGCGTGGTTTAGTTTAAGAAGCTTATCTCAGTATTGGTCACGCAAGCTAGTTTTCCTTTTTTATGTTACGTGCAGTCGTAAGGGAAAGTATTGAAAGCACGTTTCCATTTTTCTTATTAAAAGCTAATGAATTGTATGGATTGCTAATGGGTTTATCCCTAATAAGTACTGTTACTCAAAATGAGTCGTCGGTTAATCCCATTACAAGGAAAATTGCCGTTGTGGAAATACTATTTGAGCTCTTAAAAAGTGTGAGGGTCAAACGCCACATGCTAATGAAAGGAAATGTGTACTTCTCTCTATTAAAATAATTTAACTTATTAATAAGACAAAATAGTCTTGTGTCTGGCGCCAAATGGCCGGATATGGCCCTCGTAGTACAAGATTTTATCAGAAATTGCTCTGATCTATAGATACTATATAATGCATTTGATATCTCAATGTCAGGCAATATAGGTCGAAATCTTTTGCAACTTGGTAGAAATCCTCCTTAAAAATGAATGTCCCCGCAGTGCCATATAACCCCATAGTAACATCAATAAAAACTTTTTAAAGTATGAAGGTGTGAGTCATACATAATAAAAGATAAACAAACCCTCCCGAAAATAACTTTATAATTATTATTATCATCATAAACAAAAATAATTTTTTTAATAATATGAATTCATTAGAACCTTTATCCCTGTTATCTCTATTTTTTTATCTCTCTCCCCTTATATCTGCCTTAAACCTCTCTCTCCCTCTCTAAAATGTTTGTTTCTTCACATGCAGTATTTTTCTCTCTGCAAAGGTGCTAGCAAGACAGAAACAGGGAAGCATTAACAATAGCAAACACCAGTTACTGGCGATCTCTGCTTGTAAATTAATTATTCAGAGTTAGCTAATTATGCTAATGTCTTCCTCGTAAATAAATAACTTTCCTTTTATGTATATTCGTTAGTAACGGTGATTTATGGGCATTTCTACCCACAGGAAGGTGTAGACCCTCTTCACTTTCCTTCTGTATCTTGCCACCCACAACCTGCTTTGGCACCTTGCCATCAGGGCTGAACTGCACACAATATATGCCATAAATGCTATATTCCTATTGCATACTGACCTTGAAACACCTTGTTTGTTGATGAAGGTGGCACACTTGACATTTAGTATCGGTCCAAGAGGCTTTTTGAGTTGATGAAGCATTGTTCGTCTTCATGTTTGGTGGATGTGCTCCCTACCATCGCGAATTGTCTTATGTTTCGGGAACTGTCATTCGAACACAGATGGTCTGATGTTTTCATGAATATGTAATTTTTTCAGTATTTAGACTTGTTTTTATGTATCGATTGCTCCCCTAACCTCTTGAATTTCTATCAATTTACCACAGGAGTTAACCTTTTAATGAAACTGACTTCCCCGTTTTCATCTACTGTAAAGGGAAAAAATCGATGTAGTTAAATCCCTTTCAAGTTGTTAAATTCTTTGGGAAAAGTTAAAATGTGTTGTAACGTAACAGTAAAGCTAGAAAAAGTGTCCCCTCGATGTTTCAAAACTTGATTGCTTAAAATTGTAATTTAATGAAAAGTTAATTATTACAATTAAATACAAATAAATAATTGATATTTCCTCTTGATATTTGATTATGTTATTGACGTTTCTTATCTCTTAAATTTGAATTCTCAAACTTTTTCTGACATCCATTTGAATTAAAATACTAAAAGTGTGCTGTGCTTATTATTAGGCTTTGAATAACAGGCTTTATTAACTAATTATAAACTCTTTCACTTTTTAATATTAAATAAATATCTTAAAGCATAAATTAAAAAATCCATTTTCTACAACTAACTTAATTTCAAATTTTCAAAACAAAACACGATTTCAAATTATACATTTCCTTCATTAGTAAACTATATTTCACTGCCTTCAGCATTCTGTAATTAACTGATTTTTAATTTTTTTTTTCCAGAGGATATCATAAATCACGATAATGACGCTTTAAGAGAAAGAGTGGCTGATCTCGAGAAGAAAGTCCAAGACCAAGCAGATGAGATAGTGTGTCTTCGAGGAACGTTAGCCGATGTCTTGAGACGAGTGACCACACTTGAAGGAAGAGGTAAAGGTTTTCCTCCATCATTAAAAATGCTGTTAGGAATTGTCAAATAGCCTTGTATGTTTTGCCTGGTGTTCTATGGTCTTGTGTGGATTTTTTGCCAGTAAAGCCTAAACAATCAACTTATCAAACCAAAAATAATTTCAAAAATACCCTTTTTTGGTAAACATAACTTTAGTGCTTAGTGTTAAATTTTCTGATGAATTCATAATTTTCCCTGCTAATACTGAATTTCAGCCCGATTTTGAGTAAAACTAATTTTATTTAATATTGATATTGCTTATTTATTAAATTTAAGTGGTTAATTTTAATAAGGTCTTGAAAGCTCTAAAATTGAAATTTCCTAGTGGTATCTTTTTTTTAAAGAAGCGTAATTCTATAAGCAAAATATTTCGAAGGAGACTCATTAGTTCCCTCCTGGAACCCTTTTGTAAAGAATAACCAGGTACAAGTTAAAATGTTTCCATAAATGTTAGCGTTTTTCTTTGTGGCCTTTCATCATTCATTTTAAATGTAACAATATTTTGTCATCAATAAAGCATAAATAAAAACGGGATAAAGCCAATTCTATTGAAATAATTGAACACAGTATCATTCCACGAATTCATAATATGCAGTTCTTTGAATTGAATTCTCTAATGATTTTTCAGAAAGAGTCTGAAACCTAAAACCAGTGGTATTTCCATCCAAAATACTAAAAACATGTTTATACAATTTTTTAATATAATAATAATTTTATTTGTGTGCAATGTGATACAAATGAAAAATAAGGGAAAAGCATATTAGTCAGACTGGGGCATATGCCCATTTAGCCTAGTTTTATGCAAGAAATCTCTATATTGCATGTAAAACATTGAATATGTGTTGGAAAAACATTAAAAACACCAAAAACTCATATCTGTTCTCTCTCCTCGCCACATCTGACTCGACCATTCCCTTGCAGCGGTCATCATCACCAGCAACAACACCCCCCTGCCGGTCAAGAGCTCCTTCGCCGGCAACTCCCACCACCACCCCTACAAACCCTCCAATGTCAGCTACCAGCGGACCTCCCCAACGACGAACTCTGTCAACTCTCACCACACAACCCCCACCACCCCACAGACCCCGGCGGGGCACCCCAACCGTCGGCTGTCTCACTACCCCTCCTCTGGGTCCCTCCACAGCGAAGGGGGCCACAGCTCCAGCTCAGCGTCCCCCATTCCTTCCCCCTCCCCCTCTGTGACGAACTCGCGGAGTTCGCCCTCCCCCCGACACACCCCCTCGCCCAACCGCCACATCTCCATGTCCACCTCCAACCTCAACTCCATGAAGAAGTGGTCGTCCAGCCAAGAGATCCTCGTCTCCAACAACAATGCCAGGTAATGCCGGTTTCTTTTGGGATGGTTATCATTGTGATAAATGCCTAGTTGAATATTAGTAGAAATGCTGCCTTTTTCAAAATCCTGTTTTTAAGAGTTAACGTTTATGAGTGTATCAGGATCCAAGGGGCCATTTAAATGTTATGAAAGCACCTAAGGGAGTTGCCATTTGCTTATTTTTGCTAACAAAATGAGAGGCGAATATGGGTTGTGCTTACATCAGATATTGAGAGCACTTTGTTTTTTTTTAAATGTTTAACTTGAAAAATATTAAAATCGGTAAACAAATTAACAATTTTATTATGTACTGGGGTCAAAAGTTTTGACTACTTAAGAAAATATTAACCATACTGTGGATGTAAGTTTATATATTTAAAAAAAACTATTTTTATGAAGGTTTTGTTTAGCAAAAATATTTGAAGGTGTGGGGTGAAAAAATTGCTTTCGTTAAGCAATTATAAGAGGTAGGTTTGCAATTTGCTTATTTTTGCTGACATAAGTGACTGTGGGGCCAAAAAAATATTTTTTAAATGTATGTTCTTAATATTTGAATGGACCCAGTGGCGAATCCAGAGGGGGGGGCTGTGGGGCTGCAGCCCCCCCCAGGAATAAGACATTCAAGTTTTGGTAATAGCAGTAAAGCCAAAAAAGAAATTTCAACACGTTGTGGATATTCGGTAGTGTTACCCAAAGGGTCTCAAAATCAATAGGAACCCCTCTTTTAAGGGTAAAAATTCCAAAATTTTCTGGGGGAAGACCCCCACACCCCCTCGAAATTTTGGAATCTAATAAGTCAGTTTTTCCTCGAAACTTTAGGGATTTACAAAGAATGATCCTCTTTGATGTAACCTAAAGTGTCTCAAGATGAGTTAAAATGCCACTTTTAGGGGCAAAATTTAAAAATTTTTCTGGAATAGGAACCCCAAAACCCCTTAAAAATTTTCCAATTCATAAAACCATAAACTTTTTTCCTTGAAAATTCTGCCGCTTACAATGAGTGGTGCTCTTTGGGTGGAATCTAAAGGGCTTCAAAATGAGCTAAAACACTATTTAGAGGGGCAAATTTCCAAAATTTTCTGGGGGAGGACCCCCAGACCCCCCTTTTACTTGTTGTTGACATTTTTACACAATTTTGACATTTAGTGCACCAAAATTAAAACCTTACGAAGTCATCTCACCTAAAACTTAGTATTCCTAAGATTAGACCTCAGAAAAGATATCGAGTAACCCCCCCTAACAAAAAATCTTGCTACGGCACTATCAACCCCTCTCCCCCTTCAGTTGCTTACATAATATTTAACACATACCCTAATAGCAATTAAGTTATTTGTGAAACTCAGCCCCCCCCAGACAAAAATCCTGGATTCGCCACTGAATGGACCTAAAAATAATTTTATACCCTTTTCAGTTACATTTAATTTTATTTTAAATTTAATGCCAGTTTGTCATAACTAAATAATTTTGCACATTAGTGAACATGATATCAATACAAAAAAATATCTTTTCATTTCCATAGAAAAAGTTTCTCTTGAAATTATACCAACCGCACCCATAAAGTCTCTTTGGATGCCTAAATTTATAACTGATACACTTTTGTAATTTTCTTATTATATAATCCTATATTACTTTGTATGTGGAAAGGGCAGTAACATTGATTTCATTTCTTTATAAACAAGTGTTTTATATCATGTTCCACTTCAGGAGGGTGACCACAGGATCTCTTTTCAACCTGAACATGAGGAGTGTGACTCCAAATCAGGCTAGGCATGGGTAAAGCAATTTACATTTTGAGGGTCTAATGGTGGTGGTGCTCTGAACTCATGGATTGTCTGACCTTAGTGCATGTTTACTATTAATTTAGATGCATTTTTGTATGAAAAATGCTTCACTTGTAGTCATTACTAGCAATGGTTAACAAATCATCTCTATTGTACTCTAGATCTAGATTATGATATCAGTCTTTAAAAAGGATTTTGTAAGCAAAAAGTAAGCTTCTAAATATCAATAAAATTTTAAATCATGCACTAATTAAAAGTAATATGATTAATACAGTGAAATAAAAGTTTTGAAACCATAAATTTATAGTACTTAATTTTAAAATGTACAAATTTTTAATGGTTTGTTTTATATTTGTTTATTTTAGTGCAATTAAGTAATATCTGTTTAAGTAGAGGCCCTAATTCCAAATTAAATGAGAAAGATTGATTCTAAATGGCCATTTCCATACAAAACTTTTTTTAAACGCTAAGACTACAAAAATTATAAAACAAGTAGAAAACTCACTAATGCAAATCTTTAGAATTGTAATTGATAATAATCAGGGGCTTTTTTCTTAAAATCAGTGAACTCCAAACCTAAATGGAATATTTTGCTATCAAGATTGTAATAATGCTCAAGATTGTAATAATTTCGACAGGTTAAGGGCTTTGAAGTAATTCATGTAACTGCTTTATACTTTATGACTAATCTCTAATGCCCTTGCTGAAATTTCTCATCCGCTTTCATATCAAATAACTGAGTGATCATTCACTATTTAAATTTGTATGACACAAGTTTTCTCCTCATGTGCGTGTAGAAAATGTATGATGTAGTAGTATTATAATTGTTTAGTAACTTAGAACATAATAGATTCTTAGTTTTACTTGTAGTAGATAGTGCATTGAATAACTATGAGTAATCTTGTATTTGGGTCTATTTTTAAAAAAATTCAATGATGTTATCATTCTTTCTCTAAAAATCTTGGGTGTTTTCTTTTTCAGTACCAAAGATGCTATTCTAATGCAAGGTAAGTTTTTAATTACTCAGTAAATAATATGTAACAAATTTTGTTGCATTGTAGTAAGCTTGATTTAGTTGTGAAATTCCTCACCTATTGAAATTTTCCTTTTTCAGAGGAAGGTATTGTGAAGCTATATCTTCGAGGTAGACCTATTGCTTTACATATTCCTACAGATTACCTACAAGATTATTCCCTAAATAAAGTAAACACTCCTCCATCTCAGAGGCTAAAACTGGAATGGGTGTATCCTTTCATCAGTTAGTGTTTATTTTAATGTTGCATCAGCTGACTTGCAAGTTTTATTCATCATAAATTTTTCTATGTAAACAACTAAGCTACATGTGAAGTTAGTTTACTTATTTATTTTCTAAAGAAAATAATCAATTAGCTGTGAAAAGAGTATCCTGTTGAAATATTTAAAATTACTGTGTAATAAATTTGCTTTCTATATATAATTTTTTTTTCATTTAACTCTCGTGAGTAATATTCATTTAACCAATCACTTTAAAGCAGGAAAATTAAAACTTAATTATAACTTTTTACTATAAACTTTAAAACTTAATTTTATATTTTAAGAGTATTTTATATAAAATACTCTAATTTTTAGAAAGCTTCAAACTTCTCAATTCCATATAAATATGTGTACTGGTTATTTCTTAGTATATTTGAATCACATTTTTTAGTGCTTCCTACTTTTGTATGTATGTAATTTCCTTAGCCTTTTGATAGATATGGTTACAGGGGAAGAGATTGTAGGTCTAATCTCTATTTTCTTCCTACTGGAGAAATGGTATACTTCATTGCATCTGTAGTCGTTTTATATAATGTTGAAGATCAAATTCAAAGGCATTATATGGGCCATACAGATGATATCAAGTGGTAAAAAGTTCTATTGTCAATCTCAATGTTGAAATATTTAGAATTATTTAATCCTTCACTTTGTTTGATTTAATTCACATCCTATGCCAACTATATATTTGCTATACTAGATGTTATTTCATCCAAAAGAAACTTCACAAATTAACCACTTTTATACAGTTTAAAGTTGTAAATTTTAGAGGTTGTAGCCAAAGTGCAATACAACCTCATTAACCACAGAAAAGTTCAATTATGCTATAACATATTCAAGTCATTGTTATCTGAAATTTATCAAGCCATTTTTTCCAAATAAAGTGTCAAGATAATAAAATTATTTTCATACTTTAATCTCACTTCTAAAAGAGGTCTGAAAGTTCACCCTCTCTTACCCCTTTTAAATTTTATGGTATTTTGATTGTTTTCTTACGCTCAATCTAAATTTTACTTTTGACATTAATATTTCAATAAATTTGTTTCAGTCTTGCTCTCCATCCAAATAAATTAATTGTTGCTACTGGCCAAGTAGCAAGTACAGATTCAAGAAGAGAACGTAGAGTAAGTTCATTTAATTTCAGACCACTTTAAATAGTGAAACATTCAGTAGATCCTCAATTTTAACCAATACACTTACTTGTTTGGCTTTTCCTTTGAATATACCTCTTTTAAACTCAAGTTCTTATTTTAATACTTTTTTTTATGTTTCAATATTTTTTTACCTTTTAAAAGTTTTCAATTATTAATATTCAGAAAAAAACATAGTTTTAATAACACTACATTCTAAACCTATATAATTCTAAAAAGAGTAAATGTTTATTTTTGCAATAGATTAATGCTGAAAAATATTTTAAAAGCCCACTTTAGTAAATCTAAATATTCTCTTCTCTTTTTGCCACAGCTTAGGACATCTAAAAGGGTAAAATCTCTCTTATATGCATGTGTGTTTTAGGATGTCATGTTTGTCATAACCTTTTCACTATGTTTTTATACCTTGTTTACTCGTCACTAATGTTGCTAGTAGCATTAAATGCATGGATAAAAACTCCAATTCAAAATGTGTGTTCATTCTCCTCTTTGTATATTATAGTCCACTGAAAATAGAGTTGAACCTCGGACAAATTGCAATAAAAGGTTTCTCAACGGTTTTCACCTAGGAATGACCTCAATAATAACATACTAAAAATCGGCCAAAATCGGCTGGAGGGAAGTTTAATTTTTTTTAAATTTTAAAAAAATGGCCGAAAAAAAATTAAAAAAACCCAAAACAATAATATAGACATGTGATATATGTTTATAGGTTATTTTTGAGTTTTGAAACCGAATATTGCCTTTAGTTTTGAAAAAAAATTGAAATTTCAATTTTTAAAATTATTTTGAAAAATGAGCTATATGAAAAAATTAAAACCCCCCTAAAAACCTAACAAAATCATCAAAAGAGATAAATCTAACGGTTTTCATTTAGAAATGACCTAAATATTAACATACTAAAAGTAAAAAATTTTACGAATTAAAGAAGTTAAATTTTATTTAAAATTTCAACTTTTTTTGCGAAAAATGCATTTTTTTTTCAAATTCGTGCCCCAAACTTTTGAGGCTTTTGAAAAGGTCATTTTTTGGTGGATATTGTCCACAGATAGTTATATAATGGAAGACCGGTAGAATTGACCCTCAATGAATTAGTTAAATATTTTAAATTCTGATGTAAATATGCCAAAGTATTACCTTTTTTCACTTTTTACTACATTTTACCAATTTCAAAATTTTAAATTAAATAATTAACTAATTCATTGAGGGTCAATTCCACCGGTTTTCCATTATATAACTATCTGTGAACAATATCCACCGAAAAATGACCTTTTCAAAAGCCTCAAAAGTTTGGGGCACGAATTTGAAAAAATAATGCATTTTTCGCAAAAAAAAGTTGAAACTTAAAAAAAAATTGAAATTCTTTAACTCGTAAAATTTTTTACTTTTAGTATGTTGCTATTTAGGTCATTTCTAAATGAAAACCGTTCGATTTATCTCTTTTGATGATTTTGTTAGATTTTTAGGGGGGTTTTAATTTTTTCATATAGCTCATTTTTCAAATTAATTTTAAAAATTGAAATTTCAATTTTTTTCAAAACTAAAGGCAATATTCGGTTTCAAAACTCAAAAATAACCTATAAACATGTATCACATGTCTATATTATTGTTTTGGTTTTTTTTATAATTTTTTTTCGGCCATTTTTTAAAAATTAAAAAAAATTAAACTTCCCTCCAGCCGATTTTGGCCGATTTTTAGTATGTTATTATTGAGGTCATTCCTAAGTGAAAACCGTTGAGAAACCTTTTATTGCAATTTGTCCGAGGTTCGGCCCTTTTTTTCGCTATTTTCAGTGGACTATTATGTAGTTTTTCCTCATTAATTAGATACCATAGCCCCTTCTATTTATCCCTATTGATTCTCTACTCCCTTACACATCATACTCAATGTTTAGGATATTTAATGTAACTTCTGTCCCCATTACTTTGATTCTTTTTTATGTTTCCTTTAACTCTCTCTTACTTGCATGTTTAATCAATTTGAAAGCAATCTCTGTTGTTGAATTTTCAGCCTCATGTTAGAATATGGGATTCTGTGAGCTTAAACACACTTCACGTAATAGGAGCCGGTGAATTCGAAAGAGCAGTGTGCTGTGTTGCATTTTCTCATGCTGTAAGAATCTCTTATATTTTTAAGCTTGTTATCTATTAAAAATACTAAAATGATGTCTTAATCTTGCAAAATGTTATATACACTTAATACCAATTATTTGGAGGTATTACCTTTGTATGTTTTTGCTTTTTTTAGCATTATACAATATTTTATGATTTGTTTTTCTTTTTATATAGGATGGCGGTTCTCTATTGTGTGTAATTGATGAATCAGTGGAACACACTCTCTCCCTTTGGGATTGGCAAAAGGGAGAAAAAGGCCATAAAATTACTGAAACAAAGGTGGGAAATTTTTTGTGTATAAAAGTTGTATTAGGAGAATATTTGCTACTTTAATTAGTTACATAATTTAATGAGGTAACATTTTTAATTTATTTATTTTGTTTCCTAGAGTGCTTCTGAAACTGTTCTTGCATGTGAGTTTCATCCAATGGACAGACATACGTTAATAACTATTGGCAGAGGCCACATTTACTTTTGGGATACAGAAGGGGGAACACTAGCAAAGAAACTGGGTTTGTTTGAGGTAAGTGGGTAATCCGATATTGTATTTTTTTAACCAATTTACCCAACAATGGTTGTTCTTTTGTGTTTCCATTTTTTAAGGAAGTTCTTTTAATAATTCCACCTAAACTCTGCACAGAAAGATTCATTGTGTGGAGTACATAAAAAATCCCAGATAATTATACTTCTACTACACATTTTTGTATAAAAATATGGCATCATGTCCGTTAAAAGCTTAATCATTTCATTCCACATGTGTGCATGCACATAGGATATATTTTTGCATCTGCAAACATATCCTAATTACCATGTTCATGCTTTCAAAAATCTTTTCTGGCTTTAACTGGGCTATTTTGAACTGAACTATGGACTTTCTGGACTATAAACTGAACTATTTTCTTGAAAACAATGCATTGCGGAGTTATAGTACTCTGGGCTTTTTCATGTACTCCATGAGACGAATCTGAGTGTGCAGAATTTGGGCAGACTTGTTTAAACACCCTGTATATGTAAGTGTTATGTGATTTTGAAAAGATTAAGAACCTCTGATCTAAGTTGTAAAATTTGTTCAATCCACCTCTAAATGAAGTACACAAAAGTTGTGTGTTCCCTTTTAAATATAAACTTAGTGGTAATTATATAGTTTTGAAAATCTTCTGAAGTTCCTTATAATGATGTTCATTTTAACTCCTTTCTTTATTTTTTTTAGAAACAAGATAAGCCAAAGTATGTTTTGTGTATGTCCTTTACTGAAACTGGTGAACTGCTTACTGGTGATTCCAATGGCAATATTCTAGTCTGGTCCAGAGGTGAATTTTTAATATTCTTTAATTTATTTCATTCTTAGTGTTGTGATAAATTTAACTTTAAGAATGTAAAGTAAATACCCCTGCTTGATTTACCTTGCAAACTTAAATGTTGACCCCTTAAACTTTTTTCATCCATAAATAGATTTTACAATTTTGAAAAATTGAGTAATTTACTTTCAAAAGAAATACTGGTTCTTTCTAAAAATCATTTGGGTCTTAATGTATCTTTGAGTAAGTATCGTATCTTAAAACTAAAAATTGTATTTTATTTTCTTTTTATTACTTTTGTTTTGAGAAATCGTAAATATTTTTACAGTAAAAGGAAACAAGTTTAATAAAAACTTCTATTAAGTGTAATTTATCACATTAAAATTTAATCAAGATAAAATTTATTTTTTTTGGGCGCAATTCTAATTTGAATTCATATTCTCTCAACTTAGAACTTGAGTCAGTAAATCCTTGTCTTTAAACTACATCATGTTAACATTCTTGATGACATTTAATTTTTCTGATCTTCTGATCCTCTTTGCCTTCAGGATCCAACAGAGTTTCAAGAACAATTTACAACGCCCATGACGGTGGAGTCTTCTCCGTTTGTTCCATGAAAGATGGAACCTTTCTATCTGGAGGTGGACGAGACCGTAGGATAGTGGAATGGGATCATGCCCTGTCTCGAACTGGCAGGGAGGCCAAAGTTAGTGCTTATCTTATTTACTGCTATTCTCCAGTGTCATTTGGCTTGAGATCCTCTCTTTATCTAAATTCCTTACAATGTTAGATGAAATTTCTTGAAAAAGATTTCTTTAATATGCTTTATGACATTAGAAAAATTAAGCTTCCCACAGTCAAAAACTTTCTTGAGGCTTGTCTTTTTGTCCAACTACTATCTGTTTCATTTTCTAATGTTATGAAAATATTTTTGTTTAATTTTGTGCTGAACACATATTACTCTTAAACCAGTACATCCATCTTTATAACAATGAATCACTAGAGAATAAAAGTATCAATGAAATATAGTTAACTTTTCTTTTAATGTCAGTTGAAAGCCGGGGAAGAGATTTGGGGAAATATCCACCCCCCCAAGAGTCGTAAATTTTGCTGTTTTGATCAAAGAAAAGAACTAAATTCTAAATTTACCCCATATCCCCCAAATTCTGATTTCCTCTGAAATTCATTTCTATCTACCCCATTGTTGGGAGCTGATAATTTTAATTTGAAATATTTTTTTAACCTTAAACCTTTTGTCTGCAGCATCACCTACTCACATCTTAAATTTTATTTAATAGCAAATTTTATTAAATCTGCTCACGGTTTGAACAGGTTTTTATTGGAGAGTCTGTCCTTAGAAGTTTAATCTGATTTTTTTAGATTTTTGTTTTGAAAATGTTTTATTTATTCCTTGAAATAAAATCTTTTTTGAAAATGTTATGAAAGAAAATTTGTTGTTTAAATTTGTTGTTGAAAGAAAATTGCTTGTTACTTTTGTCTGTTTAGTGAAAGGATTTATATGCATTTGTATTTGTATTTGTATTTGCCACTTTTGTTAGCGGGCTTCGGCCTGAAAACAATAAAATTTCTTCTTCTTCTTCTTGTGTCCATATTGGACTACCTTGCACCATAAAACCCAAATTAACCTAGCATAAATACAAAACTATCTTCTCACTTATTTTTTACTCAAGCAAGTTTTAGTGTTATTGAATAATGTATTTTCATTAATTATTTTATTTAATGAATGCATGTAAATGTTGTATATGAACTATTGTTAAATTCATCCAAGAATCAATAATTTACTCTCCAATGTTCATTCGCAGCTTCCTGAACAAACTGGTGGAATCCGAGCTTTAGCCCAAGGGAAAGGCAGCATGCTTCTTGTGGGCACAACTAAAAACTGCATCCTTCAGGGCACTCTGTCCTTAAATTTCTCAATGGTTGTTCAGGTAACTTTGACTGCATATATAAATGAGCTGGTCAGGATGAAAGTGGTATAAGTCCAAAAATTACAAAAGTTGAGTTAAGAGTGGATTTGGGTAGAGTTTTAGGTCCTTTATTTAGTGCAGTGGTTGGTTAAGCAAAATGATAAATTTTCGCTCCTATAGCGCGACTCAAAAAATCACAACTTATCGAAACAGCATTTTTGGTCAGGATGAAAGTGGAATTAGTCCATCAGCCCGTTTTGCTCGGTGCGTGTTTTGATAAGAGAACTCAAGGTTATAAACACAGCTGCAAACTGCGTGAACGAGGGGGGATCCTTTTACTAATAATTGGCATATGTTCATTAGAGAGACAGGCTTTTTTCTAAACTTTAATTGCATATTTTTGTATGACCCCTTTTTGTAAGAATTTATCGAAAATAAATCCACGCTTTATTAAATTAGGCGGGAAAGCTATAATCCCTTAATCGCCATGGCTAATACAGAGGATATAAACATCAAATCTCACCCATTACAGTCATTAACATGAAATTATTTTATTTATTAATTTTAAAATTAAAAATTAATGGTTGAAAAAATAACTTATTGTTGTAAAAAATAAATTTCATTTCATTTAAATTTATATTTCCTAACTCAAAATCAATCGATTTGATACTATGTTTGCTCCACCATCTGTCATAAAATCTGCAACAGTTTATAAACGGCGGCCATCTTGGACGCCATTTTGAAAGTTACCCTAACACCGAGTTATAATGAAATTGATAACGCCTATAATATCTCAAACCGAAATGTTGTAATATTTATCAAATGTCATAAATGAGTATTGGTAAAATGTATATTTATTTGGTTTTATTTAAAATTTTTAAAATTAAAAATTAATGGTTGAAACAATTATTTATTTTTGTAAAAAATCAACTTAATTTAAATTAAATTTCCATTTCCTCACTCAAAATATAAAAAAAAGTTCATCTCTCCTAAAAACTACAACAGTTTATAAACGGCGGTTATCTTGGACGCCATCTTGAAATTTACCCTATAAACAATGTTTTATGAAATTGATAACCCATTAACAGTGCCGTAATTTATATCAAATGTTATATTTAAAAATAGTAAAAAAAATTTTAATTTTAAAATTAAAAACTAACGGTTGAAAAAATTATTTATTGTTGTAAAAAATAAATTTTATTTTATTTAAATTTCTATTTCCTAACTCTAAATCAATCAATTTGATATATTGGTCCACCATAATCTGTAACAGTTTATAAACGGCGGCCATCTTGGACGCCATTTTGAAAGTTACCCTAATACGTACCAAGTTATAATGAAATTGATAACGCCTAATAACTCAAACCGAAATGTTGTAATATTTATCAAATGTCAAAAATGAATATTGGTAAAATGTATTTTTATTTTGGTTTAATTTAAAATTATTAAAATTAAAAACAAATGGTTGAAACAATTATTTATTGTCGTAAAAAATCAATTTAATTCAATTTAAATTTCCATTTCCTCACTCAAAATAAAAAAATTTGATATATTACTCAACCATCTGTCATAAAAATTGCAACAGTTTATAAACGGCGGTCATCTTGGACGCCATCTTGAAAACCCCATCGGTAACAAGTTTTAAAAAAATGAAAACCTACTTTAAATTAAACCTTATCTTTAGTTTAACCAATCGGAAAAAATCAAAAAGAAAGACATATCGAGCGAAGAACCTTTCACGGTCACCATTTTGAATATGACCCCCAAAATAGGTCATAAAAATTTTCCATTAAAATATTCGTAATCTAAGCATCAAAATCTATAGAAAGAAACAATAACTTCAAACTTTGTGCTTACCAGTCGCTCTCGAAGTCATATTTACTACATCTCTATAAGAATTTCCTTTCCGAAACCCATCAAACTGTTGGGATGAAAGTGGAATAAGTCCATTAAAGTCAATTTAAAGCACTTTGAGTTGAAATTTGATAAAAGTTGATCCGCAGCAAAAATTGTGCCCATGACTTAAGACAAATCCACCCCAGAAAGTAAAAATTCAAGCAATCCTGATTTTTTTGGAGAGGTTTTTAGAAAACCTTCAATTACACAAAACGGAGTTCAGTGGACTTATACCACTTTCATCCTAACCAGCTCAAATGTCTGAACAATTACAAATTGAACTTATGAACATGTCTGATCAGTCAATTTTTCAATTTTAGGGTCATACTGAAGAAATCTGGGCACTTGCTGTCCATCCAAACCAAAGCCAGTTCATAAGTGGGGGCCATGATCACAACATTCACTTATGGGATACTATGTCTCATTCAGTTGTATGGAGCAAAGACATGGGGGTACAGTACTGAAGATTTTTCTCATTTGTTTCTATTAGTAAATCTATGTAGATTCACTTAAAATGTGATAAAACTTGCTTCTGAGTGAAAGAAAGATGTTCTACAATTATTAAAAATGTGTTTTTTTACCTCTGAACTCATTACTCCTTTAAGCTCAAGTGAAAAAGCAACGTTTATTTACACAATTTAAAAACAGCAGACAATTTTTATTCAACAATTCCGTCAGTACTGAAAGACAATGTAAACATCAAATCGGCAATTTATACAAAACGTGTATAAATTGCCGATTTGTGCTGTGTATAAATTGCTGATTGTATAAAACGATTCGATGTTTACATTGTCTTTCAGTACTGACGAAGGGGATCCATTGATCCCCGAAACAATTGTCTGCTGTTTTTAAATTGTGTAAATAAACGTTGCTTTTTCACTTGAGCTTATCAACAATTGCACAAGATTTTTTCGCTCATTACTCCTTGTTTGATGAAGCAGTAAAATCTTGCATTATTCTTGCACCATAAAACAATAACCTAATGAAACCCCTTATTGCATGGTAACATGATTTTAAAAGTTAACAATTATTTTTGGGGGGACAGCGAAGAATAAGTATTTTTAGCATGTGACCCTGAAATGAAATTCAAATAAAATTTTTGATCCCTTAAGCAAAATTCCAGAGACTATAAACTGATATAGTGTAAGTGATTATAAAAAAATTATTATACATCATTGTTCGGACTATGGGTAGGTTTCGAACAAACATCTAAAAGCTGTAATGTTGCCTTTTTTTCTCAAAATTTCTTAATTCCAAAATTAAAATTTGAGAGATGATTCCTTTTACATTAATTTCCCTTCATTTTTTTTACTTTTTCATGGCATTAAATGTCTCTTATCCTTCTCCCAACAGGAAGCAGTTCAGTCTGCTTGTTACTCGCCCGATGGAAGTGTTGTTGCTCTTGCCACCACCTCTGGCAGGTGGTCTGTATTGGATGCCAACACGAGGCAAGTCTACTCAATGCATGCAGACGGGAACGAAGCTATCGATTGCATCAAGTATTCTCCAGGTACTTTTTCCCTAACTTATTAAGATGTGTCTTATTTTGTGTATACAGTGAAATCCCGTTACAACGAATACCGATACAACGAAAAATCCCGTTATTACGAAAGTCCAGAAATTCCCCAACCGTTATTATTTGTATTAGGAATAGTACGGTTACAACGAAATTTCCGTTACAACGAAGAAATTTTCCGGTCCCGTAAAGTTCGTTATAACGGGATTTTACTGTACTAGTAGATGTATTCTTATGAACTGCTTTTTTCCTAGATGGTCGATTCTTGGCTGTTGGTTCTCATGACAACTACATCTATGTTTATCAAGTGGATGATGAATATAAGAAATACAACAGAATAGGTCGATGCATGGTATGAACCATTTCAATTTTTTTACATGTCTGAAGGGGATTTTAATTCTCTTTGTTGTGTGTTATTGACTAGAGAACTCTTGCTTTTATAGGGTCATTCTAGTTTTATAACTCATCTCGATTGGTCAGAAGACAGCACATATATTCAAACCAATTCCGGAGACTATGAATTGTTATATTGTAAGTGATTATACATTTTTGTTATGTCTCTTGCAGATGCATAGTTACCAAAAAATTGACCTGTATGAGAAAGAAAGTGATTTTAATTAAAAACTAAGCTGTTCATTAGTTATCATTTTATTACTCACCATCTATTAATTTAGCATTGCTTGGATACAAAACTTTTAGATTACCAAAACATTTTTTACTACATTCCTAATAGATTAATTAACGGTTTGTACCCCATATTATTTTCTGAGGTTTATATTTTTACTTTTTGTTAAGCTTCTCCAATCATAGGGTAAAAGTATTTTAAAAGTTTTGCAAAGTTAGTTTATCTTTTTTCATATTTTTATTATGTATTCAGGGAATGCTGGTGTGTGTCGGCAAGTGAGCAACATGTCCATAGCAAGAGATATCAAATGGCAATCCCAAACATGCACCATTGGGTTTAGTGTGTTAGGTATGCTCTTCTCAACTTTCTTTGTAACAAATTTTCTCAGAAAATACATTACTGATATCTGAAATGTAGTTTGAAATGCAAACTTAGCTTTAAGGTGACAATAATCTAAAATGTGTGTTGTCAGCTCTGCTTGTTGATAAATTTTGGCTTGTAAAACTGGTGTCTGGAATTTATGCAGAAAATTTGGGTTTCTCTCACAAAGGTTTTTATGGGGAAAAAATTGTTCTATCCTTTTCAATAGAAATATCCAGTCTATGTTATGAAATAAAACACAACTGAATTTTATAATTCTGAAGTTTAAAAAAATTTCAGCAATTTAAGATTTATAAGGAATTTTTAATATTTGTGAACTATTTTCTTATAGATTATATTTTCAATGTTTACTTGTAGGTATCTGGCCTGAAAATGCAGATGGTTCTGATATAAATACTTGTAGTCGATCTCATAACCAAAAAGCTATAGTTACTGGAGATGATTTTGGAAAAGTTAATATTTACAGTTATCCTGCCTGCCAACCAAAGGTAATTACTTTTAAGTACTTGTTATTTACTATCATTCAGTTCCTAATTTTTCTGCTTAAACAGACTAAGATAAAACAAAACATTTTTTGCTCAATCTTTTTTAATATTATCTGCAAATTAATTAAGCAATCCATGTTCTTTAAATTTTTATTCAAGCCATAGTAATGGTTTCAATGTTTGCGGAAGTACTATGATGTGTGTCAAATTGTTGATGCAAACTACTAGTAGCTGGCTAAGACATTTTTGGGTAGATTATAATTACTTCCCGGTTAGCTAACCATGATTCCTCCAATGAGGAATCTTCCATTTTAAAAATATTTCAATTCTTGCACAGTTTGTCTTATTGCCTTATAAAGATTGATGCTGAAGAGTTCGCTACTTGTGTCTTGAACCATTCTGATTTTTAAGAAGATAAACTGCAGTGGAGTTAAATCTGATTGATTTCAAAATATTTCTAAAATTGCTTTCTTCAAGCTCAAAAAATATTTCGCCTCTCATTTAAAAAGAAAATAGTTGATTTTCCTCAGCCTTTAGTCCAGGTTATGAATCAAAGTGCAATCAAAGTGAATTGTCCAGCTCTTCACATTTCTCCATTTACAGTATGCAAATTGATTAAAATAAGAGTAAAAATGGACTTCTGATGATCATTTAGACAACTAAATTCTACCTACTCTCCCAAAATTTAAAAAAAAAACTTGTCAATGATAAAAAAAATCTGTTATGATATTCACTAATTATTACTAAGTTCATTTCAGTTTTTTTAAGTCAATTTCAGTTTCTTTTTGTTATATACAGTTTAATTAAAGTTGATTATGTATTTACTAGAAGGTTTAAAGTCCGCAATATAAAAATGTAATTTTTTTTTCAAGTTGGTAGTTCTTTTGGTTGGTAGATCACAGTAAGATTTAAAATCATATGGAAGCATCATTAGTCACTGTTCTTAAGCAACAACCGTACAAAAAATCAGTAATTTTTTTTTACTTCAAACTATTTTAAAAGATAAGTTTTCTGTAATTAGCTCATGTGTACATTTATAATCACCAAGTTTGTGCATGAAATATACTCCATGAACTAGAGGTTATCAGCTTCCTAGAGTTACATGCTGCTTGCTATGTGGCTTGTGAAACTCAGATTTCTCTTGTGTTGGAAAAATCTGATAAACCAGGTATTTTGAAGAATTTTGATTTGGCCTGAAAGGTCAGGGAAGATTGCTTATATTTGCTGAAACCATAAAAAGCCTATGCAAAAAAAATTTTACACTATTTGTCACTTTTATTTTTGAAAAGAAAAGTATCAAAGCATTGTCTGTAAACACTTTAAAGTTACTGCATACAGCTAATAATTTGACCTGAATTATGTGAAAATATTTGAAATTTTAACTGAATTTAGTGGAAAAGTCGTCAAGAATTTTAATTGGAAAATTGAGTGGCATCCCTGATAAGTGCATACCTTTTATTAAATGCTTAGAATAGTTTTTCAAAAAACACATTTTTTATTGATTTTTTTTTCTTTTTAGTCACCTCATCACAGCTATGGAGGACACAGTAGTCATGTGACAAATGTAGACTTTACCCCAGACGACACTAGGTTAATATCCTTAGGAGGCCGAGATTGCAGTATAATGCAGTGGGCTCTGACCTAAAACAAATCCTACTTTTTAACTTATTACTAGTGAAACTGTTTGACCTTCAGGAACTAGATGAACATCTGCTACATCCCCAACAGATGTATTCTAACATGAAAGCAACACAATAAGGATTTGAGAGGATATCCTAGGTACTGATCCAGTTGTAAATCATTAAGTGAATTTAAATTGATGAGTGTCTGCAATGGTGAATCTATTTGGGATTTGTTTTCATGATGCTTTGAAAAGAGAGGTGCAAGTAAGAGTTTTCACTGTGGATAACCAGAATGGTTGAGATTTTTTTGTTGTGTGTAAAATTATTTGTTATTTGTCGTGTTACAGCATTGGAATTTTTATAAATGAAATTTACATCCATTTGTAAAAGTTAACCGATATAAGATGTCTAAAATATACATCCCAGTGAAAATTGATGAGTTTGAAGAATTTACTGGTAAAATACTTGTTTTAAGCACTCTCTAAAAGAGATATTTTGTATTACTGTGTTTTAGATTGGATTTTAAAGTTAAGGTTTTAGTATTTTTTTCATAATACCAACTCGGTGATTTTTCCCGTTTTCATATCACTTAATTGTACAAGAATGAAAATGTTTAGAAATATTGTAAAAATTTTATACAATTGTTAAAAAAATTGCAATCACGTATATCAAAATATTTCCAATGCTTTATATATCTGTCAATGTTAAAATGTAGAACTTTTAATGAAGTTGAAATTTTTAACCACTGCAAACCAAATTTATGATGTATTATTCTATTAAAATAAGCACAATTGTAAATTCTTAATCCTACATAAATGAGGAGTCTTGAAACTTTTTATCCGAATATGTGTAGTTTCTTTTTTCTTTCTGTAAAAAATATGTTGTTCTTGGCCAGCTATTTAAGTGATGCAATGAGAATAATTTTATGTCTGAAGGTAATGTGTCCCAAATTCATATAAAAGACGCACACATTTTTGAGAAATTTCAACATTTTAAAATCAGGTTGTGTTTTTAAAAGTCTATCAAAATATTATTCTATATCTACAGTAAAAATCACTTAAACAGAATGGTAATCTTTGTGTCTATAATACCCTATTTAAAAATATTTTTTACTGGACAAATATTAAGCATGCTTTGTTTCAGAATCAGTATTCCCATCTCAATCGTATAGTAATTGCATCTATAGTAACTATTGATAGTGCTTCACAAGGCTCTAATATTCTTGGTTTAGACCTTTTTAGCATTGAATGCTGTTTAGTAGTTTTTCATAGGATATTTTTTCTCTTAGCATAACAATTGTAAAAATTAAAAAAAAATGCATTTAATTCATAAAACCTTAACATAATCATTCTTATGAAGTTAACCTTTACAAAACTGGCCAAAAGTCACATTGTTTTTTTATCAAATGCCAGACAATGTATTTTTCTTAAATGATGTGTGTGCTTTAAAAGAATGGCTGCTAATAGCATTTAACATGTGCTTGTAAATAGAAACACTGTTGTGATTTCTAATGAGAATGTGATACATTTATTATTTTTGAGGCACTGAGTTTTTGTGATACTGTTCAAATGAGGTTTTATACAAATACGTTTCTAAATAAAAGAAAAATATTGTAGAGTTAAGTGTTCACCTTGTAGT
Source organism: Tetragnatha versicolor (assembly GCA_024610705.1). Taxonomy (NCBI): domain Eukaryota; kingdom Metazoa; phylum Arthropoda; class Arachnida; order Araneae; family Tetragnathidae; genus Tetragnatha; species Tetragnatha versicolor. The sequence continues at coordinate 61,534,089 of JANDEH010000005.1, forward strand.
AAGTACTGTTATTAGCATGGAAAAATGTTGCAGCTATAATTCATTTGAAGTGTAAAATATTTGTATATAGCCAAACTTATGTATAAATAAAAAAGTTTAATGAAAATCATTGTGTTTATTATGCTGTTTTTTCTGTGCAAAAAGATGGATGAAAAATATCTCAAAATGTAATTTGCAATAACTGAAAAAATAAGCAAATAGCTTAAAAAGTGAAGTTTTCCCTGCCATTCAGTGCTAAGATTAAATATTTATACTGCCCCCCCCAAAAAAAAGAAGTTGAACAGCAAAATTGAGTATCCCCAATAGTTTTTTTTCAACCACAAAAGAACTGCCATCATTATTATCTATAATTATGTTGTATTTTAATTACATTAAATATGTATACTCCTATTTCTAGAAATAACAACACCATGAAGCAATCACCTGATTAAAAAGAAATGAAAGATGAAAATTAAGTTTTGCTCCTCAAATTATTATTAGAAATTCAGAGGTATGTTATTTTAGCAAGTTCTACCTCTAACTCTAATCTGTAAAAATGGAAAGCTATAAAAAGACAGTAAGTGTGGATAAAAAGTTGTGTGCATGGGTGTTAAGTTTGGGCGTTGCAAAAGTCTATAGGGATATATTTTTTTTTAATTTCCTGAATGCCCTCAAGTTGGAAAAAGGTCTTTTTTTTTCAGAATTAAAAAAAATTGAGTTTGCTATTGTGATAAAACTGGCTAATGTATATTTTTAAAACTTATTTTGACAAAATAAATTATTTATGCTTATAAAATGTACCATGTACCTCATAAGACCTATTTTCTAATTTTAGGGCAAAAAGTGGGTCATTTTCCTCAAACACACCTAATACACACCTAATGGTGGTTGAAACGAATAAATTTCAAATTTTTCAGAAGTAGGTCCTCAAAAAAGATGTCCTTTGATGATAAAGATCAGGAAAAGGGAATTTTTTCCACTTTTTCAAACTTAAGGGCTTGAAAGCTCGGGAGCAGCTTCTATTGTTATTTCATTGATCTTTACCAGTTTTACATCAAAGGACATCTTTTTTGAGGACTTACTTCTGAAAAATTCGCAATTTTTGGGTTTCAACCACCATTATTGGTATTGAGCGTTTTTTTAGCGAAATGATCCTACTTTTCGCCCTAAAATTAGAAAATAGGTCTTATGAGGTCAATTTATAAGTTTAAATAATATATTCTGTCCCAATAAGTACTAAAAAACATATATTAGCCAGTTTTATCACAATAGCAAACTCATAAATATTTTTTTAATTCTGAAAAAAAGACAGTTTTTTCCAACTTAAGGGCCCTAACCCTTATTCTTAGGGTGCTGAAACTTCATACACCATGTATTGGGGCCCAAATGAATAGGAAAAGCCTTGGAGACTAAGGTTTTTATTTTTTAATACATCTTTATAGCATCATATTGTATGAAAATAGAGCAAAAGTCTTAAAAACGTAATTTTAGTATATCTTAAAAACTAGAGATAAAGCTGAAAGCTAGAAACTAATAAAACTGAAGGAAAAAGTGAAAAAACTTGATACATACTGTAGATTGCAAATTGATAAATATCTACAAAATTTAATCGCACAAGAATTTTAAAAGAATTCTATCAAAAAATTCATTTTCAATTAAAAAGCTAGATTGAGTCTAACTTTTTTAATATTTGAATCGTTGAGTAACTAATTTTAAAACAATACCGCCTTTCCTGTGAAAGGTGGAAAAACTAATATAATAGGAATAAACATTTTGAACAATAAATGAGTTCACTCTAAAAGTAATACAGGGCATAAGAGATTGTCACAAAAAGAATTATATGTATCCATAGAATTTTAAATGGATTTGACACATAAATAACAAAGATAGTTTTGTTAACGTGGTCATAACCATAAGTGAGTATAATTTAACAGGGAGTGTCGTGAAATATAATCCATCAGTTTAATCAATCAACCATTGTTAAAGTAAAATATCTACTTTTTGTGTTTAAAGTTTTTATTTCTTTAAACATCATTAAATTCACTCCTACCTTAGTCGTTGATTTTTCCCAATCTATCAGCCTTGATTTAGTACGAAATACACATAATAGAAAATTTATTACTTATAGAATTATTACTTATGTTATTATTATTTATTACTTAGAGAATAGAAAATTTATTATAAGATAAAAAATTTTAGTTTTGTTATGGATAAGTTACGGCCTCAAAAACCAGCTTAAATCCAAGTTCATCAGCGTGAAGACGAAACTAACCATTTATGTGACTTAAATAAGATAATAATAATGGAAGTGAATGTTGGACCCTCAATAAAACAGAGGGGCTGTAACTTCTATTTTTTGAAAGAAAGATCTTAAGAAAAATCTTTGGACCCACTTAACCCATTAATGGCCAACTTTTTATTTTTCTTAAATATTTGGTAAAAACATAGTAAATAGCCCAAAAACAACTGGAAAAATAGTGAAAAAAATTCCAGGTTAAAATTTTAATTTCTACACAAAAATTAAAAAACGTCCCTAAAAAGGGACGTCAGGCACGAATGCCCCCGTTGTTTTTCCCTATAGTAAACGCATGGTAGAAAACTTTTTTAAAGCCTCAAAAACATCTTCTACCTTTTTAAGTGCAGCAAAAGTGATCGGAACCATACTGTAACATGAATATGAGCAAAAAATATTAATTACTTATCCAATTAACTGTAAAATTAACCCTAATTAACGTAATTTGAGCATTTTTCATGCTCTAAAACACGTTTTTCCTCCCAAATCTATGTTAATTGCAAATTAATTAAGGTTTTTAATTGAAAAAGGCATTCTTTGTTTATTTGTTACCTAATATTAAGTATTAATTACTTTTAAACACCTCAAATCCATCAGAATATCTCAATTTGTGAAGTTTAAGTCTTTCAAATGCCCATACTTTTTTCATTTTACTTAATTTAATTGTGCGGAACACGAATTTCTCCCCAAAAATCAAGCATTAGTGGGATGTGCATTAGCAAGCCAGATGATATAGATTGATCTGCAGTATAGAACACAATGATTAGCGACATCTAATTAGAAAAAAAGCCGAAAATTTATCACAAAAGAGACTTTTTTGGCAATTTTAATGACAAAAAGTCATTATAACTAATAATTATTAAACTTTTAATTAAAATATAACCGGAATATATTTGCATAAGTAATAAATATAGTAAAATAATTAATTTATTCCTTTTAATTAAGGTAAATTAATTAATTCCTTACAATTTAAGACTTTTTATTCCATTAATTTGGCAGAAATAACAGTATTTTCCAAAAAAAATAAACAAAAATAATAAATTTATTAGCTAAAATTAAAGTAATTTTATAAATATCAGTTATTTAATTCATTTCATAAGAATCAAACCCGTTTTTATGAAAAAATAAAGGAAACACTAGCATTTCACTATGGGGAAAACCACGGGGGCATTCGTGCCTGACGTCCCTTTTTAGGGACGCTTTTCGAGGGTCCAAAATAAGGTCAAGATAAAATATTTTGGAAAAATAAAAAAACACCCCAACTGATTTAATGTATAAACAGTAATATATATCGGAATTGAAATTTTTTTAAAATAACAACTAGGATTTTTAAGCTTTTTCTTTTAAAATTTTTAAAAAAGCACTTTTCTGAAAAATTCTATCTTCCAACTTTAAAAAAAGTGAAAAATTTTTAAAATTCTGCTTTCTTCTTGTGTTCTTTATGTTCTATGAAGATCAGAGATACATCAGTGCAAATTTTGATTCAAAGGAACAATTTTTCTAGAAATAGGAGGGTTTTAAAAAAACGTCCCTAAAAAGGGACGTCAGGCAGTAATGGGTTAAAGAAAACAACGTGAAGAGGATCCTTTACAACCACGAAATATACAAAAAGTATGACAAATTCGGAGGGAACAAACAACATTGTGAGAACAATTAAAGCGTCACGCATCAGATGTCTGGGCCATCTCATCAGAAATCCCGATGCTGAGGCTGACCCTACCAAAAAAGTGACTTTTTCCAAAATTGAAGGGACAAGAAGAAAGGGACGACCACCTACAAGATGGATTGACGATGTAGAAAGAGATCTCAAGTTTTTGGGAGTCAACCAATGGCGGGCGCGGTCCCACCTGACATGGCCAGATGGAGGAGGATCTGCGAGAGTCAGTCTTGGCCTGCAAAAGGGTGTTGTGCTCATAAAGAAGAAGTAAAATGCATGAGTTAGTTTGAAAAATCCTTTAAAATTAGTGAATAATATGGTTAAGCCACTTTTTAAATTAACGGTTCTTAATGCAGCTAGTAAAAAGAGTTTACAGTCCTCCTCCATTCCAAGCTTCGAATTTTGGGCTATGTACGTTTTAAATCTATATTAACAATTAGGAATCCATAAGTAAAAAGAGAACCAAACACAGAAAGAATCAAATTCGACTTGAGTTCCACAAATCCTCCAGCAGTCATTTTCGGAAAAATTTCCTCCTTCATACTATCAACCACACGCAGCTTGACCGGATTCACATTTCCCGTTGACAGGAACTTATCCTGCAGCTCCTTCAAAGATGTTCTCAAACGTTCGACACCGCTGGATATTCCAGAAGCGCACATCACCAACCCTATGGCGCAGAGTGGTACCATCGTCATGGCTGAAAGACACTCCCAGAACAGTGACGGGAACATGTATGTGGTCACGAAGGCCGCGAGGGTCACAAACATAGAGACCACTTGGGAACATAGAAGTAAAAGTGAAATGAGAGACAGAGATTTCTCAACGCATTTTGCTACTTTAAACACAGCTCTATACGTATTCAACTTACTTTGAAGTATTTCTGGTAGAGAATTGGACACTGCTTCGATGTCCTTGCAAAAGCCGTGGATGAGTTTACGCAGATTGTAGTAAAGGAGACTGCAGGTGACTGTAACCAAAGACAGAAAAGCGAACTGGGTGAGATATATCATCTGAGGTACTATAAATCTGACGAGTAGAATGATGGCAAGATTTGAAGATTTCATGTATAAGCTGTAATATTCTGCAAAACGCTCCGGTGCATCTGGCAGGTTCCAGAAACAGAGAAAAGCGCACATAGATGGATAAAGAAAAATTGCACTCTGAAGCGAATTGACCACGATTTTTTCGCGCGTTTTGATCACTTTGCATCCTGTTTGGACTTTTAACTTGGATAGTTGTGTCACAATGTGTCCGATTTCCTTTTTCCTTCTGTACAGGATGTGCCAAAGAACAAATGAAATCACATTTACAAAACAAAAGGGAACTGTCAGAAAACCTTCTAGACTACTTGCAGAAGATAAAGAAGCTATTGATGCGTATAGAATGTAGAGTTGGGTTAAGTGAAGTAAAATCGGGAGGAATTTAGTTGCTATCATTGAAATTTTTCCAGTGTTTTTGCCCAGTACATTGATGCCAAATATCTGTAAGATATTCCATAGAAAACCATATTCTTCAAAAGGTTTACGCTTCTCTATTTTTAGGATTGACACTTTTGACATTTTTATCGGTCGTGACGCGTCATTCATCATGAATCCAATATCCCCAAAAAATCCAATATTACAAATGCTTCTTTGATTTTATCTCAAATCGACGAATTATTTGTTAAATAATCACAACAAGAATACAATACAGTTATTCTTTTGGTACTTCGCTTTCTTGTTGTAAAAGTTGTTTTTAAAACTTTTCTCTTTGAATTGGAACCTTTTTTGAACTTTCGATGTTGCTAAAGTACTTATAGATGTTTTACAAATCAGTACAAAAAAGAAAAGTAAAAAAACTTGATAGAGTGATAATAGTAGTTACTTATATTGATTACTCAATCCCTTATCGTCAGTATTTCTTCATATAAACAAAGATTTAAGAAACAAAGAAACATTTTTCAATACTTAAAATAACTAAAACACTGTTCGTCAACTTCAATCGACGATTAAAGGGGCATTTCACCAATAGCAAGGTCTACAAAGCTGTGAAAGTTGTAGGGAAGAAATGATGAAAACTAAAAGACATTTTAGAGCTTTCAGACACTTTTTATTGATTTTTTGAAGAATATTAATAAAAGGATCACATTATTCTTTTATACTACTCAGTAATGGATAAAAAGTTATATATAAAATATGCACTGTAAACTGCAATTTATTGGATAGCCATCTATAAAATCGTTATAAAAGACTTTAAAAAGAATGAAAATCATCGATTATAAAATCTATTTTTCCTTAAAGTACTAGGCTGTATATTAAATTGGAATCAATATTTCAATGTGTATCATAGAGGGGTGTGAAAATAAAAACTAAGTTAATTATTAAATACAAATGCAAGTTGAGGGTTTGTATAAATAAACCTTTTCAATTTCAGATCATGATGTTCCAAAAATTAGACAAAATATTGAGGAATCTATTAATTAGCATCAAAGGCTTATGAATTTTCAAGTAATTTTCGACGTTTTACGATTCATACTACATTTTCGAAGACGCATATTTGGCCTCTTATTGGGTACAAGGGCAGGATTGTGGTCGAAAATTAGATTTTTACGTTTAGGCCCATATTTTTTTTAAGGTAGGAATTTAATTTTTTTGTAAGTAGAAATTATAGGACAAAAACAAATTTCAGTTGTTAATTTTCAATAACTGTGAAATATTTCTTTGTTTTATCTTTTAGTTGAACTTGGGAAAATTTTTAAGATTTTAATTGTATTTAGGTACCATTTACAGAAAAAGTATTCAATATTTTTGTAAAATTCTTTCATATTCATTTTCAGAACTAAGACAAAGTAGACCAAATTTTATAATTAGTAAACAATCGGGTATATTTTAAAACAGTATTGAATGTAAATGTAGTAGTTTTAAAATGATGTTTTTTTTTAAATTGTTATTTTTCTTTTTAAAAAAATCAGGTATGAGTAAAATAAGAAAAAAGCTGGTCTACTTTGTTTTAAAAATAGGTCTTGATATAGGTGTGAAAGAATTTTACGAAAATATTGAATACTTTTTCTGTAAATATTACCTAATTACAATTAAAGTATCAAAATTTTACCACAGATCAACTAAAGATCAAACAAAGAAATATTTCACAGAAATTTAAAACCAACAATGAAATTTGTGTCTGTAGTATTTATCTGCATACAAAAGACAAGTAAATGCCTACCTTTAAAATTAAAAAAGTATGGGCCTAAACGTGAAAGCCTAATTTTTGACTACAACCACGTCCTTGTACTCTTAAAAAGAAAATACACGATTTGCTTCAACCTTTGGTCCAGTTTTGCATCAAAGTGAAGGCATTTTTAAGCTCTTAACATTTCTCCATTGTTGTATGAGAATTGTTTAAAATAAGTGTACAAATAGACTTCTGATGAACACTTAGACAACTAATTTCTACCGCGCGACTCTCCCAAAACTTAAAAAAACTTGTTAAAGGCAAAAAAAGAGTTTCATCTTTTTCAATGAAGTTAATCAGCTAGATAAAAAAATTTTTTATATTTTCTATTTATTACTAAGTTCACTATAGTTTATTCTCAAGTCAATTTCAGCTTATTTTTGTTGTATACAGTTCAATTAAAGTTGATTACATATTTACTAGAAGGTTTAACGTCTACAGGCAATATAAAAAAGGAATTTTTTTAAGTTGGTAGTTATTTTGGTTGGTTGATCACAGTATGAAAGCTTCATTAGCTGCTGTTCTAAAGCAACAACAGTAGGAAAAATCATTATTTTTTTAAAGTTCAAAATACTATTTTAAAAAAGTTTTGCAAAATTGCCAAGTTGTCTGTTATTTGCACCACATGTGTACTGTACATTTATAATTACCAAGTCTGTGCATAAAATATACTTCATTACCTAGAGATTATAAGCTTTCTAGAATTACATGCTGCCATTTGGCTTACGAAACTGTCAGAATACTCTAGTTTTGGAAAAATCTCATAAACCAGATAATAGAAGAATTTTGTTTTGGTGCTGAAAGGTCAGAAAAAATTGCTTATTGTTGCTTGAACCATAAAAAGCCCATGCAAAAAAAATTTCTACTTGTTGTCAGTCACTTTTATTCTTTAAAAGAAAAAAATATCAGAGCATTGACTGTAAACACTTTAAAGTTACTGTGTACAGCTAGTAAATTGACCTGAATGATGTAAAAGTATTTGAAATTTTAACTGAAATTAGTGTAAAAGTCAAGAACTTTAATTGGAAAATTGAGCGGCATCCTTGATAAGTGCATACCTTTTATTGAATGCTAAGAATCATTTTTATAGAAAAATGTTTTTCTTTTTAGTCACATCATCACAGCTATAGAAATGTAGACTTTACCCACCCCAGACGACACCAGGTTAATATCCTTAGGAGGTCGAGATTGCAGTATAATGCAGTGGACTCTGACCTAAAACAAATCCTACTTTTTAACTTATAACTAGTGATACTGTTTTTCATCTTCAAGAATTAGATGAACATATTCTGCTTCATCCCCAGCTCTACTTACTCCCGGGAAGGTTTCTGAATGAAAAAACTTTTGCTGTTAGTGACCATGTTTCAGATGCATAAGTTAATACTGGTCTTATGAGAGTTTTATACTGTTAGATTTTAGTTCTTCTTTTAATAAGGTGGGATTTTAATTAATTTCTAACACCAAATAGACATCTATCGGTAGCCATAATTCTCTTTCGGATCTCAGGGCTTCGAATCTATATTAATAATCAGAAATCCATAAGTAAAAAGAGAACCAAACACAGAAAGAATCAAATTCGACTTGAGTTCCACAAATCCTCCAGCTGTCATTTTCGGAAAAATGTCCTCCTTCATATTGTCAACCACACGCAGCATGACCGGATTCACATTTCCCACCGACAGAAACTTATCCTGCAACTCCTTCAAAGAGGTTCTCAAACGTTGAACCCCACTGGATATTCCAGAAGCGCACATCACCAATCCTATGACGCAGAGTGGTACCATCGTCATGGCATAAACACACTCCCAGAACAGTGACGGGAACATGGATGTGACTACGAAGGCCGCGAGGGTCACAAACATGGAGACCATTTGGGAACAAAGAAGTAAAAGGGAAACTAGAGACAGATATTTCTCAACGCATTTTGCCACTTTAAACACAGCCCTGTACGTTTTCAACTTGCTTTGAAGTATTTCTGGTAGAGGATTGGACACTGCTTCGATGTCCTTGCAAAAGCCGAGGATGAGTTTACGCAGATTGTAATAAAGGAGACAGCAAGTGACTGTTATCAAAGACAGGAAAGCGAACTGGGTGAGATATATCATCTGAGATACAATAACTCTGACGAGTAGAATGATGGCAAGATTTGAAGTTTTCGTGTATAAGCTGTAATATTCCACGAACGGCTCCGGTGCATCTGGCAGGTTCCAGAAGCAGAAAAAAGCGCACATAGATGGATAGAGAAAAACTGCACTCAGAAGTGAATTGATCATGAATTTTTCGCGCGTTTCGATTGCTTTGCATCCTGTTTGGACTTTTAACTTGGAGAGTTGTGTCACAATGTGTCCGATTTTCTTTCTCCTTCTGAACAGGATGAGCCAAAGAACAAAGGAAATCACACATACAAAACAAAAGGGGACTGCGAGAAAACCTTCTTGTAGACTCCATGAAGAAGATATAGAAGCTATTGATGCGTATAGAATGTAGAGTCGGGTTATGTGAAGTAAAATCGGAGGGAATTTTGTTGCTATCATTGAAATTTTTCCAGTATTTTTGTCCTTTATGTTGATGCCAAAAATCTGTAAAATATTCCATAGAAAACCATATTCTTCAAATGGTTTACTCTTTATTTTTCGGATTGACACTTTTGACATTTTCATCGGTCGTGTGACGCGTCCCTTCATCTATTCCAAATACTGCCAAAAAATCCTATATTACAAATGCTTCTTTGATTTTACCTGAAATTGATGAAATATTGGTTAAATAATCAGAATAAAAATACAAAACAGTTATTACTTTGATACTTCGCTTTCTTAATGTTAAAGTTGTTTTTCAACCTTTTCTCTTTGAATTGGAACAACTTTTAAGCTTTCGATGGTGCTTAAATACTTTTAGAAGTTTTACAAATCAGTACAAAAAATATGTCAAAAACTTGATAATGATTTTCACATATAACAGTAGATATTGATAACTCAATCCTTTTTAGTCAGTATTTCTTCATATAGTAATATTTTCAATATTTGAAATAACTAAAACACTGTTCTTGAATTTCAAAAGACAATTAAAGGGACATTTCCCCTATAGCAACGTCTACAATGTTGTGCAGGTTGTGGGGAAGAAAAGTCTGTAATGTATAGGAAAAGAATGGAAACAGAATGTCATTTTATAGATTTGAGACACTTAGTATTGATATTTTGTAGAATATAAATACAAGGATCACATTATTCTTTTGTACCACCCAGTAATGGATAACAAAGAAAGAAAATCAACAAAAACGTTATAAAAGACACAGAAAATTATCGATTAAAAATCTATTTTTCCTAAAAGAACTAGGCTGTATATTAAATTGGAATCAGTATTTCAATGTGTGAAGAGAGTGATGTGAAAATTAAAACTAAGTTAATTATAAAATACAAATACAAGTTGATAGTTTGTAAAAACCTTTTCAATTTCAGATCACGGTGTTCTAAAAAATTAGACAAAATATTGTGGAATCTATTAGTTAACATCAAATGCTCATGAATAATCAAGTAATTTCCAACGTTTTACGATTCATACCACATTTTCGAGGACGCGTATTTGGCCTCTTATTTAAAAAGAAAATACACGATTTGCCTCAACCTCTGATCAAGTTTTGCATCATAGTGAATGTATAAGGAAGAGTGTCTACAAGGGTGAATCTATTTGGGATTTGCTGCCATGATGTTTCGAAAAGAGTGTGTGCAAGTAAGACTTTTCATTATGGGTAAATTACTGGTAAAATACTTGTTTTAAGTACTCTAAAAGAGATCTTGTATTTTTGTGTTTTAGATTGGATTTTAAAGTATTTGGATTTAAAGATTGGTTTTAGTATTATTTCGAAATACCAACTTTGTGATTTTTCTACTGTATATATCTTTGGTATCCTAAAAAATGTCACTCGGTATCTAGGAGTTTTCATGAGTCAGAATATGGAATAAAAATTGGGAGTCACTGTAGGAAAAGGAACATATTGCATTATGTTACATATGGAGATGACTTCTTAACAGCCGTTTGCCCATCCGAAAAATAATTTCTAAATTGTCTTGGTTGGCACTCACTCTATGCCCTGATATGGGCCTTTTGCCATAAAAAAATAACCACTCACCATCACTCACACTGTCCGCTGTAATGTTTTTTTTCTCCAAGACTATACTTTTATTAATATGAATTGCATTACTGTTGATAGAAACAGGTTAATAAGGAAGTTGCATGTGTCAGATTTTCAAAAACAAACAAGTGTTCCGTATGGATTTTTGTATGGTAAAATGAAATATCTAGTCAATTTTTCAAAAAAAAATGTACAGGTAATTAAATATTTTAATTTAAAAGTCGAGAAAAAAACACGTGACTGAAAACATTTATTGTTAAAACTATAAGATGACGTCAACAATAATACCATCAACTCCATTGCTTTACAACAGTGGTTCCCAACCTGGGGGCGATCGCCCCCAGGTGGGCGATTTGGGTTATTAAGGGGGCGATAAATAAGTGAGAGGCGATTGGGGGGCGATGAGTATTCAAAGGGGGAAGATAAAATAGTACTGTACTGACAGACTGACTGTATTCAGACTTAATGTTCCAAAACCAGTTAAAACCCGGTTTCTTGGGTCAAATTTCCAAAAATTTTCTGGAGGAGGACCCCCAAACCCCCCTTTTGTACTTGAAACTTAATTTTTCAAAACTTTTTTATAATTATTTCATCCAAATCCTACCTAAAAATACATGTCCAAAATTCGGAATAGATGTACCATAACTAATTAAAAACCTGTTTTTTTTTACCCTTATTTCCAAAAATTTTCTGGGGGAGGACACCCGGACATAAAATTGCTTTATTATTTACACTTTATTTCAAATTAAAATTGGACCAATGAGAATGAAAAGGGGGCGATAGGTGTTAGTCTACCTCTAGAAAGGGGCGATGGGCCACAAAAGGTTGGGAACCACTGCTCTTTACAACAATGTTTAGTATAAGATGACGTCACATCCAAACTCTTGGCGTTTTCGCGCGCTTTTAAAAAGGGGATTTTTGTTAATTTTTTTGGCAATCAAAAAATTTCTCGATCGGCCTCAAATTTTGGGTAGTTGCTTATTTTTGTAAGAAGAATCGATTAAAAAATATAAAAAAATCATGCAACTTCCTCATTGTATAGGATAATACACTCGTCAGTTCCATGTGTTGTGCATGCGATTGTCATTATTTTGGAGCTAACATTTTATCTGGAGTAAAATATTTGGCAGAAATGTGTTCTACATTATTAAGTTTCTTTGATGTAATCCAGTAGTTCCCAACAGGTGATCCGCGGACCACTGGTGGTCCGTGAGGCCTTCAGAGGTGGTCCGTGAAAAGATTTTTAAGCTTATCCAAAAAATGTGTGGAAATAAAAAAAATTTCCTAATCACACATTCCAGGGTAAAAACACCACAGATGCAAAAACATAAGCAAAAAATCATGCGTCTCATAAATAAAAAAATATTAAGTTCTCTTTCTCTCTTATGAATTATTTGTTCATTTCTCTTATTTTCCACTACTTTATTCAACAATAGTTTATTACAGAGTAGAAATGAAATGCGATGATGTGGAATAGATTTCGCTTCAGATTAATTAAAACTGAGAGGCGTCGGGGTGGGGCAAATAAAGAATCGAATGATCGGACATATACTTGGTTTGATACGAAGCAAAGCCTGGAAGTGTTGAAAGATATACTTCAAACTGGGATGCTATGGTCAGACAGAGGGTCTCCTAGAAATCGTGGTATGAAAAGAGAAAATTTCTGAGACACAAAAGAAATAGGTTTGTTCGAAGATTTGAGAAAAATTTAATGCCGAAAATGTGAAAGTTTTTGAACACATAAATTATTTTCTATTTTAATCGCCCTCCTTTGAAATAATTTTTGACTTTTAATTATTGACTTTTATTTCTTTCGGGAGAACATCTGTAAGTCTCGCCTGCCTCTCGCTTATAGAATTTCCTCTGCCACAACTCACAGTCAGTGCATGTCCAGTTTTCTTTTTTCTGATCAACACAATTCCTGGTTATCTCATTTGTCCTGCAGTTTAATTTTAAGCTAAGTACTTTCTTTCAAATTTACAACATCAATTAATGTGGGATAATTAATGTAATTTTTGTTTGTTATGAAAAAGAAAAAAATAACTTCTATACTGTTGTTTTTTAAGCCTGTAACTCGTGTGTAAGTGTGAACCCTTCCAGGGCAAATAGGTCCATGAGAGGACACTGGAAGTGATTAACACAAACACCATTTCCACTCATCAGAACATTTTTTGTCATTTGTAAAGTATTATCCTCTTCTATACATATTTAAAAGATGAAGAAAGTTACATGGTTATAAGCCTCTCCTATTGATAAATTTAAGTTTTTATTTGTAAGGTATATTGCTGAAAGAAGAATTTTTCTTATTACATTTCTTAATTTAGTTTTGAAATTAAATAAACAATCGTAATTAGTAATGGATTCTCTATTTTATTAGTTGAATTTCGTGAGAGCTTGATAAACATGTTTAAATGTCTCTTATAAAAAGTATATTTTTAAATAATAGATATAAAATTAATGTAATTTTTCTTTTTCAATTTTTCTTTTCAGTTTAATAGATTATTTGGTTTTCTAAGTTCCATTTAGAAACATTGTAAGACTCGGTTTCCCTTACTTCAGAAAAGAGTGACCCTCGATGAGAAATGAATGCACTGAAAAAAAGCTAAAATTTTGAAGATACAGTTAGGGATAGAGATGGTCCGCAGAGGTTCAAATTTAAGTGAAGTGGTCCGCAGACTTGAGTTGGGAACCACTGATGTAATCAAAGCAAAATTATGAGGAAAAAAGTAAAACTAGACATTAACAACGAATGTTATAATAATAGTAATACACACTTCCACTACTTGTAGATAAATATGAAAACAATAAGTGCATCAATGCTGTGATGTTTAAGTTATTTTAATAGATATTTTATGCATAATTTTTTCTGTTTTAAGTAATAGTTTGAAAATTTCGAAATAATTTTAACTGGACGTAATAAAAAGAGTTTTAATGAGTTAAAATTTTTGAAATTTATTTTTGAAAATAGTTTTATCGTGGTCTTTTTGTAATCGTATATTGTATTATGAAATGTTATACTTAAAATTATTTGTTATTTTTTAATGGAAAATGTTTTGACTTTAAATGTGTAGTTTATTTGAATTAATACATCATATATACCAGAAAAATATCGTGTTTTTTTCATAACTTTCCTTTTTGTAACTTGTTGAATACATTCAAAATTGAAAAAGCAATGGGTATTTCGTATCTTTTATTTTAATAATTAAATAAAATGCAAAAACACATTTTTAACATTGAATACAACAGTGCAATTTTTAACATTTTTTACCTTAAGAAATACAAGAGCATAAGAAATATTAAAGATTACTCATGTTCTGATACCTAAATTTGCAAATGAGACACATCTGCGAAACGTTATATGTAATCATAGATTAAAATGAAGAATGATTTGAGTATGTTTAAAGCCTTCTAGTTTCTTGATATGCTTAGAGATTATGGAATCATTCCATAGTTTTTTAAAATTTCCCTGACTAGACTTTTAATCTACAGAAGGAGTTATTTTTTGTGTGTGTTCGAAAGAGAGTTATCAGTATTCCAATTAAAGTGCTAGATTTTAATAAACTTTTTATAAATAAATTAGGTCTCACTTAAACATATAAAAACATGCAAACAAGTTAAAAAGCCTAAAAAATCCCTATAACGTACTGTTAAGTTTTAGATTTTACATTAAGTAATTGAAAAACTAAACTAGAAAACATTTAATTTAAAAAAAAACTTAAATGCTCAACATACCTTTTTAATAGAAAATTTACATCAACTACAAAAGCTAACAAGAGAAGCAGGACCCATAACATTCTTATTTAACTTTATTTTGCTTCTTAAATTCCAACAGGATGAATAATAGTGAATGATATTCCGCATACAGCACAATTCCTAACTAGCCATCCTCTCACAGAAATTTCGTACAGAGAAAATACACTACAAACCCCAATGCACTTTCCACTCCACAAATGAACTGACTTAAGAAAACATACCACACCAACTGAGAGTCCATCAAATAGCGTTCCACGGATAACAACAATAAGTGAGGAAACACGTAGAAGAATCAATACAGAAGAAGAAAGGGGGATACACAGAGATAAGCGGTAAAATGGCACTCCTATCCCTTCTTATCCAAGCCTCGCCTTGAAGAAGGGGTTAGGGACGTAGGTGAGCTCCTTGAGGTCAGTCTGGACGTCCCCCAGGCAGCTCTTGGGGTCGAGGAAGTAGTAGCAGAGCTTCTTGGCGGCCATTCGGTGGCGACGCATTACCTGGCAACACAGGCCCCGGTCCGTGTCGCAGTCGGAACTCGTCACGCATTCGTCGTCTGAAAAAAAGTCACTTATACAGGGTGTCTCAAAAAGTTGGAGCCAAACATGCAGGTCTGTCATGCCATGACAAACCCGATTGTCCTATAGGAAACCATGTCAGCAAATGTAAAACTGTGTCCGCTCTAGAGGACAACGAAGGGGCAACGTTTAATTTCTTTATCTTTACTCTACGGAAAACTTCGATTATTATTACGGATTCGGAGAGAGACCTCCCGCAAACCCCCTGTAAACCATATTTCATTAAATTATGTTAAGTTCTGTCTGTAAGAAAAGAATATCATTTCCTAATTTGAAGAACAGTCTGAGTAGAAATTCAAAGAGAAAAAAGGAGGTGATTTTTCTCTGTTAATTACCGACAGAATTTGACGAAATTTGGTTTACAAGGGTGGATCAATGGCGGACAACATACACTAACTAATAGGTGATACCAGTTAGTTTAGGATAGTTAGGTGACCGGTGATAGTTGGGGTCTTGCTTTTATATACAAACAAATGTCTCTTCCTCTTTCAATCAACTGCCCCTCAACTTCCACCTGTCTCCCCTCCGATATACTAGTTCCAGCGTTTCCAAAATCACGTGACCCTTTTACTATCGTTGGTTCATCAGTAGTATCATGTCAAAAAAATCTGCCTATTTCGGGGACCACTTTAAAACGTCACTCGGACAACAGGTTGAGAATCAATCTAGGGCTGATTCTCGGTGGGGATACACACAAGTGGAAATCCTGGCCGAAAACCCTCAAAAAAATTAAATTTTATCCAATTGCAAATTTCAAATGGTTTGCGTTATGGCTACAAAAAATGACAATTCTAAACATTTTGTATGGTTTAAAATCTGTCTATGCAGGAATTTCTGTAGTAAGAAGGTTCGATCATACCTATCATGTTGTTTTGGTAGTACGTCACTATTATTTGTCAAAAGGTGTTAAATCAAGAAACAAAAGTGAAGAAGTTTGTGGAGCAGTACAACAAAAAAACTTTCTTACTTAAAATTACAATTCCTCATAAAATGAATTTGTTAAGAGTATCAATCAAACCTGTAATTAACTTTGATTCTAAGTAGTGATGGGCAAAATCGATAATTTTAGGTATCGAATACTTTGGTATCGAATACTTATAGGTATCGAATACTTTGGTATCGAATACTTATAGGTATCGAGTACTTTTAGGTATCGAGTACTTTTTTTCAATGTCGGGAAATGAACCTGAAGGGACAATTTTTTTAGGGCCTATCCATAATCAGACTAATATTCAAAAAACTGAAAGCGATCCATCAAAAAGCCCCGTAGCTACGGGCCTGGAGGTGGATAGAGGCGAAGGATTTGGCGGGGGAAAAACCTAGCCGCGTCAAATTTCTCTCGCGGATGATAACGACTTGGGTTTGAGCGTTGCAAAATGAAAACGGAAACAGGCTGCGTTTGATCTACAGTAGGTATTATAAAGATTACTTCATTGAAAAATTTAAAACGAAATATGTCAATAAAGTATCGATACTTTTGTGGGTATCGAATACACTCGATACCTATAGGTATCGAGTACTTAAGTATTTGGTATCGATACCTGCCCATCACTAATTCTAAGGGGTTTTTTGTTATGTAATGGAAATTCTCGTTTTTCAAGTGAAATTTTTAAAATTTTTTTTTTAAAAGAATAAAATGAAGCCCAGTGGCGCAGTGGTAGTGCATCGCGCTTCCACGCCACAGGTCCGGGGTTCAAATCCCGGGCTGGGCAGGGTCCACTCAGCCTTTCATCCCTTCAGTGGGTCGATAAACCTAACCACCTAACCGGGACATTTGCCTTGCACCCCAGGCCCCACGGCCAAGAAAACGAAGATGGGCATCGTAGGCCTTGGCCCACTAGGGCTGTCGCTCCGATGGTTTTTTTTTAAAAATAAAATAATTTTAAAATATTTAAATTTGTAATCTGATATAGATTCCTCCCTTTACCACTTACTTCATTTTATTTGATATCTTAAAACATTTTCTGAAGAAGTAAAATTGGTAATACCTAAGTGGCAATAATCAATATTAGTTCTGGACACGCCTAATCATTGGTCACCTTGATCACCATCGATGATCGTGGAAGAAAAACAAATCAATGATAACCAGCACTATAAAATAAACTTCGTTACCTATTTTATGTACCTTTTTACTGCTTTTTCTAAAGAATAAAATATACGAAGAACATCATTTGTGAAATGGTCTGTCTGTACACAAATGAAATAAAAATTGCAATTATTTAAATGTTTGTTTTTTAAAGATTTATATCCTTGAGGTTGAAAAGGGGTTTGATTGCCTTTTGCTGTTGCCTCCAACACCTTCGTTGAAAAAAAATCCACTTTATTTTTTTAACGTAATTTCATTTTCTGTTGCATCTTTTGAAATACACCACATGCGATAATCCACTTTGAGGAAAATGTTCCAGTCTCACCCCTCACCCTCTTCCATGCTTCAAAAAAATTGTACTTCATCTATGGATTGAAGTGATTGATGTTATTTTGATTTTCTGAAACAGTTAATAAAAATTTTGTACTTCCCTGAAAGTGAAGAAAATATATTTTGTAACTATAAAATGCCATTTTCAGGATAAAAATAAGCTTTGATGGATCGCCATACTTTCTCTGATACATTGCAGAAAAAGAAATATTTAGATCAAATTTAATTTCTACTAAGAATTTTGAAACATATAGTACTATAAGCTGAATTCAAAAGATCAATAAGAAAAAAGGCCCACTAAAGTTTTCAGCACTGAAAGAGAAATTCAGCTGAATTTTAAGTGAACTCCTCTTATTTTTTTTCCTTCATATAATACATGTATAGATATGTTACGGGCAAAGTAATTAATCGGGCATTATTAATACTGCCCGAAGTGGAGGAAGGCAATGTGATGAATTCAATGCCATTTATCAATGAAATTTATCACTTTGCCCGCCTCCACTCTAGGCATTATTAATAATGTCCAATTAATCACTTTGCCCGTAACAGCATAATATAACTAATAATGCATATATTGCTATAAACTATAACAGCCTATAATAAAAATGTTATGTGGTCATAATTACAATTGCTTTTAACAACTTTGTTTCTCAAATCTTTGTACTATATTTTTTTATAGAAAGGCATACAGGAGATGGGTATTAAACTATTCATGTTTAACCTAGAACATAATTAATAATACATCGTCGTTTTTACGTGCTAAAATTTTCCTTATTTACCGAAAGCTTATTTTCAATCTTTTAACATTTCGTTCATTAATAAGATAAGAATATATCTGATTCTTAGAATAAATTAATGGAGATCTCTTAATATAATTATCTCAGCTTATTTGAGGAAACGGGATTTTCAGATGGCTTTTAATGCAAAAAAAACATGTATGTTAAGGAGAAGAAATGACAACTCTCTGCTCCAACTTCCTTCATTGCTAATGGCTCCATGTTTTCTTTTTCATTGGATTTCAGTTTCTTCAGAGGCTATTTTTCGTTCTTAATATAAATCCGTTTGGAGAAGAAGATATAACTTGGAGCTGTACAAAATTTATAAAGACCCAGATGTTATAAAATACATTAAAATTAATAGAATGAATTGGGCAGCACACATTTTTAGAATGGATGATGATTCCCCGTTGAAAAAGATTCTTGTACATAAACCACTATCATGCAGGAAGAGGGGAAGACCCAGATTAAGATGGCTTGACTCTGTGGAATCGGACTTCCTTGCCATCCAGGAGAGGAAATGGCGCCAAGTTGTCAATAATAGAGCGCTGTGGGGAAAAATTCAAAGGAAGGCACTGGCCCACCCTGGGCTGTCTGGCCAAATATGATGATGATGAATATAAATCCCTGTTTCTAAGAGTTACGATTATTTGTATGAATGTAGATACTTTTTTAGAGAGAATCCTAGAAATCTTGCTCACAAGTTACTAAAATGTAATATCTTTAGGTTTATTAGAAAGTTTTAATCACTCTATTATATTATTTATAACTTATTCTTGTCAAAGACGTGCGAAGTATTAAAATGGAACAGGATATTGAGAGAACTAACATTAAAAGGCATGAGTATCAATAAATCGTTTTTAAAAATTTTTCCGAAACTATCAACTAAAAATTGTTTGATTTATTACTTAGGCTTCGATACTATTAATTAATATTTATATATTAATGATTCATTCCTTACTAATGTAAATACTTTTGTAAGGATGTGCTTCTCTTTTTCCTCAAATATAGGAAAGAAAAAAATATTTTAATTAAAATAGCTAAATGAATCCACTCTAGGATCAAAACAATTGCTCTCCTAAACTTAAAGCTCTCCCTCCGCTCTCTTGCGTTGCCTTCCTATGCCATGCTGATGAGTCCTAACAAGGACGAAACCGGTCCATGGCTGGAAGCGACGCTTGATAGCTGGAGTTTTCTCACACAATCCTCTAACCAGAGGTACTGGTGAACAACTCTTCTTTTCATCAAAACAATTGTTTACATAATTATAAGATTAACCGTCTTTAAATTTTTAGTTAGCTTTAAAATTAAATTTGTATCATTTTTTATATCAAATAATTCTCATTGCAATGGATCTTATTTGAAAAAATTAACCGGGATTTATTAGTGTGTTTTACATCAAGTGTTTCATAGTTACAAATGGGCCATTCCATGAATAATGAAACCAAAGTACCAATTTTTTAAAGTTAATAAAACCTATGATGTAATGCATCATTTTAAAGCTTAAGAGTTGAATTTTTCTAAAACATCCTTTAAATATCAAAAAATAAGTTATAAATAAGAGTTTTAGGCCAAAATAGTGGAACATCACAAAATTGATAATACTCCACATAAAGTTAGTAAAGTTTAACTAGGCTTGCTGATATTAAAAATAACCTGTAGAAATTTAATTGGGGCTAGTTTTTATCTCTGACAATTCTACTTATATGTAAGATAATAAAATTTTAAGATATATTAATATAATAATTAAAAATTTTAAATTCATTACGTTATGTCCCTATGTTACGTCCATAACATGAAAACAGATAATAGTAGTTTCTACAAACTCACTGGTAATCTCAATCAAATTTTAACCATATTTTCTCTTTATAAATCATATAAACATGCTTTAAACACTATTACATGAATTTTTGATACTTATTAAAAAATTTTATGACTGTTACAGACGTAACATCGGATTTTTAATTTTTCTATTAGGATACCAAAAATCCCCTATATTCCATATTTTTTTAGCTAACATGTCTTTTTTCATATTATAAGGGTAAGGAATGTGATTTTGGACTTTTTTGTTCTAATATGGGTATTTTCAATTTTTATCTTTCTCTTTTTCTCCAAATTAAGCCACAAATGAGCAATAAAAGGAAAAGAATATTTAAAAAAAGATAACATTTAATAAAAGGCATAAGATTTTTAATATCAAAGCAATAGAAAAGAAAAGCCTTATTACTATTTGTCAATTATGTGAAAAAAATGCTGTCAGTCAGCAGTTGATTAGTAAAACGTTTGAAGAAATTTCATTATAAATCAGTTTAGGCCATGGAAAAAGCTATTTCACTAAAAAAATTGATAAATACATTGAAATTGTGATTATACATGAGACTAGAAGCAAAAAATAATCATTTAAGTTTTAAAAAATGTAAAAATAAGTAAAATAATGCAAATTACGCTATGTAATCTAAGGTTATTTTAACGTTTTCTCAAAATCTTATTATGTGGTCTATAAAAACAATTCTTACCAAAGAATTTTTCCAATGCCTTGATAATAGTACTTTGTTTGAAAAATAATTTTATATTGAACAGTTAAATGATTTTATTTCATTAATAATGAGTTATAAATCAGACATGTTACGTCCGTAACAAGTGAGTGTTACGTCCGTAACAAATTAATTAGGCCATAGATTAATAAATAATTAAATTTTTGCTTCTACCAATCACTTTTTTAATTTTATAAACCTTCATAATGAATTACTGAGAAAATTTTTTAAAATTTTACCCTAAAATTCACAGGTATTTGTCAATAACTTTGAAAAGTGAAATATAGACAGTTCTGTGAGTTACGTCCGTAACACTTAGTTTTAAATTTTTTTTAAATTTTAGAACCATTGTTCAGTTGTCATAATTTAATATTTTATTAATCTACCTCTGATATGTTTAGAAAAAAAATACCATAGTTTACAATTAATTTTTTCATTATTTACAAAGCCTCAAAAGTTTCTATTTGTTACGTCCGTAACCATGGAATGGCCCAAATGTAAATTTATCCTAAAAACGTTTATAAGCATTATAAATTTAAAAATAACTTTGTCGGATACGTACTAAATCCTTTCTTTTCAAGGGACCTTCCTTCCGGTTGACATAACTTGGAAGGGAAAAAGCTTCCTGATTCCAAGCAGAATAATTCTGGTCCACAGTCAGAATCTTTCTCACATGGTTGATAAGGCTTCCTTCCATAAATGGGTAAGCACGTTCCAGAAACTACAAAAAAAAAATTAAAAAGTACTTACCTCAATATTTTGGAAGCAAGGGTTTTAAACGTTTTATACTTTATTCAGACATTTGACTTTAATTGCTTCAAAACAGCGAGGAGTTTTAATTTTCAAAAGCCTGTAGCATTTTCTCAAGTTCTATGTATGAAATATGTAATACCTAAATTCCTATAGGAACTAAATTTTGACGTCAAGGATGTAAAATTATTTTTAAAAAACACGGGCTTATTTTAAATGCTTTTTAGGGTTCAAAGGTTATTGCATCAAAAAGTATATTTAATCCAATTCATCACGATCTATAAATACAAAAATGATGACTCCGTGTTGCGTAAAAGTAGATTCTAGCTCCTTCCAGACCAAATGAGTTTAGTGTGTTAATATATCCAAAAAATATACCTCGAAATTCCCTAACTAAATAGATAGATAAAAATTAGTATAATCCAGGGAACTGCTGTGCCAAGCTAAAACCACCGAATCTCTAAATACTTAAACATAAGAATTAATATACCCCCAAAAAATTTGGTTTTTTACCCTCATTTTTCTCTCTTTCATCTAATTCTCATTTTTAGTATGTAATTTGTTTTGACTTCATCTTTTTACTGCATCAAATTATGTTCTTTTAAGCACTTCTCTAGATTTAAATTGAAAAATTTTGTTGGTGAAGCTTTTTATTAAACCTTGATTTTTTTTCAAGATTTAGCCCTCTAGCCTAGATTTAATAATTAACACACATTCCTACTTGCAAGAAGCTCTTTGACAGAACAGAACAGCATCCAAAGTGAATCTTGAATCATACATCTCCAAAAGCCGGCCCCGCATAGATAGAACTCTATCCCTTTCCGGTTATTTTGGTCCAAATAATCCCTAATTCCCTCGCACAAGCCCCTTCCACCCAAAAGAAGTGCCCCTTCATAGGTCACGTTTTACCTAATCGCTTTTCAAGCGACCGTTGACAAAGTTCCCGCCAGAGAAAAACAAAACTTTCTCTTCCATTACTTTTAACAAGATGCATGGAAGTTGGGCCCCAGAGATAGAATAAGCCATTTTCTTTTGTCCGCCTCTTCCCTCCAAGAACCCTCGAAGTTCTGGTGGAGAAGCTATTTGTTCTTTTGGTTTTACCGCCTTGTTTGGTTGGCCACCGTGCGATTAAAAATTCATTCTTCCTCCCCTAAATTCTCTTTATGGTTAATAATAAATGGAAAGGGTAGTAATGTTAAGGGTAGGATATTTGGGTTTTTTTTTTAGTTTGAAATGGCAATTATGGTGGTCGTTTTAGCTTTGGAATGCAATAAGAATAATGTGCTTAATAGTTTTTTTCTATATGGAATAGATATTTTTAGAATAATTTTATTTCGAAAATTAAATGGGGGGAGCTCTTAAGGAGTGTTAGAACGAGTATAAAGTTTGATTAGCACTAAAGAATAGATAAAATCATGATTAAGAAATTAATTGGCTTCTCTGTTTCATTAAAACATATTTTTTATGTTTATTAGAATAACAGTGTTGAGTAATCAAATCAATGTGTAATGCCACTTGAATTCAAAGTTTTCCATTTAATGTATAAAATTGATGAAATCCGATACTAATTATATTTAAATGATAATATAAGGAATTTTTCATTTAAATTAATATCAACTGAATAAATAAATTGGTGTAATACATAGAAATGAATTAAAAAAGTGTAAAAAAACCATAAAAGGAATTTGTTTAGGCTAACACAAAAGAGATAAGATGCATAAATGAAAAACACTATATGGATCCTTGTACAACAAAGAGCACACTACATTTCAACCACTACTAAAAATAAGTTTTATCCCTTCTTCATATAAAAAAATTACGAATTTTTTTAATGAAGTCATTTATTACATTTACAAAGATTACAAAACAAATTTACAAATTTTTTTCCTTGTTGAGTAAATTAGTTTTCCTTCATATTAACAATCAGAAATCCATAAGTAAACAGAGACCCAAATAAAGAAAGGATCAAATTCGACTTGAGTTCCACGAATCCTCCAGCAGTCATTTTCGGAAAAATGTCCTCCTTCATGGACCCAATCAAACTCAGCATATTCACATTTCCCTCTGACAGAAACTTATCCTGCAATTCCTTCAGAGAAGTTCTCAAACGTTCGACACCACTGGATATCCCAGAAGCACACATCACCAACCCTATGACGCAAAGCGGTACCATCGTCATGGCTGGAAGACACTCCCAGACCAACGACGGGAATATTTCTTGGGTCACGAAAACCGCTATGTTCACAAACATGGAGACCACTTGGGAACACAACAGCAAAAAGAAACGAGAGACAGAGATTTTTCAACGTCTTTCGCGATTCTAAACACAGCCCTGTACGTATTCAACTTGCTTTGAAGTATTTCTGGTAGAGGACTGGACAGCTTTTCGATGTCCTTGCAAAAGCCGTGGATGAGTTTACTCAGGTTATAATATAGAAGAATACAGGTGATTGCAACCAAAGACAGAAAAGAGAACTGGGTGAGAAATATCAACTGAGATACTATGGCTCTTACAAAGTCAGCGATGGTAGGATTTGAATATTCTATGTATAAGCTGTAAAAGTCAACGAAACGTTTTATTGATCCTGGGAAGTTCCAGAAGCAAATTAAAGCGCATGTAGATGGGTAGAAAAAAGTTGCAGTCAGAAGCGAATTTATCAAGATTTTTTCTCGCGTTTTGATTGTGTTGCATCCTATTTGAACTTTTAACTTGAAGAGTTGGGCCACAATATGTTTGATTTTCTTCCTCCTTCTGTACAAGATGTGCCAAAGAATGAAGGAAACGGTACTTACAAAACCAAATGGAATGGAGATAAGATTTTCCTGAAATCCCCAATTTTTTGTCATCACCGATGCGTATTGGATGTATACCTGGGTTATGTGAAATAAAATTGGTATGATTTTAGTTGCTATCATTGAAAATCTTCCAATTTTTTCGCACTTTACGTTAATGCCAAATATCTGTAGAATGTTCCATAGGAAACCATACTCCTGGAATGGTTTATTACCACCGTTTTCTTGGATACACAACTTGGATATCTTCACTGTCTGTAATTCCATTTTGATTCAATAACCACACAAAAACGAAAATTTAAGATTAGGGATTCGTTGTTTATACCTCAAGTCTTTCAAATAGGACTATATTGGCAACGTTTTATTTTATTTACATATAAAATATAACAGACATTAAAAGAAACACTGCTAGTCGAGATATTTTAATGGTGCTATTATTTTTATATTTGATTATTTTAGGGTTTTTTATTTAACATAAAAATCGACTAATCCTAAAATACCATAAAAACTCCTTACGTATCACTTGCTACTTCGATAGAACCTCAAGTCATCAAATTATTTAACAAATTTACATCCTATTTCCAAAACTAATTTCTTCCTTAAAAATATAACCGAGCTGTAATTTGGTTAGTCAGGGAGTTTTCACAGGATTGTGCTTCAGACGCAACGTCAGTTCTTCTTGATACAAAATGTAATTTGAATCTTAATGAAGGAAAAATATTTTCACTATATTACCAAAGTACTTGTACACGAGCAGAGTCAATCTTGTGAAACTTATTCAAAAGTTTTCAACCGCTAATAACTTTTGACAATTTCTACGTAAGAGTTATTATTTTGATATTGATAGTTCAATCCCTTGTATTTAATAATTCCTGAACATAACATAAAAACAAAGATTTTCAGCTTTTTTAGCACCAAAAACATAATTTAATGAGTTAAACTGATGATATAAGGGACAGTGCCCTTTTACAACCGCAGTAACTGTTTTAAAGATGTGAAAGAGGAATAAAAAGCTGTATAATACATCGAAATGGCTTCACAAAAATCAATAAATTGTAGTTTCAGCTTTCGAACACTTTGTATTGATTTATTGGGAAACACAGGTATTGTGTTTTGCTTCCTTATTATCTATAACTCTGAATGAAAAGGAGACAAAACATGATGTATTGTATATTGCAAATTGATATACTATATCTATTAACAAAATTAATCGTACAAGAATTTGAAAAGAATTTATCTTATAAAATTGATTTTCGATTTAAAAACTAGATTGAGTCAATAACTTTTTATTATATTAAAATCGTTTGATAACTAATTTTAAAACGATGCCGCCTTTCCTGTGTATGGTAGAAAAAACTAATAATAGGAGTAAACATTTTTAACAATAAACAAGTTCAGAGTAATACAGGACATAATGTTACAAAGAGGATTGTGTGTTTCCATATAATTCGGTATAGATTTGACACATAGCAAAGATAGTTTTGTTAAAGTGGGGTCACATCCGAGTATAATTTAAAAGGGAATGTCGTGCAATATAACCTTACACCTATGTGCTATTCCTTACACCTTAACACAATGTATTTTTTCAGAGACAAATGTGCCCTAAATACCTCGGGAAACGTAGTCAAAGTCTTTTATTTTAGAAACGTTTAGAACGAAATATAAAGAATAGAAAATTTATTAAAGATAAAAATTATAAAATGGATGAGTTACTTTGGAAAATCATTAAAAATTATTGAATAATATGTTTAATGCAGCTATACTCCTTATAATTAGAATAGACGGTTCGTCACCATGGAAACGCAATAGAAATGCAATGGGAAATGACTAGTAGCGAGCCGTCGATTCTAATAACACAGAAATGGTAAATAGAAAATTATAGTAAAAAGAGTTAACAGTCCTTCTTTATTCCGAGCTTTGGATTTTCGGCTATATACGTTTTGAATCTATATTAATAATCAGAAATCCATAAGTAAACAGAGAACCAAACACAGAAATAATCAAATTCGATTTCAGTTCCACGAATCCTCCAGCAGTCATTTTGGGAAAAATGTCCTCCTTCATACTGTAAACCACACGCAGCATGACCGGATGCACATTTCCCACTGACAGAAACTTATCCTGTAACTCCTTCAATGAGGATCTCAAACGTTCGACACCACTGGATATTCCAGAAGCGCACATCACCAACCCTATGGCGCAGAGTGGTATCATCGTCATGGCTGGAAGACACTCCCAGAACAGTGACGGGAACATGTATGTGGCTACGAAGGCCGCGATGGTCACAAACATGGAGACCACTTGGGAACATAGAAGTAAAAGTGAAATGAGAGACAGAGATTTTTCTACGCGTTTCGCTACTTTAAACACAGCCCTGTACGTATTCAACTTGCTTTGAAGTATTTCTGGTAGAGGATTGGACACTGCTTCGATGTCCTTGCAAAAGCCGTCGATGAGGTTACGCAGATTGTAATAAAGGAGACTGCAGGTGACTGTAACCAAGGACAGCAAAGCAAACTGGGTGAGATATATCATCTGAGGTACTATAAATCTGACAGGTAGAAGGATGGCAAGATTTGAAGATTTCATGTATAAGCTGTAATATTCTGCGAAAGGCTTCGGTGCATCTGGCAGGTTCCAGAAACAGAGAAAAGCGCACGTAGATGGATAAAGAAAAACTGCACTCAGAAGTGAACTTATCACGATTTTTTCGCACGTTTTGATTGCTTTGCATCCTGTTTGGACTTTTAACTTGGTGAGTTGTGTCACAATGTGTCCAATTTCCTTTCTCCTTCTGTACATGATGTGCCAAAGAACAAAGGAAATCGCATTTACAAAACAGAAGGGAACTGCGGAAAAACCTTCTTGTAGACTCCATGAGAAAGAAGCTATTGATGTGTATAGAACATAAAAATAGCTCATGTGAAGTAAGATGGGGAGGAATTTAATTGCTATCATTGAAATTTTTCCAGTGTTTTTGCCTTTAATATTAATGCCAAATATCTGTAAGATACTCCATAGAAAACCATATTCTTCAAATGGTTTACCCTCCACTATTTTTCGGGTTGACACTTTCATCGGCCGTGAGGAGTCCTTCATCATGACACAATATCTTTAAAAAATCCCATATTACAAATGCTTCTTTGATTTTACCTCAAATTCACGAAATATTGGTTAAATAATCTTTACAAAAATACGATACAGTAATTCTTTTGGTACTTCGCTTTCTTGATGTTAAAGTTGTTTTTAAACATTTTGAATTGGAACCACTTTTGAGCTTTCGATGTTGCTAAAGTACTTTTAGAAGATTTACAAACCAGTGCAAAAAGAAAAGTCAAAAACTTTATAGTGATTTGCACATAATAGTAGTTACTTATATTGATAAATCAATCCCTTATAGTCAGTATTTCTTCATATAAACAAAGATTTATAGATTTTTCAATATTTGAAACAACTGAAACACTGTTCTTGAACTTCAGTCGACGATTAAAGGGGCATTTCACCTATATCAAGGTCTACAAAGGTGTGAAAATTGGATAGTAGAAAAGTCTATAATATACAGTAAAAATGGACACAGGAATACATTGTATTTTCATCTGTCAGACGCTTTGTATTAATTTTGGAAGAATATTAATACAAGGAATCACATTATTCTTTTAATAGATAGCCATCAACAAAAACTTCATAAAAAATTCATCCATAATATCAATCATATCATCCCCTATAAAATCCATTTTCCCTTAAAGGACTAGCCTTTATAGTAAATTTCATTTAATACTTCAATGTGTATCAATATCATAGAGTTGTCAGAGAATTAAACTAAGTTATTTATGAAGTACAAATACAAGTGGGCAGTTTGAATAAACCTTTTCAATTTCTATGATCTAGAAACTGAAAAAATTATCAGATCATTGGACGACAGAAAATCCCCTGGTTATGATAACATAACATCTCAAGCCCTTAAATTTGCTGCAAACCACCATATCTCTATCATCACAAAAATCATAAACCTATCCCTTTCAAGTGGTACTTTCCCTGCTTCCCTAAAAACAGCGTTAGTGGTACCTATCCATAAATCTGGTGACACAAATGATTTTGCTAATTACCGACCAATCTCTATTTTGCCGATTTTCTCCAAAGTTCTTGAAAAAATTGTACACGCCAGACTTTATGATTATTTAAAGACTTTCAATATAATATCTGATAATCAATTTGGGTTCTTGCCGGGTCTCAGTACTGAAAACGCGCTAATAGAATTTACTAAATATACATATAACAGTATAGATAAAAACAACAAAACAGCTGCAATTTTCCTAGACATCTCAAAAGCATTCGACAGTGTGAATCATGAAATTTTAATTAAAAAACTATCTTCAATCGGGGTTCGAGGCGGTGAACTAGATTGGTTCATTTCCTACCTAGCAAACCGAAAACAGTTCGTAAAATTGGGAAATTCTAAAAGTAGTCTATTAAACATAAAGTCTGGTGTACCACAAGGTTCAATCCTTGGACCTTTGCTTTTTATAATCTATATAAATGACTTCTGTAAACTAAAATTAAATGGTAAAATCATAACCTATGCAGATGATACTGTAATTCTATACTCATGTTCTAACTATAGTATACTACAAAATAACATAAATAAGGATCTTCTGACCATTAAACACTGGTTTATATCTAATAAATTAGCAATAAATGTAAATAAAACAAAATTTATCAATTTCAGTATCTACGGGCCTCCTGAGCATCTTCGTCTTTATTATCATGTAAATGACTGTATAGGTCTTAATTGTAATTGCCCCCCTCTTGAACAAGTATCTTCAATAAAATACCTTGGTTTAAATGTAGACTCAAACCTAAAATGGAAATCCCACGTTAATTGCCTAACAAATAAACTACGCTATATTTTACACAAACTTTACTTCATAAAAAAGATAATAAATAAGATCTTCTTGCTTCAACTTTACCACTCTTGGGTTAATTCAATAATAAGCTATGGTATTCTGGCCTGGGGTGGGGATTACTTACAAAATATAAATCCAGTAATTAAAATTCAAAATAAAATCATTAAATTTCTAAGCAGTAGCAATCAGTTCCCTTTAATTGATCTTTACAAAAAACTTAACGTTTTACCAGTTCGTCACCTTTTTTTCTTTAAAACAATAGTTTATTTCACTAAGCAAGCAAACGAATCTGACCTACGAAATTTAACTTATAATTTACGTTCAAGAAACTTATATTTTGTACCTAAAGCAAAAAAAGAAATTCTTCATAAAAACTATGTTTATTTATCACCTAAGTTTTACAATATTTTACCCAATGACATAAAAACAGAAAAATCCCCTATTAAGTTTAAAAAATTACTAAAGCTTTTTATTTTTACAATAGAAAATATTGAAGAACTTTTTTAAAAAAAAGAACAAACGCTCTCTAATTTCCAATCTAGTCATTCTGAAGCTTGCCTTGCGATGCCACTATTATCCATTTTCTATGTGTAATATCTATATGTGTAATGTGTGTATGTACTGTATATTTGTATGTTCAATCTATTTTTTTTTAAATACAACTCCTTTAGGTTGCCCTTATGGGTTTCTGACCCCTGGGCAACTCATATGTCTTCCTGTTTTTTTTTTCGTGTATGTGTTTGTTCCAACTGTAAAATGTTCATGTTGTGTACGTAACAAATAAAGAATTGAATATGAATATGCTAATAATATATTTCAGACAAATCTTCTGGAATTCATTATATAACTACTAATATCAAATCCTCATGAATAGTAAAATAATTTTCAATGTTTTATGATTCACACTACATTTTCGAAGTCACATATTCCTTTTTCACTTAGTCCCCTAGTTCCTCCATTTAACAATGGGTGATTAATTTAGCTAAGGTGGTCTGGGTTTTTTTTCAACACCCAGAAAATAAAATTGCATTATCTTGATGATCTGCTGGGGGAAAAACGACTCCTTTCAAAAGGGGTGCTTGCCTTTCTCTAACACAATGTGTATTCTTTCGTAGACTAATGAACCTTCATAGCTCTGGGATTTTGTCATTTATTTTACTACAAACGTTTTGTGTGAGAAACAACGAATAGAGAAAATTTTGCCACAAGCAAGCAATTACTCCTTACGTAATGGACGTGTTTGTAAAGAAAATCCTTTAAAATTTGAGAATAATTTATCTTTTGAGAAAAAATATTGATTTTTCTTAAATTAGAATTATTAATTATGGCTTCACTTCATTTTAATTTAACAGGTACGCCGTTAACTGCCCCGTTAAATATTCCCAAGTTGTTTTGGACACCAAATATTCAAATATCGCCAGATTTTTATGGTTGTTATTGATATAACTGTATATTTTATAATCGGTTAGTTTAAAATTTGTTGCAATGTTCTTTTTTATATTTGGAGTTTCCAAACGGAATTGAACCATTTTACATTGTGGTGGATAAGTTTCATTTTTGTCTTTGTTTTTTCTATCACTCAGTATACGTTTTATGCAACTTGTGATGTTATGAAAGGAGTATTTCACCAAAATATGGTGAAATACTCCTTTAATTTTGCCTTTCGGGAATTAAATCTGTTCTAGGAATACCTAGAGAGCCTGTATACGAGAGAGAGACGACAACGCATCAAGTTCTGTCCAAACTGTATCAACAAACTGCCGCTTGTCTCGAGTCCAATGCTAAACCTATGGAGGGAACCGGAGAGAACCAGCTGTGGCGAACAGAAAACCTGTTTACCGATCTGGGCGCGCTATACTGAGTTGTCGCCTCTCTCTCGTATACAGGCTCTCTAGGAATACCAAGTCATTCCAGAAGAGGAGTGGTGGACTAATCAATGGTCACCACTCTTTCCGTTATAGTCGGCTAGACTATACTCTATTCATTTTAAATTGGCATTGGCGCCTGAGTACATTTCCATCCCCCACCACTGAATCGGTATCCATAGCAACTATCAACGTCAAAGTGGCGAAGAAGGCTTACTATTGGCTGCGTTAAGAGCGTAACCATGGTTACACTTTTACCGAGAGGGAAAGCATTATTTCTCAGGTGCCTATTCAAAATGAACAGAGTATAGTACTTGCCCTCCGCTCTCTTGTCTTACGTTGCCTTCCTATGCCGTGCTGATGAGTCCTAACAAGGACGAAATCCGTCCATGGCTGGAGGCGACGCTCGAGAGTTGTGAGTTTACACTTTGTGATGTTATATTTTATGTATATTTAAAGCTTATATAGCTAAGGGGCTCAATTTTGTTAAAGTTCCCGCTAAATATAGCCATTCTCTTTTGGACACCAAAAAGTCGAAATATTGCTAAATAATTTCAAACTCAAGGATAAAAATGTTTAATTGGATCAATAGCTGTTCAGTTTATCAATAAAAATCAGAAAAAAATTCTCAATTTTTGAATATTATGGCGTTTAAAAAGCTTGGCGATATTTAGCGGGAAAGTCAACGGAATCGAGCCAACTAAGGAAATGCATTTTTTGTTAATTAAAATTGTTCAGTTTTATCTTATTTCCAATATATTATTTGAGTTTGAACTTGCATACGCCAATGCGAAAAATGTTTAAATAAAACAATTAACTAAAATTTGTTGAATAATGATTTTTTGCCCTGTTTTCTTG
The DNA here is from genome assembly GCA_024610705.1 of Tetragnatha versicolor. Taxonomy (NCBI): domain Eukaryota; kingdom Metazoa; phylum Arthropoda; class Arachnida; order Araneae; family Tetragnathidae; genus Tetragnatha; species Tetragnatha versicolor. The sequence continues at coordinate 61,566,584 of JANDEH010000005.1, forward strand.
GATCAAATTGTGAAAAAGAACTTTGTTATTCAGATTTTGTTCTCTATAGGTTCATTTGACTTATAAAATAAGCGTCACTAAAATGAAATTTACATAAATCTACAGAAGGTAACAAATCAACCACGTTTTAACAGATCTACACCCTTCTAGGTTTTTCTACTTTGAGACTAAATTCCAATTAAGATGAACCTATTTAAAACATTTCTTTCAAAATTTCGTTCTGCTGCATAGATAAAATAAAAGCACAGAATTTCCTAAATTCAAATACTAGAAAGTTTATTTAAAGTTAAGTCCCCCGCCCCTCCAATAGCACTGTAAGCCTCACAGACTGAAACCTAATTCAAACAGATTGCCTTGGCTCAAAACTAAAGCAAGTCATGAATAGAAACGAATGGATTTAAAGATAATGAAGGGGGAAAACCCCCGTTAACAGGGCGAATTTGAGATAATACACAGACACATGCTACATTAACGTAGCTTACTACTTACTTCCGTCCATCTCGACGCAAGCGGAACCCCTGCAACAGTCCTGGGAGCTGTAGCACTTCCTGCCGTAGCATTTCTCCTCGTCTAAGAGAGAATCCAGCAGTTCTCCGCTGGCTTTTTTGCTATTGCCCTGGAAATAAGCGAGACTAGTTTTTTTAATCTAATTTCGAAAGCAGTTTGCATTTATTATAGGGTTTGTGGAATGATTTTTTTTGCGCTGAGAAAAGAATGGAGATGATTTTGTTCCGTTGAGAAAGCAGGGTGGAAGTCGTAAAAAGGAATGGGGATTTTTTTTCTAGTGTTGTCTTGATGGTTCTTTCATGGATATATTTCTTTTGTAAATCGCTCAAAAGTCGAGAAATGTATTTAAAAATAAAGAACGGCTATATCTTAGGAGAGTTATGAAAGCATAGTTAATTATTTTATGAGTTATGTATCATTTGGTAAAAGTTTCTTCCTATTAAATAAATGAAACGTGTTATTTTCTTGGAATTTTAGAGGTAGAAGGGATGGACATTATTGTTTTGCTTTACGAGAAGAATTAAAAGAAAGGCTCAAAAATGTTTTCTTATAGCATTCTTAACTGAAAAAACGACAAATTTTTCTTCCTTTTTAAAATAATTCTGTCATTAGTGTATTAATGATTCATCCTACTTATATCTTTTGTTCTTTTTGAGTACTAGGGGGCTACCGCCCCCTGCTCGCTATCGCTCGCCAACCCCCGTTAACTGCTGACGCAGTAACTTTTGGACCGCTTCACAATTCCCCACAAAACCCAGCTCACTGCACTTACTCACTTTATAAAATATTCTTAACACAGGGGTAGTACTTCTCCGTGGTATTCTTTCAAAAATGGCGAATATTTATTCAGTGGTGGAATTTTATCATTTCCTTTATGGTAACATGAATTGGCGGATCGCTTTATAATTCCAAGAAAGGTTCATATATAGTTCCCGCTAAATATGAACCTTCCCTTAATGTTTCAGTGCTTCCCTTAATGTATCTGTGAAAAACACATTACCTTAGGGAAATGGGTAAAAAAATGTTTACATTGCTCTGTTGTTAATTTTCTTGGGGTTGAATTCCGTTATAGTTCCCGCTAAATATCACTAATCTCTTTTGGACACTATAAAGTATAAATATTGCTAAATTGTTTCAAATTCATAGATTAAAGTGTTTAATTAGATCTATAACTATTCAGTTTATCATTAAAAATTAGAAAAACTGGTTTACATTTGAATATTGAGCGTTCGAAAGAGATTGGCGATATTTAGCGGGAACTATAACGGAATTGAACCCCAAGAAAATTAACAACAAAGCAATGTAAACATTCTTTTACCCATTTCCCTAAGGTAATGTTTTTTCACAGATACATTAAGGGAATCATTGAAATATCTCAGGAATAAATTTAACTTTCTTAAAATTTGTAATGATTGACTGTTAAAAATGTAGTAATTATCTTAAACATCGCGAAAATTTAGAATTTTATCTTCATGAGAAACAAACTTCGTAGTTGTGTCATTTTCATAGCAACGACACCGAATGTCAAGACTTATAGCATTTTCATCCTTATTTCTAAAACATTCACCCGTGTTATTTAGTTGTTTGCGTTTTGTCATTATGAAATAAAGAGTTACATTTTACTACCTTAAAAAACATACTTGCAAAAGGATATAAAAAGTAAATGCAAAATTCAAAATTTCCGAAAGCGAGTGTATATTTTATTGTAAATATAGTAATGATTAGGTTGCCACAACTACAAAGATAAATATAAAAATATTAATTTGTTATTTAAAAAATAAAAAATAAATTAATTATCTATAAGTTTAAAATATAATGAAAACCGTTTGAACAACAATAAAACCCTTTGAACAACAAAAATATAAATATTGTTAAAAATAACACAAAATATATTTTTTAAATTCGTGTTATAAATAGAAAGATGATTAATTAATCTATTTGAATATTAAAAAACCAGTGAAATGTGTTTTCAATTGTTTTAAAATTCATAGTTTCTTGCTTTGTAACTGCGACCTTATCCGAAATCTAAAAAAATGGAAATATTTTAAAATTGAGATTTTTTTTAGAAATTCTAAAGGCACTTTGCACATCCTCAAAAGAATCCGGACAGTTTGATACCAAATATGTGTTATACGGATCAGTAATTAAAAAGCCTTTCTCTGGAAACCGTTCACCAAAAACTTTTTTTTAGAATAGAGAGATTCATTCCTTATTGTCTGTAAAGAATTCAATTTATTTAGAATTCAATATTTTTCCATATTATGGCAAATTATATTGCTGAACTACTTAAACTCTCTTTAATATTAAGAAAAAACTAAAAAAATAAAGTTGAGATAGTGTAAAACTCTTTATATAAATAAACGATAGTAATAAATGCATAATATGCATTTGTGTAAAAATATGCAATAACCTAACACAAGATTTCTTAAAACCTTTCCATGATTGAAAACGTTTTCTGCATTTTCAAAACTACATATAATATTAGCAAATCCATATAAACTAGGTAACAGGACCAAGGATATAACGAAGAAAAGAGGAAAAAACGACATTTTAAATTTATTAAAAACAGTAACAAATTTCATTTTGTAAGTAGTTTAATGAACCAATCGGCATTGGTTAACTTAAGCTTTTTAATACATATTCTACGATTGGATAATACTAGTTGGAATACTAAATATCCAAAAACTCGAATGACGATTGCACATATATAGAGTTCAATCATTCCAATTTTAAGAGTACCATTTCCATATGCAAATGGAAACGAAAAAAAAATATCCGGAATTCCGTAAAAAAAACACGACTTCAATTCACTTTAGGAAAGTAATTTCCCGACTGTAACTTATTTATCCGCTTCATGACGGAAACGCCGAAAATAGCACTTTCTACTCTGACTGCCAGACATCCGAAAAATATGGAACGGGAAGGAAATTCCTCAAAATCCCATATTCAAACAAATTAAGCGCTTTAACAAAAACATTTTTATCGTTGGATCTGGTTTCAACATTATTTTGGTTATTCAGCTGATACCGTTGAATACAGAGTTCAATGTTTCAGTCAGATGTTCGATGGATTTCTTCACATTTAAGTAACGCAATAAAAAAAAGTAATCCCGGTAAAATTCCGAATAAAATCGATTTTGTATGTTAATAGTTGTCTGGTGGGGGAAAATCCCAAAAATTTCAACAATCGTACTTGTTTTCATCCACATTTTAGTGTTTGGCAGAAAAAGTAACCGCAACGGAGTTTCGGAGTTTTCTCTGCAATAATTGTGTTCTAAAGGAAAAGAAACATCTACAGGAATATGTTGTTTTCACTACAGCATTTGTTAAAATATGTAGTGTTTTACCGTTAATGTGCATTATTTGGTAATGTGCTGATTACCTAGGTAATGTATGAAATGTTTTGTTTTTTACCATAAGAAATTCATATTTTACATTAGTTAGTCTGAACATTACCAAAATATTGTTATTAATGGCCACTCATTATACTACTAATTACTTTACACTTTTATATTAATACTACTTATTAATTTTTACTATGATCTGCAAAGAAACATCTACTGAAAACCAAAATAATTGGTTTGAAGACGGTAAAAACATTTACAGGTAAAATGAGGTATTTGCATGAGTGAGGGATTTGCTTGATTTTATACTTTTTCGATACATTATGGTCTAAAACTACCAAATTTCTAATTTTTAAGTTCAAAAATGCGTTTTAAATAATTTAAAATTCAATTTTATTTTTGCCAAAACGTCAGAAAAGTCACGTTATCAGAAAACGGGCTTCTATTGGATGTGACGTCACAGCGCATGAAAACCATTGTGGTTTCTGTTTTCACGTGATCAGAAAACGGGCTCCTATTGGATGTGACCTCACAGCGCATGATTTGTGATTCGAAAGTGTTTTCGCTCCAAAACAAAAAACGAAATTACAAAAATTTATATCTCAGGAACTAGGCTACGAAAATACATGATGTAAACGTCATTCTTCATGGATTTTATCTACTATTTTAATAAAATTTAATCCCAAAACGTGAGAATACCTCATTGTGTGTTTTTAGCAATAATCCTTTTACTTGATGATAAAGCAATTTTTTTTCCCAAATTTATTTTTTTACTATCTATAGTAGACAGCTTCAACACCGGCTCACTAACTCCCCCAGAAGATTGTGTTCTCCAATTTTCAAAATTTTTTATGAAGACATTCAATATGAAAGCTTTGCTTGAAAAAAATGGTTTTAAGTAAAATTTATATCAGAATAAATACGTACATCACACACATTGATTTAATTCGTAAAATATGTAACGGTTGTTACTTTTTTCTAATATTAGAGGACCCGGGGAGAATTTTATCTGTAAAAAGAAATTCTCATTCATACAACTATCAATTTACTCTAAAAAATACCTTTATTGTTCAAATAATATGTAAAACAAACCCCTTATTTTTTACTTCAATAATAATCATCAATAGAATCTTTAAATCAGCTCCTAGTCTTAATGATAATTATCAGGCCAAGTTCTTTTATATGTTACTCAAATAATAAAAATAAATTATTAATCTCGACAAATCTTATTTTACAAATGTTTGAATGTCAATTACAAAACATACTGATTTACTTTTAACTAATTCAGTATGCATTCCCATGCGTACTAATCGAAATGACACTACTTTCTACTAAACAGAGTAATGAAAATTAAAGTAGAGATCCAAAATATTACCTTATTAAGTACTTCTCCCGCGTTCCGATACTTAAAACAAGGCAAGACTTTAAATAAAATACTTTAACATTCTAGTTTCTTCACTGGATATTCTAAATCTAGATAAGTTTTCGTGTATCTTAACAACTTCGAAAAGCTCAAAAGAGCACGTTTTATTACAGGCTTATTTACTTTGTAGCATCCTCCTAATTTTCGATGGGATGATATAACTTCCTTGAACTCAACGTTAACACACTCGATTACTTTCCGAATTAAGATCTCGTATTTTAATTAATTACAGAATCCTTCTAATGAACTATTTATGATCTTTTCGATCGTAGGAAATGCAACGTGCATTAATTTATTATCAAAATTAATTAGGTTCCCATAATTAGGAAAAGACGAAACAGTTAATGAAGTGCGGGAAGGAAAGTTATAACTTTTTTCAAAAATAAACTGCTTTTTTAACAGAGAAAATTATTTAGGAATACCAAATAGTATATATGAATACAAACACTTTACTCTACTACTACGGTAATTTATACAGAAAAACGAGTTTATAAAAGATAATATTTTAATTTAGCCTCTATCTCCACTATAATAGTGATAATTGTAAATTTTCATTCAGTTTCAAGTAAACTTCTTATCGTTAGAAGAAAGTTATTTAAATACAAAAACTTTTTAATGCACCCCGTTTTTAACCGGACTAAAATTTGTAAAATAATTTATCCTACTCCTATAGATATTCGTAACCCTTTGCAGATTATTTTTAAAAGTGTTTTTGAGATCGTGAAGTTTTAATAGTTTTGAAAATATGTAGAAGATTTAAAAATATTAAGCCTCCAAAGCACGCTCGTAAAGAATGCAGAAATGCTCTTAGGAAAACTCTTATCTGTTCACGTCTTACCCTGAAATAAAATTGGACCCTGAAACTTCGCAAGGCCTTTCTTTGTCTTTCTAATATTTCTTTAATGTTTTGTCCAGCGCTCTATGCTCATGTGTGTAGACCTCGTTCCATTAAACTAAATTAAACAACAAATCAACCCTCAAACTTTGTAGAAGGGGGATTTTTTTTGAGAACCCTTACCCTAAGATTTTTCTTAATCACGATAATTAAATACTAATAATTATCATATTAACTCAATTTTCAGACACTTGCAGATGGGGGGGGGTTATTCCCCTCTAAAAATTCATACAATAGCATTTTAGAAATAACAATACTATATCATCAAAACCACTATAACTAATTAATTGCCATAATTATAACGATCACTTTTCGCATATATATAGGATTTTATTTTGGATTCTTATTATGACTAAAATTTCATATTTTTCCAAACAAGGTTGATCCTCAAAACTTTTCCCCCTGATGTAGACCCATGCGACAATGCTATAATCAAAGCTCCTCCTTATATGCTGATCCTTTAACCCGTAACAGGGGAGGTGAAAAATTGGAACATACAAGTGGACGTGAGGTTTCAGAGGCTCCGCAACTTTCTATATTTTTTAAAAATCGTCCAATTAAGATATGATTCTGATATTTCAGTACATTGTTATTTGAACATTTATCTCTTGATAGAAAAATATTTTCGTTAACTTTATGATGAAATAAGGGTCATTTTCACCATACGCTTACATTTCAGAATAAAATTTTTTTTTCAAATTTCATAATTTCGTAATAATATTAATATAGGAGTTTTTATATATGTTTCAAGTATATGGAACAGCAGTTGGTCATACACTTTTGCCCATAGTTTAGTGCTTTAAAAAAATATCCCAAGTTATCAATTTGCACACTTCCGTACTTTACATATATAAGGCAAAAACAAGACCTAAACTAAAATAGTTATGTGTATAATATCAAATACAGTTATTTCTCTTTAAATGAAATATGCAAGACCTCTTTTTAATGAAATTAATGATAAATCAAGCGAGAAATGTCAAATCCTTCGTAAAAAGGGAAAGTTGTTGATACTACTTTCAAAATCAATGACATAATAGTAACGGGAGTTGACAGGTAACGGGAGTTAACATTTTTAATAAAATGACAGAATAAAACATACATGCATGGTTGGAAACTGAAATAAATATCCATATATCCTATTTATATCAATAAATAACTATATTTCTGGGGTTAAAATTTCCAAAAAAGTTTATTTAATATTAAAAATTACTCAAAAATTACCGTAACGGGAGTTGACATTAATAAAAATACGCTACCTTGAGGACAGATAATTTCTTTGAAAACACGATAGTTTTCGAGCCGAAGAATAAAAACACGGTTTAAATATATTCTAAAGTAAACAAACAATCGTTTGGAATGTGTTTCTACATTTTTAAAGCATAATTATTATTATATTTTTTAAAATTAATTCGCCTGTAACGGGAGTTGACATAAAGTGAGGGACAAAATATTTTATTGATTTGTAAAAATATTAAATTCAAAAAATTAATTTTTACAATTATAATAACCTTTTAATAGTTCATAATTTTGATATTTATCGTTTTTTCTTTCAAAGAGTCAAATTAAATAACAATAAAACTACTTTTAATTTCGTGAAAATCGTTAGGGACAAGCGTTTTTGGCTATTTTCGTATTTTTAAATATCTTTATTTGCATAATTTTAAAGCTTTTCTTATTAATTAAAAGCTAGAAATATTTCATTTAGTCTACTTTACCTAAATCAAAGTTTAAACAGAAATTTTAATAATGATTAATTGTTTAATTTTCATGTTTTACCTTCGGGACAGCAAATGTAAGCAAATTTTGAAAATGACCCATAAACATTTTTTTCCAGACAATTTTCCAATAGACTTAAAATTATCGATGATATCGAAATATCGTTGCGGAGTCTGGGAGACCCCACGTCCCCTGCAATGGGTTAATGAAGGAGGCATTCTATAAGGCTACACGTCTCGTTGGGCATATTTCTTCAGAGCACTCGTTAACCACTAAGAAATCCGGATAAACATCCATCATACAAACGCACAGATTTAAATGAAGGGATTAATTCATTCATAAACTCCTCCTCGACGAATGCAAATTGCAAGGGATCCTGACCTTTTCATTGGATGAAATTTTGGAAGGTCGGTCATCTTTCAAAACATCTTGAAATGTCACCTCATGTAAATCGGGCATTCAGGTCCGGACAGGAGATCCTATCAAAGCCTAAAGGTAAATTGAGCGTTAAAGGGGCGTTAAAGGGGCAGATGCCGAGTTAATTGAAGCCGAAAATTCCTTGCATTCCCTTAATTAATATGCTAATTAACAAATATTAATCGATGGAATATGCTCTGTTTGGCAGATCTTCCTGCCCAGTCCCAAATCAGGATTGCCTGTTTAAAAATATCAGTTTGGATGGTACCTGATATTTTTTAAGAGTACTGATATTGATATTTTTTTCACAGCATATGTCCCTACTTTTACGACTTTATTCCCAGATATGGACTAAGTGCCATAAAAATACAACTCACCAATCCTACCTTTACGACACCCAGGAAATATTCAATTCAGTTCATGTTCTGTGCAAAGAACTGATAAAATCTACAACTTAATCTACTAATTAAACTCGTCTTTTTCACACTCCCTTTTTTTATTTTCTCAACTATTTTTTCTTAATTATAACATACTGAACTTACACTTCTTTAGTTTTTTGGAAGAAATAATTCGGCTGAGCTATCATGCCACTTATAGAAAAGAACTACATACCTATATATTTGAAGTATCGTACTTTTCCACTATCTCAAATAATTCCAAACAGTGTTTCAACTCTTTAAGAACCTACAGCTACACTTTTAATAAATTTTACTTATTTCGATTCTTAAGTGAAGTAGATTCGTTATATATTTGCTTCTAAAACTCTCATAATACTTTTCTTAAATCTGGAAAGTTAATTCCTACCTAGCTAGTGCGAGTACTTTATTCGGGACAGATTCCATAATCGAGGTTTTCGCCAAACTTGGCGAGATCGTATTTTAAAGCGTGGAGGAAATCCCGCCAACATTTAACATTATTACATAGATTAAAATGGTCATCGCCAAAATTTGGCAACATTTGGTGAAAACCTCGATTACGGAATATTACCCCTTTATTCGATAATTTTCTGTGAAGAATTTTCTTTCAGTTTCAATCAGTTAATTTATTTTAAAATTAATACCTAGCACAGTGTGATGCTTACAAAGTATCATTCACTTATATGTTAAAATTGGTCTTGAATTCAAAGGGAATAATACTTCAATATTTACTTTTGCTATTAAAAAATATGTTCTAAGTTCTACATTGTTACAACCACACCCTCTTCATCCTGGGCATATTATATTTTTTCTTTAAGTCAGATGTTTTTAATAACCCCAATAAATGAAATAAAATAAATCACTTGCTAATAACCCAATAGCTAATCAATTGTTTTGATCGTTAAATCTTTTACTTTTTAGAATTTTTATTTAAAAAGTAAATTTTACTTATAACTTTACTTTAGGGCCAATGCATAAAAAGAGGTCGTTAAGCGTTGTTTTGAAAAACTCGTAGATGAGGAAAAAAAGCTCACAACTAAATTATCGAAACGAGAAAAAATGTAGTTCTTGCCGCAAGAGATGATAGAGAAAGAAACCTCGGAGAATTTTATTTCGGAAACTGTTTCATAACTAACTAGAGAGAGAGAACTTTTAAAACGCAACACTTCCCATTCCATTAAACGCTGCACGCGAAATAGTCATTTCTTCCGATTCCATAGCTTGGGAAACGTTTTTATAAAACGTTATCCAAAAGCAAAAAAATTGTAATAATTCTATGATACTTACAAAACACGACGTAATTACTATCAATCCTAATATTTATTATTACTAACAAATAAATTATTACTTCTTATGATTAAATTTTAAGGGATTTTATTTATTAAATTTCTAAGGGATTGCCCTTGTCGCCATCTGGTCAAGAGGAATCGCCCGCCGCGCCAGCCGTGAGCCGCCGAGGCCCACCTCGGGCTACGCAGAAAGCAGCAAGAAATTTGTTGCTCCTCTCCTAGCCTAATGGGGAATTTACGATTCATTCCCTTCGTTCTTCAATGGAAAAATATTTTAAGATTTGAATTTTTAAAAATGATTCTGTTATTCGGAAGAAAACGCCACAAAAAAACCTTGAAAAATTATTGAAGGTTGAAAAATATATTTCGTGGCGTACCGCGTACCCCTTAAAAGCTCTCGGCGTACCCCCGGTTGAAAACCACTGCCTTAGCGAGTAAATATATTTTAACTATATCGTAACTTTCAACTCATACAGTGTGGGGAAACCTATCTTTCAGTATTTACCCTCATCATACCCTCATCAGTAGTTCAAGGTTTCCAAACTCTTCCATCTACGGTAAGTATCACAAACTACACCACACAGAGACGGTACGTTCACTCTAATGGTTCTCTATCCTTAATTAGATTGAATCCTTGGGTCCGGGGGAAAAAATTGGGTCACTAAGAAAGACCGGAAGACATCCCGCCCTTTCCCTGTTGCTGGAATTCACGAAATTAATTTCAAATGAATAGAAGAATCAAGAGAGTAAAGAACCTAATTAGGTTCCAGTCAAAAAGTTAGGCAATCCTTTAATATCTTTTTCTCAATCATTTTTTATAATTGAATTAACTTTTAATTTTTTAGTAATTACTTTTTCTCAACTTACTTAACCGCCAATTTAATATTTTTAATTATGTATTGCTGAGAAAATGAAACACAAATAGGATTTATAAATTAATAGTTTTTTATCTGCGTCTCTTTCATTAAAAGATATTTTTTAAGAAACTAGTTTTTTTAGGGCTTTTTGGAGCACAGTCAATATTTTTCTATGATTCGAATATGGAAGCACAAGTTTTTGAATTTAAGTTTGTGTTATAACATTCATATATGTTCTTTTTAAATGTTTTCAAAATAAAAAATATTTTTTTCAATTAGTTTAAAATAGGAATATAAAATTATGATACAGTCCAGTTTTTAAGAAATTTGCGGTAAAATAACTAAAACCTATTCTCGAATGTAATTTGAAACAAAGAAAAACTATCGTTATTTTGAAAAGGTTGTGGATAATCTCTTACTCAGAAGATCCTTCATTCTAAGCAACTTCTGGCAACAAGATTAAGAAAAGGCATAATATTTTTCAATCCATTTCGATTTAGCTTCAATCACTCAGAAATAGCACGAACACAATTCAATGAGAATGATTTTATCGAAACACGTTTCCCATAAATTCCCAAAAGAAAAAGCACCCACCATTTAACTTGACCCACTTTCCTCAACAGCGTACCTACTAGTAAGTCAGAGCCGGCTAGGTATAATACATAACAGAGCGATTCTCCAGAGTAAAAGAAAAAAGCAACAAATTGCTCCTGTTATCCTAGGGGTAACACAGAATTTAAAACAGAGGCATCCTTCAAAAGGATTCCCTTTCTTGAAAAGGAACTGGAAAATCAAACCGGAAAAACAATTTATCTCTCCCAGTTTTTATAGAATCGAGAAAACGTGCCTTCTCCAAGGATTTCAGACCAGGGAAACACAGGATGGGATGGTCCTAGAGCACGGAAGTTGCCGAAAATAGTTAAAGTTGAGGGATTTTTTTTTTCAGTCATGAATTTTAGATTGCTGAATTTTCGAGCTGAGGCAATTTCTTCTTCGGCTTGAAACAAGAGACAGATTTTTGAAGCGATGTGAATAAGAAAACACTTTTAAGTCTTGGTGGGAAAAAAGTATGAAATAGGGTGAATCGACCAGTAATTGACCAGTTAGTGGAAATTCCTCCAATTTTTATTTTTATTTCTACGAAAAAAAAATTTCTAAAAAAATTGACAGTGGTTTAATATCAATGAAGGTATGAGGAATAATTACTGATAATCATTTTTCCTTTCACTTTTATAGAATTTTATTTATTTATTTTAAAAGCAATTAATTGAGATTTTGCCAGTAGTTGACCACTTACATCCGGTATTTGACCACCATTATTCCAGTAATTGACCATTGCCATATTCACCATTTCCAGAAAAAAATCAAAATATACAGCTCAAGCACAAATCAACCAACTGATCCACAACGCAACCTATCATTTCCAAAAGAGCTATTTGTTTAAGTCCTACTGAAGTTTTCCCCATTTCTTTAAAACAGGGTGTTCTTCCTAAAGTTGGCTGGAAAATAAATATGCAACGGAGACGTTTGAAGAAAACGTTTCAGAAACCCTTACACAAACTTTCATTTAATCTGATGATTATAGAATTAACTCACAAAAATAAAGAATGTTAAATTTTAGCAAATTTTTAAGTTTATAGTTTTTCTTAACAATTTTATACGGAATGGTTTTAAAATTTTTAACTTATCTAATATTCCATTCTTATAAAAACACCCGGGCCTTTTGGCAGAAAATCCTATGATCTGAAAACCAACTGTTTTTTCGAATCCTTCTAAAATATCTTACATTTGTTGAATACATCTTAGAAATTCTTAAAATTTTTTATTCAATCAGGTCTACAGACACCCAAGAAGGGTTTGAAATTTTCATTTTTTTTCAATCATTTTTTTAAGTTACATGAAACTAAGATCTCGGGAGAAATATGAGTTTTAAATAAAATATTGATACTAAAACAAGAAGTAGAACATGTGTTTTTATTGTTTAACCTTTTGAAACCAGACTGTAAACCAGTACGATTCGCCACCTAGCGAGCGCTTGCACCGCGAATCGTTCGATTCCAGCGTTTACTACAGAAGGCTATCTAAAAAACTAAAAATGCGTATATGTCTGACAACCAACCAACCAACTACCCGTAGTACGTATTTTAGGGCTTAGCGAGAGGAGTGACATATTTTCAAAGCGCAGGTGTTGGAAATGTGAAGAACCAATGAAAGAGTTATATTGAATAAAGAGTCCCTATTAACAATACTGGTTAATTACTGGAAATGTAACTTTTTTTACAGTAAATCTAAGCAAAAATTGTACTGCAGGTAAAAATCTTTAAGATCGCTCTTGGTTTAAAAAGAAATCTTAAAAGCGAATAAAATCCAGTGGTTGACCACTTTGGTCAAATACTAGCACTTTTTCTATTTTAGACAGCCAGTGGTTGACCACCCCTCAAATATCAAATTAAATGGTTATTATACAAATAATGATAGTTTTATTTAATTAAACTAAATATATAGAACCTAAATACATCAATCAATAAACTATTGGAATAAAAACTAGCTGGATGATTTGAGATTGAACTAAATACTCCATACCATTACAGCTAGTAGTGAGAGCGCATGCTTTGAAGCTTCGTTGATAACTGTGTTTTCAACTATTTATTGCGTCTTTTAAGAACAATACTGGAACTTTAGACTGTGCATGAGCTTTTAATAAAATGTTAACTATGTTTTCAAAGCAACAGATTCGAAATAAACACACAACAGTTCTTGTTTTTTGCAAACTTATGCTCAAATGGTCAACTACTGGTAGGTGGTCAACTACTGGTCGGTTCACCCTATACAAACAAGGTTTGTTTGGAACTTATGAAGGAAAGAAAAAGTATTTCATTTTAAAGAGAAAAACTATTTAGGATTATAAAGAATGACGCACATAATAATGTACCGGTAGAAATTTATAATGAAATGCTCAAAGGGGACAAAGGGTAGTATGGTGATTAAAATTAAATGCAGCTATAATTTTGAAAGGATCTTTGTGTAGGAATAAAGGTAATACACAAGGTTTTAACGGCCGTATTCTATGCTTTCTGATCAGCGGTTAAACGTTAGCCAAAGAAGGATTCCACCTATCAGAGTCAATGATTTATTAGTTGATTGGTGGTGATCAAGTTTCACAGAATACGGCCGTAAGTGTTTTTTTAATAAACGGTTTATTATACAAGACTTGAATTTCAATTTCCATTCGAAAATAAAATCCAATTCCAATAAAAAAGATGCATCTAATATACCTTCATTTTTTTTAAATTAAAGCTTCGATAATAATATACCGAGATCGTCTGCATTTTTAAGTTTTTCTGGAGTTATTCAATTGTAATTTGATTAGAATAATTGGAATTTGTTTACATTAACTTGGAAAATCTTAAGTAAGAATGGGTTTGACCCCCCAGCCCCCAACCCCCAAGTAAGGGTATGTAGATTTTTCCAACCCCCCCTCCACCTTGAGACCTTTACGTAATTAATGAATGGCCCCTTACATTAGCCGTTAAGCTGTATTCTTTAAAATTTAATTAAAAATTGTAATTATATTTCAAAGCTAACTGAAAATTTTACTTTTGATTCTAAAAAAATTAGTAAAATCATAGGAAATTAATATAAATTTTAATTAAGTAACCATACTTTTTTTTAAATTACAGGTTTGAATATAGCCTCTTCGTGAATCGTTAAAAGACAGCAATAACGAATATATATTATTTATTTTTCATGTAAAGGTCGTTTGTATTTCTTTATTTTATTTTAGTGCCCCACCTAAATTAATGACTAGAATTAAACAGACACACGATATAAAACAAATAAGGTTTTATGAGTCATGAGATATTTAATATTTTGAATCTTTTAAGAAAAAATATAACTTTTTTAATTTTTTTACGCACGTATTGGAGTAGTGGCAATGTTAATTTAAAGTGTAATTCCAAAACTTTCTAAAAGACTAAAGGCCGTATTCTGTGCTACTTGATCGGAAGAAGGAATATCAAAGAAAGAATCGCCGACTCTGATTGGTGGAATCCCACTTTGATGGCTGTTTAACCGCTGGTCAGAAAGCATAGAATAGAGTCGTAAGTGATTTAGAAAACATATTTAACAATATGCGTATGATTATGTTCTCATTTAAAGCAATTTCAGAAGCAAACCGATAACAATACTTTTTTTAATTTACACTTTTAAACAAGAAAATTCAACCAAATTAATCTTTTTTGAGAACTGTGCCACTCAATCTCTTCCCCCCCTGATAATTCCATATTATTCACAACTTTCACACTAACATTGATGTAGTTGGATTTATTTTGTAATTTTCGACAGTTGTCGATACGGATCAACATCTTTTTTTTCCACTTAGAAGTTAAGTTCTCTTTTTATTCCTATCTTCTTAAGTTGCCGTACATCTCCCCCCCGTAAAAAAAATTCGTCGTACCCACCTGCATGGACTCGGCCGATGGCCAATTCGCCGTTTTGGCGGGAACAATTTCGTCGGCGGCCTCGGAGGTCACCGCGAAGATCGCCAACCCCATCACGATGCAACACGCGGCCGCGGTCATTCTCTCTGGGGGTTCTTTGGGATTTTGCGAGAAATATTTTCGGGAGATTCGAAGGAGGAGCGAGAGCCGGAGAGGGAGCGCTTAAATACGCTCCTGTCGACCCCCCTCTGCCCCCTTGCGCAAAAGATGGACCTGCGCGAATGCATCTAGCAAGTTTTGGAGGATCTTGTAATTTTCTCCGTTTTCAACAGAACCTAAATTTTTATACACTCATTACGCGAGTTACAAAAGATTTTACCGTGATTTACTACGTTGAGATTTAGTTTTTAACTGATGAATTCCGATTTTCTTTTAATTTATCCAACTCTTTGGAATAAATGTATAAATATAGATCATTGGAAAGTGTTTTAAAAGAATTTTAAGAGTGATAGTTTTTAACTTACAATAAAAGTGCACATATAGACTACATTTTGAAAATCTCGGAAAAATTGTCTGAAACATGAAATTTATTTATTTCTTTCCCTAACCTTTTCCATAAAATAACCCATTTTCCTTTGCTTTTAGCAACTTTAGTCCCCACTCTACTCAGGATTTCTTCGGGAACCCCCTTTTCAGGGCTATTCTAAATTGTCTTATTCGAGTATTCTACACCCTATTTTTTTCCTTGATAAAAATGGAATCATCCAGAGTAAAATGGTATCCCATCGCATATTTTCAAATTCAATTAGAGCTCAGCAGAAGATTAACTCTTATTGTGCTTAGGGGGGTGGTACACCTTGAGATTTAATTCATAATAAGATTATTACTGTGAACTTGAAACAAATGGTGGTCCCTCTTAATAATTTAGACATTTATCTTCAACTTTATATAGAATTTACTTTCCACCAAAGGGTTTTAAGTTTAATAAATTTAGAATTACCATTTAGTGTAAAAATACTTCTGATTTTCAGAGGTCGGCTTAATACTTAAATTAAGAAAATACATTTTTGTTCTGTGTCTAATTTAAGCAAATTTTTCTTTTGAAACCTATATGATCTAACATGAAATTTATAACAGTATACAAAAAATCATGCTGAATATTTATTTTTGAAAAATAATTTTTATTTATTTATTTAAGATGAGCTGTCAGTTACTGATGAAATGATGATGAATGAGAAATGATGTTAAATGACGACAAGCTATGACGTGGACAAAATATAAGTTTCATCGGATTATATCATATTCTGTTAAATCAGTGGTTCCCAACTCAAATATGTCTGCGGACCACTTCACTTATATTTGAACCTCCGCGGACCATCTCTATCCCTAACTGTATCTTCAAAATTTTAACTTTTTTTTCCGTGCATTCATTCCTCATGAAGGGTCTAAAATTTTGACTTTTTTCTGTAGTAAGGGAAACCGAGTCTTACAATGTTTCTAAATAGAACTTAGAAAATCAAATAATCTATTAAACTTAAAAGAACAATTAACATTACATTAATTTTATATCTAATTATTTAAAAATATACCATTTATAAAAGACATTTAACCATTTTTATCAAGCATTTTTATCTATTATTATTATTATCCATTATTATTTCTATTACTTTTTCTTCTTTTTCATAACCAACAAATAAGGTAATATTGTATTATTAGTAGATTTAAATTTGAAAGAAAGTTCTTAGCTTTAAATTAAACCGCAGGACAAATGAGGAATTCTGTTGATCACAAAAAAGCAAACTGGACATGCACTGACTGTGAGTTGTGGCTAAATTCTATAGTCGAGGCGGGCGAGGCTGATGTTCTCACGAAAGAAACCGCGTCAAAAGTAAATAATTATTTCAAAGAAACGATTAAAATAGAAAATAATTCAATTCATGTGTTTCAAAAACTTTCGCATTTTCGGCAGTAAATTTTTCTCATACCTATTCTACAAACCTATTTCACGTGTATCTCAGACATTTCCTCTTTTCATACCACGATTTCTCGAAGACCCTCTGTCTGACCTAGCATAGTTAGAAGTATCTTTCAACACATCCACGCTTCGCTTCGTATCAAACCAAGTATAAGTCCGATCATTCGATTCTTTATTTCCCCCACCCCGACGCCTCTCAGTTTTAATTAATCTGATGCAATACTTTTCTAAATCATCACATTTCGTTTCTACTCTGTAATAAACTACCGATGAATAAAACTGTGCAAAATAGTAGAAATGAACAAATGATTCATTCGGATATACGAAAAAACCGTTCAATGCAAAAACCGTTCAATAAAAAACAAACAAATTTATTACATGTGTAAAGCTATGAATTTTTTTGTTTTTTGAACGGTTTTTGTCTGAACGGTTTTTGAATTGAACGGTTTTTTTGCGACACCATATGGGGCAGCTTATAGAAAATTACAAAGTGATTACAAATAAAATAAAAAAACAAAAAAAAATACATATAAATTAAAATAAAGAATTGAAAGTGATATCGCAGGGCAAGCTTCAGATTTACTTCCATAAAATAAAGATCCGAATGAGGGTTTGATTACATTTTAAAAAAAGTCTTCAATATTTTCCATTGTGAAAATGTAGATCTTTAATAATTTTTTAAACTTAGAAGGAGACTTCTCGGATTTTAGATTTAAATTTAGAAAGAGAACATAATATTTTTTTTATTTATGAGACGTATGATTTTTTACTTATGTTTTTGTATCTGTAGTGTTTTTACTATTTCCTGGAATGTGTGATTAGGAAAACTATTTTTTTTTAATTTCCGCACATTTTTTGGATAAGTTATTTAAAAATCTTCTCACGGACCATCTCTGAAGGCCTCACGGACCAACTGTTGGGAACCATGTGTTAAATAATCTACAGAAATAAAGTTAAAATCTTGGCTTGATGTTGTATATAGATTACTACGGTCTACTACTATTCGGCGCTGGCCGTTTCGGCGCCAGAAATAAAATGAAAGTAAATAGAACTCTTTCATAATCCTTCTAAAAATTAGAAGAAAAAAATTTTGTCTCGCGCCGAAACGGACCGGCGCCCAAACGGCCGCGCCGAATCGTCCCATTCCGAGATTACTAGACCCTAATAATTTAATGTTGAATTTTAAAAATATTGTAAAATACACTACTGTTCATAAATTAAGGACGGAACTGTTTTTTCAACATAACACCTAGTGAAATTATTTTTCATCAATGAAAATTATACCAAGAGATGTTCAATGGGTGGGAATACAGGGCCCGAAAGCAAATTTTCTCTACCAATATTTTAAGGGGGTAAATGGACCCTCCATTGATAATGGAGTCCCATTACAATTTGGAGCTGTGGCAGAAACGTCTGTGTAAGAGGTATTTTACCGAAAACTTTATGGTTATTGTAATGAATATGATTACTCCTGAACTCAGTGCATATTTTTAAAAGCCTGTGTTACCTTTAAATGGTATTTTTTATGTTTTATTGATAGAAATCGGTCTAATCATCATTTTTGGCAAGTTTTAGCTTCTGGGTCATTTTTGGTAATTGGTATCTTACCGTCAACCATGTTTTTAGTAGTTCTTACATGTGCTAGATTATGTTTAGGTCTGGAGACCCTGAAAGTAAATTATTTCTTTCAATATCGTGACTTTCAAGAAACTTTGAAATAGCCAAATTGTGATTTTGTGCAACTTTTTCTCTCATAAAGAGAAATTCTTGATCTGAAATTTCTTCTAAAAGAAGCGAATGGGACATGAGAATTAGGGTGGGTCAAAAATATTTTTTTCACATTTTCCCAGGGGCACAGCGACAAAAGGGTGCCAAATGGTCTCAAACTAACATGTGTAAAATATTATTCGATTATAAATAACTCTTTTTGCCTCCGGATTGGCCTCAAAGTTTCGATTAATATAGTAATTTCATGCAAAAATAGACGAACGAAAATCAAGCTTTTACCTCGATTGCACAGATCCGTCATGAATATAAATGTGCACAATGGTATAAAAATCATCATTGAAGACTATAAATAATTATAAATGAAACCAAAGTTGAAATACTTGACTTGTAATACAACACATTTTGAAATATCTCAATGGTTAGAACTGGCAATCAAAAATTTCTAGCTGGAATCATAAAAATGTGCGAAACCTTTATTGTCGGTTGAGTAGGATGGTAAAAACATTAAATTTTTAATAAAAATGGATATGTCAGAAGGTGGATGCCTTTTTTGGGTTATAGATTTCAATCCCATGGAAAACATTTGGTTAATAGTTTAAAATTTGGGATTTCCTTAAAATTGTTTGGCATATTAGGAATAGTCCATCCCAAGTGTCCCCATGTGATTCCCTAATGTCCAAAAATAAATTAAAATCACATTTTAAGAGTCAAATTTTGAAATATTTTCTTAAGAAGAGCGGTAGATCCCCGTTTTCAGCATAAAGCTCAGTATTATCCCTTAAGTTTTTAAATAAGCTACATTACTTTTCAAAACTTACTTGTAGTTATCCTTAAAAGTTAAATTTTCTATACTTTAACTTTAATGAAGGCATAAGGGAATGCTAGGAAGCTATTTTGAGTCAATCCTCAAAGAAGTATAATTTCATGGGCCTGGGTTTCAGTCAATTGCTATAGTAAAAAATTAGGTAAATCATGACTGAGCGAATCATAACTGATATTGCCTATGAACGAACTATCCATTCGACAATTGTTTCAACATATTTTTGAGATAATATTTATATCCCAAGACCAGCCAGTGAAATAACTGTCCGCTGAATTTCGAAAGCGCGGCATATTTATGAAAAACACAACTGTTTCTATTTTGAAAAATTAAAAATACCGTTTTATTCTGACCAAACTTGAGGGAGAATGTATATGAACTACCATTATTTAAAATCTGTACCACTGAAAATCCACTTTAAAAAGCGATTCATATTTTACGGCTCTTGTTAATATGATAGCATATTATATTGCCACTTTGGCAGTTATTTTTGTATTAATAATGCATGAAGGTGACTAATGTTAATTAAAATTGCTTTTAAATACCCTTATTTATGAACTTTAATAAGTTTTCGACAAAAAAATTTAATTCAAAAATTTTTTTTTAAAATATTAAAAATTACATATTTTTGTTCTATTTGAGGCCAATCCGGAGGCAAAAAGAGTTATTATAATCGAATAATATTTTACACATGTTAGTTTGAGATCATTTGGCACCCTTTTCTTCCTGTGCCCGATAGAATTTGCAAAATTTTTTTTTCGCCATAGGAAAATGACCCACCCTAATGAGAACCCAGGCACGTGATCGCAGACATCAGGGAAAAATTTTTTCGTGTATAGGGAGTGTTGAAATGTCTATAACAGTAATAGAGTATCAATGGAGAAATTATATGTCTTAAAAACTCATTTCAAAGGTAATGGAGATATTTTTACAACTATATGTTTCTTTTTAGGTTACGTCCATAAACACTAAAAAATACTTTTTTTTCAAACATTAATAACAGATGTCCTTTCTGTGAAACTATACAATTATGTTGTGCCGTTTGAGCACCTCGTATACACCGCAGATATTTTCACTGATGTTTGCTATTGGGTACCTGTGTTCTCATGTCCCATTTGATTCTCTTAGAAGAAATTTCAGGTCAGGAATTTCTCTTTATGAGAGAAAAAGTTGCAAAAAATCACAATTTGGCTATCTCAAAGTTTCTTGAAAGTCACGATATTGAAAGAAATAATTTACTTTCAGGGTCTCCAGACCTAAACATAATCTAGCACATGTAAGAACTACCAAAAACATGGTTGACGGTAAGATACCAATTACCAAAAATGACCCAGAAGCTAAAACTTGCCAAAAATGATGATTAGACCGATTTCTATCAATAAAACATAAAAAATACCATTCAAAGGTAACACAGGCTTTTAAAAATATGCACTGAGTTCAGGAGTAATCATATTCATTACAATAACCATAAAGTTTTCGGTAAAATACCTCTTACACAGACGTTTCTGCCACAGCTCCAAATTGTAATGGGACTCCATTATCAATGGAGGGTCCATTTACCCCCTTAAAATATTGGTAGAGAAAATTTGCTTTCGGGCCCTGTATTCCCACCCATTACAATCCTTGGTATAATTTTCATTGATGAAAAATAATTTCACTAGGTGTTATGTTGAAAAAACAGTTCCGTCCTTAATTTATGAACAGTAGTGTAGTATTAATGACCAGGAAAACTAATTTGTATCAAATATCAACATTTTCATGTTTGGATAGGTCAGGACTTAAATTCAGTCTTTTAAAATGCATTAAATAATTCTATTATATGCTCAGTTTAGGATTCAATCCAGTAGGGAATAAAATTTAGATCTAGAGATTTTATTTACTTTTGAAATTTCATGCCTTGTACCTTAAATATACTCAACCCTTATTAGAGTAAAGAAACTACTTTTTTTCATGAAAAGAAAAATTATGAGAAAAAGTTTTAATTTGTTTCACACATATATTAGGTATGTGGTGAGGTGAGAAGTGTGTATAAATCTCATTAATGTGAAATCACAGAGCACTAGAACAGAGAGTCCGTCGCCATAGGCGCTATTGGAAATCGAAAAGTTGGATGAGTTTGGGGCTATTTTGGCGCTGCGATCGCAACAACGTCACGAGAGGCGGGACGGAAAAGCCTGATTGGTTGAGAAAAACTTTTTCCTTCTCCTTCGAAAATAGAAGATTGAGTGACAGCCAATCACAGGTTTGATCACTCTGTCAATCATTTAGTTGATCGTGGCGCCCTCCAACCCATCCAACTTTTGAATATATCGTTTTGGACCCTCTGTTAGGATTTTTCTCTGTGTGTGAAATGATCACATTACGAATAAAATAAATTGTTAACATAAATTTAACAGTATATATTTGCTTAAGCATCTTGGTGCAATATAAATATATTTCTTACTTCAAAGAATTGTCATAATATAAAACGGAAAGCGTTAATCAACGCAAAATCAAAGACAAATAGAGTAGCGCTAGCGTCTTGTCTTGCTTAGGGTGCACAGTGACGTCACATCCCTGATTTAAGCGTTTTCGCGCGGTTTCAAAAAGGCGATTTTTAAAAAATAATTTTAAAATGAAGGAGTTGTTAAATCAAGCTGAAATTTTGGAGCAAGTTCAGAGTTGCGTATGCTTGGCAAATTTTGGCTGTTTAGCGGCACATTTAGAAGCCAAACAATTCATTTAACATGAGTTAGGGTTACCATATTAGTCATCTTTAACGCTAAAAACTTGGCGCATACGCAAGTCTGAACTTGCGCCGAAATTTTACCAGACCCCCTAATTTTTTTACGGAAAATCGTTGGTTGGTGAAGCAGGTTTGAGGGGATGTTCTATTTGATTCACTGATTTAACTGTGACTGTATTGTATATTGCATCATAAAAAATATTGTAAATAAACAAACGTTTCAAAACTGTCCGTTTTAAGGATTAAGTTCTAGGAAATTGGTTTATTTGACTCAAAGAAAGTTAACTCACCTAACCATCGCAAATTTTATAACTCTATTGTTTTTCTGTACCATTAAATTATTATCATCCTCTATTTGAGGTAATAGCCAGTAAGTGTTTATCTTTAATTGCCTAGTTCCGTGATATTTTTTAGAATGTTTGCTTCGAAGTCAAAAGAAACCCATGAAAATCTAGAAATGGAATCTTTTTGTAATCTTAGAATACCCTCTGCACGAGAATGTGCGTATACATCGTGTTATTGGTAAGATAAGTTACAAAAAATTGTTTCAATTCCCCTCAATGATTTATCACTTATGAGACATTTTCCTTTTCAGTGAAGAAAACG
Source organism: Tetragnatha versicolor (assembly GCA_024610705.1). Classification (NCBI taxonomy): domain Eukaryota; kingdom Metazoa; phylum Arthropoda; class Arachnida; order Araneae; family Tetragnathidae; genus Tetragnatha; species Tetragnatha versicolor. The sequence continues at coordinate 61,589,740 of JANDEH010000005.1, forward strand.
TGTGGAAATTATGTGAATATGTCAGAGATAACCAAAAAACTTTGCTTCCAAAGTGCTTTGCAGTATTTATATCCAATAGAAATCAGTCAGTAAGTTGGAATTTGGTTGACAATTTTTTAACTCTGACAATTAATTATTAAATCAAGCAACCCTGATTTCAACTTCCATACAAATGGATTATTAAGATCCAGTACACTGTCATGCCACATTTGGCATTTACCCTGGATTTTCTGGATTATAAGACAATGTTGTTAGATTGTAACATTAACTATATAAAAAATTAAATGAATTTTACGTTTATTAATTTAAATTAATTATTTTTAATTGATACTACTGATTAATTTTAAATTAATCAGTAGTATCTATTACATTAAAACCCATTAAAACACAATTCGTAATAGAACTGTGTTAATTTGTTAACTTAATTATCTTAAAATTAATATTTTGCTGATAAACTGTATGTTTCAGGTACCACTTTGGTGTCAAAGATCAGGAGATGATCAAAATAATTTGGCTGTTTGGGTAGGTATAAAGTTATTACTATCATTGTTGCTCTTTTATTATGCAAAAGTATTTTAAAGTTTAATTAAGTGATTTTGAATGCTTCCAAAAAATATTCCATGTAATTTATAACTAGTACTATATTTATCTACCAAGTAGTCTCTAACACAAAAACAGGTCAATTATGTATACTACATATTTGCAAATACAGTCGAATCCGCTTAATGTGATCACGGTTAATGTTATCAATCGGATAATGTTATCGAAATTGACAGGTCCCGATCATTTCTATTTAATTTAATGTAAAATACATCGTTTAATGTGATCAACTATGAATCATTGCTCCGCTTAATATTATCAAAATTTGTGCATATCCCCTTTAAAACGACCGCTTTTGAGTGTTTTGAGTTCGAGTTTCATTTTGAAGGTCAATTTTTACAAGTAAACATCTGCCCCATGAGAGCATTTGGTGGTTCTTTTTCTGAAACTCAGTATGATTAAGAAAAAGAAGACATTCTGCATGTATTGAATGAAAATGGGGTCGATGGAAAATGGTTATGGGGGGGGGTCCGAATCCATGCTTGTGATTGGTTTAAGAAACCTCCAAGATCGACGCTTTGCAGATGTCTGATAAGAGATTTGAATTTTCCCTTGTTTACTGGAATTCAGATTCTGTAATCTGTAATAAATAAAAGTGGTTTTGGAGTGGAAGGATATAATTGGATATAATGGTGTGGAAATAAGAGACCTTTCTATACAAATAAAAATACAAAGTAAAGCGATTATTTTACTTTTATTAATTGAACTACTTTTATATTTTCCCCTTAAAATTTTACCTAGGTTGAAAACAGTGTTTTGAATACATTTCTTACGACTACATGATTTTGATTTTAAAGCAAACAATCTAGTAACACTGTTTGCTGCTTTTAATATGAGATCGCTTATTGTTATCAATCGGATAATGTTATCAGTTTAGTCTCGGACAATTGCGATCACATTAAGCGGACTCGACTGTATCAAAACATTAGTTTATTTAACCTTCCAGCGGGCGGGCGTATGTGAGAAATACTTAGGTTGGATTTGATCATCTAATATTTCAAATATATTTAAATGAAACGTGCTCATTTTAATTATAAACGGATCACAGCTGTTTCAAAATGTGTTATGGTTAAAAATTTACATTTCTGATTGTTTATATAGGAGATACAAGCGTCCTTTTATTTCTCTATAAAAAGCGCCCCTGCTGGAAGGATAAATATGAATGTTAATTGTCATTGCAAAATACTCCATCATTGCATAGAGATTTGTCTAATGAACTCTTATTTTTATCATTTAGGACTATCATGTAATCTTTATCTGTCAATCTGGGAGTGATGATGAAGCTGTTGTGTATGATTTGGATACTATTTTACCATTTCCATCATCCTTTGAGAAGTATGTATCAGGTACCCTTCAAGGTGACTTTAGCATTCAGTCTCCATACTACAGGTACCTACTTTCAGTTTTTTTTGTGTTATTCCTTTGTCACATATTTTAAAAAGCTTAACTAGATTAAATTTTTGTTTGTGCTTGAGATTCTCCGAATGAAAATAGACAGATATGTGAGGGTAGGCTAAAAAGGTAATGCACATATCTTTGTAGATCACAAATAGAAACTAATATCAAGAATGGGTGAAAAGTGCATTAAAGTACAACTCTTAAGCTACAAAATCATATATTTGTTCTCTAAAATTGTCGACTATAAGGCTAACCTATTTCTTCCAATGAGTAAGAAGTGTTTTCAATCTGTCACTGAAAAACCCTTAAACCCATCTTGGACTTGACAGCTACCTTCCTTTCATTGTGTGAAGTTATACAATTGCCACAAGCACACAGCAAACAAACTTTTATGACTGTACAAATACTTGTTATGGCTTTCAAATAGCTTTTACAGGATTTAATTTTTGTTTGGATCTTGCTTGCAGATTATTGTCTTACTAAGTATATTTGTACAAAATTGTTGGGTGTATTTATTGAGCTTTATGGGCCAACTGTACAATAGTGTTCAAAAATATTTTTGACAAACTCTTTTTCTAGATTTGAGAAGAATTTCCACTTACATTTTTTTCTTTGAGCTGTTATTAAATGAATACAATAACTATAAAAAATTACATTGGATTTAAAATAGAACTCTATTGCATTGAAACGTATGTTGACAAGGAAATTTTTCACTATGCAGAAGCAATTTTTACTGTATGAGTTCCTTCTTTTGCCATGTATATCTAATGCTTTCATCTCTAATTAGTTTATAAACTAGTTTAAATTACATTTAAAATGCAAATTTCATATTTGAGAGAAAGAACTTGCTTGAAGTGTTATTTGTTAACTTACTCTTCTTTAAGAAAAATAACCTTCAAAATTATCTTAAATTTAGGAAAATGTGTTTGTCAAAATAATTTTGAGCACTACTGCATTTAACATATTATAGTATTTTTTATTAAGAAGTGTTCATTTAAGAAATATTGCTAGGAAATCACAAACATGATTGAGTTAAGAAAAAATTGATTGAAACTATTGAATATCTGTTTAATAAATACATTTTAAAAAGTAAAATACTTAATGTTTTTTAAATAAAAATTATGTGCATTCCATGATGTGTGCTCATCAATTCTTATTTAAACCAACTGTATTTTTTCCTATTATTAGGTACTTTCGTGTGATCCCAGCTGAAGATTTTCTAAAGAAATTTGCATCTGATCGTTCAAGAATGAAAAATCCTGATGGTTCATGGATTAAAGAACCCCCTCCTTATCCTTGCTTAAATACTTCAGGTTTGCTACTTAGTTTTATCTTTAAAGATTTCTTTTTTCAAAACAGTTTACATCATTTGTTCGTACACTGTTCTTAAATGTTGTGATCAATAACTAATTAGTCTTCAGATTGAAAGATGCAACTTCTTTTACATAAGTCACCAAGTGATTCTAATGAGGAAGTTGCATGATTTTTTTTTATTTTTTTAATCGATTCCTCTTGCAAAAATAAGCGACTACCCAAAATTTGAGGCCGATCGAGAAATTTTTTGATTGTCAAAAAAATTAACAAAAATCCCATTTTTAAAAGCGCGCGAAAACGCCAAGAGTTTGGATGTGACGTCATCTTATACTAAACATTGTTGTAAAGCAATGGAGTTGATGGTATTATTGTTGACGTCATCTTATAGTTTAAACAATAAACGTTTTCAGTCACGTGTTTTTTTCTCGACTTTTAAATTAAAATATTTAATTACCTGTACATTTTTTTGAAAAACTGACTAGATATTTCATTTTACCATACAAAAAAACATACGGAACACTTGTTTGTTTTTGAAAATCTGACACATGCAACTTCCTTATTATGAAATAGTTTATGAGATCGAGTTTATTTTAAAATTTCTTTTAAGGAATGTTTTCCTAAAAAAACATTTAACATTTTCTCCCATTTTTAAAACGTTCAAATTACTGTCAATCTTGAAAAGGTTAGTCATAAATGGGCCCTACATTTACTGAAACCTTTCATCATTAATGCTTATTCACTATTCTTAAAGAAGACATTTTAATGGCATGAATCTTTAAATTAATGTTCAATGAATAATGTTCAAATAATTTCAAAAAGTAACTTTAACCCTGTAATCCTGGTGTTCTTAGACAAGAACCACGGCTAGCTTTCTTGAACAAACTTTGTAGTTTATTCTTTCACAAAACATTGGATACAGATACACACACAACATCGAGGGGGGACAACGACGAACACAGGATAAAAATAACACAGGTATTAAATGGACATTATTACATTATCAGTTCATGCAGCTTCCCGCCATCCCTCTCCTTCAAGTCTACTCAGTTCTGCCCCCAGGTGGCTACGTGTGCCAAAGAGACCATATGCACGTTACAACCCTTTAAAACCTAGATTGCCTGGGATTTCCAATAAATTCTATTGATAATTGAAGACTGTCATGACTTAATAGGTTGGGTTTTTTAATTCAATTACTTTTATTTGTACTCAATTTGTAACTCAATCTCATAAGGTAGGGCTTTTAATGAATGTAATCTTTACATAAATGAAATCGGTCATCACCAAACGAAAATAATTCCTTTTAATTTGTCATAATCCTATCTTTGTTTAGAATTTAAATGAACTGGAAACAATTCTCATGATACTATATAAAAATGTTTTCACTCAATTACAAATAATTTTATCCCAACTTTTAAAAATTAAAAGTTATGGTTCTTACGTGTTATGCTGTCGACTGTGCCGCTGAATCCAACAAAGGTTATCAAATCCTATTGACTATTCTATAGCTGTACCACTGAATTTAACGGCTGCTGAAAGGTCAACAGTATAATATGTCAGTACCCAATTTTTTTATAATTTACATATCACAAAATAAACTTGAATATTTATGTAACTGTTTTGCTGTTACTCTAGGAATATATTCTTCTCCTTATTCTATAGCATATGGTTACATTTTTGCATTGGAAATTTAAAAAAAATATTTTTACTATTTGTATGGAGCAATTCAAAAACTATCTATGCACCTTAGGGCAGTGGTTCCCAACCGGGGGTACGCGTACCTAGGATTATAAATATTTCTGAAAGAATCGATTCCGGAATCGAATGTCTTGGAATTGATACCGAGGAATCGAATCCTTGAAGGAATCGATTCCAGCAGGAATCGAATCATATCGGAATCGTACCTTATTTTCCAATTTATATACAGATAATTATTAACAATTTTGTTCACTAATTAGTAATTAGTGTTTTGATAATTAATTAGTATTATACTGCAGGAATCGGATCTTACGAATCTTACTTTGTTTTCTGATTAATACAGATAATTATTAACAATTTTGTTCACTAATTAATTAGTATTTTGATTATTAATTGATGTTTAGCCGGTTATTAATTAAATTATTAATAATTAATAATTATCTTGATTTGTGATTGAAAAATATAAGTTCGATTCTATTTTTTCGATACTGGCTCTAAGGAATCGATTTCAGGTTGGAATCCAACCTCTGGAATCGAATCCCAGAATCGAAAGAATCGAACCTCAGGAATCGATTCCGGAATCGAATCAAATTATTTTTTAGATCCCTACGCGTACCCCTAGGGATACGCTGAGATATTTTAAGGGGTACGCTACATTATATATTTTTCAATTTCAACTTACAATGATTTTTCAAGTTTTTTTTGTTGTGTTTTCTTTTTACTCTCATACATTCTTGGACAGTTTTTGACACCAGTCCAAACCAAATCTTGACCAAAACGAGTCAAATAACAAATAAAAACAAGTCAAATCCCCTAGTTTTTGGGGTTAAATTTTAAGAAATTTTCCAAAGAAGGGCCCTCTGACCCCCCTCTTCAGTACTTAACAACTTACTTAACTTTATTTAAAGTACTTAACTTTATTACTTGCATCTGTTTTTATAATAAGTTCATCAAAATGCAAAAACCCTACCAAAAACTCTATTAAATGCTTGAAAATGTAGTTCCAAAATTCAGATTAGGCGTGCGCGTGCCAAAATGAGTTGAAAACCTGCTTTTTAGACTTAATTTTCCAAAACTTTTCTGGGGGAGGACCTCCAGACCCCCCTTCAGGTTGTTTGAACAGGATTATTTATGCCTTTTACAGATTACGTTCATTGATAATTCAATTTTGAAAATTCTTAGCCCCGCAAGAAAAAAACAAAGCCATTATCCGCTGCTGATTAATTACGTAATATATTTAAACAGAGGTGACATTTCAACTTAGCTACAAACTGCATGCAGGGGGTACACTGGGGAATGTATTTTTGCTCTGGGGATACAATCATGAAAAAGGTTGAAAACCACTGCTTTAAGGAATGAAGAAGGTGTGCATGCTTATTTTAAAATTTAGCAAAAACTTTCTTACATACTAATATTTCAATGAATCTATTTGATTTTTATATTAAATTATTTCACTTTAGAATCAACAAATAATATCGAAGATTTCATAAGCATGGATTCATCTGTTGGGATTGGTGAAGTTTTGGATACTAGACAGTTTATAGAGAAGTTTTTATAGTGAAAAAAATGGATGACAAAATATATTTTATGCTTTGTAGGTTTGTTATTTTCTTAATATGATTTATACTTAAGGTATAATGTAAATAATTGTACATATTTGTATTTTTAGTAAATCTGTGTTATGACTTGATTTGTATCTCATTATCACCTCAAAATATATAATGAATTAAAATAAATTATCTTAACCCTTTATATCCTGAATTAACTTACCATCAATTGAATTTTTGCATCATTAGATAAACAAAAAATCTTTACAATGCAAAAAAGAAAGATATTTTATTAGTTCAGCCATCTCCAACCAGTTCTCAGAACTACACTTTTTGACTCATTTTGAGTGCCGTCAGGAAAAGCGGTCAGATTACAAATCTATAGGTGTTTGAACAAAGCGGTACATATAAGTACCATCAGGATAAAAAGGGTTAAGATATGTCTAAGAAGTCCGTTGTGTATCAAAAGTAATTGTTTTTACTAAAGTACACAGTATTGTTTCGAGGAGAGGGGTTTTTGACCTTTAACCCTACAGTGCATACTGATGCCATTTGGCAACACGACATTTTTCCCCATTTCCTACTCGATCTTTCATTTCCAAACGGCAACAACATGCAATAAGTACAATAGATATAACATTTCATCGTATTAGCACTTTAGACTGCCAGTAGATCACAGCAGGGGCACTATTTTGAGACATTTGTTAGTGGCTAGTGAGACGAAAGTCAAGACACAGAAAACGCCAAAATAAAAGGACCATATAAATTAAAATAAAAAAATTTTCAGCATGAAAAAACATTTTTGAAAAGATAAGTTGTTTTTTATATTTTTAGAGCATTTGGTTTTATTTCACTTCACAATTAATTTCACAAGAGACACAAATTAATTTCTCAAGGACAAAGTTTTTTGCAAATAAAAAGTAGAAAAAAATTAAATTAATTTTTTTTAGTATTTTTTTACTAATTTACACCATAATAGAAGTCACATAAATGATTTTCAAGTGAATTTAAAAAATCATGCATTGTAGGGTTAATGAAATTAATTTAAAAAATTTTTGTGGGTAGCATGGAAACAATGAGGTCTCTTTCATCCATATTAATAGGTTTACTGTAGTTTTTCAACAGTTTTTTAGGTAGAATTTGCGTCCAAGAAAAATTTATATAAGAAAGGGTTTTAGTAATAAAGATTTATACTAAAGGGGTGCCTGACTGCCCGTCCCTAGAAAATGTTTGGAAATTTGACCCTAAGAACAGTTTTTCATACTGTTTTTTGGTACACGTAAACACAAATTTGGACATACATTTTTAGGTAGAATTTTGATTTTAATGAACTTATTATAAAAAAGTGTGAATAATAAATGTTTACCCTTTCAGACCTATAGCCCTCCAGTCAGGCTGCTGTCTTTGAGCCCTGAGCTAAAATTCCACATCATTTTCTAGAATGGACTCATCCAGGCTGCTCTGTTTACCTATTGCCACTTGTGAGGACCCCGAGGGGTGGGGCAAGTGTCCGAATGATTTATGACTGGGGAGGGAGATTGGAAAGAAAGCCGGAGCGTCTTGGGTGATGATGTACACATGTTCTTTACTGTTGGTGGAAGAAAAAAAGTAACGGAAATTTTAAAATCTACAGAGAATTTCAGCATAATTTCATGCGTAATTCGTGATAAAACTCATGTTAGTTCAGGAAATATAAGTACTACTTAGAATTGAAGGTTTTCAGAAACCATGGGATTCTTAAGTTCACATTTTAGTGCAAAAACAAATAAAATATTTTGTTTTCAAAATTTGTAGGCAGTAGGTTAAATTTTTGCTTTACTTTACTGCTGGAAATTTTAATTACGACGGCATACATACGACAGCATTAATACGGCAATATTTATTTTTACAAAAAGTATTCAAGTGATATGTTTGGTAGACCCTACAATCCTACAAAAATAAAAGATACACACCTTACTAGTTTCTAAGTTTTCAATATTTTTAAAAGCATGTAAAAACGGAAATTCTTTCTATTGAATTTTAACTACATTTTTCAAGTACTGTAATAGGAATCGCAAATGAAAATAAATATTATGAGTTAGTTGTGTTAGAGTAAAATTCGAATCGCTTAGTAAAAGAATAGGGGTTGTAGAAGGTGTCAGCTGGTAAAAGACTACTTTGAAAGGTATACAGTTGGGGAAAAAATGACTCAGTTGCGATTTCTGGCGAACTACTTGGGTTAGGAAGACAAATGAGGTGTCATTTTTCATTGTTTCCATTTTCCTTTTTCATTGTTTCAGTAAAGTATTCTTTCATCAATAAATTTTCGAGTCCTTAGGGGGTCGTCTTCATATTAAACGAAACACTACCTTTTTTTTCAATGGGGACCCCCTATTATTATGAGGTTTTCTGAAAGGCCATCCCTCCAAACCCTTAAATACCCAGTTTCATCCAGATTGATTCACAAATAAAAAAAAATTTAAATTAAAAAAAATTAATTTTTAAAATCGTGAAATATTTTTATGGTAATCAAGTTATGAACAAAGCCAAAATTTCAATCGATTTCACCGAATAGTTTTTGATAAAAACGAAGGACTCGAAAAATTTTATGATGAAAGAATACTTTAAACAATGAAAAATGACACCTCTTTTGTCTTCCTAACTCAAGTGGTTCGCCAGAAATCGCAACTGAGTCGTTTTCCCCCCCAACTGTACTTATTAGGAATCTTTCACTTTGGTGGGAAAGAAAATCCCCATAGTAAAAATAGCTTCCCACACTCAAGACCTACCTAAACAATACAAACCTCCAGTGGAGTTCACCTGCGGTAGTAAATCAGATACCCAGACCCCTCAGCGGCGGAATAATGCAATTTTGTGGGAGGGGGCAGATAGATGGAATATTCAATTTACCTCCCTGGGGAGATAAAATGTTTTCAAATGATATCCTTAAAACTAGCACTGTTAAGGTTTTAGAGATATAAAATAAGTTTAAAAATACCACTGGCGTATTCAGAAAATTATTTCGGGAGGGGCCCAAAATATTTGCTAGTCCCTTCCATGCATATATTTAATGTAGTATTTCAATTCATTTTTTGGTAGAATTTGCATCCGAGAGAACTTAGTATTAGAGAAGTTATTGCTAATGAAGGTCCAAGTATCAAGGGGGGTCTGGTGGATCTCCCTCAGAAAATTTTCGGAAATTTACCCTAAAAACGGGGTTTTGAACTGTTTTTTGGTACGCGTAGCCCAAATATTGGACTTACATTGTTAGGTAGGTTTGATTTTTTGATGAATTTATTATATAAAAACTGTGAATAAAGAATTAAGTTAAAATGGGGCCCTGGGGGTCCTCCCCCCTTAAAATTTTTGGAAATTTGACCCTAAAAAACTGGGTTTTAACTTGCTTTGGTATATCTAGTCTGAAGAGGACAGGTAACCCTCGTCCCCCCTTATATACTACCCTGAAAAATAGGTTGTAAACAAGAAAAAATAAAAACAGAAAGGGTTTCTCAGCAGGCAAAATTCAAATTAAGATTTTCCGCGTGATATTGCCGATATCCTGCTGGTAAAAGCTCAGTCGTTTCGCCTGTAACTGTCAGGCATCTTCAGTGAAAACGTTTTCTCTGACGTAAACGTTGTGATCGTCGCTATATGGTGGAACCTTCGACTTAAAAAAAATCAGGTTTTATATTTGCCTATTTTTAAGCTTTTGTACTGAATAAGCTTTAAAACTTGATAAATTTCCACAACTTCAAGAAAGGCAAGACAAGCCAACTGACAACTTGAGCACCGCAACCATTCTTATTGCGCTACTGTCCATTACGGGAGAAGACCATTTTGTGTCCATTATGGTGGAAGCCCCTGTAACTTCATGCATTGATGTATCGAAAAAATATGTCGTAGTTGTAGAAAGTTTTTTGGTAAAACCAGTTGTTTTCATTACCCTATTAGTTAAAAATGTTTGTGGCTAACAAAGAAATCCAAGAGGGGCTCTGCGGGTTCACCCCCCCCAGAAAATTTTTGGAAATTTGAACCCTCAAAACAGTATTTTAACACATTTTTATCCACCTTTACCTCTTTTCTCTGGCGGGGGCGGTCGCCCCCCCCCCTTTAATCTGCCCTTGAGACCCCTCCCTTCCTTTATCTCTCTCTCTCACTTGTAACCCGTTATTCTAAAGCAGCTCTTTTTTCTCAAAATGGGATAATCCTTGTGTTAGAAAAATGCACCCCGCAGTGTCACAAGGATTGCAAAATCAATTCAAAGGTCCTATGTTTTTGTTATGCTACTGTTTGAAAAGCATTGAAACACATTGCAAAATCTAGGTTCCTTATAGCTGTGGTTTTAAAAAGTTATTTTTTCGGTGTTAAACACAGGGCTCCCATTGGCGACTATTTTCGGGGTTGGGTGACTTTTTGCATTGGAAGGGAAGCGTAGCACGTGATGCATCCGGGGAAGCATTGATAAATCGGTTTTCGTCCACAAAAAGCGCGATGTGATCCTGTGGAGAATATATATTCATCACTACTACGTGAGAAGATATTCACTCGCACTTAATCGAAGGTTGTTAAGTCTTACGAACTGGTAAGTTACTTTTTAATAAATTACTTTTAAGTTCATTACTTAATTTGAATAAAATGGCCGTTTTTTTATGTTTTTGCTTGTTTGATATCGTTTTTTAGATTTAATTAAGTATAATGTCCGTTAATTTATATTTTCGCTCGTTTCTTAGATTTCATTTAGCATTTTATTCATTTCATGTTAATTTAAAGTTAATTAGCGGTTTAATTCCGAAAACTGTTTTTTGTTACCAGGGTTGGCATGGTTTCAGTGGCGTAGACAGAGGGGGTGCAACGGGTCTTTTGCACCCCCCCAAGCCCAAAACTTTTTCTTTGTGAAATTAAATATTTCAGAATTTCTTTTATTCCCCTATTCCCAAAATTCGGATTAGGTACACCAAAACAAGTTAAAAAACCAGTTTTTTAGGTTCAAATTTTCAAAAATTTTATGGGGGAGGACCCCCAGACCCCCTTGGTACTGGTAGTTACCTTTTATTACAGATTTATTTTAAATTAAGTTTGTCAAATTGTAAAAATTCTACCATAAAACCTGTATCCGAAATTCGGATGAAGCGTACCAAACCGATTTGAAAAAAAATGGGTTTTATTTATTAGTCGGAGTAGGATAATTCGCATCAACTCCTGTATTCCGCGGAAGTTATTGATGTGGCCAGGGCTGTCTTGGACACTTTTGTATCAAATTGCACTGCTTGTTGGACAAGCCAACAACAACAGTAGGATAATTCTCTACCTTTTTCGTATTAATATCATCAAGAAGATTTAATTGGATTATGAGAATTCTTAGCCCCCCAAACAACAAATCCTGGATCCGCCCCTACTTATATTCTAATATTCGATTATATCTGATCGACACATTTCATTTATGAGTGTTGATAAAATACTTTGTTCTTATTGTTTGTTAACAATAAATTTCTTTGTTTCATGATTAAAATACATCATTAATTTATTTTAATATTAAGTTAATCATCCAGTGGAAAAAAACAGTGCAATTCAAAACTTTAATTTTTTTCTCTCACTTCGATATCATCATGCATCCCTCAAAAATAATTTCTGGCTACGCCACTGCATGGTTTAAACCAGGGGTTCCCAAACTTTTTTGGCCCGTGGACCCCCTGACGACATTTTTCGTACCTCGTGGACCCCCTATGAAAGGGACCGTTTAAAAAGTAGCTAAAAATCTTATGTTTATGATATAAATTCCTAAACCATGCATAAATTTTGTAATTTTTTGAAGTGTTAAAGTGTTATTCCTGCACTTTTTTACATATTTAAAAAAAATTTATTTTTTAGTTTTGCCTTCACACGGATACTCTTTCAAGGAAATTATAACAATCGAACGTTTAAAAAGTTTGAAATAAAAACAAATCTAAACTTTTAATAGCACTACATTTCAAGGCACAAAAACTTTAATTTTAACAATATGTTTTGGACGCAAGCTTGTAAAAGTTAATGACTTATGAGTGAGTTATATTCATTTGCCAAATCATAAAAGCGGAAATAACTACAAATTATAAATGGCATGTTAAAAAAACAATATTTAATTGAGTTCAACTATGAAAAGAAATCAAATTGTCATTGATATGGTTACACAACATTTTTAATGAAATTATAAAAATCACATTTAAAAGTTTGAAACTAAAAACAAATCAAAACTTTTAATATCATTATCATTACATTTCAAGGCACAAAAGCTTTTAGTTTTAAAAATAAAAATTTTGGTCGCGAACATGTCAGTCAAGTAATGGTTTAAGAGTGAGTTATTCATTCACCCAATCATAAAATTTAAGAAATAATGCTCAATTAATATATGGCATTGTTAACACAATTGTAAATACTCCTGTTTAGAGCTACAACCGTCACAGATTGGGATAATAATTTCTAGCTCTACTTAAATCCATCTTTAGATTGCTTTTAAATTTACGAAACGTAAACAAAACAAACCAACCGTTGCCAACGGGATAATACAAATACCGCCAAATTTGAGCGTCACGTAAGAGAAATATATATATAGATAATAAGTTATTCATTCAGTGAGGAAAAATAGTGTAATTCAAAACCTTGATTTTTTCCTTTAATTTCGATATCATCTTGCACCCCCAAAAATAATTTCTGGCTACGCCACTTAGTAACAAGCTACATGATTTCCTTTTGATGAGACTATTAGATTTTTCCTTTATTAAGTAGAGTGGGTTGGGGTAAAATGGGTCACTTATAAGGTACTTTCACATTCTAAGTTTTATTCCATCGAAACTATTACTTTTTAATGATTTCTTTCAATTGGATCTTGACATTACAATCCTTCAGAACATTTTCATTAAATTTTATCAAATATTTTTTAGTTATAAGTTGGTTAAATTTAGCATCAAAATAATGACCTATTTTACCCCAACGTAGGGTAAAATGGGTCTCATTGCAAAACGATGTCAAAAATGTATTTATTACTAAATATACATGAAAATAAGAAAAAAGGCAATCGGCTAAGCCGTTTTTATCTGAATTTTTTTTTAAGTTGTGCTTTAATGAAATTGTAAAAGTCCGTAAAATACTTCATTTGGAGAAAAAATAAACTTGTTTTACAGTTCAATGTATATTTGAAGGAAATAAGTTAAAAACATTGTTTTTACTTAATACAGAAGGTCTCCTAACTATGACCCATTTTACCCCAAGTACAAAATATTGTTATAAAAGATAAAATATTTTATATTTTTCAAAGCTGATTGGCTTGAAATGTCTCTCGTACTTTCTTTTATGGAAAAATATTACAAAAGTCTGCTGTAATTAATTACAATATATAGATATTTTGGAAGTTAGTAAACCCTGCTTTTTCGACAACACCATTTACCGTTCAAATAAAATATTTTTTCAGTTCTTAAATTTATGAATCTAAATTTTTGACGGTCGGAAAATGTTGCCAACAGATAAAAGATTACAATACAAGAAAATGAGCGAAAATAATTCAATTTAAATTTGATTTATTTCGAGTTAATTAAAACTGACCCATTTTACCCCAAGACCCACTTTACCCCAAACCACCCTATCCTTTCAAAACCATTATTTTGTATGACTCTATCTTAGTCATATTGTATAACAGGATTGTTCAAACATGTTTTTACTTAAGCTAAAGCTAACTAATATAAAGAATTTATTACCTTCTATACACACCTCTAATTAAATAAACTAGAGTAATACCTATAAATGCAAATGGTGTATAAAAAGGAAGGAAAAATAATACCTTTAAATTTTAACTAAGTATTTTATAAATTTTCAAGATATTTAGGAATTACATGCTTCAAAAAGGTCAACTAGTTTGCAAGGTTTATCAACATTTGAGAAGCCAACAAAAAAGCTATTTGGTTTCTAAAAAAATCAAACAACAAAATCGATTATAAATGTTAAAATAAATAGCATTGCTTATAAACTAATGTAATGAAATGTTGGAATTTGAACGAAATTGGAATAATCTTTAAAAGAAGAAGAACATTTATTTTGAAAAAACAACAGTTCATACAAAATTAGACACATAAAAAACAAGAAATTAATGACAATAAATACAAAAAATTTGATGTATGAGTTGCCCAGGAGTCAGAGACCCGTATGGGCAGCCTATAGAAAATTCTAATGTGATTACAAATAAAATAAAAAAAACAAAAAAATACATATATACAGAATATATATATATATATATATATATATATATATATATATATATATATATATATATATATACAGGGTGTTTCAAAATTGCGTTGCACGGCTTTTATTCAGAACAAGCCCCTCCTGGGGTCATGGAAGTAAGGTCTACCCCTAGGTAAGTGACCCTGGAGAATCCATTGAAAGGACTTACAGCACCCCTAGCGGCGAAATTAAAAAGTTAAAAAAATTAATTTAAAAACTAAAGGAGATAGAGCAAAAACCTCAATGAGAGTATTGTTGCCAACGTCAAGAAAAACTCATTGAAAAAAATTTGATCAAAATATCTTGAATATTCGCGGAGATATTAGCATGTGAAAATAGCACTTTTTCAGGGGTCAAAAAGTAAAAAGTTCGCATATTTGCAAATTTTTTATATTTTTTGATTAAATTTTGTGTTCTTTCAACTAAAAAAACACAAAACTACACAATTTCACTGAAAAATTTGCAAATATGCGAACTTTTTACTTTTTGACCCCTGAAAAAGTGCTATTTTCACATGCTAATATCTCCGCGAATATTCAAGATATTTTGATCAAATTTTTTTCAATGTGTTTTTCTTGACTTTGGCAACAATACTCTCATTGAGGTTTTTGCTCTATCTCCTTTAGTTTTTATATAAATTTTTTTAACTTTTTAATTTCGCCGCTAGGGGCGCTGTTAGTCCTCTCTATGGATTCTCCAGGGTCACTTACCTAGGGGTAGACCTTACTTCCATGACCCTAGGAGGGACAGGTGCCGAATAAAAGCCGTGCAACGCAATTTTGAAACACCCTGTATATATATATATATATATATATATATATATATATATATATATATATATATATATATATATATATATATATATATATATATATATATATATATATACAGAATAATCAGTTTGGATTCAGGAAGGGTAGATCCTGTCAAACTAATCTTTTAAAGTTCTATGACGGAGTAACAAAGGAGTTGGATCAAAAACATGGTGTAGACATATTTTACATAGATTTTCAAAAAGCATTTGATAAGGTTCCACACGAGGCATTGCTACTCAAGTTAGAAAAATTGGGTATCAGGGGTAAAACATTATTGTGGATTAGGAATTGGTTGATAGGTAGGAAACAGAGAGTGCAAGTCAAGGGTAATTATTCACAGTGGGCAGAGGTCATGAGTGGGGTGCCACAGGGGTCAGTATTGGGGCCAATTCTCTTTATAATTTTCATTAACGATATTAGTCAGGACATTCGGAACAAAATCAGCATCTTTGCTGATGACTTAAAAATTTGGGGTAGGGTAGATACTCAGGAGCAGGTACAAAATTTACAAAGGGATCTTGATAATTATATCGCAATGGGCTGAAAAATGGGATATGTCCTTTAACATAAATAAATGTCAGGTACTTCATATGGGTCGGGGTAATGGTAGGGCAGAATTTTTTCTGCAAGGGGACAAAGTTAAAGAAGGTAATATGATCAAAGATTTAGGGGTGATTGTAAATTCGGACTTTAAATGGATTCAACAGTGTTCATCTGCTAGTAAAAAGGCTAATAAGATATTGGGATACATTAAAAAAACTGTTTCTTCAAGGTCCGAGGATATATTTTTCCACTATATAGAGGCTTGGTGAGACCTCATCTAGAGTATGCTGTTCAGTTTTGGTCTCCATACTTAAAAAAAGATATTGATTCAATTGAAAGGGTTCAGCATAGGGCTACTAAAATGGTCAAGGGTATATCCAGTTTAAGTTATGAGGGAAGATTAAAGAAGCTAAATATGTTCACTCTAGAGAAAAGAAGGATTAGAGGGGATTTGATTCAACTTTTTAAAATGGTAAAGCAAGGGGACACAGAGGGACTAGATTTCAATACGGGTAATAGAACAAGGGGTCACAATTTCAAATTGAATAAAGTAAAATTTAAGACGGAGTGTAGAAAGCATTATTTTTTTAATAGGGTAGTGGATAGATGGAATGCGTTGCCTGAAACAATTGTAAATTCAAGAGGGGTAAACGAGTTCAAGAGGAAAATTGACAGATACTGGGATTCCGGTAGTTTGAGTTAAAAAGACTGGACCAACCTTGCTGGGCTTACGCCTGTAGTTGGTCGACTTAATTTTTATTTGTTTGTATTTGTATTTGTATATAAATTAAAATAAAGAATTGAAAGTGATATCGCAGGGCAAGCTTCAGATTTACTTCCATAAAATAAAGATCCAAATGAGCGTTTGATTACATTTTAAAAAAAGTCTTCGATATTTTCCATTGTAAAAATGTAGATCTTTAATAATTTTTTTAAACTTAGAAGGGGACTTCTCGGATTTTAGATATTTGGGTAAAGTGTTAAAGAATTTAGGTGATAAATATACAGTTTTTATGGAAAATTTCTTTTTTTTGCTTTAGGTACTAGATATAAATGTTTTGAACGTAAATTATAATTTAAATTACGTAAATCAGAGCTATTATCTTGTTTAAAAAATAAATAACTGCTTTGAAGAAAAAAAGGTGCCGAAGTGGTAGTATATTTAGTTTTTTGTAGAGATCAAATAAAGGGATCTGTCTACGACTGCTTAAAAATTTAATGATCTTGTTCTGAATTTTAACTATTGGATTAATATTCTCTAGGTAATCTCCTCCCCAAACAACAATTCCGTAACTAATTATTGAGTTGATCCAGGAATGATATAATTGAAGCAAAAAGCTCCTACTAATTATATTTTTAATAAAATAAAACTTGTGGAGAATAAAGCGTAGTTTGTTGGTTAAGTATTTTGCATGGGATTTCCATTTTAAATTGAAATCTACATGTAATCCGAGGTATTTTATTGAAGATACTTGTTGAAGGGGTGGGCATCAATTACACTGTTCAACAATGAAAAAATTTCCTTGATGAAAATAGTCATCTCATAGATTTTGGGTCGCTGAATACGAAAATCACCAATAAAATTCTCAATTGACTCAGGATTTTTGGGGAACAGCCCCTCCCCCTTTTTACGTTTTTCAACGACTTAATAACTTCAACTCGATTTTCAGGGTCAAAAAGCATTGCTTTAATCTTCAAATTGCCCCCCAGGGGACAAGAAAGGTTCAAATTAATAAAATATGATAAATTTATAACAAATGGATAGGTTTAAGGGGTAATTACCCCTAAAAATGCAAAAAAGTAGCTAAAATTTATAGAGGTTTTAATACGCTATTTTTTCCTCTTATTTTTTACGCAATTCATATTTGAAAGGTCCTAACCCTTCCCCAAGGACACAAATTTGATGGCAATATGCAGCAATGATTTTTACTAAAATAAGCGGTTGAGGTGAGAGCGCCCCCAAAGCACCCACGAAAGGGTTTAATGTCGCACTTAGAGTTAAACTGTGCTGTACTAAAAAAATTTGAAGCCACTAACTGAATTTCAGCTGATTCTTGCGTAAAATGATCTGCTGAATTCAAATATGACACCCATTTTCCTCCATCACCCTCAGTTTTTAAGGGGATGCCCCCTAATTGTTATCCACAGCCATGCATCTATTAACATCTTGACACATGGAATCCTCACTCCCTAAAACCGGTCAGTTTTTAAAGAACTGAAGAATTTCTACTTAGGATAGACCCAAAATATAAGAAAAACGTCATTTGTAATCTTTTCATAATCATCAATATTAATTCCTGAGCTCGCGAGCGCTTTCGCGATTCTAGAAGTCTTCCGAACTCTTCTGCGGGGACTTTTGGGAGGCTAACACCTCAGCCGCTTTTAGTAAAATTATTGCTGCATATTGTCATCAAATTTGGGTCCTTGGGGAAGGGTTAGGACCCTTCAAACAGAAATTGCGTAAAAAATAAGAGGAAAAAATAGCGTATAGAAACCTCTATAATTTTTAGCTATTTTTTGTATTTTTAGGGGGGTAATTACCCCTTAAACCTATCCATTTGTTATAAATTTATCGTATTTTATTAATTTGAACAGTTTTTGTTAGCTGGGGGCAATTTGAAGACTAAAACAATGCTTTTTGACCCTGAAAATTGAGTTTAAAGTTATAAAGTCGTCGAAAACGTAAAAAGGGGGAGGGGCTGTTCCCCGAAAATCCTGAGTCAATTGAAAATTTTAATGGTGATTTTCGTATTCAGCGACCCAAAATCTATAAGAAATGACTATTTTCATCAAGGAAAAAATTTTGAAGGTCAAATTTGTTGAACAGTGTTACAATTAGTATTATTACAATCTATTAAATGGTAATAAAGGTAAAGATGTTTAGACGGCCCGTAGATGCTGAAGTTGATAAATTTAGTTTTATTTATATTAATAGATAATTTATTAGCATAGAACCAGTGTTTGATGGTCAGAAGATCTTTATTTATATTATTTTGTAATATGTCATAGTTTGAATGTGAGTACAGGAATACTGTATCGTCTGCGTAGGTTATTTTGCCATTTAATTTTAGTTTACAGAAATCATTGATGTATATTATGAATAGTAAAGGTCCAAGAATTGAGCCTTGTGGTACACCAGACTTTATATTTAAATTATTAATTTTAAAATCATTTACTTTTACAAACTGTTAGACTTGCACTTTTTATAGATTGTTTAAAAATAATGTGGAAAATCTTAATTTACTGCAAATATTTAAAAATTATTGCTTCTATCATAATTAAATGAAGATAATTTTATATTTTTTATACTATACAGGGTGTTTCAAAAAAACCTGTAACGATAGGCTCTTTCCTAAAATATTTCCCCTACACCCATACTTCCAATGAAAATTTTCTTCAAATGAGGTGAAGAATTAAATGACACCAGTTTCAATTCCATGGGGGGTCTATTTTAGAAGATGCAGAAAATAAATTTTTATACGGCCCCCGTAGATTGAAACCTCCAATGAGAAAAATTTTCTCCATTCATACCTATGAGTGACATACTTTTACTGCAAAATAGGGGCCATCCACAAACTACAGTTGAAAATTTTAGAAACCAAACTACCGTAAAACTTTGATTTTTTGAGGTGACAAGGACTACTACAGATACCTGTCATTGCTACTCATATCAGCGATGCCCAGGGGGGCCCATCAGCTCTCATTTTGCGTTCAGATTTGTGACGTCATTGGTTTGAAAGTATCCCTCCTACCAAACTGAATGGCCAATCAGGAGTGTTGAGGAAAATCTCGGAGATTTTTCTTATGTAGAAATCAGGTACTCCTTCATACCTATTAACTACTTAAAAAATAATCGTAGCACGAGTGTTCGACTCCCAGAAACACTTGATACCCAGGAATCAATACCTATAAGGTCCGATTTAGCCGAACACTGCTTTATTGTTTAACTAGCTGTTATACCCGGCCTTGCACGGGTGGGGTGAATAAATTAATTTTTTAAATATTTCTTAAAATACATTTATAATTTTGTAAATTAGCAATATTACAAATCATCCCGGTATCCCAGGCTCCTCTTTCCTATCCCAGTGTGTTCCCGGTAATCTTATCCCGGTGATCACGGTAATTTTTCTAATCCCGGCGTTCCCGGTAATTTTCCTATCTCAGTGTTTACGGTAATTTTTATATTCCGGTATTCTGAGTGTCTTTATGGTAAATTTCCTATCCCAGTGTTCTCGGTAATTTTTATAACCCCGTAATTTTTCCATCCCGATGTTCTCGCTAATTTTCCAATCCCGGTGTTCTTGTCACTTTTTACAATCCCGATGTTCATGATAATGTTTAATATCTTGGTGCCTTTATAAAATAACCAATTTGTAACCATAGTAAAAAGTCTGGTAAATTAGTAAGTCTAGTGAACAAATTAACAAATTTGAAACCAGTGTTTAAAACTAAACTAAAAGATCTAGTAAATGAAAAAGTCTAGTGATCTGTCTCATTTGAAACAATGTTTTATTTTTAACTCGTTGTATGACTGGTAAAACAGGTTTTCAAACACGGAAAAATAAGTGGAAAAAAAGCAAGAAAAACGGGGAAAAAAGAATGAAGGACTGATTTTCTCTTTATAAATTATAGCCCATGTCCTATTCTGATGTATCAGCTACATTATGGTAGAATTTCATTAAAATCCATTCAGTAGTTTTTGCGTGAAAGAGTAACAAACATCCAGACAAACATTCACAATTATAATAGTAGTAGGATATAATGACGCGCTTTTTAACTTGCGGACGGTCCCTTAAAAATATAAACCCGCATATCTCAGTGAATTTTGAAGATATCGAGACAGAATTTTTTCTATCTTATTAAGGAGTGAATGGAGAAAATTTTTTCTATTGGGGGGGTTTCAATCTACGGGGGCCGTATAAAAAGTTATTTTCTGCATCTTCTAAAATAGACCCCCATGGAGTTGAAACTGGTCTCATATAATTCTTCACCTCATTTGAAGAAAATTCGCCATTGAAAGTATGGGTCTAGGGGAAATATTTTAAGAAATAGCCTATCGTTACAGGTTTTTTGAAACACCCTGTATAACAAATTGCAACAAGAATTTGAGGAAAAAACTTAAAACTCTCAGTTTTAAACTTGTAAATGTTAAACTTTTAATTTTCTTTCAGGCACACCATGGCAAAACTATATAAATTTCAAGCCGATTGGTTAAAAAAAACAGACCACCTTAACCATAAAATAGGCTCTTGGTTGAAAAAGGTCTCAGGCACAGAAGCTTCATGCATCATTTGTGACACCACAGTAAATTGTGAAAAGAATGGTTATTCTGCTATAACACAGCATTCCAAGACAAAAATTCATGAAGCAAATGTCTCATTGAAACTGGCAGTGAATCAACTGCTACTCTTGCCAAGATCTTCTGGAACATCTATGTGCATAACCAGGTGTGATGGTGTTCAAGAGCAGGCCAGTACATCTACACAGCCAGTAGTTTCAGTTTACCATTCACAAGAATATTGTGTCCGGGCAGAACTAATTTGGGCAATGAAGTCCGGTCTAATATTGCTCCTGCAGCTTGTGAAGACTTAAAGGACATCTTTATGGCTATGTTCCCCAAGGCCCAAGGCTGTTCCTGAAAAGTTCAGTTTGGGACCTACCAAGCTAAGTTATCTTATAACAGAGGATCTAGGGCCATACTTTTTAAATATAATGTTGGAAGATGCAAAAAACTCACATTACTCATTATTGTATGATGAGACAACCAACAAGAGTAATTAGAAAGAACTCAAAGTATGCACCAGATATTAGTCTGTAAAAGTTAATGAAATAAGTTATCATTTGAAAACTTTTCATGGGGCATACTATACTGCCGAAGAGTTAGCGGACCAATTGAAAAAAATAGTTGATTCAAATGGTATGACATTAAAAAAATTATTAATGCTAGGTTCAGATGGCCCTAATAGTCCAAGAAAGTTAAGGGTTGAGGTGGAACAAATTGTAAAAGAAAGTTTGAAGAGTGATTCTTATAGGAAATTTTCCGTAGAAAACGATGGTGAAACGTATACCAAAATTAACCTCGTCCTTTAGCCAATATGGCGGATTTTCCAAAATGGCGGACAATCGTTTTTAACTTATAACTTCCTAAAAAATGTTAATAAAATTATGATTTCTGCAGTAAATGATTAGAATTTAGTAGCAAAAACAATGGGGAGCTGTTTTTTTCTCTTACGTTTTGTCATTTATCCAATATGGCGGATTTTCCAAAATGGCGTCCACTAATGTTTATAATAAAAAAAATTATGATGATAAATTCGTAATTTTTTCAGAATATGGTAAGAATCAAGTCATAATAATATTCATATCAATTTCCTTTCCTCAATGTATCAAATATGGCGGATTTTTCAAAATGGCGGACAATCGTGTTTTACTAATATGCTAAAATTCGTTAATAAAATAAAACTTTTGCTGTAAATTAATAGAATTTAGTTGCAAAAATAATGTGGAACTGTTTTTTTCTCTTACGATGAGTCATTTATCCAATATGGCGGATTTTCCAAAATGGCGTCCACCTAATATTTAAAATACATAAATTATTATAATAAATTTGTAACTTGTACAGGATGGGGTTAGAATTAAGTCATAATATTATTGATAAAAGTTTCCTCCCCTCAATGTATCAAATATGGCGGATTTTCCAAAATGGCGGTCACTTATTTATATCATTTTATTTTTAACGTTTTTACATAAAAATAAATTTTATTTTGGCATAACATGAAAAATTATGTATTAAATTACCTATAAAATGGTACATTAACCAAGATTTTGCGGTACATAGAAATAATTTCCAAAAAGGCGGCCGTATATTTCAAACTTAATGGTAAATGGAAATTTTTGAATTTCTACCTACCTTTAACATTATTTACCCGTAATTTTTAGTAAATTATAAGTATTCTGCATATATTTTACCTAATAACATTTAATATTTCTAATTATTAAGTAAATACAAATTAAAAATATAAAGGTTCTAAATAAGTGGCCGCCATTTTGGAAAATCCGCCATATTTGATACATTGAGGGGAGGAAACTTTTATCAATAATATTATGACTTAATTTTAACCCCATCCTGTACAAATTACGAATTTATTATCATAATTTATGTATTTTAAATATTAGGTGGACGCCATTTTGGAAAATCCACCATATTGGATAAATGACTTATCGTAAGAGACAAAAAACAGTTCCACATTATTTTTGCTACTAAATTCTAATAATTTACAGCAAAAGTTTTATTTTATGAACGAATTTTAGCATATTAGTAAAACACGATTGTCCGCCATTTTGAAAAATCCGCCATATTTGATACATTGAGGAGAGGAAATTGATATGAATATTATTATGACTTAATTCTTACCATATCCTGAAAAAATTACGAATTTATCATCATAATTTTTTTTATTATAAACATTAGTGGACGCCATTTTGGAAAATCCGCCATATTGGATAAATGACAAATCGTAAGAGAAAAAACAGCTCCCCATTGTTTTTGCTACTAAATTCTAATCATTTACTGCAGAAATCCTAATTTTATTAAAATTTTTTAGGAAGTTATAAGTTAAAAACGATTGTCCGCCATTTTGGAAAATCCGCCATATTGGCTAAAGGACGAGGTTAATTTTGGTATACGTTTCACCATCGTTTTCTACGGAAAATTTCCTATAAGAATCACCTATCAAACTTTCTTTTACAATTTGTTCCACCTCAACCCCTTTTTTGAGCTAACTTTCTTGGACTATAATGTGAATAAGAAAGTGTCCAAGCTCATAAACAACATTGTTGAAGAAGAGAGAGGGACTGGTCTTGTAGACGGCATCTGCAATCTGCATGTTGTCCACAACTCCTTTCAAAAAGGCCTCTGTAAATATGATGACGTTGCCAAAGAACTGATAATTCATATTTATTACTTCTTTAAAAGGTTCCCTGGAAGGTGGGAAGATTACTCTCTTATACAAAAGAAAGAAAAATGTAACCTGAGAAGATTCATCAAGCACACATGTGTCCGGTGGTTAACATTAGGCCCGGCTGCAGAAAGATTGCTTTCGCAATGGCCAGCTGTGATAGAATATTTCCTCAAGTTCATTAATACAGAAGCAGTCGAATCTTTTATCAACAGAGAAGTGTAAAACTGTTTGTAAATATTTGAAATATCCTGATATAAAAGTGCAATTGCAATTTCTGGTTGAGAGCACAGAACTGTTTTTCCCATAGAGTTAGTACTAATATAGAGACAGCTTAAACATCTGCTCCGCTGTTCTAAGTGTGACCGGTCTCCCGGTTTTGCTCTGCCACTCACACTTGACTTTTTGAACCAACTTGGCCACTAAATCCCTCTTTTGGCGTTTTCGGTTTTTCGCGTGGCTTCACTCGTAAAGAACTACGTCAAAAACGCCCGCCAAGCTCATACCGCCAAGCGCCAAGCTTTGGCAACTTCCAGTTCCTACCTCGACCACTAAATCAGTAATTTTCTTCCTTAAATACTTGTTTAAACGAATTGGAAATGACTCGTATCGAATCAGGAGGGTTCATATTATATAGTGTGAAGCTTTTTTTATAGAAATTCCCCCCGCAACATTATAAAAATACAGTTTAAAATTGTTTTTTCCGAATCCGCGGAATTTAAAAAAATTACAGGTAAAAAACTAATTGAGATAGAGAAATTTTGGCGCAAGTTCAGAGGTGCGGATGATTGGCGAATTTTGGCTATTTGGCGCCATATTTAGAAGCCAAATGACTCTTTTAACATTAGTTAGGGTTACCATATTAGTCATGTTTACTGCTAAAAACTTGGCGCATCCGCACCTCTGAACTTGCGCCGAAATTTTTTCTTCACTGAACGATTCGTCATTGCTTTTTCTCGAGTTTCAAATTGTCGGTTTCTTTTTTTCATCATTTTTCTGGGAAGAAGAGCAGTTTTTATACCTCAAATTCCACCCGCCTACGGGAGCTCCCATGTTAAAAATTTACTTCCGCCACTCACAGGTCCGACGTTTTTCGACATGCAGGGTTGCCTTACCGAGAAGAGTAAGCTGTCTCTATTTGTACTAACTCTATGGTTTTTCCCTTTCTCAGGGTATTTCAAAAATCGGAGCTTCTAGTACATTGCTTGTACCCAGAGATGAAGATGCTGATGAGGAAAATTTCTGGGAGGATTTGTAAAAAAGAAATTTCTTTGCACGAGAAACTAACTAGCAAAGATCTTTTGTCCATTGAGGATGTTAGTTGTGGTAGTAAACTTAACGACATGTTGGCAGCATTAAAATCTTCAGAAAGTAAAGCCGCCTAACGTTTGGCGGCTTTACTTTCTGAAGATTTGTTTTTGTGAAGATAGTGTTGCTGCATACCATGTACAATGTACATGGTATGCAGCAACACTATTTTGCTGCATTAGTTTACTTAAAAAAATAAAGTGCTTTAAAAAATCTTCAATGTTTGCATTCGTCTCAAGTAAGTTAACAGAAAAGCCTGAAGTGTAACTTTTGGGGCCCAACAATTTTCTCTTATGAGTATTGACGACATGAAAGTCAGAGATGAGTAGCTGATACTTCAAGCGAACAATTTTAAAGAAGGTTAAAAACGGATTGACCATGCTTAGAAACAAGTTTTTGAGTCTAAAACCTAAGTACCCACAAGTATCTTTACTAGTGAAAGCGTGTTTGACTCTGAGTCATGGGAACAGTGACGTCGAACGTGGGTTTTCTGTTTCGCGTTGTGGGTTTTCTTATGAAAATCTTTATGTTACTCAATCGTCCAAGTATGGATAATAAAAATGAAAAAAAAATCCACTATCATAAAAATGTTCGTAATTATTGAGTGGAAACGGATTTCAATCATTTTATTTGAAATAATTAATTGTTAAGTATGTGCCTTTTGGAAATCCCCTAAAAACTTCACCCCAAACGCCGAATGGGAACATCCTCAAAATCATACTTAGGATTTTTTTCTGCGACCAGAATGGTTTTAGTAATGATGAAACGAGCCATTTAAAGCCAAAAATCAGAACCTTTAATTCGAAATTTGAAGTGCGGCGTTTAAAAGGTTAACACGTACTATACTCTGTTCATTTTGAACTGGCGCTTGAAAATATTTCCTTCCCCCACCACCGATCGGTAACCATAGCAACAATCCTCGTCAAAGTGACGAAGAAGGCTTACTATTGGCTGCTCGAAGAGCGTAACTATGGTTACGCTTCTAGCGTGGGGGAAAGCACTATTTCTCAAGCGCCAATTCTAAACGAATAGAGTATAACACTTGTAAATTTTCATTTAAAGAGGTGACAAGTTTGATGTAACTTGTCACAACTCCATGGGGTTCTTTTTGAGGAAATGTTAAAAAAACATATTTATACAGTTTCCGTAGGTTTACATCCCCAGTTAAAGGAATTATATTCATTTGATCCTGGTTAAAACTCAAAGCATTTCATCCCACCATCTTTAAAATAGTTGAGATAAATTTTTCAATCATAATTCAAATCAGATTTAAATTCAAAATTTTTTTATTGATTTAATAAGGTAGTTAATTAATTCATTAAATCACACACAGAAAAGTATGTTGGCTAAAACATCTTTTAAGCTAATTTTTAATGCCGATTGTGATCCAAAATTAAGAACAAAACAGTAAAATTAAAAATTGGAATTATTAAATTTATGTATTGCATGTACCAGTCAATAACAAAATATGTTATTTTTAATTTTAAGGCAATTTTAAGGCAAAAATAAAAAAAAGCGAGTGGTACCATTGCAATTGCATTTTCCCAACGAATCTAATTTTTATTTATAAATTTCAGGTAAAAGAATCGATAATTTTCTAGGTAAACAAGACCATTCTTATCTTTAGTCAAGAAAAGAACCTTTTTTGCATTTGCAGCCAGAGTACATTATTGTGATCTAAAGATCTTAAACTGATTTTTAAGTAATATTTAAGTGTGGTTATTGTATGCATGAAATCTAAAAAGAAATTTGCAACTTTTTAATGAGAAAAAATATACTACAAATTTAAAATACTACAAATTTATCTCTTTTAATTGGGCTCCTCAAACCTGAAATTTAAAAGGAATTAGTTTAGTTACAAGTTTTTAGTTTATTACTTTGTCGTAAGATTTTTTTGAAATTTCAAAATGTTTCTATAAATAACATTAAAAGGTTAATTTTTTAAAACCAGAAATCAGATAGTTAAATGGAAAATGAATATCATTCATAGTGCTCTTTCCTTCTTTTCTTTCTGGATTTCCATCATTGATTGCAAATCGTTACCAACCTTTCTCGAATGTCTGGCTTGGTGCCATGCACATTGAAAAATTCCAGTTAATGTACTGATCGGCTATCGACTTTTACTGTATTCGTAGTCTTTCACGTTAATTTCAATTTTTGAAATCCTTTACCTCTATAAAGCCTCCAGTTAAAGACCACTAGATTTTTTTTAATTAATGAAAATCATTTTACGAATTTACATGTAATAAATCAAAAAGCATTGTTTAAAGGAGATTTATTGGATTGGCTATTCAATATTGTTATTAAGTATGTTATTTGGTCATTTTCTCTCCGTTTTATTTTATTTTCTACTACTGCATTAAGAAGCTGACCGTTTACATAAGCCATTTCCGGCGTTATTACTCCGAAATAGCTCTAAGCAAAGCGGATATACTATGACGTGGATATTATCTCCTGTGAAAGTGAAATAGGATAAAGAGCTGGAACCCTTCGGGCCAAAAGTGTTGAAGAGCTCGCAGGCAGGATTCGTTGAAAAGTAAACAAAATCAGTCACTGAATCGTAAGTCATCGAGTGAAATTGGTCGAAAAGCACTTTCAAACGATGATTGATCGTTATTGTTTTCGAAATGGCAGAATGTTTGTAAATTTTAATTGCTGATGAGAGTTAAGATAAAGATAAAGGCTGCTTTGAATACAGAAAGGGGATTATTTCTTACACGACAGAGTAGCTCCCTCACCCTGATTTACATAGGTGCCGCTATAGTTTAGAAGCCCCCGAAAAATCTCAATTTTTTTAACAAATAGTATAAATTTTCTTATTTTCTGGAATGCATTTTAATAACTTTACAAAATTGAAAATAAAAATCTAAATTAAGCAATTTTAACGCACTTTTTTGGTGACAACTTTGAAACAAAGTCAGCAGGCTAACTACTTAATCAATTATTATCATTGTGTGATATGTAATTTGATTTTATGATACATTCTTCCTGCGTGCTGTGCTTACAATATAAATTTTTTCACACACACACACACACAAACCAAGTTTTTCCGACACAATTTCACTGACTTGCAAGCCAAAGGAATTTACGGAAATCTCAGGATTAACAACTGAAAACATATTGGATTCGTTGAATTCAAATGTAAAAAACTGTTGCATTGGCTTAAATTATGTGTCCGCATTTTAGAAAACATTTTAATTTCACATTTGAGCATAAATATGGTAGTATAATAAATTTTAAAATATAAAATTTAAACTGTTTCTTTTGTACTTAATCATTAAAACAAAAAAGAACCAGCTGAATTATTTCTATGCTTCAAGCGTTACGTTTAATGAAGTCCTTTAACTTCAAACATTTTCTGATGACTTTTTAAAAGGTTATATTCCTTTAGCTCTCTTCTCGTCCTAACCCTTTATCTACTGACGGTACTTACAAGTCCCACCAACTTTAAAATTACATATAGAATAACCATCCTTGCAAATATACAGACGATACTTTGCAGGAACCCTCTTTAAGGTTTACTCTTCCAAAGTCTGCACAGGTTTTATGATGAGTATTTTCACAGGAGAAATGTGAATAGATTGAATTGAAGTTGTGCTTTTTAACTGCCATTTCGATCGTATTCTCATGATTGTAATTTTTGTTTCCTCAAAAGTAGTTAGTCAAAAGCACAGAGAAAAATCCTAACAGAGGGTCCAAAACGATATATTCAAAAGTTGGATGGGTTGGAGGATGCCATGATCAACTAAATGATTGACAGAGTGATCAAACCTGTGATTGGCTGTCACTCAATCTTCTATTTTCGAAGGAGAAGGAAAAAGTTTTTCTCAACCAGTCAGGCTTTTCCGTCCCGCCTCTCGTGACGTTGTTGCGATCGCAGCGCCAAAATAGCCCCAAACTCATCCAACTTTTCGATTTCCAATAGCGCCTATGGCGACGGACTCTCTGTTCTAGTACTCTGTGGTCAAAAGGAAAGTGTATTATTTTTTAAGACTTAGAACTTATCGTCACCTTAGAATCAAACACTACTATCTCCGTTCGGCAAACTTCGGGGATCCCGATCCTTGGCTACTTAAAATCAGACGCCAATTCAAAACACTACCCATAAAAATCCATCAATTAAATACCACCAAATCAAAAAATAAACTTCAGATCGTTGCAGGTGGTCATTTGATTCGTTTGGCACTTTGCCAGCTCGATGATGTCACGCTTACGAACCAATGAAATGAGCTTTCTAACTTGCAATTCCGAATATTTCCGAATCAGACCAGAAGGCAGTATTATTTGATTTTAAGATGAAGAAAATATTGCCCCTGATACGGCAACCTGCTTACGATATCAGACAAGACCCTCTATATAAAGGCCTCCCAACTCGGCCGTGCAACGTCATAACTTTCACTCATCTTTGACGTCACTCCATAGACTTAACATGGCAATTTTCACTCACGTTTGACGTCATCGTCTGGATTTGGGTGGCCATGTATATAGAGGGTCTTGTATCAGACCGCCAAGACTTCTAGGACTGAAGTGAATTAACAATGGATAGCAGCAACCCTTTAACAACGCCAAAACCGCCAACAAAACGAGCAGAATGAACGACTAAGCTGCGTGAATTTTCAGAGATAGTAGTTTTTGATTCTAAGGCGACGTTATAAAAAAGTATTGTGATAAACTTTGCACTCAGTGTACTGACGGTACTCAAAAGTATCAATTTGATAAAATAGCTCTACCTGATTGAACTTTTCTAAGTTGGTTATTTTATTTTATGTAAATTCCCTTAATTTTCAATTTAGTGACTAAAAAAATAGTTGCACGAAAAAAAAATTGCAGAAAATCATAATGCAGTATATAAAGGGTTAAGGAACTACTAACATCGATAAGCTCATTGTTTTGAGACTCATTCTAAAATTATCAGTGTCATCCATAGATTACCATCTCGAGTCGTCTAAAAAAGAGGAAAGAAGGAAATTCGTAATGTTATTCTGTAGCTTTACAAATACAAATCAAGTCGACCAACTACAGGCGTAAGCCCAGCAAGGTTGGTCCAGTCTTTTTAACCCTAACTACCGGAATCCCAGTATCTGTCAATTTTCCTCTTGAACTCGTTTACCGTTGAACTCGTTACTCGTTGAGTGGTATTTTAGTAAGTAATAAATAGTTTTAAAAAACTACATAGTTTTATGTACATTTAAAGCATTAAAAGGGAAAAGAATGCCTTATCACGAAATTGCTGAAAATGTATAAAAAGTTCACATTTGAAATAAATATCGTAAAACGGGTTGAATCGGATCTCTTTTAAAATTTGAACTGCTTCCATAAATTTCCTATTAATCCGCAAATTAACCCAAATTACTAAAACATTAGTGAGGATTAAAGAGGTATGTTCATAAAATTTTTTGGTGGAAGATATCTAGACCCCCTTTCTGACCTGGAACTATTACCCACAAAATATTAAATATCCCACTGTGTGGTTTAAATCATAACCATATTTTCTAAAAACGTAGATTTAACCTAATGCATACGCATGGAATCAATTAAATAATAATTGTTAGGGGCCAAAACCAAATCTTCCACACTGTAAAAAAAATCGTCATTTTACGATTAATTTTCTGTTGTATTTTGGCCAAAAGTTTCTCTTTTATCCCTTGAAAACGTGTTATTTCTTTGAATTCTTCCACTAACAAATCATTTCTATGAAATAAAATCACCACTAAAAGAATAAATTTTAAAAACAACTAGTAAGATCAAGTTAAAATGTTTCGTCATTACACACATAATTAGTTTTTATGTTCTAAGCCAGGGGTTCTCAAACTTTTTAACATCGCGACCCACTTTTGAGAAACAAAATCTAACGTGACCCACCGACTTCAGTTAGTTATAATTAACTGAACGGAGATAATTATCTCATGCCCCCCCCCGAAGAATTTTAACTTCTCTGACTGGGGGGTATTCACCAACTATTTAGTTACAGCAATAAATTATTACATGCACGTATTAGAAGATAAATGAACATTTTAGAAAATTGAAAGTAAATATTTGAATTTGAGCGCATGAAATAGTTTAATTGTGGGCTAACAATGATCCCTACAATAAAAAGGGGGTCTGGGGGTCCTCCCCCAGAGAAATTTTAAAATTTGACCCTCAAAAACATGGTTTTAACTTGTTTTTTAGCAGTATGGGATAAATTGCAGTTGCATCATTTCCTAAGAAAATTCTTAAAATTTGCATTTCTTCCCCTGGTGTGGATGGGGAGAAACACTGAATATTTTTTTCAAATATTATTTGAATAACCGCCTAGATTTGCATTATCGGCATATTAAGGTGACACACATAGTACGAATTTACATTAATTGCCTTTTCCGTTTGACACCAAGTAGTGTAGGTTTTCCTTAAAATTTTATTCTTTTTACTTTATGGTAATTTGATAAATTTCAATAATTCAAATAATAGTTTTATTATTCAAAAGTCAATAACATGTTTGTAAAAATTATGAAAAGGTACTTCATATTCAGAAAAATTAAAAATCTTCTCGCGACCCACCAAAAACTGACTGGCGACCCACCAGTGGGTCGCGACCCACAGTTTGAGAAACTGTGTTCTAAGCTACTTGACGGTGAAGTCTCAGTGGCATGCGGTCTTGTGAAGTGAGTGGTATTTTAATTATATTGATGTTGATTAGTGGATCATAAGAGTTTTCAGCTTGAATCTCATATTATGAAAGCCACCTTCAACTGAGCTAAAACATAGTCTGAAATTTCTTTAAATAACGGAAAACTTCTGTTTTGACATCAGAAAGAGATGACGAATACAGAAATTCAAAATACAGAAATTAACCGGCAACACTGCTGCCGGTTAATTTAATAAGTTACTTGAAGGAAGAAATTCTTATAGTGCACTAAGGCATAGAAATTTCAGAAAGAGCTAGGGAGCACATGAGATGTAAAAGTTAAGAAACTAGAGGTTAGCATTACTAGAGCACATTTAGCACATCAAAATATGTCAAATTTAAATTGATAAACTTACTACTTAATAATTTAATTTAGCAAAATAATATAACGATTAAATTTAAAAAATTAACCACAAAAAGTACTTATTGCAAGATGTCATAATTTCGGAGTTATAACTTCAAAATAAATTAAATGTATGAACACGAACAGTTAAGGGCACAGAGTATGAACCAATAAGTTGAATTAATATTTTTGAATCAGTCCAAACTAACAAAACTAGTCCTATTAATCACCGCATACAAACGTTTAATTTGACCGTTCTTTCCCTCAGTGGTGCATTCAGGAAGATTAAGGTTATGCCCTTGAGATAAGCAATCCGAAAAATTCACTTAACTTTATATCGGGTCACTGATTCTTCCAGCTTCCGCGAAAGACAACACTACTTAACGCCTCGTAGAAACAGCGAGTTCTGCAATAGTTTAGGAATCGATTTTTGTGAAAAAAAGTGGTTTATCTAGTCTAGAGACTTTTATTCCTAGTTTACTGGGATTCGGTTAATAATGGAATATGGGCCACCGAGGGAAAAAAACTGTCTTGAAATGATTATATAAAGGTCTGAAATAGGGTAGTAGTATCACCCCTTTTTTACTATTTCTCTTCCAATTATTATTTAAATTGGGCATGATGTGAATCTCTAAATTTAATTACTTGCGTAGTGAGATTTTAAGGAAGAAGGGGATACAATACTAGGAAGTAGAAGAAGTGAAGGAAATGTATCCTCATTAAATATTTTATTTCATGGTTAACTGAATATGTAAGATTTTTAAATTTAAATCTGAATAAATGCCTCTAGTATTTCAGTTATGCATAATTTATAACTTCTGATTTATTTTCAAGTGTTAATCCCAAAGGCGATATAAGAACGTGTTGTTATATCGTCCCTTCCCCTTTGGAATTTATTCCCGATAGAGGAAAAAGAAGGTTATGAAAGAGAACATCATGGTTCATTAATTAAAATGCCTTTGCAATCGTTCTAGTAGGGGACACTATTTACCAAACGAAACACCTTTTGAAATGGATAAAAATATAATTACGGATGGTGTGATGAAAGATGAATTTATTCTTGTAAACAAGAATTACTTTTTGTTCATCATGGAGGAGATTTTTCAGCTATAGTTGAAAGGAAATCTACTGTTTTATAATATGTAACAAAATAATGCGATGTTAACGTGATAGTCCCTCCCTCTATAAGCATCACTACGGATGGTGTGATGAAAGATGAATTTATTCTTGTAAACAAGAATTACTTTTTGTTCATCATGGAGGAGATTTTTCAGCTTATAGTTGAAAGGAAATCTACTGTTTTATAATGTGTAACAAAATAATGCGATGTTAACGTGATAGTCCCTCCCTCTATAAGCATCACAATGACGTCCACATCTACAGATTGTTTTTGACTTACACAATCTTAAAAAATCATAATGATTTATTATGATTATTGATTTTTCGGATATACTTATAATACTATTTACTATTGATTAACTATTACTAACTAATACTATTACTGATTAACTAAAAATATTCATTACATCGTATCATAGTTTTATTGATTCTTCATTAAACGTATTTACTAAAAGATGAATAACAAGTCTTGGCTGAATTGTAGTACAGGGCAATATAACTTCTTCAAGTGTAGCCTGCTATAATAATGAAACTGTCAGAGAAATTTCGCATCCACTAACATAACCTAAGTGCTTTGAAATATTAAATAAAGACAAACAATGGTTTGAAAATATAACCTTTTGTCTTAATCAAATCGATTCACATAATTAAAGTTTGAAGTAACAAGAGTAAAGGTAATTGGTACACTTAATTAATTTAACGAAAGGTCTTCAATTCTCTTCACAGAGACGTTTAGCATAATCATTATTTGCTGCAGTCTTATCAGTCTTAATAAGGTACGAGCTTCTTGGTTCTTGAGGTGTAAATTTAGCTGCTCGAACCAAAGGAAGATGGTGAGTAGAAATTTGTTCCCTCGAATAGGAATTTTGACAAATAGACCAATAAAGTGGTTCTTATATTTCATCTCTCTCAAATATATCGAATCGTATTTGAGAGAGATGGTTATGGGAATATCAGTATACTTCAAATCTTTCTCGTCGTTGGATAGACAAAGAGTTGAATACTTTAGTATCATTTGAAATTAATTAGGTTATTATCACGCAAATAGTATTTGAATCCCTTATTCCTGAAACATGTCAAACGCCACTCTTTTCAAAAATGAAATGAGTTATTGGTGCCATGGGATTGTGTAGGGGTAAACGCAGAAACGTACATTTTAGTGTAAGAATAATAAAAATAACGAGATTTTAAAACAGTTTTTCAGCATGTTAAATTTCAGCTTTAGTGCAGAAACAAGTCAAACGACGTCGCTTGACTGGTTTCTGAAACTGCGGGGAATTTTGTTCATACGTCTCATCTGCAGCTTGTTTGTGACTGCAGTTTTTTATTAAATAGCATAAAAACACTATGTGCGATTGGAAAAGTTATTATTTGAGGTGTTTGCTATCAAAACCAGCTCATTCCATTTTTGGAAATTTTACAGGAGAGACAAAAAAACTTCTCATTTCCACAGTTCTAAAGCTACAAATACAAATACAAATACAAATTAAGTCGACCAACTACAGGCGTAAGCCCAGCAAGGTTGGTCCAGTCTTTTTAACCCACACTACCGGAATCCCAGTATCTGTCAATTTTCCTCTTGAACTCGTTTACCCCACTTGAATTTACAATTGTTTCAGGCATCGCATTCCATCTATCCACTACCCTATTAAAAAAATAATGCTTCCTACAATCCGTCTTAAATTTTCCTTTATTCAATTTGAATTTGTGACCCCTTGTTCTATTACCCTACTTTTTTAAAAATTTTTAATTGTAGGTATAACCGCCTAGAATTTTATTAGTTTTTTCATTTTCATTCCAGGTGCATTCCAGGTTCATTTTCATTCCAGGTCATTCCAGGTTCCAGGTCGGAATGAGCTGATTTTGATGCAAAAACACGATTTTTCATGCTTTTTTCAGTTTTTTTAGTTCAATTAAGTTGTGTGAAATTGTTTTTTTTCAGTTTACCAGTTAATATTTGTGTCTTTACAAGTTTTAAATAAATGACATCCTCTTGACTTTTTCAATTGATCTGAAATTTCACAGTTTTCACCTTTTCATCTAATTTTGGATTGGAATGAGCTGAATTTGAGCTATATCCCTTCGTCAGGTTATGAAGGACCCTCTCTGGGGCCGTTCAAATATTACGTAAGCATCTAAGGGGGGAGGGGGGGGGTTTGCTCTTTGCTTATTTTTGCTGACAAGGGGGATATGAGTGATGCTTACGTAAGATGGTGCATTTTCGAAAATCTCTTGCATAAATAATTTCAAAATTCAACCAAAAATAAATGTAACAAAAAATTGAATTAAGAAATCTGACGTAAGCACTTTTTTCTGGAGATGGACCACCCTAACATTTTGAAATTGTAACCCCGAAAAGTAGTATTTCGACTCATTTTTGAACCCTTAGATTACACCCAATAAGTACAGCTCCTTGTACGAGTCACCTAATTTTCAAGGAAAAAACAGAACTTACTACAAGGGATGTCAAAATTTCGGGGGGGGGGGGGGTCCGGCAGTGTCTTACGTAAATATGGTGGGGGGGTTGAGGTATGCTTATCTTTGCTGACAAGGGGGGGAGGGGGGTTAAAAATGACCAAAAAAGTACTTACTTAATATTTGAACGGCCCCTCCTCTAAACTTTAAAAATATGCAAAAAAGTGGGTTTCAGAAAAACATGGAATGAGTTGGTTTTGAAAGCAAACGCCTTATTTAGAGGTTGTCCATCAAGCCATAGTAAAGACCATGTTTTTAAAGTTTTTGTACGAATCTCAAGACTAGGGATGTTACGGTTCCACTGGAACAGTTCCATGGAACCTAATCCCAGCATGGAACCGTCAGAACCGGTTCCACGAAGAACCGCTTAACGGTTCCACCCTGGAACCGATAAAAAACAAATCCAAATTTCTCTGCAATCCTATCCAACATTGAACGAGAACGCCTCAAATAAAGAGGCGATTTCCAAACGAAAAGATAAGCAATGCCCGCAAACCGCTACCGCAGATATATTCTATAGCAAAAAAACGCAGCGAGGCAAAAACGCAACAATCTATTCGCACCATAGAGCACATCTGCCCAAAACTGAATCTATAATTAATCAATCCCTTTTCAAAACAAATATGCTCTTATCTCACTGAAAAAACGCAACGAGGGAAAGTAAATAAAAAAGAAAGACATCTGCCGCCTTCGGCGAGAATATGGGCGAGAAGCAGCTGAAGAAAAAACGAATGACTGACAGCCGCCTGGACCAACCAGAAAGCTCCAAAGCAGTTGATAGCTTTTATCCCTGCCGCCCGAAATTGTTATGGATTTTCCGTTGGAACGGGGCCGGCTTCGTGAACACCCTGAGTTCCACGGATAATGAGCTTTCATTACTGCCGCCCGAAATTCCTATGGATTTGCTGTCGGAATGGGCCGGGTCGGCCTGGAACTGTTAGCGATCGCTAACGGTTCTGAGAGAAATAAGTTCCAGTGACAGAACTCTTTACGGAAACTAATACGTTCTCGTGGAACTTGTTTCGAGTGGATTAGTTATGCTGGGAGGAATTCGCGTAACTGGAATGGAACCGGAACTTGATTAGAACTTCTTTTGGAACTTATAACTGGTAAGAACTTTGGAGCTATTTTGGAACTTATAACTAGGTTTAGAACTTGGGAACTCTTTGGAACTGGTAAGATAATAATACTAATAAACCTGGAACTGGAACGTATAAGCGTTTGTTTCTGTTTGGGCTTCGTTGGGAAGGGTATAACTGTCTGTCTGTGAGAATGAGAATTAAATCTGGAAATTCATTTTAAGTTTCCTGTAGCTTGACCACTGGTCAAGATGACTAAAATTCACTTTAAACTAAATGTTGGAGTTGCCAATTTATCTTTTGTAATCCTTATTGATATAACATGTGTCTTTGGTTATGGTTGACCATTGGTCAGTCCGGTCAACTTTTTGTAACTTCTTTACTTTGGCACTGAAGTAGGTCATGTGGGGTATCAAACCAAACGCCTTGAGACGGGTAACATATTGGTGTTGACCACTGGTCAAGATCTCTTGACCAGTGGTCAATCCATTTTTTCTCGCTATATGTAACGTTTCTGACCTTTTCTTTTTGTCTCGTGGTTGTTTTAGGCGTCCCTGACCTTTCCTCAACCTCATTTGACCACTGGTCGATTTTTGAATTTTTTGACTTTATTGCTCCTTTTTGTCTTTGGGACCCTTGCGTTTTTTATATGAACGGTTTTAAAGTTGGAACCGTTTGGAACTGGAACTGTTAAGGGAACCTAATCCCACCTTGGAACTGGAACTGTGGAACCGGTTCCACACTTTAACTAATACGTAACATCCCTACTCAAGACTAAAGACGTTTTGGTATTTGGTAGCTATATCATTAAAATGTCCATGCTTGTGGCCCTTTATTACATCCATGGGATTGAGATTTTGGATCTATGAATCACTTTATTCAAAGGGGACATTATATCTATACCCCAGATCATGATATTGATCAAACTAACTAATTTTGTAGACTTTTAAAGCCAAATCGTGTTACTGTCCACAAAGTTACATCCCATCAAACATCCTTAAGTTATATCCTTAAAACAACTATCAAATATTGACTTCGAAGATGCCTATATTAACATTATGAATTGGATGACCACTATTTTTGAGTTTAGAGTTGAAATGATTTATAAATATAATAATTATTTATACACATCTACTAACCAAAAGAGAAACAATTAAGAATTCTATAATAATTTTAACGATTAGTATTTAATAAGAAAATGTTATTTTCAACTAATATTCCCAATTTTATTACTAAATCTTTATTAAAAAAATTAGAGATAAGCTATGAAAATAGGCCTGAATAATCTGTTTATTGCAGAAACCTGTCAAATGCAAAAAATTCAATTATTTTTTATGCAAAGAATAAAAATAATCAAAAAAATATTTTTGTCTGAAAAATATTCAAATGAAGTCTACTTAAGGAAAAAATTTACTAAACATCTTTATAAAAATGTAGTGAGCTTCTATATACAGTTTTTCTCGTTTATCTCAAAACAAGAAAGTGGCGTTTGACATGTTTCATAAATAAGTGATTCAATTATGATAGGTAGGATACAGTGGAGTATTGATTTAGAATTTGTTATACGGAAAGAGATCCAAATACCATTAGAAAATATCAAGTCTGCATATAAAGCTTACACTGCAAAAAAATACGGCACTTTGCACATAAAGTGGTGGGTATAGAAATTGCCTCCATACATAGCGATATGTTACACCGCGATAAGGAGGACCCGGGGACCCCACCAGTTTTGTGTATAAAGTGCAGTATTTTTTACAGTGCAGTAGTCATAGAAATATTGAGGAGGATTTTCGGGGATATGAATAGTTTTATCTGTCTTTTATGATCCATGGTCACAGGAGTGGATTTTACAGATATTGCCAATTCCATCACATGTTTACTTCCTTCAGCTAAATTTAAGATCGATTCACGCGAATATAGGCTATCTGGGACACCCCTTTGTAATCATGAAGGGCATCCATTTAAATGTAACATGCTGACATAGACTGTAACATAGTGTCAGCAATTTTTCATTAATCAATCAATCAAGCGATACGACTCTTCCCCGTTCGTGTGCCTGCAGTCCCCTCTAGCGGGAAATGGCGGAAGTCCCGTCGTTAAAGAGCCCGTATAGAAGCCAATTAAAGACAGGAATCGTTCGACTGTGCATTCGGATCGAATCGGCAGACAGATCAGCCGGCGAGAGATCCAACTGCAACAACTAAAATGCCTGTTGCGACAATTGGAATTTAGAACACAAAAGCGTTTTGTTTTTTCTTAATTCAGTGAGTGGGAAGTTATCGTTTGGGAATTGTCGGAAACCTGGCTAACGGGTACGAATCACGCAACTAACTATCGGTCGGAACGAGTTTCTCGTAAAAACCGCTTCGGAAAATATTTAATTTCTACACATAAAAAAACGCCACCTTTGCGTAAACACATTGGGCAAATAATACAAGAAATGATGTTTGGTTGTGTTCATGAAGTTTAGTTTTGGAAACAATGCTTTGAGAAATGGAGCGAAGTCTTTCTTTCGAAAATTAGCAATCAAGAAGAATCGCACTTCTTTTTTCTTTGGAAAGCTTGCTAGTTTGTACATAATAGGAATGGTCCATCAAATAAACTGCTACCTCTATGTTTTAAATATACTTTTAAAATTGCTTAAAGTTGTGAGTAACTATCAGTATTGAATGGATATTTCAATAATTTATGCATAAACATTACCTAATGAATTAATGTTAAGTGAGTAGATATTTGGTTATTTGATGATGAAAACCAAAACAAAATTGCTTTCACAGTATACACATAAAATACAACTTTCTAAACTCTAAAGTATATATTTCGAATCTAGAAATAAATACTTATTGCAGGGAAATTTACCCCCGTAGTCTGTCTTCTATTACTCAAAACAGCCTCTTTAAGGGTTGTGGGGAGCGTTCTATCCGATCTTTTTCCTTGATCTTCAGTATCCTCCCTGAAGACACAAGGGATTAGTACACCATCCGTGGACTTCTCTTGCAATTATCGTAATGTAGGTTAGTAGATAGAAAATGGGTGTTCTACGACATTGGGGTTCCAGGGTTCTGTCTGGACCGATACTTTGGGGTTCTGTCTGGACCGATACTTTGGGGTTCTGTCTGGACCGATACTTTGGGGTTCTGTCTGGACCGATACTTTGGGGCTCTGTCTGGACCGGTACTTTGGGGCTCTGTCTGGATCGATACTTTGCGGAGTGTCTGGGTCGATAAATTGGGGCTTTACCAATAAATTGGGGCTCCACCACTAAATTGAGGCTCTACCAATAAATTGGGGCTCTGCCACTAAATTGCGGCTCCACCACTAAAATTAAAGTTATTTTACACATCAATATACTCTAAGACCCACCAGCCAATCAGCAGAAAGCATGATAGTTAAAATTATTTTACTACATAAAATTATAAGGTTAATTAAAAAACTGTAACCGCTTTTAACTGTAATTTGAACAAATTAGTAAATTGCAGCTCTTCCACTATATTGGGGCTCTAGAACTCATGCAACAACAAGAAGCTAAATTGAGACTTTCTAAATTATTTTAAGATAACATTAATTGATAGTTAAAGTTATTAACAAAGGTTAATTAACAGTTATTTTACATAAAATTATAAGGTTAATGAACAAACTAACCGCTGTAATATATTACCTATTGAATGCCCATACTGGAATAAAAGACCAAGACAATCACAAACTCAAAAATGTAGACTGCACTACTCACCTGTCATTGAGACTCCCTTAACAATGCACCGGCGAACCACCCCTCTTACCTTTCACAGAGCAATATGTGTGGCGATAACGGGGTAACCTCCATTGGGATTGATAGCGATTGCATCTTTTCCCGCAATACCAAGGGGAGATGGTTTTCAAAAGATATATATTTTTTCATTACAATCATTTTTTCTATTTCGTTAAATTTACAGTTCAATATTCACTTTAGTTACAGTTTGACACAAAATGCTTATCCTATCACAATCCTTAACTTTGAAAATACAGTATTTTCACCAGAAAGGATACTTTGAAAAATTGAGAATGATCGAACATTATCAAACAACCAAACATATAATACGTTATCCCATTGGTGGAATTATTTTTATTTCACTTTGATCAGGAAAGGATACTTTGAAAAATTGAGAATACATTTTCAGACCACTTGACATATAATACGTTATCCTATTGGTGGAATTATTTTACAACTTCGATTAAAAATTACTAATTATGTTCATATTGGATAAGATCTTAAATATTTTAAGCATTTTTTAAAAATAAAATATACTTTTATTACGAATTCTGTTCGAGGAGTTGATTTTTTTTCATAGAATGTTAGACTCATTCAAGTTAAAAATGACAAATCCATTAATTTTACTATATTTCAATTGAAGATATTACATATTTTATTCGCATAGAAGCTTTTTCTAGATTTAAACGTGATAATATATGATTAATCACCTAAACAAAAACTATTCCATTACACTTTCTTCTGAAAGCATTGTGTGAATGAGAGAATTTTTATACAAAAATTGTAAAATATATACGATTTTCCCAACAGTTGAAAAAATTTCAATCATTAACCTTTTATTTAAAGTACATTATTTGACTGGCACTACAGAACATAAATTCATTTTATTCATAACTTTTACTATATTTATTAAACATGTAATATTTTTTTCTATACTAAAGAGAACTGCTTTGGTTATTTTTCAATTCATGGAATGGTTACGTTGATCATTTTCAACCTTTTTGAAAATAATTTTTTAACCCATCGGCTATACTTGCTCTACAAGAATTTTACCCTCTGCTGTACATTTTTACTAACAATTTATATTATTCACTAAAGCAAACAATATAATACTTATAAACTAACTTATGAAAGAAATCCTTTATGGATATAATGTTTTCTCTTACCTAAAGCCTTCTTTCATCTATAATCCATATAGAAAATTAAACTATTCTAATAAAAATTAAAGGGGAAACATGACTCAAAAGGAAACATACATTATAAAAACCAAGAAAATTATTACTGAATCTATAAGAAAACCTAAAAACTCTGCTAAAAATAAATTCTTAACTGAAAATTTTATTAAAAATTAAAACACATGTAGAGAAATAACTTAATACTTTGTTAAAAATAAAAACGAACACAGAAAAACTTTCACTTAAAAACTAAAATCTTTGTTAAATATAAAAACTTAATCACTTCGAAACTAAAAAATTAACTAAAATCTTTGTTAAAAATAAAAACTTAACTAAAAACTCTGCTAAAAATAAAAACTTAACTGAAAATTTTACGAAAAATTAAGACATGTAGAAAATTAACTTAATACTTTGTTAAAAATAAAAACGAACACAGAAAAACTTTCACTGAAAAACTAAAATCTTTGTTAAATATAAAAACTTAATCACTTCGAAACTAAAAAATTAACTAAAATCTTTGTTAAATATAAAAACTCAACTAAAAATTTTGTTAAAAATAAAAACTTAACTAAAAATTTTGTTAAAAATAAAAACTTAACTGAAAATTTTTTTAAAAATTAAGACACATGTAGAAAAATAACTTAATACTTTGTTAAAAATAAAAACGAACACAGAAAAGCTTTCACTGAAAAACTAAAATCTTTGTTAAATATAAAAACTTATTCACTTCGAAACTAAAACTTAACTAAAAATTTTGTTAAAAATAAAAACTTAACTAAAAATTTTGTTAAAAAATTAAGACAAATGCAGAAAAATAACTTAATACTTTGTTAAATGTAAAAACTTAAAAGCTACAAAACTAAAATATCTGTTTAAAATAAATAAAAACTTACAAGAAATTTTACAAGAAATAAAAATTTACACTAAAACTTTACCAAAAAGAAATTATTACGAAAAACTTTAACAGAAAGAAAAACTTAAAAACCATAAAACAAAAAAAATTTTGTTAAAAATAAAGGCAAATACAGAAAATAACTTAATACTTTGTTAAATATTAAAACTTAGAAACTATGAAACGAAAAACTTTACCATAAATAAAAACTTATACACTACAAAACTAAAATATTTGTTAAAAATAAAATAAAACTTTGAAAAAATGTTAAAAGAAATAAAAAGATACACTAAAAACTTTACCAAAAAGAAATTATTACGAAAAACCTTAACAAAAGAAAAACCTAAAAACTATAAAACTAAAAACTTTGTTAAAAATCAAGACACATGTAGAAAAATAACTTAATACTTTGTTCAATATAAAAACGTAGAACCTATAAAACTAAAAACTTTGCTAAAAATAAAAACTTTAGGAAAACTTTGTTAAAAATAAAGAAATCAATACAGAAAATTTTAAAAATAAATAAAAACTTCGAAAAAATATTACAAGAAATAAAAAATAACACTAAAAACTTTATCAAAAAGAGATACTTACAAATTATAAAACTAAAAACTTTGTTAAAAATAAAATTAAATTGAAAAGTTAAAATAAAAAAAACTAAAAACTTTATCAAAAAGAAATATTTCTTGTTAAAAAAATATACATTAAAAAAAATTTGTACAAGAAATACACTAAAAACTTTACCAATAACGTCCATACTTTGTTAAAATTAGAAGACAGATAGATTCACATCCTCCTTTCATTGGGACCCTTTTTTAATTATTATGTAAAACGTGGGCTGAAAAATTTAAAAGTACTATTTTTAAATTTCCTTCATTAAGAAGGAGTTTTCAGCCCACCGAGTTTTCATAATAAAAAAAAAGGGTCTCAACGAAAGGGGGACGTGAATCTATCTGTCTTCTAATTTTAACAAAGTATGGGTGTTATTGGTAAAGTTTTTAGTATGTTTCATGTGCAAATTTTTTTCAACGTATATTTTTTTAGCAAGAAGTATTTCTTTTTGATAAAGTTTTTAGTTTTTTTATTTTAACTTTTCAATTTAATTTTATTTTTAATAAAGTTTTTAGTTTTATAATTTGTAAGTATCTCTTTTTGATAAAGTTTTTAGTGTTATTTTTTATTTCTTGTAATATTTTTTCGAAGTTTTTATTTATTTTTAAAATTTTCTGTATTGATTTCTTTATTTTTAACAAAGTTTTCCTAAAGTTTTTATTTTTAGCAAAGTTTTTAGTTTTATAGGTTCTACGTTTTTATATTGAACAAAGTATTAAGTTATTTTTCTACATGTGTCTTGATTTTTAACAAAGTTTTTAGTTTTATAGTTTTTAGGTTTTTCTTTTGTTAAGGTTTTTCGTAATAATTTCTTTTTGGTAAAGTTTTTAGTGTATCTTTTTATTTCTTGTAACATTTTTTCAAAGTTTTATTTTATTTTTAACAAATATTTTAGTTTTGTAGTGTATAAGTTTTTATTTATGGTAAAGTTTTTCGTTTCATAGTTTCTAAGTTTTAATATTTAACAAAGTAT
Organism: Tetragnatha versicolor; assembly: GCA_024610705.1. NCBI lineage: Eukaryota > Metazoa > Arthropoda > Arachnida > Araneae > Tetragnathidae > Tetragnatha > Tetragnatha versicolor. Next base: position 61,634,233 of record JANDEH010000005.1, read on the forward strand.
TAAGTTATTTTCTGTATTTGCCTTTATTTTTAACAAAGTTTTTTTTGTTTTATGGTTTTTAAGTTTTTCTTTCTGTTAAAGTTTTTCGTAATAATTTCTTTTTGGTAAAGTTTTAGTGTAAATTTTTATTTCTTGTAAAATTTCTTGTAAGTTTTTATTTATTTTAAACAGATATTTTAGTTTTGTAGCTTTTAAGTTTTTACATTTAACAAAGTATTAAGTTATTTTTCTGCATTTGTCTTAATTTTTTAACAAAATTTTCAGTTAAGCTTTTATATTTAACAAAGATTTTAATTTTTCAGTGTATAAGTTTTCATTTCTTGTAAAGTTTTTTCTGTGTTCGTTTTTATTTTTAACAAAGTATTAAGTTATTTTTCTGCATGTACCTTAATTTTTAACAAAATTTTCAGTTAAGTTTTTATTTTTAACAAAATTTTTAGTTAAGTTTTTATTTTTAACAAAATTTTTAGTTAAGTTTTGTTTCGAAGTGAATAAGTTTTTATATTTAACAAAGATTTTAGTTTTTCAGTGAAAGTTTTTCAGTGTTCGTTTTTATTTTTAACAAAGTATTAAGTTATTTTTCTACATGTGTCTTAATTTTTAAAAAAATTTTCATTTAAGTTTTTATTTTTAACAAAATTTTTAGTTAAGTTTTTATTTTTAACAAAATTTTTAGTTAAGTTTTTATTTTTAACAAAATTTTTAGTTAAGTTTTAGTTTCGAAGTGAATAAGTTTTATATTTAACAAAGATTTTAGTTTTTCAGTGAAAGTTTTTCAGTGTTCGTTTTTATTTTTAACAAAGTATTAAGTTATTTTTTTACATGTGTCTTAATTTTTAACAAAATTTTCAGTTAAGTTTTTTATTTTAAACAAAATTTTTAGTTAAGTTTTTATTTTTAACAAAGGTTTTAGTTAATTTTTTAGTTTCGAAGTGATTAAGTTTTTATATTTAACAAAGATTTTAGTTTTTAAGTGAAAGTTTTTCTGTGTTCGTTTTTATTTTTAACAAAGTATTAAGTTATTTCTCTACATGTGTTTTAATTTTTAATAAAATTTTCAGTTAAGATTTTATTTTTAGCAGAGTTTTTAGGTTTTCTTATAGATTCAGTAATAATTTTCTTGGTTTTTATAATGTATGTTTCCTTTTGAGTCATGTTTCCCCTTTAATTTTTATTAGAATAGTTTAATTTTCTATATGGATTATAGATGAAAGAAGGCTTTAGGTAAGAGAAAACATTATATCCATAAAGGATTTCTTTCATAAGTTAGTTTATAAGTATTATATTGTTTGCTTTAGTGAATAATATAAATTGTTAGTAAAAATGTACAGCAGAGGGTAAAATTCTTGTAGAGCAAGTATAGCCGATGGGTTAAAAAATTATTTTCAAAAAGGTTGAAAATGATCAACGTAACCATTCCATGAATTGAAAAATAACCAAAGCAGTTCTCTTTAGTATAGAAAAAAATATTACATGTTTAATAAATATAGTAAAAGTTATGAATAAAATGAATGTATGTTCTGTAGTGCCAGTCAAATAATGTACTTTAAATAAAAGGTTAATGATTGAAATTTTTTCAACTGTTGGGAAAATCGTATATATTTTACAATTTTTGTATAAAAATTCTCTCATTCACACAATGCTTTCAGAAGAAAGTGTAATGGAATAGTTTTTGTTTAGGTGATTAATCATATATTATCACGTTTAAATCTAGAAAAAGCTTCTATGCGAATAAAATATGTAATATCTTCAATTGAAATATAGTAAAATTAATGGATTTGTCATTTTTAACTTGAATGAGTCTAACATTCTATGAAAAAAAATCAACTCCTCGAACAGAATTCGTAATAAAAGTATATTTTATTTTTAAAAAATGCTTAAAATATTTAAGATCTTATCCAATATGAACATAATTAGTAATTTTTAATCGAAGTTGTAAAATAATTCCACCAATAGGATAACGTATTATATGTCAAGTGGTCTGAAAATGTATTCTCAATTTTTCAAAGTATCCTTTCCTGATCAAAGTGAAATAAAAATAATTCCACCAATGGGATAACGTATTATATGTTTGGTTGTTTGATAATGTTCGATCATTCTCAATTTTTCAAAGTATCCTTTCTGGTGAAAATACTGTATTTTCAAAGTTAAGGATTGTGATAGGATAAGCATTTTGTGTCAAACTGTAACTAAAGTGAATATTGAACTGTAAATTTAACGAAATAGAAAAAATGATTGTAATGAAAAAATATATATCTTTTGAAAACCATCTCCCCTTGGTATTGCGGGAAAAGATGCAATCGCTATCAATCCCAATGGAGGTTACCCCGTTATCGCCACACATATTGCTCTGTGAAAGGTAAGAGGGGTGGTTCGCCGGTGCATTGTTAAGGGAGTCTCAATGACAGGTGAGTAGTGCAGTCTACATTTTTGAGTTTGTGATTGTCTTGGTCTTTTATTCCAGTATGGGCATTCAATAGGTAATATATTACAGCGGTTAGTTTGTTCATTAACCTTATAATTTTATGTAAAATAACTGTTAATTAACCTTTGTTAATAACTTTAACTATCAATTAATGTTATCTTAAAATAATTTAGAAAGTCTCAATTTAGCTTCTTGTTGTTGCATGAGTTCTAGAGCCCCAATATAGTGGAAGAGCTGCAATTTACTAATTTGTTCAAATTACAGTTAAAAGCGGTTACAGTTTTTTAATTAACCTTATAATTTTATGTAGTAAAATAATTTTAACTATCATGCTTTCTGCTGATTGGCTGGTGGGTCTTAGAGTATGTTGATGTGTAAAATAACTTTAATTTTAGTGGTGGAGCCGCAATTTAGTGGCAGAGCCCCAATTTAGTGGTGGAGCCCCAATTTAGTGGTGGAGCCCCAATTTATTGGTAGAGCCTCAATTTAGTGGTGGAGCCCCAATTTATTGGTAAAGCCCCAATTTATCGACCCAGACACTCCGCAAAGTATCGATCCAGACAGAGCCCCAAAGTACCGGTCCAGACAGAGCCCCAAAGTATCGGTCCAGACAGAACCCCAAAGTATCGGTCCAGACAGAACCCCAAAGTATCGGTCCAGACAGAACCCCAAAGTATCGGTCCAGACAGAACCCTGGAACCCCAATGTCGTAGAACACCCATTTTCTATCTACTTAGGTTGGTTAGTTAAATTTAGAAAACATTCCGTTAGCCTGGTGCAAGCCGCGGGAGCATCAAAATGATTTTCCGGTGTATAAAATTAGTTCTGAATGCCTAATATCGATGATTATAAAGATTCTATTAAAGCTATAAAAACACTTAAATATTTTCAATATTTGAAAGAAATTGGGTACAACAACACAACAGTGCAACAGTTCTGCCAGTTAATTTCAGTTGTTTTTTAGAAAGATTTTTTTCACAGTGATCTCTAAAGATCGTAAGAGAGAAAGAGATCCCTGCTCTTCCCTTTATCTCCTCCATTATCTATAAAAGTATAGTAGTAGGATAATTTCATCAGAAGACGTCTTTTATTCTTCAGCATCCTTCGAAACCGTAGCTTTTTCACTCTATGGCTTTTTCAGAGGCATAAAGTACGGGTTATAAGACTTCTTAAAGCTTTACGCTTGAAAAAAGAGTATTTTTGCAGCCTTCTACATACAAATGCAATCCCCATCCCACTGCAAACTTACATTTTATTTTATGGTGCTCACTTTGAGACCGCTATAGACTGACATTTTAATAAGAATTACATTATAGTACTTTTTTTACGTTCTACATGTTTATTTTGTTAGAATTAATTTTTTATTTACAACACTAACTACTTCATGAATTTTACTAATAAATTTCTTTGCAAAATGATTGAAAAAATGTTTTAATCATATAAATTATACGCGTTTCTTTCATCATCGGAGTAGTTTTCGTTAACTTTTTAGGAAGAAACAGGTTTAAATACCCCTAATTTCGCTCTTTTAATTTTAGGCTCTATTATTTCATAACTCATACTCCTGTTACGTGGAAAAAGTTTTACTTTTCGAATAGAAGCTTCTCAAACAGCTAAACTGGATTCTTTGAACAGCAGTTCTCTGAAATAGAATGTACCTACTGCCTATGAATCAAGCATCGAAATGCCTCAAGTGTTTCTTAAATAAACAAGTTACATAAATTGTATTGAAAGTAGTAAAAGTATTAAGGGATGTAAAGAATAAAGAAATGGGGTATTTTTTCTAATAGTATTAGCTCAATATCGTACCATTATCCTGCTCTTGTTACGGCATTAACAGAAATGAAAATTGAAAAATAAAATAATTTTCTGCTTTAAGTCAGTAGTAATTTTGTAAAATTATCAATAAACTGTTGCTTAAAAGTTAAAAAAGAACAGTCTTTTTTCAAAAAGTGGACATTACACTAAATATTTTTGCACAGTGATAAAATTTTATACTTCAAAGTAGTATTAGGATTCAGATAATAACCTAATATAAAATTTATCTATACGTCGAACCACTAACTTCTTAAACATTTAAGGCCCCGATTTAAAGCCCATAAATCATCAATGTGGGCAATAAACTTTATTATTTCTACCCTTTATATCAACGGGGAAACATCGACAGACTTGTCACTAGCCTCAAGACGGATATTCGCACAGGAGGTAAGTTAGTCCATCAGAGTGTAAATCCTTCCGAAGTGTGAATTTAAAATTATTAAACAAATTTAACTGGGCTTCTCTTCCTTTGATTTATATTGCTAAAGAAACATCTCGTCGCTTAGGCATAACATGATTTAACTAAATTCTGTGCCACCCCCACCATTTTAAGTTAACCTTCTAAAGCCCATTACCAATATTTAAAGTGGAAAAATTATTTTTTGCCTTATTCATGTGTAGTTTGGGGCCAAATAAAATAAAAATGCCCCCAAAATATTTGGGGGCATTTAAAAAAAGTTGTTTTTAAATTTGAAACTGGGCAGGGTACTTAATTTAAACTTAACAAATTATAGCAACTGAAGGTGCATTTTTTGCTGCAATAACTTAAAAACATGCCGGAAAAAAGGCATTGCAAAAAACCCACTCGAATCGCTGCAATCACCAGTTTTGTTAATATCGCATAGCAGCTAATCTTCCGCTTTATATAGACCTTTTACTCAACTATTCTATCTGTAAAATTATACAACTGTTTCAATGTAATATCTTATGCAAAATTTAATTCGTGTACAAACAATTGGATGATGTAGCTAATTTCAAGTATAAAAGCATGAGAAGGTCGCAACAAAAACAGGAAGATTGGCAGCTATGGTATCGTTTCGTCCTTAGAATTGCATGTTATTGTGGAGAGCTAATTTTTCTCCTCCTTTTTAAAGATGGGATTGGATTGCGATGGGATTGGATTCATGTTGTTATGAAATGTGAAAAACACTAATCCTTATTTGCATTTATATTTTCTTTATTATGTTGATTAAATGTAATTTTGGATGATTTAGATAACATTTATACAATTTTAAATTGATTAAGTATTAACCAATGTTTCTGCAGATAAATATTTCAATACGAAACCGCAGTTCTAAGTTTTCCTTAAATGCATATAGGAAATACATTCCTGATATATATTTTTGTTAACTTATACAAATAATAAGAACAATTCATTTAACTTTTATTAGATTTTTGGAAGTCCAGCATCATGTCGAAAAGTCTTATTTTTATTTTGGTAAGTATATTATTGAAAGCAACTCATATGATTTAATATTAATATTTTGCTTAACTTTTAAGAACCAATTTAAAAATTATAAAGAGAAGAAAGATTTGGTATATTGTATTAAACAGTATAAAAAATCCAATTTATTTTTCAGCTCCTTGGATACATAGCAGTAGCTTCTGCAGGTGAATAAAATTAATTTTTATATTATATCTGTAAAAATAGTTTTAGTAACTTAGTTATCACTGGATCATGTATACTTTTAAGTTTAAAATAAAATATATCAGTTGCTCGCATGGTTTAAAGTTTAAACCATGAAAGAACCATAGTTGATTTCCCCCTTGTAAGAAGTTAGCAATTTTTATTACAAAAATATGTGTATATTAATTAATAAGATAAACAATTCTTCCCCTTATAAAAAAATATACCTCACTAAAAAAAATTAACACTTTCAACTTTCTTTGCCAATTCTACTGCGCACTTAGTAATCGTATACAGAAATTTTTTCCTTCTTATTTTCAAAAGTGCTACTTAAACTAGAAAATATTTACTCAAATGAATGAAAATATTCTTTGATTTACAAATGTTATTGTTTATTGAGTTGGGAAAACTATTTTTAGGCAGCTAAAACTATATTTATCATTTCATTCATAAAACTAATTTCATTAAAGATTCTGTGTCCACCACATAACTAGAAAACTGTTTATCTTATTTTCTACTCTCCCCTTTATATTTGATTTAGATTGGAAGAGAGATAATTAGATAAAAGAAAGAGGGGTCTATATTACTGTTAATAAAAAGTGGGCCGTGTGATGTTCAAAAGTTTGGAAACTCCTAAGATGGACCTTTTAGATTATTTCGTAAATGGGACTTTCTATGCGCTTTTTATATGTATTTTTATTCTTTCACTTCTCATCTCGGTGTTTATGAAGTGGATTAAGTGTAAGAGCAGCAATAACTCGTTGTTCCAGGCAAGAAGAGCAAGACGATCTGCCAGCTCACCAGGGAAAAGGCATCCCAGAGCAAGAATCCTGACCTCCTGGTCCCCAAGTGCGACAGAAACGGCGAATTCAAGCCCAAGCAGTGCCACAAGAAGACCGGGCTATGCGTCTGCTTCAACAAGGACGGAAAGCCGGTCAACAAACCGTCCAAGAACCTCAAGGGGTGCGACTGCGTCATAAAGAATGCGGCTGCATTCGCGCAAAGTAAGGCCGATTTGGCTACCTGGGCTTGCCAAGTTTGAGTAGTTTAATTTAAATTGATAGTTGTAGAGTTATTTTGTGTCCTCTCTCTTATAAGTTGATATACTTGCGGATCCACGGTGTGTGGCACAGGGGCACGTGTCCCCGAAGGATAAAATGACACATCTGAAGATTACTTTTTAGTATACTTCTTAATATCAGAATCCGAGGCTGTTTGCCTCGATGGTTCAACCTAGCGGCCATCAATGACCACCAATGTCTCTCGCTAAGGAAAGGATGTCCTTCATGGACTCACCAGCCAGTTTAGAGCAAAAGGACACTGACGGGCAAGGGGGAACTACAAAGTAGAAGAATGGGCTCCAAAGTTTCCTCCTCCCTGCCGCACGTCTCACAAAAAAGGATGACCACCAAACAAAATCTGTATAGGTGTTTGCTGGTCACTATGTGACCCATACGCGCCCGTGCAGCAAAACGATGCCACAGAATGGGGCATATAATTTCTAAAAAAATCGTAATTTTAAAGCTTTTAAATGGTTGAATGTGTAGTTTTATGGCCCAAAAAGTATATTATACTTGAATAAATTATCAAAAACATCGCAGTTTCTTCTGCCTGCTGTAGATGTTTTAAAAATCCTGGTACTCCCCGAGAGGTCAAACCTGGATCATCAGATTACTCAGACATGAAATTGTCATTTTTCTTAGTACCGTAATGGAATCGGTCTTTGTTAATTCTACAGTTCTAATTATATTTGTTTTGTTGAGTTGATGAGTTGTCATTAAAACTATTTTCGATTTATAATAATTTTGTAGGGATCACAATGCTAAAATTTTTCTTTCAGACATCCCAGGAGCTTTCGGACCACAGTGTGATGATAACGGATTATACAGCAAAAAGCAATGCGAAGACACCGGTATGTGCCATTGCGCCAATCCCAAGACTGGAGAAAAAATAGGAGAGTCTGTAAGAGGACCATTGAAATGCTAGAGTAAAACAATTGTACATTTTTTTCTTCAATAAATGTCAACTGTTTTGAGATACAAAATATTGTGTGTAATATTTTGCATGGTGCATCTTTCACTAAGAGATTCCCATCAAACTTTTCGTCTGAAAAAGTTTGGGCTATGTTGCCTTTTACATTACCATTACTTACATAACTTTACTTTTACATAAAGCAGTGAGATCTAAACTAATTCATAGTGAGCTCTTTTCAATAATGGCCCAGTTTTGTGTCACTTTAAATCAGTGGTTCCCAACAGGTGGTCCGCGGACCACTGGTGGTCCGTGAGGCCTTCAGAGGTGGTCCGTGAGAAGATTTTTATAACTTATCCAAAAAATGTGTGGAAATTTTTAAAAAATAGTTTTCTTAATCACACATTCCAGGAAATAGTAAAAACACTACTGATACAAAACATAAGTAAAAACTCATACGTCTCATAAATAAAAAAGGTTAGGTTCTCTTTCTCTCCTATGAATCATTTGTTCATTTCTATTATTTTGCACAGTTTTATTCAACAGTAGTTTATTACAAACAGTAGAAACGAAATGTGATATTGTGGAAAAGTATTGCATCATATTTATTAAAACTGAGAGGCGTCGGGGTGGGGCTAATAAAGAATTGAATGATCGGACTTATACTTGGTTTGATACGAAGCGAAGCGTGAAAGTGTTGAAAGATACTTCAAACTGGGATGCTATGGTCAGACAGGGTCTTCGAGAAATCGTGGTATGAAAAGAGGAAATTTCTGAGATACACGTGAAATAGGTTTGTTCGAAGATATGAGAAACATTTAGTGCCGAAAATGAGTTTTTACACATAAATTATTTTCTATTTTAATCGCTCCTTTGAAATAATTATTGACTTTTGACGCGGTTTCTTTCGGGAGAACATCAACCTCGCCTATACAGGGTGATTCAGAAATAATCATCAATATTTGAGGGGGAGGTAGAGGGGCCCTAGACAAGCATATTTCGAATAGGGATGGTGGGGCGCAGCCTTACCGTTAAAGAGCTAGGACCTAATGTAGTGCGAGCGCGTTTCAAAAGACCGTTTTTAGAAGGCCCGTGTGACGAAACAAAACATAATAAAATGAAAAAATCTATTGCATGAGGTAAGGAAGTATCCCTACTACTTACACCATGAATTCGATAGAATTTGAACCACTTTATAAACCGTGGAATGAGTTTCAAAAGTGCAATATTAATCTTTTAGTCAAAGAATGGAATTCCCTTAATGGTATTTAGAAAAATTATGCACGGGGAAGGAAATTTCATCGATCGTAACATTGATCATTGAAACTGTTTGATCATTGAAAATTTTTTCCCCGATCATCATTTTTCTAAATACCATTAAGGGAACTCCATTGTTTGACTAAGAGCAATATTGCATGTTTTAAAACTCACACCACGGTTTAGCAAGTGGTCCAATTTCTATCACTTTGGGGATTTAAGTAGTACGTATACTCCTGTACCTACTGCAATAATGTTGTTCATTTTATTATGTTTGTTTCGTCACACGGGCCTTCTAAAAATGGCCTTTTGAAACGCGCTCGCACTACATTAGGTCCTATCTCTTTAATGGTAAGGCTGCGCCCCACCATCCTTATTCGAAATATGCTTGTCTAGGGCTCCTCTACCTCCCCCCCCCCAATTATTGATGATTTTTTCTGACTCACCCTGTAGAATTTCCTCTGCCACAACTCACAGTCAGATGTCCACTTTGCTTTTTTGTGATCAACAGAATTCCTGGTTATCTCATTCGTCCTGCAGTTTAATTGGGGCCGTTCAAATATTACGTAAGCTGGTCATTTTTAACCCCCCTCCCCCCCTTGTCAGCAAATATAAGCATACCTCAACCCCCCACCATAATTATGTGAGACACTGCCGGACCCCCCCCCCCAAAATTTTGACATCCCTTATAGTAAGTACTGTTTTTTCCTTGAAAATAAGGTGACTCGTACAAGGAGCTGTACTTATTGGGTGTAACCCTAAGGGTTCAAAAATGAGTCCAAATACTACTTTTCGGGGTTACAATTTCAAAATGTTAGGGTGGTCCATCTCCAGAAAAAAGTGCTTACGTCAGATTTCCTAATTCAATTTTTTGTTACACTAGGGAGCTACCGCCCCCTGCTCGCTATCGCTCGCCAACCCCCGTTAACTGCTGACGCAGACACGTTTGAACCGCTTCGCAATTCCTCACAAAACCCTGCTCACTGATGCACTTACTCACTTTATAAAACATTCTTAAAACAGGGTTAGTACTTCTCCGGGGTATTCTTTCGAAAATGGTGGATATACATTCAGTAGCGGAAATTTAACAGTTCCTTTATGGTAACATTAATTGGCGGGTCGCCTTATAATTCCAAGAAAATTAACAACAGAGCAATGTAACATTCCTTTACCATTTCCCCAAGGTAATGTTTTTTTCACAGATCCATTAAGAAGCACTGAAACATCTCAGGAATAAATTTAACGTTCTTAAAATTTGTAACTATTTTCATCGATTGGCTGTGAAAAATGTAGTAATTACCGTAAACATCACGAAAATTTAGAATTTTATCTTCATGAGAACACACAAACGTCGAAGTTGTGTCAGTTTCATAGCAATGACACGAATGTTTAGACTTCAAACATTTTCGATTTTTATCTTAATTTCTAAAACAGTCAACCGTGTTATCTAGTTGTTTGCGTTTTGGCATTATGAAATGAGGTGTCACATTTTACTATCTTAAAAATATACTTGCAAAAGAATATAAAAATAATAATAATTGTAAAAAATAAATGCAAAAGTTCAAAATTTCCGAAAGCTAGTTTATATTTTGTTGTAAATATGGTAATGATTAGGTTGCCACAACGACAAAGATAAATGTAAAAATATTAATTTGTTATTTAAAAAATAAAAGAAATTATTTATACATAAGTTTTAAATATAATTAAAACCGTTTAAACAACAGAAATATAAATATTGTTAAAAATAACCCAAAAAATATTTTTTAAATTCGTGTTATAAATAGAAAGATGATTATTGAATTTATTTGAATATTAAAAACCAGTGAAATATGTTTAAATTTTTTTTGAAATTCATAGTTTCTTGCTTTATAACTGCAACCTTATCCGTAATCTAAAAAAATGGAAATATTTTAAAATTGAGATTTTTTTTTAGAAATTCTAAAGGCACTTTGCACATCCTCAAAAGAATCCGGACAGTTTGATACCAAATATGTGTTATACGGATCAGTAATTAAAAAGCCTTTCCCTGGAAACCGTTCACCAAAAACTTTTTTTTAGAATAGAGAGATTTATTTTTGGTTGAATTTTGAAATTATTTATGCAAGAAACAAGAGATTTTCGAAAATGCACCATCTTACGTAAGCATCACTCATATCCCCCCTCCCTCCTTGTCAGCAAAAATAAGCAAAGAGCAAACCCCCCCCTCCCCCCTTAAGGTGCTTACGTAATATTTGAACGGCCCCATTTAAAGCTAAGTACTTTCTTTGAAATTTAAATCTACTAATAATATATTACATTATTTGTTGGTTATGAAAAAGAAGAAAAATAACTATTTTATACTGTTGTTTTTTTAAACCTGTAACTTTTGTGTAGGTGTGAACCCTTCCAGGGTTAATAGATAAAAAGGCTTGATAAAAATGGTTAAATGGTCTTTTATAAAAGGTATATTTTTAAATAAATAGGTATAGGTATAAATATGTATTATAAATTTTTCTACTAAGTTAAATAGATTATTTGATTTTTAAGTTCTATTTAGAAACATTGTAAGACTCGGTTTCCCTTACTTCAGAAAAAAGTCAAAATTTTAGACCCTCCATGAGGGTCTAAAATGCACTGAAAAAAGTTAAAATTTTGAAGATTCAGTTAGGGATAGAGATGGTCCGCGAAGGTTCAAATTTAAGTGAAGTGGTCCGCAGACATATTTGAGTAGGGAACCACTGCTTTAAATAAATGACAAAAAAATCTTTTTTATGTTTATTCCATGGTTAGATAAGATTGCAAGGATATTGGTCTCCTTTCAGGTCCCCTTTTATTTAGCGTACTATTTTGCTTTCTAAAGTACCGGGAAGTTGTCAGAGAAAACTATAAAAATTCATTCTCTTCTAAAAATTGCTTTAGAGTTTCAAAACCGCAAGGTGAGGCCCTTTTAAATATTTGTTTTACTGAAAATGTTAAAAATGACTGCATGAACTCTACTATATGGTGAAATTTCCGAAATTCTCCAGTTACCGCAAATTTGCTTAAAACTCAGTTTTCCTAAAAGTTTTTAAACTAACGTATACCAAGATTTAAATCTTGCCTGCAACCATAAGTGGATTTAGGTGGTGAACCCTGGGGGTTTATACTGGAAACCTTGGGGGAGCTGCCCCTGATGGCTTTGGAAGCATGATTTTCCCCTATAAGTTTCGAATTTTATCCGAAAATTACGGGCATTGCCCCCATGATGACCCCCTTAAATCCACCCATGCCTGTAACTGTTAAAAAGCTGCATTAAATGTACGACCCGACTCCTAGAAAAAAAGTCTAGAAATGTCTGGATATGATAGGTTAGGTTTAGCTGTGATTTTATGGCACACAGATCACATTGCGCGAAGAGAGTCTGTTTTGGCGGAATCAGTTGCGTCTGCAGATGAGCTGGTTAGAATGAAAGTGATATAAGTCCACCAAACGTCGGTTTGAGTCAGTGGCGTAGCCAGAAAAAAATTTCGGAGGGGGATGTTGATATTTCGGGAGGGGATATGGGGTATTTTTAGTGGTTTTCTATGGTCAAAAAGGAAATTTCCTGAGTTTCGGGGGGGATATATCCCCAAATCCCCCCTCTGGCTACGCCCCTGGTTTGAGTAATTGAAGGTTCCCCCCTTACATCGACTAGACTAGGTGACTATTACCACAGAAGGTAAAGGATTTTAAAAGAAATCAAAATCCATGCTGTTCTCAAATTTTTATTTTTAGACTTGTACCAGATTTATCTCGAGCAGCTCAGAGGATTTATAAGAAAACCATTCCATCCTTAGTTTTTTCCCTTCAGTGTATAGTACAGTTTTAATCTCGTATACCTTTCATATCCCATTGAAGGATGAGGGCATTCCAACAACTAGTCACGAACCAAGTTGCAAACAATGAGAAAAAGATCACCAAAAAAACTCGGAGCAATTCTTACTTTATTTATCTGCCGTCAAGTTGGGCACAATTACCCCTCCCAAGTGTTTCAGTTTCACGCACCAGATACGTTCCAGTCGCGCAGGCTCCCCTGTTCAACACCACTGCTCACTTCTCGAACGCATTTCCTCGGTCCAGTTGACAGAGGGAAGGACTTCGACGCAAGACGGACCACCGTTGCTGTTGACGAAATGAGCGACTAAGAGAAGGTTGATTTCACACCATTGTTTTCCATTGTTTCCCCCCAATAATCCAACACCAAGATGTCAGTGGAGGTCCACGAAGCCAAGCCTCCTACCAGGTTCCAGAAGTTCAAGAAAAAGTAAGTGGATGAATCATCGGTTATTCATATCGTGTAATTAAAACCATCCTATCGTCTGTTTTCCTTGTATCATAGATGGAAGACTGACTGGGAGTTATCCTCAATGGCCGCTTCGCTTGTAACCAAAACTTTAGGGGCTGCTGCACCAGTCGCAGTGCTGAGATTGGAGACAAATATTTGGGGGGACTCACCTTTTTTAACAGAGTAGGTGGTTGATAGAGGGCAAAATATCACTAATTTCGGGTACCTACCCAAATTGGGGCTCCAAGAGGGGGGGCACTTTTCCAGACCATCACTTTTACCTTTTGACAAAAATATGTCAAATTATTGTCTATTTCCTAAAAAGTATCGTGCAAAGTCCCTTTGTGGACCTCTGGGGGGTATGGGGGTTCTCCTCCAGAAAAAGTTTTGAAATTTGACTGCTAAAAGTAGGGTTTTAACTCATTTTAAGAAACTTTTTGGGTCCAAGGGGAACACTGTTCCAGGCCATCACTTTTACCTTTTGACAAAAAAATGTCAAAGTGTCCGGGATTTTCTAAAATTTATTACGCTACATCCCCTTATGCTACCACTGGGAGGTATTATAGGGGTCCTTCCCCAGAAAATACTTTGAAATTTGACTTGTAAAGGTTGTTTTAACTCATTTTGAAAAAAACAAATTTGGGGTCCAAGCAGAGGGTACTTATCCAGAGACAGAGTGCTCCCCTTGGATGTTCCAAGTCATCTTTGTTCAAAGTCAGTCACTTTAACATTAATGAACTTGTTTCGTTTAATAATAAGAGAAGTTTAAACTCATATACACTTCGAAAATCCCCTGAATAAGTTAACCGACCACAAGCTACTGCTGTTATGAAAACGAACAGCGTGTTCCAAAAAAGGTTCTTCATTATAGAAATTTTAAGATATTTTTTATTTTAAAGATATTTTAGAAATTTTAAAAACTTAATTAAAAATTTTCGTTGAAACAAATATTTTGGGGGGACGGTAAAAATATTTCGGGGGACGGTCTATACATTTCGGGGGACGGCGTCCCCCCGCGTCCCCCTCCAATCTCAGCCCTGACCAGTCGTATAGGGCGAATTCAGACCAAAGACTCACAGAAAAGAGTTATTTAGCTTAATTTATAGGGGCTATTTTTAGTTTATTATTGGCTATTATAATTTTTAAGAGCTTAATTTATAGGGGAACATCTGCCAACCGTATTCCTATTATTTTTTACATGGAATATTAGACTGACTGACTCAGGTATAAAATATTCATAGTCAAGGAAGTTTTGTTGCGAATTATTGAATAATGGATGATATTGTAAGACATTCTCTGCAATGTTTTAGTTAATTCGTAACTATAGCACATTGACAAGGCTATACTTACATGCGTAATTTATTGAGGACTTGGAAGGATTGTTTAAATGAATAACGGGTGGGACATTGAGTTTTTATGTTCTAAAAATTATCGGCATTACTTCACTATCAGAATTTTTTTCTGTCAACGTTACTGAATCCTGAAGATTACCAGGGCTCCCCTTGGACAGATTCCGGAGGAAAATTCTGGAGCACACTTCAAGGGTGTGCTGTCCCCGATTGCCTGGAAGCATCAGAGTTACCGCTAATTCTAAAAAGTTTATGACATTGTTCCCTAAGATGACATCCATAAATCGTCCCTGGCTCCCTCAGAAACAGAAGTCACATGCAAAGTGATTTTGACAAAACCCTTGGAGGCATTCTAGAAACCGTTTGGGGCATACTTTTACGTACATAAATGTAATAACAGATATTTCAGAGAAACATAAATTTTCATGATTAAGAAAATTGATCTTGCAATATTATGCGAGAGAGAAGGATTTTAAATTTTAAAGGGAGGTCCGTGATGGTTACAACTATAAGCATAGTAGTGGTTCATAGACTTGTACAAATTGAGAACCACTGTTTAAAATGCATCCATGTATAAATAATTCAGTCACACGTTTTATTGCAGCAAATGAAACGAATATTAGGAGCTAGTGGAGTTTGAGGGAGTTGGATTTAGGGTCACAAACGTTGAGCCATCAACCAACCGGTGGCTCAAACTGTTCGGTACATTGAGTTAATTCTTAATGACATTATTCAACAAAAGATAGAAGATATAATTAGTGGGAAAAAAATAAATATATAATTAGTGGCACTTTATTTTTGCACTGTTGAATAAGTGTTTGTAACTTTAAAATAATTGTTTCATATCTTTAAGTTTCACTATGAGAATTATTAGCAATTAAAAATGTGCTTTTTCAGAGGATAATTTTTACCCATGCATGCTTTAAAATATTAACATAATATTGTGATATTATATGTTATTTTTAAAAATCCAGTATAGGAAAGGGGGAGCCTATTTTCTCGGTTTATATATTATTCTACAGTTCTGAAGTTTTTGGCCATAACCATTGGTAAAAATGAACTTAAATTTAATAAATTATGTATCACTTAACTGGGCTAAGTGGTACTAACAAGCAAGAATAACACAAATAAAAGGAAATTCGAGGAACCCGTTAAAATGTCATTCGTAGTACATAAAATAATTTTGATGGTCCTTTTAAATTAAAAAAATGTCTTCACTGACCTTTGTACCTTTTGTAATTCAAATTATAAAAACATTTGCTACTTTAAGGACTTTATATTTCAGTTAGTAATTTCAGCAAGGTTAAGGTTAGGGTTAAGCAAGTAAAGCTGGTAGGTTTAAATATCCGGCGATTATAGATTTGTTTTATCGAAAAAGAACAGATTTTCACCTTCTTAATTTTAACAAAAAATTTAAGGCTTTAAGGGGATCTGATTATAAATACTCAACACACATTGGATGGATATTATTAGTACAATTTAAGTAAAAAAGCTGGCCAACTAGCTCTGATCTTCCCGAATTTTAAATTTCTGATTAAATTCGCGTTAAATTTGGTTCTGTTTTCTAAACAATTTTTTCAGGCATTACAGTTAATTCCAGGGCTCGATTTCAGCCGGAACGGCGTTCCGGAACCCCTTTTTCGACTAAAAATTTACTATTTTATTTCAGGGGTCTCCTATAAGCACGTGAAAACCTTTCCATATGTACAAAAAAAAGTCTTAAAATGAATTAAAACCCTGTTTTTATTCCAAATTTGTTGGGGAAGGACCCCCAAACCCCCCTTTTGGTATTTAGAACTCAACTAATCACATTTATCTTCAGATCAAGTTCATAAAATGGAGAATTAAACCTGTAAACATGCGTAAAAAGGGTTTAGAGGGAATTTCGAGTTTCTTCCACATCTGTGCAAAAATTTAACTTGGGGCCTGAGAGTGATTTAATTTTCTAAAGGATATTGGGGCCCCTTCCAAAATAAATTTCTATATACGCCACTATTATCCCAGATATGTTAAAAACAATTTTCTGTTGTTACTATTTTAAACTTATGTATTTCAACAATTCACTTGTGCATATTTTAAATTTAAAAAAACTTGCAAATAACAATAATTTGGTGATTTAATATTAAGGTTATTACTTAGTTGTGTTCTTTTAAAACATAATTGTGGACCCCAATTTGAACTACCCACACAATCCGCTCCTGGTGTTAATTCTTTTTTTATTTGAACCAGATTTGCCAGATTGCTGGTCAAATTTGTTAAGAAAATTTGCGATACCTTAAATTCTACAGTTTAAGGACTTTAACTACGCATTATATTCCTTAAACTGGCAAAATATACGACACTATTGGTTCATTGATGATAAACCGTCCCGCCTTCTACAAGAGGCGCCCTGTTGGAAAAAAAAAGTACAATAATTAAGTTAGAAAATTCTTCCTAATCTAGTTCAACACATTTGAATTTATTTTTTAAATTAAAAAAAAATGCATAAGTTTTTGTATTAAAAAGTATTTGCTTTTTTTCAGTTTTTGAGACTAATAATTTTACCGTTCCGGAACCTCTTTTTTTAGAAATCGAGCCCTGATTAAATCTAAAAACTTATACAAAGAAAAAACCTTAAATACCCGATTGATTTTATCTGTTAATCCTGTGTCCAAAATGTCAAGTAAAGGATTTGAATTATTTAAGAAAAATAAATTGCCTGTGGTAGACTTAGTATTAGCAGTTCGATTTGCATACAGTAATCTCCAAGAATGAAACAAGCCAAAATAATTAATCTCTTTGTTTTCATGGATTAAATCTGTTGCTTAGAACACCATACATAGGGTACTTATTCAAATTATTCTTCCTGAATAGTTTTCTCCTACATTAAAACTTTGAATTAGGGGAGAATGGGGTAAGGGGACATCCATAAATTACGTGAGGTCAAAAAGGGGGAGGAGGAGTTTGGAAAAATCTCACCAAATCTCACCAAGGGGGGAGGGGGGTCGATTTTAATATCACGTCAACATTTTAAGTTCGAAATTGAACGATGTTTTTAAAGTTTGAGAAAGGAATAATACCCACAGATAAGATACTGTGATGATTTTTAGGCGTAATAATGTCCTTTTCCCCCACATCATTAATAATGGAAAAGTGTAGGTGCTGGGGGAAGCACAAAATGCAAACGAATTGGATAGAAAATTATATTTAAAGGTTGTAGGTAAATCTCACTTGGGGGAGGGGGGTCCAGCAAAATCTCACCAAGGGGGGAGGGGGGTCCAGATTTTGGAAAAAATACCTCACGTAATTTATGGATGTCCCCTAATAAGAAAAATTTTAATTTTAAACTTTGTAAAAAAAGACCTAAAAATATAAGAAAAAAATCACACAACATCTCATTGTTTTACAATAATTATTTCAATGAAAATTTTCCGTTTGTGAAATTGATTCGACCAGAAAAATCATTAACTTTAAGTTATGTCTTATCCAACTATTTAAATTATCTTGTGTTGCTATTAAATTCTTTTGGAATTTTTAATGAACTTTTTAGAGGGCTAAAAAGGCTACATAATTCATTTTTTTTCCTTCAATTTAGGATTGTGGATGTGAATTATCCTTAAAAAACCCGCTTCTTATTCCCCCGTTATTTAAACAAAACTACGGGGTAGTAAGAAAATTAGCATTTTATCAATGAAAATTTATTCATCGTTTTTTTTATTTCAATGTATTAGGTCACAGAGTACTAGAACAGAGAGTCCGTCGCCATAGCCGCTATTGGAAATCGAAAAGTTGGATGGGTTTGGGGCTATTTTGGCGCTGCGATCGCAACAACGTCACGAGAGGCGGGACGGAAAAGCCTGATTGGTTGAGAAAAACTTTTTCCTTCTCCTTCGAAAATAGAAGATTGAGTGACAGCCAATCACAGGTTTGATCACTCTGTCAATCATTTAGTTGATCGTGGCGCCCTCCAACCCATCCAACTTTTGAATATATCGTTTTGGACCCTCTGTTAGGATTTTTCTCTGTGTATTTAGTATTGTTTTAATTTTATTTATCAAGTTGGAGTGTTAAATTAAATTAAGTAATTACTTCATTACCATGAAATCGGTGGGATAATAATAATTACTTACCACTTTGATGTTTATTAAAAAATTTATAAAACTTGACCCCATGGACGAGCGGTAGCTCCTTTGGGAAATGTATGTATTCGATCAACTGCGTTTGTATTTTTTCTGTTCTGTTCTTTTGTTTGTCCAATAAAATTATTATTATTATTATTATTATTATTATTATTATTATTATTATTATTATTATTATTATTATTATTATTATTATTATTATTATTATTATTATTATTATTATTATTATTATTATTATTATTATTATTATTATTATTATTATTATTATTATTATTATTATTATTATTATTATTATTATTATTATTATTATTATTATTATTATTATTATTATTATTATTATTATTATTATTATTATTATTATTATTATTATTATTATTATTATTATTATTATTATTATTATTATTATTAACTAATTATATTGGAATTTTTTAAAATTAAACTTTCTTTTCAATTTAAATTATGGGGAGTAAAGTAAACTATTAAGTTGTTTTTTTATATTCACTTTTCCGAGAAATTAGGTAAAAATTCAATGAGGTATTCTCACGTTTTGAGATTAAATTTTATTAAAATAGTAGATAAAAAACCATGAAGAATGACGTTTAGATCAAGTATTTTCGTAGCCTAGTTTCTGAGATATAAATTTTTGAAATTTCTTTTTTGTTTGGGCGCGAAAACACTTTCGAATCCTAAATCATGCGCTGTGAGGTCACATCCAATAGAAGACCGTTTTCTGATCACGTGAAAACAGAAAACACAAATGGTTTTCATGCGCTGTGACGTCACATCCAATAGAAGCCCGTTTTCTGATAACGTGACATTTTGACGTTTCGGCGAAAATAAAATTGAATTTTAAATTATTTAAAACACATTTTTGAACTTAAAAATCAGAAATTTGGTAGTTTTAAACCATAATGTATCAAAAAAGCATGAAATCAAGAAAATCCCTCACTCATGCAAATACCTCATTTAGGCAATAGACGAGATTAGTGATGACGTTTTTTGTTTTGTTTGGAAACGTTGATTCGATCCGTGATTGGTTACATACGGATCCGTACTGTCCGTACAGTTCACGGAACCAATCACAGACTGAATTTACGTTTCCAAACAAAACAAAAAATGTCACACTAATCTCGTCTATTGAATCGCTTATTTTGGATTTCTGAAATTTGTCAATCGCCACTTTTTACAAAAATGAGTTATTGGTATCATGGGATTCTGTAGGCTGGTAAACGCACATTTTAGTGTAATACTACATTCACACACACATGAAAGGTTTCTAGTTTAAGTGCTAATCTAGCTTAAATATAGCATCGTAACAATGTTATATTTAAGCACTTAAACTATGTTGTGAGCTTCTATATAGTTTTTCTCGTTTATCTCAAAACAAAAAAAGTGGCGTTTGACGTTTCAGAAATTAGCGATTAAATTATGAAGCACAAATGAGGCGGGGGGAATCGAATAGTTTCGAGGGTTTCTTCAAAAACTTCTGAACCATTCAAACCTGAATCGAAGGAGTAGCCCTGGGTTTACAAAAAAATTGAGTTTATTTTGGGGGAGAAATTTATGGAAAATCACTGGGGTTATAAAATACTTTGATTTTTTAGATTTTTCATTTGAATTTTTATTGTTTTACTTGGTAAAACAATTGGCTTGTTTCTTGTTACCACCCCTCGTTAGGTAACAAGATCCAAATAAAAAATCCTCTGAAAAAGAAATTGAAGAAAAGAATTGTTTCGCAAACCTTAAAAATTATATTTTTCTTGTATGTTTTAAGTCCTAAGTCTAGCCTTAGGGTAAATTCTTCAGTTCGTTAAAAAATAGGGGGTGGGAATTCCATATTTCAAGATGTTAATACATGCATGGCTGTGGATAGCAATTGGAGGGGCTTAAAATATAAGGGTGATGGAGGCAAGCAGGTGTCATATTTGAATTCAGGAGGTCATTTTACATTAGAATCAACTGAAATTCATTGTGGCATTTTGACTTTTTTTTGTACAGCTGTTTAACTCCTGCCAAGTGCAGTATTAAATCCTTCCGCCGTTGCTTAATGTGGATTGAGATTTTGGATCTATGAATCACTTCATCAAAAGGGATCCCGGATCATAGTATTAATCTAATTTTGTAGGCAAAAATCGTTTTACTATCATTGACTTCGAAGATTTCTGTAATAACATTTTGAATAGGCTGGTCACAAATTTTGAGTCTAGAGTTGAAATCATTCAAAAAATAAGTATTTATACTTCTACTTAACCAAAAGGGAAAGAATCCTGATTACTACTCTCCTCTCTGCATCAACATGGACATAACCTTAAAGTGAAGTCGTTTTTTTCTATCCTCTATTTTATAATTATCTTTATTTTTCAGAGTCAAAATCTCAAAACTCTCCAGAAGTGAATCCAAAAAGGGTCACGCAGAAAAACATCACATCAACAACAATAATGTAAGTATTTTTAAGTATACATTTTTATTTAGGTATCACCTTTCACTTTACCCTTTTTAAATATTTCTTTTATCTCCAAGTGTTAAGGTGGTTCAAAACAATTTTTTTACGAATTTCGATTATGGGTTGTGCGAAATAGGTCCCCTTAGGTGGCATACATTGGGCACAAAAGAATTGAAGTTAGTAGGACAATTCATTCCTTGCCGAAAAAAATATGCTGTTAAAAACAGCATATAAAATCAGTTTTTATGATAAAATGCTGTTAATAAAGATATTTAAAGTAATCAAGAACAATTAAAACAAACAATATTAAAGGAATTAAATTTTTCTAATCATTTTTAAACGGTTATAAACTCTTGAAATATTTAAAATAAAGTCAGGTAATTAAAATAATTTTGTACGCAACTTTATATTCTTTAAATTAATGTGCAGCGAAGCCAAATGTATCTTTTTTAAAAATAACAATTATTAAATAGAAACTAAATTTTTTTCTCATTGTGAAATTTTTCATGCTTTTTTAGCTTTTAAAATATAAATATTTCTGTCAAACTCTAAGTTATTAACAGAAAGTAAAAGAAATAATGGATCCCATAATTTTCTCCCCCCCTACCCCCCAAAAATATAAGAAGATTCATGATTACACCCTTAAGTAAACCCTTGAGGATGTTTATTCATTTTTGGTATCGTTTTAAAATTTTAAAAAGGTTTGTTGATTCAAAAATACTTTTGTGTTCTCCACAGAGTAAAGATACTTCAGAAAGTCCATCTCCATAGACGCTAATGGCAACTTTTTTAACATGGGTTTTCCCATAGACAGTGGCGTTTCTAGTGACAACGATGGAACTAACCAGATAATTTGACGTAACGTTGCTGACTCTCTACAATCCGCATACAATCTCTCTTTCAGGGAAAAAGTTTTGATATATTTTCCCGGTTATTCGAACAGTTGCGTGTGTCTTTTTCTTTTGAGCATGCGCTGGGGATACATTGCAAAGTCTCTCTGATGTCATCACGCTCTGCAGGGATGATGATCTGCGAATTTATGGGGAGTACCTGGCCGCTGAAATCGGCCTCCACCTCCTATCTTGCAAGGGGAATTTCTCTGGATAAAACTTTGGCACTTCTCAAATCTTGACCGTTTTGTTTGGGAGATCTTTTAGTAAAGTGGATTTGCAGCAGATGATACATTGCGAGGCAGAGAAACATCTATATTACTTTGGGTTTCTTGAGAAGATTAATTTTCATAAAGGATTATACTATATCGAGGTCTCTTTTTGCTTGGTGGTTGAGCTGGATCAAATGCTGGAATTTTCTTTAAGGATATACACTCTGATGGTGTTCAAAATTAAGAGAATTTGCACATTTTTTCGATTTCTCCAGATCTACTGGATAGATTTTGATAAAATTTGGTATGAACATAGGTTGATATAGTACCAACAAAATAATCATTCAAAAATTGTAATACACACGCATGCGCAGAATTAATAACCGCCAGAATTGAAAGGTATGAAATAGCAGTTCCAGAATAGAGCAAAATAATGGGTTTATAAGGAATATATGACACCTTCCCGCTATCATGCATGCCTCCTTGAGTGATTTTATAGTGTGAATAAGGCAGATTATAAAATTTCTTGTTCATTAAGCCTACTTTCTCAAAAACGCCGTTTTGGGGCTCTGAAGAGTATGTGGAGGGGGTTAGCAAGATGCAATTGCCTTATATGGAGTCCCTCATACCTCCTCTAAAGGGGGCGAAGTCTTTGAATCTGGCTGCCTAGTTCATATGGCGAATATATATCATCCGTTTTAATGAAAATTGATAACCTGAGGAGCTCCATTAAGTGAAGGATTTCTATCGATTGAAAAGAAATTAAGACCGATAGAACCCCCTAAAAGGTGAATAAAGGTCTCCAAGATATCAACACAATACCTTCAACCATCCATTTTCTCCTTTTGAAAGATGTAGGGGGTTTGGCATCATAGACTTAACAACAGCGTTCGAAATTGTACTGGATTGCTGGTCCGGGACAACCAAAAAACGGCTCGGACCAGTGGAATCGGAAAATCACTGGTCCACTGGACCAGTGGTGAAAAAATATCCCACCCTCCAGTTTTAGCCTGCAATTTCTCTTTGCTTGGAATCGGGAGAAAAAAAGGCAAAAAAATTAATTTCATTAAATAAACCAGATTACAACCAGTTTGTCAACTAACAATGTAAAACTAATTCTAAGTTATGTATTAATTTGTGAGCAATATCATTTGTTCAAGAATAGTTCTTATTTTTGCCAATTAGTGCAATTGTATCCAATTTTTATGTAAATTAGAGAAATGTAATTTAATCAAGAAGATTATTTTATTTTTTTGTCAGTTAGTGAAATATTATTTAATCAAGAAAGGTATTTAATTAATAAGATATTTTTAAAGTAATTGATTTTTTGGAGCTATTGCTTATTTCTCATAAATTTATTTTATGAGTACTTACTTTATATAAATTTCATATTTACAGCTGGTAACTTATAATTGAATATGTATTAATTTTTAGCATTACTATTTGGTACTCAGATTCAGTGCAATGGTTACTTTATAATAATATTTAAATTGGTCCTTTTTAATTTGTCGGACCAGTTATTTTTGTTGCGGACCAGTAAGATTGGTAAAGCACTGGTCTGCAGGACCAGTGGATTTTTTTCCCAATTTCTAACGCTGCTTAACAACATTCCTACAAGGAGCACCAAATCTCCGATTCCAAAATGGTCAGTTTCTCCTACATTAAAGGACTGACAGAGCATTCTGGTTCTTTCCACATGAGATTGCATCGAGAATCAATGGTTTAATTGATTTGAGACCTAACAGAGAGGAAAATATTCACCCATTGAATATTACCTTATTAAAGACAATTTTTTGCATATTTTTGACAAGTTGCAGATCCCTCTCTGCCTTTGAAAGAGGAACCCTGACAGTTTCAGGTAATGTGTTGATATCTTGGAGATACCTTTGTTTACCTTTTGGGGGTTCTGTCGGTTGTAATATCTTTTCAATCGATAGAAATCCTTCACTTAATGGGGCTCATCAGGTTAGAAATTTTCATTAAAACGGAAGATATTCGCCATAAGGAATGGGCAGCCAGATTCAAAGACTTCGCCACTTTAGGGGATGAGGGACTCTATATAAGGCAATTGCATCTCGCTACCCCCCTCCACATACCCTTCAGAGCCCCAAAACGGGGTTTTTGAGAAAGTAGGCTTAATGAACAAGAAATTTTATAATCTGCCTTATTCACGCTATAAAATCACTCAAGGAGGCATGCATGATAGCGGGAAGGTGTCATATATCCCTTATAAACCCATTATTTTGCTCTACTCTGGAACTGCTATTTCATACCTTTCAATTCTGGCGGTTATTACTTCTGCGAATGCGTGTGTATTACAATTTTTGAATGATTATTTATTTGGTATTATATCAACCTATGTTCATACCGAATTTCATCAAAATCTATCCAGTAGATCTGGAGAAATCGAAAAATTGTGCAAATTCTCTTAATTTTGAACACCAGTGTATTATTATGGTTCTTTATATTTTCAAGGAATTTGACTGTTGCGTTGTAGACGCTCTCCAGGGACTCACCTAATCCGGCTTTTATACTTGATCTGCCCGTCACGGGGCGGATCCAGACCAAATTTTCGGGGGGGGCATTTGAAAATTTTCCCCCCAAAATTTTCGGAAATTTAAGTCAAAAACCCCACTTTTTCCAACTTGTTTTGGTACGCCTAATCAGAATTTCGGATATAGATTTTTGGCTTAAATCTAGAAGTGGGTTCAAACGCGAAGCGAAGTAGTAGCGCCTAAGTATCGAAGTGAAGTTGTTGACTAAAAATTCGCCAAGCCAACCCGAGCCCACTTCTAGATTTTTACCAGATTTTTTGCGTTTTGACGCAAACTTAGTAAAATATAGTAGTATTAACATGGTTACAAGTGCCAGGGGGGTCTGGGGGTCCTTCCCCAGAAAAATTTTAAAAATTTGACCTTAAAATAACAGGGTTAACTCATTTTGTATGAATAAAATATCATATTATATAGAGTAAAACTTTTAATTTTTTGGGGGGGGCATAAGCTCCCAAGCCTGAGCCCCCCTGGATCTACTAGTTGAGGGGGGGGGCTAATGCTGATTTTAGGATAAAGCTCATTAAATTGTGAACGGGCTAATTCCTTACAGGGGCTAAAACTCAGAGGCCCCTTTAAATTGTGAATCGAATCTGCAAAAACTAAGCAGGGGGCTATAAATCGCTAACGAGCTAAAGTTTTTAAAATTAAAAACGAAGAAGGCTATAACTCATTGTTCCATTTAAATTGTGAATGGAATCTATAAAAATGTAGGGAGGCTAAAAATTTTGTAGTGGTTAAAGCACATTACAATTTTTTTTAAAGTTATGAATTCCATCTTTATAAAAGAGCAGAGAGGGCTAAAGCTCATCTATCTTGGAGGGGGCTAAAAGCTCATCAAGTAGATGTGAACCAAATATATAAAAATACAAGGGGACTAATGCTTTGTAGGGGCTAAAGCTCATTGACCCCTAAATTCTCACTTTATTATACAAATACAACAGGTGCTAAACGTTTTGCAGGATCTAAAGATCCTGAAAAAGGTTAATGTTTTGTAGGGGGCTTAAGATCATGAAATGGGCTAATATTTCGAAGAGGCTCACTGAATCCTTTAAATTGCAAATTAATTCTACAAACATGCAGGGGATTAAATGCTCTGTAGGGGCTAAAACTCTTGAACTCCTTAAATATTAGTGAATTAATAGTCTACAAAAATGTAAAGAGCAAAAACCCACTTTCCCTATAATTGTGCATTGATTCTACTAATTTTCAGGGGCTAAAGATCTTAGAAGGGGCTAATGATTATGAAATAAAGCTCTTTGGGTCGTTTGAAATGTAAAAGAGCTACGAAAAAAATTTTGAAAAGGTTTTAAATTTTTCAAAATTTTTTTCGAAAACCTTCAATTTTTTCTAGTGTGAACTTAAGTCCCCTGGGGGGGCTATAGCCC
This sequence comes from Tetragnatha versicolor, assembly GCA_024610705.1. NCBI lineage: Eukaryota > Metazoa > Arthropoda > Arachnida > Araneae > Tetragnathidae > Tetragnatha > Tetragnatha versicolor. The sequence goes on from JANDEH010000005.1 coordinate 61,660,565, forward strand.
CTATAGCCCCCCATAGATCCGCCACTGGCTATATGGGTAACGTACCATATCTAAGAATTAAGACTTCGCATGAATTATAAGGGGAACATTTTTTGAGTTTTAGCTCTAGAAAGGGGTCTTAACTAGTGATGGGCAGGTATCGATACCAAATACTTAAGTACTCGATACCTATAGGTATCGAGTGTATTCGATATACCCACAAAAGTATCGATACTTTATTGACATATTTCGTTTTAAATTTTTCAATGAAGTAATCTTTATAATACCTACTGTAGATCAAACGCAGCCTGTTTCCGTTTTCATTTTGCAACGCTCAAACCCAAGTCGTTATCATCCGCGAGAGAAATTTGACGCGGCTAGGTTTTTCCCCCGCCAAATCCTTCGCCTCTATCCACCTCCAGGCCCGTAGCTACGGGGCTTTTTGATGGATCGCTTTCAGTTTTTTGAATATTAGTCTGATTATGGATAGGCCCTAAAAAAATTGTCCCTTCAGGTTCATTTCCCTACATTGAAAAAAGGTACTCGATACCTAAAAGTACTCGATACCTATAAGTATTCGATACCAAAGTATTCGATACCTATAAGTATTCGTACCAAAGTATTCGATACCTAAAATTATCGATTTTGCCCATCACTAGTCTTAACTTATATTTTGGAATTTTTCTCGGGATGAGCATGCCCCCCCCATGAGTTGTTTTTATTCTTGTCAGACATCACATGAATAAAAATGAATTTTTTAAAAATTTTAGCTCTGAAAAAGGGTTTTTTAACTTTTTTTGAAATTTTCTCGTGGGGGCATGGCCCCCATGGCCCCCTCCCTGGATCCGCCACTGGTCATGTCACTATCTCATCTCGCATCTTCTTTAAAGTGACGATGGATCGTGAGCTCCTCTGGAATCGAACTCACAACTCCAACTCCACATTTAATTCAATTTAAACATGTAACTTCACATTTAATGATAATTTCTGCGACAACAATCACTGACGAGATATTAAGCGACAGAACAAACGACATCAATGTTTATAATAGGGAGATTTTAGTTACTGTCAGGTCAGGGAAAGTTTGCAACCATAATAAGGAAAAAGTTTCCTTGATCAGGGGAAAAATAGCAGAGATTGAGAAATTAAAATGCAGCCTCCATACAAAGTTCTATAAGTCCAATGAGAATCCCTCGTTTCCTTTAGTTCCCGCCCACGCCCACCCTGTTGATTGACAGCTGGAGTTCGGTCTACTACTATTCGGCGCTTCCGTGTGGGCGCTGGCCGATTGGGCGCGGGGCTGATTCGGCGCAGCCGTTTGGACGCGGGCCGATTTGGCGAGGGCCGTTTCGGCCCCAAAAATAAAATTAAAGCAAATAGAGCTCTTTCATAATCCTTCTAAAAATTAGAAGAAAAAAATATGTTTCGCGCCGAAACGGGCCGGCGCCGAAACGACCGCGCTAAATTTGCCGCGCCGGCCGAATCGTCCCATTCCGGCAGGAAGTAACGCAACGCCACTATGGGATAACTATAGAACTATTTTAGAAAAATCGCGTTTGGACTGTGAATTATTTTTACAATGTGGTTGTTTCTCATTCCTAATTGAGAAAAATGCAAAAAGACGTCATTGGTTGAAAAAAAAAATTAAACTGCGCAATTATTTAGGAATGACTTAACTGTCACCGTAGCTACGCTTTATTTACGTTTGTTTTCGGTTTCTATTTCTACTGTCATGTCACCTGAGAGTCAAATTACGGAATAATTTGAAAATATTTTACATATGGCGGGAAGTGATAGCGAAGAGGAGGTAATTTAATTAATTATTTAAGTGCAAAGTCTGCATTTCCGGCTACTACCTCTTTATTTACTTTAACTGTCCTTATTTAACTTAAAATTTTTGTTCGTTTGCAATTTCTATCCATACTTTTCTTAATTATTTTAACTCGTTGCTTGTTACATCTGCTTTTATTTGTTGGAATACATATTGCATCTTTTCGTTTGTTTTAAGAAGTTATTTTTTATTGTCCTTGAATTTTGATCTAAAAACCTTGCTCTTTGTGCACCTACATTGTGGAACGATCGTTTTAGAAAGTTCATTTTTCCGTATTTTTTAATACACGAGCTTATTAATTATGGTATCTTGATGTTTCTCCAGTAAATTATGCTCACAACTTTTGTTCTTATATTTGGGAAAAGCATTAATAATTGGGAAAGCATTATTTTAATTTAATGCTTTTAAAAAACTATGAATAAAACTATCTATATCTGGTTGGATGCACTTTCCTACTTAACTTTTGGTATTCTTTGGCTTTGGTTTTTTTAAAACTTGGAATCTAGAATTTAAATTTCTTCATATTTAAGGTTTTGTATAAAATTAAACAAATGGATATTTTAGATTAATAAGTATTTTTCTCTTTTCAATCCAATAGCATGAAATCTATTTTTTTTACAAGTCATCATTGATGAAGAATGTCAGATGTGTGAATTTTGACTTTAAGCAGCACATTTTCATTTATTATTAATATTTTAAATATTGTTAGTATTATAGGTACTAATCCGAAATTGCTAAATTATCTTTAAATAATATATTTTCCCAATTTACATATGCTGAATTGGTTAATGAAGCGAATCCGGCCCGTAGATTTTCAGCGCCAAATTTGGCGATAACAATTCAATGCTCGGATGCCATCGGTTTTTCCAACTTGGCGACAAAAAAAATCGCTAAATTCAGCTTGCGGGCCGGATTTGCTTCATTTACCTCTGAATTATTTGGGAACTTTACATGAGAACAATTATATAATCCAAAAGAACATATTTTATGACCTTGGCATACTTAAAAAGTTACTTGAATGACTAGCTCAAAAGTCGTTAGTAAGCATGACTTGATATATTGAGTTTTACTTATAGTTTTTTAGTTCTTACTTATAGTTCATGATGTGGATTTTCTAAAATTTTGAGCAGTACTTATATTTTAACTATAATTGAAGTACACTACTTACTTTTATGCAGTTAAGGCATAGTTTTGCATAACTATGCTTTCTCTGTTTAATTTTTTCAATGTATGTGATGTGATCCTTAATTAAAGTTTTCTTAACTAATTATTATATTTTATACATTGTGACATTTTTTTTTCTTTACAGGCGTTTGAAGATGCTCTAGATGGCTTGCACATGTAAGTATTTTATTCTTGAATTCACATTTCTGTATAGTTAATTAATGCTGTAAACACAATTTTAACTAAATGATGATTATATTAATTTATTGGGAGAATAATGTGTTCTAAATGTTTTTATGGAGTGATGGATTACCTAGCTTGGATGAATCTATCAAGGAAGCTAAACTGGCTTTGGATTTATTTCTTCAAAATAAATTTGCAGCCGCATTAGACAGTCTCATGCCATGGTATGTATAACTTTGGTTTCTTTTTTCTAACCAATGTGATAGCAAATAAAACTTAAGATCCATAAACGAGTTAAAGTAAGTCTAAAACTGTCCCATCCCACACCAGGGTGGGATGGGACATTTTAAAAAAAATTAAAATTTATGATTAAATTTTAAATATATGATTAAAAACCACAAAGATGGAAGTATTTTACACATTTTAAAGATTTATTACAAAAACATCATATACCCTATATTTACTTCAAAAAAATATAACTTAATTGAAAAATACAAAAAGTTAAAATTCTTCTTTAATCTAAAAAAATATGTTTTCAACTGCAATACTAAATAGTTTCAAAACAAAGGTATCTAAAGAATTGTACGTAATAGCTTGTATTTAGGTATTGAGAGGAATTGGGCATGTCCCATTCCACACCTGTAGCAACAGTTTTAAAAAATAGATTCTTTCAAAAGAACTGTAGCTTTTAGGCTTAACTCAACTATTTATTCATAAAGAATACATTGTTCTGTTTAGAAAACAATTTAAACCATTAAGAAAGCAACCAAGAATCAGATTGAAAATTCACTTTGAAAAGTGTAATACTTACATAGCGGCCAACTCTCCCGATTTTCACTGTTACCTCCCGGTGTCCCATCCCTGCCCGGTCTCCCCTATATTCCAACAACTTTTTGAAATTTGTTAACTTACTTCATTTTGTAACTCTAGTTTAAAATGTTTTTTAACTCTGTTTTTACTCAATTATTCTAAAACATCTTTGAGCATTTCATTAGTATTTTACATTACACCAATACAAAATTAGTTTTATATAATTTTTTACCATGCATTATTTTCTATATAAAATCTTTTCTATTTAGGTCCCACATGAGTACATATCATGCTTTGGGCAAAGGAACAATGCTATTCATGCAAGCCTTACTTACAATGGAAACTGTGAGTGTTGTAATTTGTGTGTTTCTGTATTCTTAACTCTCACTACCAATTAATTTTTTTAGATTCTGATTTGTACCTATCTTTTTAAACTTATCTTTTAAACTTAACTTAACTTACTAAACAACTAAGTAGTTTCTTTTATGTTCAGAAAGAAATAGAAAAAGCTTCAGAGGCCCTCAGACAAGCAGTAGATGTGTGTCAACGAAAACGTAAAAAGCACACAGTTTCTAAAATGCTACGCAGACCTGATTACAACCTATACACTGAAGGTGAGTTTGACTTATGTGCATTCAATATATTTTTTTAAAGAATATACTGTTGCACACAACATATACAGGGGATTCTGAATTCATCATCAATATTTTGGGGAGAGGTAGAGGGGGCATAGACAAGCATATTTCGAATAGGAATGGGGGGGGGTGTGGCTGCACCATTAAAGAGCTAGGACCTAATGTAGTGTGAGAGTGTTAAAAAAGGACATTTTGGCAAGGCCCGTTTAACGAAACAAAACTATAATAAAGTGATAAAATTTATTGCATGAGGTACAGAAGTATCCGTACTACTTACAACATAAATTTGATAGAAATTTGACCCCTTGCTAAACCGTGGGGTGAGTTTTAAAACGTGCAGTACAGTATAGGACCCCGTATCCGGCTTGCTCGGGACCGGCATCAGTCCAGTTTTCGGAACAATTCCCGAAAAAAGCTCAGAAAGACCGCATCTGTTTACTAACATAACTGCGGCTGTATCGTAACGAAAATACGCGCAATCTGCAGGGTCGCGTGAGAGAGCAAAATAAATAAATAAACAAACAATCTCGCGCGGCCCCTGGCATCCCCCTCCCGAACATTTCCCGTTCTGAAAAGCCGAAGTGAGCGACTTTTTTTCGGCGTGGCGACCTCTTGGTGCGAGAAAAAATCCCCATACCGAAGCCGAAAACGCGCCTATTTGGTTAACGCGTTTTTGGAGGTCACGTGAGTCCTACGGACCAATGGCTAGGCGTATTCAACCGGCATGCCGAAGCTGGTTTTCGGCCCGGCATGGATGGACTTTTTCTCGGCGCTGGAAAAACGTAAGCGTCACGTGATTAAAATCAATTACTTTAAAGATTTTGTGCTAAAATAGTTCTTAAGTATCTATAAAAATAAACTTAAGACTAAAGAAATTAAAAGCTGAACTCGCCAGATCGGACTTGTTTGTTTCGGTTTTGGTACGATGCCGATTTTCGGCACTGTTACGAGTACGCTGCGTTTTTTCGGTACTTTGGTTGCCAAAGTTTATCCCTTTTAGATTGAAAAAAGGGACTACGTCATCCGCATGCCGATTTTCGGCACCGAAAGTCGGAGTACATCGGTCAGAACTCACTGGATCCTTTCGGAGCACGGATTTGGAACTTTAAAAAAATTTTAATTTTGGAAAAACCGCTGGTTTTCGGAACACTCCGGTTATCATGACGCCGGATACGGGATCCGATATTGTATTAATCTTTTAGCCAAAGAATGGAGTTCCCTATTAGTGTAATGGTATTTAGAAAAGTGATGATCGGGAAGGAATTTTCAGTGATCATGCTAGATCCCTTATTTGTTTAAAAACTGTATGATCATTGAAAATTCCTTCCCTGTACATCATTTTTCTAAATACCATTACACTAATAGGGAACTCCATTCTTTGGCTAAAAGATTAATACTGCACGTTTTTAAAACTCATCCCACGGTTTAGCAAGTGGTCCAATTTCTATCAAATTTATGGTGTAAGTAGTACAGATACTGCTTTACCTGATGCAATAAATTTTTTCATTCTATTATGTTTTGTTTCGTTACAAGGGCCTTGGCAAAACGTCATTTAGTAACACTCGCACTACATTAAGTTCTAGCTCTTTAACAGTGCGGCTGCGCCCCCTATTCCTATTCAAAATATGCTTGTCTAAGTCCCTTCTACCTCCCCCCAAAATATTGATGATTAATCCAGAATCACCCTGTTGTTAATCATATTTAACTTGCTACAGTTTTCGCTCGTATTTGATTAAACGTTTTCTTTAAAGTTAAATTTGCTAATTAAATCTAATAATCTGTTAATAGGATTTATACAATGTCTTAGGAAAATGGCAGCAAAGAAAGGGCACAGTGGAAATATTTGCAGTACTTTATTAAGTTAAAAATCAAACTAAAAGAAAGACAGGGTAATCGTATAAAGCATCTCGCTTAATGAACATATCGTTACGGGAGGGAGAGAGCGTGAGTGAGTGTGAGGCAGCCAGCTTAAACTTAAATACCACTCAAAGCACACGTCACTCCACCTCTGGTGTTCCTCTTCTTCACTCAGAAGAGGAACTCCCGCGCGGCACGATAGGCACAGGAAGGAACGGAACCAAGATCCCTAACAATCGGCCCCCTTCTGTTCCCTCCTATGCCAATCGTTTACAAAAACAAAAAAAATTTCTAGCAACAAAAAAGTCCAAAAAAATTACATATAACACTCAAAAGACATTAATCAGAAAACATCACACTCTTGAACTTAACAAGTTGTTCTTTTACAACAGGCTTGGTAAACACATCTCCAATGTTGTCCTTACTTCTTACAAATTTTAAATCGAACTTATTTTCAAACACTAAATTTCTTATAAAGTGGTACCTTACATCAATATGTTTACTTCTGTGGTTTTCCACAGGTGACTTAGAAAAGCTTAAAGCAGCTTGATTATCACTAAACAGTTTACATTCAATCAAAACTAAATTTAAAGATTCATCTTCCAATATATTACGCAGCCATATCAACTCTTTTGCTGCCTCTGACAATGAGATATACTCGGCTTCCATAGTTGACAAACTAACCGATTTCTGTTTAAAAGTCCTCCAAGTTACAGGCACTTTGTCAAGAAAAAATATATACCCACCAATGGAAACTCGGTCGTCTCTGTTAGCAGCGAAGTCTGCGTCTGCGTAACAATTTAACTTGATAGAATCAATTTTAGACAAATTTAGTTTGAGATTTTTAGTACCTTTCAAATAACCTAATACCTTCAATAAACAATGCCAATGGCGAAGGCCTGGATTTGCCTGAAACTGTGATAGTAAGTTGATCGAAAACGCTATGTCCGGCCTTGTCCTGTTAGCTATAAACGCTAGGCTTCCTAACAAATTCCTATAAGGAATGTTGGACATTTCCTCGAGTTCCTCACTAGTTTTAGGCTCATCCAGTTTAGACAAAATACAGCCCTTCGTCATCGGAAGTGAAGTAATAGGATACTTATAGTCATCATACAATTTACATACTTTATTAATGTAATTCTCTTGATGAATAAACAGTTTACCACCCTGTCCAAGAAATTCAATCCCCAACAACTTTCGGGTTTTACCCATAACCTTTAAATCAAGTTTACTTTTTAACATACTTATAACATTATCAATAACATCCTTAGTTTTTCCAAACAATACGATGTCATCCACATACAAAAGCAACACGATATCATTATTTAAAGTATACACACAGTTACACCACTTAAGTTTTTGAAAGTTTAAATTCAACAAAATATCATCTACTTCAAAAAACCATAACCTACTACTTTGGTGTAGTCCATAAATTGCTTTTTGCAGAAGACATACCTTATTAGCGCCTAATTCAAATCCCTTAGGCTGTTTCATATAAATCAATTCATCAATATTGGCATATAAATATGCACTATCCACATCTAATTGAATATGAAACCAATTAAATAAAGACACAAAAATAGTAAACAACACTCTTACTAAAGTGAAATTAATCACTGGACTAAATACCTCTTCATAAGACTCGCCTTTAACTTGGCAAAAGCCTTGAGCCACAAGTCTTGCTTTATAACGCACAGGTTCATTTTTATCATTATACTTTACATTATAGACCCATCTACAACCCAGGATCTTTGCATTTTTAGGGGGATCTACAATTTTCCACACTTTTCGATCTTTCATGACACCCATTTCTTTATTCATAGCCTCTTCCCAGTTAGATGCATTAGGTGATCGAATTGCTGCGTTATAACTTTTAGGTATTTTAACTTCAGTTAAATTTGCCTCTTCATTAATCCCTAACAATTCAGATACCTTCCCCGATTATTCAGATACCTTCCCCGAACAAAACTTTTCTACATCATTTAAGGAACGTAATCTAGTTTTAGACCCTTCTACACTGTAGTAAATGTCAGTTCGAGAACCGTCTTGACGCTCAACAGCTTCCCTGATCCATGGAACCTGATCACAGGGTGTTGGCGACAATTGTTCATTTTCACTCTCTGATTCTGATATGGAAGAACATAAAGATGAAGATTTGTCTTTCACCTCCCCTTGATCTAAATCATCCAATTTAGAAGTTACTTTAGGGACAGGTTTACGCTTAACTTTTTCATCATCATAGTCTAAATAACTGGGCATTGAAAATCCAAAATTTAAATTCCCATTTATAGGATCCGGTACAGAAAAACCACAATTTAAATCATTTTTGTTAGTAGTGGGACCCAGTATGACTTCCACCCCTTTCTTAGACTCATCAAACCTTACATTGACCGTCTCTACAACTTTTTGCTCACTTTCTATCCAAATTCTGTACCCACGTGTTCTCAACGCATATCCCATCATAATTCCCAATTTAGCTTTCATATCTAATTTGCTACGTTTTTGCTTGGGAACACCCACATAGGCTAAACAGCCAAAAGTCTTTAAGTGCGACACCGAAGGCTTTCTTTTATAATACAATTCAAAAGGTGTCTTATGGAACCCTTTATGACATACCCGGTTCCAAACGTAAGTGAAGCACAATAAAGCTTCATCCCAAAACTCACTAGAAACACCACTAGATTCTAATAGAGATCTTACCCCATTCATGGCGGTCGAATTATATCGCTCACTTACCCCATTCTGCTCTGGAGTAAACGTGTTGGTGTACTCATGCTTTATTCCCAGGTTTGCGAATAATTCGCTAAATTCCCGATTGCAGAACTCCAACCCGTTATCACTTCTAACTGACAAGATTTTCTTCCCCAAAAACCTTTCTGCCCTGGTCTGAAACCTTTTAAAGCAACCAACTACATCAGACTTATTTTTAATTGGAAATACCATGACCTTTCTTGAAAAATCGTCTGTCACTGTGAGAAAGTACTTAAACCCCTCAACTGACACTTCTGGCATTGGGCCGCACACATCCATGTGTATTAACTCAAGCGGCCGTTTTGATCGCACAGAATTTAAAGGTTCAAAGGAAACTCTTTTAGCCTTGGCCATTTTACAAACTAAACAGTCTTTTGTTAGTAAACTTAACCCTGGCAATCCTTTTACACACTCATCACCTTAACTTAACTCATCACTTAACTTAAACTTAACCCTGGCAATCCTTTTACACCCGCGCGGCACGATAGGCACAGGAAGGAACGGAACCAAGATCCCTAACACAATGCATCTGAAAGATATATTCTGTGTTGCTTAAGTTTCTGTATTTATTCTTACAGTAATTTTCAAATTTTATTAGAATAACGTTTGGGATCAATCATCAATTCTTAGTTATTCTCAAAAAGTATTTGAGACCCTGACTTATAATCAAATAGTATCCTTAGGTAATAAGAATTAATTTCTGCTTTAAGATTTATAATTAACCAAAAATACAAATTTTAAAACACGTAAGCCCTTATGAAATGTTTTATCTATTAGCTATATCGTTACTTCTAGACTGCAATGTATAAAACACTGTGTATTATAAAAATTTTTATTAATAAATTTATTGATTTTTCTCTCAGAGGAAGTACATGCTGAGCTTTGCTATGCTGAATGCCTCCTCTTAACTGCAGTTTTAACATTTGTAGAAGATCAAAGTTTGGTTAATTTTGTCCGTGGTAGTTTAAGGATAAGAACATGCTATCACTCATATAAGTAAGGTTTCTTTAATTGTAATTAACTACTATTTTCCACATTTCTAAGTTTTATAATCCACAATGTTTTTGTTGCTATTCTTTTGCTGTTAAGTTTACATATTTAACAATATACTTTATTACCTTTTAGGGAGTGCATGCATATTTTAGAGACAAGAAGATGGAGGAATGAACTTAGAAAGAAGCATTTTGAAAGTGGTGTTCGGATGGGGGTCGGTACCTTTAACTTGGTAGGTCTTATTTTTCTTTGTTCATTTATGGTGTTGAATTGAATTTTTGAATAACTCATTGTAAATTCATGTATAGGTATTTATTTTTTGCTTAGTTTGTTTTTTTCAAAAGTTCATTAAATACTGTTTTTATAAAATATGCTAATATGCAAATGAAATTTCCATGTTAAATGAATATGTCAGTTCAAATGAGGTTTAACTTTTAAATGTAACCTGTTTTTAAGGCAATATGTATTATAGTAAAAATGACTATTTTTCCTTAGTGTGGAGTTTTATGAGCTAATTTTTTCCTTTTCTTATTAGATGATATCGCAACTCCCCAGCAAAGTTTTGAAGCTCCTTGAGTTTATTGGGTTCTCTGGAAATAGAGTAATATGTTTTCTTAATCCCTACGAAAAGTGTTTTTAAAATTTTGCATGAAAATTGCATGCTAATTTTTTTGCACTTGAATTATTAATCTTAGGCATTAGGAAGAATTAAACATACAAGTTTAGCAAATGCTGTAAATTTTGTTTAAAAATTGCTAATCCACTCTTCATTTAGTAATTTATAGAAAAAGGTGTAAAATCTAACTAAGCATTAGTCGTATTAATTTTTAAGTTTTATTTTACTTCTCTTCCAAATCATTTTTATTGTGATAATAAATAAAGGCATGTGTATTGTTATTTTCAGCAAATAGGCTTAAAGGAACTTGATGATGGCTATGCTATCAAAGAAAGCTTACGGTCACCACTCTGTGCTTTGATCCTCGTTACATTCCACACACTTGTTACTTACATTTTTGGTAAGTTTTAAATTATTTCTAAACTTCACTTAAATTAATAAATGCATAACCTGAAATCGAGGTAACATTTATTCCTGCCAATATTGAAACAAACTAGTAATTTTGTGCTTATTTTGAACTAAAACATGTCCAAAACTAAAGTATTACATAATGTGTTGTTGCCGTGTCCAACGTGTAAGTAGATGTTGCCATGGATGCTATAACAGCCACACATAATGTGCATTCAAACTATAATATAATAATTTCTATTTAATAATAAAAGTATCATTTGAGAAACCTATGATATACACTATTTTTGTCCTGTTTTTAGCTATCCTTGTTAACCATTTTAACTCCCTAGTGTGTTTGCATGTTTTTAATTCATGTGGATTAAATGTAAAACTTCTTAATTTAAGGTTGTGGGGATGGAGATGTCGATGCTTCAGAAGTCATTGTAAATGACATGCTTGTTCGATACCCTGAAGTAATGTATAGTTTTGAATGCTTTTCAACATGATGAAAAATATTTCTCACTGTAATCAAATGTTCTGTTTTTTGTTCTCTTTTTAATTAGGAGAAATGCAAGATTTTTATATACTTTGTAATACTTATCCTCTTTTAATTGGTGCAATGTATTTTATTTTAGGCTGCATTATTTATTTTTCTCTCTGGGCGCATAAAGCAGTTAAGAGGACAAATTGACGATGTAAGAACATTTTAATGTCTATAAAAAGCTGATTTTTACAATTGTTTATATTGCATGTAAAAATTTATTTAATATTTACTTAGGGAATAATTTCTTTCTTTTTTGAGTTGAACCATAAAATTTTCCATTAGAATTGCACTAACACTACAATTTTTAGAAAGTATCTAAACTTAAAAAACTATTTTTACTTAAAAAACTTAACTAGTAAACTTAAAAACTTTTTTTATGAAATTTATTTGTGTAAAACAATTTTTTTATAAAAGCTTTACATCTCCAAACCTTTTTAATAAAATAATTTCTGTTAGCATTAATATGTTTCTATCTAATAAATTCAATAAAACATTAAACATTTAAAACTACGACAAACATGTTTTAAAAATGAGGAATGAATATATCAAAAAGGAATATAAATTTTCTTTTGCATGTAGTTAGATAATTTTTGTCAAGTCTTTCCATCAGATTTCTTCATTCATATTTTTTTGTTTTTACAGGCTATAGACACTTTCCAGTTATCCATCAATGTTCAACAAGAATGGAAGCAATTCCATTATCTATGTTACTGGGAGCTTCTGTGGTGTCATTGGTAAACAAGACTTTTTTGTAATAATTTAAAAAGCAAATTACATATGTGCTTATTCTATGGGATTTAAAAATTGGTTTGAAATTTACACTAGCCTTCAAAATAATATTTAAAAAAACTTTCTATTATAGCTTGTCTGCTATTGCTAAGCGGTGAAAATAGCATTGAGGAAGGCATAGAAAACCGGTTTTCACCGTCTAGCGACAACAGACAAGCTTTAGTTTGTTTTCAATTAAATAATTTGTTAAGTCAATGGATTTACTTTTCTTTTTTATTAATTGATAAAATGTTTTAAATTTATGTGTATCAGAAGGACCTTTTTATTTTAACCTTTTCAATATAGCAAAAAATCAGTTTATGGCACTTCATTTCGGGGAACAGATATTTCTTCAAGTGATTATTACAATGAAATAACTTTGCTGTCTGAAGGTCTAAAAGGCGCATAAACAATCCCATTACGACGTCTCAACAACAACAGTGATGTTACAAGCTTTATTGATGGGACATCATAGGTCCCACCATATTTAAAGGGTTAAAAACAGTTTAGCACAACATAATTTTATGGAACACTTGGTATATAGAAAAAAGGGTTGTCATATTTTCTCATTATTGGATTTACTTGTGTCATAATTTAAAAAGTGTTTTTTGTGGATTTAAATTATTGCAAATTTGTTTTATAGAACTTTTGAGTGATTAATTTCTGTATCCATAACTATTTTATCACAGCTTCAAGTGCGATTGGGAAGAAGCATCCAAATGTTCCAACATCTTGCGCCTGGAGTGCAAATGGTCGCCTGCCATATACACTTATGTTCATGCATCTATTTTGTACATGATGCAAGAAGAAGGGAATAAAGACTTAAAAGACACTATCACAGACCTTATGGGGTGAGTTTAAGTTTTTTTTGTTGCAATTGTGCAATATTCCTACTTCTAAAAGCCTTTATCTGTAGTCTATCATGTAAAGATATATTGGGAAGCCTAATTGAACAGCCCACTAACCAAATTTTTTCCCTAAGTGGAAAAAAAGAATTTTGAATTAGTATCACTAAATGTGTTGTTAAAAACTAGATAGGCTAAATTGTCCAACTATGTTAAATGATATTCTGGATTAAATTTTTTGGGGGTAAAGTTAATTGTTAATTAATGAATGCACACTCACAAAATCTCTATAAAAAATCCCATATCTTATAAAGGTAAAAGTGTTTGAGGGATAACTTTGATCCCCTTCATCAACTAATGACTGAACTTATTTGTTGACAAAGGGTCTCGAAGTTACCCTGATGCCATTGTACCTTTTTAAAGATTTTTATGTGCAAATAAAACATTGTTTTCTTTTAATCTTATTATCAACTTTGCACTGTGAATTTTAATATTATGTGATAACTTTATTTCTGAATGCTAAAATTTGATGCTTAATGTGCTTTTTTGTTATTGTAGAAAAGTTCCAAGCTTAAAGCAACGATTAGCTGGCAAATCCATTCCTCTTGAAAAGTATGTTGTGAGAAAATCGAATAAGTTTGTAGCTCAGGGTGGCCAACTCATAGTTCCTGCACTAGTGAGTTATTCATTTTCATTATATTTAAAAAAAAGTCTAACCAGGGAAATATTGGTTCTTTTAATTTAAGAATATTATAGCATTTGTATTAGTTTAATTTAGGGTAGTAAATAAAAAATGAGTTTATATATATTTTGAAACCTTGATCATAACTTTTTTATTGTTTTTACTTAATACTTACCAATCATTATTTTTAAAATGAATAACAGAACAGAGAAATAAAAGTTTATTATCAGAGTATTCACAATATTATCTAACATTTTGTCAGTAATGGTTGAAAGTGTTTTTTAGTTTGTGTTCATGTGTATATAAGAATGTTTTTCATTATAGTATCTTAAATTTGTCAGATTGCTTTTAAACTTTTAGTGTTAAATTTTTTGTTAATAATTAATATGATCATCTTTAAAAATAATTACATTTTATGTAAGCATAAAATTTCAGTTATTTAATCATTATTTACCGTGTTGTTTTTGTCTTATCTAAAGTTGTTTTTTCCTGAAATATTTTTATCCATGCATTAAAATTAAATTTTGTACCTTATAAAAGCCCCAAGAACTATTGTACTATGTACTTACAATTCTTAAATGCTTTCAACCCATAGGATAATTTTTCATAATCTTTAAAAACTGTTAATCATAAAGCAATGTATTGTTTCTTTTTTTAAGGAACTATTGTACATATGGAACAGCTTTCCTATGATAGCAAAATCTCGTGAACTTACTGAAAATATTCTTTGCAAAGTCAATAACCTATTTTCTAGTCTTGAAGATGCCAAAGGTATTAAAAATTCTTTGTGTTTTGAAGAAATTAATTTATATTTATTTTTAGTGCAAATAATTTTCTAAACTTTAAAATTTTTTTGCTGTCTAATATCAATGATTCTATTAAAATTTGGACCTGGTAAGGTATAGATGTTTCTTAATTTTTTTACCTTGAGTCTTAGAATTTTTCATATTAAAAATGAAATAAGTGTGGTATAATCTTTTTTTATTGTATTTTTTTGTCTAATCCTGTCTTTCCTTTTCAGATAATGCGAATAATGCTTTAGATGATTACTGTCTTATTTTACTGTTGAGAGGTGTGTGTTATACAAGCTTGGGTAGAAATATGCAAGCTGAGGACTGTTTCCGTGAAATCATATCGTGGTAGGATTTTAATTTATCTTATTTGTGTTTCTAATCTAATAAACGTAATTAACTAAAGTTATACAACTGAAACTATTACTGTTATAATTTATATATTTTTAAATTTTAGTGAGAAAAGAATAAAAGAAGATATGTACCTGGTACCTTTTGCAATGACAGAGCTGGCCCAGATAAAAATTAAATCTGGAGATGGTGTAGAAGCCAAAGAATTATTGGAACCAGCTAGGTAATATCACTTATTGCATTGTTTATTTATTTTAAATACTGCAACCTATTTATGGGCCAAGCAAGGGGTTCAGCCAATAAGGAAAGAAAAACAAACTTATAAATAAACAAAGACAAACACTAAAATAACTAGAAATATAATTTCAGTTTATTTACAAATGTAGATAAATGACTTGTCTGATACAATATGGTTAGGCATTGTGTTCCATTTATCAATTTATTACACAGACTTTTTGAGTCGTGAGGATACAAAATGTTTCATGATTAACAACTTATCACTTTCTGAATTGTTGTAACAAAATTATATTTATGGCATTTTTAAAACCATAACCACACTTCTTTACTGTAACTGAATCCTTATGTTTATAGAAGATAGAAGAAAAATCATGCAGAAAAGCCTTACCTCAACACATTTCAGCCCTTATTCTCACAAATTCTATTTTTGGTGCTCCCACTGTAGCACTTTAAATAAAGTCTACTTTGAGTTACCTCTGTAAAAATCTTTCAGTAGAGCTAGTTTTTATAGGAAACTTGGACAGCTCCATTAGTATTGTCATGGCGTACCAGATTATACAGGCTAGCCGAGTTTTGAATTATGAAAAACTCTGCTAGGATCGCCATATACAGGACCCCTAACATACCATATGTTGTATATAGATTTAGTTGCCGTCTATATTTTGAATTATTTCTGCATCTCTCTTAGCCTGTTTAGTATCTAGTAGCCATGGTATAGTATAACCGCCACGAGAAAAACTTTTACTGCAAAACCAAACTTTGAAAAGAAATACAAAGCTAATAAAAAAAAAAATTTTCAGCTTTTATGAATTACCATTATCCATAAAATTGTATGAAAAAAAATCTGTTTCTTTTACAAATGCACAAACAACATCCAGTTTTCCTCATTGGGGGTCTAACTATAATTTCCCACCAAGTACTTTTTCTAAAGAGATTTCGTCTCTATCCTTTTTCTTAATTCTAATGTGCTGCCATCTTTCCAGGCACAATTTCCGTGGATACCCCCTGGAAACAATCCTCCACTTCCGAGTGCACTCCATCCTCCGCCAGCTGCGAGCAAAGGGACACATCATCCCCACCCCCTCCCCCAAAATGACCCCCCTCCACTCCCCTGACCCCTCCCCCAACCGAGGAGGAGACATCCCAGAGTTCCCTTACCTGCGTGAAAGCCCCACTCTCCCTTCCAAGAGAACCCTACTCACACCCGATATTGGTTCTTGTGTCTCCCTGCAGTGATTCCGCTCACCCCCGGGATTGTGATTCAACAGCATAACTGTGCATGGAGACTTACTACGATTCAGATCAATAGAAAGTTACAATGGGGATAGAGGTAGTATGTGTGAATACTGCAGTTTTTATTTTCGGTCGCTTTCATTTATTTTTTGTTGCAAATTTCTGCAATCACCGTATGAGAGACTACAGAGTTTCTGTATTGGGGATGCTTGTATATCTCCATATTTGTTAACAATGGTTCTGAATGATTCTTAAATATCTTGACCACCACTGCAACCACTGATATCTCAGCAGGGGAATCATAATAGCTTATAATAGTTTTTCCAATTAGGAATTATTATTTAAAAGAGTCCTAGACAATAGTCATTAACCTCTCATTCTTAGTTAAAATTTTGTAACAGTTAGTAAAATTATCTTCTGTTATGTCCCTAGCATCTCTATATTATACTATTTATAATTACACCTAACATTTTTTAGAAAAGCAATGGCTAAATCTAAAAGTGAACATTTAGTGCAAAAATTTCCACGTAAGTTTTGTGAAACATTTCCGGTCTTGCGTTATACATTATCCTAAGAAAATTTCTTAAAAAGAAATGCTTAAGTTGCAAATTATTGCACTATCTCATGGCAATTATGCTCTTAAAACAGAATTACAAATTTAGTTTTGATAACAAGACTAACATCTTTATGTATTTGCATTAGATAATATGTTGAAATTGTTTAGTCTTCTGAATCAATTGAAATAAGTAAATTTTTGGGAATATATTTTTACAGTAAAGGAAATTTTAAACTACATATTAAAGTACTCTTTGATTTTATTAATTTTGATCAGATTTATTTGTGATTTATAAATCGAACATACTTGAATATTAGAATTGCAAAGTTAAATTATTACCACTATATATAGCAGTTTATATTGTATTTTTGCCCTATGCATATCTTTATCTCTTATGCTGTCACAATCTCATCTTTGGTGCGGGACTCAGTAAGTTAGTCACCGATTTCACCTCTCCTACAATATTTTACTCATATATATTTACAGCATTATGTAATGTATTGTTTTGGTGTAGCTAGGATGGCAATATTGCCATAATCTATTAGGACTTGTTGCTTTTATTCATTAATCTGCTCACTATGTTGCCTATATCAATATGTTGATGTATTTTATGTGATTTAGGTGAAACTTATAGATTCAAGTTATAATAGTTGGTATATATTTATTTAAAAAAACCTTTTTTATGGTAAGAATGTTGAAATTTAGAATCTTCTTTGATTCAAAGCTTCTAAGTTATTTGAAGATATGTTTTGACCATGTATTATGAAAATTAGACTCATTTGTTAGCTCTTTTACTTTAAATTTTCAGGCTCATTTTCAATTCTAAAACATGTTTCTAGTAGAAAACCTAAAAGCATGTACTTAAAATATCAGGTTTACCTGACCTCGCAAGCATTGTCCTTACTTGGACTAGTGTTCCAAAGCAAGAAAATTTTTATTTTTTATTTTTATTTCTAAACCAAAGGATCTGCCTGTGATAGAACAAAGAAATCGAACTTGCATTTACTTTTATACTATTGTTTCAATTCATTGAAAGAATTATGATTAAGTATTTTCTTTATTGTAGTATGAATTAGTAAGTTAGTTGATTTTAAAATATATCACTCTATTAATGTTCTTTTATGTGTATTCTAAAATCATTCAGTAGTTAAACTTCAATCAATTTTTTAGCTTTGTAGCCCTTTTATATTAACCTCTTGAAAATTGTCTTTGTTATAAGAGAATTAGATAAAATGTAGAAGACTTTCGAAAAGCTAGCTGTAGGCTTAGAATGTAACATAAATATTTTTCTTATGAAAACTTTATTCTCTTTTAAATTTCTGTGTAACTGTTGTAATTTAGCTGCTAAAAGCATTTCAATTACAAAGGAGTCTTTAATGTTTTTATCTATTTTCATTAATTAAGTAGTTCTAATAATAGCATATAACAAAAGTACAAAACTTGCTTCAGATAATTGTTTATATATTAAATATTGTTTCAAGACACAGTTAAGTCACATATCCTATTTATCCTTTGAAGTAGTTAAGAGATATTCTTAACCTTAGACAACATTAGCTTTCAGAAGCAGATCCTACTAGTTTTTAATGTTTGTCAATGTCGAGATGAGTACTGCCCATATACCTACCATTTTCCTTACTAGATGTCTGAACCATTCCTTACTATAAAATTATTTCATGAAATATTAGTGGTTTTACATGGGCATTGATTTCAGAGGGAACCCAATTTAATTAGATTTTGAAGCCATTTAGGACATAAACTCTAAAAATGAGAATGCTCTTAGAATCTAAAAGGAACCTTGTTATACTAATTCCATTAAGGTCCATGTAATGAAAAGGCAATAGTCTGTTAATTTTGAGCCTCCCTCCCTTCTTTTTTCCTTCTATTTAATCAATGTACAATATTAGTTTAATGTTAAAGATTATTATGTAAGCTTTTATTTCCAAAGATTCTAGCTAATAGAGCAAACAAATTTTAAGTACCTGCATTTTCTTTTTATTTTAAATATAATTTGTTGATTTGACGAAATTTTAGTCAAAATTTTAAAAATGAATATTACCTGCTATGTTTTTTGTTCAAGTATGGGCATTTGTAGTATTACATTTATCTGACATTAACTTTAACTTCTTTTACTTCAAAATTAGATCTGCAAG
Organism: Tetragnatha versicolor; assembly: GCA_024610705.1. Lineage (NCBI taxonomy): Eukaryota > Metazoa > Arthropoda > Arachnida > Araneae > Tetragnathidae > Tetragnatha > Tetragnatha versicolor. Next base: position 61,679,931 of record JANDEH010000005.1, read on the forward strand.
AAAGAATTTCAGTGTATGTATATAATTAGGATATACAGGGTGTTTCAAAATTGCGTTGCACGGCTTTAATTCGGAACCAACGCCTCCTAGGGTCATGGAAGTAAGGTCTACCCCTAGGTAAGTGAGCCCGGAGAATCCATTGAGATGACTGACAGCGCCCCTAGCGGCGAAATTAAAAAGTTAAAAAATTAATTTAAAAACTAAAGGAGATAGAGCAAAAACCTCAGTGAGAGTATTGTTGCCAACGTCAAGAAAAACTCACTGAAAAAAATTTGATCAAAATATCTTGAATATTCACGGAGATATTAGCATGTAAAAATAGCACTTTTTCAAGGGTCAAAAAGTAAAAAGTTAGCATAATTGCAAATATTTTAGATTTTTTGATTTTATTTTGGTTTCTTTGAAGTAAAAAAACATAAAACTACACAATAACACTGAAAAATTTGGAAATATGTGAACTTTTTATTTTTTGACCCCTGAAAAAGTGCTATTTTCACATGCTAATATCTCCGTAAATATTCAAGATATTTTGATCAAATTTTTTTCACTGAGTTCTTCTGGACGTTGGCAACAATACTCTCATTGAGGTTTTTGCTCTATCTCCTTTAGTTTTTAAATTAATTTTTTTAACTTTTTAGTTTCGCCATTAGGGGCGCTGTTAGTCATCTCAATGGATTCTCCAGGCTCACTTACCTAGGGGTAGACCTTACTTCCGTGACCCTAGGAGGCGTTGGTTCCGAATAAAAGCCGTGCAACGCAATTTTGAAACACCCTGTATAAAGGTTGCATTTGCATTTAGCTCAGGAGTGTCTTTTCAGCTAAGCTTTTGCTTAAATATTGTTCGTTATAAGATGAAAGTTTCTTAAAAGGATAAGCTATAGTAATAAAGAACAAATTTTCCAAGAAGTTAAAATTATTCTTGTACTCTTTTATTTCATTTTTACACGTATCTCATTTAGCACAATTAAACCGAATATATATTTAAAATACTAGTCATATATGTACTGTATATACATATACTAGTTTTTAAACTTGCTGTTTTATAGTTAAGGGAAGATTTTATGCCTATTTTTGCACTAGTAATAAACAAGGAAACTCAAGGTTGTTTTACTGTAGTGTTATTTTATTGTTTTTACAAATATATTCATGCAATTTTTGTATATACATTTATGTTATTTACATTAGTATTTTTGTGATATTAGTTGTGATGTGAAGCACATTTGAGTTTTTAGTGTTTCAAAAGCAGTAGTATGTTACTTACTGTGAATAGTTATTTTGAAATACGGTATAGCTTTGAAAAGAAAGCTCTTTGCAGACATCCATTAGCACATTAGCAGTTGACAATTTTCCACTATTTTACAGCCGATCCATTCTTTAACAGCATATGTCAGCTATTCATGAGTGATGTGAATATTCACCAAATGAACTGTTTTCAACGCTGTACCTGTGCCCAAAATATGTATTACTTACTTATCAAACAAAAAGTTAAAGCGGATTTCTCTTCTGGTTATCAGAGAATCCTGAATTATCATAAAATTCTTTACTTTGTTGAAGGAATTCAGTGGTTAAAAAATATGAACAGTTCAGGTTTGTTACATTTAGAACACTGTTTAAAGCACATCTATTGTTTAGTAGGTACAATTCCATTATCTATCCCTTAAAAACCATTGAATTATTTTGAACTCAAAAAATTCAATATTGCCAAATTTTTATCATCATTATTATAACATATTTCGATTGGTTGTTTTTAATTTTCAGTGATATTTCTAGTCTTTGGCATTTATTATAACAGTTGGACGATTTTAAACAAAAGGGATACTTTTTAAAGTAAAAACATGGTTTTTTCAACCCTAGAACAGTTATAGTTCAGTAACTTAATGGATAAAGTTGTTAAAAAGTTAAAAGGCAGTTTGAATGCAAACAATTATCTTCCATACCAAGACAAAATTTGTATTAAAAAGATCATGTTGAGACTTTTGAGTTGTAGATTTTTTGAGTTCAGTATTGCTTCTATATAGTAATGTAAGGAAAGAGTGTTAATTCCAAATATCCTCCTATTTTAATTTGATTATAAATATGCTTGTACATATATAATACACCAGTATATTTTTACAATCACCAGAGAGCTGTTTATAAAATCTAATAAAAATTTATCATCTAATTAAGTTTTCATGTAAAATATTTATATTTTTCTTAAATCAGATGATATTTTTAAACTAATGAACCTAAAATGTTATCTCTATTCGTTTTTACAGTATTATAGCGTATGTACAGTATTAAAATTTAAGATACAATATAAATTTGTATGGAATGAAAAAAATTAATTAGCATCCCCTCAAAACAAAGTAGAGTTAATACTCAATTTTTGCAATCAGATGAATACAGTAGAACTTGTTTTCCTTCAAACATCAACTACTAAAACATATTAATTGTATTATTAATGTATCTTTGTTATTAAAAAACAATTTACTTGAAACTTTCCAGAATAAAGGATCTTAAGGAATAAGAAATACTAATCCCAATGTGTGTACCAAGTATGCAACAGTAGACTTTTTTCTATAAATATAAAATTTGATTCAATTAAGTAATTAAACTCAAATTATTTTACTATAGTATGCTACTTTTTATATGGGTACATCTAAATGAATTCTATTTTGCTCTATGTAGTCATGAAACTGTTTAAAAATGTTTAGCAAAGAATAAATCATTTAAAAAAAGATTTAAGTAAGGATTAAATTTTCGAACTTCAAACTATAATTTTTTAAAAAGAAGGATTTAAGCCTTTATAATTTTTTACTGGCTTAAAAGTGAACATTATCTTAAATCAATGTATAAAGTTCTAAGGTCAAATATTAAATTGGGAGGATGTTTTAACTTAAACAAGTTTTACTGTATTTCCTTTTAAGATGTAAAGTTATCTAGCAATATTTTTTCATGGAATATTTATTGCTATAATTTCTTGATAGAAATGGTTGAATACACAGTATTTTGTTTTATACATCATAATTTTAGTACTTGTTTTAATCCCGTTACACTCTGGCATGATTAAACCCTGCCCCATTCAGAAGTTTTTTCCTTCTAGAATTCCTTTTTTTCCCTATTGTATATTTATCTCATCTATGTTTCTTTCATTTAAAAAAGAATTAATGCAATATATATATTTTATTTCTGGTGATCTTAAAACCTTTTTGATTATTTTACTTAATTTATTGGTTGTTACTAGTGTATGCAACATATGTTTACAATATCATTTTATGTTTTTTTGAAATTTGATATATAAATGTTAATTAAATATTTACTCATATCTGTTCACCTAATAAAGAGTATTAGTGATGTATCTGTTTCAAAATTTATTTCTAGTTTATCATATATGTATTGCACCATAATTTACTACTAACTACAGTAGAACTCCAATTATCCGAATCGCCGATTATCCGAATCGATTTCAGAATTAATAAAAAAAATTCCGCCGCGAATTTTGCCGTTTTTAATGTTCTTTTTCGTGTTCTATTTGACATTTCTATGTTCGCTTTGTTCTTTTTTCGTGTTCTTATTCATTAGTTATTCAGGGCCGAATGCAGCTACGTTCTGTAACGATTCAATGAACCGTAGAAACGTTCTAGGGAACCGTATTTCGTAACGTTTTAAAACGCCTGCTCCTGACCAGGCGTTCAACGACGATCGGGGCGGTACTTCCGATCGTTCTGTGCGCGCGCACAAAGTGGAGAAGGCGCTTAACTTGCATACAGCAATTAATTATAGTAAACCCCTTTTTTTCGGAAAAAAATCCAATTATCCAAATTTTTGATTATCCGAATGGGGTTCGGTCCCAATTGATTCGGATAATTGGAGTTCTACTGTATTCAAATCACATTGATGGATCATTTTGAGTTATTCTAAGCTTTCTATACCTGTAAAACGATTTTTACCTGTCTAAGAGGCAGTATGCTGAAAAACAAACCATACCTTGATTTACTTTGTCACACATATTTCTTTCAGATGTTTCACAGGACGGGTAAGGCGAGTATAAGAGAGACATTTTTAGTACAAGAAAGATAATAAGATTAAAAAGGATAGGTAAAAAAATAAAAAGGTGTGAATGAAGGAAAATCACACCTAGAGAGGTTTAAGAACTTAAAGTAATGCTAAATAACTTACAACATGGGGTGTTTATTCAAAGTATGTACAAATTTGATTTACAAAATAGTGCAAAAAAGGTCGTATAAGCTCTATCTGTGTGGCTTAAGTCCCTTATTCCTTTGAAAAAGATTTTTCCGATCATCCAATTACTATCTTCTTATCTTGTAATTCCTATAAAAATAATAATTAATGCATGGTAGTAATATGACTTCAAAATATACAAAACGTTATTCACAGCAAAACTAATTATTTTATCTCAGAAACAGTTTTCCTTTCCACAAAGTATTTTGGGGAATTTTTGTAAACCTCAATAGTTCTTGCGTGCTTGTGTTATATTCTACATTGCATCAAGGTTTGTAACAGGCCTAGTTTTTGTTTTGCTTGTTCTTTCCATCTAAATGAGCGCTTTATAAGTTCAGCATTTCCACAAATTAATTCTTAATTCAAACGATTCAGAAAATGATTCAACGATATTTCAGTGAAGAGTCCCTATTACGTTACCTGCTCTGGGGGGTGCATCCCCTCTGATGCACCTCCAGCCTGTCGGGCAGGAAAGTCCTGCCGCAGTGTTCACACGGAATCAGCTGCTCCAGATGCATTTGCCAGGCAGCCTCCGACATGGCCTGCGTGTCGAAAGTGCCGTCACCTGAGAAAAAGGGCACCAAAATGAAATAGGAAGGGCCTCCTTATAAAGGTCCCCTTAAACATATTAAATATAAGGGGCGGATCTAGGTTCGACTTCTGGAAATTATCGAATATTCTTGAAATATTAAAGGATATTATACTATTTTTTGGTCATTACTCTACATATCGATGCATTTTACTGCTTCAAATATCTGCTTTATTAAGAAATTTTTGTTTAGAAGTTTTTGCTACTGTTAAATAGCCATATTCACAGCCATCAGCTCGGTGTTAATCAGCAGCTAAAGAAAGAAAAATTAGCTTTTCGCTGCTCTGATTGGTGGAATCCTTCTTTGAACAAGGATTTAACACCGACGCTGATAGCTGTGAATATGGCTGTAAGGTTAGGGTGGTCACAAGTTATATGGGGAAAATTTTTTTTCAACTTTTTTTAGGTCTTACTCCCCTAAAATGTGCCAATAAGCTAAAAAATGAGATATGCCAAGTTTCAGCTCAATCCGATAATATTAACCCGTGCCTCATCGAGGTCAAAGTTCAGAAAAACAGCGATTTTTAACAAAAAATCGTAGTTTTCGCCCCATAAAACCGGAACCGTTTGTCCCAGAAATCTGGTTAGGGTGTCATTTGATAGGAAATTTCATACACTTTAACTCTTAAGTTACGGAATTTTATTTGCTAAAATGGATGGGGCGCTATTTAGCATTTTCCTAGTAAAGGTCCGTGAAAAAGCGACTTCATTGTTAGAAACCTAGAACATTGCAATGTCACAAAAAACTTTATCCTCCGGGCTTTTTCTATTACTTTTGGTCCCAATCGATAGTAAATGAGTTTTTAAACACCCTAAGGGAATTCTGGGGTATAATTTCAAACCCCCTAGTGTTTGAAAAAAAGGAAAAAATATATAATTTTTTTTAATTTTTAAACACGCATTTTGGGACTGATATTGTGATAAAGTTGGTCCAAATACATTATTAAGGTAACTGTATACGTTCAACGAAAAAAAATTAAAAAACTTTTTTTTATAATAATATTTGAAGTTTTTAGGTGTATCTTAACTTAAAAATACTATATGCAATGAAAAATATGTAATTTTTTAAAAAAATATTTAAATATGGGCATATATATTAAAAAATTGTGCGAAAATCAATATAAACCCCTCACGCTCTAAAACAAAAAATATCTAATCAATATTAACAATTTTTGGAAATAATAATGAGTAAATACACCAAGAATGTAATGAATCAAGATCTAAGCTCTTGCTAAAGTTGTTCAATAGAAATTCTCAACTAAATGCTTACTTAGGTGATTTTCTAAAAAAAACATGCATAACGCAAACTTGACTTGTTTATAATTTAATAAAATATTAAAACACAGCTAAAATCTTGATTCATTACACTCCTTATACTATCATAACAACATGAGAAAAATTGGAAGACATAATATTAATTTTTACTAGAGTTATCACTGTAGCGGTGGATGAAGAATTTGAAAAATGTAGTTCTTCAGAAAATGCAATTAAAGTTTTTAAGGGGATTCGTACCCCAACACCTTAAAAAATCGATTTTGAGGTTTTGATAAATTATAAAAGAGTAAACATTTAGCTTTCCAACGGTGTATTACTTATGCATGTAATCGGTTTTAAAGCATACTAAAAATTTTTTTTAAAAATGTAAACAAACAGAAATTCTCTATGCTGCGCTTACTTCGAATGCAAATATCTCAAAACTGTGTTTTTAAACCTTCGACGTACCTTTTCTAGCAAACTAACAGTTGAAACATCATAATTTTTTGCACACATGTCTGTTATGATGTAGTTGTTGTACTACAATGAGCTTTAAAAAAAAATCTCTGTATTTTTTTTTAAATATCACTTTTATCTGGAAAAAATGCTATATTTCAAAAATTTTAGAGATGCAATGTAAAAAGTTCAATAAAATCGGTTCTAATTAATCAATTACTTAAAGCTCATTAAGCTTTAAAACAATTCAAAAATTGAAACTATGGAAGAAATAATCAAATATTATGATTATTTGTAAACAAACTTCCGTAGAGTGCCCACAGCTTGATTGAAAATTTTAGTTTCGGTTTCTCTAGCAACAGAAAAATCACTATAACTTCAAAAATATACAACATAGAAACAAAAGGAAAACAGTTTTTGAAAGGTTAATAAATAGGCTATAACTTAAACTAGTAAAAAAAATTTTCGATTTTTGACCGGAAATGACCTTTTCAACGTATACAGTTACCTTAAGAGCTTAATTAGATAGAATACCAATGGTATAGGACCTTAACCTTTCCCTATAACCCCTATAATCTAAGCGAAAGAAGCGCGACTGCGAGGTTTTGCCAAACAAAGGCTTTAATGCCCATTAAAGTTATAAACAGACCCAAATTACAAAATTTTCACAAAAACCTCTAGAGATATGTCATTTGGTGTCAGAAATGACGTTTGAGATTATATATGAGGGTAAAATTATAATAATAGCGTCCTTCCGACTCTAAATGTTAAAAAATCCTATTTCTACCAAAGTTACATGTTTTCAGCTAAAAGTGATCTTAGAAAAATGTATAAATTTATTTATTTTAATATACCACAAAATTCCTTTGCCTATCATTCAAGGAAAATAACCCTTTTGAAAGGTATGCTATAGTAAATCATTTCAAAAATTTTCTTTCTGTGTACTTACACATGGTGAGAAAGAAAGAAAATTTTACCAAGTAATTTTAAAGAAATAGTTTTAAAAGTTTTCGGATAATTATGATGATTTTCTATAAATTGGGTTTCTTCAACTTTAGGTTTAGGACAGTAACTTAGTTGCCCTTAAATCCAGTTAAAAATCCAGTGAAAACTACAGAGAATATACTGTGGGAGTGTCTTTAGGTATTTTTTCGAGAAATCATGTTTATGGTTTTTTTTACAAAAATTAATTATGAGAAGCATAGAAACATTTCCGGTAAAATCAAAAATATTTTTAATATTTAATTTTCTTACATGATATTTTGTCTCCTTTCACACAGGTGTAAAAACAATTTATGAATAAAGAACAAAATATTAAGTAATTAGATTATAGATCAAACATATAATGAAACATTATTATGCTTTTCAAGAAAATAGTTTTCCTTGAACGATAGGCAAATAAATTTCGAGGTACATTAAAATAAATTTATACATTTTTCCAAGATCACTTTTAGCTGAAAACATGTAACTTTGGTAGAAATAGGATTTTTTAACATTTTGAGTCGGAAGGACGCTTTTATTATAATTTTACCCACATATATAATCTCAAACGTCATTTCTGACACCAAATGACATATCTCTAGAGGTTTTTGTGAAAATTTTGTAATTTGGCTCTGTTTATAACTTTAATGGGCATTAAAGCCTTTGTTTGGCAAAACCTCGCAGTCGCGCTTCTTTCGCTTAGATTATAGGGGTTACAGGGAAAGGTTAAGGTCCTGTACCATTGGTATTCTATCTAATTAAGCTCTTAATAATGTATTTGGACCAACTTTATCACAATATCAGTCCCAAAATGCGTGTTTAAAAATTAAAAAAAATTATATATTTTTTCCTTTTTTTCAAACACTAGGGGGTTTGAAATTATACCCCAGAATTCCCTTAGGGTGTTTAAAAACTCATTTACTATCTATTGGAACCAAAAGTAATAGAAAAAGCCCGGAGGATAAAGTTTTTTGTGACATTGTAATGGGTTAGGTTTCCAGCAATCAAGTCGCTTTTTCACGGATCTTCACTATGAAAATGCTATATAGCGTCCTGTCCGTTTTAGCAAATAAAATTCCATATGTTCAGAGTTAAAGAGTATAAAATTCCCTATCAAATGACATCCTAACCAGATTTCTGGGATAAACGGTTCCAGTTTTATGGGGCGAAAACTACGATTTTTTGTTAAAAATCGCTCTTTTTCTGAACTTTGACCCCGATGAGGCACGGGTTAATATTATCGGATTGAGCTGAAACTTGGCGAATCTCATTTTTTAGCCTATTGGCACATTTTAGGGGGGGGTAAGACCTAAGAATTTCGAAAGTTGATTTTTTGTAACCACCCTACTGTAAGGTGTTAGGCTTGCTAGATACTAGATTCGACGTTCCTAGGGTCATTCATGTTATTTTCCATTTCATATTATTTTATAAAAATGAATATAACCTTTTGAAATTATTTTTATTTTAAATAGTATCTCCGTGTTATTTTTTTTTAGTTAGTCCTCCTATATGTCCCCTGTAAATCCACTCGATGGTTCCCTGACTTCACCTACTTTCAAAGCGTTTTATTTTCTTCAAAATAACTTTTTTAAAAAAGGAAAAGTTTGAGTTATCCTTTGAGGAAAATCCAAATAATCATGGAATGTTTATACATCTTCTTGATATTGTATGTATGTAACGCTGTTAACCCTGTATTTACCGCATTATGATTCGCTGCAATTTTTTTTCGTGCAAATACTTTTTTTGAGTCACTAAATTGAAAATTAAGGGATATACATAATTAAATCATCTTTGGGAAATTGAATCCGCTAGAGCCAATTACTTAAATTGATACTTTTGGGTACTGTCAGTACACGGAGTGCTAAAATATTCTCACAATACAAGAAAAACATAGCTTTTTTTATCGCAGTAATAAGTCTTAAAAAATAATACACATAACTTTCGACTTTAACTACTTTTTTGGGGGAACAAAAATGACAATCATGTGAATCCGATCGAAATGGCAGCTAAACTTACAACTTCAGTTAAATCTATTCGCATTCCCCTCTAAAATACTCATCATAGAACCTTCGCTGCTTTTTATCCTGGAAGAGGATAACTGAAAGAGTGTCCCTGCAAATTATCGTCAATATATTCGCAAGGATGGTTATTCTATGTAATTTTAAAGTTGGCGGTACTTGTAAGTACCGTCGGTAAATAAAGGGTTAAAGCTATGTTTCCTAGGGGAGTATTTCCAGATCGATTAGCGATGATTTAATATGGATGTAGATAAAATCTCTCAGGTAATCCAGAGTAGAAGAAAAAGCATTTTTAAAAAAGGAGGGATTATACTATATAAATCAGACGGTACTTTTGAGGATGGGCTCCGGCTTCTTGGGCACGCTCCTGCGCAGGTGTTTGGGCAGCTGATCGTTCTCCAGGTGCCACTTCTTGAGGCAATGCGGCTCGTGCAGACTGATGGACTTGGTGCCGAACTGCCGACCGCAGATGTAGCACACGATGGTGGGCGGACGACGGGCGCGGGACGACCCCAGTCCCCCGATCTGCAACACATGGTTGTTGACAATGACTAGTGGGGTGTGTCATTGGGATTGATATTGCCCCCAGACTATGTGATGAAAAAATAACACCTGGCAAATTTCAACGGGATTTTTTTTATTTTTAGGATTTTTGAGGATTGCTTCGACTGTAAGCGCAATGAAAATTTTAAAAAAAGTATTACTCTGAAATTATTGTACGCAATATTGTTAACACTTATAATTTATTTTTGTTTTATCACGTACACTCGTGGCGACATCGATGCCATACGGAAATATTAGTTTGAAAAAAAAAACACCCATAGGTGTAGTGCACCAGCTGTGGAAGTAAAGGGTGACACGAGAAGCCCATTGATACAGTGTTATAAAAAGTCACAAAAGTGTGCCAACCCTAAATATTATCCAATCTTGTAAAATTTGGCAATCATTTTTTATCACATAAACATTAAAATCACTTGTGAAAGTCACACCTTCGTTCAAAATATTATTAAAGGTGAATTTTCTCCACCTGTTTCGGTTTATGTGAAAAAATGGGGTAAAGTTTCTTAAGTCGGAAGCCAGCAGCGAAGAGAAAATATTTTAGGGATGTTGTGGCAATTACACAATTAAAAAAAAGTAAGTACCTGCATCCTGTGGCTGTGGAAACCTGCTGTATTAGCTATCAAAGTTAAGTTGATGATAAATGCCCTTCTAAACTTAAATACAAATTTCAATTCAAATTTGAAATTTTCCGTGACAGAAAAAAATATTTAAGTTTTAAAACAATGTTTTTTTTCTTATCAATGATTCGTTATAAATTTCTCTTCGGAATCTTATGTGACTTTTCATGTGGATATTGCGTCTATTTTTTATGATAGATTCAAATGGATCGAAGTTTATCTTTTTGTTTCAATATGATCTTATCGTTAGACTATTGACGAGAGTTTTGATTGTTGAACTATGACTCATCAATTCCTCTCATTTAAAATTTCAATTGAAGCTAAAAAAATACCATTAAAATTTAACACATTAGAAATTTCAGTATTAATGTGTTGTATGGGACTGACATACGTTACATATCACATCAATTACATCCTTTTTAAGTATGGAAAAATAATTTCAACTTAATAATTTACATGAAAATCCGACTATAATAATAATTACCTAAAATCAGAATTGGTAAAGCGATTAATCAAATTTGGAATGATGATTTAGTAAAAAAGCGTTCTACCTCCTTTTCATCTCAGGTACATAAATGAGGGCTATTCATGATTTTTTGAAATTCATCTTCCTAAAATCCGTTCATGTGCCAACCCGGAAGACCGCTTCCAAGGGTGTCCCAAAGGGATTTTCGCAATTGATGCTTTTTCGCAAAATGCTGCGAAATGATAAAGCATCACTTCGCTTGGGATCAATTTGCGAGATTATTAAGGGATTGCGAACTGTCAAAAAGTGTTGTAGCTTATTGGTGCTGGCTTTGTGTCCATTAAGGACATCCTTTTGAAAAGGTTAATGCCCCTCAAAGCATAAAACTAATTTTCCAATACATTATAACTCACGCAAATTTGAAAAACATGCAAATGAGTGTTAATCGGTAAAAATGTGAGAGGATTTATTTTTCAATGAAAATTTACATGCAGTCTGCTTACAATGTTAATGTAGAAATCAAGGTTTTACAGTAGATGTTTCGGGCTCTCTCTTTCAGAAATACTTTTCCCATAAAAAAAATTTTAATATCATATTTAACGGAGTTAATCTAAGCAATTTAAAATTACTGAGAATTTTGTTATGGTATTTTTGAAATGAATACTAAACAATGTTATAATGGTTACATGCTTTCCAAATTATATTAAAAAATGTTTCTCAGTTCGGTTTCATAAAAATAACTAAAAAATATTAAAAACATTCCGAATGAACTTGCACCACTTATTAAAAAAATCGTGTAATTTTTCGTTTGAGAGTATTTCAAAAGACCTTTAAAACTATTTTTCTATTTAGGACATAACTTTTTTCCATCGGTGGTGACTGGTCATCAAGTCCAAGGATAGTTCAGTTCTAAAATGTTAAAATTAATTTAACTCAAACAGTTAAACATTTTTACGCCCTTTTCATCTGGAGGTGATAATTTTTGCTTGGTTTTAGAGAACTGACTACATATTTTTGTTCTTTCGTGACTAGACTAGAAAAACAGGTTCAAAAAATAAACAATTGAGATACTAATGCAGACTTATTCTAGCAACGCCTAGCTGAAGCAGTTCACTATTTGTTTTTTATTTGAATCATATGGCTTCCCAGTTCTCTGCGTGAAAATCAACACTGGGTAGGGAAGGCCACAAGAAGTACATTGTTTTCATACATCTTCGCGTGACAACTTTGAACAGTACCGTCGTCGTCTAGGTCGATGTTTCCAGAAATTGTACTTGGTGAAACATTTCATTACTTTTAGAACAGTAATTCTTTCTTTTTCCTCGTGTTAACCTTTTCACATATTCAATAAGGGGCCGTCCATAAATGATGTCACACTTTTTCCGACACATTTTCGACCTCCTACCTCCTTTATTTCACATAGTGTTACGGATCACTATACCTCCTCTCCTCCCTTTTTAACATGTCACACTCTCCTACCGAGAATATTATGTCTACCACAAGATTGGAAAAATTTGGAACTCTACATTTTTATTCGAGATTAAGTGAACTTATAATTTCAATGTGAATTTCATTTATAGTTTGGATAATATTTGAAAAAGTGTTATTTATACTTAGCTATTATTGTTATTATTATATTAGTTGTTATTATAGTTATAGTTATATTATTATTATATTAGTTATATTAGTTATTATTGTTAGCTACATTCTATACCCCCCACAAATAGTTATAGTTATATTATTATATTAGTTATATTAGTTATTATTGTTAGCTACATTCTATACCCCCACAAAAAATATTGTTTTATGTTTTATTTACATTTATTTTTTATTTGCAGTGGGTTGGTTGGTTGGTTGTTTTGGGTTTTATGGCGCAAGGTCCCTATATCGGACATTCCGCGCCAAACACAAGATCAATAGTTATTATGTGCAGTGGGAAATACCGCAATTCTTCTAAACCTAAACTCTACTTTCCCCTGGGAGCAAAATGACCAGGAACTTTGGAGGGTATTGATCCCCTTTAAAGTTCTCTAAAACTAAATTGTTTTCAACAAATATTTTGAAAAATTGTGGAAATTTTGAATTGGTAGAAAAGCTGCTAAATCTTCTTGGGGAAAAATGTAGTGACGTTCTTACTTTGGTCTTTGTCTTTTCGATTGTAATATAGATTCATCTTCAATAAATATAAAATTTATGTGTATTTTACTGAAACCCGTGGTTCTATCGGGTACAAATTAAAACATTCATTCGATATTTTAATTTTTATTTTCACTTTACAAGAGTTTCACTTCTACTTTCTTGGATGCTCTATACTATGACAAAACCTAAAATACACGCCCTCTAGGAAATTAAAATAAACTTCCACCTATCAATAGAGCACAGGATTGTTCAAATGTTCTCACACGCAGCAATCTTAGAAAACGTATGGTCTTGTAATTCAGTATACCTTGGAACCGTTCAGCTTCTTCTTTGCGTCCGGCTTCTTTGGGGACGCGTTTTTGCTGTTAGCAGAATCTTTGGTGTTCCCATTCTGTCTCGAGTTCTTCGTCATCCGTACATTGGAGCAGCGAGAGGCGAAGGAAGAGGAAGCGGTGCTCGGACGGACGGAAGGAACGTTTCTCGGCGGGGCCTTAATCTAGGGAACCACGGTCCAAGAGAGAGAACGATTAGGAACCGAAATTAAACGAGCATCCTAAGTCTTATGGGCCTATGATACACGTATCTACAACTTGTGATACACTACATCCTTATTTATTATTAGAAGGCTTGAATAAGTTCAACTTACTTATGGCACGTATTAGCTTGAGGTCTAATTATTAAAATGATGATTATCTAAAATCATGATTATTATTGTTATTCTAACTAGCATTCTTATAATCTTATTTACTACGCTAGAGCTTAAGGTCTGTGATGAACTGCTATTTAATTCAGCCTCTTTTAAATCAATTCGATGCATCCGTATTTCGGTTTAGGTATTCAAGTATTCATTCTGTATAGTATTTCTGAGCATGCTGAGTAACTTTCATGGTGGTTATTTTCAAAACTGACTCAATAGAGTAATCAATCACCAGTTCTTGACATAACTTGCTTTTGTAAAACAGACTAAAATAGTGGAGACCATTTTGCTTTAAACCGTAGACTTTGATTTTCTTTAAAGCAATAAATGATCTTAATACTTTGTGAAACTATTTATTCTTAGACATGGAATGGGGAAAGATTGTGAAACTGAGCTTTATGATACTCTTTCAAATATACGCTACTAAAAAAATTTAAAAAGCGTTTTTTAAATGGGGATATACTCCAGGAAACTTATAATTGGTAGGGATAAAATTTTTATCATCTTTGCTAAACTATGTAATAGAAAACTTAAAATTCACTTTTTTATCCTAAGGAAAACAATCAGTCTTTCAATTATGTCAATTATTTAGTCTTTCAATGTGCGTGTATGCCTGTACCTTTTTATTACAAGCTTCTAAATATGAGGTGTAACTATCTACTTTTACTAAAGGAGAATAACAGATAAATTTCCTCAACTGTGAGTTTCCTTAGCCTTTTTAACTACAACTGTCTCTCCTCTAGTCGTCAGCAAAAGCGATTTAGCAACTCCTCTAAGCCAACCATAAACCCTTCCACTTCCATCTTCAAACTCAGTTTCAAATAGACTCCCATTTACATCCATCTCCATTAATGGACATTGACACTCTACCGCAAATGACCCTAACAAACGCATATTTAAAAACCTCTCGAACGGAAAACGATCACGCCAAGCAATAGAATCATTAATTCTGGACGATACCCGATCGACATCCCCATTGCAAAGCAGTGGTCGCCATGACGATTCGCGCAACACAATCTCCTGTGGCCACCCCGTGTGGAGAGAATCTCTTTTGACTCGGAGGGGTCGGATGAGCTTTATTGCCCACTGACCTACATATCCCTCACGTGGGGAAGGGCAAAAAGCGTAACAAGAAGACCAAGGGCAATTAACATCGATTACTGATCGAAGAGGGGAAGGGGGAACTGATATCTCTTTTCCAGATTTGTTTCTTGATGGAAGCTCCTTGGTTGCTAGGTTTCAGTCTGGGTTATGTTTGATTAGTTTAAACTACGGACGAGTTCTTAATTGGGGCGAACAGAGGATATTGGAAATGAGAGTCTAACTAATGGTTTTTGGAGGAGTATGTTTTTTTTTAAGTTCCCGGCATATTTCTCATAAAAAATTATCTACTTTCAATGATGTAACTTCCTAATAAAGAGTAAAGTGGAGGAATAATAAGAAGAAGAAGAGCTAGAATAAGCGCATTTTGAAAATTTAAAGAAATGTAGTTAAAAAAAAGTTAAACTGCTCAGGCAAAATTATACATAATTGTAGTCCTGGCAGTTACCAAAGTAAGAAACATTACTTAATGTGTTTGGTAAAGGGGCAATTCCACGGGTAACTGACTGACATTTTTTTAAGAAAAACGCTTAGTATTTTGTTATTTTCTTCCCAAAAATAAATGATAAAAAAATACTTTCCACCCAGTTTATTGCTTTCTTGTTAGCTTAATCTAATGGCACATTTTAATTTTCAAAATATGTTTTTATTGATTTTTAAAAAATTTTAATCAACAAGGTAACTGACTGACATAAATGTTTCACAAATGTCAGTCAGTTACCATGTCGTTTAAAATTTTAAAAAATCAATAAAAACATATTTTGAAAATTTAATTGTGCAATTAGATTAAGCTAACAAGAAAGCAATAAACTGGATGGAAAGTATTTTTTTATCATTTATTTTTGGGAAGAAAATAACAAAATACTAAGCGTTTTTCTTTAAAAATGTCAGTCAGTTACCCGTGGAATTGCCCAAAGAAGGGATGGCGTCCTTCAATACGGAGAATTGTTTCTGCTATAACTTCTTGAAGTGACTTAGGCCACCGCAAAAAGGTTTAACTTTTCTAAATCTTTTATTATAATATTTTTTATATTTCTTTCATTCTATAATTATAGAAACTTGAAATAATATTCTTGGTAGAATGTTTCTTAAATCAAGAATTTTATTGACTAGAACGCTCAAAAACACTATCCCAGTTTCTCTTCTATATTTTCTTCCATTCTCTTTCTACTATTTTCTCTTTATAAAATTCAAATTATTAAAATTATAATTCAATTTAAGTGGTTTTTAAGACTTTTTCTTCACGTGAAACTCATAAGATTGAAAAAGGGAATAAGTCCATGAACTTTTTTCAACTGTAAAGTACTTTTAAATGTACTTATATTTTTTTCAATGATTGCCCTTTTTGCTAAATAGGGTCCTGAATTTCCAGTAAAAATTTGGCGGTTATAAAACAAAAATTCCATTATTTATGCAGTTTTTTTTTCAAAACTTGATTTTTGGACTTATTACCTTTTTTAAACTGACGATTCAACAAAGCATGTGAAACTAGACTCATAAGGCCACTCATGCTCGAAATTGTTAGGTGTAATAGAAGTTTTAACTTCAAGTTTGACAGCTCTTTGCCAACTTAACTTCACTGACTTATTGACTATTAAATTCAATCCAACAAAACCTTTGAGGCATTTCAAATAATATTAGCAGGTTGCCTTTTGTTAAACTTTTACAAAGTAACCAATTGTTATTTAAGTGGAATTTATTATACTTTTATTTAATTTAAAAATAAGTTCAATTAAATTAATTTCTTTTACTTAAAATCTCCCTGTACATATTGTATGAAATGTCTTGAAAGCTGTAACTCAAATTTAAAAGGTCCTAACTTTGTTTTGCTTAGTTTCCCCTGGAGAGGAATAAAACTAAAATTATAGATTTTAATTTGAATTTTTAAGTATTTAATTGACCTTATTTAATTTAAATTTGATAATTCCATGCTTTATAACTTCAAAAATCCAAGTAAAAATCTAAAATTATATTTTTTATATCTCCTGGAGAAACAAAGCAAAACAGATATAGGATCTTTTGGATCTGACTTTAATTTAATTGAGCGTGATTTTGAATTGTCGTTAAACAGTGATCAAAAGTAACGTCAGGACTTCTATCACACGTCACAATTTCTAACTGCTCCGGCCTTTAGTTATGGCATAACCCATTGCCATTCTAACCATCCATCTCACATTCATTTTTCGAAAACACGCAAACTTCCTAAGTACGCAAGTATACCCAATCCAGGAGTTTCCTATAATCTCTTTATTGATACACCCAGCCCGCCTGGCTAATTAGGAACTCGGGGCTTTAATACTTCTATAGGTGCACTGGCAGATATGCATTTTTTTCTTGAGACTTGTCCACAAGCGAGGTCTGAAAGTAAGGACAGACAGCAGGTTGCCAAACCTCAATAATGCTGCTCTGGTTGGTCAATTTGCCAATAAATCATACTAAGGAGGTGTGGGAGTAGAATGCAACGCTTCACTACTCCTTTACCCTGGGTACAGAAAAAAATCTGACCATTACAAAATCAACAGCTGAATGCTCTCCTTTCTAGCTGTCTTAAAGTCATCTCTAATTATCGTGGTGCTCCAGACCGAATTTATATTCTCTCATAAACTCTCTACCATGACATAGAGATGTTCATTTCATTATTTAATGCCCTATTGCCAACACCAAATTATGTGTTGAAGATTGAAATTTTTCTAAAGCTGTGCGGGCCAAACAGGCAGTCCTCTGCACTGTAAACGACATGCAATCCTCTCTCACAGCTCCTCAGTATGATTTACCGGTACATTGACCAACCATAGCAGCATCATTGAGATTTGACAACCTGCTATCTATCCTTACCTTCAGCCCTCGCCTGCGGACAAGTCTCAAGAGAAAAATGCACAACCACATGATGAACGCAATGTCCTAACTTTCTTCTTATCCTCCTATGATGCATTTTTACCCTGACCCATCCGTTCTTAACAACCAACGCCTACAAAACATGTCCTGGGAAAGAGGAGAAATCACCTAGTCTGGTATGCAACGTCCGCTGGTGCACCATATGAACTTTGACTGTCTGGGAAGGCAACATGGTCCTCCAACCCCTTAAAAGCCATTTAGATCCCTTTTCAATCAATACCATGACGTGTGACGGCGGTAATGGACACCTAAGGAGACAACACTCCTCCCTGATTTTCTCGGCCCCCTAACATCCAGGAAGGCTGATTTTTTAATCAATTCACTTTAATACTATGTGCAATCATATGAATAAATTTCACTTTGATATCTCTTTTCCTTCTTGGTGTTGGGATATTTTTTCCACCAGTGTATTTGTATACAAATAAAAGTAAGGAATACATTAAAGATCAGCAAGTTCTAAGGTTATGGTTTAAAATTATAATTATAAATAGGAGAAATGATTAGAGTGACAATAATATAATTAATGCAATTAATTTAAAGTTACAAATTGAAATTCTATTGAGTGCTATACATATTGTGGTGCACGGGGAGCTTTTTGTTTGTTTAAATAAAAAAAAATTGAAATTCTACACAATTTAGAATTCCCATCATACATAAAACAAAGGATAAACCCCTCACCTTGATGCAGTTGGCCTCATGCGCCTTGATCTTCCTAGAGTCCACCTGCTCCCCGCAGAGTCCGCACCGCGCGGCTGCTGGAGTCCCCTTGTCGGCCACGGAGCGCGACGAGTCCCCGGGCCTCCGCCGCCGCACCACCGGAGGAGTGTCCCGCTGTAGCCGATGGAAGTCCATGCCGTTATTGTCCGAGAGCCGCCGCGGAGAATGCGGCAGGGACACGCGGCACCGCTGCTCCTCCGATGATCGCACGGCCGATGGATCGATGAGCGGATCTGGAGAGAGATCAATGGGGTTGTTTATGTTGGCCTAACAACCATGTGATCCTTTAGTGACAATCGTATTAGAGTCACTGACATATCTGTGACAGACGAATGTCCAAAATTTATGATCTAAATATTGGGTTACATTTTTGACTTCACTGTGATGTTACTGCGAATGCGTGTCACCCACGTCACCCTGTGACGGCGCAGAGTGTCACTCAATTATTGGTCACTGAGTGAATTCCCAAGTTTAGTAACATTTGGTTCACTGAGCGACTTGTGACCGATGTGACCCTCAATGACGTTATAGGGACATCACTATGCATAGTATATATTGATTTGAGGGGAGTTCCGAATAAAAGCTGTGAAACAGACTTTTAAAGTACCGTGAATACGAGATTAGAATTTTTCCCCACTTATTCTTTTGAATAGGGTAGTGCTGTTTAGGATTTGCCTTGAACATAATACTAATTACATGCATATCTAAATTCCCTTTAATTTATTACCAAGAGGGAGAAACACAAATATTTATAAATAAGCATTTGTTAATTAACAGATCAAAATTTTTAAGTTGTTTTCCTTGCATTATGCTACCTGTAAAACGAACTTTTCCTTCAGAAGAGATAGTGTACAGAAAAAACAACTTAACCGTTATATGCTGCGTATTAAGAGGTAATTCCCCCTTTACAGCATTACAGATTCAAATTTTTCAAGATTATATAGCAAGGTAAAATTAAATGTCACAAATATTGAATGGAAAGACCTTGCAAACAGAGGGCCTCGGTTTGATTCCCTAATTCACTGAATTAACGGCTTACTTTTTAGCGTGAAGGTGCTTTTCCTCCGGGTTGTCGGCTGCTCCTTGATAGAGACAGTGACTGAGGGGATCACAGGATGTACTATGTTGGGGGTCGGGTTCAGAAGAATCCTCGTACTTGGCCTTTTTCTTCTAAAAATGATATCATTATATTAATACTTGAAATAAATTTGAAACCAATGGAAACGCTCTCTAAGAGACCGTTTCTACTAATGCATTTGATTGCGGTGCGGTAACCTGGCGAGAAACCTCTAAGGGTGAGAGTATCTACACCTGCTCTTCCAAATTTTCATTCCGATGAGCAAATTTCCGAATTTCCGGACCGATGAAATTATTCTTCTTCCTTTGGTCTCTCCATAATGTGGTATGGATAAGACCTAAGGCAACCAAACACATAAGTGGAAA
Organism: Tetragnatha versicolor; assembly: GCA_024610705.1. Lineage (NCBI taxonomy): Eukaryota > Metazoa > Arthropoda > Arachnida > Araneae > Tetragnathidae > Tetragnatha > Tetragnatha versicolor. The sequence goes on from JANDEH010000005.1 coordinate 61,700,086, forward strand.
CGGTGCTTAAAGGAGACGAGGGACCTACAAATTTACTTTTTTAGTTTCTAATAAGAAATCTGAAATTACATCATATTTTGGAAGAAAATCTTTATAAAAACGCCCTACAATTATAAAAAAGTGATTTTTAAATTAAAAAAAAATAATAGTTTTATTTTAAAAGGATCTTCGCGTATTTCTAATTGGAATAATCCAACCAAACTTTTAAAACATGTTTAATGAATGCGGCTTAAGAGAACTAAGGATTGAAACTTGGTTCTGATAACTTTTAGAGTCCAAAACCCGAATAAAACTACATTTGAAAGGAAATATCGCATTTTTTAAAAAATCTAACGCTTAATAATTAAAGAAATTACGTATGCAAAGGATGTTATGTAATAATCCTTAATTTTACTTTACAAAGAAAGATAAAAAGTCTTAAAGGAATTGAAATATTCCGAATGAAGGAGAAACATTTTTTAAAGCTAAATTTGACCTAAAAATTAGAAATCAAGTTTTTTCTATTGAATTCTCTATTTGATTTGTTTTTAAGTGCAATTATCGAAATATGATAGAACTAGAGAGCCTGTATACGAGAGAGAGGCGACAACTCAGTATAGCGCTCGAAGATCGGTAAACAGGTTTTCTGTTCTCCACAGGCGGAGTTAGGTTTCCCTCATACGATTAGCATGGGACGCGAGACAAGCGGCATGCTACAGTTTGGACAGAATTGGATGCGCAGAGACGCTTTTAAGAAGCGAGTTGTCGCCTCTCTCTCGTATACAAGCTCTCTCTCTAGATAGAACGTATGACTTTGCATTATAAAGGAGTCATTAATTTCTATTGTTTATTTTGCTATTTTCACCTGTCGTCGTCGCTGAGTTGGTGTGCGGGTGTGTGCTCCTCCCAGCCGTGTCGGCGGGGGTCGACGGGCGATGGGAAGCGCTGCTCTGGGGGTCGGCGAGCGTTGTCGGCGCGCCACCGGGCCAGGCACTTAGGCGCGTGGAAGCGCAGTGAGTGGGCGGTGAAGAGACGACCGCACACATAGCACGGCACGAAGCTGCGAGGAGGGCTGCTGCGCGGCATGCTTCATTTTACGACTGAAAAATTAGTTTCGAGTATCACGAAAGTATAGTTATGAGACATGTACTGTAAAATGTTTGTCGTTTTACGCTAAATTTTCTGTTGTTTGAAGACGAAAATTTTCCGTATGCCAAGAAAACGAGCCTTTTCCGTGAATTTTTATGCAAAGGTTATTTAGGTGTAATAAAATCCCCACTAAAAGAATTAATTTTAAAAACAAGAATGCACAGGTAAAAATTTCTGGTCATAATTTAAAGCAAAGACAGTCTTCGTTTAGCTAGGTGTATGCTTGCAGGTGACATCACAATGTGAATCGGGGTTATGAAATTTGTTGAAATTTTATAGGTTTTTATAAAGGTCCCTTCGTGTAAGTAATCTAAAAGAACCCTCAAGCTTCTTCACGTACTGAAAATTTCTCTCATTTGACAGAAAAGGAAAAAATATATTTCCTCAAAGTACAGAAATTATCCGATAATAGTGCTGTTACTTTCCTTTATTAAAAATACAAAATTACAGCAAACAAATTACAGCGTAAAAATTAAAGTTATACCTAATATGTTTTTATGCACATTTTAACGTGTAATTTTCAGAACGCCATGTAACTAACAGGATTCATTATGTTGTATGGATATTTATAATGTTATTAATTCAATCACGATAGCACGGCCAGAAACAATTTCATTATCTTTAAGAACAAAATATCAATAAAAAGTCATAAAATCATCTTATGTCTGATTCCATGTATTGAATGGAATAACCCACCTTCGTTATTGAAAAAGGAAAACAATACAGTCTTTCAAGAAAAGAGTCAACATTTGTAAAACGATATTCTGAGCTTGTTTTATGTATTTTCCACGTATTTTTATCAATCAGCATTTATTACTAAATTATGTATTTCTGAGAGTATTTAGATATCCACTCAAAATAGAGTATTTGAGTCAATGGTTCAATTCCGTTAGAGTTCCCGCTAAATATCATCTATCTCTTTTAAACGCTTAATTTTCAAATATAAATTTAAAAAAAATTTTTGATGATAAACTGAACAGTTATACATCTAATTAAACATATTAATCCATGAATTTAAAATTATTTAGCAATATTTATACTTTTTGGTGTCCAAAAGAGATAGGCGATATTTAGCGGGAACTCTAACGGAATTGAACCGAGTCAATTTTCAAAAGAAGTGATTGCTGCATAAAAAATTCATGAAATTAGAATGTAAAAAATAAACCATGCAATAAAAATCTGATGTAAGATATATGTGTTTTGTTCTTTTCAATTAATAGACAAATAAAAATTGTATTATCGATCTAAAAAACGTCGATTTGCATTTTTTCATGTAGTGGTTCTGTCATTCACAGTTCAGTTTCACTTCGTTGAAATTTCGTAGAGAATCGAACTAAACAAAGGGAAGGTGAACTTACCAAAGGATAAAACTCGTCCGACAGAATCCAAGCACTGCCTGATGTCCTATGCAGTTATTGGAGTCGAAATAAGGTAAAGAAAAGCCAAAGAGTGAGGGTCTATCTGGAAAGGCAGAAATAGATCATTAAGATTATGTAGAAGCGGAAGCCAAATTGCGTGCCGTCCGCTGTCCGATATCTGTCTCTCGATTGCACGGAAATTCAAAATAACTCGCATTTTGTTGCCATGTCTGTCAGCAGCACAACAAAATCATAATGACCTAAAGAGAGGTTCCCCTTTTTCATGGAAAACAAACAAGCACGCAGCAGTTTTTATTGAAAACTGAGTTTTTTTCCCTAAAGAAGTACATGGTCGCAGTTTAATTGGTTTTCCCTGGGAAATTTCAAATACAAATGTCTACGGGTACATAGTTCTTTAGGGTCAGACAGTTCGTAATCACATGGAAGGTCACAAGTGCAAGTCTAAAGACGCATCAGTTTTCCGGAGTTTACATTTACCAATTTATTTTGAACTATAAATAATTTAATATTGTGTTAAACTCCAATCAAATGAAACATGGAAGCTTAGCTAATAATCACTAGTGAAAACATTGGGTTAGGAATGAATCACAATTAATGTCGCGTATTTTTATTTTATAAATGGTATTCGTCTAAAATGAAAATTATATTAGTAAATTTCATCTAATTTATAATTTATGAATGAGAAGTATCAAGAATGTTTCTTACAATCTCTTACCTTTATTTTAAAATTGCTTCAGTTTCTTGAGTTACTCTTTTCTTTAAAAAAACAGGAGTCCGGGTTCGTTATTTTAAAAGTAACAATGTGCTTGTATTTCTTCAAGTTGATTTCAAATAACATGTGTTTCGGAAAATAAAAGTAATATAAATAAGTATAAATATAGCTTTTAAAGGAGAATCAGCATGAATTTAGATTTTTTTCATTAGAATTAACCGAATTAACTCTAATTTCAAAGTAAATATTATATAAATAGTGTAAAATTGTTGCCAGTCGAATAATAATAAAGAAATGGTTTTTATTTCTTAAGGACTAGTGATAAAAAGATTACGCGTTTTTCATAGTTATATGTTTTATAGCTCACGTAAAGTTTGTTTAAAGCTCAGTGAGTTATAAAAAAATCGATGTTTTTATTTTCTAGTTTTTTAAAGTTTAAATTCAAAACTTATGCTATTTTAACCGAAGATGAACTTAATTACTTAGATTGTTTGCTTGTAATTGGAATGTGGAAGGACTTAAACGTTTTAATATGCGTGAAAAAATTGGGTACTAAAAAGTTAAACTTGCTTGAACTAACCGTTTTTAACCAATAAATTTATATAAATTTATTTTTCTGATTCTGGTGGGTTTATTTATATTTTAGTTTATTTAACTAGTGTTCCATTAACTAGTGTAGGTAACATTAAACTAGTGTTCCGATGCTGTGTATTTCCGCTGCCGTTTATGCTTTTGCTGTACTTTTATTTTTAGACTGTGATTATAAATATAAAAATTAAATTTTAATATTACACTGGTCTACAAAAAAAAACTTTTTTTCTGATGGCTGGAATATTAAAGCTGTTTTTGTATATATTTGACCTCCTGATTCCGAATATGGCATCCGTTTTTGCTCATCAGCTCTAGTTTTTAAGATATTCGAAAATTAAGTTTTTTTCACTTTTGACCTACCTTTTATACAATATGGTGCTATAAAAATGACTTAAAAATAAAAAAACCTAACCACCCAAGGCTTTTCCTATTCCTTAGGGTCTCAATAGATAGTGTATAAAGTTTCATCCCCCCAAGTTAATTTTAAGGGGTACCTATAGGGCCCTAAAGTTGAAAAAAAGTCGAAAAATTGGTCTTTTTTTCAGAATTTTTAAAAAAATATTTTTGAGTTTTTTAATTTGATAAAACTGGCTAATATATGTTTTTTAGAACTTATTCAGACAGCTAAAAATATTTTTACTTTAAAACTGCACCTCTTTAGAGCGATTTTTTAGTTTTTAGGCGAGAATTAGGGTCATTTCCCTCAAAAACGCTTGGTACCAATAATGGTGGTTGAAACGAAAAAATTTCCAATTTTTCAGAAGTAAGTCATCAAAAAAGATGTCCTTTGATGTAAAACTGAATTTCACATGATAAAGATCAGTAAAACAGTAGAAGCTCCTCTCGCGCTTTCAAGCCCTAACATTGGAAAAAATGCTTTTTTTCACTGATCTGTATCATATGAAATTTCAGTTTTATATCAAAGGACATCTTTTTTGATGACTTACTTCTAAAAAATTCGAAATTAATTCGTTTCAACCACCATTATTGGTGGTGAAATGACCCTTATTCTCGCCTAAAAACTAAAAAATCGCTCTAAAGAGGCGCAGTTTTAAAGTAAAAATATTTTTAGCGGTCTGAATAAGTTCTAAAAAACATATATTAGCCAGTTTTATCAAATTATTAAACTCAAAAATATTTTTTTAAAAATTCTGAAAAAAAGACCAATTTTTCGACTTTTTTTCAACTTTAGGGCCCTATAGGTACCCCTTAAAACTAACTTGGGGGGCTGAAACTTTATACACTATCTATTGGGAGCCTAAGGAATAGGAAAAGCCTTGGGTGGTTAGGTTTTTTATTTTTAAGTCATTGTTATAGCACCATATTCTATAAAAGGTAGGTCAAAAGTGAAAAAACTTAATTTTCGAATATCTTAAAAACTAGAGCTGATGAGCAAAAACGGATGTCATATTCGGAATCAGGAGGTCAAATATATACAAAAACAGCTTTAATATTCCCGCCATCAAAATGAGTGTTGACCAGTGTTATAGGCCTCCTTTTTATCTCTCCAAGAGGGTGAGAACTAATCATTACTTTTAGGCTTTCTTCTTTATCAACTTATAAGTCAGACGCTTATTGTCATTATCTCTAATTAATGGGGATATCCAAGGAATATACAACTTAATATAAGGCTGACTAAGAGCAGTGTTGATACCCTATTTCCGTTTTCAAGGGAAACACATGATCTTGTTTCCGATTTCGCTTGGTCGCAGTAGAGTTCTTCCGTTACTTTTCCCTGGAAGAAGTCCATTAATGGAGAAAATACTTACTCCAACTGTTTGTCAACAGATGCCTACTCCTTTAGATTAAAAAATCATCAAAACGATATTTTGAAGTAGAATTGAACCTCTAACAACATTGCACTGCATATTAATTCACAATACATTGCATTGTAGATTGACGTATGAGTAAGTATTTAATTTGTTTTATTACTATTCTGTTTCCTTACGAATAAACTTATTTAGGTTTTTCACATTCTTATGCAAGACACCATTTTTTACGACAAAAATTTCCAAGATTATCTAATCTATTTGATAGTTCACCTTATATATTCCCCTTTAAGAATGTATTTTAATTTATAAAGCTCGTACAATCTGCTAAGCATTATCTCAGAAAAAAATAAGTGCGTTTATTTGAGAAATTGTCTATTTACAATTAAAATAATATTTCGAATAAATCAGCAAGAGTATGGTAAACTGAAACATATTTTAATTAAAAATAATTTCCATTAGTATTTCTATTTTCTCCCGTTTACAACATTTATTTAAATAAACTTGATTGTGTAGGAATTAGTAATTGTCTAAATAAGCGTTTCTTAATCTTTTCTCTTCCATCATGACTATGTTCAAGTCCAAGGAACCCCAGAGCCCATGCATTTGTAGATTATTCATGAAAATGGAAAATGCTATCACTATTTGTTTGTTTAAAAAATGCTGTTGGTCTAATTTAAAAAAATGCAAAGTTTAAGATTAATAAATTTTCTCTAAAAAGGATATCATTTCTACCCTTACTCTTAATAATTTTTAGAGAAGATAAAGTTATAAGATAAAGGCCCATAAGATGTTTTAGGTTTCATCAATATACTAATTTATCATACATTAAATTTGCTATTGCACTTTTGCAATGGAAACCCAAAATTTATGTTATGAAATTCGCAAAAACCTAAATAACGAATTTTTCATGTCAGTGTATTTTGTTTCACAAACTTTTAACAATGTAATTTGAACTTACGTTAAGATTATATCATTAACAGACCATGTTAAAAGCTTGCAATTCCTTTACAGTAAGGATACAGTATTTTGTAAATATTTTTAAAGGGTGTTCAAACGACACGTGTGAAAATGGAGGGATTTGCGATTTCCCTTTTCGTAAATGCTCTTGCAAACCAGGATGGGTTGGAGATAACTGTCAAACAGGTAAGTCTCCTCTAGCGGCATATTTTAGCTAAAAAACTGTTTAACCCCATCTATACTTTCCCATACCCATACATCCATATGAGATAATTGATTGATAACCCCCCCTTGAGAGACTATTAATACAAAGCTCGAGATTAAATGATTATTATTAAAACATTAATACTCTCGTGTGTTTGTAAGTTGTTTATTGTAGTAATCTACTTTTGCGTTTTTTTTCTCGTAGAATTATCATAAGCAAAATATAATACAAACTAAAGAATACAAAGCTAAAAAGGTAGTTTTAATATTATATGCGATGGAAAATCGGTTTCACAAAATATCTGTATTCTTACTACAATATGCCTTTATTATTTCAAAAATTAATAGGCCATCAAAATGTACCAATTATTCAATGTAAAATAACAAACGCATTTATAAATTATTATTGTTATTTTCATTAAAACGGAAGATATTCTCAATATGTAGTGGTCAGCCAAATTTTTAAACTTCAACCCTTTAGAGGAGGTACGGGGGTCTCTAGATAAGGCAATTTCATCTCGTTACTCGCCTACTAAAAACCTTTCAGAGCCCTAAAACTGTGTTCCTGAGAAAGAAGGCTTTATGAATAGGAAATTTCACTATCTTTTTCACGCTATAAAATCTCTCAAGGAGGCCTGCATGATAGTGGGAGGGTGTCATGCCCCTTATAAACCCACCATTTTGCTCTATTATGGAACCACTATTTCATACCTTTCAAGTCTGACGGTTGTTTCTCCTGCGCATGCGTGTGTATAAAAATTTTTGAATGATATTTATTGGGTATTATATCAACCTATGTTCATACTAAGTTTCATCAAAATCTGTCAGGTAGATCTGGAGAAAATTGAACAAATGTGCTCAAAAATCTCCTTATTTTGAACATCAGTGTATAATAATATGAACAGTTACGCCATAAGGAAAAAAATCTTGTCTCTTTCAGAGTGTCCTCCTGGTTTGTTTGGTACTGATTGTATCAAAAAGTGCAACTGTTATTCTGGATACTTTTGCAATGCCCAGTATGGCTGCATTAAAAACCCATGCCACGGTATGATACTTTATTTTTTTACTTCTACTGTTTTATTTCTAGGAGAATTATAAGATATTTAATTTCCACTCAATAAACCTGTGGATTTAAGTTTTATTTTTCAAAGATTCAAATCATAGCGTTTAAACATAAAAGAATCCGCAAATTAGAATAAATATTTTATCATTACAGTATTCATAATGTGCTTCTCTTTCAGATATGCCTTTTTATGAGACAGCGTTCTTTCTAGTTTCTGCAGTCATTTCTGCAGTGTTAGTAACAGCTATTATTTTTATAGTCATGCTCATTCTGAAGAAAAGGCGGCAGTCCGTTCTTCATTTGTAAGTTTGTTCCTGTCACCATTTCAGCAAGTGAATTGTAATATCTTTACATCCTCTCGCTTCCTCTTTATACTCAAAACTGTATAACTAAAAGAAATAATTTACATGCTTTTCATGATATAAAAATAGCTAATCAATTGAAAAGAAAGATACTTTATAGAGTTTGGTAGGGGAAGAATAAATTACACAATTTTAAAGGTGAGAGTATTACATTATTTTATTTAAATCCCGTAAGGACCAGCAAAATAATTTTTAGTACAAATTTCGGGACTAACATGAAAAAGAAATATCCAACTGGCACCAAAATTTTTAATCATTGAAACAAGCCCTATGCTTATATAGTGACTACATACATACATTCTGAAAAAAAAAATACAACAGTCTTTATATTAGGGGCTTTTTTTCAGAGACTTCCACAAAAAATTATTTCAGTATAAATCTGTATAAAAAGTTAAGAATGAAATTTACGTCTCTGATGAAAAAAAAATGTAATTGAACAAACCAAGTAGGGGGAACGGGGCAATATGATACAAGGGGCACATTGATACACTTTCAATATTTCAAAAACTATCAAGGTTATTTAGGTCACGTTTTTATGAAAAGTTGCTTTTCTATGCCTATAAGCATAACCTATGAAACCGTTAAGCTCTGTAATAAGTCTGTTGATTTAAGTGAGAGAATCTAAATTTTTTCTGTCAAAAATTTTCAAAAGTAAATTTTAGGTAAAATGTAAAATCTTCCTGATACTATTCTGCTTAGAATACCGAGATCTGTAAATTCAAAAAACCAGTTTACTCTTGATACCAATAGGAGGTATACTTAACTTTTTTTTAAATAACCTTTGCCAATTTTTTTAAATAAATTTTTTTTCAGAAACAACAAATGAGGCAAATTGATACACTTTGAGTTGGGGTACTTTGATACACTTATGGGGCACATTGATTTATTCAAAAGTTCCCATATTTTCCGTTGGGAGATAAATATAGCTCAGCAATTTAAAAACAATCAGTTAAGGGTGAGTTAGGTCTGCAATAAAGGATATTAATGTCAATGATATACTGTTGTTTTATTAGGATACTGAGTTGTACCATTCTTCATTTACAGATATACTTAGTGCTCATGTATTTATTAGAACATCTAGATAAAATTGGTCTAATTGTTTAATATTAAATTTTATAGCAACTCTTTTTTTCATTCTGTAATTTATTCTTTTTTTTTGTAATTTATTCAGTATACAGAATAAACCAATATGACACTTTTTTTTTACAGAAGAGATCCTGAGCCCCAGAACCAAGGTGAATGAAAATATAAATACCCAGACTACTGTCATTATTTTTGAATTAGTTTAAAATTTCTACTTTTCAATACGCTTTTAATCATTAAACTAAATATTAAGAAAATAATAACAGGATAAATTTACTTGCTGGATGCCCTGGTGCATGAAATTTTATTTTACTGTCTCTTTTAAATGGAAGTTTTTATAGTCTTTTTTTTACTAAGACTTCTTTACTTTTATTGAAATTCAGCACTCAGCACCACGTGTTATAGCCATTGCGAGTTCACATTATTGAAAAATAAAACCGAATATGTAAACAAATGTTACTAACTTTTGCTTAAAAACTTTATGATCCACATTATCGATGAATGCAAATTAATTTAGAATTACTTTAATATTAGCTTCAATATTAATATTAAATTTCATATAACTATCCAAACATTAAGACATTGCTGAAACAGTGGGACATTCTATAAGAGGTAAAGCAAAAACTAAGCGCATGTTTACAACTTATTTAGCATTTATGTCTTATTTGTTTTAGTTCAAGAACTGTGCACTATCCAAAATTGTGTTTCTTTACAAGAAAACACTTATGAAGAACCAACTAATAGAGGAATTGACACCCAAAACTCTGAAGAATCTCAAAATCATAATTTATATGAAGAACCTCCAATAAAACAATTGGATGGACGCATCTCTCTTAATACCAGTACTTATCTTCTCAGTTCTTATAAATTCATTTATTTTTTAATTAGTAATTCCCAGCCTTACACAGAAAAGTATTTTTGAAAATTTGGTGTAATTGAATAAAAAAAATTTATACCTTTAACTTTTTTAGAGTAGCAAAATTTTTCCATAAAGTAAACTTGTATCAATTTGATAAAATTACCGGCATGTTATATTAAGTCAGCACTAATAATTTTTTACCAAATATTAAGTCACTCTTTATATTAGACTTTCTTCATATTTAAGCTATCACAATATCAAGTAATATGCAAATGTGAATTAGTGAATTAAAATTTTCATCAGTGTAGGGTTAATATAATTTGATATTTTTAAAAATTTATTTTTAATGTGTATAAAGAGTCAAGTATCAGTATCAAACAAAGCGTATACTTACCCACTGATTTAAATGAATATCTATTAAAAGTATCTGAAGGAAGTTGCATGTGTCAGATTTTCAAAAACAAACAAGTGTTCCGTATGGTTTTTTTGTATGGTAAAATGAAATATCTAGTCAGTTTTTCAAAAAAAATGTACAGGTAATTAAATATTTTAATTTAAAAGTCGAGAAAAAACACGTGACTGAAAACGTTTATTGCTTAAATCGTAAGATGACGTCAACAATAATACCATCAACTCCATTGCTTTTCAACAATGCCTATCGTAAGATAACGTCACATCCAAACTCTTGGCGTTTTCGCGCGCTTTTAAAAAGGGGATTTTGTTAATTTTTTTGGCAATCAAAACATTTCTCGATCGGCCTCAAATTTTGGGTAGTTACTTATTTTTGCAAGAAGAATCGTTAAAAAAAATAATAAAAAATCATGAAACTTCCTCAGACTACTGAATTTGTATTTGTATTGGTATTTGTATCAAAAACGTGTGAAAGTATGCTATATTTTAAATATCTGTTACATTTCAGGCCCCAAGATATCCCAAGTAGAATTTCAGTGTACAGAGATACCTAAAACTTCTCAGGAGGAAGAAGAGAAAATTGAAGAGGGGGAAAGTAAGAATAATAGAAGTTTTATTGGATCTTTAAATGAAGTAGATACAATTTCGGGGGGGGAATTCACTGAAAGACATGGAATTAATTTCATTATTATTTCAAAATGATATTTGTTTTTAAATGATATACAAATTTCAATTAAAGTATTATATTTGCATGAGTTTTCAATAGCTTTAATGCCTTAGAATTCATAATATTACTACTCAAATAAATTCATTTAATAAATAATTTAATTACTAATATTATTAATCAGAGCTTAATAATAAATTTAAAATCATTACATAAAAAGGTAAATTATTCCTATTTTAAACTTGTCTTATTTGTCTTTAAGGTAAGATAATTTGCCAGTTAAAGAAAATAAGTATTTATAGAACTTTGTTTGTTTGTATGTAGTATGGGCTTCAGAATATTTAAATTACAATATTCTTTCTCACATCGCATTATTCTGCCCTATAGTTGAACTGTACGACATTCCAAAAAACAGTTGCAGTGTACTTTGCTCTTCAGAAGACAACATGAGTGAAGTTGGACAAGGTATTTAAATTCACCTTCGCTATCTTACCTGTATTATTAACCTGTAAAAAAATTACAGGTAAAGAAGGTCGTTTGTAAAAGAAGTAAATTTTCTCTTAGAAAATGTTTAAAAGTTATAAGTTAAATAAAATAAATTTTGGTATTTTTTACTTAAAGTTAGTATGTCCAACAAAAGTATAAAATAAACTATACTCTGTTCATTTAGAATTGGCGCCTGAGACTTAATATATTAGATACAGTTACTACTGTAATTATCATCGAAACATTTTCTTGTGCAATGACAAGGCAGTCGAAACAGAAGTAGTTAAAATACTGTAAAAAAAATCGGTCCCTGAAGTTGTGTGAACAGAGTATAGCCGTTCAAATTTCACTAGTTGAAAATTTAAGGGCACTTCTCGTTTGATCAGATATACTTAAAAATATATGCAGGATTTAAATGCAACTTCAAAATTATTTTTTTCCAACTATTTATTGAACAATCCATTAACAATCGATTTAGGGTAAGTATATTATTCAAAATTATTAAGATTATCAAAAATCAGTTAAATTATCATCATCTCAAGGTACCAATTTTTTAGCCCTTCTCCCTGAATTCTGTTTATTCTACAATTATAGTAAAATACGAAACTAAATTACAAAACTATTTTAACTATAGAATTTTAAATAAAAACAAACTGGTAACTTTTTTTAATTATGATGTTTTTTTTCCTTAGTTGCACATTACGACGTTCCAAAAAAGAATTGCACTGAACTTGTTTCGTCGAAACACAACTTGAATGAAGCGGGTAAAGTGGTGCCTGAAGCGAATGAAACAGAAAACATCTATGAAAACACTTGAGAAATTGATGTTGTAGTTGGTTGCTTTTAGACAGAGATGTATAATTCAAAGTTAATTTCAGTGAAAAATAAAATACCGATTTTTTTAACATTATGACTTTTTATAAACTAAAGACAAAAATATACATTAAAACAACAAATGAAGATACAATTTTTCAACCCCTTAGATTTGGTCAAAATTGTATATTCTTAAATTAAAGAAACTCATCATCATAAAAGGCTAGACAGCCCGGTGTGGGCCAATGCCTTCCTTTGAAGACCCCTCCACAAGGACCCACGGGCCACCCTGGATTTTCAGTTACTCTCGTTGATTGCCATAAAAACAGACTCCACTGAGTCAGAATAAGGATATAATAAGAATAGTTTCTTTAATTCACTAATCTGAAGTGAATTAAAGAAACTATTCTTATTATATCCTTATTCTTCTCGATTTCCCTTAATGTGGTTTTGGTGGTGCTTTATTTTGCTTTTATTGCGCTATGTTTCTAGAGCATTAAGTACCTAAATACTAAATACTGACAGTGCTGAAGAAAATTTCTGAAATTTCCTATTTTCTTTAATAACAACAAACATTTATTTATCAAGAATCAGACTAAGATAGGAAAAGACATTAAATGGGTAGTTGTTTTACAATTAAATAAAAAAAGCATGAAAAATCTTTAGACAAATATTATCATTACTTAAAATTTGCTTTTAAAATACTTCTGAATACCACATGCTTGGAAATTGCAAAATTATTTCAGAATTGTATTTTAAGATATTTTATTCATATAAAACTATTTAAAGTTTTATAGTAATCGTATACATTATACGCTAAAATAAAAACCTTGACCTTGATTGATTAATTAATTGGTTCATATTAGTAAAAATTTCTTCACAAAATTGATTTTTTCGGTAAATTTTTTATAGCAACAGTTTTTAAACAGCTTTCCATACTTAAAGAGGTTCAATTCCTTTAGAGTTCCCGTTAAAAATTGCCAATCTCTGTTGGACACCAAAAAGTATAAATATTGCTAAATAATTTCAAACTCATAGATTAAAAAGTTTAATTAGATCTATAACTGTTCATTTTATCATTAAAAATTTTTTAAAAAAAAGTTTATATTTAAATATTAAGCGTTCAAAAAAGAGATTGGTGATATTTAGAGGGAACTCTAACGGAATTGAACCCTTAAAGATTCTACATTGCTACATTGATTGACCGGTTTGTAACGCAACATGTTTGAAATTTTCCTTATGAAGGGGTTTGATATAATTTTGCATTTAATTAATGGTATCAGTTTGGTTTATTTCCTTAGAAATTTAAAAAAAGACCCCCTCTCTCTCTAGTGAAACAATAGCTTTATAGAAAATATATTTGTAATTGGAAAAAAAAACTCTCTTTGAAAATGGTGACCAATTTTCAGCAAAATACCAATTACAACAATAACTCAAATCTATTGTTCCAAGGATAGCACTTGAGAATATTTTATAACAATGCAATGTAGTTTTATTAATAAAAATGCAACAAAGTGCTTTTTCAGTTGTTGCTTGACTTTTAAGAATGTAGTATCTCGTAAGGTGTCGTGTTGTGAGCGGACACTTAAAAATCGTGTTGTGAGTGGACATTGATACAAAATTGAGATCGAAAATCGAGTTTGAATCGATAAGTTATGCTATTTGTATTCATATTGGCTATTTTAATGCTCTTTTTGTGTGATTTGCGTGTTTCGTGTGACATTAAAGAGTACCTAGCCCCCTTTTTTCTTAATCGTCACTGTCACTAATTACACCCAAAACGAGTTTGGTTATAGTTAGGGCAGAGGGGTTTGGGGGGGGGCGCCAGCCCCCACAACCACCATAAACTTTTTACAGTTCTTTTGATGTTGAAATTCGAAATAATTTTAATACCTAGTTTAGTGCTTATTTCATTGAGTTTTCTTGTTTTTTAAGTTGCCGGATGAAAATGCGGACGAGATTGATATGTATTTACATTTATTTGCTAATCTTTGTTATTAAAAGTTAAGCAATTTATATACTTTTACAAATTTTTGCTTTTCTCAAAGTCGTAGGTAAAGTAAGGTACGTTATGCTATTTTTATTCATATTGGCTATTTTAGTGTTCTTTTTGTGTGATTTGCGTGTTATGTGTAATATTACAGTGGCTAGAAGGGGATAGTGTGTCGTTCGAAGATGAAAACTGAAAAAAAAATTACTCCTCCGCTTGGTGTCGCTGCTGTTAGACGTGCATATAGGCGCCTGCGCATTGCGACTCTCATTCTCAGCGGCTATGTTATTGTTTACGCCGTGTACAGTGATTTCGCAAAACGTAAACAACAACATACCATGGCTTTGGCCGGCTTGGTGCTGAAAGTCGCAATGCGCAGGCGCCTATTTGCACGTCTAACAGCAGCGACACCAAGCGGAGGAGTGAAACGAGGAGAAAAATGTTAGCATTGCTGGTATTGGCGAACGACACACTATCCCCTTCTAGCCACTGTAGTAATATTAAAGAGTACCGAGCCCCCTCTTTTCTGAATCGTCAATGTTACTGATTACATCCCAAACTAGTTTTGTTATAGTTAGGGCAGGGGGGTTTGGGGGGGAGGCAGCCCCCCCTACTACCATAAACTTTTTACAATTCTTTTGATATTGAAAATAGCATATAAAATCGCTAACCGATTTGATCTCGATTTTCGATGTCGATTTTTTATTAATGTCCGCTCACAACACGATTTTTATATGTCCGCTCACAACACAAAGTTATGGAAATTCAATTCAATATTTCTATCACTAATTGCTGATATGTAAAATATTTATTTCAACAGTAAGAAAAAGATTTTTTTATTTTAAGCATTGAATCATAACAATGACAAAACAATAATACGGATTTATCAGATAGTAAATATTTATTGCAACAATTAAATTATCCGATAAAAGATTTTAACGAGATTTCAGATGAACACACATTGATTTTTTTACCTTGTCCGAGTGTAGCTAGTGCAGTTTTTTAGGTATATTTCCAATTTCTCCATCAGGTTGAAGGCGATGTGACCAGGATGTACAGAAAAAGACACTACTGGATTTTCCTCGCCATGAGTACGTGAAAATGGACCTGTGAGACAGCATTCACGTAAGTTATCGTTTTATCTTGAAAATTAATTTTTTGGAGCCATGAGACGTACTTTAAATAAACAAAATAATCAATAATCCTTATATCACTTAACAAAAACCCTGTAAATTTTAATAATGTATCTCTAAGACTTAGACACAAATAGCCACAATGATTCTAAAGTGAAAGTGTAATCTACTCATTAAATAACGCAGCATTTACTATTATTGTCAATTCAACTAAATGAGGCAAATAATTATTTCATGAAGAAATTAGATGTATTCTAATTTATTAACACTCTTCTGGGGGCGGGGTGGCAATATCACTATAACTTCGTATTCAGAGTGTATACAGGGATAAATAAAAGGTTAATGAAGCGAATAATTCAAAGCACGGATTCCATCGGTTTTCCACTTGGCGACCAAAAAAAATCGCCAAATTCAGCTTACGGGCCAGATTAGCTTCATTTATTGTAATAAGTATGAGATATTAAACTTTAATTAAACATTTGTTTATTAAGACGTAAATGTAAAAACCACAGGTGTCAAATGCCTTCAATACAAAGCATTCTTAAGGATAAGGAAATAATTTCGGAAATTAAAAAATAAAATGGTTTAAGATTCAAGAGAAATATAGTACTACATACAAAGATTACGAAATATTCTTTTTTTGTTGAGAAGAAGAACGTAATTACAAAGAGTTTGAATAAAAAATCTTTAAGTTCGTATTTAAAAAGTATTTTTTATAAGCAAAACCTATATAAGAAAGGAAGGATGTGTGATATGAGAGAATTTTTTTTAACACTCTAATGACTCGTCTCTTTTTCGGAGCCGAACCTGCCAGGACATTTAAATTTTTCCACACTATTTTTTTATGTTTAAAAGTGGATTTTCACGCGAGCTCAAATCGAACGAGAAGGACTAGGTGTAATTACAACGTACCGACGATTGGTTAGTCTTGTGAAGGCGAATCTGCAGGGCAGTTCTGTTTTTGTTCAGTTTTTGGGGAGTTTTCCAGTTTTTATGAATTTTTTTTCAACTTTTTTCGCGCTCTGGGAGCGAGGGGAACGGAAGTGTCCCGATGACCACGTTCACTCTCAAGTCTCTTGGAGGCCGGACCTACAGAGCAGGCAGTTTTTTCCCATTTTGATTTTGTTGTTTTTCGGATTTTTTCGCGTTTAAGTGCCGGGGAGCGAGAGGGAAAGGGAGCCCCGATGACCCCGAATGACTCTCGTCTCTTTCTCGGAGCCGAACCTGCCAGGGCAGATAAATTTTTCTACACTATTTTGTTATGATGTTTTAAAGTGGATGTTCACGCGAGCTCAATTCGAACGAGAAGGACTAGGTGTAATAACAACGTACCGACGATATTTTAGTCTTGTGTAGGCGTATCTGCAGGGCAGTTAGAGTTTTCCAGTTTTAAGAATTTTTTTTTCAACTTTTTTCGCGCTCTGGGAGTGAGGGGAACGGAATTGTCCCGTTGACCACGTTCACTCTGAAGTCTCTTGTAGGCTGGTCTTGATTTTGTTATTATGGGGAATTTTTAGCGTGTGTGTTCCGGGGAGCGATAGAGAAAGGGAGTCCCGATGACCCCAAATTACTCTCGTCTTTTTCTCGGTGCCGAACATGCCGGGCAGAGATATTTTTTCAACGCTTTATTTTTTGTATGGTTTCAGTTTGGATTTTTTCGTGAGATAAAATAGTGAAGGATAGATTACTCATTTGTGTTTCTTTTATTACATTTTTGGTTGGGGTCCTAGAAAAGGAGTTTATCTCGTATTTTTTTGGGGACAGAATCGAATATGACACCGCTTTCCCCTTATTTATAAAATTCATAATTATAATTGTTATCTTTATTAAATTCTTTCACTCTCTGAGTCAGTGACCTCATGAAAAACTTGAATAACCACGGTTAGAAAGTATAACATTATTATAATTATTTTTCACTTGTTTTTGCGAGGTCCTCGAGGATTAAATCCTTACAAGAATTTAAGATAGAATTAAGGGACAAATGATGGAATCTTCAGGAAAATTCTCTGTGAGGTCCTTCAAATCAACGATCGCATGAGAACGGAGACATACCCCGAAGCTGGGCATCACTCCCCCTAAAGTAAGTATTAAATTTTTTCTAAATTATCTTAAACACACTTTTTACATGTGTTACATAGTTTTTATTTCTTCAAGGTCTAGAAGACGCTGGATTAGATTTCTCATGTCCTCTGAAGGGGATTGTCCCATCGAGGGGGTAGAAGAGAAAAGGAGATACTCCAGGAAGTTGAATTTATATCTCTCTCGGAAGTAAGTATTGAGACATATTTCTCAATTCTTATCAACCACACTTTTTACAATTCATGTCTTACATTGTTTTTTTTATTATTACAGGGGGCTTTAGAAGAGGCTGAGAAATTCGAGGATCACTCTCAGTTTCAACGACTTGGACTTTTTTTTTCTCGATCTACAGATTTTTCATGTCCTCTGAAGTGGATTGTCCCGACCCCCAAAAGTAAGTATTGATACATTTTTCTGAAATTACTCAACCACTCTTTTTACCGTTTATGTCTAATATGGGTTTTTATTTTTTCAAGGGATTTGAGTTCATGAAAGAAAAGAAAAGAACGACATATTGAGCTTGATAAATTGATGGAAAATTGATTATTACTAAGGTACTCTCTCCATACATTCAACATGTATCTTTGAAAGGAAATCCCTCACAAATGGAATTTATATTGGTTTATAAACAAATTTGATGCTGTAGTACAATTGGAAAACATTTTTCCAAATTAAAGAGCGTATTTTTTCAGTGTATGTCTTTTCTAGTAATAAACTGATTTATTTCACATTTTCTAGAAGTTAAACCGAGTCTTTGTTTTTTCCAGTATATTTTGCATCCTATTCCTAATTCTAATAAAATTTTTTATTAAATACCCTAAAAACTTTTTTACATATTAGTAACTCTATATAAAAATCAAACTCTATTAAATATTCCATAAATATTCATAAGGATTTCTTCAAACGAATGGAAAATGTCATCAAGAGAATGTTGTGGGAAAAGGTGACCCGGAAATTTATGAAACCTCCCAGATGTATTATTAGCAAAACCTTTATTTATAGTACATAGAAATAAATTTTTACATTTCAACACTCCTCTTAAATAACAAGGTTCGAAACCAATGAATTAAGAATTAAATTTTTTAATAATTGAAAATTATTAATAATTTTAAAAGGAGGGTTATACTAATTTTTGATTTTTAAAATTAAATGATCTTGGCGGTCCAGGAAATAACCTCACGCGGTTCGGATCGGGACCCCGGTCCGCCAGTACTGACCATTGTTTTATACAGGGTGTACCCAGATTACTGACCATGACCTATAACTTTTGAACCCCTACAGATATTTTTATAAAAAAGGGTGTCTTAAAAAGACCATGCCCTATCAGTTGCGACAACGTTTAACGCTTCTAGCGTCAATGTTAGGAGTAATATTTTTTTTAATTTAAAAACAACTTTTATTAAGATTTGTTAAATCAGTGAATTTCAGAGTTGTAGAGCAGCATCGATTTAGTACAAAAAGACACCTTGTGAAGAAATATGCCTCGAGTAAAACCCCTACTGTTGTACTGGGTACTATAGTCCACTGAAAATAGCGAAAAAAAGGGCCGAACCTCGGACAAATTGCAATAAAAGGTTTCTCAACGGTTTTCACTTAGGAATGACCTCAATAATAACATACTAAAAATCGGCCAAAATCGGCCGGGGGGAAGTTTAATTTTTTTTAAATTTTTAAAAAATGGCCGAAAAAATATTTCAAAAAATCAAATTATAAAAATAGAGACTTATGATACATGTTTATAGGCTATTTTTCAGTGCTGAATACGAATATACCATTTAAATTTTAAAAAATTTAAAATTTCAATTTTTAAAAATTAATTCAAAATTTGTAAAGTCGAAAAAATTAAAACATCGCTCAAAACCACAAAATAATTGCAAAAGAAATAATTTAAACGGTTTTCAATTAGAAATGACTTAAATAATAACATACTAAAAATGGAAGAAAATCGGACAATAAAAAGTTTAATTTTTTTCAAATTTTCAATTTTTTTGGCCTCAAAAATCGACCTTTTTAAAAACTCTTGTTAAAAACGTTTGAGGCATTTACCAAGGTCATTTTTCCATGGATGTTGTAGGTATATACCTCTATAACATAAAAAAACCACAATTGGTGATTATATCATTAGTTAATTAATTAATTTATAAAAATTAACGTTGAAAATACAGGTAAAATCTTTCAATCAAGTAATAAGGAAAATATTTAGGCAATATTTGGTAATAAATCATTTTAAAAATAATTAAATTGAAAAAGGACAAAATATCTTTCAAAAAATTAAAATTTTAAATTAATTTAAAAAATTTAAATTTTTTAAAATTTTTAAATTTTGTAGTATATGCATGTGATACATGTCTCTAGGCTATATTTTAGTGCTGTTTACGAATATCACGCCAACTTTTCAATAAAATTTAAATTAACTGTGGAAAAATTGAAGCATTTTTCTCAATAATTTTGTTTTTTATGCTTCAATTTTTCCACAGTTAATTTAAATTTTATTGAAAAGTTGGCGTGATATTCGTAAACAGCACTAAAATATAGCCTAGAGACATGTATCACATGCATATACTACAAAATTTAAAAATTTTAAAAAATTTAAATTTTTTAAATTAATTTAAAATTTTAATTTTTTGAAAGATATTTTGTCCTTTTTCAATTTAATTATTTTTAAAATGATTTATTACCAAATATTGTCTAAATATTTTCCTTATTACTTGATAGAAAGATTTTACCTGTATTTTCAACGTTAATTTTTATAAATTAATTAATTAACTAATGATATAATCACCAATTGTGGTTTTTTTATGTTATAGAGGTATATACCTACAACATCCATGGAAAAATGACCTTGGTAAATGCCTCAAACGTTTTTAACAAGAGTTTTTAAAAAGGTCGATTTTTGAGTCCAAAAAAATTGAAAATTTGAAAAAAATTAAACTTTTTATTGTCCGATTTTCTTCCATTTTTAGTATGTTATTATTTAAGTCATTTCTAATTGAAAACCGTTTAAATTATTTCTTTTGCAATTATTTTGTGGTTTTGAGCGATGTTTTAATTTTTTCGACTTTACAAATTTTGAATTAATTTTTAAAAATTGAAATTTTAAATTTTTTAAAATTTAAATGGTATATTCGTATTCAGCACTGAAAAATAGCCTATAAACATGTATCATAAGTCTCTATTTTTATAATTTGATTTTTTGAAATATTTTTTCGGCCATTTTTTAAAAATTTAAAAAAAATTAAACTTCCCCCCGGCCGATTTTGGCCGATTTTTAGTATGTTATTATTGAGGTCATTCCTAAGTGAAAACCGTTGAGAAACCTTTTATTGCAATTTGTCCGAGGTTCAACTCTATTTTCAGTGGACTACTACTGTTACCTCATAGTATCATTTATGGACAAACAAGACTTCTAGAAGTCTCGTTTGTCCATAAATTAAAGCTTAAAACTAGGAATTAAGAAAATAATTTTTTTATTTTAGTGATTTTCCTTTGTTTTGTGAATGGACATCAGTTTAAAAATTAAAAAAGTAAAGTCTTCTAAATTTTAAAAAGAGTGTACCTTAAAGCACATTTTACATTAGCTTCTCCTTTTTTTTACTAGAGGGCAGCACCAAATCGAAAAACGGCACCGCTGAACCGAGAAGAGCATTTTTGGTCCTTTTATTTTCATTACAGGCCGTCGTATCCGAGGGGGAGGCATCAAAACCCCTTCTCATGACTCTTTCACTATTGTTTTTTTTCTTAAAATTTCTGCGTCGTTCAAGTCGTTTATTTAGTTAGAACAATGACAGAAATGGAAATGATAGTTCATCATAATGAAATTCCTGCTATACAAATACAAATTAAGTCGTCCAACTACAGGCATGCTGCCTACAAGGTTGATCAGGTCATCATCGGTTGGTTGGGATCATCTAAGAGTGTGATTATGAGGTTCGGGATCAAATAACCATAGCAATATTTTAAGGGGGTTAGATAGAGGCCTTCCATACACTACACATTCTATGATACTGATGAGTTCCATACACATTCGGGAAAGTTACAGAAGAGACCACGTGAGAGTAATTTAGCAAATAATGCCCTGTTATTTGTAAAGGATATAATATTTCTGAACTCCATGGTGCGTGCCTTTAGGTTGTTTTGAGTGACATCGTCTGAAACTTTAATAGCAATGGAGGGTCTCTGTATTCTTTTTAAACTATTGTTAGGGTAATTAGATCATATTGATATGACTTGACTTTCATTGACTAGGGACAAAGATTTGTGTGATTTTTTTCCAAAAACGGAAAACTATATGCCTAATTTTTGGACACGAGGGTATACTTGGATTTTCAATTACCTACTTATTGGTTGCAAGAGTTATAAACTCGATGTATAAAATAATTCTTCAGGCGTTGGCAACTACTCTTTTTGTATATAAGTTTACAGCCCTCTACTCTTAAAGTCGAATCAAATTATTTTCATTAAAACAATTAATTTTCCGTAAGAAAAATGAATTTTATTTTTTATTGTATTTCATTCACTTTATAAATGTCGTCAGTTTTTATCTTTCTTACCTGATCATTTTGCCTCATCGCAATTCTATGGAAAACTCCAGAAATCGTGAATTAAGAATTTCCTTGTATTTTTTAGTACGTATAGTTAACTAAAATACATAATACCAGCATGTCAATAAATTAATCCTCGAAACTCATAAGGATGAAATAAAAACAAGAGATGGTTGGATTAAAAATAATTTTATTAGTATAAATAACATTTCAATGTTTCTTTCAAACCGGTCGGTGCTCCGTTCCTACAATGTATAGTACTCTTATGCACTGAAATGTGACTATATCAGAAAAAGTGATAGAATAAAATAAATATACAAACACTAAACAAATGAAAGATGCTCATTTCTTTATACATCAACTATATACAAATCTATTGTCTTACGAACCAGATCTCACAGAGTGGTTATGTTCATAAAAAAGTTTTATTGTCCTACGTGCTAATACAACACCTCTGGTGTTAGAAAACGATAGTTTTACTCAAACAATTGTAAGAATGTAGAATATAAAAGATGACCCAAAGGCAGTCACCGTTAGTTGAGATAGAAAATCTTGGATTTGCCTTCGTTTTCAAATAGTTCGAATGGTGCATCAAGTAAAAAAAGTGTTGGAAATGTGCGTTGAAAAGTACAATCAAGGCCAATCATTCTTTGATGGAGTTATGATTTTTTTGTTGGTAAATCTTTTTAGGAAGATTTAATTCCTTTAGTTACTTAAGTTTTTCATTTAGATAACTGGGGTCTCAGTATATTACCCCTGTAAAAATTAAAGAGCAATCAAAGAAGAAGAAGCTCCTCTTGAACTTTACCCTCTAAAAACAGTTAATCTAGATTCTAGACAATGTTTCTTTTGAAATGCATTATTGCCTTCCTGTAAATAAGCTAATAACAAGTATTACTTTCTAAAGAAAAAATGTGAGTACCTGAAAACAATATATTTCGGTCTAGTGTTCTTATTTCTATAAAATACTTTTCATTGGTACTGATGATATTCATTGAAATAAAAGTGGAAATATATTTGTGAGTAGGTATTGCTAAAACTGAATTTTTTAGTGCGACCACATCATAAGGTGTGCATTTAAAATGTATTCCTTTTCAGACGATGAAAGTAGTAATTAAAAGGTTATATGGAACTAAAACAAAACTTCCTAAATAACAGGTAAACTGTTGAGTGAATTTTAAAGTAGTAAGTAAAAATACACTTTTGAAAACTAAATCTCAATAGAATTTTAGAATTAGAATTATACATTAACTGTCATGTTTTACAGAAATGGAAATTTCCCTAAACAACTTGATCGTGTAAATTATGCGAAACCGATACAATCTGTGTATCAAGGAATACTTGTGGGTTTCAACTATCAATTTATGAAAATTGAACTTCGATTTAAGAAAAATAATTGACGAGTATAAAAGCAGTAGTCAAACCAAGATGGTTTTAAAAATATAGTTGTACATTCCCATTGGTAACTCTCCTATTGGTAATTTACCTATGGATGTCTTCATTTTAAAATCTGGTCTCCCCTCTTCAAAATGCTCAAAAAACCTCGACATTTCGAATGAAATAAAAATATGAAAGAAATAGTCTCTGTTTTATGGCGACCAAAAAGACGGATAGTTTCCCCAGTCTCTTTCGCAGAATACTCATAAATGCACCAATCGCACTTTATGAAGTACACCTTCTGTGGCCTATGGTGGAGGTGGTGGATTTCTTGATGCGATGGTTCACTCTTCGACTTTTCGACCTTCGGGTGTTAGAATTCCTGAAAAACAGATGGTTGTGGCTTTAAATACTACTCGGAAACGAAAAGCATAAAATCTTTTAAAGGTACAGAAACTAAAGTTATGCGAGGTGTATCATATTATGAATAAACATAGGAAATAAAGCTATGCGTATACACTAGGGTGGCCCATTTTTCTATGGGAAAAAACAAAGTGTTATGAAATTGCCACGGCACCCCCTCAATTTTTTAGACCTACAGAGAAAACTATTTTGGCAAAGTTTGGGCTCTGTACCTTAATTAGAAAGCGATTCTAAAGAGGAGTGAAAAAGTCCAAATTAGAAGATTTTTATACAAAACAACTAAAAAACCAAAGATAAAACCATCTCATTTTGTTCATGATTTTTTATAAGAAACTACTAACGTTATAGATATAATGTTCCAGGTTTTGTTTTTATCACCTTTACTTTGGTTGTAGTAATTTTCTAATGTCCAAAGAACACTTGTAAAGTTGTTTTTTCTGCATTTTTAATCAGCTAATAACTCTAGAACTATACAACTTAAAAAAATGAAACCAGGCTCATATTTTAGTTATTTCATTTCTTTCCTTTGGTGTGCATCATAACCACCGTTTTCAAAAATTAAAAAAAATGAGAAAAAAAATTAAATACATTTTTTTTCGAAATATTTTTTATTAAGAAATTTTAAAGCTTTTTAACTCCTAAAATAAACTTTTCTATCAAATTTCAAGTTGAAAATAAAAAAATTCATGGAGAAAAAATAAAAACCCTAAACACCCTCAAATAATACAACAACAGCTATTAATTAACATGGAAAATTCCCCTCCTCTTTGGCATCGACTTCTAATTCGAATACAGAGTTGAAATTTTGGCTATGAGCTTCTATTTTCTGTTCAAAAAAGTAGAGGGTGCCCAGAACTCTACCTGAAAAAAAAAGTTTTTTGGGCCACCCTAGTGTACACGGGAAGAACAACGTGAAAAAGCGTGCGTATTTTGCGTAAGAGTAATAAAGAAGATCTTCTGTCATTGCAAGTCATTCTTGGAAAATAAACCCTTTTAAATTATTTCAGAACTAACTCGTTGCCACAATTGAATGAGGAAAAATTTTATACCTTGTAAAAGATCAGTATCAACAAGATTCGATCCCGAACCAAAAAACTATGTATTCTTTAAAAAAAGATTCTTTACGGCTCAAGAGTGTTCAAATATGTTCATTAGTTTTGTTTTAATCGGAAAATTTTCTACAGGTTACACGTTAGAAAAATCAAACCTGTGCAACGTAAAACTTATAAGGTCATTTGATACTCAAAGAGGAATCTCGAAATAACCGTTTATAAGTAGTCTCATACCTTTTAAAACAAAAATAGTTCTTAGTACTCTACATCTGATGCACTCGAAAACCATTGAATATTTATTCTCAAATATTTACAATGAGAGTAAAGATGGCATATGTCAAGGCCAAGACTCGATTTAGAACATTACCATGATAGATCCAGGTTCAAAGAAAGATAATAATATACTCTAAAAATGGTTGAAACTTTTCTTAAATCCCTTGATCCCGACTTAGATAGGAGCCGGACATATCGCGACTTCAGGGTTTGCGTCAAGCTATCAGTAAGCTCTGTATTGGTGAACAGATAAGGACTTCTTCAAGGAGACACTACTGCATATGAGTATGACAATGTCACACTCACATTCCTCCAAGAATTTTGTTGTATCATCGTGAAGAATACCACCAAAAATGATAATTTTAGAAAGAAAGGACTATGCCACTGGTGGTTTTGAGAAAGAGAAGTTATCTTTTATTTACGAAGGTGATTTTTTAAGGATAAGGCACATCAGGTGATAATATGGTATTATCGATGGTCATTGATAAATACTGTAGTCACAAGAATATTCATGGGAGATAAGTTTGAAGGTAATAATAATGATTAAGGAATGAGTTCAAGATTGTAATGATAAAATGAAGTATTATTGATGAATGAGTATGCTTAGGGAAAGGTGAGGCAAAATTATGTGTTATTGAGTTACCAGTAAATATTTTTAAAGATCTAAATCAATATTCTCTTTTGTTTTGAGAAAGATTTCCCAAGAAAATGTTGTACCTCACTATCTTTCTTGTTAATGGGAAATAAATTAACATGTTTTCTGCCATTATTTGAAACTAACTTAATTATCTAACAAGATAACCAAAGAGAAAAATAAATTAGAAACAAACTTATTTTGCATTATAGAAAGGTATGGACACAATTAAAAGTTATCAGGAAACAATTAGAAAGTTTTTTTTTAATTTTTATATTACTTTAAAAAAAGCAATGTATATTTCATACTAAGTTAAAATTTACTTCTCTTAAAATAGCATAAGGGAAAGCAATAGCTTATCTAGGAAATGGAGTAGTTTTAGAAACAGTCCTTCAAATATAAATTATATTGTGTTTTTTTATGTTAACATTTTTAAAGGAGTCATTTGTGATTTATCAGTAGATCATTCTTTAAATAGAAGTATTCGATTGAAGGCTGTATTCCCAAAAAAAATTTCTTCCTAAATTTAACACACATTAGTTTCATGCCAAATATTTATAATGTGCCGTGATTCTATTCTTGAAGGGATAAACTACGTGACTTTCTACTGCGAAGACAAAATGCAGTAAGAAGTAAACGTACTCAGGGAAAATGGGAAAGCCAGTGGGCCAGATAAGAACCGATCTCCAAGCAGCTGCTAGAAGAGACAGCAACATGCAATACAGGAAAAACAGAGAGAAAAACTAGTTACGATAGAGAACAGCATTATGTGGTTTTGTTTAAAACATCCAAGCGTGTAAAAAATGGTACTAGACCGAATTACATTTTTTAAAATAAAAAAAGGTTAATGTTTCTTTTTTCCAATTTAGTTCAATTTTTTTCCCACAAAAAGCTGTCTAACCAAAAATAAATCGAAAAATAACGCAAATCTTAGTTCTTTATCAATCAAATTCTTGCCATAGAATATTCTAAAAGTGGAAATATGTGGCTATGGATAAAGATACGTAAACAATAATTTCGGGGGGGGGGGGGGTACAGAGGCCCTCCATAAATAATTTAGAACGGTAGCATTTGGAGAAAAAATATCTGTTATTTGTACTGAATAAGATTTTCCTGAACTTCATGCATGGTTTTAAGTAACATGGAATATCTTAAATTATGGTTTTTAGACATTATTGAGTGACAACTCAATCTTCATTTAAAGCGGATTAACCATATTTTTTTGAAGATATCTGTTTGTTACGACGATTTATGCCTGGGGACCCTGAAAATTACATTTAAGGAACTAGTATAATTTGTTTCATTATTCCCAAAAAAATTAAATCGTCCTTAATTTTTTGGACACGAGTGTATTTCTGGGAAACGGTTCAAATAACGGGTAAGAACTAGCTAAAACCTAAAAAATTTGGTTCGAAATTATGAGGGTTTTATAAAAAGTACTATCACCCTCGTACCCCCTATATACGGCTGCTTATGTTTTGTGTCATTGGAGGATTGGACCTTTCATTTTTTCAAAAAATCTGCTTATGTAATATTTGAACAGTACCACAACTCTGGACTTGAAGATATAGTAGAAGCTCTTAGGGGCCATTCATTAATTACGTAAGGATGATTTTGGCAATTTTGACCCCCCTACCCCCATGTAAGGGTGCGTAAGATTTTTCAAACCCCTCCCCCCTTTTCTTACGTGAGATTCCATTTCGTTTTTCAAAATAATAAAATGTTATAAAAGGATCAGTAACACTAAAACTCTCAGTTTGACGTAAATTAAAGATTATCTTTCAACAGATAAGTAATATTCTTGCTGTCAACTACATATTACCTAGTCTTTGGAATACCATTTATCAGTATAGAGATTTAAAAGTAAGTTTTTAAAAAAAAAATTTTAATCCGTTAAACAATCTTCAAACCACTAACACTTTTAAATCGTCTGGACTGAATGGGTTAGTTAGCCATGTGGTCCACTCAGAAACAATTGGTAATCCATCCGTTGCAGTGAAAGATGGAACTTCATCCGGCACATCTATTGGAACCTCGTCTTCTTCTATAGCCACTCTAAATCTTCACCACCGGTAGGTGGATGAATTGTACGGCACAGTAGTTTTTTGTCGCGCTTCGCAATTTTTGCTGCGATGCGCCGAAAGCGTCTGTTGGATTGGCTGTTGGCGGACTCTCTACTCACACAAGACTGTTGTTGGCGTGAATGAATAACACGATAATGGCTGTCAGCCGAAGATACATCTGATATATACCTTCATTTTTTTATTAAAGCTTCGAAAATATACCGAAATCGTCAGCATTTTTAAGTTTTTCTAATGTTATTCAATAGTAATTTGATAAGAATAATTGGAATTTGTTTACATTAACTTGGAAAATCTTACGTAAGAATGGGTTTCACCCCCCACCCTCCATGTAAGGGTATGTAGATATTAACCCTCCCTCTCCCTCGGGAGCCTTACGTAACTAATGAATGGCCCCTTATAACAACCAGTTGTCTCATCTTTTGAGAAAGTTTGCTTTGGCGAATAATGTCTATAGGGTGTCTGCAAGTGGATATTTGGGACTTGTTTAGTTCTTATACCCACTACAAGAAATATCCATGTAAAAATTTTTTTCTTTGCCTTATTCATTTAGTTTGGGGCCAAATAAAAATAAAATACAAAAAAGCAAAAATAATTTATTTTAATTTTTAAAAAATTGAAACTATTAACGGCTGAACCAAAACTTTATAAGTTATACTACCTGAAGATGCAATTATTGTTGCAAAAACTTAAAAACATGCTGAAAATTGCTGCTTCATGCTGAAAACGAAGTTAAACATATTACATTTGCTACTATGGGCAGTAGAGGGGTTAAACAACAGATAGGCCCTAAAACATTGCCAACTTGGCATCCGTTTAAGGACTTTCGCCAGGGTCAAACCTTTGTAAAGGTGAGACGGACGGTTTTTACAAGAGCTTCTACTAATATACTAGTATTAATGCAGTCGTGTTTGACACTCACTCTTCTTGTCGACAAAGGGCAGGTCGTCCTTCTTCTTGAATTCTCCGTTGCTCTTGACCTCGGTGGGGTTGGCGAAATCGTAGCTGTCAACTGGCCAGTGAAGTTCGATGAACAGCTTGTACATCCAGGCCCCGATCACGGCGCCGAGATGAGGTCCCACCACGGGCACCCAGAAGTAGTTGTAGTCGTGGAAGCTGCATCGACATTATAGAACACATTTAAGTATATAAAGCACGTAAACATACTACAAGCCCATATACTAGACTGCGGAGTTTATTGACCCTGGTTGAGAGCAAACAAAGAAAGTAGTTCCTAGAGCGGTGTGTGAATTTGGAGTGAAACAAAGAACTTCAATTTAGAAATAAGATTAGTTAGTTAAACCCACTCATGTATACAGGGTGTCCCATAAATAATGGGTCACACTTCTAGGGGGGATAGTAGACACCTAGACGAGTCAGAATCGCACAGGATTTGGGGGTCCCAGACCAAATCCCAGGGAGTTAAAAATGGAGCGACACCCCAAAAAAATTATTGAAAAATTCAATTTGTAGAAGATCTACTATTGTTAAAAATTTAAATATGGTCTCAAAAATTGTGGTTTAATATGGTCTTTAAAATTATTTTAAAAGTTTTCACTTTAAAATTTGTTTTATTATGAAAAAAGTTAAAAAACCACAAAAAAATGGGAAAATTCTGCCAAAACCTCATTTTGTATTTCGAAATCCTTTCTTTTGATTTTATAATCTGAAAGATCATAGTTGTAAACCCTTAAGTCCAAAGTTTCACGTAAAAACCATCAATATTAAACAATTGAGATCCTGTTAAAGTTCGTTTTTTGCGTGCGCGAACTGGTTTCCTACTGCCGTTTCCAAAACAGCAGTTTGCGGACGTAAAAACGGACTAAGACCATGCTTTAACAGGATCTCATGCATTTAATATTTATGGTTTTTACGTGACACTTTGGACTTGAGGGTTTTTGACTATATTCTTTCAGATTATTAAATCAAAAGCTTGATTTTTTGAAAAGATATTTTCATTATAATCGGGAAAATTGTTTAACCTCAGGCGTTTGCAGTCCCATAGCTCCTCCTTTTGAATTCCCCCTATCTCCAAGCAATAGGTACTCGTGATGATTTTGTCTAGATAAGTTTGGAATCTAGTCCTACTTTGTAATTTATTTTCTCAGTCATAGTTTGTAAAAACCGAAAGGGACAATTACGAGAGAGAGATCGCAAAAAGGTGAATAAAGAAAAATAAATTGAATGTGAAATTTAACTTGCCCTGAAATTAAGATTAACTTTAAAAAATAAAAAATGTACACACTGAGTACGAGCTGGAAGTTTTACATGTAAGTTCTTAATGTCCGTATGGGTCTAAGTAGAGACCTCAGTTAAGTCCTCGGGGCTGAAGAGAAAGAGAGATAGTTTCGAGACTACTAAGATAAAACTGAGAAAGGCAAGGGTTGTGTTTAGTGTATCTTAAACCGTTTAAGGAGCTCAAAGATATTTTATTTTTTACTCTGCTATAATTCCTTTAGAGCAGGTCTTACCTATTGATAAAGTATTCAAAAATTGCTTTTTTACAAAAAACGTATCTTTCCTACGTGATAAGACTCAACAGATCAATAGCAATCATTCAGTTTTCCCAATACGTCTTTGTTATCTTTTTTCACTTTTTTCTGCATCAGACTCGAGAACGCGTTATTTTCATCGGCCGGTCAAAAAAGGAAAGTGAAGATTAAAGTTTCCCCTCTATTCTCCTGGTTCGAGAGTAAAGTCAACAAAACTCGAACCGAAAGATACGGCAAATCCATTGTTGAGAAGGTTTTATACGGTGTTTTGAGAAAACTTTCGTAGTTGTGTGCAATTTGATAAGGGGTTGTTGATTTTATAAACGATCAATGATAATGGACAGGGCTATTTCTTGTATAGATTCGCACCAAGAGGCATTTTATTTTATTTTTAATTTTTTGCAATTTGGTTAAAAACACTCAATTACAGATTATAAAAATAAAGAAGAAGTTTATTGTTTGTTTATTTCACTTTGTTGCAATTTCTGTGTTTGAGAGAAGTGGGAGGAGTGTCCGGAGAGTCCTAAAGACTTAATTTTGAAGCGGAGGATGACGGGGGAAGAACTGTGGGTGGTAGATTAGTTAGACCTCATCGATTTCTTCATCGATGAGCACTTCATATCAACGCAATTTTTTCTCAATGAACACTTTCCTATATTGTGGGCCTCCACCGCGTGCCCATGGAAAAAATGCTAACCAATGCGTTTCTATACAATTAAATTTTTCTAGAGTCCCCATACCAACAGCTAAAATTAGAATATAAATTGTTAATCATCCCATTAAATAAAATGCACACTTACGGCCATATTCACACCCTTATAAGCGTCGGTGTTACATCCCGGAATGGGACGATCCTCTTTTTTTTCTAATTTCCCCTTTTCCAATTTTTAGAAGGATTATGAAAGAGTTCTATTTACTTTCATTTTATTTCTCCCGCCGAAACGGCCAGCGCCGAATAGTAGTAGACCGGTTAAATCCTTGGTCAAAGAGGGATTCCACCAATCACAGTCAGCTAAAAGCTTATATTTCTTTCTTTAGTTGCTGGTTATTAACACCGACGCTGATGACTGTGAATATGGCTATAAAAACTTCTGATATAAAACTCTGAAACTTCCCAAAGAGAAGGAGCGTCTCACCTGAAGACGTTGTTTCCCCATCCCGCGAAGGCGGTGAAGGCCCTGGGGGCGAGGTCCCTGGCGGGGTTGAGGGGTGCCCCGCAGTTCCAGGGGAAGGCGAAGATGATGGCGGAGAGGGCCAGCCCGATGGTCAGTGGGTAGGAGCCCTTCGGGACGGACATGTTGTTGGGGTCTGTGATCGCCACGATGGCCATCATCAGGAGCATCGTGCCTACGATCTAGAGAGAAAAATAAATAGTTAGAGGAAATGCACGGAGGAAAACCTTAATGAAGGCTGTTTCACTTTCACCGTTCATCCTGAGTTATTCACTCGTGTGAATAGCTAGTTTGCATAGAAAAGTGAAGGAGTACTAAAGAGTGAATCGCCAATTCGCACTTTTCACTTTGTATTATTCGTCCGATCAAAAGGGAAATTTCTGAATGAGCTATGAGATATGCTAATGTCGGAAAGGTAATATCTTGATTTTAATAGGGAATTTTTTTAATGTAATGAATACGACTATTATTAAATATTAACCAGTAGCTTCCGGGATAACATATAAAATCAAAACTTTAGAAAAAATCACGTTCTGCTCAAGTCAAATTGGCTCAACAGACGGTGTAACATTTGTTTCTAATTTCTAAGCTTATGTAAAGGGCGAGGAACTATCCCAACGCTAGACTCCGGTTGATTCCCCAAGCAAACGGCGCAAGTTCAGAGGTGCGGATGCGCCAAGTTTTTAGCGGTAAAGATGACTAATATGGTAACCCTAACTAATGTTAAGTGAATGATTTGGCTTCTAAATGTGCCGCTAAACAGCCAAAATTCGCCAAGCATCCGCACGTCTGAACTTGCTCCAAGCAAACTTGGTACTCATTTATAGACCCCAGAAGGATGAAGGGCTGAGCTGACCTTGCACAGTGTAGGAATTAAATCCCTGACCATTGTGCATTTGTGAACTTGAACACAACACCACCCGGTATAAATTATATTTTATTTTTGTCTACTTTACATCGATTTTTATGTTATGTTCCCCCCAAAACCCGTATGCCATCTGGCCAGATTTAATACGACCATGAATATTATGGTCAGTTAGCCAGAATTTGAACTGTGTCAAAAAGAATAAAGCTCAAGAATTGTGTAAATAATTTGCAGTTGATTTTAAACTGTATTTTTTCTCAAGAAAGGAAACTCGCCTGAGCAAGCAATTACGAATCATTAGAGTTCCTCGCTCTTGGACCACTCTTTTGTCTAAACTAAACTATTGCAGTGACGCAATTTAAATAAGTCCACAACTGACCTGGTCTCCGAGGGCTGATATGGCAGAGACGTGTTCTGGCACGAACGTGGAGAAGATTTGGGCTGTGGCTGAAGCATGAGGAGGGGTCTCACGAGCACCTCCATCGAAGTGGGTGAATGATTCTGGAAAGGCATTAATATATAGAACGACCGCCACGAAAAAAAAATTTGAAAAGAAATTAAAATATAAAGGATAATCACACATATTTGGCTTGAAACGTTTTTTCGGCGTTTATGAATTACCCTCACCCCCCAAAAATTGAGGGGAATAACCCGTTTCAATAACAATCGCCACAATATTGTTCGATGTCAAAAGTTTTTCTCTTGGTGGTTAGACAATATAGATGTGCTGCTGCTTTTAATAATTCATTCAGGGCTTACTAAAAGCACAAAGAGAAAATTTAAAAGTTATCATTACATTAAATATTATAAAGAGATAGTAGAAAATGAAAATTATGGTTGGGGGATTGCAGTTTTCTCCACAGCACCCCTTCACAAGCCTCTACTGGTGCTGACAAGATATTTAATGATATAATATTGATAAGATATTTTTTCGGTAAAAAGAAGATATTTAATTCAAATTAATTCCCCCTTTTTGGAAATTCTTATTCTAATCCCTCTTCTGTAACAGTAAAAAAGCAACTCATTATCTCCAATAACCCGACTCAACAAATAGCCTCATTAATATATTCTCAACGCACCCGACTGAAATCCCTCAGACGAGGTAAAAGCAAAAAATAGCGAGAGTCCCTGGGGTCATCCCTCCTGACCCCTCAGGGCCTTCATCCCGGCTCAATGACCTTGACTCCGCGTGCTCCACATCCTCACTTTCAGGATGACCCACTCTCTGCAACCTGTTGTGTTCTCCTTTCCTTATTATTTGCATCGGCAGACAATATTTATCGCCATTCATTGTAACGATGAGATCTTGCTATTGACCCAAGGGAAAGTTGTGAAGTATGGATTGATATGTCTTGTCATGGCGATTTCTGGATGTTGCATGTAATTTGCATGCATGATAGGGATCGGAGTGGAAATAATGTTTGGTTAAAGATTTTGGGTCTTTACCATGTTTGGATGTGCTGTGATGCGTTTAGCAATCCTATTTTGATGGGGTGGGTCTTTTTTAAAGAGAAAGGGGTGTGACTTGAACTTTTGAAATACCTGAGTTAACACCATGGTCACTAATTCATATTATGGAAAATTATGTGCAAGATAAATAGAGATCAGCAGTAGATAGGCTAATCCGAAAGTCATACAACTCAAGAGTATAATAATCTCCAGAGTTTCAATAAGCATTTAATACTGCATTTCATTTCACTCAACTTTAGAGTGGTTAGTGTAGTCGCCACAGATAGAGTAGTTAGTGTTGATCATAGAGAAAGAGTCTAACAGAGGGGCCAAAACGCTACTCAAATCGTATGATGATGATGGAAAATTATGTTAAAGGTGGTTGGTGCTCTCCCCAAGACTCGAAACACGGTAAAGAGCAATCGTTACAGAGTATAAAAGTTACACCATTCCTTTTCTTCTCATATGAGGACACATATAGCAACATTTTTCTTAGAGAAACTACCTAAACAAGAAATTCAGTTCTTTTTTTAATAGAATTTTTCTGCAATTTTTTTAACTTTAAATTTTATAGTTGGTAATCTGAAACATCCCACATAGGTTCTTTGACTAAATACGAAACAAAAATAAAAACCAACTTTAACTCAAAACAGGTATTTGCAAATTTTCTGAAGTTAGTTAATAGCGACGAGCAGCTAAAAGAAATTGAAAAAGTTTAAAATCGATGTTCTTGCAGCAACAAGAAGGATGTAACTCCACTGAAAAGCTGTTGGAGATAGCTCATTGTTGCTGCAAGCAATTACTCAGGGAATTTGAAAAGGACATTGAGAAGAAGGGAAAATAATAAACTCCTTGATGGAAGAGGATCGGCTTCTTACCAAAATATACAGCGTAGAGGACGATGGATGATACAAAAGCACCTGCGTACTGAGCAAAGAAGAAAGGCATCACTTTTTTCCAAGAACACTTCCCCACGGTCGCTAAGGCAAACGTCACCGCTGGATTTGCATGACAACCTGGAAGAGCCATAAAAACCCATCACGTTAATACCGCTACATTAAGAGAATTAAGTACAAAGACCTTTTAAGGTAATCAAAATACGGTTAATTTGATATCCTACATTAGGCATCCAAACTCTATTTATCCATTTATTTCCAAATATGTTAAATATAGAGAAATGAGATGTCTTACCTGAGACTCCTCCAGTTACAGAGATGGCAACCATAAGGGCCAAACCCCAACCAATGGGGCCGACGATAGCACCCACGTGACCAGCTTCACTGAAAACGATAGCCGCGACGACGCCATTGCCCAACAACTGAAAGAAAAAATCAGCCTTAATACATTTTTTATTTAAAATGATCATAAACTTTCAATGAATATATCAATTATAATGATTTAACTTATCTCAGTCATTGCTGCTCAACAAACAGATTAGACTATTTATTTCAATTTTACTTTGGCTATTATGGTTCCATAAATCTTCCGAATTGGAATATACTGTAAATTAATAGAAAAATGGGTTTTGAAAAACCTAATGAGGTCCCATTCACATATAGGTAAGTGTATCAATTGTTGTTGTATAACAATATATATATAATAGATGTTTACATCTTATCTACAGCCCACAGAGAGTTCCGAGACATTTTGTTGTGGCTTTTAATACCTATCATTTGACAATTTCTCATATTTAGAAGGCCATTCTAAGACTCCCAAGTGTAACGTCATATTTGCATAGCAGGTGGAATTAGGTTGGCGTGTTGAGTTTGCAGAAACAAAAATCAACACTCAACTGAACCTTGAGGGACTATAAGCATGATTAGATTTTTATGAGATTTCTAATAGTAATTTCCTCTCCATGCAGCATACTTTCTTGCGTGATGATTTCAGCTTATTAGTAATATCTAAACGGTTGCACCCAATCTCATATGTTAGATATACCCCACACGCGCACATAAAATTTTTTTAATTAGAATTAATTCTAGTAATTTCTATCATCAACTTCAACCATGAATAACAGGACAGGACACAGGATATAAACAGGATATATAGAAGATGACAGGATACAGTGGCGGCTCGTGGGTAGTTCAAATGGGGGTCACAATTAAATTTTGGAAGTACAATTAAGTAAAAGTATCACAATTAGAACAGAATAGGGAGTGGAAGCTCATTCTGAATAAGGTATAAGTTGAAATCGATTTTATTAATTTTTCCTTTATGTTATTATTGACTTACTTCAATTTACGTACGGACACCCGCTTATCATACGCAGTTGCACAGATTAGGTAACGGAGTTAAGGGTCTCAATTGAAAAAGTGCCGCAGATTGTTATGGACGATCATTTAAACGTATTGGCTTCAGTGCTATGGGTTCTAATAAATATGAATAGTTTTTTTAATAGTTTTAAAATGTGCGTGATATAGTTTATGAAGAAATACAGTTTAACTTCGATGTATTGAAATCGAAAGAGGAAATTGAGAATACTAAATTTCAAGGAGGAAAAATACTTTTTCGAGATAGGGTGGGTTGCCCGGTGTGGCGAAAAAACCGATCAATGTAAAAACCTGCCAGACAAAAACCGTTTAAAAAACAAAAAAAACACTAATAGCTTTACACATGTGTAATAAATTTGTTTTTTATTGAACGGTTTTCGCTGACCGATTTTTGCATTGAACGGTTTTTTCGTTCATCCGGTTGCCCAGTGAATGAACACTTAACATTCGGATTTGCAATTTTCCCACTTTGAATATCATTTTCAGAGCTTTTTCTCAGTCAATTTTTATAAAAAAAGTACATCATTGTTCGTGATGAGAAGGGTATACTGTATTACTATTTTTCTTTTGAGAGATTCCCTTACGGTTTCTTTAAATCTATTGTTTAATTTATTTCCTTCAATCTTTAAAAACCTGGGGAGTCTACAATTTAAAAACATCTTATTTGGAAACAAAGTCGGATTCTTTTTTCCAAATATTCAAGACAATAAAATCTTCGGGCCAACATTAAAGCATTTAACAGTTTTGGAAAATCTGATTTATTAAAAGACTTGTGTCACTTTATCGAGTGCATGTATGTTGTTTACCCTCCAAAAAGGGACGTATCAGCTTCTGAATCCACCGGCAACAATGTTAAGATGCTTCAATATGGGCGTTCTTCACATTAGCTGAATGCAAAAAACAACCTTGGAAAAAAACCCTCATTAATGCACTGTCACATTTCTTAAAAGTCATTCTTTACTCATCATCCGCCCACATGCAGAAACCACGAAATCTCTCTTTTCCCACAACACCCTCTAATTTTACCCACAAAGCTATAAGAAATCGGCATGAAATCAGCGGCGAAAGGATTTACGAGTTCTCTCCGTGCTGACATCAATTAACAGACGCGTTATTAAATCAGACAGAGCCGTCAGAGTACCACTCAGGTATTAACGATGGAAAAGCCCTTGACACATTGAACCTGGGATTAAAATAGGCCATCGATTATTAGTCCACCGAAAACCGGAAACATCGGCCGATTACTTCCTTCGGTCATTTGAATCTCCCTCCTCCCCTATTATCATCGGAGATGGATGGATTATTTCGATGGCCGCGAGGTAGCAATGATGTGACCAATAGCTGAATGGATTTCTTGGATGCATTATAATTCAGGTTAAATCGTCAAACTATTATTATTATTATTATTATTATTATTATTATTATTATTATTATTATTATTATTATTATTATTATTATTATTATTATTATTATTATTATTATTATTATTATTATTATTATTATTATTATTATTATTATTATTATTATTATTATTATTATTAAATGGGTGGGTGCTGAATCTATGATCCTTGAATACTGAGTTGTCCTCAGAAGTCAAAATATTATGGAAGTAAGGTATTCAAATATCGTCAAAATATTACTGTCGTCATCAGTGCAATTTCATATTTTTATCGGATGTGTGTTGTTTCATAGAAATATTTCTTTTATTGAGAGTACAGAAAGGTGTAATTTTAAAAATTCCCCTAATAATTCTAATTTTCAATTTTTGACTTTTTATTTGTCAAAAATTTAGATCAACGATGGGCAACCTACGGCCCGCGGGCCGGATCCGGCCCGCCTCGTCATTTGGTCTGGCCCGCGGAACATTTTAAAAATTGTAACTAAAAAGTCACTCTGTTTTCGTTAACAAGAGCGAAAGAGGGGATACAGAAGTTTCCCCCGAAAAGAACTTAATTTTAGCAGTTAAAACGTGCTGTACAACTATATTTTGTTCTTGGGAGGTGTCTATAAGCATGGGAGAGTTGTTACTTCACGACGGACGATCGCCGACGGTTGATTTTCCGATTTTAAAAACGTGGATAGCTTGTTCAACCTTTTTCCATCTCCCTTGAAAAGTAACTGATGAAGCTCCGATACACCTGCAAATGGAGTTGATCGAGCTTCAGGAAGACTGGCATTTGAAATCAAAATTTGAAGACGTAAAGCCCAGTGATTTCAACAGCACATACCTAGCTGAAGAAAAATTCCCCCACTTTAGAGCATTTGCAAGAAAAATTATCTGCGCATTTGGAAGTACATGTAAATGTGAACAGTTTTTTTCCAGAATGAAAATTAATAAATCGAAGTATCAAACCAGGCTTACGGAGGAAAATCTGGACAAAACTCGTGTATAAGTGAGATAGATATCTCAATGTTGACAATCTTGTAACTCAGGTTCAAACTCCATATTTTTCTAGATTTTCCAGTCCAGATTTTAGTAACTTTAACATAAAATTTTTGTATGTAATCTAGATAATATTATTCTAGTCCAGATTAATTTCTAACTTTAGTACTAAACTTCATAAATATATATACAACTAAACGACTCATTTTTTACTTAAAAAATATTACCTATTATCTACTCTATGGCCCTCCACGTCATTATAATCTTGGAGTCCGGCCCGCGGACTCAAAAAGGTTGCCCATACCTGATTTAGATGATCAAAACATTTTTTGACAAATACAGTCATTTACAGAAGTAAATCAAAGATTATGTTCGGGATGAAAATAGAAAAAAACTTTTATCACTTATGATAAAGGGTAAACACTATAGAAAAGATTGTGCTTGTGCTACTGTTTATTTATACATTTTCCAGGAGATAATAATAAATAGTCACTACTCAGGCTATCGAAGTTTTCAAGAAAATACTAAAGATTGTGGTGTAATTCGTCCGAATTCATATAACGAAGAAAAATCGTAAAGAAACTAGCTATTTTTCCGAGATTCTCCAAACGTTACATTGTTTCCTAATATATTTTCCTCAAATTTAAACGTTTAAATGAAACACACTAAACTAGCTTCTTCAAACCTCCCCATATTCTTTTATACACTAAATATTCTGTCGCAACACACTCTTTCTATGCTGCTTCCATCTCAAAAACAAGACAATTTGGAAACAAAAAAACTCCCACCTAGAGAAAGCAACCTCACCTTCCACCGATTCGTTCCTCCTGACACCCATCTCTTGTCTCGAGCACCCTTGTGACACACGTGGCTCTCGATCTGGGTTCTGTGGACAAAGAACAAGTGACCCGAAGACCCTTCGAGTATGCGACCTAAAGACTGTCACTCCTCGTTTTTTCTTTGCTTTGGTAAAATTGTGTGCAAAGCATCGGTAATATTTGCTCTTATGGTGGCATGGTTCTGGTGAAAGGTTTTTGAAATGAAGAGAAAGGTGTCGTAAACTCGTTGCAAGGTCATTTATGAGGTAGGGAAAGTTGTTTAAAAGGGATATAAAAAGTGAGGATTCTATAGGAACTGCAAGTTTTGGATGACTAACTTCTCAATCAATTAAGTAGGAATTGAATCTGTACTATAAAAACGCTAATGGGAAACCTACGAAAGCGCACTTTTTCCTCGAATGAAAAATTAAAATAGATTTAGAGATCACACTTAGAGAAATGACACTTTTTTAAAAATGAGTTAATCGATGGTTTCATTTTGATATGAAACTTTTTGCTTCAAGTATGCCGATCCAATCCTTTCTATATATGTGAGGCGGAAAGCGAAAAGGGACCTCTTGTCGGCAAAGTTGATTTCGAGAAAAAGCCAAAAAACCGGAAGAAGGTCAAAACTATCGAATTTTTTTTCTCTCGATTTTATCGATCCTTGCACCCTTTAGAACCGAATTTTAGCTGTTGGAATCATTCCTTAACTGTGAAAAATAACGAGATGGTAGCATTTTGAAAGTTTAAGGACGTTTTTCGCGAAATCCACTTATTCTATTAAAACTTTTAATTACTGGCGATTCGTCATTTTTTGAGCTACAAGGATGATGATGGTCTTAAAATCTTCATAAATCTGTACAGATTGAGAAAAAAATAATAACTCCATTTCGACGAACGCCGACAAGAGGTCCCTTTTCGCTTTCCGCCTCACATATTTTGAAATACCAGAAATACTAATTTT
Source organism: Tetragnatha versicolor (assembly GCA_024610705.1). Lineage (NCBI taxonomy): Eukaryota > Metazoa > Arthropoda > Arachnida > Araneae > Tetragnathidae > Tetragnatha > Tetragnatha versicolor. Next base: position 61,740,572 of record JANDEH010000005.1, read on the forward strand.
CAAACTATTCAATAGTTACCACTAAAATTATATTTATTTTTAATTTAAGTTTAAAAAATGAAATTTTCGGGAATCACGAAGATAAATGAGATCTCAATTTGCAAGGTGGGTTAGCGAGATTCTGCACGACTTTCTACTTTAAGTAAATTAAAACCGATCACCAAATTACAGTGTTGGCAAACACTTTTTTTAACCCATATAAAACTTTTTATGTCAGTTTTTCCATATTCTAGTGGTTTTTTTCAAAGTTTGTCAGTTTTCTTAAAAATTAATATTTTAATTTTAATTTTAAAGTGTTCATTTATCAATGCTATGAGTTAAAATGTAAAAATAAGCTTTGGAGTAATTCTATTTAACTTCTAAAAAAATACTGAAATTGAATTTCAAGACTTCACGGACTTTGTAATTGTACAATATTGTAGCGGTTGTTATGGAAACGGGTTATTCCACTTAATTTTGGGGGTGATTGTAAATTATAAACGCTGAAAAAACGTTTGCCAAATCTGCGCGACTGTCAATTAGATTTGAACTTCTTTTTGAAGTTTTGTTTTTCTGTCAACGTTCTTCTCGTGAAAGTCGGACTATACTTAGCATTTGGTTATCTTCTTTTTCCCTTGATGAGGCATTGTTTTGTTAAAAAAAAATAATTTTTCTTAACTTCTCTTCTCTTAACGGAACAGACACATGGCATCAAACGATTACGTTAATTTAAAGCCACGCTTACGTCCTTTTTTCGGGTGTGTTTGAGTGAATGTTTGCTCGCTGGGTGTGAGGCACATTCTCACCTAATTACAGGGTGTACAGAACGTTCTTTTCTTCAGCGCAGTGACTCGGAAAGAATCAAAAGAAACGAAGGCGTTCGAAAAGTGTACTTTCCCCGCAAAACCACTTTCTTCGGTGCTTAACACACACCAAACAACGGTGAGTGAAGAGCTCATTTTCTTCTCTAATGACCCCCTATTCACGTTGTTGTTTTCTTTTCTGTTTTACATGCGTGAAGTCACCACATAATTAGCGACTGCATATTTCCGCTTCATTTCTCTTGTATCGGATCGTATATGAATTGAAACTAATTTCTCTAGTACTCTACTAACCCTTTTTTATATAGAGAAGGCAACTAATATTTTCAAGGAAAAAGGAGTGTTTTTCATAAGCGTTGAACCTTACTAAAACAAATGAAATGTAATTTTACCATTGGTTCTATTTTTGAAGGGTTAGAGGAAAAGATGGGAGTATTATTCCCACATGCTAAAAATGTATAAATTAAAAAGTTAATTTAGGTCACAAGTTTTCAAATTGTTTCACGGTTATTGACCGTTTGATAGCGAACATAATTTTTTCATGTGAGAAACTTTTTAAAAGTGAATTTGAGTTTTTTATTGCCGAGAAGATCGTTGAATTATGTGTTTATATCTTCTGATCAATTAAATTTTCTGGCATAGCTATTTTGAGTAGAAACAGAATTTTTAAACAAAAGGTTGAGAACGAATATGTATTCAATTTTACTTACTTTACTATAAAATTGCAAGTTTTGTGAGTTTACAACAGAAGAAAAGGCGTATAAATAGTTGTAAAGCCTCAGCAATCTCTTTTTTCAGTCACCATAAGAGGTTTAAAACTATAATGTTCAAAATAAGTAAAGATTCTTTGTAAAAACTATTTAGCACGATAAATTGGAATCCTATTCATATAAGATGCATTAAAATATTAATTTGGGCTATTCCCGTTACAATACATTTGCTGTAATTAATATTTCCTTCCTTTCACTTTCAAAAGAAACAATTGAATTATTCAAGGGGCGTGATCACTGAATTCGAGAATATTTCATCCCAAACTAGGTCAGTCATGCAAAGAAACTCAATGTTTGATTGTGGAAATAAAAGCAATTGATAATAACCCCAGAATTTCTTTGACGTATACCCAGTAGAGTCAAATCATTGCGTTCGAACTGAAAGATGATTACCTAAATGTCAAAAGCATGCCTCACACTGAAAAGAAAGTACCCATAAATAACTTCAGGTCGTAAGAAAGTATATTTTACTGTAGTATTAGAAAAGCCACTATGTGTTACAGTGTCCTCTTTTCAGGATCCCACATTTGACCTCTATTTTTGACATAACGGTGAAACTTTCTATTGTTTGAAAGTTTCAACTGTAAATATACAATATTTTCACATTGTTTGGTAGGGACCATGAAATAGAGTCAGTCATCGCAAGAAAGATATAACAAAACTTTGACCCCGATTTTTTTTATTGGAAGTATAAAATTTCAGTGAGAGAGAGAAATTTTGAATCCATCTCTTAAAGTAACAGGAAAGCATTCAATAAAAATAAACTTTTTTGCAATGAAATTTTCGTAATTTTGTAAACGTAATGAAGTTGTGTATTTGAAGAGTGTATATCCAAGTTTAAAAAACTGTTGAAACATAGAAAAAGATCTATGGAAATGAATCTTTTTTTTTTCTACTAATAACAGCCGTGAAAAATACTCTTGTACAGTCACTAAAAACCATCATCATCATTCATATAAATATTTGAGTAAGAGGTTAAAGATATTGTGTGAATTTTAGATTTTCAGTTTTAAAACTAATTTCGGTGCATAATAAAGAAACATTTAACCATTAATTTAAAACAAAACGGTTTATTACATTTCACAATTAGCGGCGCTTACAGCTACATAGATCTAACTCCATTGTAAAGCTGTTGGAGTTAAAGATAAATATACTACACAAACACAGAGCAGTTAGAGTTTCCGTATTTTCTCATGCACGAACGATTGCAATTGCTGTCTACAATAGTTCTAAATCACCTATTCTTATAACTTACTTTTATTTAAAAAAAATTTCCCCCGTCCTTGTTAACTTTTAATCAAACTGACTACTTCAGATTAAATGTTACGACTACAACTTTGTAACAAATTGTCATAAAGCTCATAACACGAAATTTTCCAATAACCTTTTATGCAACAAGCACTGAGAATATCGCTCATGATCATTAAAAACGAATTAATTCACCATGCATTCGTTACAAAGTTCACGACGAAATCCATGACATCACTCAGAAACGTTCGAAAAAGACGTTCCATAAAGCCTCGGTGGCCCCAATCGTTTTTTTTGCGAAGATGACCATCAAATTATGCCATCACCGAAGCCCGAGTTTGTTTTCTCAACAACAGTAGCCAAATTAAAAAGCGTTCGAATATATCCATTTTCCGAAGCAAAAAATCGTCTGCAACGGGTCGAATGTAATGGCCAAGTTCGTTCTAAAGGGCCATTTTGCGCAAGAGCACGACCCCATAAACCAATAATGGAGGCCCACACAGATGCATGCGGCCTGACTCTTCCTTCAAGTTGTTATATGACATGGCGAAAACAGACTAAACGGTAAATAAACCCTCAGAGGTTCCTGTCAGTTGCAGAGTCACAAAAGAAACACTTAAGCCTTCCCCCCCTTGGCGGAATGGAACAAAGACAGCAGGGTATATGGTTTTGAATTAAACCTGTCAGAGGTGCGAAGTGTCGTAACTCTTCTTGGTTTGTGTAAGAAGTTAATCAAAATGTAATTAAAACTGGACTGGAGTGTGCACGGTGCTTTTTTTTCTCTCGTTTTGTTTCCAATGACGTGGGTCAAGCGCTCAGACAGGTCATGTAGATCAAATGAAAGATCAAGAGTGGTGAAGGTGTTTTTTTATCTGTCTGCTTTGTATTCAATCAGATCGACACATGTGAGGCAACGTAATGTTTCAAAGCTAAGTAGTAATGTATGAAAAAACAAACCTTGTAATCAGTTTTAAAACAAACAAGCACAAGAGCTCTCAACTCCTAGAATAAGTTCAGATCTGATTAAAAGATTGTTCAGCATATGAACTATAAGAGGAGTGTTTATGAATGTCTTAAGTTTAAAATTAGCAAATACGATATAGTTTCAATTTTTGACTTGATTTCAAATAAGAGTCCTAGATAATGGCTAAATAAAATCCATCATGGTATGTCCTGCCCTTGATATCTCCCTCTCTCTGGATTAATGTGTGATATAAGATATAAGAATAAAATACGTCATTCTTCTCTAACTTTTTTCCTGTTTCTGTGTCTCCCGGTCATTCTCTCTATCGAAAGGGGAAGGATATAAAGGAAGACAAAATAATCAAGAGAGTGAACTAAATAAATATTTAAAAAAATTTTAAATATAATAAAATAATCATTTAATAATAAATGCATTAAAGGTAAGGCAACTAGTTGGTTTTCTAAGCATATTTTGCTATCTTTAAAAACCATCTGAAATCAGATCAAGAACATTAACAAATTTATGCTATTCAACAATGTAATAAAGGTCGCCTAATTGGTTCTAAAGAAAAATTGTACAGTGCTTCAACGTCGTAATAATAAAACTGATATCCAAAGGGGAATTTTCAAATCAATAAAGGTGTTAACCTTTTTCATCGGGAGTGAAGTGTCTGATATCAAAAGCCTACCAATTGATTTTTTGAACCTAAAGAAAGGTTCTTTACCTCACATTCGTTGTTATATAATCGATTCATTTAAACTCCGAATTTAATTCGATAACATGAAATGCAAATTAAGATTTACAGCAGATTCAAAAGTAGATCGCAGACACGCCTATGCGAAGGGTCAACTGCGGACGGTGTGCGTATGTAATTAAACCTCGCAATTTAGCACCGGTGGGTAATTCCAACAAGTGTGCTCCATTTCACTCGAGCATCGAACGAATGTCGTGCTTCATTACTACTTTGTTCGTGCATCTCTTTTTGTTGAGAGAACCGAACCGCGTGCGAACTCCAGAGAGAGAGAGAGGGATAGTAGTAGAGAGTGGAACAGACACACACCTTGAAGCAGTGGTCCGGAAACTTTCATGTTCGGCAAACAGGAAACATCATACATGGACCATATGTATTTTTTCTTTGTACAAATGCAAAAAAGGAATGGAATCTATAGTGAAAGGGTCTTTTTAAAAAAATTATAAAAGGAAATGTAGTTTTTCCTTTACAATGAGATCTTTTTACAATGAGTTATTGTTCAATTTTCCATTGCGATGTAGCAGGTGCCATCAATGAAAGTAAAAGTTCGATTGTTACACCTTAGACTGTAGATATATAGATTCCACTCTTGTCAGTAAATCTAAACTGATTTTTTATGTGTAGGGTGTAGGTACACTGCACAATCTCCAACCACTCAAAAATATTTAAATTAAAAGATAGTCAGATAGAAACGGAATAAATGTAGGGCAAATGTATAAAAAAGTACACGTAAAACTTTAAAAGCAGCGATTAAAAGAAAAGCTATTAAAAGAAGCAAGCTTGACGTTCCTGTCATAATGATTTTATTAAAAATTTCAATTTACCAACTTTTTTTTGCTTTGAATAGCAATTAATAATGTTTTCTTAGAGATCATTCTTTCAAAAAAAACTCGAATACTTTTTATAGCTTGAAGTTCCAAATAAAAATCAGGGCAGAGTAAGTTCTGAATGAAACTTCCCTAAAAATCCCATAAAAACAAATGAATGGCATCTCCTTCTCGTCCCCCATACTCTCTACCAGTACTCCCTCTCGACATTATAATGCAAGGTTCGAACCACCGACCGCCACAAGGTAAAGCGTTCTAACCTTGGTCGTCATTCATTCTGAATTCGAAGTACACCTCTGTTGGCGGGGGTCCCTCGGGACTCCAAACCATTTAGCCCCTGTCAAAAACTAAAAGTAGCCGCTGCGGCAGATCGAATGGCGGATCTCGCAGATATGGGAAGTTCAGTTTTCGCTTTTTCGATCAAGTCTGAGGAGAGAGACAAAGCTGTGGTTTAAAGTCAATATTTGTGATTATATTTTTGATTTCAGAGATTATGAATGGGGAGAGTGTGATTGAAGATTCCCATAGAAGCCCTTTCGGCATGTGTTGAAATGATGTGGCTTCCCTAGGGTTCCCCTTAAGTTAAATGAACGTTAAACATAAAATGTGTCACGCCCTTTCATTTGGACAGTAAACAAGGGAGTTTTCACCATGAATTTTACCAATATTTTAGAGTAGTTTTTAATATGTTTTTCTGGAAACTTTTTATCCAAATTGGTTTCCAATATTAGTTCTCTAAAAGGGGAACCCTATTTTAAACGAATTCTTTTATACGCCAGTGAGACTTCAAAAGAAGTGGGTTTAAGCTCATAGTATTTCAGGGGTGTTAACCGAACTGTATTTTCTTTCCATCTTACTTATCCAAATCACAATTTTTATAAAATCCTTCGCTTTTCTCAAAAGATTTCGATCAAAACTATTCTAATATAGTATATTTTGAGTTTTTAATAAAACTTGAATGTTTTTGATCTCACATCGGTCACAATAATCATAGCTCATAGTATTACAGGAGTGTTATAATCCAATTCTGTATTTTTTTCATCGTCCTCATTCTATTCCCTTTTCTTATAGAAAACCCTTTCCTTTTTTAAAAACTTTAGAACAGCATCTATGCTAATCTAATAGTTCATATTTTGAAACATTTGTCTGTTATTTTTCTATTCTTACTATATATGAAACTTTTTGTTTCAAGTATGACGACCCTATTTTTTCAACTTTGAAACACCCAGTTATAAACAATACAAAAGTCACCACTCAAACTATATTTTATTTTTACTTTATTTAAGAAAGTTTGTTTTTGGTGTACGTATTTGGAATATTTTCAATCTAAAGTGCAACGGAACACAATAGACACAATCTGATCCATTGCTGGTCGATGGAAGGAGGAATAATCAATGCGACGTGTGTGACATGCAATTACTCAAAATTGAGCATATCATGAGTATCTGCTCGATTTCAAAAATGAGTTCATACTTTTTTCCAAACTTGATTGAATTTTATTCGGAGCCAGCTTGCTTCTAAGACGTACTCATATTTCAGTATTTTTAATCAGTTTTCAATATTGTTGTTTTAAGAGGGTATTTATTCTTTCTGGATGTGGATTTCTTCCTAGTTTTAAACTCTTGTTCAAGGATATTAGATTGTTGATTGATCTCTAATATCCGAGTTACTGTGTGTATAGATTGTGTTAAACAAGGGTAAAACCATTTGTGATGAAAAATAATTTTTCATAAAGTTCTTGTTAAAGTGCACCCTTCATTACCTTTAAAAGTTACTATAAAGCTCTTATAAGCCTAAATTTGTATAAAGCATGCTTTACATTTTGTGTCTCTATTGAGAGGAAATATAGTTATACAGGACCTTGAATAAAAAGTAAGTCATTGACTTGACTGATCATGAGGATACTCATTTAGGTTAACATAAACACATTTCTGCAGAACTGAAAATAATTTATAAGCATGGTTTTTGTGAAAGGTCAAAATTATAACTCATACCTCGAATATTATACCTGAGAGAAAAATGTGTAAACAATTACGGTAAAAACTAAGATAGAGAACACGAAAACTTAGATGATTGCCCAATTTTAGCTTTCAATGGATGAATTTATTCATATCTAAAAAATTATGGAAAATATTTTTATAATAGCAATAAGCCAACACCATTTTTTCAAGTACACTAAAGGCACGAAATGCAACCTCCTGAGGAGCATTTATAGCTGCAAAGCAAGATGAATCAGAGGAAATTGATGTTCCAATTACCACTTACACAGAAAACCTCCACCACTTAAAGCAAACAAAAAAAATGACTCCTATCATCTTGCTTGAAAAATCCACAGTTCCATTAATAACCGACCTACATCTGAAACCGACCTCCCTCTAGCCCCCTTGAAAAATGCCTCAAAAGATCCGTTTCGTTGCAAAATGCCATTGTGTGTCCGCCCACTGATGCTATCAAGACCTCCCAACAATAGTCGATCTGATTCGCGGTCAGTGTCACATCGGAACTGTTTCAAGAGCGCCGTGGCAATGGGAATACGGATTTAATCAGAAAAACGGGTTTTCTTTAACTCAGGAATCGTAACGATGCTTTTTTGGAGGAACAATGGGGTGATTCATATAATGAGCACGGGGGTTCTAATAATGGGGAAATAAATCCGTGAAGTTTACATTCCTTTTATGGAGAGAAAAAATTTCAAATAGTATTCTGTGCGTTGCTTGCAATAATAAGTTAAAGGATCGTGATGTGGTCCAATTATGAAAATAAGTTTTATATACCTTTTACCTTCAGAGAGGTTAAGCCGACTTATTTCTTACTTACGTTGTAAATGAGAATGTGTTATTGCAGGCCAAATTTTGTTGTGAGAAATGATTAAGTTATTTAGGATTTCACAGGGTTATTTCTTTCAGAGACCTTAAACTCTCATTATCGTAGTTTTTAAGCTTTTATTCAAGTACATCTTAATTTAGAGAACTAAACTTCATGACGTGTTCCTGTTTTCATGGCGTTTTTAGGCCTTTTTATTGCTTTCCGACAACTTTAATGTGTGTTTCCATCAAATTTTTTGCTGATGCAACAGGAATAAAAGAACTTTATGATTAGAAACAAAATCTAAAAGTTTAACTCCAACTGCTTTACATTGCAATAATTCTAATGTAAAGCTGTTGGAGAGAGCTCGTTGTTGTTTCAAAAGCCCAAATTTCTTTTTATTTTTTCCCTTAAATGGTAATAAAAGGGAACGAGAGAGGAATCAAGCAGTTAACATGGTAAAAACTCTTGGGTGAACTAGATCATAAATTAAGAAAAAAATTGTTTTTATAAGGATCCTATCCTTTTATACCTGTAATGTGCTTAACATTTAATAAGAACATTTTAGTTGAAAGTGTTTTTGGAAACCAATATAATTTAATATTTTAATTCCACTAGTTCTGTCAAATAAAGTTATAAAATATTTTATGCAGGGCCCTGTAAATATAGTACAACAGGGATAAAAAAAGAAGTAGATGTTTAAATATTCACGATATTAATGAATCTCTATATTAATACCCACAAAAATAGTCATAAGAACCATAACATAAACGTCATCCAACCCTTTATTCAACTCAACATTCACAAAGCAAATAATCGAACAAGCTTAACAAGAATCACGATCTTCACAAATTTACCACGAGTTATAGAATTTAATGATGAAAAGCTTTAAACTGTTTTTCTACACAGGATATTGTTTGAAAACTTAACGCTCTATTTATTACCATCTAAATATGAACTATCCCATTATTAGAATAACTTGAGGATGAGAGGAACACATTTAACCTCTTCCCTATCTATTGTCACAGCTTATCTAACAGAAAACGCTTAAACTGTAAAATACCATTAACACTCCGTATCCGTTCCTGAGGAAGCGATTACATTTTGTAATTCTTTCTAAGCGGTTACAGGGACCCCGAAAAGGATGCTGCCGACACAGCCTCAACATCATGTTAAAACTGCTCTATTCACTTCAGTTTCACGAAATAAAAACACAGCTTGCATTGTAAATAGAATAGATGAAAAAATTTTTTGTGTGAGTGAGGAAAAAGATCTTTTTTAGTGTTTTTACTACTTGTAGAAGTTCGTTGTCCTATTTAGATTTAAATTGATATACTCTGTCTATTATTTTACCTTTCACTGCATGACCAAATTAAAAGGTGAAGAAGAATTATTTGCTGCATTTAAATGTATGTATTTTAAAAAATTCACGCGGGGGTGATAAGTCTCAAAAGGGGAACATATGTCGACGTGTTATGTGCTTAAAAAGCGTGAGGGAAAAATTTTCAAATGGGGAAAATTTAAGTTGAAAAACATTTGAGGGGGATTGATATTATGTTATCTGATTTATATCACTGGCTAACTAAACAGCGTTTTTAAGTTGAACTCACCACTCTATTGATGAAATAATTCAAATGCAGTATTATCCTACTGAAACATTTGTTATCCCGGAGTATCAACTTGAAATGTATGGATTTTCCGATTAGCCTATCTTATAGTCTGTTTGTTTAGAATCGGCGCCTGAGACGAAGTGTATTAGAAGCAGTTACTATTGTAATTATCATTTAAAAAATTTATTTGTGCAATGATAAGGCGGCCTACCCAGAAGTAGTTAAAATACTGTAAAAGAATTGGTCAGTGAAGTTGTGAGACTAGTGTTTTTGAGCATTTTTGATCCTGTTTCAGGCGCCTATTCTAAATGAACAGACTAAAGCAACAGCTGTTTTCTACAAATTCAGTAGAAGGTAAAACTTCTCGTCAAGAACAAAAAACCCCTCGAAAAGTTAAGTAACTCATCTCGTTTACTGAAGTTATATAACATTGTCCCTTCTACCCCCTTGCCCTTGGTATTTAACCCACTTATAATCTGTTCTAATTTAATTTATAACTAATGTGGTAAATTTGTAGTATAAAGACTGCCATATTGCAGATATTGTCAACAATTGATAGTCGTCACAAGTTCTTATTCAGCGCACCCGGCATTCAAAATAACTTTAGAAACTTTTTTATTCGGGCTAACGGACCATTTCACAGAGGACCCCTTCCAAGTTCTTCACTGACCACCAGTTGGGACATACAGTTCTATAAAGAACCTTATCCGAAACTGCAGAGTCTGGACATTCCATTAATAGATCACGGTATTATGCAAATGGAGCTTCTGTAAATATTTACGGTCTTTCCACTTCGTGGGAATGATGTAAAAACAAATATACGAAGGGTTGAAATTAGATAATCGCGCTGCTCATAAATAAATCGTCTTCTTGCTTCATAACAATATCAGCGGTAAACAAAACGGAGTTTTTAGTTATGGCGGTGGAGACAATAAGCACATAACTTTCACAGACACTTTGGGAATCCTCTTTTTGGGGTCGGGTCGGGAGGATTCTGTTCTCTGGAGCGGGTGGAAGGCATCGTAATGATGTCAAGTGAAGAATGGGATGGGAGGAAAGGGTTGGGATAAACAAATAATGCGCGTGTTTGCATGCGTATGCAAAATGGAATATGTTTCATGGATAAACGGTTCCGCCAAAGTTCTTGATTTTTGGATTGTGTTTTATTGAAGAGTGCGTTGGGTGGAAAATTTTTCCTTTTTAACTCTTTTGCTACTGATAACAGATAACATAAGTCACATAGGATAGAACAGTATCGAACATAAGGATAGAACATAAGTCACATTATTAAGTATTTTAAATGGTTATGGGAAAAATATGAACTTGGGAGACTACTGTCACTCAATTTATAAAAATCATTACTTCACACAATTATGAAAATTACAAAATTATTTGGGTTTTAAGTTGTAACCTTGCTTTTTGACCATTTAATTTAATTTGACCACATTAATGCTTTCAAATCCGTTTTCAATGTGAAGACATCTGTCCAAAAAATTTTCACTCGAATGTATTAAATTAGCTACTAGAGTTGGTGATCAATTGCTTCGTTTGACTCTTGAACTAGACTCTAGGAGATAAAATTTTGTATGATGTAGAAACGATATTTACTTATTTATTTTTTAATATACGAGTACATTACACATTTTTCTATAGCACTTCAATTATTACGTATTGTACTTATAATTTAGCAAAACTTCATAAATATGGTTTGTTTGCAATCAAGAAAATATTTCATGCAAATCTCAATAGAAAGCTGGACCGATTTTTCGTAGCTCTTAAAAAAATAAACACTAGGATAAATTCAAAAGTCAAGGTTACTCGTATTTTAGGTATACGTTAAACGCCTTGCGTGCTGTGCCCGAACGTGATTTTACTGCCTTTCAGTTACAGGGCGTTGCCTGAGATAATATATATAACACGGTATCCAGTATTTTAAACATAACCCACACCCTTACTTAAAATTTTAGAGTAACTTTCCGTATTAGAATGACTTGATTGAATCGTAATCAAGTTCACTTCAATTAAATAGGGCATCTGCTGGGATAGAACGCCAATTGAATATTTAGGTCCACCGATTCCAATAACTTCAATAAACACTCGAGAAAAATCATGAATGTTGGTTTCTAAATCCTATGGAGAAAATTGCAAATTGCAAGAATTATCATTTTTATATGCATTTAATATAATCGAAATAATCATTATTATGAGGTAAACAACCCAAGTGTAAATTAATATTTTGCAAAGTTACAGACAAAATCAACCAGTAAAAATAACCTGAAATGTCTCCAATGGCTTATCACAAGTAAGAATACGAGGGATATTTAGGCTCTTCAAAAAGGGGTTTTTACCGTTCAAGAATTTTACAATAAGGATGTTTATCTTTATCATTAGCTTTTATCTAAAACTAAGCTGATATGGTTGGGAGTAAAATAATTTTTTTCAAATTGTGGGTTAAATAAAAAAAATCATTTTCTACCCCTCTCTGCCCACTCCCTGCATGTCATTTTGTGGCAAGGGGGTCATCTGCCTATCCCTTAAAATACTTGTTTTATAGATACTTATCTAAGATGTAAAACAAAAGCTGTTGAGAATTAATGTGTTAACAACCACATTTTGAAATCCTTTGAACCCCCTTTGTTCGGGTATAAGCTTAAATTATTTGGTTATCAAATTATCTCTAATTCTAATATTTCTTCAAGTCTTCTGCCTACCCTTCTAAGTTAAAGTATTTTTTCAAACAATAATTTATAAAGATTTTTTTTTATTCACTCCCGGTGTAAACTTACACACGATTAAATTTTCAACACGATTAAAAATCCATGATATATTCCTTGATTGTAAAAAACATTTAGATATAATCTTTTATTGAATTACTAATACTCACCTTGATATGAAACAAGTTTATATATTTCAAACATATCAACAGCACTATTAGGAGATTACGAATTACCTATCTTTTCGTTACCTTTGAAACTCAACATAAACAAAGTAAAACCGCCAACAAAAACTCAAATATCCGTCTATATTAATCCACACCTCACGAATCAATTCACAAAGAAACAAAAACACATAATAAATATCGAAACCTTTCACTTAAAGGAAAAACTCCCTCTAGCCAGATTCCCTATAATACAAGATCAAACAGATAGATTCCACACAATAATACCTCAAGCCGTTATATCAATTATTCCATTAATTCTCCGTCTCTAGTGTTAGTGTTGTGTTACAACACCAACTCTATATGTGGGGAAATATCAATCAGAAAGCTTCATTATTCACGCGAATCCCGATGTCCCCAGGGGATGACCTTTCCTGCGCCGAGGACTGCCCAACGTTGACCCCGTATAGGCGTTGTCTGCTATTGAAAAAGAGAATTGGAACGCTCCTGGGTACTGCCAACGCAAGTTCATGGCGTTCCAAAAGTGTTCGAGGGGTTACGTCACTCGCACCAATCGTCACGTTTTTCTGTGCATCTAATTGCAATTGCAACAAGAAAGCGGTTTGAGTCCAGAGGGGATCTAACTGTGACCAAGAACTACTTTTCGTGTTATTAATGAGAAAAAAGTTCGGTTTTTTATTATTTAATGTTGTGAGATGTTGATGTGACCTATGAACTTCATTGATAGCAGGAGTATTAGGACAATATTTCACTTGTTTAATACCTTGATTAATTTGATTACTTGTGATATTCAATCCTTACTTATATAATCCCGTAAGTTATTAATATGGGTTCAGGTCTTTAAGTGAAAGGATGCCGAAGTATCTTTTGGAAAAATCTACGAAGAATAGAAGTATACACAAACACATACTTTTTTAGTAGTAGGATAAGTGTTTCGCTTGAACACTTCTCGTAAATCTACGAAAAAGTACAAAACATAAAAAGTGTTGATAGTGTTCGTTGAAAAGGTGATCTTTTCCCACGTATACCGTATCAGGAATCATAGTAGTAGAACTCTTTCTAGTAGATTTATTGCAAAACGAAGGCAGGGTTCATAGCAAAAATACTATTAGACGTCAGAAAATTTTTTAAATGGTCAGATTTATCTCGTGATGCAGATGAATTAACAATGAAAATTAAGTAGAAAAATCTAGGAAATATAGAACAACTACGAACCCTGGCGCCGCCCGTAGAGATACTGATCCCAAGGTCCTACGATTCAAAAAGTATACTCGGGAGCACGGGAGCTACACTTGCTTCAGTCGATATTTATACCTCAATTGAATAATCTCCCTTAAAGTGGTGATTAATCTTGCCACGCACATTAATTAAGTAGTATTTTAAAGTGGTAATACAAGTTGGACCCTATCGTCCATTTTGTACAAATGATCTTTTATAAGTATTAAATATTAAAAAATGAATGAAAATGAAATTTAAAAATGTCGAAAAAATTTCAGTTGTACAGCTTATATTCTAAGCAGCAAGCTCATCAGCATATCCAAAAAGCTAATTTTCTCGAGCAGTAGCAAATATTTCCCCAAGAGCATTACTATTTTTTGATCCTTTTGACTAATTACTCGTAAACAACTTGATAAATAACACCGACGAAAGAGATTTAAACTATTACTGCTTTTGGTCAGAAACAAGGCTTTTTTCCGTGTTGTCTCGCACTACTTCCTACCGCCAAAAAACCATTTCCCTCTCATTAAGTGTCTCACTTCCTACATTTACGTACCATTCTTTCCAATCGTCACAACATAACAAAAGCAGATTTCCGCGAGAGTGTCTGGATCGCGGAGGTGTTTTGGAAGTGTTGATACGCGTGTTTCGGCTTTTGTTCCACGTGATGAGTGAGGATCGCGTGCTAAGAGGATTTGTTCCAATGGATGTTCCTTAGGGGCCATTCATTAATTACGTAAGGATGATTTTGGCAATTTTTGACCCCCCCTCCCCCCATGTAAGGGTACGTAAGATTTTTCAAATCCCTCCCCCCCCATTCTTACGTAAGATTCCATTATGTTTTTCAAAATAATAAAATGTTAGAGAACTCTCCGTTTGACGTAAATCAAAGATTTTTATTTTTCAACAGATAAGTAACATTCTTGCTGTCAACCACATATTACTATTATATTATAATCTCTTGATTAGAATAATTGGAATTTGTTTACATTAACTTGGAAAATCTTACGTAAGAATTGGTTTGACCCCCCCCCACCCCCAAGTAAGGGTATGTAGAGATTTTTCCAACCCCCCTCCCCCTCGGGACCCTTACGTAATTAATGAATGGCCCCTTACATGTTAAATCTAAAGATTATCATTTTTTAAGTTGTAATACCAATGGAGAGTTCAAAGAAATATTTCGTGTTGGTTAAAAGAGATAATCACAAAAAGGTACTCATGTATGCATAAATTAAAATTTGTAATTCGTTAAAAATAGTTTGTTAATTTTCATTTGAAGCAACTAAAATTAGTTCCATGTTGAATTTAGCTGTTTTTCAAAAGACGTTCAACGCCCTGTAAAACTTTTCCCACTAGATTTTCCGTTGTATTTAGTTGAAAATTTTCCGGATGATTAGAAAATGCAGTTTTTTCCGTGAATTCTCCCATAAAAGAAATTAGATTTACTTTATCACCACTAATTGTATAAATTTTAAAAACAATTATGCAAAAATAATAATGCCTCCCGATGGGCAAGTTAAAACGAAGAAAATCTCGTTAATCTTGTGCATCCAATGTCGCCTATGTCGGTGACGTCACATTAGGGCTTATAAAATTAGTTATGTTTAATTTTAATTGTTATTAAAGGCTTCTTTCTAAAACTAAGCTAAAAAACGATCTGAAGTTCCTTCAGATAACACAGAAAGTTTCTCTCTTTGACAGAAAAAGAAGTGAGGATATTCCCTAAAAGTACAGAAATCAACCGACAACAGTACTACCTGCCGGTTTTTTTTGCGTTGTTTAAAGAAATAATTTTTCGCAGAGTAAATTACTGCTGAACCAACGATAGTAAAAGGGTCACGTGATTTTGACAACGCTGGAACTAGTATTTCGGAGGGGAGTGGAAGTTGAGGGGCAGTTGATTGAAAGAGGAAGAGACATTTGCTTGTATATAGAAGCAAGACCCCAACTATCGGCCGTGCAAAGTCTGTAAAAATCACGTGACTCTTTTACTATCGTTGGCTGATCAGTAGTGATGAAATCAATAAATAATTTTAAGTACTACTACTACAAATTGGCTTTTCACATACAGAAAAAATAAACTAAGAAATTTTTTAAATATGAAGCCATGTTTTTAAAATCCCCTAAAATTGGTGTATCATATTGAGTTTTATATAACTAACGAAGATAAAATAAAAACTTAAGTAAGTATAAGGCCTTGTTTCTCAAATCCATTTCCATTTCAAATCAATGTCGCCATGATGTCGCTGTCAGGATTCAAGGTTTCGAAAAAAAATCAACCCCATTAACCCTGTGTTCATTGACGGTATTAGTATTCTCAGAGAAATGTCCCAAAGCCGCTGTCATAGGGCAGAGAGGGTGTCGGCTTACTGATCCATATATAGAGGCAGGTATTCCCCGTTCTGCCCTCGGCACTCTGACCGAGATTTGCAGACGATCGGTGGCGGGTCAATGTGGGCCTCGGGCAGATGCTCGGTATTGTGCAGTGCCGATTTGGCAACGTGACTCAGGTCTGAGATGGTTGATAGATCATGGGTTTCAAACTTCCAAGTGCTCGTGGACCGCAATCGAAAGCACAAGTTGAGCCAGATATTCATTTTTGTCGGAAGCATACAGGAACTAAGGGGGCGGCTCCTGAGAAAATGAGGCCCATAAAAGGCAGAAGTTCAACTTGAGCATCGAAGAATAGATGCGGCCAGCACTTATAGCATCCTCTTCAATTTTGCCATGTCTCTGAAGGAGATGGAAATAGTCTCCAGACGACCTGGATCCATAATAAACTTCGCTATGGCCGACCATAGAGGACTCATTTCTATAAGTAGCTTGCCCTGGTCTTTCAATATTTTTTTAATATGTGTCCCCGCAGAACCTGTTGTCACGACTCTAGCCAAACATAATACAGTCAAGTCCGCTTAATGTGATCACGGTTAATGTTATCAATCGGATAATGTTATCGAAATCAACAGGTCCCGATCATTCCTATTCAATTTAATGTAAAATACATCGTTTAATGTGATCAACTATGATTCAACACACCGCTTAATGTTATCAAAATTTGTCCATATCCCCTTAAAAACGACCGCTTTAGAGTTCAAGTTTCGTTTTGAAGGTCAATTTTTACAAATAAACATCTGCCCCACTCAACATTTGGCGCTACTTTTTTCTGAAACTCAGTACGAGTAAGAAAAAGAAAACATTACGCATAATGTATTGAAAGAAAACTATTAAAGAGGGGTCCTAATCCATACTTGTGGTTGGTTAAAGAAACCATCCACGTATTGCAGATGTTTACTGGATGTTTCTGACATGGGATTTTGATTTTCCCTTGTTTTCTGGAATTCAGATTATAAAATAAGTGGTTTATTGGAGTGGAAGGATATAATGGAGTAAAAAAACCCTTCTATACAATTAAAATTACAAAGTAAGCGATTGTTTTTTTTTTGACAATTATTTATTTTATTTTTATTTTTATTTTCATATTATTAATTTTTTTTTTATTATTATTACAAACAAAGAGGAAGATATATCACCTGGGATTGTATAACAATCCATGTAGGTGAACAAATATTAACAAAAATTACATTTGTTACACAATAAATTACAAAGAAAAAAAATATAAACTTAAATATTATAAACAAAAATGAACACTACATGAAAATCGGCATGGTTTTATATTTATAAATTCAACTACTCTTATATTTCTCCGTAAAAACTTTAAGTTGTCAAGTGCCTTAGTGTAAAAATAGTGTTTTAATACATTAGTTACAACAATTGCATTAGTTTGATTTTAAAGCAAACAATCTAGTTACACTGTTTGCTGTTTTTTTTCATATGAAATCGCTTATTGTTATCAATCGGATAATGTTATCAGTTTAATCTCGGACAATTGCGATCACATTAAGCGGACTCGACTGTATTGAATAATACCTTACAGAAAGGAAATTCTACCTCTTGATGGGGGGAAAGATAAACCCTCGACATTCTTTGGTTATGATTTTGGTTATGATTATGGTCGTAAATTGTAAAACATTTTTTTGGGATGTGTCTGTTATCGGCAAAGAATGAAATGATAAGAATATCGAATTAATAGAATTCTATTAAACACCAAAAGGTGCCTGGCAAAATATGAGTTATTGGTACTTCATACATTGAATAGTAAACATTTTAAAATGCTTTAAGTGACTTGATAACGGGTTTTAGTTTTTGGAAAGACAGAAAGGTAGAGAGAAGAAGATACACATACATGGTTCTTTTAGACCGGAGAAAAATATTCTTCATCCCCCCAGTTTTCCATAATGAACTGAAGAGTTTGTAGTAATGGGTTGGAAAATATCAGATATACTTATGAAATTATCACAGATGAGCTTATCGGGAATTTTGTTTTCTGATTTACAAAAGTATGTGGTACTTCAGTTAGAATAAAGAGTACGAATTGGTAAAAATCAGCTTCACCACAAATGATAACAATTATATCATGGTTTATTTGTATCAGTTTTACTATCGAAGGTTATCCAAGAAGAAATAATATTTGCAAAATCTCCTTAATTTATCTGTCATCAAGATAAATACATTGAAATATTCATTTTTAGTTCAAGATCAGCGTTCAGCAATCTTCATTGCTCTTGATAAGTAAAAGTTTAATAGATCAAAAAGATTCAAACAAAGTATTTTTAAGAGTTATTTTTTGAGTTCTAGTAATTAAAAAAGAGGACAGGTACACCTTGGCTTAGAAAAGTTGATTATCCTATGTGAACTTAATTTAAAATGTGTGCAGAGGAAAACAACTCGTGTGGGAATTCTGGAAAAGACAAAAGTCAACAACAAAAGTATTGTTTTTGTCAGTAAAGCGTGTTTGGTTTACATAAGAAGGATTGATTAAATCCAAAATTAAACTTCGTTAATTGATAGGTGATCCAAAGTCGGAAATTTGTCTTCAGAAAAAGTTTTAGGTTTTCGATGTCAACGGATTTTGTTTGGACAAAAAAAAGAGTTGCAAAATTATTAACAGATAGGCGAAACAAATCCAATTATTTTTTCAACTTAAAAGTTATATCTCCCCCCGATTTGAGGTTCCAAAAGTAAAAGGGGACCCTCAAATGATCAGAGCCCCGTACATTAAAGCCTTAAACTGTTAGGATGCTCAAACAAAAGCCCATATCCATGTTAATATTTCGAATTTCCAAATGAAAATGACGAAATATTAAAGAATTGGAGCATAGAACTGTCACGTTGATCAATGATTTGGATTCAGTCGTGACGGTTACACGATACCAAATGGAGGGAACTATGGCCGTCCCAACTGTTGGAAGTGCTTTATTTCTCAGAAATGAAGCCGGACTACTACTTAGTATTGTTTTAAAGAGTTTATTCGGGTTGTCGATTACTGCTTAATATTGCTCGAGACGTTTTTTATTGTTGTAAAATGCTAGAATCAGAATGAAATGAATAGGGAATAGTTCATGACGAACAATTCTTTTAAATTTGTTTTTAAAGTAGCATGAGGAAAAATTATGAAGAAATGGAAGTAATCCAAGAATTTAATGCGATTTTGATCATGAATAAATGGTTATAAAACCATTACTGTAGTAAAAAGAGAAATTGCCTTTGATTCATTTTAACCTGGTATTGCTGATAAATTAAGGAGCTTTTTTTGAAATATATTTTAGGAATTAAAAACACCTATTAAGGTCAAAACTTTCAATCTTAAAAAAATCTTTTAGAAAATTTGGTTAGCATGTATCATTAAAGGGGGCAGTTTAGAATTTTTTTTCAAAACCTATAGCTTGATTTAAAGGTTAAGATTATATGTTGTGAAAATGAAAATAAATGGGAAGGGATATTTTCTCTCATGCCTAAATAATATTGTAACCATTATTGAAGATACACCATGGAAAGTGTATTATAAATATAAAACTTGAATACTTGTACTAAAATTTCCGAATATTTCTAAAATTTCAAAATTCTTTAAAAAATGTCGTTTCTTCTTACGATAAATAACTTTTTTGGTCACTTTCATGCATATTGCCCTAACTTTTCACAGGGTTAAAAATATAAAAGTAAAAGTTTAATAATCGAAATTAGTACAAAAGTACAAGGAATTCAGAAATCAACTAAAGCAGGGTCTTTAAAATATTACTTAATTTTAAATAATATAGAAAATCGTTTACAAGAGTATAAAATAAACTGTTACGATATTATAGAAAACAATTTGAATGAAAGTATTTGAAACATGTGAAATGCCCTTTTCAAATGTTAATGTATTGAAACATAAATGTACTGAAAAAATATTTATGGGAAAAAAAGACCATTAAACATCTAAATCGACTATCAAAAAATCAACTGTCCTGTTAGGTCCTTAACCCGGCTATCAAAGTGACAAACCGTGAAATGTAAAAACAAACTATCTATTCACGCCTTCACTCATGATATACCTAAAATAAACCGGATACTTTATTCCAAAATATCCTTCTTTAGAGACGTTCCATATTAAACGATGCCAGTAAAAGAATCGGCAGTGTTTTTTTTTTCCGAATTCATTCAAGAAGAGAAGTGAAAGGGGATTTTCCCGCGGTTTTCCTCAAGCCTTGCAGTTGACCTACAACTAAACTAAGAGAAAGCATATTCTCACCATAAACACCCCGATGTACTTGGTTTCTGAACCGGACTCGTTAATTGAAAAGTTATTTGTTTCACCGAGGGGTCATTACTCTTTCTCTACCATTTTTTATGATGAGCAGTGAAGTGAAAAAATTAGGTTTTCATTTCACTTTGTTTTGGTTGACGTTAATAAATGAGTGAATCTCAGAATTCTACTTAAAATCCTTACTTAGAATAATAATAATATATAATAGCAGAACTACTCATTTTTATTCATTCTATTGTTAAAATTAAATACATTATTTTAAGCAACCTCTCTATATGTATTTAAAAAAAGATATTAAAAATAACGAAATAATCGCAAACAATAAAATCTAATAAAACTAAAAACACTGAAGTAATGCTTTTAAAAGTATTCTCATTCAAATGTCCCAAAAACTATTCATATATGAATTTTTAAAAATATTACTTTAATTTCATGAAATTTTTTACTATACTTATTAATGCAATATTTATTTATTTTTCACATTTAATATATAAATTTTTATATTTGGTTATATTTAATCTTGTTAATTTTAAGTTGTAAGTGTACTTCTAAGATGTAATTAAAACCATAAATACTATTTCATTCAATGCTTAGTATTTTGAAATATAATTTATTATCCTATTTACATTCGAATTCATAATAACTGACGTATGTTAAAAAGTTTAAAAATTTTATCAATTGAAAAATTGATTTAATAAAAATAAAAAATGCAATTAATTCCCCCCCCATTATATTCAGCTCGTTAACTTCATTTAACTTAAGTTATTTAAAACATAATAAATGGGTTAGGTTTTCAAAATTAATTTTACTCTCCATGAAAAAGAGTAATAGTACTACTTAACTCTAATATAAAATATCTTAACTTATATCTTATCTTAGGTTATATTGATGAGGACAGTAGGTACTTATATTTAGAACCAATTGGTTAAGAAAAATTCGGAAAAGAAAAGAAAAACCCATAGTGTTAAACAATTTTAGGTGCTTTCAGATATGCTTAAGGGCAATTCCACCGTAAATCACGCTACATTTTTTTCAAAATTGCAATTTTCAAATAATTTTTTAATATAGAAATAACTATCTTGTAGCGTGAGTGACGACTTGATCTTGTAGCGTGAGTGACGACTCTATTTTAATTAATATTTAAAAAACTAAAATTCTTAAAAGATTCGCAATACTTATTTTAAATTAATAGCATAAATTTCAATATGCAGGATTTTTTTAGAAAGAAAATACTAGTTATTTCTATATTAAAAAATTATTTGAAATTGCAATTTTGAAAAAAATGTAGCGTGAGTTACGGTGGAATTGCCCTTAATTTTATTTCTATCGTAATTATTTCTAACTGTTTCTCATGGCACTGCAAAATAAAACTAAAGGTAATACTATTAACACTTCATATTACGGACGAAACCTTTTCAATATAATAGAACAGTGGTTCCCAACCTTTTGTGGCCCATCGCCCCCTTTCTAGGGGTTGACTAGCACCTATCGCCCCCCCCCTTTTTCATTCAAATTGTATGACTAATTTTAATTCGATGTAAAGTGTAAATAATAAAGCAGTTTTATGTCCGGGGGTCCTCCCACAGAAAGTTTTTGTAAGTCAGACTAAAAAAACATATTTTTAACTAGTTATGGTACATCTCTTCCTAATTTCGGTCATATATTTTAAGGTAGGATTGATTAATCATAAAAAAATTTTGAAAAATTAAGTTTTAAATACAAAAGGAGGGTTTAGGGGTCCTCCCCCAGAAAATTTTTGGAAATTTGACCCAAGAAACAGGGTTTTAACTGGTTTTGGTACATTAAGTCTGAATACAGTCTATCAGTACAGTACTATTTTATCTTCCCCCTTTGAATTATCATCGCCCCTCACTTATTTATCACCCCCTTGATAACCCAAATCTCCCACCTGGGGGTGATCGCCCCCAGGTTGGGAACCACTGTAATAGAACTATCAGTCATTAAGTTTTCGTGATTTTGCTTTTCTTATATTTATCCTCGTACAGACGGTAGAATTCTCAAATTCAACAGATAACTTCGAATCCTATATCAGAGATAAATGTTTAAGCTTTCTAAAAGATGAGTAACAATGAAACTGTGAAAAAAGTAGAAAGGGTAAAACTATAACTGAGATGGGTTCCAGTTTATACCTGTGTGTATGATAAGTGAAATCAAAATTAATCGATAAATGAAAATGTGCGTTTCTAGTTTTATCTGACGGTCTGCTTTTTCTTATAAATAGGTCATTATCACTTTGAGTTCACTGTTCTTTCCTTTTCTGAATGTGGTGTTGAAGAAGCAATAATTGACGTAAAAGGAAGATAAAGATGTTCTATTTTGTGAAGGCCGCACTGCA
Source organism: Tetragnatha versicolor (assembly GCA_024610705.1). NCBI lineage: Eukaryota > Metazoa > Arthropoda > Arachnida > Araneae > Tetragnathidae > Tetragnatha > Tetragnatha versicolor. The sequence continues at coordinate 61,763,463 of JANDEH010000005.1, forward strand.
TTTCTTAAAAAAACAATTAAAAGAATTGCTAGATAAAATCTCGATGGTAGGCCAAATTTTAAAAAGGGATGAGTGTGACTTATCCCACTTGGTAGACAGCAACATCACACCAAGTCCATGAAGCCGAAATTTTCTAACAATTCAAAAACTGCGCGTGGGCTGGAGTACAACCCGTCCCTGTCACAGCCAATACACATTAAAATATGCGCAGGAGTAGCCTGTGTTGTTTGGCACTTTGAACAGAGAGGATAAACCTTTTGGCCCGCCACATGTTAAAAAGGGATAAATGTCTGTGATGATGAATTAATTCAAGAAGATAATTTGTCGGAAAATTGAAATCTTCTATTTAATATCTATTTAATATCTATCTTCTATCTAATTTCTATTGTAATTAATCTTTAAAAAGTTATGAAAAAACTTTATAACAGCGGATAAAAAGGTAAAAAGAGAAACACTAATATCCGAAATAATAGGAGTTTAAAATTTGTTAACCCCTTAGGTTAAGTGTATAATACCTTTTACTATTGTATAAGTGTGCGTAATATTTTTTTATATTAAATGGCATGAAAAATATAAGTCAACAAACTTTTGTTACTTAAGAAACTTGGAAACAATTTACTATTGATAAAGTGTTTTTTATAAATTTAATTGCAAATTAAGTGAAACTAATTCAAACAATGTAAAAAAATATTAAAAATACATTTTTAGTATTAAATGAAAGATTTAAGTCCTTTATTACATTTTCATAAGCTAGTTTATAAAATTCATTTATTCGCAGATAATGAGTTTATGAATGCAACGAGACATCATTTTCATACAATTTCGATTCCACCTTAGAAATAAAATTTCTTAAGAGTAAAATGAAATAATATATAAATAAAATAGTGTTTGAAAACCAATTCTAAATTTTAAAAAATAGGTAGCTTTAATAAAAGTTTTAAAATAATACTGAGATATATGTTTTAATAATTAGAAATTGAAATTTTCTATTTTTACAATAAAGCTGAGACGTATCAGACATAAATATGGTTAGGTAAAGTAGAATTAAAGTTATAAGCACAGGGGAAAGGTTTCCCTAAATAACTTTTAAATTATATTTCAGTAATTTTATGAGAGAGAGAGGCTATTTGAAAATATATATTTATTTAGGAGTATACTCAGGTAAACTGCTCAACACAAAATTGCGTAAAATAGTAGTTATTTATCTCCAGAAAGCGGAAAGGCTTGAAAATGGCTTGTGATTGCTTTCAAAATAATTATATTAAATTAGTTTTATGTGAAAAAAGCTTTTATATAGGAATGTTTATGGAATGAGACACATGACAGTTTTTTTGTAAAATTGAAAAGTAAAGGTGTACTTTAGTTTTCATTTTATAAAGCTATTTTAACCTTTTATTATTTTTAAATTATTTATTTAGGCGAAACTGATTTTATACACATATGGATATGAAAACAAGATTTTTTTATTGGGGGACAAGGATCTTATGGGGAAACGTGAATAGAAATTACTAGGAAAATTCGTAAGTAAAATATCTTGTAAAAAAGAGTTTTTAGAATTTTAACTTATTTAGAAACTTGTATTTAGTAGAAAAATACCGTATATATAGAATATACAATTGTACTATACATAATACAATGCAAAATGATACCCTGAATTATTTTTTAATAATTTTTACTTTATTTTATTGAATTATTATCAGTATTATGGATTGAGTAATAATTATATCAATTAACTTTCTATTCTATCTGAAAGATAAAAAAATTTTATTCTAAAAATTATTTGAAACAATTTTAAAGTTAACTGATTTAAACCCATGTTATTAGGGAGCGAATTTAGTATACGTATTAATAATAAATGACACTTTTCCATTGATATCTCTATCTTATCAAGTTAAAAATACTGCTTATACAAAAAGTTTTATTTATAAGTTTTTGGACTGATTGGAAATTTTTGAGGCAGCAGTTTTTGAAGATATAAAAAATTTTATGTAACCATCTATATTTCTAGAGATTGATTGTGTTTTGCGGTTTAGGAACTGTGGAACCTTTATAAAAACTTTTAAATGCATATACAACAGTATACCCTCCTTGACTCAAAAATTGATGGATGGAAAAGCTTTATAATTCGAAAAAACTTTCCCCCATGAAATAAAGAACTAACTAATTTTATATTTGAAGTAACCTTGTTATTTCAAAATCTTGACACCTCAAATTTATTTTCGGGTCTCTTCGAATTCGCGATATCGAAGTAATATTGCAATTTATAGCAGAAGCTTCGCAACCATATGATTTTCATAAAGAATACAGAGTGAGTTAAGGATACAAGAAAAAAAAGATGGTCTAAAAAAAGGACTAGGCACCCAAACTTCTATTTTCTTTAATTTACGATTTTTTTGTAGTTTTTTATTTATCAAATCATTTGTAATAACCATTTATACATAATACGAAAAAAAGATAACGTACTTTTAGAGAAAGCAATTTTTAAGAAATTTTTAAATTCCCAAAAATTTAAAACACTACGTTTTTAATATTGATCATCACATTGATTGGTATGATTTTATTACCCAATGTAAACTAAGTTATTGTCTATAACACCTTCAAATTTTTTCTACTTGTAATAGTTTTACTAAAAAAAGTTTTTCCTCAAACACCTCAAAATATCCCAAAAAAGATGCAATTTTTTCACTTTAAGACTTTTTTCACTTTATTTTTTTCTGTTCGCTTAATCCCTAATTTGAATACATACTTTTTTTACAAACATTATAGTTTTATATTATTATAGTTATATGCAAAGTGAAACACTCCAGTTGAAAAAATAAAGCCTTATGGTTTTGTGAATGCCAAAAAATTAGTTCTGAGAAGAAAAGATTTAAGCATTCACACGTGGTAAACATGCTCAAGAAATATTGTAGATTTTCATCTCTGTGAAACTTTACAGAATCAATAAAAGAGTAACTTTGGGTGCCAGACCTTAAAATCGGTATTTTGACCGATTTTGGAGTACTACTGAGAAAAAAAAAGAAAACTCACCGTGAGGATGAAAGTGGCCAAAAACTCCGCCAGAGACTCCCTCAAGATATCGTTCCTGCACTTCATGGTGTCTATCTTCTCTTTGAATTTCCGCACCTTGGTGTCGATGGCTACAAGAACGAAAGGCATGGCTTAAGTCGACGGCAAACAAACAACCGCTAACTGATAAGAGGGATGAACTGCGCTCAGCGCGATCGAGAGAGGAGAACTGCCGAATTCCGATGCTGATCCCCGCTATCAGTTCTTCTCCCCCGGAATCAGTTCACTTGGTCACCGGAGCGCCCTCTCGCGTGTGCGATGGGGGTCGGTCGGTGGTTCTTTCTTATGTAAGGCGTTTGTCTTTTTCTCAGGGATTTGTTTGTAGGTTTAGGACGAAAAAGAAGAGTTAAACTATAGTGAACTTAGTTAAGGGTTGTTGAGTTAGTGGGTTTATATTTTTGGATTTTATTTTAGAGTTGTTTTTAGTCGTGTGGGTTTTTCTATTGGTACGTGAAAAAGGATGGAAACGGATAAGATTGATGGTTTCAAAAGGAATTATTTATGATCTTAAGCTTTTCAGGTCTGTTTTTGGATGTTTTCTCAAAGTTGATATTGGAAGAGTAAGGGGACGAGTGTTCTAGGTGTGGTTTGTGGTAGTTTCTTTTTTGTGACCGATCAAATATTATGTAAGAATGTTAATGGCGAGAAAATTGTTAAATCCCTCCTTCAACGCAAGAAACTCCCCACCGCTTTTTTGTACCTAACTTTCAGTCATTGCCTAATTTAAAAAATTTAAAACTTACTATTTTCCTGAAATAACTTAACACAAAACATATGCTTAATTCTTCAATATCTCTAACTTAATGTTTTATTTTAATACAAGATGTTACAGGGGGAAATGGTTTGAATATGTAATTACCACTTATACTTATATTCCCTCTCCCTTATGTCGGCAAAAATAAACGAATTTCTCCTCCCGCTTTGGTGTTTGCGTAACTTTTGAACGGTATCTGTAAAGTTTGTCATCAATCAACATGGTTTTCCATATAATCCTTTTAGCGATTTCCTTTTTACTTATTTCCTTAATAAGTTGTAGTTTTGATTTTTATTAGTAATTGCCTTAAAGGCTCATTTAGACTTATCCCTTACTTTAAATGCTCATCTTGGAGGAACCATCCAAAGTGACGAGGGTAAAATGTATTTTCACTCTTCACTCCTTTAATTTCTTTCAGAAAGATAGAATCGGTGACGTAATCACTCATGGTGAGCTTCCAAAGTGTAACAGTTTAAATGAGTCTTTAAGTTGTTTTTGGAGACTCATCCTTTTCTTTTTCCCTGGGGTTCCCTTCTCCTTCCCTGAAGTCAAGTTACAGGACCGTAAAAACGCTTAGTTGAGAACATGTTATAATCCATTAATGATATCATATTTTATAAATTCAATGTTCTTTTAATTGCTATACTATAGGGGGCTCGCTATCGCTAGTTACATTTTACCAACTTTAATGACAACCCTCCTACAATCTAAAATATTTTATTTTCAAATAACTTTTCCCCCAAAAAAACCTGCCTAACAAATATTGAAAAATGTTAAAATTTTCAGAATACATTAACTATCTTCCCTTAAATACATTATAACCACCAAGAACTTAAAAACGCTTTCCATCCAAGTAACTTTTTTAAAACAATGACTAATCTAACATTGAGCTAATCTAAGCAGAAAAACACAGCATCTATCCAAATAAAAAACCTAACCCCCCATTGCTACTTTTTACAGGGAATGATACCTTAGTAAAGCTTAACCTGTGAAATTTGTAAATTTTTAAACTGTATTCCACCAGATATACAGGGTTTCAGATAAGTATTTCATAACCTCTAGGGGGATAGTAGACACCTAGACGAGTCAGAATCACATAGGATTTGGGGTCCCAGACCAAATCCCAGGGAGTTAAAAATGGAGCGACATCCCAAAAAAGTTATTGAAAAATTCAATTTTTAGAAGAACTACTATTGATAAAAATGTAATTATGGTCTCAAAAATTGTGGTTTAATAGGATCTTTAAAATTATTATAAAAGTTTTTAGTTTAAAATTTTTTTATTACAAAAAAAGTTTAAAAACCACAAAAAAATGTGAAAACTCTGCCAAAACTTTATTTTGTATTTCGAAATCCTTTCTTTTGATTTAATAATCTGAAAGATCATAGTTGAAAACCCTTAAGTTCAAAGTTTTACGTAAAAACCATCAATATTAAATCCTTGAGATCCTGTTAAAGCATGGTTTAAGTCAGTTTTTTGGGTTTGCAAACTGCCGTTTTGGAAACGGCTATAGGAAACCACTTAGCGCACGCAAAAAACGAACTGAAACAGGATCTCAAGCGTTTAATATGGATTGTATTTACGTGAAACTTTGGACTTAAGGGTATACGACTATGATCTTTGAGATTATAAAATCAAAAGAAAGGATTTCGAAATACAAAATGAGGTTTTGGCAGAATTTTCAAATTTTTTTGTGATTTTTTAACTTTTTCATAATAAAACAAATTTTAAAGTGAAGACTTTTGAGATAATTTTAAAGATCATATTAAACCACAATTTTTGAGACCATAGTTAAATTTTTACCAATAGTAGTTCTTCTACTAGTGTGTCCTAGTGTGATGAATGATTGTGGCCCCCCTGTAAAAAGGGGTTGTGCGAGCGAATGCGTGAGTGTATGGCGTGGGGAACAGTACTTCACCTCCGTGGCTTCGGTCCACAGGTGCCCACTGGGTAACGCGAAGAAAGTACTAATTACGGCATGTCTGTTGGTTCATGAACTCTGTTATCCGTAACTGTTCAATTACCTGCCATTAGAAAAAAAAAGTTCTTCTACAAAATGAATTTTTCAATAATATTTTTGGGGTGTCGCTCCTTATTTAACTCCCTGGGATTTGGTCTGGGACCCCCAAATCCTATGTGATTCTGACTCGTCTAGGTGTCTACTATCCCCCTAGAAGTGTGACCCATTATTTATGGGACACCCTGTATAAAGGGTCAAAGTTTTGATTTTTTTTTCGAAATCCTCATATTTTGAAGGTTCATAACAAACTTGACTTGGAAGCAAATACCAAAATTGAAATTTTAATAGTTAAAGGATACTCTAGTGTGGCTAAACCTGTAAAAATGTCAGATTTTTAAACTTTGCTCCAACAAAGATATAGAGGGTCAAAGTTTGGATTTTTTTTTTATTTTGGAGACCTATAACTACAAAAAAGGGACAAAACATTAGGGTTGAATTTTTTTTCTGAATGTAGTCCAGTAAGGTGGCTACACATTATTTACAAAAAACAATTTGCAAAATATAGATCTTTTGGAAATACTCGCCTTTGAAAATTGAAAAATCATCACAAGTAAAGTTCCACTTTTACGCTGATTTTTGATATTTGGGACACGATTCTTCTTAAATTTGTACCATAAATAATGAAGGTTGAATCTTTCCGAGTAAAAAGAATTTTGTTGCATGAATTTAAGTTAAACCAGTCAGGAGTAATGCATGTTAACGTTAACCCTTACAACCGCAAAAGTAGGCATTTTTGTAGAACATTGATGAATGCCATAAAAATTCAAATAAGATAAAAAAATAAAGGTAGCGCTTTTGAACTCTGTAATTATTTAAAAATCAACCCTCAAAAAGTCATTTGATTTTAAAATGGTAGAGCGACCACCTCTGGATCACTTAATATGGATTGACCCTAGTGAACGTCCATAAATTACGTGAGGTCAAAAAGGGGGAAGGGGTTTGGAAAAATCTCACCAAGGGGGGATAGATTAAAATCTCACGTCAACTTTTTAGGTTAGAAATTATACGATTTTTTTTAGAAAGGAATACACAGATAAGATACTGTGGTGTTGTTTCACACCACCCCATATTTTCTTGACTTTAAACTGTCTTTATTTCAAAATTCCCGCGATCAATTTTAGGTTTAATTCCTTCGTTTTCAGTTTGAGCAAACCGTTGGCTTTTTCATCTCTTTTAAATAATATCATAAATTCTCTCAATCAAAATTATGCAGTTTTGCGCTGCCGTTTGCCTATTCATCTTTCGACACTCCCACGCTCGTAGCCTTTCCTGTACTATTCGATTCCTCCTCTCTGTCGCCTGACTATTCATAACTTTTCCGTCCAACGTAATATTTTAATCGCCAATATTTTAAATTAATTGCGAAAATACGCACATGAATGTCCATGGAATGAGTAAAGAAGATGTATCATTTTAAGGGGGTAGAGGTTACAGTTTTGGGGTTACTACCTAGGTATGGGTTAGATAATGGGGGGTTAACGGGTTGTTGAGGGAGTTGTGTGAGAGGGAGGAGGTTAGATTCTTAGATGTTTGGAAGGTTTGCAGGAGGGAATGGTTGGGTTGGGACAATGTGCATTTGAGTCGATTAGGTAACAGGGAGGTTGGGAAGCTGGTTTTGAACACTTTAAACTCAAAAACTAGTTTATGAGCGGGTAAGGCTAAAACCTGGTGGTTTAAGATACTATTTTTATGGGAAGGATTCAAAGTTTAGTATTAGGCCATTTACACATATCCAGAAATCTAATCAGAATAAATTCAATTACGAAGGTAAAAACTGTTTGAAAGTGTTTTATTGCAATGCACCTAGCATAAGAAATAAAATGGACGAGTTAAAAGGAATCGTGGACGCCGAGGCTATAGATATTATAGGGATTACTAAAAGCTGGGCAAACAGTGGGGATTCAACAATATTAAAGATAAGCGGGTTCACAATTTTCAGGGATGATAGAATTAATAAGAAAGCGGGAGGTGTATTAATTTATGTGAGGGATTCTATATTTTGTTCACAATTGAAGTTGATCCTGATGGTATCGAATCAGTCTGGGTAAAACTAATTAATGATAAAGGGAGGGGCTTAATTGTTGGGAATATATACAAACCTCCAGTTAGCAGTGAACAGCAGGATAGAGATATGTATAAGTTAATTCAAGAAGTTTGTCGAAAGGGAGAGATTGTTTTAATGGGTGACTTCAATTTTCCGAATATTGACTGGGGGAACAATAATGTACTTTCTGGTAAAGGATTTTTGGAAGTTATTCAGGATTGTTTCCTCCACCAGATGGTCAATGAAGGGACTAGGGATCGTGCCGTTTTAGATCTAGTTTTTACTAGTGATGAAGATAAGATCAGGGATTTAACCATAGGGGAACATTTAGGAGATAGTGATCATAGAAATATTAGGTTTAGAATAAATTTTCAGCATACAGCAGTTTGTAATACAAGGATTATTCCAAACTTCAAGAGGGCTAATTTCCAAGGGATGAATTAAAGGAGGCATTTAGTAGGGGTTTTAAAAGAAGTACAGTCCTGCCAACAATAGGAAAAATTTAAGGGTGTTTTAAATAAGGTGATTAACAATAATGTTACATTTAGGCAAAAAGGAATAGCGCGTAAATTGACACCCATGTGGTTTTCATGGGAAACGAGAAAGGCATTGAAGTTGAAACAAAAAACCTTTAAATTGTACAAACGTACTGGGAAGGACAGTGATAGGGGGGGCTTATTTAAAGGCTAGGAAAGACTTCAAAAATATCAGTAGGAGGCAGAAGAGGGCTTTAGAGGAAAAACTGGCTAGGAATATCATTAAAAACCCAAAAGAATTTTATGCTTATGTAGGGGAGAACAATAAGTTAACCTCTACCTTGGGGCCATTAAAATTAGGAGAGGACACATTTATTCAGGATAAGGTGTTCAATGATTTTTTCATGGAGGTTTTCAATAAGAATTTTAGATTAACGGGTGACTATGCATTCGAGTATAATGGAAGGGTGGAAATTCCGGACTGTAGTTTTAATAGGGAGGAAATAATATATATTTTAAGAAGCATAAAGCCAACTAAAGCTCCAGGACCAGATGATGTTTATCCAAAAGTGCTTGTAGAATGCGCAGAGGAATTAGGGGACATAATATTGCCAATTTTAAAATCAACATACTATTCGGGTCTGGTGCCAATAGATCGGAAATTAGCTAATGTAACTCCAATATACAGGGTGTCCCATAAATAATGGGTCACACTTCTAGGGGGGATAGAAGACACCTAGACGAGTCAGAATCACATAGGATTCGGGGGTACCAGACCAAACCCCAGGGAGTTAAAAATGGAGCGACACCCCGAAAAAATTATTGAAGTATTCAATTTGTAGAAGAACTGCTATTGGTATAAATTTAATTATGGTCCCAAAAATTGTGGTTTATAATTATCTTTAAAACTATCTCAAAAGTCTTCACCTTAAATTTTTTTTATTATTAAAAAAGTCAAAAACCACAAAAAAATGTGAAAATTCTGCCCAAACCACATTTTGTACTTCGAAATCATCTCTTTCGATTTTATAATCAGAAAGATCATAGTTGTAAACCCTTAAGTCCAAAGTTTCACGTAAAAATCATCAATATTAAACGCTTGAGATCCTGTTAAAGTTCGTTTTTTGCATGCGAAAACTGGTTTCCTATAGCCGTTTCCAAAACGACAGTCTGCGTACGAATAAAACGGACTTATACCGTGCTTTAACAAGATCTCAAGCATTGAATATTGATGGTTTTTACGTGACACTTTGGACTTCAGGGTTTACAACTATGATCTTTCAGATTATAAAATCAAAAGAAAGGATTTCGAAATACAAAATGAGGTTTGGGCAAAATTTTTACATTTTTTTGTGGGTTTTAAACTTTTTTCATAATAAAAAAAATTTTAAGGTGTAGACTTTTGAGATAGTTTTAAAGATCATATTAAATCACAATTTTTGAGACCATAATTAAATTTTTACCAATAGCAGTTCTTCTACAAATTGAATTTTTCAATAATTTTTTTGGCGTGTCGCTCCATTTTTAACTCCCTGGGATTTGGTCTGGGACCCCCGATTCCTATGTGATTCTGACACTCGTCTAGGTGTCTACTATCCCCCCTAGAAGTGTGACCCACTATTTATGGGACACCCTGTATAAGAAGGGACCAAAATGGGATCCAGGCAAATATAGACCAGTAAGCTTAACATCAGTCATTTGTAAGATTTTCGAAACCATATTTAAAAAGCATATAATGTTATACTTAGAGGAGGGTAACTTACTTTCAGACAATCAGTTTGGATTCAGGAAGTGTAGATCCTGTCAAACTAATCTTTTAAAGTTCTATGACGAAGTAACAAAGGAGTTGGATCAAAAACATAGTGTAGACATATTTACATAGATTTTCAAAAGGCATTTGATAAGGTTCCACACGAGGCATTGCTACTCAAATTAGAAAAATTGGGTATCAGAGGTAAAACACTATTGCGGATTAGGAATTGGTTGATAGGTAGGAAACAGAGAGTGCAAGTCGAGGGTAATTATTCTCAGTGGGCAGAGGTCATGAGTGGGGTGCCACAGGGGTCAGTAATGAGGCCAATTCTCTTTATAATTTTCATTAACGATATAAGTCAGGACATTAGGAACAAAATCAGCATCTTTGCTGACGACTTAAAAATTTGGGGGAGGGTGGATACTCAGGAGCAGGTACAAAATTTACAAAGGGATCTCGATATTATATCACAATGGGCTGAAAAATGGGGTATGTCCTTTAACATAAGTAAATGTCATACTTCATATGGGTCGGGGGAAAGGTAGGGTAGAATTTTATCAGCATGGGGACAAAGTTGAAGAAGGTATTATGATCAAAGATTTAGGGGTGATAGTAAATGAGGACTTTAAATGGGTTCATCAGTGTTCATCTGCTAGTAAAAAGGCTAATAAGATATTGGGATACATTAAAAAAACTGTTTCTTCAAGGTCCGAGGTTATTATTTTGCCACTATACAGAGGCTTGGTGAGACCTCATCTAGAGTATGCTGTTCAGTTTTGGTCTCCATCATACTTAAAAAAAGATATTGATTCAATTGAAAGGGTTCAGCATAGGGCTACTAAAATGGTCAACGGTACAACCAGTTTAAGTTATGAGGGAAGATTTTAGAAGTTAAATATGTTCACTCTAGAGAAAAGAAGGATTAGAGGGGATTTGATTCAACTTTTTAAAATGGTAAAGCTAGGGGACACAGAGGGACTAGATTTCAATACGGGTAATAGAACAAGGGGTCACAATTTCAAATTGAATAAAGTAAAATTTAAGACGGATTGTAGAAAGCATTATTTTTTAATAGTGGATAGATGGAATGCTTTGCCTGAAACAATTGTAAATTCAAGTGGGGTAAACAAGTTCAAGAGGAAAATTGACAGATACTGGGATTCCGGTAGTTTGGGTTAAAAAGACTGGACCAACCTTGCTGGGCTTACGCCTGTAGTTGGTCGACTTAATTTGTATTTGCATATTGTATAATTTTAAATAGTTTCGTGTGATTTTTATAATAAAGAAAACCTGATGGATAACATAATGTCATTTCCTCCCACATCATTATTAATGAAGCACAAAATTCTAACGAAGAGGATAGAAAACTATTCTTAAAAAGTTGTAGGTAAATCTTACGTGGGGAGAGGGGGGTCCAGCAAAATTTCACTTAATCTCACCAAGGGGGAGGGGGGTCCAGATTTTGGAAAAAACACTTCACGTAATTGATGGATGTCCCCCTATAGCAAAAGCTGTCTTGTCCTTTTGTAATGAAAAGAAAAACCGGGCTTCAATCAAAATATCTTCAATCCTCGCATCGAGTTTAAAATTTTGAAAAATTGCTAAAAATGATTATGTTGGAAATTTTTAATTGTTACTTTGAAGTTACGGTTGACCTTGTATGACTTGAAATGTTTTTCTATAATAAAAATAAGTTCTATAAATTTTTAGAAGATTTTGGTTGCATATTTTTCTTTTGATAAAATGGCCGAAATACTCATCTTTTATCATATGGCCGGCCGTGAAAGCCTTCATTCTTTTATTTTTCTTTTGTTTGGTAAGTTTTCAAAAACCCGTAAATTTTCTACGACTGTAAAGTTATTTTCTTGAGCCGTTTTCTAAGAAATAATTCAGAAACTACCCCCAAAGAAGAGAAAGAAAGTACATCGAGTTACACCTCCAACATGCCCATTTAACTAATTATACGAGTCTTAAGGGGTTCATTGGGATGGCAATTACCACCCATCATTCAATTTCTAATAATTTCTAACGGGAATTTTTCACTGAAATAATTATTCTGAAATGATAACATTTTCATGGGATATAAAAAATTCTTGATGGTATTTTGTGATTTTTTTTCAGATTTTTAGGCCCACACACAAAGCTATACACAAGCAAAGAAATATTTCTTTTTATTCCAAAACTTATTCTGAAACATTTACAAAGTACATTAACGTTAACGGGAAGCAATCAAAAGAAAAAAAACATTTTGCTCTCTAAGGGGCCGAATTGGCCCTTCAAAGTGAAAAATTTTACTTTGAAGTAAAACTTTACTTTACTTTTTACTAAAATTATTTTCAAAAATTTTACTTTGAACATACATAAATAAAGAAGAAGGAAAAAGAAATAAGTAAACCCTGATATTACCCCTGTTATTATTATGTTATTACCCCTGTTTCTTATTACTCCATTCTTCCTTAAATTTCCTGGTATTTTCCAGGAACATTACTTTATTAAATTGGGCAAATCAGCTTTCCAGTTGTTTTAAGTAACGATCCAGAATTTTTTTACATTGTACCCAGTTTTGAAAAAAAATTTTAAGAGTTTAATACCCGTTTTGTATACACCTGTAATTAATACTATATTAAATATTTTGATTCCAGAGTAATAATATTTTCAATCGTAAGTTACTTCTGTGAAAAATGGAGCTTTGTGGATTATGACATTTTCATCAGGAAAACACTTACAAACATTAAAGGAAAGAGAATGCATGAAAACTTTGTTTAAGACCTAATTTCAAATTCTCTTTCCACTTAATTTATTTAAAAATATTGACCTTTTAATGGACTGATTGGGAAAAGAGAGGAGAAAGTATCGATAGTTTCTTTTTTTTGCATGTCAAGGTTAGTTATATAAAATGTTTATCATTTTGGCAAAAAGAGGGTCAAAGTTTTGACCATGCATATTAAAGGTTTTGATTTGTTTTAATTATTAACTTCTTTGAGTCCCAATTAAGAGTAAATTAATTTTGTGTTCAGAAGTTAGAAAAAGTTTCAGTATGTTTTTTGGAATTTTTTTTAAAATTCGAAAAAAGTTTTAAAAAGAAGGGGAAACTGAAATTATACAGAAAATATAAAAAGAAAAATGTTTTACTGGAAGTACTTATAAGAAAATAGAAAACATAGAAGGAAAATTGAAGCATATTTGACTAAATAGATTTGGTTGGGGTAAAGGGGACCCCTTTTTGACACAGTGCAATTTTTGGAGCTTAATAAAAAACATTTGAAAGGGTTTAATTTGAACTTATGTACTTATTTGATTTAAGACTATATCAATGAACAAAAAAAATGTTCTATTAGTTTCTAAAATAATGCTTTATATTTTTCTTAACGGGTCTTTTTTTAAAAAATGAGATGGGTGACTGACTACTGTCAATATTTAATCAACATTATTTGAATTAAGGGTAACAAAAAAAGGACGAACCTGTTATACAAAATGTAATTTACAACGCATAAAGTATATTTTTTATACCTGTAGAAAGATATATATGATACAATGGTGATTTAAAGCTTCATAATTTATTTGAATGTGAAAAACCTTTTGAATGTACTCGGTCATGATCTTTTATCTAAGCATTAAATTTACGTTTCTTCCATAAATCTATTGTATGATATCTTTTCTCACAAGTTTTATTTACAGTAAATTTTAAGTGCATAAATTATGCTCAGAGACATATTGCGCACATACCCTTTATGTTCCAATGGGACTTGTAAGTCCCCCTTATTATAAAGCTTATGTATACTTAATATAAGGTATAAAATAATAAATAATATAAGGTATAAAAATAGATTGCACAATTTTTCTGAAAAACATAATTTGGGATATAAAGGGTTAAATAAGCTTTATCGTATTAATGCAGATCCTGTTGAAGTTTGTTTTTTGTGTACGCAAACAGCTATTCAGGAAACAGCTCAAGAAAACTGATTGCTCACGCAAAAAACAAACTTTAACAGCATCTCCAAGCGTTTAATATTGATTGTATTTACCTGAAACTTTGGACTTAAGGGTATTCAACTATGAGCTTTCATATTATCAAATCAAAAGGAATGATTTCGAAATACAATATAAGGTTTTGGCAGAGTTTTCAAATAAAATTTTTTTGTGGTTTTTAACTTTTTTCATAATAACACAAATTTTAAAGTGAAAGTTAAAGTGAAGTTTAAAAGATCATATTAAACCACAAAATTTGAGACCATAATAAATTTTTACCAATAGTAGTTCTTCTACAAATTAAATTTTTCAATAATTTTTTTGGGGTCTCACTCCATTTTTAACTCCCTGGGATTTGGTCTGGGACCCCCATATACTATGTGATTCTGACTCGTCTAGGTGTCTACTATCACAGAGTAGAGAGCTTAACAGAGATTTTAAACCGCCGTTTTCCTCTTTAGGTCACTAATTTAATTCAGCACGCATATTATAATTCAGTTCCAGCCAATCAGAGAACACGAAATGTATTTGATTTGATTTTAACACTGAATATAGGCGATTTGGATTTGAGTGACAGCTTCAGTGGGCGAATGACAGAATTAGCAGGAATAGCGTGGTATTAAAGGAGGCGGGTCCGTTTGGCCTAAAACTTTTCAATGGGAAAAGCCCTGTTATAAAAAAGTTGCCATTAGCGTCTATGGAGATGAACACTCTGTTAAGCTCTATACTCTGTGTCTACTATCCCCCTAGAGGAAATACTTATCTGAAACATCCTGTATTAAACAAATTTCCAATCTTAAATTGTCCGTATTAGTTCAATATTTAATAATAATAATATTTCACCATCACCATCAATAATACACCACCATCATAATTAAAAAATAAGTAAAAAAGTGACATAGCTTCTGTTAAAAAAAGCAAAGGAATTAGGTATTTTGCTTTATAAAAAAGTTTGTAATTAAAGAATGCAATAGATCTATATATGCTGAATTGATATTTTTAATAGTTCGATATTGTTTTTCTTTTAACTTATTTTTGCAATTTTTTATATTTATAATTGGAAGGGAAAAAACTCTTGATTACTAGTTAAATGTTCACTTAGAATGGAATTGTTAAGTTTTAATCCAAGCAAATTTACTTAATAAAATATTTAATAATTTTGAATAAATTATTTAATTTTATTTAATGTTTTTTAAAACTTCTGTTGATATGTAAAGTAACATATTATTGGTTAGATGATTAAAAATTTATTATTAATTATCTTCATATCTCCTAAAATGTCAAAACTTTTTATATAGTCACATTGCAGTGGTATTAATTGCAAAAAAGTTGAAGTTTTCTACTCAAGTAATGATTAAGAACTTCTACATTGTAATGAAAATAGAAACTTGGAGCTTACTGGTAAAATCGACTATATATTTTTTTACAAACAAGGTTCCAAGCGTGTTGTTGGTCATCACTATTTGTAATTCTAAATCCTTACGATTGTTCAAATTCCAGCTGTTTGTTAGTTATTAAACCGGAATTACTTTTATAAATTAATCAAGTAGGTTCTTTAAAACCCTAAGCTTTATTTTATCTCCTTAACTTTTTCTTACAGTGTTTTTTTGTGTGTACAAGAATAATCAGTTTGTTTCTAATCCGCTTAAGAACTAAAAGCTGAAATGGTTTTACATATTATAGGGATTTTATGTTTTGGAAAAATTCTAAACACATACTTTTCAAACGTGACTTAATCCATAACTAGAAAAACTTGAAGCATAAAAATAATATGTTTTGAGTTTTAACTTCTTATTGCAAAAGTAAACATAATTACAATTTGTTACAAAATTTGTTTGAGGGTTAAACCATAAGTTATCATCATTTTCATGGTCAGGCCGAGAACTATTCAAACTACCCTCTTATTTGGTTACGAAATTTTAAATATTATTACCAAAATGTTTTCTTACCTCCTTTAGTTTACAAACGTTCTTTAAATGCATTTTAATTCTTCATAGGAAATATGTAATGCGATGTTAATAAATTATTTTCAGAGTAAACACTTAAAATGTTTTATAATGCTCATAATTCAATTAAATAGTCATTACTTCATAAAAGAAGTGTTTTTATTGTATTAAATAATCAAAATTTAAAATTTTAAAAATTCTAACATATTCAATAACATAAGAAAACAAATTAAAATAAGTTCAGAAACCCGGATTAGTAGTTTACCAAAACTATCTCTCTCTCTTTCATTTTATGTTAAGGAAATACAAAATTAAAAACTCATGAAGTAATTTGATTGAAATTATTTTAAAAAAATAATAGAGTATTCCTTACTTGTTGATGCAAAAGGATTATTTCAACGGACTGGTCTACGCGAGATGAAGCCAAAAACAAGTTGCAAAAAAGTGTTCATGAACTGGGTGAGTAAAGAGACGAACAGATACATCAATTACCGATTGAATGGACTTAAATGAAGTTTTATTACGTAGGAAAATCAAACAGCAAAGAATGAAGTGTTTATGAAAGTTTACCACGATACCAATCAAAGAACTGCCGAAACTGACCACTGAGAGTGGATATTTAGCCGAGTTTATGTCTCCTGTCAAGTGTTAATGATCACGTGCTGAAAAATATTATGTCCATATAAATGCAGTTCCTGCATATTAAGAAACTTATTATGACAGGAAACATCAAATCTTTCATCGGCGTTTCGGTGTAATGATCACGATGCCAAAAACGCACACAAAATGCAAAATTAACGCATCCTTGTCACAAAAAAAGGAACCCATCGAAACAAAAATAAAGATCTTCTTCCTCTTCCTGTTCAATGAACGAAAGTGTCCAATCCCGAATATGACTAGCCGATATGGGAGAATAAGCAAACGTTTTTTTTTTCATTACGTTCTAATTAAAATCGTGTTCTTTTGGGACATACAATGGTATTGGATTTAGAGCCGGACTTCCGTCCCGTAGATTACTTCGATTACGATTAAGTGACTCTTAAATCTTAAATACGATACCGAGCGAAGCAAATCTGTAACAATTCAGTAAGTGTGCTTGAACTTGACCTGTTTGAAGGCCAACCGAAAGGAAGACGTGAGGATCATCTCAATGGGAAAAATCCGTTTCTTTTTCCCCCTCTGGGGGTAAAGCACAGACGCTGTGAAAAAGCAAAAACGATTTCTTTTTCTTCCGAGGATGGCATCACTCTGAGCATAATCGCGACCTAGAAATCTTAGAAAAGATTTTAGTTTTCTTTGTAGATGAGTGTGTTCTGAACTGAAATAAGGGTTTAACGCGTGTCAAGTTAAGATTTTCTTAAACGAGTTTTGTGGGTTAAAATGGGTGTTTTTTCTTGAACAGTTGAGAAAAGATTGAAATAATAGTCGAAACTCAATGTTGCTTTTTATTTAAGTAGATCAAGATGTATTCAAACGTAATGGAATGGAACATGTATAAGATTGTGATCCGTTTAGGTAAAAAGAATAACCCGAAAATATTTAGAAATCCTTTTTAGAACTCTGCAGAGTTCTAAAGAGGATTCTCTAACCTAATCGTATATCCTCTTGTGCGAGATTTATCATGAATTTTCCTAAATATTTGTTCACTTTATATAGGGGGATTCTGAATTCATCATCAGTATTTTGGGGGGAGGTAGAGGGGACCTAGACAAGCATATTTTGAATAGGAATGGGGGGAGACGTAGCCGCACCGTTAAAGAGCTAGAACCTAATGTAGTGCGAGATCATTACAAAAAGACGTACAGTTTTTAAACAAATAAGGGATCTTGTATGATCATTAAAAATTCCTTCCCCCAAAATCATTTTTCTAAACTAGGGGGCTATCGCCCCCTGCTCGCTATCGCTCTCCAGCCCCCGGGAACTGCTGACGCAGTTCCCCTAGGATTGCTTCGCAATCCTGTGCTCGCTACACTCGCTCGCCATACGCTGGTACAGCCTAGCTGAGATCTATTACCAACTAAAGGTTCAATTCCGTTAGAGTTACCGCTTAATATCGCCAATCTCTTTTGAACACCAAAAAGTATAAATATTACTAAATAATTTCAAATTCATATATTAAAATGGGTTCAATTCCGTTAGAGTCCCCGCTAAATATCACCTATCTCTTTTGAGAGCTTAATTTTCAAATATAAAAAAATTTTAAAAATTTTTAATGATAAACTGAACAGTTAGGTAAACATCTAATTAAACATATTAATCCATAAATTTAAAATTATTTAGCAATATTTATAATTTTTGGTGTCCAAAAGGGGTAGGCGATTATTTAGCGGGAACTCTAACGGAATTGAACCTTAAAATGTTTAATTAGATCTATAACTGTTCAGTTTATCATTAACCTCTTCAGACCCGAGGTATAAAAAAATTCTTTCAACTTAAATTTTTTTCTTAAAATAGTATTAAAATGCTTCACAAAGTTCATAAAAATCTTCAATTCAAGAAAATGTTTTTCAGGGGGCTTACAATTTAAGGTCCACCCTGGTGGACCTCAGTTCTCAACGAAGTAAAACATGACACAATTCCTATGGTATAAAATTGTTACTTTCTATAATTATAATTTAAATATATGAATTATTTATAATTTTTTTGTCATACTAGGTCATTTGAAGGTTGTAACTTAATTTCCTTCTTAAAATAAAGAATTTTTTTAAAAATTTAATTTTTTAAAAATTCAAAAATTCATTTTTATTGGCATAGAAAACTTTTTGTGCATGTTTTTAACATTTTCATGCAATAATCAAAGTAAATATACATTTATACTGTAGAAAATAGTACTCATTTTGAGTTTTACAGAATTTATTTTAAAAAATTTTGAAAAATTTAAAAAATTTTGAAAAAAAAAATTTTTTTAATTTCTTTTTTCTGTATGAAATTCAAATTTTTAAATGACAAATATAATAATTATCATTTAAATTATAAAATAAGTGTTTTAAATTCTCAAAATAGTTTATTTACCCGTTTTTTATTAATTTTTACTC
Organism: Tetragnatha versicolor; assembly: GCA_024610705.1. Classification (NCBI taxonomy): domain Eukaryota; kingdom Metazoa; phylum Arthropoda; class Arachnida; order Araneae; family Tetragnathidae; genus Tetragnatha; species Tetragnatha versicolor. The sequence continues at coordinate 61,782,529 of JANDEH010000005.1, forward strand.
CTGCACGGTTACCATCGTTAAGAACTGAGTTCCACCCTGGTGGACCTCTCTATATCTTGCTCTCCAAAACTCAAAATTTGTTGGATTTCTTTACAAACTGTTTTATTCTACTTGAAAGGATACTAATTAATAAAACTAGTCAAATTAAGTCTCATAAATAAATAAATTTAGGTTTAAATTAATTAATATTCCCAAGTTTTAGATAGGACGCCATTTTTTCCAAAATCCTCTTTTTAAATATGTCCTGTGCACAAAATATTGTTTTAAAGCGCCATCTCTCGATTGAAATAGAAAGTAAAAACATCAAATAATACATATTTCAGCTTTTAGCTGATAAATTGCAGTAAAAAGTTTGTTTTTGAGGGGGTAAGCAAAGGTCCACCACGGTGGAACTGGGGCGTGAAGAGGTTAAAAAAATTTTGTATTTGAATATTAAGCTTTCAAAGAGATTGGTGTAATATTTTTATGTATAATAATTTATAAAGTAAACATGGCAAAGGATGAACAATATATCGACTCGTTTTTAATGAAACTGATTTTGAATAAAAACAAACTTATTACAAAATACTATCACGCACTAAAATAAAGTACGTGCGAAACTAGTTGTAGTGAATATTTCCTTTTTTCATTTAACATAAAACTACATACTTCAACACTCTCCCTTGTTAAAAGAAAAAAAATTTAAATGTTATAGTTACTCTTACTATTAACTTTACTTAACTGAATAAGATAAATAAATCAAGTGAAGTTCAAACTAATCCAATGTTCTCATTTAAAACTGAAAGTCTTGGTCCAAACAATGGTTTAGTAAACAGGTCTGCAAGTTGCATTTCTGTAGAAACCTGCTCCACCATAATATCTTCACTCTGCACCATCTCCCTAACGAAGAAATGTCTAATCCGAATGTGCTTGGTGCGCTTGTGGCATTCTCCTTGGTTCTGAGAAAGTCTGATAGCTGCCTCGTTGTCAATTCGAAGTACAGGTATTGCTTTTAATGTGATGATCTCACTAAAAAGTCTCTTTAGCCACATAATCTCCCTCTCTGCTTCACTGGCTGCAACTATTTCTGCCTCCGTAGTAGAAAGAGCAACAGTAGGCTGTCTTTGGCTTAGCCATGATACTGCTCCTCCACCATAGATGCATACGACTCCTGTAGTAGAGCGACCAGTCATGTTGTCTCCACCGTGATCAGCATCACTGTAGCTTTCGAGAATTCCTTTATTGTAATTTTGCTGGTAGACTATTCCTTTATCAATGGTGCCCTTTAGATAGCGTAGTATTCTCTTGACCTTTTGCCAATCTTCATCTTTTGGATCTTCTAAGGTTCTGGATACTACACCTATAGCATAGGCTAAATCAGGTCTGGTACCTGTCATCAAGTGCATCAGTGCTCCGACGGCTTGTCTGTAAGGAAATGTTCTTTCCGTTTCCGAAACTCTCCCTGCTTGAATATCTTCCTTGATGATTGGTGTTAGTATAGGCTTGCAATTACTCATCCCAAATCTTTCGAGAACTTTCTTTGCATAAGAAGCTTGAGATATCTTAATTGAACCATCCTCTTGATGTTGAATCTCTAATCCTAAATAGCATGATGCTTGCTTGGTTGTAATCTTGAATTCCCTCTTCAGATCTTTAAGAAAGTCTTCTAATTGAGCCTTATCTGAAGATGCCACTAAGCCATCATCGACATAAAGCACTAATATGAGTAATTCTGAATTTTTCTTTCTTATAAACAAACAGGGATCTGCTTCACTTCTTTTGAAGCCTAGGTTGAGAAGATAATCTCCAAAACGCTGGTTCCAGCACCTGGGTGCCTGCTTTAATCCATAAAGGCTTCTCTTCAAGTGACATACCCTATCAGTTCCATCTTCGAAACCTTCGGGTTGATCCATGAAAATTTCATCATCCAAATTTCCATATAAAAATGCTGTTGATACATCAAACTGCATCAAATTCATCTTTTCACTTGCAGCAATACTAATCAAGGTTCTTATAGTGCTTGCTCTTGCAACTGGACTAAAAATTTCATTATAGTCTATACCTTTACGTTGAGCAAATCCTTTTACAACAAGTCTCGCTTTATACTTGTCTAAACTGCCATCTGGATTCCTTTTAACTTTGTATACCCATTTGCATGGTATGGACTTGAATCCTTTAGGTAGTTCGGTCAGCTCCCACTTTTGATTTTCTTTTAATGAAGACATTTCTCCTTCCATGGCCTTTGTCCAGTTTTTGTGTTCTTGACTTTTCAATGCCTCTTGATAGGTTTTAGGATTTTCTTCAATAACAAATGATTCCACTTCCAAAACATAATCATCAAATCTTGCTGGTTTCTTGATTTGTGATCTGTCTCTCAAGTGCATCTGGTGAGAAAGATGCGACTTCATCTCTTCATCTTCACAATCTTCTTCGACTTGAGATGGAATAGGTATCTCGTTTTCCAATTCTTTTTCCTGGTTTGGTTTTTCTCTTTCTCTGTTTGAATCTACTTGGTCTTCACAAATTTTTGTTCTTTCTTGAAAAATGACATCTCTGGAAACAATAACGTTTCTTGTTCCTGGTAACCATATTCTGTACCTTTCATCTTTGTCGTATCCTAAGAGAACACCTTTGATGGCTTTCTTGTCCATTTTTCTTCTTTTCTGGGATGGAACATGACTGTAGCATTGCGATCCAATTATACGCATATGCTTTATCCTGGGGTTTCTTTCAAACCATAATCTATATGGACTAATACCTTTTTCTGAGGAAACTCCAGTTCTATTTAAGATGTAAGCGTCAGTGTTGACCAGCTCTGCCCAAAGAAATGATGGAAATTCAGCTTCTGATTTAGAGTACTTTAAGGTACGAGCCATTTCAACCACTGTTCTAATATCACGCTCACTTGTTCCATTCTGTTGTGGTGTATACGGAGCTGTGAGTCTCTGGACAATTCCCTTTTCTTCCAATATTCCTTTTACAGCTTGGCAGTCGAATTCCCCACCATTATCACTTAAGATTTCTTTGATGGAATGACCTAAATTTTCTGCTTCTGCCAAAAACAACTTCAATGCAGACACAACTTCTGATTTTTTTCTTAAGAAATAAATAAATCTGTACTTTGAAAAATGATCCTTGAAAATGACAAAGTATCGAAACTTGCGGCTTGACTCATCAAAGGGACCACAAACGTCTGTTGATACAAGCTCGCCTACTTTTGTTGTTTTGGGTTTTGTACCAAATTGTAGCCTCTTAGCTTTTCCATAAATACATGGTTCACAAATATCTCTTTTTAACGTAGTCTTGATACCCATCTCTTGTTCTAAAAGGGATTGTATGTGCTTCTTGTCCTGGTGACCAAAACGTTCATGATATAACTGCAAAATGGTATCGCTCGTTGTAGCAGTACATACTTCAACTGGCTGTTTTGGAACTATAACTTTCAAATGTGCTTTGTACAAGCCTCCACCTAAACTTCGAGTTCCACACAAGACATCCTCTCCGCCTATCTCCAATCTGCACTCTTTAGCGGTAGATCGAAAAACACTGCCTGGATTTCTATCTTGTGCCGCCAAAACTGAAAATAGATTTTTGTTGATCTCTGGTACGTACCACACGTCACGAAGAGTCTTGTTCTTCTGTTTACCTTTTACGAAAGTGATGATTTGCAGTGTACCTTTTCCTACAGCTGACAGGATCTTTCCATTTGCTGCCTTCACACCATGAGGAGCTTCAAACTTCTCAAATTCAACAAAGCACTGGTTCTCATTGGTTAGATGCCTTGATGCACCGTTGTCAATGTACCATTCATTTGAATTTGCTTCACCGACTAGTGCTTCCTCATGAACGACCAGCATGGAATTTTCTAATCCACCAGCCTCTCCTCGCTTAGGTTTTCCATCTGCGATCCATTTTCTGCACTTTCGTACCCAGTGACCTTTCTGTTTGCAGTAGTTACAGGTATCATACTTTTTCTTGTCCTTTGCTGTGTTTCTTTTTCCTGTTCTCAGTGAGCTTGAATTTGCAAAGAGGGCTTCTTGGGGAACTTCGGAACTGCTGCCGTCTCCCATTTCCCTTTCAAATGCACATAGTTGGGCTGTCAGTTCATCTATGGTTCTCTTCTCTTCACTTAGAAGAAGCCAACTTGATTTAAAATGCCGAAAAGAAGCCGGAAGAGTATCAAGAATCTTACAGGCGAGCAATAAATCTGGTAGCTTTGCCTGTTTCTTCATCACCAGACCTTCGTTCAACTCGTTCCACAGATTTTTGAGTGAAGACAAATGTGATGCAATGTCTCCTTCCACCCACTTCTTTTGAAAAAATTTCATACAAACTGTGTAAAGTTGACTTTCTGAAGAAGCTTCAAATAAATTCTTAAGTTCCTCCCAAACATCTCTGGCATTTGTGAAACGCATCACCTTCCTAAGAGTTTCCTCACTCATGGAACTTGTAAGAGTCAACATAGCTATGTTATTTGCCTTTTTGTACTTTTCATCCTTTTGCAATTCAGCGGCTGTGGGTGTCGCAGAAAGTATTGGTTTTTGAAGTCGTCCTTCTACGAGATCAAGCACGTCAGGATTCATGTCTAATAAAAATTTAATCCTATACTTCCAGACTGTCCATTCCTTCTCCGCCGATAGCTTTGGAATAGCTATTCTGTTTCCTGACTCCATATTTAAAAAAAATATATGCGCTTAGCCCAACGTCAAAAATCGCACTAACTTTTAATTCTCCTTCTCACTGACATCGAAGACGTGTCGGCCCATAACCTGTAATATTTTTATGTATAATAATTTATAAAGTAAACATGGCAAAGGATGAACAATATATCGACTCGTTTTTAATGAAACTGATTTTGAATAAAAACAAACTTATTGCAAAATACTATCACGCACTAAAATAAAGTACGTGCGAAACTAGTTGTAGTGAATATTTCCTTTTTTCATTTAACATAAAACTACATACTTCAACAATATTTAGCGGGAAATTTAACATAATTGAACCCCAACTAAATTTATTGGTTAAAATGTAGTTTTATAAATAGTAATATGCAGCAGGGAAACATTAAATACAGTGTATGAAAAATATGTATACAGTGTATAAAATTCCTGGTTACTGTTGCATTAGCCAAGAAAAACAACTATAAGCAGTAAATTTTTGTCAGATAAGTACTATTAACATGCATAGAAAAATAATAATTTAACAGTAAATTAATAAAATGGTAACATTTAATCCCTCTTAACATAGTATTTGAACAGCTAATAATATCATTAGAGACTGAAATCGGAAAAAATCAAATCCAAAACAATGCACTCAATTTGTAAACAAAATTATTGTTGCCAACCGAGTAAAAGAAATACAACGAAATCTGGACGTCACGTAAGGGAATTATATATAGAGATACTACCATTACACTAAGGGACCTCCATTCTTTGGCTAAAAGATTAATTATTGAAAGTTTTAAAACTAACCCCACGGTTTAACAATTGGTCCAATTTCTATCAAATTTATGGTGTAAGTTATTCAAATACTGCTTTACCTCATGTTTACCTATTATGTTTTGTTTCGTTACACGGGCCTTGGCAAAACATCCTTTTGTAACGCTCTCGCACTACATTAGGTCATAGCTCTTTGCCCCCCATTCGGAATGGGATGATTCGGCGCGGCCGTTTGGGAGTGAAACAAAAAATTTTTTCTGCTAATTTTTAGAAGGATTATGAAAGAGTTCTATATACTTTCATTTTATTTCTGGCGCTGAAACGGCCAGCACCGAATCGGCCCGCGCCTAAACGGCCGCGCCGAATAGTAGTAGACCGCCCCCCATTCCTATTCGAAATATGCTTGTCTGTGTCTCCTCTACTTCCCCCCGAAATATTAATGATAAATTCAGAATCACCCTGTATACCAAGTAAGTTTTTAAAAGTAAAATTGTGTGTGAAAAAAATCAATTTTTTATCATGCAATTTGAAAAATAAATTACTAGTTTGGTTATTTTATAATGTTATTCAATAACTATACAGAAAACTTATTTATTACTTTAAGTTTGATAAGAATAAAAGTGTAAATAATAAATAGTAATAAAGTTTTTAAAAATATGATTTTACTGGATAGTATTTTGAAGGTATAGGGTTTATGTAAAGCACAGAATTATTTAAAACCTCGACTTTCCGTTTTGAAAATGTTTTTTTTATTAGCACATTGCACACAATCTATAAATAAAGAGAGAAATCCAAAAATTCCAGCTAGAGTTTTGCAATTTTAAAATGTAGAATAATAAAACTTTATATTGGTTTCAAGGACTCATCACAGGAAGCCTATTAGTGTTTGAACAGCTGTTTGAATAAATTGAAAGGGCTATCAAAATTGTAAAAGTGAACTTTAGTGTAAGTTATAAAATACGAGAGGAATAACGAAATGAATACGAGTGAATAACGTGCGTTCTATTTATTAATTGAACAGATTTAAAATACTATTTAGAAAACAGTTACGTTATTTTAGTTTTGAATAAAAAATTAAAATAGTACTTTTTAACTTAAATTAAAAAGACTAAATCTTTGCCGGAAATAAATGCTTAAAACATAGAGTATTTAAAATAATGTATAAAAAATATGTTTTTAAATTTAAACTACTTTTAGGATCTTTCAATTTAGTTATTAAAAGGGTCCTAAATATATTTATCCTCAATCAAAAGGCCGGTTAACGCTTTTATGGCACACTTAGTATACATATTTGAATTTTAATAAGCACAAGTGGATTCGTACTATTTTTGAAGTACTGACTAAACATAAAGGAATTTGATTGATGAACAACCGACTAATTCATATGATTGATGAACAACCGACATTGCAGGTAAAATGAAGAAATATTTTGTTTCTACTTGTTTTTTAGAGCTTCAGCTCAAATTTCATATAACAATCTATGCTTGTTTTATTTATGGACAGCTATTCAATGAACACTTAAGATTTTACGAACTGGAAAGCTAGTTTTTAATGTATACATAAATTATACTATTTTAATATCCCTTAAAAACCGCCCTGTTCTTGTTGGTTTTCTACAGACATTTGCTAACTTTGATGGAGCTGCTTAGTCTTCTTCTTCCCTTTATTTTTTAGTTTCAAATTGGAAAGGAAACGTGTTGTTTATTAATGAACTATTTATAATTATGAGAGTTCTTTAAGGAATTAGAGTATGGTAAAACCACCTCAAATTTGATTTAAAAAACTCTAATCGATAAACTTATTTCCCCATTTTGTGTCAATTACTGCTGAAAAAATGAATAAATAAGGAAGAAATTAAAATTTTGAAATTAAACACATCGATTTAAAATAAAAAATTTAAGCATTTATTATTAAAATTGTTAAAAAGTGTATATCTCGAGGCATCATTTTCGACACTTTCGTGTACATTCCAATTACTTGTAAATTGCGATATGAAAGGCATTCACACATATAAAGGTTTTTACATTAAAGTGTTTTAGGATTTCTCTTACAATTAAAAAAATTTTAACTTATTGGTTGTTTTCCTTTTTTTTCTGGTGACTACTAAAACTAACGCTTTATGATGATACCAGATTCCCTAGATAAAACTTAATTTTTCGTTGTACAGAATCTTTTAATAAATTTCCCCTAATGTGTTGTAGATTCATTATAGGAGACACGAGATATATAAACCATAATTTAATGAGGGTTTGATGTTATTTTATTTTACGAACATTTGCTTTAAAACTTTTATAAAAACAAGCGTTAATTGAATGCGATCAGATCAGTTATGATTTTGATTCCATTGTGCCCCTTCACCCCAACTCCGGCTTCTGATTTTCCATTCGGAAATGCAAATTTGCACTGTGTCATTACGGAGTCCGTTCCATTTTTATTACGGCATGCGTCGTGAGTCCTCCCACACTTGATCTCGTGCTCGGAACACACCTGAGCCCAATTAGAATTTCCATTCGAACAGGTAGCGACTTGCGAAACGGGTCACCGAGGTCGGAGAGTTCCCATCAGATTCGATTTTCGGACTTTCGCTGCCCGTTGCCACAAAACCAAGCTTAGAAATAGTGGAATATTATTCATTCATTCCAAATCGATGTATGGAATGAATCGGAACTCTTTTTATAAACGACGACGGCTTCATGATACATTGTTGTAGCGGATAATAAAAAAGAAGTGTCTGAACGTGATTTTCCGAAGACAATTTTCTACTGAGATCGCGGTTGGCGGGAATCGTTCTAACGAGGGTCACGAGGCTTGCATGGAGTAGGTCAGATCTATTATCATCGAATTAGAGTAAAAGAGGCAACTATCTTGTTCTTTGTTTGGAAAAGAAAGAAATTTCGGAAACTAGTCTGCTTGCCGGGCTTGAACGGCTTGAACCGAAAGTTGTTGGTTCATGTATTATGCATGCGCTGGAAGCGTGCATGTTGATTGAAACACCGGATTTTCTTCTTTTTTTCTTGTTTCTTTGTTTAAGAGTAAATAATTGTAATTTGGGGTTTATTAAATCAATTTTTATATCGTATTAAGTTCGGTAGAAAACTGGTTGAGGTGGAAGGAACTGGGAAAAATTCACACATGAAACCATTTTTGTGTCATAATTGAAAGTTGCTTAAATTAAAAGTAATAAAAACACCAAGTATTTATTATAGTCTGATCCTTTAGAATAGGCGGCTGAAACAGGATCAAAAACGCTTAATAACTCTCCTTACGCAACTTCAGTGACCGATTCTTTTAAAGTAATTTAACTACTTCTGTTTAAAAAAATTTTTCGATGATAATTACATTAGTAACTGCTTTTAATACATTAAGTCTCATCCACCTATTTTAAATGAACAGAGTATAATCAGTCAAATATACCTGTAATTTAATTTTTTGAAAAGCTTTGTAGTCTTGAATTTAGTCGTGAATTATCTAATAACCTTATTTCAATATCAATAAGTATGATAAAGGAATCAAATACCTTTCAAGTCGCGAATTTTTTCCGTTTGAATTCTAATGCTCTAGAAAGAAATTTCTTAAAGGACAGGATTTTAAGTGTTTCAACGATTTTACAAAACTATCTAAAATGAACTTGTTTACGTGGATTAATTTGAAACGAAAACTATTTTAAATTTGTGAGGAAATAACTTGACATAAACGTAGGATTCCACAAATTACAAAAGGAAAAAATAGTAGTTATAATGAAAATATTTTGCAATTTTTACCTGAATAGGCTTATATTAGTTCAGACAATGTCGTAATCAAAAGGTATGCTGAGAGGATAAAATGAAATTCAAACAAAGCATTTGAAAGAGGTAAAAGAATGAATTTAAAGTAGAGTTTTTGTCGTAATTTATTCAAGAATATTTTTAATGAAATCATCAAAAAATATTTTGGAGTGCATTGTCAACTATTGTGCCTTGAATTCCGTGTAAAATTATCAAATATGAGCTCTAACTGAAACTATCTTTTGGCTGTATATTAATATTTTGGTTGATTTGATAAAATGGAGAATTATGTAAAAAATTACGTTTTGTGCTATTCTTGTTGGAAAGTTATGCGCTTGTTGCAATTTACTAAAATAATCTACGAAGGTTATAAGATAGAATCAAATGCTAACATTCAAAACATCACGAAAAAGTATTCCAACATTCTTGAAATACACAAAAATCCATTCATCTCTCCTTTGTTCATTTAGGCCTCATGGAATGACGTATATAAAACCGCAGAAGAAAGATTCCACATCACGACATCTCCATTATAAGATGGAAACAAACAAGTCAAGCGCGGGTCCATTGGCGTATTTCGACATTCTGAAGACACCGAACTTCAATACGAAGAACGTCCAAAAGCAAACAAGATAATTCTTTCTCGGAACATTAATACTGAAAGACTTGACTTGACTTTCCAAAGAGAAAATGGAAATTAGTGATTGAAAAGCTACGATTCATTTAAAATGCAGTTCACAGGAAAAGTGATTGATTTAGAATTATCTTCCCCGTGAAGTATTCCACTCTGAGATTCATAACTTTTTCTCTTCGGTTCATTTACATTCGCCATTGTTTTCGATGTTCGATTGATTGCTTCGGTAGGGATCGTGAGTTATGTCAGACTTGAAGAAAGACTAAAATAAACGATGATTTGGGAATTTAGAAATGTGAAATGGGGGCTCTCCAAAGCATATCGTATTGTTTTGTCAACGCGATGTGCATTCCGTTTCAGGTTAGTGATTGATTGATAAAATATGGAAGTCAATCGGTTGGAAAAGCTATAACGTTTATAAACTAATCAGTTTGGAATGCTGTTCCTTGAGAGGAAAATTTTTTCCAGAAAATTCCTGTCGTTGAAACTGCACATAAAATAAATAACTAGAAGTGACTTGGTGTTCGAAAAACAGCTTTTCTATACCGTAAAATGGGGTAACTTTGGCCCATATGGAGTGTTAGAAGTTAATCAAAACAAATTTGACAAAGTCAGTGGCTTATAATATTTTTGACAGGTTCAAATGCAATGTAAAACGCCTTGAAAGTGTGGATTTTAGTTTTAAATACTTAATAAATTTTTTTAAATTTTGGGCCAAAGTTTCTTTAAATTGGGGTAACTTTGGGTTAGACCTCAAAACCAAAAATTTAAGGCCTTCAGTTAACTTTAACCAATGCTTTACTGTTTAGATGGGTTTCTAAGTTGCCTTTCAATAATAATAATCTATTACAAGTTCAATATATAAGAAATCAAGCAATATCAATAATCAAGCACATCCTTGGCATATTTTGATGCATTGATAGATTTAATTGTGGAGAAAAATCGACTTTTGGAACAAAAACCAACCATCGGTTTTATGATAAGGATACAATATTCCCACCATACTATATTTAAGATTCGTTTAGTTATAATTTCGTGTTAAGAATTCATTTCTACCCCATATTTGACCATTGCTTCTTTTAACTCAATGAGTATTTCATTTATTTCAGCAGATACCATTGGGCCAAAGTTACCCCAACGTAATAACTTAAATAATAATATAACTTAAATAATATAATATAACTTAAATATCAATCAACGAAGTGAAACAAAATAGTGGCATTGAAAACTGTTAGAGGACTTTATGACTGACTTAAAAATATGACCTAGCTGTTTTGAATCCTGTTATTTATTGTCTTTCCAAAGATAAATTGTAAGTTGAACAAAAATAAACATTTCGATACAACTCCAGCTGGAAGACTCCTAGCAATCGTGTTTTTTGGAATATCAAGACACCATTTTAAGGATATCATGACAACAATTCTACCCGTTTGCCATAGCATTGGATAAGTAATAATCACATTCTTTCTTATAGATACATCACGTATAATCTCTTTCTAATGCTTGGGTCAAAGTTACTCCATTTTACGGTACGTTACGTTTATTATTTTAAATAAAAGCCCTATACACCAAAAATGTCTCATGGTCATTTTAATCTCTTCATAAAATTTCACTGTTTTTTATATTTTAATTTTTTTAATACTTTATGCTATGTATGATTTTTTATACTTAATTAATTCTACACAAGTTGTAAGTTATTTATAAATTTATAACAGTGTTTTATTGGTTCGTCAAGATACTTCTTTAGTGACTCTTAAGCTACATTTCTTTTTTGGGTTTTTTTACAAGAAACCACCTTTATAAGTAAAAAAGTTGTTAGAAAGAGGTTTAAAATAATTTTATTCAATCCATCCCTAAAGCTGAAGGAGAGAAAGAACATATTTTATTTGAGGTTTGTTTTTACTCACCTGTTCTTAAAAGTTTGTTTTAAATCACTTTTAAAGGTATTGACTCACGATTTCAACTCAAAGCTTTTTATTTTTTATTGATTTGTATTTTATTTATCACGAATCACGACAATATTGTATTGATAGCTTTCATAATTCAAAACTTTATGACACGTGACTCGAAACTATGAAACTACTGAGTCCCTTTATTTTGCGTTTCCTTCTTTGTTTTGAAGAAGAAATGCTCTTAAATAAACCGCAATAGATAAAAAAAATAATTGAGATGACAATACCAAACACCAACTGTTATGTATTGGCTGAGATGAGGGGTTTGAAAAAGATGACCCGGTCTACATCCGAAACTATTCTACTGGTCCCCCTTGGGTTCCTGCAACTATTTTGGAGTCAACCGGTCCGGTTTCATACAGAGCTCAATGTATGAATTCGGGGGATGTTGTGAGGCGGCATGTGGATCAGGTAAGAGCTCGACTACCTGATGGGACTGTGGACAGCGCAGTTGAGGAGGACGGGGGTTCAGCTTCAGGACCCTCAGACCCGGCGGCGGAGGTAGCGGGGACCCGTCGCTCTGGTCGGTTGAGTGTTGCACAGAGGTATCTTGAGGATTACGTGTATCAAGCTTAGGGGGGAAGAGTGTTATGTATTGGCTGAGATGAGGGGTTGACCTTTTTAAGTATTTATTTTATTGTAACAGAGTGTTTAGTAACTGTAATTGTGATGTCTGTAAATTCGTATTTAAGAGTGTGTTTGTATTTTGTACGTTGACTTTTATCCTGACTGTGTACTTGAATAAAGCCTATTTTGATTATGGAGTTGTGATTGCTGAGACTTAATACCAACACCCAAAAGTATCGGTTCTTTAAAGGAAACCTGTTTTGAATTATGATGAAAAGTTATTTACAAGTTGAACATAGGCATCATCTGTCAAGTTGAGCAGATTCCCATTACATCACCATACGCAATAAGAACTATTGACTATTGAAATTCCAAAGGAGTAATATATAAAACTAGGTTTTCAAATATGGAATATTCACTATAAATATATTTTTTATGAAAGTTTGAAATTAATTTTCATTAAGTTTTTAAGTTTTTATTCAATTTCAGTGAAAGCACTTTATATGTGCGAACATTGCGAAGAAGATAAAAACTTCCTTTAAAAGAAAATTCGAAAAAATTCCTAAATATATCAATGACAATTATGAAATTTTTATGATGAAACTAAATTAAAAAGTCAAAATCAGTATATTAAATAAGTCTTAATAGTTTTTATTATAAAACATATCCCGGTTTTCATAAAATTTAAGAAATATTTAGTGTTAAAGAGTTTAGCTGTTTATGGAATTTTAGTTCATATGGTTTAAGAAGGGATCAAACAAAAAAGAGCAATAAAAAATAACCTTCATTAAAAGAACATCAATTAAAAAGCTGTAAAAAAGAGGTAAAAATAATGTAAAATAAGAATGTATAAATGTTATAAGTACAATAGAATAAGTAGATGTTATCTAAAAATGAATGGATCTTTTGAAAGGAGAGTTCGTAACTGTAATAACTCTTGAGTCACTTCACAAAATATCCTTAAATTGAATTGGAAAAAATCCATCTATATTGCAAGAAAAACATCTTTATAAATCTTAAGATGTGTATTCTATGCGTTGAAAGATTCGTGGCAAATCCAAATAAAAGAAAGTGCTTTACAAAACCACAAAGTACTTTCTTTACTAGTTGTATAACTATAAAGAACGTTTCATTGTCTGCTTTTGATAACCGTTTGCGGGTTTTCGGCGAATTTCTGATCAATATAAATAAACGAAAAATCACAACAAAAGTTACTATGGGAAGTTGGTAGTGTTTTGCGGTGCACCATAGTAAAATCATAGAAATACTACATAGAAATCAGTAAACATAGTTTAACCTATAATTTTAATTATTAAACAATACATATAAATCGAGAAATATTTTTTTAAATCTATTTTTACTGTGGTCAAAATGGAGACTGTCATTTTAAAACTATTTAGCAGTTACCAGCACGTAACGTAGGAATAGAGAAAGTTATCGATTTTCAAATTTAAATTCTCACTAAACAAATTAAATAAGTGCAACAATATGCGCAGAACAATATTTGCATTTTTATAACTATGAAAAAGTTAATTTCTGTAAGTTAAATAATTTATTTTTATTCGCCGATTTATCTAGAATTTCGTTCAATCCCGTTTAATTCGGGAGAGTAAAAGAGGGAAAAATTAAAAAAGAACTTAATGAAAAATGAATGACGAAAATTTTTTAAAAGGTCAAATTTGGTTTCATTTAGTTTGAAAATTGTTAAAAGTAACTTATGAGTTCTGTGGCTTCTCAATTTCTATTCTGACCACTTTTTAATAAAACCTTATGCTATTTAACTTTTGAGAAGAAATGTTCTTTTCAACGTTCAAGGGATACAAATATTAGCTAATCAAAATATAAGCTTAATATTTTAAAAGCTAATTAATGCATTTAAGCTAAAACAACCAGCGAAGAAATAGCTGTCCAATTTCAGGAAATGCTTTGGAATGATTGAAATCTTAGGTATATCAGAAAAAAACAAACACTATTTGCTTTAAAGTTTTCGAAAAATATGATCTATCCGTTAGGAAAACCGAAATCGTAAATCAAAGCGCAAATTTATCCAAACACCTGACAAACCCTCTCAAACAACAAAAGAATCGAACGAGTGTCCACACCTACCGTAATCGGGGTGGTCGGCTCCCGAACCTCGCGTGTTTCCACTTATCCAATAAGTTTCTCTGTGAGCAATTTTAAAGCCCATCCTCATAGGAAAAGAGCACTCCCATTTGAATCCCATCAATGCCAAAAGAAATAAATCCACCTGCTCAACCCCGCGATTGCTTCAGCAGGTGGCCAAATACATCCGATCTGAATCATCCAAATTAACCTTCGTTGCGACACACATTCCCGGCCACTGAGTTTTCTTTGTACTAGAATGCCATAGCATGAAAAAAACACCTACACTGCGTCCTGTAGTCCCTGCCTCACGATCAATGGCTGACGTACTACTGTAGAGTCAGTTCATTCTATTGTTAATGGATGTGTTCACACGTTTTTTCTTGGTGTGTTTTAAGTAGCATTTATATTTACATGATCACGTCTTTGGTTGCTTGAAAATTTATCAATGAAATTTGTATTCGTTGGAGTCTTACACACGTTCATTCATATATCTGAAACTTTTATCGAGAGATTTTAGGGGCATGTTCAGAAATGTGACAAGGGGGAGCAGTTAAAGCATTTTCAAAGCTTTAAAGTATGTAGCTTTTATTTTTTACACTATAGTAAAAATTTTTAGGATACATTTCTACCACTTATAGCTTCAATTTCAACCAGAAAACAAGATATATCGAATTTCGAATTCACTCAGAGAGAAAATGAAAAGCGGATGATGGAAAACGTTTGAAACGTTCAGATTTGGTTAAAAATAACTTAAAAAGTTTGACATCAAAATAAAGATACCATTGAAAGTAAAATAAAAACAATAATATAGTTCATTGAAATGACACTGCTTATAAAATGGGGAAGGGAGGAGCTTAAAATACATTGAAAATAATGGAATGTGATGCTTTTCAGAAAAGCGCATTTCTCTGTACCTTTCTAGTAGTCTTCTCCAATTATCGCGAAAACTTACTTCCTTACCATACATCACAATAGTTTACTACTAAAAGGCATTCCTCCACCGGCAATTATTGACTAATTTGTACTAATTATATAATTTTCAAATGGTTTAAAAATAGCTAATATCGTTAAACCGGATCCATTTGGCATATTTTGAACGAAACGCAAAACAAATTGCGTAATCATCCTTTGATCAAAAACAGGAAGTACGTTTATTTGAAAACAGTCACATTTTAGATCATCGTTTGAGCTTGGAAACATAATAAATATCCCAATAGTATTAGAAAATACATCAAAGCTTTATATTGTAGATTTGAACATACCATAATCTTCTAGAATCTGACTAGCTGCATTTTGTTCAGCGCAAACATTCTTTGAGATCTCGCTTTCATACATGGTCATCATTAAATAAGCGTAAAAGCTTTTTGAAAAATAAACGGGAAATAGTTCAAACAGTCGAATTTATTTCTAAATGATTACTTTTCCATGTCATTCCAATAGAAAAATTTCCCGAACTTCGGAGAGAAACTGAAGAATGTCCATTTTTTCTAGGGTAACCAGAGTTTATATAGAATTGAAAGATTAATTGCTTTGTAATCTTTCTACGTCGAAGTATCTTGTTTATACAGCAGAGAGAAGTTTTTATGGCGTAATTTATGTTTTGAAAGCTTAATGAAAAAGAAAAATGGGCAAACGCAGTTATCTCAATTGTTTCTTTAAACACACGCGTTAGTAAACTCTATAGATGCGATAAATCGGATGAAACTGGCTATGCTAGACTACCGAAAAAAGAGAAAGCACTCGTAAAAAGATTCGAGGCGTA
This sequence comes from Tetragnatha versicolor, assembly GCA_024610705.1. Classification (NCBI taxonomy): domain Eukaryota; kingdom Metazoa; phylum Arthropoda; class Arachnida; order Araneae; family Tetragnathidae; genus Tetragnatha; species Tetragnatha versicolor. Next base: position 61,798,731 of record JANDEH010000005.1, read on the forward strand.
ATAATAGAGACTAGACTCAAATAATTCAAAAGTGACTATGAAACAAACAAATGTGTACAATTATGTTATTTGTACTATAAAAAGGACTCCACTTCTTCGAGAAATATTACATGAAAAACCAAAGCAGATTGTCTTGCCTTCCTCTAAGAAACCAGCTCTGCTAAAACGCTATTCGAATTATTTAGCCTAGAACTGAAGGATGTATTCACAGTACTTAGTAACAACATCGAGCGTTTCTTCTATTTTATTCATAACTAGAGCAGGCGCTAGTCCCGGCGTTGCTCGGGGCTATATAGACGGGCTTCGCCCGCACAACGCACAACATGCCTTTGACTGAATCTCCCACACTTGAAATCGAATAATTATAATTGATTAAAAATATTAAAACATGGCGCTATACCCGGGAGGTGTAAATTTAAAAAAAAGTAATTTACCCTTATATACAGGGCTTGCCCTTATATACCTTTTCTTTCAAGAAACAACCCAATCAAATGCTCAAACCAAACAGACTCCGGGTTTTGGGTTCCAAACTCTATTTCCGGGTTTCTATTATACAGGGTGTATCTGAAATGGTGCAACAAACTTTCAGGGATGATAGTACTCATCAAGACGAACAAGAATCGGTATAGAAAGGGGGGTCCCAGACCAAATCCCAGGGAGTTAAAAATGGAGCGACACCCCAAAAAAATCATTGAAAAATTTAATTTGTAGAAGAACTACTATTGGTAAAAATTTAATTATGGTCTCAAAAATTGTGGTTTAATATGATCTTTAAAATTACTTCAAAAGTCTTCACTTTAAAATTTGTTTTATTATGAAAAAAGTTAAAAAACACAAAAAATGTGAAAAATATGCCAAAACCTTATTTTATACTTCGAAATCCTTTCTTTTGATTTGATAATCTGAAAGATCATAGTTGAAAACCCTTAAGTCCAAAGTTTCACGTAAATACAATCAATATTAAACGCTTGAGATCCTGTTAAAGTTCGTTTTTTGCGTGCGCTAACAGCTGTTTTGGAAACAGCTCTAGAAAACAGCTTGCGCACCCAAAAAACAAACTTTAACAGAATCTCAAGCGTTTAATATTGATTGTATTTACGTGAAACTTTGGACTGAAGGGTTTTCAACTATGATCTTTCAGATTATCAAATCAAAAGAAAGGATTTCGAAGTATAAAATAAGGTTTTGGCAGAGTTTTCACATTTTTTGTGTTTTTTAACTTTTTTCATAATAAAACAAATTTTAAAGTGAAGACTTTTAAAGTAATTTTAAAGATCATATTAAAACAAAATTTTTGAGACCATAATTAAGTTTTTACCAATAGTAGTTCTTCTACAAATTGAATTTTTCAATGATTTTTTGGGGTGTCGCTCCATTTTTAACTCCCTGGGATTTGGTCTGGGACCCCCCTTTCTATACCGATTCTTGTTCGTCTTGATGAGTACTATCATCCCTGAAAGTTTGTTGCACCATTTCAGATACACCCTGTATATACAGGATCATCAAGACGAACAAGAATCGGTATAGAAAAGGGGGTCCCAGACCAAATCCCAGGGAGTTAAAAATGGAGCGACACCCCAAAATAATCATTGAAAAATTCAGTTTGTAGAAGAACTACTATTGGTAAAAACTTAATCATGGTCTCAAAAATTGTGGTTTAATATGATCTTTAAACTTATCTCAAAAGTCTTCACTTTAAAACTTGTTTTATTATGAAAAAAGTTAAAAAACACAAAAAATGTGAAAAATATGCCAAAACCTTATGTTGTATTTCGAAATCCTTTCTTTTGATTTTATAATCTGAAAGATCATAGTTGTAAACCCTTAAGTCCAAAATTTGACGTAAAAACAATCAAAATTAAACGCTTGAGATCCTGTTAAAGTTCGTGTTTTGTGTGCGCAAACGTGTTTCCTATAGCCGTTTTCAAAACGGCAGTTAGCGGACGCAAAAAACGGACTTAAACCATGCTTTAACAGGATCTCAAGCATTTAATATTGATGGTTTTTATGTGACACTTTGGACTTAAGGGAAGGGTTTTCAACTCAAATCTTTCAGATTATCAAATCAAAAGAAAGGATTTCGAAATACAACATAAAGTTTTGGCAGATTTTTCAAATTTATTGTGTTTTTTAACTTTTTTCATAATAAAACAAATTTTAAAGTGAAGACGTTTGAGATAACTTTAAAAATCATATTAAACCACAATTTTTGAGACCATAATTAAGTTTTTACCAATAGCAGTTCTTCTACAAATTGAATTTTTGAATGATTTTTTGCGGTGGCGCTCCATTTTTAACTCCCTGGGATTTGGTTTGGGACCCCCCTTTCTATACCGATTCTTGTTCATCTTGATGAGTACTATCATCCCTGAAAGTTTGTTGCACCATTTCAGAATACCTGTAACGATAGGCTATTTCCTAAAATTTTTCCCCTAGACCCATACTTCCATTGGCAAATTTTCTTCAAATGAAGTGAAGAATTATATGAGACCAGTTTCAACTCCATGGGGGGTCTATTTTAGAAGATGCAGAAAATAACTTTTTATACGGCCCCCGTAGACTGAAACTTCCTGGGGGAAAAAATTTTCTCCATTACCTTCTCAATAAGACAGAAAAAATTCCGTCTCGATTTCTTCAAAATTCACTGAGATATGCGGGTTTATATTTTTAAGGGACCGTCCGCAAGTTAAAAATCGCGACATTCTATTAAACAATAAAGCAGTGTTTGGCTAAATCAGAACTTATAGGTATTAATTCCTGAGCATCAAGTGTTTCTGGGAGTCACACACTCGTGCTACGATTATTTTTTACGTATCTAATAGGTATGATGGAGTACCTGATTTTGGGGCTCCAAGAAATATTTTTTATAATCTTTTCGACGATAACTCAAGGTAATTTATAAATAAGTATTGATTTAGGGATAAGTATTGATTGGTAGGAGGGTTACTTTCAAACCAATGACGTCAAAAATCTGAACGCAAAATGAGAGCTGATGGGCCCCCTCTGGGCATCGCTGATATGAGTAGCAATGACAGGTATCTGGATTAGCGTAGTTGAGCGAGCTCAAAACCATGGCTGATTGGAGGAGTTTTTCATGTATTCCTTGTCACCTCAAAAAATCAAAGTTTTACGGTAGTTTGGTTTCTAAAATGTTCAACTCTATAGTTTGTGGATGGCCCCTATTTTGCAGTAAAAGTATGTCACTCATAGGTATGATAAAGTGGTGTAAGTCACGAATTTTAGCTTTCAATATCTTGGTGAATTTTGAAGATATCGAGATGAAATTTTTTGTATCTGATTAAGAAATGAATGGAGATTATTCTGTACGATAAAACTAAGCCGACAGGTTGTCTAACCTTCCTCAATAGACCAGTGCTGTTAAAACGCTAGTCAAATTATTTAGAATAAAACTGAAATATGAATGATGTTCAAACTATTATGATAAGGTTCCGAAAATTGCACTTCAGAAGGGCTCAGTATAACAGGGACAATTTTCTACAACTTTATTCATAATTCCACCAAACGGGACTCCAAAAATTTGCCAAAAGCTCATCAAGTTGTTACTCTCCACGGTAATCTTTAGTAAAAGGCGAAAGATTAACACGAGGTTGAAGAAAAACCGGAGCATATTAGTTGAAGTGCTGGGGCGCTCCCTGTCAAATTTTGTATATTTCTTAAAGTGGTGACTGTGACAAGTATCCCCTGAAATTTGTAAACTGCTTTTTTTTTCGGTCATTTTACGATAGAACTAAGCCGAACGGTTGTCTAACCTTCCTCTAAGGGGCAGTCCATAAATGACGTCTCTCTTTTTTTGCCAATTTTTGACCCCTCCTTTATCACAAACTGTCACACTTTCTCATACCCCCTCCCTCCCCCTTTGTCATATGTCAAACTCTGAAACCAACAATAGAAAGTGCCCCGAACCAATTTTTTTCTATTTGAGCTTAATATTACCCCTCCTTTTAGTTTCATTTTTATAAACTTTTAAAATTCCCTTTGAGAGAACAATATACGTTCGTTTTTAACAAGTTAAGGTTTTTGTTGAATTTCAGCTTCAGGATGTGATGTCACCACTTTTAAACCCCCCTCCCTCCCCCTTGTCACAAACTGTCACAAATTGATAAACCCCCTCCCCCCTCTGAACATGACGTCCTTTATGGACGGCCCCTAAGAGACCAGTGCTGTGAAAACGCTAGTCGAATGATTTTGATTAAAACTGAAAAATGATTGATGTTCACACCATTATATGATGAGGTTCCGATAAATGCATTTCAGAAGTAACATGGAGTGATAACATGGAGTGTTTCTTCAATTTTATTCCTAATCCCACCAAATGGGATTCCAAAAATTTGACAAAAGCTCATCAATTTGTTCCTCTCCTCGGTAATCTTTAGTAAAAGGCGAAAGATTAGCAATTGGTTGAAGAAAAACCAGAGCATGCTATTAAGAAGCGCTGGGAATTTTGTAGATTTTTAAAAGTGGTGGAATTTACAGATATTTTCTTAAGCTGAAAGTTAAAAATTTTTTCTCTTTTGAATTTAAATTATGTAATAGGGTTGAAAAGATTGAGCTCGCAACATTGAAAGGAATCACATCTATACATTGCATAATCTAAATTTCTAGAAGATAGTCAGGATACACGAAAAAAAATAATCTTTTCCCTAAGTTTCAAACTTCTCGATGGATAAAACATGGGAAAACAACTTGGTCGATGGAAATACAGCATTGTTCAACCGTTTATCAGGCGGAACTATAAGATGAGTTTTTGTATGATGAAAAGATGAAAGCTCTTTCCATGTGGAACGATGATGGCACGTGTTTTCGAAAGATTTTCCCGCGCTTTTATTTGTTTGTGTTTGTAGAAAAAGAGGATTTTCTCCGAAAGTTGGTGGATTGAGTAGAGCTCAATAATATTATCGTATTGCACGATAAGTTCTATCCCTTATAATGTTAGTTAATCCGTTCTAAAAGTGAACCAATGTTCAATTATATGAAATTTAGTTGTCATTCGCAGTTAAAATTTAATTAAGAAACCGTTTTAGTATTTAAAAATTTATTTGAGTGTTATTTATGAAAGAGTGGTTAGTTTTCAACCAAAAAATAACGAAAAAGTACACACATTAACGGTTATAGAAAAGTTTACATTAAAGTTACAATACTCATTTACCTTAATATTTCTACATTGTGGAGACCATTATAAAAAGAGGGTTCTTGTTTGATCTTTATTCCAGTCATTTTTCACATGTGTGGTAATAAACTTAAACATTTCTTCAGTAAGATGAATTAGACTGAATTATTACTTTTTACTTTTAGATCAATTATAGATAAATTAAGTTTGTTAATTTTACATGTACACATGTACATTATGTACAAGTTTAATGTAAAACGTTATATGTGAGAAGGATGAAATAAAGCCAGAATAAATTAAAGCTAAGTTTGATGAGTTTTCGAAAATTTCTGATTTGAATTTACGCATTATTTTTGCAGTTGGAGATTTTACAAGAAGTGTCTACATACCTTCATTAGTTTCTCTACTTAAACTATTACTCATGTAATCAATTGATACACTAAAATATGCAAGTAACCATGTTACAGGGTTTTTGACTACTTTGAATGAGAAAATGTTCAATTTATAATTCAATTATATGTGTCTACATACATTCATTTTAGTTTCTCTACATATACCATAAACTGTTACTCAAGTAATCAATTGATACAATAATTTGTTCAAAGATGCAAGCAACGATGTTACAGAGTTTTTCACTATATTGAATAATATAATATTTATAAGAAACATAACTATTGGTATTCATATTATACTGTCAATACTGATGGTTATTATGATAATTTCCATAATTCACTACATTTATTCAAGCTAATCAATATTATCTTGTCATATAAGAAAGTCGAGTTGAACCAAAAGTTTTTAGGTAACTTCTCTACATTATCTCTACAAATAATTAATTCCAAAAGATCTTTGAAACACGCGTTTAGAATATAATGAAACACATTTTAAAAACAATGAACACGAAGTAATGAGAACAAGCAAGCATCTCCCAACCAGAGAATAAAAAAAAGCTAATTTAAAGCTGAAACAAACAAACCTAAATAATTGATGAAAAGTTGTTCTGGGTGCTTTTAAACATTGGGCAATTATTGTTGTCGAACCGCGCCTATTGGGAGGTTCGCTGACATAAGTAAATCAAAATTATGCAACTGTATTATTCAACACCATCAATGTAAGACTAAAAACACTCTGGGAACGACAAATTATCTTCTATTAACCCCTATTTTTAAGTTAAATTCTTATCACACTTTATTTGGTATTGAATCCTGAATAAAATTAATTGCAACAAGAGTTTGTTGCAATATATTTTTAACTTTTCCGGTCACGATTGGTAAAAAGTAATTTTTTAAGAGGATATAATAATTCTTAGTACAACTTCAGTGAGTAAACTCAATCACAATGTTTATATTTTTTTGCTTTTTTTATAAATGAAGGATTTTTCCACTTTTTAAACCTATTTTTTAAATTTTTAATACATTTTAATTAACATTGCAGAATGATCAGTTTGATTCCTAAATCAAAATTCCTAAAAAGAATAGTTTTAGATGTAAGTTAAAAAACCTTTTTAAGTCTCTATTCAGTGTTCTTTTAAACCAAGTTTTTTATAGCAAGAGATTGGAAATGAAACCTTGAACTAATTTCTGAAATTAGAATTACCTGATTTCCATATTGTTCAAGACTGTAATAATTCATTCAAGTTTAAGGTAACATGGATGAAGCTCATTTCTTTTAAAATTACTGTTCACAAAAGTTCATCTAACTTTTTAAGGAGGTACGCTTTTTTGGGGTCTTTCTGACTTCCTTCACTGAATTCGTACAGAAAGACAACACCGATATCACTTCCTCTACAAACACAGAGAGAAGAAGTAGGTTAAACAAGTTCGTCGCCTAACTATAATAATTTTTCCTATGATTAGGTAAGGCCGAACTCGAGCTTAATTAGACAAACCCTCCAGCGCGGATAAACGCATTTGAGTTCGCTCGAGCAGGTAACACTCGAATTAACTGAAAAAAACATCCTAAGTGAAAAAGTCTCCGAAATGCCTCCTGAGTAGTAAAACCAGGCGATGAGAAAAAAGGAAGCTCAACATAAACCACAGTTCAGTGATCCTGACCACTGACTCGCCCCAGTTTTTGCTGACACTGGAGGATGTAACACTGCTGAGAGTCGTCTTTCTGGAGTATAGAAGCCTTTTCTTTGAATGTTTGGAGGTCATATGGAACTGGATGGTTTTTTAGGGGGGGATAATTCGGGATGAAAACTGCTTTGGTTACAAAAACCCAATTACGAGAAAATCTTGTGGTTATGAGTTAGGGCAGCGTCCGGATGGTTTGTCTCATAACTTTTAGGGTTTTTGAACTAGTGTTGGGAAAAATTATTACTTTCAGAATACCGTACCGATTATTGCTTTTATAGAAGTTTTAGGTATCATATTTTATAATATTAATGAATAATTTAAGTATTGCGAATTTTGTAAGTGCAATTATACAGGGTGTTTCAAAAGTCCGCACTGGCCTTTATTTTTGCCTCTATTTTCGTTAGCACTTTGTTGTCATGGAAACACACTAATCAATTCACTAGTCAATTAATAATCTTTTATGTATTTTTACTTGTATTTTTGGTGATTTTATTCATTAGTTTTAAGTTGTATTGAGAAATTAGATTTTTAATTATTTTACAAATCATGCTGATATTGTTTACACACAGTAAAGTGCTTATTTTCGCCCCTTGTCAGTGCAAACGCCGTTTTCAAAAGATGGGGAGATTTTGCCTGTTTCCATCATGACAACAAAGTGCTAACCAAAATAAAGGGTCTTTTTCTGCCAGTGCGAACGGGGTAGGGTCGCGGAAGTAAGGTCTACCCCTAGGTAAGTGACTGTGGAGAACCCATTGAGGTAACTTACAGCGCCCCTAGCTGCAAAATAAAAAAGTTAGAAAAATTTATTTAAAAACTATAGGAGATAGAGCAAAAACCTCAATGAATGAATTGTTACCAACATTATAAAAAACTCACAGAAAAAGTTTCAGGAAAATAACTAGAATATTCGTGGAGATATTAGCATGTGAAAAAACACTTTTTCAGACCTCAAAAATGCAATTTTTTCAGTGTTATTGTGTAGTTTTATGTTTTTTTAGTTGAATAAAAGCAATATTCAATCAAAAAAAGTAATACAAAACTTGTAAATTTGTGAACTTTTTCTTTTTTAAGGTCTGAAAAAGTGCTATTTTCACATGCTAATATCTCCGCGAATATTCTAGTTATTTTCATAAAATTTTTTCTGTGAGTTCTTCATAACGTTGGCAACAATTCTTTCACTGAGCTTTTTGCTTCATCTCTTATAGATTTTAAATAAATGTTTTAAACTTTTTTATTTCGCTGCTAGGGGTGCTGTAAGTCTTCTCAATGGATTCTCCTGGGTCACTTACATAGGAGTAGACCTTACTTCCATGACCCTAGGACACATCGGTTCCAAATAAAAGCCACGAAACGGACTTTTGAAACACCCTGTATGCTGTTATCTTCAAAAGACTAATATCTCTTACAGTTTTTTCTTCGAATCCAATAAAAAACTTCACATACTTGTCATGGTCAAGAAAAAAGTAAATAATTTATGCTCTTTTTTAAAAATTTAAAGAAGAAAGTTTTTGATGAATGAACTGTAAAGAGAGAATTTACAGTAAAAAAATTGCTACAAAATCAAATACATAAATCACCAGTACAATTTCGTAACTCAACACATTTTCATCGTTTTATTAAACGTTTTAACCATATTCGAGTACTGGAAAATCTGAAGAGAAATTTACTGCAAATAAAACAATTTTCTTTATAGTAATATACAAACGGGCGAGTAGATGCGCCAGGAGCAAGGGTATCTAAATTTTTTTACTGGATAATTGTATGTTTAATATTAACAGTCAAGAGAAACGCTAAGAGTTTATAGTTTTATTCTTAATTCCATGATTTCAATTAATAAGTATATATAATATTTAAAAAGTATACTTTAATTAATAAGTTTTATAAATCTATCTAAATAGAAATTATCTATATGAGCTTTATGAATATAATAATTAAAAATAAATTTATTCTTTTCTTTAATAAATTTAATTATTCATGTATAATTATTATTGTATAAAACATTGAGATTCTCAAATAACTGTTTCGAAATAATAAATAAAGACAACGTAAAATTCTCAATTAATAGAATATAATCACCCTCTTAAAAGTTATGCGCTTATAAAGAAAAGACTTTGAGATAAATTATTTTTTTGTCTTGCTCAATCTTGGGGGAACTTTTGCCATCCACGCAATGTTAATTCTGACAACCTTTTCTAAACCACATAAAAAATTCAAGCAAAAAAAATACCGAAAATTGCAGAACGGAATCATGTAAAATATCAGTTAATATTTTTTGAAGGGGAGAACGATATACTCCTAGTTAATTAAGATTTAGCGTATTAGTACACTGAAAAAGATACATGAAAGTATTTGGGAATATAAGTCAAAATTGCTAACTCAAAATATTAAATTATAACAGGAGAATTGGAGTGAAAACTTGCAGATTCACTTACTTTTGAAAAAGTCTTCTAAGTCCCACTCTGGTTCTGGATCGTCACCGAACCTGTAGCCATCCCAAGCTCTCGTTCGATCCATCTTGACCTCAACAATGCATCCGACAATACAGATTCGAGCCTCTTATCACTTAACGCAAATCAATACACCATTACACCACTCCTTTAGGGCCATCCCCTACAAACTAACTAACTCAACCCACTTCTCTAAAGAAATCTTCTCAAATGGTTTTTCCATTAAACGCCCTATGTCGCTTAGAGGTGTATTGCTTCCTGTATATGACAAAAGATCCTGGATAGTTTTGAAAATAGTTGTTTTTTAAAGTCCCCTTGTTGTATTCAGTGCTGTTGCATAGCAGCCACAGGAAATTCTATGTCTTGATTCAACAGCTGAAGACACCACCTGTTTGAATCTTTAAACAGCCACCGTCTCGGGGAGATGCATCCAAGGAACGGGTCTCTATTGATTCCATTCAATTCTTTATCAAGTTCGATTTCGTTCTGCTCATCGTTGGTGTGCTGTGGACCCTTGCCATGACTGTTGGTTGCCGAGATTGGTTCCAGCACGCGATGTTGCATCTAGTAGTTGGAAAAATCGATACTTTTATGCATCGATTCTCAGATATCGAGTGTTTTTAGTTACAAAATACCTAGATTTCTCGTACTTTTAAGCACCAAATTCGTTTAAACTCTAGAGTATTATAATTTTGACTTATAAGTTTCGTTAGATACCTATTAGAAATCAGAAATACTCGATTCTGATGTATTAGAAACTTAAAAGTATCGTTTTTCCCATCGCTAGTTTCATTGGTGCCCTATGATTGCGCCAATCGATTATTCAAAGTGGCATGCGTGCGATTTTTTTTTCGACACGCGCGTTATGTACAGTCGGAGTCAAAAAAATCGTTCCAAAAGTTAAGCAACGGGATTGCAGGATTTGAAATTTCAACGAATCGCTGAATATAGGAAAAGATTGGCGAGAACAATTTTCTAATATCTAATTTAAGGAAACATATTTGGCTGGTTATCCATGATTTGGCGCAGTTTTTTTTTTCGAATAAAAATGCTTTAAAATAGTAGTATGGTGGTTAGAGTAACGTCTTAGTAATCGGAAGTTCGCGGGTTCGATCCTCAATGCGGATCATTCTCAAAGTCATTACGATTGATGTTGAAATTTATTTACGGATGATCCAATCTCTGTGGAGGAGTATTCTTACCTGATTTTTTATTCAAAGCACTCAATCGTATTTCTCAGCAGCCGTTAAAGTTTCTTCCTAAATCTTAAAATAGTTATTTATGAAATTTACTTGGAACTCTGGATCTTCCACTATGATCATTAAAAAATCCAACTCCGATAAGTAAGTAATTTTTTAAAGGTATTTTTAACTTCACACTGGAAAAAATATTTTATTTAAAGAAATTTTTTAATCAGAGAAATTTCTTAAGAATTTTTTTACCAAGCTTATTCAGGCGAATACAAGTTTAAACATAATTCTTTGTGCTATTTCAGAAAATAATTTTATTTTAACCAGGGTTGGCAAAAAACCGGGTTTTTTTAAAAAAACCAAAAAAACCGGGTTTATTTGGTTTTTTTGGTTTAAACCAGGTTTTTTTGGTTTAAACCAAGTTTTTTTAGAATTTTTTTTCAGAATAAGTTATTTTAGCAGTGATGTTTGAAATTGAGTTGTAAATGAGACATTTATTTCAGGGGTTGTTTATAATTGATAAATCATTTGTATATTTCAATTAATTAATTAAATTTAATTAATTTGTTTTAAAAATAATTTTTGTTTTTAAAATATTCCAATTTGAATATCTAATATTATTGTAGTGAATAAAAATCAGTGTTAATTTATCTTGGATAAATGACTGAAATAATCAAATTATTTATCTTAATTATATATGGATTAATTTATGAACTTAAGAAATTTCTTTAGAAAGAGAAAATTTTATTTTTTTAATAAATAAAAGGGAAATGTAAGCAACTAATGTTAATTGAAATTGGATAAATGATTGAGATAATTAATCCGATTAGGGAAATTAACGGTTTTTTATTAATTTAGTAAAAAAACCCAACTGGTTTTTATCTGTTTATAAACAAACCAACTGGTTTTTAGTTTTTATCATTAAAGAAATCAACGGTTTTTATTAATTTAGTAAAAAAACCAACTGGTTTTTATGACTGACAAATAAGACAAATTGGTTTTATCAATTAATTAAAATCCAAGCCATATTTTATCAGTGAAAAACAGATAACTTTTGTGTATCTTTAGTTACTCTTTGAAATAATGCTTCATTTTAAAGGAAATCAATAAATGAACTATCTCTCGCAACATATAATAAGTTTAACTTAAGCATTTAAGGTTAAGATTAGAGAGAATTCAATAATTAAAACCATTAAATTAAAAGATTTCTGAGTTTTAATCACCTTAAAATGTCAATTTTTTGATAAATCTGACTTTTAACTTTGTGCAAAAGATTATACTTAATAACACTTTCTTTAAAAAATCCTGAAAATTTTTTATAATTTCTAAAAAAACCAAAAAAACCAAGTGGTTTTTTTGATAAAAAAACCAGCATAAAAAAACCATGGTTTAAACCAATGGTTAAAACCAAATGGTTTAAACCAGCCAACCCTGATTTTAACTATTTTTAAAGTTATTTTAAATAAATAATAATTATAAATTCTTTTAAATCGTGGGGTAACGCGTTGCCTGAAACAATTGTAAATTCAAGAGGGGTAAACGAGTTCAAGAGGAAAATTGACAGATACTGGGATTCCGGTAGTTTGAGTTAAAAAGACTGGACCAACCTTGCTGGGCTTAAGCCTGTAGTTGGTCGACTTAATTTGTATTTGTATTTGTAACGGAATTTTAATTATATGACTTAATAATGGGAACTCTACGGATTTAGTAAAAGTTAGTAGTAGTAGTTTTGTTAAGAAATTAAAAAATAATTTGCTTTGGAGACTATTGAAATTGTACTAAGCAGTCTCGGGGGTGGGGAACAAGCTATATTTCTAATATACAGATATTTGGTTGAGTTGCATAAGCGTACCCAGGATTCTGCTCAGGGCGAAGCAAGCATAGTCGATCTTTCTCGTGCTTGTGGAGAACCATTTTAAAACCCGGGATGATGGGCCAGAGTTTTGCTTCGAGATGGGATTTGGACCTTTTGTGAAAATAATGCAAAAGTTTTTAAGATAATATACTTAGCCCCAAACAAAGGGGGTCTGGGGTCCATCTCCGAAATGTTTTGTAATTTGACCCTAAAGAGTAGCTTTGTGAATTGTTCTGGGACATTGGGGAATATTTAGGTAACACCCCGGATCGATCACTCGTATAATCTCTAGAATTTTCAAGGGAAAATGCCTATAAATAGACATAAGAACTCTATAGAGGGTTCAACTCCCTAACCGCCTCCTAGATACTGCCCGGGGAGATCTCTTATTTTTGATTTTTAATCCTCTTTGACATAGGTGAACCCAAGTGATCCCAGTTTTCATAATTTAAATTTTTGAAAATTAATTACTTAAGACTAATGTTTAAGTAATTTACTCTCATGATTTAGAGGGTAGCTACCCCTCCCTGTATCCCCTGGAGTTGAGGGACAGTTCCATAGACTTATGAGAACTAGAAAGGAGGACACAATTTCCCCCCTCTATAATGTCTCTCAATTCATTCTCTCTTACCTCCCCTCTTCCCGAATTCCAGTTAAAATGTTCGGCTTCTAAAATTTCTAAAAAGCATTACACAAACACATGCGAGTTCAATCCAATGTAGCCATCCCTCATTCGTGATACATGATCATGAATGAACAGCTACAGATTGATCCAGCCAATGAAAGGGTAGGTTTATTGCTTTACCTATTCAAGAAAGTTTTGTTTAAAGATTGGTGAGAGATTTAATAAAGAGAGAAAGATTTAATAATATTTTTAGTTACTAGGTCACCACTAAATTATTAAAAATTATTTTAATGATTCCAGTCTATATCTCACGACAGACATCCTCGTCCTGGGCTCAAGCTGCATCCAGATGCGGTAACCATTTATACTCGGGGTGAAAGAGGCATTCGGACACTTCCATGCTGCTTCCCTAACTCTTCCATGTTGTATAGATGGTAGGAGCAGGCGCGGATCCAGCACGGCTCCAAGGGGGGCATTTTTCTATATAAGATCCCCTTGTGTTACCATTAGAGGTATAGGGGCACTTTTCAACACTATTACCTTTACTTTTTTTCCCAAATGTCAAAATATTGGGGATTTCCTAAAAATAATCACTGAAGATCCCCTTGTGGTACTAAAAGGGGGTATCGGGGTCCTCCCCCAGAACACTATTTTGAAATTAGACCTGTTAAAAGTAGGGTTTTTACTCATTTTAAAACTTTTTGGGTTCCCAAGGGGGGTCATATTCCAGAGTGCCATCCCCCTGAATCCGCACGGGGTGGAGTCACTGGAGGGAAATAAGCTCCCCCCAGAAAATTCCCGATCCCGAAGGTTTACAGTGTGCCCCCAGATTTCACTCTCTGTACTTTGTATCCCTCCATGGTTGTATACCAAAACTAGATTTAAGTATAACTGTCCTTCACGACAAATTGTTTTTTGATAGAAGGAAATAAGGAAAGTTATGATATTCTACTTGAAAATAAATCTATTTCGAAGTTAAATTAAAATATCTTTGCTTCATTTTATTTTTCTTTATTATAAGGCGTTCATCAGAATCGTTTACTCCGCAATTGTATATGTATAATTTTCTGGGGGAATTTTTTAAAATTTATTTTAACAACGAATTGAGAAAAATTGGGATCGAATTGGATGAAAAATAAAGAGTATTTCTAAAAACTTCTACTAAATGAATCCAAACATCAAACATTAAAAAACAACAAAGCTAAAATAAGAATAGCTTTTGAAAATACATTTTTATTAAGTTTAAAAAAATACAAAAATAAAAGATCCCCTAATGTCAAAAATAAAAAATATTTGTTGGACGATTGTAAAAAAGGTTACCCCAATAGAAAATAAGATTAAAAAAAGCTTTTAAATATCCAATAAAAACTAAATATAATTTATAATCACTTATTAATAACTTCTAACTCTTAAAAATTATAAAATCAGCACAAGAAGTTGCAGAAAACGTTCAAATTCGACTTAACTCATACAACACCAGCGCTCTAACCGTTACGCTACCGGGATCTACATTGAGAGACGCAAATATTACAAATAACTAAAGGATTGGCTTAGTTTTGTGGGTTATTGTAATTTTAACAAGTGGCAAACCTTTGGCGATCGGGACTGGCGAAATATTTCAAACCTATTTTCCTATACCATGCGTACGGGGTTAAGGTCTAGATTCCTCTTAACAGTCCTTGGAACGTTTTTTTTGACTCCGACTGTATTTATTAGTTCATTCTTTTCAGGTCGTGGTACTCGAAATTAGTGTGCATAGGATGGAGTGATAGCTGTATTAGGGGTTGAAAATGTTTTACTTTCATTTCTAAATTATGAATATTAGATTACCTAAATTTAGACGTTTTCAGGCAGAATCGAACTTTTATTGTTTGAGAAGGACCTTTGAATAGATTACAATACCCACCTTACAAAGCTAGGTAGAAGAATCAAACAGTTTTACGTATTGATATTTCATGAGCATATTAGTTGTTTCTAACGATAATAGGAAGAATTTACCAGCTGAATTGTCAATTAGCCTTTCTTAAAAAGGCTTTCGATAATTACAATGTATTTTCTATAATTGACGCTTCATTCATGATTCAGATAATTGCTCGTTTTAAAACTTTATTTGACTAATTAAAAACTTACTGTCTTAGTATTCTCTTTTATTGGATATTTTTTCAACACTTAGTTGAAATATATGGGCTGGTAGTTAAAACAAATATTAAATATCTAAAGTAATCAATGACATTTTGATTGTATTTTGTATTTGTGATTATATTTTGCTAGATATTTAAAAAATATAAGTAAAGTTCTTCTGCATAGTATTAATTTAAAAAATTATTTGGTAGTTTTTTGACCGTAAGTGGTTCTTTATCTATTAGTATATTTCGATAAAGGGCTATACTTATAAATAGTTTAATGATTTATAAAATTTATAGAAATAGGATGAAAATACTACTTACCCATTGACTTAAAAGAGGTATACAATCCACTATATGAATTTTTTATTTAAAATCAGCTTCTGTCCTAGAATTTCTTGCACCTGCAAATTATTTGTGCACCTTAAAGCAAATTTCTACACACAAGGAAAAATATTTCAGTTCTAAACCTAAGCCCTTTACTCGAAGGATTATATAGCCTAAAAATAAGCAATACCTCCGACATCAAAATACGACAACCGCAAAAAAAATATAACCCCATCTCATGCAATCCTGCCATAGATCTCAAACATCACTTCGTGGTAAAAGCCCATTTCCTGAACCCATTCATATCAAACTACTCGTGTAACGCAGTCAAGCCCATTCATAGGATGCATCCACAAAATCAAAAATTCAAACAGATCTAACATCATGTCTGGTCACGACACCACACCTGACCGTCACCTTGAAATCCCATTTCAAGGTTCCTCTAAAAAAACACGATTTTAATTCCAGATTGGTACGTTTTACGTGTTTTATGGGCTTTCCTTTGAGACGAATAACTAAGTCCAGTTGCATATGCCGAATATCAAATCTAAATTGGGAGAATAGCTGACCCGGAGCTTCAATATTGGATCACGTTGCGTTTTATAGGGAAATTTGATGGAAAAGACTTCAGGTAGGTAGGTCAGTAGTGCGCAAAGACATCATTAGGAGGTATACTTTTTATAATAATTCGG
Organism: Tetragnatha versicolor; assembly: GCA_024610705.1. Classification (NCBI taxonomy): domain Eukaryota; kingdom Metazoa; phylum Arthropoda; class Arachnida; order Araneae; family Tetragnathidae; genus Tetragnatha; species Tetragnatha versicolor. The sequence continues at coordinate 61,815,196 of JANDEH010000005.1, forward strand.
TATGGGTTCATTTGTGAGTTTCATAACACTCTGTCGGACCTTCAAACAAATGTAACAATTAATGAAATTCATTTCTTTCGGGCTTGTAGGCCGTGGTCTATAAATAAATAAAAGGTCCAGACGTTTCGTCGGAAGCTGTGTCCGACATCATCAGTAGAAATAAAACAGCGTTAGTTCACCGATTCACCGTTTGGTTTGGATTGGAGGTTTACCAAACTTATTGAATCGGTGAACTAACGCTGTTTTATTTCCACTGATGATGTCGGACACAGCTTCCGACGAAACGTCTGGACCTTTTATTTATTTATAGACCACGGCCTACAAGCCCGAAAGAAATGAATTTCATTAATCAAACCGGCTGTGAAAGTCTTCATGCTTACAAATGTAACAATGTTTGAGTAAACAACTTGACGAATGTTGAGGCCAGTAAATGAATATTTTAATAAAAAACAGAAAAGGTATTTGTAATAATATTGTTTATATATAATATCATTATTAACAAAATTTGGGCTATGACCCCCGCCTATTTCAAAATACTTTTCCATTTATCCCATGGTTAAAAGACATTTTTATAGTAAGTATTAGGAACAAATCATATCCAGAGCCTCCATTGTACGCCTCTCAGGGTTTCACTCTTAATCCACTCGGAGGTAAAATTTGGAGAACATGGTAAAAATCCTAATATTCGTATGATATAGGGGGGTGAAAGTTATTTATTCCATAAACCCATCCCACAACAAGAGATCTGTATTAGAGTGATGATGTAGTCTGTTCTAATTTATGATAATAAAGTCAATAAGATATGATCTAAGGTGCTGATATTGTAGGTATTTACGGGGAAGATATGTTATATTCTTAAATTATGGAGATAATGTGCACAATAAATATCTTGAATTTTTATTGGATAAAAATTTTATTTTGTTCATATATTGCACATAAATGTTATTTTTGTGACAATATTGTAATTTATCTTTAATCTGAAAGCCAGATAGTGTCTGACTGCGAAGCCGTACGTCTGGGGGTTCGAAACCTAACTCGGGCATGGATGTTAATGTGTGGAGAAATGGAGATGGATGAATGTGCACCCCTGCGTGCGGGGTTGTGTGAGCTAATGTGTGTATGGCGTGAGCGACAGTTCATCACCGCCGTGGTCCACAGGTGTCCTCCGGGTGACGAAAAGTAGGTGCTAAAATCGGCATATTATGGATTAAGGGTGACTCCAAGAATGCACCACCAACGGCCGTATTCACCACTAACTTAACATAAGGTTAATCTGGAATCAAGCTTTTAATTGGCTATTGAAAAAGAAAAACAAGTTTTAAGCCAATCAGAGTTGTCAAAGAAGCTTGATTTCAAGTTAAGTTAACCTTAGGTTGAGTTAGTGGTGAATATGGCCGCGTAAATCTGAAAAAGACATAAACTAGTTCGTTATTGTAATTAATAAAATTTAGGAAGAAATACACTTTATAGAATTACGCATACGGGAAAAGATAAATTATTTTTAATGAGTTAAAATAATTTTATTTAAATATATTTCTGCCCTCAAAATAAATAACTCATTTTAAGTAAACAACGCAATGGGGGTAGCAAATATTTGATATTGTTGGCAGAGACAATACTTTCATTTGAAAGGATTTTTAAACCACTTCTCATACCTCTTACTCAAGACCATTATACAATTGCTTGTACAATAGAAATGCAGTTATTTACCTCCTACACATTTTAGTGAAAAAAAAGTTGATTATAATGCAGATTTTAAAAAGTTCAGAGGGAAAGAAAAATGTTTCTGACCTCTTTAGGAACGAAGTCAGAACTTCGAGAACCTCCTACACATTCGTTTTGTTAAAAATAAATAAGTAAATTTTATTTTCGTTACTTGTATAGTAAGTTTTCATCTTTTTACCAGCAATTTCAGTGGTAAAATTAATCTTAAAATCATCAGCTAAAATCATGTTAACTCCCTCATACTTTTTAAAAACATTTTTTAATTCGTGTAAAAATTTTCATATTAAATTAACACATCTTTCTCCTTTTACTTTTTGATTTAAACTTTATCTGAGATCAATTTCCTTTGCTAATATGAATAAAAGGAAAAAAATTGATTAAATAATATGATTAGTTGAGAAGGTAATTCGGAAAAAAATGTTTGTATTTATATTCAGATGTCCACAAGTTTGTTTTTAGTTTTAAAATATTCCTTCATGTTATGTCTAATGAGGTACAGTAGAGCCCCGATTATCCGCGGAATTGGGTGGCAAGGGTGCCGCGGATAGTGAAAATCGCGGATAACCCGAAAAAAGACTAATAATGAGGTGGAAACATGAAAAAAAATATTTCAGCATAAAAACTATGTTCTATTGTACAAAAAACATGATATGTAAAACTTTTAAAATAGTACAGTACATTAGAAACCTTTGCTCTACATCTAAAATCTCTCTTATCTCATCTAAAATTTGCTCTCATCATTAAAAAAAATTTTCTTTGCCCTCGCGGATAATTGGGGTTCTACTGTAGTTGCATGTGTCAGATTTTCAAAAACAAACAAGTGTTCCGTATGGTTTTTTGTATGATAAAATGAAATATCTAGTCAATTTTTCAAAAAAATGTACAGGTAATTAAATATTTTAATTTAAAAGTCGAGAAAAAAACACGTGACTGAAAACTCTTATTGTTCAAAGATGTCAACAATCATACCATCAACTCCATTGCTTTCCAACAATGTTTATCGTATGATGACGTCAACATACGATGATCTCAAACTCTTGGCGTTTTCGCGCGCTTTTAAAAAGTGGATGTTTGTTAATTTTTTTGGCAATCAAAAAATTTCTCGATCAGCCTCAAATTTTGGGTAGTTGCTTATTTTTGCAAGAAGAATCGATTAAAAAATCGAAAAAAAAAATCTTGCAACTTCCTCATTCAACTTCCATTAAAGTCAAATTTCAAGCAATGTCGTTTGTAGTTTTAAGGCTATGGATAAAAAATATTTATTAATTAATATTTTATTAATTTGAAAAAAAAACTTTTATACGCGTGTAATTGAAAAAAATATATAACATATGAACTCTAAAGATTATTTTTATTACAGTACCTAATAGAATCATTCCTTGTTTCTTCCAAACGCAGTCCAGTCAAAATTCCAAGTTTGAGCCAAAAAGGAAAGTTATCAGACACAAAAACAGCATAGAATACAAGCTGATGTTATTCAACCAGCAACAAGTGGTGTCACTTGTTTCAAACCTTTAAACAGAGGGCCACCCAGTTCTTTCTCAAAATTTACGATGTATTCAAGCGAACAAAGTTTTTTTGTCACTTACGCTATAAAAACACTTATAACGTTTCCACTTCTATACGCTAAAGTTTACATGAAAGAAAATTAACAATTACGCTATAATAGCTACCCTCCTGCCTGTATAAAATGCAAACTATCTTGTATCATCCCACGTGAATTGTTAAGAAACGCTTGTTGTTCTTTTTCTTCGAGGGTGGGGTACCTCCAGATTAATGTTCTAAAGAGAAAGTTCTCCGCTTCTCACTCAAAGGAAATTCTTTTGTTAAAGATGTAGTATTGGGGTAATTATTTCGTAATGGCATAATGGGATGGTCTCGTAAAAGCTCCACGGTTCCATTCGAATGACGTGTTGATAGTTCTTGAGAAGAAAGCGAGAGGTTCTCCAAAACTATGAAAACAGAACATTCGAGAAAGCCTTTTTAACTGCGTCGCCACAGGATTGAGATAATGCACAACCCAGACTGAAGATGAGCTTGCTTTGTTTTTGATAATCCAAGAAGATTCAGAAATGTCTTTTAGTTCTTTTTCTGCCATGGTTCTTAATAGCTTCATTGTTGTGTTGTGAATGTATTCAAATACTATTACATTGACTATCGCAAGGTCGCTGAGTTACAAAACTGGATAGTTGGAATAGATGGTTTATTTGATTGCACGACGGAATGATAAAGCTCCACGACACATGTATCATTTTTCTGAAACAATGTATATATTTTTTTATCTCCACAAAAGAGGCGGTATAAAAAATTATCTTGATCATACTTCTTAAAGAGGTTAAGTGAAATTCACCATAGATTCCTTATAGAGTAAATGTTGAATATTTTTTATATTGTTGGAGTATATTGATCACTCAGGTATTTTTTAATTGATTTGTTAAAAAAAATGTCGACAGATCGTCAAATACAAATACAAATTAAGTCGATCAACTACAGGCCCAGCAAGGTTGGTCCAGTCTTTTTAACCCAAACTACCGGAATCCCAGTATCTGTCAATTTTCCTCTTGAACTCGTTTACCCCACTTGAATTCACAATTGTTTCAGGCAACGCTTCCATCTATACACTACCCTATTAAAAAATAATCCCCTTTCTAAAATTTGTCTTAAATTTTACTTTATTCAATTTGAAATTATGAACCATTGTTCTATTACCCGTATTGAAATCTAGTCCCTCTGTGTCCCCTTGCTTTACCATTTTAAAAGTTGAATCAAATCCCCTCTAATCCTTCTTTTCTCTAGAGTAGAGTGAACATATTTAGCTTCATTAATCTTCCCTCATAACTTAAACTGGATATACCCTTGACCATTTTAGTAGCCCTATGCTGAACCCTTTCAATTGAATCAATATCTTTTTTTAAGTATAGGGAGACCAAAACTAAACAGCATACTCTATAGATGAGGTCTCACCAAGCCACTGTATAGTGGCAAAATAATATCCTCGGACCTTGAAGAAACAGTTTTTTAATATATCCCAATATCCTATTAGCCATTTTACTAGCAGATGAACACTGATGAACCCATTTAAAGCCCTCATTTACTATCACCCCTAAATCTTTGATCATATTACCTTCTTTAACTTTGTCCCCTTGCAGATAAAATTCTGCCCTACCATTTTAAGCAGTAAATTTTAGATTCAACTTACCTAATCTATTTTTTGTACACTATATGAACAAAGCCCTACCATCAAGTATAAAGGTCTTTTAATATTTTTATTTTTTTTTCTCTGTAATTACCTTTACAAACTAAGTACCCACGCAAAATGTTAGTTTTTCCATTATTTATTAATAGGGCTGTGATTTATATGTAATTAAAAATCCAAAATATGTACTTATAATATGTGTTTATTTTAGCAAAATATGTATTAAAAAATGCCAAATATGTAATAATAAAAAGAAAATATTAAGTAAATTTTTTAAAGGGGCTCTTCAAATATTACGCAAACACATAAAACATCACATTCATAACATCACTCTAAAAAACAGGATTTTAGCTATAATTTTGTTACATGCAGTCCAAATTTTGGACATACATTTTCAGGTAGGACTTGCATTTTCATGGACTTAATATAAAAAGTAAATAATAGAGTTCCAAGTAATGAAGGGGATCTAGGGGTCATCCCCAAAAAAGTTTAGAAAATTTGTCCCTAAAAACAGGGCTTTAACTTGATTTTGGTACACTTAGTCGGAATTTCGGACAAACATTTTTAGGTAGGAATTGGAAAAACTTCTTGTAAAAAAATTTTAAACACAAAAGGGGTTTAGGTGATCCTCCTCCAGAAAATGTTTGGAAATTTAACCCCCCAAAACAGGGTTTTATCTTGTTTTAGTATAACAAGTTCGAATTTACGGGAGACCCAGGGCTTTTTTGACCCCCTTGTATACGCCCCTGGTTTTAAAAAAAATCAGTTGATAGTTTTTCTACATCTTTAATCTAAGTAGCTTGTATAGAAATTTATATCAGTTTTACCGCGAGAAAAAAACCGAAAACCATGTGTCTACTTTCATCTGAGATTCCCGAATTCACAACCTTTTAAAAGTTAAATTCAGCATTGGGTGCACTATTTTTAAATACAATTTGAATGCGTATTTCATTTTATGGGTTACTTTAATTTGAAAATCGGTCAAACGTGCGATTATTTTTGAAAAACTTGAAAATGGATAAATATGTAATACAAATATATGTAGTTATAGGTTGAATATGTAATAAAAATATGTAGTTATAGGTTGAATATGTAATAAAAATATGTAGTTATAGGTTGAATATGTAATAAAAATATGTAGTTATAGGTGGAATATGTAATAAAAATATGTAGTTATGTTGAATATGTAATAAAAATATGTAGTTATAGGTTGAATGTGTAATAAAAATATGTAGTTATAGGTTGAATATGTAATAAAAATATGTAGTTATATTATAGTTATATATTTAACCTATAACTTATAGGTTGAATATGTAAAAATATGTAAATAAACCAAAATATGTGAAAATATGTAAAATAAACATGGTCTTAATCGATTCAAAATCTTTTAAAATGTATAGAATTCAAGAGCACACTTTAATATCAGATTCCTGAACAAATATGTAATAACATATAAATCCTAGCCCTATTTATTAATTAGCAGCTCTTTATAACGGAACGATGTAAAAATAATTATAGATCCATTGTGTTTTAAGAAACGTGATATTTTATTTGCCACAAACAGCATTAACAAACATTCTCAGCCAACATAGTAAACCAAAATTAAATACCCCTGAAACTTTTAATTGGAAAGACTTAAAAAATATGAATGATTATTCTTTAAAATCTTATTCTGAACATGAACTTAAACATATTTAATGTTTTCTAAAATAACCTTAAAAAATTGATGTTTAACACTAACATTAAGGTTTAGAATAATCTTACTCAAAAATTCATGCTTAATTTTAATGGAATTTCTATTTTTTATTTAAAAGTGTCATTCAAATATACATTATCTAGAATAAAGGATTGATTAACATATTTTAAAGAAAATGTGATCGCACAAGCAAATAAATAAAATAATTGTGAGTAATAAATAAAGTTCCCAAAAGAAATAAGTCAATATGAATCTACGTAGAATAGAATAAAAAAACTCGGAGATCAAAGAACTAAAATTAGAAAGCTATATTCAAAACGAAACAATAGCGGTACGCTCAAACCAAAATAACTTTCAACAATGAAATCAAAATTTCCTTTCAATCTTCAACGTTACGCATGTCAACACTTGTTATGACCCTGATATTACACGATTAAAATTAATAAAACCATTTACACGATCATGATATAAGCCATTCAATTGCGATTAAGCTTGTAATAAGTTCAAATGCTACACAATAGAAACTTTTTTTAACGCTGCAGATCTTAAAGGTCAGTGAAAACAATGACCATGTAACGTTAAGTGACTCAACCTCTAATACTCTTTTGAGTTGGAATTGACCTATATATTGGCCTCCAGGTTCAATAGGGGCTTGAAGGAGTTAATCATTGAACTAATGATAGGTAATTAATTATGTTCTGTGTCGAAATTCTGACTTGTGTTGGTAATCAACCACTAATGTCAATGAGCGTTTTTTTAATGTTTAGATTTATCATATTTTAATTAGATGAATTTTCAGAATTATTCGAGTTTATACTATATGAATAAGTTATTTGGTCCTAAGATTTTAAAATAAAATGTTGATGCTATGAAAAGAAAGATATAAAAACTAGGGAGTACTTTACATATAATAATGTTAACTTAGAAATTTAAAGAATTGAATAAGCTTCATTGAACTGATTTACAATAACATTAAGGCTAAGCGCGCTCTAGAGACTTCTGTCGTGGCGACAATAAACACTAGGTCACTCGAGAGCAATGCATTTCTATGATAGATTTTTGGACAAGAGTCTCGTCGCCTAATGTGTGCGCTCTAGCTTCTTGCTAGAGCCAGGTGATAATTTTGTCTCTGTCACCGTGACAAAAGTCTCTAGTGCGCGCTTAGCCTTATTGTGTTAGTACCTAAAAAAATTTTGTTAGAAGAGAAAAATTCTTCAGACTTTTTATTTTAGAGGAAAAGTAGTCTTTTAACACATGAAACAAATACAAAGGAATGATAGAAACAGTGGTTTATGACTCGTAAAAGACCTTCGATCACTTAGATTTTAAATTGAAGCATTTAAGGACTGCACTACTTTCCCCCCTCATTTAACGCAATAGATACAAATTTAAGCTAATAACTATTATAAGATTTTTTTTAATTTTTAGTCTACTAGTAATAACTACTAAACACTATTAATCACTTCTAAAAATAGATACTAAAATTTAGTGCAAAAGCAATTATTGGTTGTAACCATTTAGAGAACTGGTTTTTTTTCTTGGAGAGATAGAGATTAAGAGGATAAGAGGGATGACAATACTGGGAAGGATATGGTTAAGATGAGTGGTATGAAAAAAGGATTAGATAAACGAGAGAGATAGAGACTAGGAGATGTTTAAAGAGGAATGAGAAAGACGAGAAATGAGAAAATAAAGAGAACGAGAGGATCTTCATGAAATTGAGAGCACCCTTTAGGTAAATAACGTTACCTAAAGGGTAAAGCAATGATATCCTGATAATTCTTTCAATAGAAAATAAACCTTAAACTGCTTGAAAACAAATTTACCCTTCTTTAACAAATTTTTTCTTCAAACCCGTCTCATTTTTAATTCTCTGTCTCTTTCACCTCCGTTATCACGACATCGGCTATAAAAAGCGTCTATGAGAGGTGTTACTCAGTAACTCTGCGAATGCCTGAGCCAATTAACTTCTAAATTTGCATGATTCATGCGGGTTTCCCCCCGACCCACGACAATAGCCGCCTCCGGGGCCCGACCCCGTTTCACCCACTAACCCCACTGGACCACGCCCCTCACTCTCCACCGAAGTGGTAATGCTATTGCGCAAAATAGTTGATGGATCTTTACCAGTCGGAGATCTTCAATTGAAAGTAATTTTGATTCGATAGGTATATAATCGAGCTGAATGCAATCTTCGAATTGTTGCACATATACCTCTTATAAGTTTAATACATATGATACAAACGCTCAGTTACTCTCTTAGTCTATGCGATATTTTAATCAAATATCTTATTCAAGCACTTTTTAAAAGTTTACTCGCCTGTAATACTTATACTCTGATGTTAGTCTCTAGTCTAGAAGAATTTCTTTTAAACAATGATTTACTATTACGTTTTTTTTTCTGATTGTTACCTAATATTTTGTCATACCCTGATAATTTTTACAGCTGTTATAATCTTATATTTTAAATAACTCATTCATATATGCTCATACTTAGGGAGGTTTATTGAGACTATTCCAGTTGTAAACCAATGATTTTTGTCAATTAAGGCTGAAATCTTAAAAAATTTTGACTGAATATTCTCTTTGCATGTTTCCGAAATTATCTAAATAAATGAAAGTTTTTCGCTATCTAGTATCATCTTACAAAGTTGCCTCGCTTCTTTTTCGTTACAAAAGGATTATTTCGAATAAACAGGTGAAACGCTTGCAAAAAAAGTGAAAAAACCTGGTTTAACTATGAAGAATTGTTTTAACACCATGACAGTAATTCACTCTAACAAGCAGAATAACTTTTCCGTTGTTGATATCTTCTCTCTTCTGAAATGGTTTAAGTTCTGTTTCCCTATCCTCTGATGCAAAGAGTGCAAATTTTGATATACTTTCCTCAAGTAATATTCATTATACTTAGCAACATTCATTACACTCACTGTACCAAACTTACTTTACTTCAGATACTTTCACCTTGAATCCAATGTGTCCCAACGTTTCAAAATAAATTAACTACTCTCCTCTCCTCTGATTAGTTACTTACCCTAACCTTATATAAGTAAACCACCTGTTTCAACCCAGTGAAAAAACCCACTCGAGTGCCGGTGACTCGCACGTGACTGTCCGCGGAGACATTGAATCCTTTTGGAGAAAGGGCAAGTAGTGTGCTATACGATGTGTGCCACTGGGTCAGCGGGTGAGCTTGACCCGCGGCCGGTCAAGGGATGCGCGGGGCGGGACCAGATCCTCCTTCGGAGTATCTCATCAATGAGGGATGGTGTGGAGGAGTCATGCATAAGTTTACGTCACCTTTAGACCGTTCATGCCGCGCAGGTTGAATGTTGTTGGAGGGTCAGTATGGAGTCAATGGAAAGAATCGTAACTCATTATTTTAGATAAGACGATTTGATTTTGGAGCAGATTTGATTTTGGTTAGTTATGAGGAGTTTATTATATATTTTTATATATTTTTATTATACTCTATCAGATAATTTTTTTCTTTTGAAAAAAATTATCTGATAGAGTATAATAAAAACCAAATATCAAAAGGGGATTTTTAAATAGTATTACTTACGGAATTTTGGTGGGTGTCTTTCTCTTCCCTTGTTGGAAAGAGCGAGCGAATTACTAACCTCTTTTAATTAGGTTACGTTCATCGATATTCATCGTAAGTGATCCTCTTCGTAGAATCCCCACCGTTTATATTTTACGCAAAACACATTTGTTTCAATGAACATTTATATATTACCTATCATTATGTGAGTATTTGTAAGTTTTTCTTCTTATTGTGGGCAAAATGTTTGATATAAGGGGCCATTCATTAATTACGTAAGGGTCCCGAGGGGGAGGGGGGTTTGAAAAATCTCTACATACCTTTACTTGGGGGGTGGGGGTCAAACCCATTCTCACGTAAGATTTTCCAAGTTAATGTTAACAAATTCCAATTGTTCTAATCAAATTACTATTGAATAGCCCCAGAAAAATTTAAAAATGTTGACGATCTCGGTACATTATCGATGCTTTAATTTTTTTTAAAAAAATGAAGGTAAGATGTATCTTTTTTATTGGAGTAGCATTTAAGTTAAGATAAAATATTAAACTGTCGAATCCATCTTCCAGTTGCCAAAAGTCGACTGTTTAAAACTGATCCTTTTCAAACATTTTATTATTTTGAAAAATGAAATGGATTCTTACGTAAGAATAGGGGGGTTGAAAAATCTTACGTACCCTTACATGGGGAGAGGGGGGGGGGTCAAAATTGCCAAAATCATCCTTACGTAATTAATGAATGACCCCTAAGAACATCTCTCGTAACATCTCGTAAAAAAACATTCTATAAACCTAAATGTCTTTTAACGAATATTTCCATCATTTGTTTCCTTTTTTAATTTACAGGCTATTTTAGAAAATCTAAGTACTTCAATAGCTAACGTAAGGACCACTCATATCTTTACCCCCCTTAAAAGCCAATATCAAAGGAATTTCCAATTGATATTCCATTGCTCTTATGCTCTCTAGGGCTAAACGATATGGATAATTTTGTTAACGGGTGTTAGGATGACAAAAGCATAAGTCAAATATTTCAAAAATAAAATATAATACAATTTTGTTTGTGGCATGGAATTTATAAATGTTTGTATATAGCTTAAATCTTAATACCTCAAACAATCTCCATTCTCACTTAATGAGTGTAATGGTCAAATAAAGAAAAGACACATTTGATTTGTTGCCAGACAGTCTTTCGTTGTTACCACATACTCTCAGGTGATTATTATTATATTACTAATGATTCTTTATCGTGCAGAAACCAAATTAAAAGCAAAAGAATATCGATTATTGTTTTTAAAAAATATTGCGTGCGTTGTGTGTGTATTAATTTATCTCGAAAGGTGCAATTTGTGAATCTAAAGAAAGTGTCATTGTTCTTTTTAATTGCGTAAGAGTGAGGAAGTGAAGCAATGGTTTTTGCTCTGCAGCTCTTGATGTTTAACACCAGAGTTGTCGCGTTGAAATTGTTGTTATTTATATCACTTCCTCTATTAGTTATAGTTATTAGTTTCTTCTTGTGGGGAAGTTGATTATTGATCTCTTTAAAGCACTTGCAACAATTATATCAGAGAGTTATATAAGATAGTGATTTCCGAGTCATTGACCGGACTCACCCATCAAAACAACATTTGTTCCAATATTTATATTTATTTCGAGTCAATTTGATGAAACCTTATTATACAAGCATCTCCAATTTTATTACGATACTTGTTTGGGTGCTTTTATGAATATTTCACAATAAAAATGCCGTATATTTCCGCGTACAAGCGGCGATTTTTTTGAAAAATTTCCGGAATTAAACAAATCAACTTAATGATATGAAAACAAATAAAAAAAACAAAAACAGTTTAAGTAGGAAGGAAATTTATTTCAACATCACGATAAGTTTTATTATGCCTATAAAGATACTACGAATCTTGATGTTCATGTTTCAAATCCCTAGAGCAGGGGTTCTCAACCTTTTTGTCTCCACGACCCCCTTTTCAGTGAAAATATTTTGGCGTCCCCTCTCAGACCTAAAATGTTAAGACTTTAATAATTATTTACCATTCAGTCGTCATTTCACTCGCATTACGCTGCCGGTGCATCCTATATTTACTCTTATTCAAAATAGTTCATGCATGAAACATACTATTCTTTCTAGTAATCTATAATATATAAGTTTTGAAAATTGCCGTGTCTGTATAAAAAATAACTCTGTAAATATGACTGTTTTTGATATTTGTTTCGCGAATCCCCTAGACATGCCCCGCGACCCCCCAGGGGGTTGAGACCCAACGGTTAAGAACCCCTGCCCTGGAGGGATAACTAATCTATAATATGAGGTTTATACGTAATTTGGACATTTCGTCCCCCACGGATAAAATATAGGATAAATAGCTCTTAAAATGTAATGGTATTAAAAAGAACGGTGTATTAGAAAAATTAGAGGCTGTTTAAACCTATAACCCTTCCCTCCCCTAAGGGGTCATTCATTAATTACGTAAGGATGATTTTGGCAATTTTTGACCCCCCCTACCCCCATGTAAGGGTACGTAAGATTTTTTAAGCCCCTCCCCCTATTCTTACGTAAGATTCCATTGTCTTAAAGTTGAAACCAAAACTAATAATGATTTCTCTCTCTTTTTGCTTTTGTTTATTTCGACTTTTAACAGCTGGAAGATGGATTCAACAGTTTAATTTTTTATCTTAACTTAATGCTACTCCAATAAAAAATATGCATCTGATATTAATATACCGAGATCGTCAGGATTTTAAAGTTTTTCTGGGGTTATTCAATAGTAATTTGAGTAGAATAATTGGAATTTGTTTACATTAACTTGGAAAATCTTACGTAAGAATGGGTTTGACCCCCACCCCCCAAGTAAGGGTATGTAGAGATTTTTCCAACCCCCCCTCCCCCTCGGGACCCTTACGTAATTAATGAATGGCCCCTAAGCAACCTACTGTTCTGGACAAAAATTACTGACCCTCTTTTTGTCCAGAGTTTTATTCGCTGCTCAAACTACTCCAAAAGTTTTGTCTCTAATGTTAATTCTGAAGTAATTAAATTAAAAACTGTATTTTAATAGTTAAACGTGGTTTTTAGATGCACGCTATGAAATAAGGTGCAAATAATTATCTCATCTGTAAAAATTAACAGAAATGTCTTTGAGCTTGAAAATGAGTTAAATTGAATTGTTTTCTTTACATTCATACATAAACAGTTTTCGGTATATTTAAATGATCTTTAAAGGAAGTTTAATTTGAGGGACTATGGGTACAATCAAGACGAGGAGTTTGATATTTAAAAAATACACTGTTATACTTAGTCTAAAGCAGTGGCTCCCAACTCAGAGAAGTCCGCGGATCACAAAGTCTAAATTTGGAACCTTCACTTTATTACCAATTATTTTTAAACATGGAAATTTATATAATGCACTTAAATCTAACTATTTTAAGAAAAAATTAATTACACTTCACGATAATTAGTATTTTTTTGTGATATAAGTAAATTTTCGGAACCCACAAAATTGTGGTCGAGTGTTTTTTTTCAGAACTCTTCATTTCTCTTTAAATAATATTTAACCCTAAAATGCATGATTTTTTAAATTCACTTGAAAATCATTTATTTGACTTCTATTATGGTGTAAATTAGTAAAAAAATACAAAAAAAATTATTTAATTTTTTTTCTACATTTAATTGGCAAAAAACTTTGTCCTTGTGAAATTAATTGTGAAGTGAAATAAAACCAAATGCTCTAAAAATATAAAAAAACTTATCTTTTCAAAAAAAAAAATTTTCAAGCGGAAAATTTTTTTTATTTTAATTTATATGGTCCCTTTATTTTGGCATTTTCTGTGTCTTGACTTTCTTCTCACTAGCTACTAACAAATGTCTCAAAATAGTACCCCTGCTGCGATCTACTGGCAGTCTAAAGTGCTAAAACAATGGAATGCTATATTTATTGTACTTATTGCATGGTGTTGCCGTTTGGAAATGGAAGTTCGAGTAGGAAATGGGGAAAAATGTCGTGTTGCCAAATGGCAACAGTATGCACTGTAGGGTTAAATTGGAAGAAAGTATATTATATATTATTGTAAACAATTTGGTAATGACTCTTATACACACAAATTACACAAACGAAAGCATCTTTTCTTGTTCAAATTATTCAAATTTCTATTATTTATTGGAAATTTTTTAGTGTTCTTCCGGGTCCCTCCACGGACCACTTCCAAGACTCTCACGGACCACCAATGGTCTGCGGACCACCGGTTTGGGATATATATGGGTAAAATTAGAATCTAGATCTAGAATACAGAGAATGAATAAATACCCCAGGAAATATCAACTTCCAAAGTTAAAAGTAATACTTATCATTGAACAAGCAATATGCAATACTTACGTGATTGTCTACTTTTTTCTTTTATTTCATCGTCGAATTTCATCCAACAATATTATATTCCTATGAATTCTTAAAACTGGAGACTGAATAACGATCATCACACTCCCCACAAGGGAAAGCCTAGAACAATGTGAACACGCGCGCTGAACAAAATAAGAACATAAAAAACTGTTTATACCCTCTTGAAGGTCGTGGGAAGAAATTTCAAAGCATAAACATTCTAACTGATGATTAGAAAAATATTCCATAACATTTTTCTGTCTTATACGTTTTCCAGATAACAGCCTTACTATTTATCATTTCATGTACCGGAGCACCGGAGGGACTCCGAGGGGTATTCGTCCCATCTAAAACGATTCCCCTGACAGGATCTCTGGGTCAGGAAAACCAGTGAATCTCTATATAAATCCTCTATTTATTTATCGTCAATAACTTGATATCGAATCAAAAGGAAAAGCTCTTTCTTCAAATAAAAAAACCCAAAATATCCACAGGTTGCCATAACCTTTTTTTTATTGTGAAAGATAGACAAAGTACGTGTGTCGAGCGTTCTGTAAGAGTTTAGAAGCTAACTCTCGATACCAAGCCCCTTTTTTACTCTGAAGCTTTCTTCTCCTAATTCATTCCACGAACTGGGGGAAGAAATATAATGTTTTCCCTCTTACCTCGAAAAGGGTAGAGTGGCCTCTCTTCCACCCTGTTGGTCGCACTCATCTTATTAATCGTTAAAAAATTAGGGATCTCGAATCAAAAGAGGGAGCTTGTTCTTCACTTCTAAAATTGAGAAAGCTCAAGAGATCTCATGTATTGCTGATTGTTATTGATTTATGGTAAATATAAACGTGGGGTCAAACCCCTAACCCCACCGACTATAGGGTCTATCTTTACCTACATCACTCCCAAAGGGGATGGTGAAGCATTATGTTCACCCCTCACCACTAAAACTGGGGGAGCGACCCCTCTCCCCCTTAATGACCCGTCCCTGGAGCAAGGAGATGGTCATGATAACATTAATGTAAAATTTTCATTTTTAGCATACCCTAAGCATAAGGTAAAACTTTCATTTTTCCATAAATATTAATTTTTAACAAACCTTGTATGTACATTCAATTTTAAAACTGATGAATAACTCAAAAGGGTGTTATATTATTTTAACCCTTTCAATATGTAGGGTCACTTGGGGTAAGTGGGCCCCCTTTTTGGCCTAGTGCATTTTTGGACCTCAATAGAAGAATTTTGAACTGGTTAAATTTGAACTTATTGACTAATTTCGTTAAAGACACTATCATAAACAAAAATTTATTAGTAGTTTCTAAAATAAAGCTTTACATTTTTCTTAATTGGTCTTAATTTAAGAAATGAGATGGGTGTCCCACTTACCCCAAGTGATGGGGTAAGTGGGGCACCCCCTCTTCATTTATATGGGAAGTGAGCAAAACTTAAAAGGAATTAAGTGGGTCCCACTTAAGTGGGGGTTTGGGAATTAAGGTTACTTGATAAAGTACAGAAATTTTCACCACAAAATATTTTATTGTAACTGTAACCATGAATGAGAAATCTCACGTTAAAATCAATATGACAAGGTAAGAATAGAATTAAAAGAAAATAAGTATTTCAAAGAATGTAAAGGCCAAAGGGATATGTTGTACTTTAACATATAAAATAGTGTTGAAAAAACATAATAAGGTTGATGAAGATTTTTTCTGTCACTTTAATAAACATTGTAAGATAAAAAAGAAATCGGACACTCTAAATGAGAATGAACACTATTGATGAGATATTTCACTTAACTCACCATAACTTAAATTAAAACGCAAATTTGATATAAAATGTCGATCAAATTATTTATAAATTTTAATGAATTTTAAAGTGGTGAGTAAAAGGTCTTGCTGCTATAAATTTAAATTTTCTGAAAATATTGGGGGAAATTGTCCCTATAACCCCCCTTAAATCCGCCCATGCCTTCAGTAATAGTTCCTATATCATATGGGACCCTCTAGAACCACTTGTATCATAATAAGGGGTCTCACTTACTAAATAAAGAGGGGTCCCACTTACCCCACACTGAGGGGTCCCACTTACACCACACTGAGGGGTCCCACTTACCCCACACTGAGGGGTCCCACTTACCCCACACTAAGGGGTCCCACTTACCCCTACCATGCTAAAACTATGGGGTAAGTGGGACCCCCTCTTAAACACTTCAAAATTAATAATTTTGAAAAATTTCAAATTGCCGTATGTAATTTAGGTCAAACTCTGCAAAACAGATAAATAAACATTAAAATGTAATGAAAACTTACCTGGAAGTACTTCTTTAAAAAATGCGTCTTGAACTCTCCAAAAAATCCATTCTGGGAATCTATTTTAAATTATTTCTATAATCTTAAAAATAAATTAAACAAATCTCAAATATATGCAAAACTCATCGGTGTGACAAGCTGTAACATAATCAATGCGAGTAAGTGTGAAATTTCCTGTACATATTATAGTTTTAGGGGGTGTCCCACTTACCCCACTGTCCCTCTTACCCCAAGTAACCCTATATAAATTATTTACTTCCTTATAAATTTTTTTTAAAATTACATTCAGTCAGTAAAAAGCATTCGGAGTGATAGAATTTTAACGAAATTGGTAAGTTGATATTATTATAACGTACTATGCGTTACAGTAAAATTACATAGAGAAATATTAGAATATATTCTAACTAGAAATTAGTACTCTCTACCTGCACATTATGATTTATCTAATTTTTTAACTCTGAAACTTAAAAGGTAGGAACTTGAACTGTAGAGTAGGAATAATATGAATAGCTGCAAAATATAGAATAGGGATGTATCTGTATCGATAACCATAAAAGAGGGATATGGACTGAAAGTAACGTGTAAGCTGAGGGTGTGCGTGGTAAAATGCAGTTTACTTCCACTCATTTGTGTTTCCGTCATTTTTAATTGGTTCCAAATAATCGCGTGATGCTCCAGATATCGTGAGTGGGATTGGATGTACTCACATCAGGAATCGGTTTGGAGTTGGGGATCATCTGTCATTCTGAATTCAAAAATGAATTTAATTCGTTGAAAATTATGAGATAATTTACATTTTATCTTTGTTTATTGATATTCAAGTTATTTTTTGCCATCCGAAATATTATGAAAACAAAAAAAGACCAAGAGTGCCTCGAATTTAGTAAACGTAGTAAATCTTTACTTCTGTCATATTTATACTTAAGCATCACTGGAATATACCGAGTGTCGTCTAAAAATAAGTCCATAAATTTCACGGACAAAAATCACATCTGTGTTAACATTGCCCTTTACTACGTCGAAAGCCGCACCCTCATGAATTTAAGTATGGCTTATAACCCTGAGAATAACTTTTGCATGAACGAAATTCTTTTGGGAATCGGAATCTTGCGTGCTTTAGCTTGATGTATGTTTTCCGGGGGAAATAGTATTGATTTAATAAGAGGAGAATCAGACATATGGGAGGTACACATTTTAAAGCAGTGGTTCCCAACAGGTGGTCCGCGGACCACTGGTGGTCCGTGGGGCCTTCAGAGGTGGTCCGCGAGAAGATTTTTAAATAACTTATCCAAAAAATGTGTGGAAAATTTTAAAAAATAGTTTTTCTAATCACACATTCCAGGAAATAGTAAAAACACTACAGATACATAACACAAGTAAAAAACCACACGTCTCGTAAATAAAAAAATGTTATGTTCTCTTTCTCTCCTATGAATCATTTGTTCATTTCTATTATTTTGTACAGTTTTATTCAACAGTAGTTTATTACAGAGTAGAAACGAAATGTGATGATGTGGAAAAGTATTTCATCAGATTAATTAAAACTGAGAGGCGTCGGGGTGGGGCTAATAAAGAATCGAATGATCGGACTTATACTTGGTTCGATACGAAGCGAAGCGTGGAAGTGTTGAAAGTTACTTCAAACTGGGATGCTATGGTCAGACAGAGGGTCTTCGAGAAATCGTGTTATGAAAAGTAGAAAATTCTGAGATACACGTGAAATAGGTTTGTTCGAAGATATGAGAAAAATTTATTGCCGAAAATGGGAAAGTTTTTGAACACATAAATTATTTTCTATTTTTAATCGCTCCTTTGAAATAATTATTGACTTTCAACACGGTTTCTTTTCGGGAGAACATCTGTAAGCCTCGCCTGCCTCTCGCCTATAGAATTTCCTCTGCCACAACTCAGTCAGTGCATGTCCACTTGTCCAGTTTGCTTTTTATGATCAACACAATTCCTGGTTATCTCAATCTTACTGAAGTTTAATTTAAAGCTAAGTACTTTCTTTCAAATTTAAATCTACTAATAAAATTACCTTATTTGTTGGTTAGGAAAAAGAAGAGAAATAACTATTTTATACTGTTGTTTTTTTAAACCTGTAACTTTTGTGTAGGTGTGAACCCTTCTAGGGTTAATAGATAAAAAGGCTTGATAAAAATGGTTAAATGGTCTTTTATAAAAGGTATATTTTTAAATAATTAGATATAAAATTAATATAATGTTAATTTTTCTTTTAAGTTTAATAGATTATTTGATTTCCTAAGTTCTATTTAGAAACACAGTAAAACTCGGCTTCCCTTACTTCAGAAAAAAAGTCACAATTTTAGACCTTCCATGAGGAATGAATACACTAAAAACATTTAAAATTTTGAAGGTACAGTTAGGGATAGAGATGGTCCGCGGAGGTTCAAATTTAAGTGAAGTGGTCCGCAGACATATTTGAGTTGGGAACCACTGTTTTAAAGAGTTTTGGTTTTGTTAGTGTGTGTAATTAAAGTAACTTAAAAAACATCCAGCAAGCCGATCTGTTCTGGAAACAGATCTAGAAAACTGTTTGCACAAGCACAAAACAAACTTTAACAGGATCTCAGCGTTTAATAATATGGATTGTATTTACGTGAAACTTTGGATTGAAGGGTTTTCAACTATGATCTTTCAGATTATCAAATCAAAAGAAAGGATTTCGAAATACAAAATAAGGTTTTGGCAGAGTTATTACATTTTTTTTGTGGTTTTTGACTTTTTTCATAATAAAACAAATTTTAAAGTGGACTTTTGAGATAATTTTAAAGATCATATCAAACCACAATTTTTGAGACCATAATTAAATTTTTACCTATAGTAGTTCTACTTTGGGGGTCCCAGACCAAATCCCAGGGAGTTATAAATGAAACGACACCCCAAAAAAAATCATTGAAAAATTTAATTTGTAGAACTTCTACAAATTAAATTTTTCAATGATTTTTTTGGGGTGTCGCTCCATTTTTAACTCCCTGAGATTTGGTCTGGGACCCCCAAATCCTATTATATTCTGACTCGTCTAGGTGTCTACTATCATCCCTGAAAGTTTGTTACACCATTTATTCAGATACATCCTGTATTTCTTCAATCGGTAAACTCAAAAAATCCGTTGTGCTCCGCTGAAAATAGTGTGGTGCTGCCATCTATCATTTAAAGTAGAAAGCTATCTTTTAAAGAAATCTTTAATAAGATGAAATTGATGACCCCGATTTTATACATTCTTTTTTAGTCTTTTTTTTGGAAGAATCTGCCATAAAACTTCATAAATATCAGAAACTTAATTAATATTATTCTATTGATTTTACCTTTTAGATTATGAAATCCTAATAAGCGAGAATATCGCTGCTCAGTGGCGGCTCGAAGGTAAAATTATAAGGGGTGCTGCTCCGGCAGTACCAAGTTGGCAACGTATTTTAAGCGATATAATGCCAAATAATATTTCTTTTAAACAAAAACGTGGAAAAAAATCAAACAGAAAATATGGGGAAATATAAAATTTCGATTTCCCACTTAATAATTAGGGGAGAGTGTTGTACCTATGGACAAAAATCACGTTTGGATTTTTCTAAGACAGGTAAAATCACATTTTGACCATTTAAAGTGCCCAACCTATAGTCCTAACCTTTGTGAGTTGAGAGATATTTTTTACTAGCCAAAATCTTAAAAATTGGATTTTTAATTATGTATAATAACTTGGAAAAATTAGTGTCCAAAGGTACAACAACCTGTTGTACCTATGGACAGACCCAGTTGTACCTGTGGACACCCTTAAAAAGGGAAGTTTTAGTTGAAAAAAGCTAAGAATAAACATTTTTATTGATGAATAACCTTTTAATAACCCATTTCAAGCCTTTTTAAAATTGAAAATATATTTTTTAAAGTAATGTAGTTTTAGATCGTAAATGATCATTAAAACGAAGTTGAATGATAAAAGTCTTGCTTTTTTACCAAAAACACAAAAATCACATGGTATTTTCAGATCAGAATTTAAGGTAATAGTTTCATCAATCATGCTGATTGATCTGACAACTTCACTGATCCAAAAAAAACCAATTCGATCGACACTTAGTTGTGCAAGCATTTGGTGGTAATAACAGTAATAATTTGGTGGTAAATTTTCTTCAGTGGAAAGTTTAAGTTTTTTTAATCATCATACTTAAACGCGATAGGGTGCTTAGAGTTTTACACCATATTTTACATTAAATTCCAAGTAGAATCATAAATTTAAAAAAGTAGTTTAGATCACAAAATAGTTGATTTTTCATCTAAAATTCACTTGAAAATAATCGCTGACAAATAGATTACCATTTAGAATTAATTTAATATTTATTAAAATGTATTCAGTTAAATGAAACCTGATTCTAAAACGCTGATTAGCTACAGACACCCACAAGAACGTGTCCGTAGGTACAACACGTATGGTGTCCGAAGGTACAGCATCAGGTGTTTTTGCATTCAAAGTTCTATAAAAGATAAAAGAACTGAGATCTGACGATTTCTAATATCAAAACTAAAAAGTCAAAATCTCTGGGATTCCCCCATATATCCCATTTTATCATATCATAATCATAGAGGAAGAAAATAATTAATGTAGTGATGCACTAAAAAAAAACTTTGAGCACCTAAAAACAGTATTTTTATTATAGAAAATTTAAATAATATTTTAAACAGCTGATTTCACGTTAGCAACTAGATAGCATCTGTTTACATTTAAAATCGACCACAAATTCAAATTTACATTTTTTCTCGAATTTTAAAAGGAGGTGGCTGAAGGTACAACCGTCCGTAGGTACAACACTCTCCCCTAAGTATTCAAAAACTGTCACTTACCTATATTCCTATATATAGCTGATTACGAAGATGAAGGTTATCAAGCGAATATGAACTAAAATCTACATTTCGAATTAAATTTGTTCATTATAAAAAGAAATAAAAACGTGGCTACAAAAAAGTAAACATAAATCTTTATTGACAAGCCGAAACATCAGAAAAGATTTTTTCCTCTTTGTTGAAAAGAAAAAAAAGAAGCTATAAATAAAAATTAAAACAGTGTTGGAGTGAGAAAAGCTATAACGCCAATGTGATTTATTAGTAGAAGAAATCGTATATTTTTCTTCCTCCCTCAGTTTTTTTACAGCTCTCTCAATAGAAAAAGCTATCATTCTTTTGGTCGGGGCTGCTGAAAAGCAGCCCCTTTTCTCCTAAGAGATTCGCATGCTAAATTCTTGATATTTTGATTTGATATGATAGAGATAGTGTTTTATACCACGATAGGTATATCTGCGGGGGCTGATCGACCCGGAAAGAAATCTGTTGTCGAGACGGCATAGCAGATGATTATTAATTGAAAAAGGATTATAAAGGACAAAGATTAAAGGGGGAAATAGATAATTTTTAGAATTGTAAAGCAAATAAAAATTGGAATTTCGGGAAATTTTGGTTGGGGTGCTGCAGCCCCGCAGCCCCTATGGGCGAGCCGCCACTGTCGCTGCTGCATCGGCTGCATAGAATGATTCCAGTGTTAATACGATATTGTTGGAAATGAGACTAGTGTGCCACGTGCAGTTTCAAGACTGAGAGTTTGAGCTGCAGTTCATAGAGTAAAGGACTGCACGTGATGTTTTGTTGTTAGAGAAAGAGGTGTACAAAATGGAACTAGGATGATTTGATGTGGTCTTTTTAAACAGCTCCCCTATTTTATTGCGGTATAATTTATTGTAAATAGTCTAAATTAATAATTAAACGTCTTCTCTTTTCTTTGGTTACCTCCTGTGTCATTATTGAGCAAACAGGACCTTCAGAAAGTTTTGTAACATTGGTGTCAGAAGTGGGGTTCCTCTAATGACAACAGGTAAAAACTAGTGCATGGAAACTAACGCAAATTTGAAGAAAAGTAAAATATTTAAGAAAACGGAAAGATCCATGGATCCCATGTTGAAACAAATTATGGAGCTGATGAAAGAAAATCAAGATAGAATGGAAATGAAGTTGGAAGCTGGACAAAGTGTAATAGGAGGGAAGCTAGAAGACCACAAGTCGGCCATTGAATCCGTGAACCTGAAAATGGACTGTAAATTAGCGGAAAATCTGGAAAGGATGAAAGAACTTCAGGCGGAAATTCTAACAGTGGAAGGCAGAATCATGGACGGTTACACAACGGTGAATGGTAAGGTCAAAGAAGTTGAAAGCACAATGCGGAGAGAAATAGAAGATCTGAATCGAAGATTGGAAGAGTTACAGAACCGATGCAGCCCATTCACCTGTGGAATTCGCTTCCCCGCCAAGTTTTCGGCAGACTGTCAAACTTTTGACCTATGAAGGTAAAACATCTTGGGAAGACTATAAGACATAAGACACAGCTAGAGATTGTCGCCATGGCAAATTGTTGGGATGACAGCATCAAGGCTTTCCAGCTGGCTGCTGCCCTTAGAGAAGAAGCGGCTCATGTTTTAAGAACTCTCCCCGAGGCTAAAAGAATGAATTACACTGCGTTAACTAGTGCTTTAGAGCTCCGTTTTGGTAAACAAAATCTGAAAGAGATCTATATGGCTTCAGTTGAAGACTCGTCGCCAGAAAACTGGTGAGTCCTTCCAGGAATTGGCAGCAGACATAGAAAAACTGGTACAGATGTCGTACTCTGATTGTCCTTCCGATATTTAATATCGGAAGGACAATCAGGACAAATATCGGAAATCCATCCGATATTTAATATCGGATGGATTTGCACTACAATACTTCACTGATGCTGTGAAAGATTCGGAGACTCAACATTCACTGCGAATGTCTGGATCGAAAGATCTCAAGGAAGCGCTGGCTTAAGGTGGACACAAATTGGAGCCGAGCGGCGTAGCGAACAGCCACGAACACACTCTGCGCAAGCGCCGCTCTTAGAGCCTCCGAGTTGCGGATGCACGTGATGTTTTGTTGTTAGAGAAAGAGGTGTACAAAATGGAACTAGGATGATTTGATGTGGTCTTTTTAAACAGCTCCCCTATTTTATTGCGGTATAATTTATTGTAAATAGTCTAAATTAATAATTAAACGTCTTCTCTTTTCTTTGGTTACCTCCTGTGTCATTATTGAGCAAACAGGACCTTCAGAAAGTTTTGTAACAATATCCTTAATTGTAGTGACTTGATCAAAGTTTTATAAAAAAATAATTGAGAATATTTCAAAAGTTAATAGCACCAGTGGTGTTTTTCAATTATTTAAGGTGGATCCAGTTTTCTTGACATAGAGATCTAAAGATGTAATCCATAAATTAATTACTTTATATGTATTTTAAACTTTGTTATAAGTTTTGTATAAAGTTTTCACTAAGCTTCGAGATTTGTAGGAATTACTTTAAGAAAAAATAATGTGCGTTTTGTTACACTCCTACTTTAAGAAAAGGAGGGAGTTAAAAGGGTTTTCAAATTTTGTGTATAGAGGGCATTTTTTCGGAACGTGGGGACCACGCCCCACCAGGGGTCAATTTGACTTTCTATAGGGGCAATTTGAAAATTTTCAACCAAATTGCCCCTCTAGATTTACAATATACTGTTTTTCCTTGAAAATTCTGCCTCTAGGCTTCCAATGAATGGGTTTATGTGGATGTAATCTAATTGGTCTTAAAATGAACTAAAACACTATTTTATTTTTAACTAAAACACTCACTACACCCAGACCCCCCCCAAGTTTTACTTGTTAAGTCATTTTAAACTTATATTGCGGCTCAGAAAGGATCTCATTAACATTGTTATGATAACTCAGTAAGTATTTATTACTAAATCTTTAAATTATACGAAAATTGATTTTATTAAAATTTTTTTGTATTACAAATTTGTTCTCCATTTCCTATTTTAAAAATTAACTCACTAGTTTTCTAAACATGTCTTATATTTTTAAAAAAATCAACCGATAAAGTTTTTAAGTTGAATATTAAATTTTGAGTTTAAAAATTGTATGTAATCTTACATGGGGCATGGAAATTTGAGAAAGGCTTTGGTGGGGAGTGGTCCAAAAAAGGTTGGGAAAGAAATACTGGTATAGAGTAAACAATTCCTTTTTTCTTCGCTACCACCACGCCAGAAACACGAATCTGCAATGCGAACGCAATGCAGATTCGTGTTTCTGGCGTGGTGGTAACGAAGACAATTTAATCAAACATTTAAAAAAACTGAAAAGTGCCGTTTTCACATGCCACATATTTATCTCCACGAATAATCAGGACATTTTCGTGAATTTTTTCAGTGGGTTTGTAATTCCAATGACAAAATACTCTCATTATGGTTTTGGGTCTATCTCCTATCTACCTCAGCTTCAGAGATCCATCTTTTTAGCCACTGAGGATGCTCTCTGAAGCAAAGGCAAACAATGGATTTAATGTTAGCAGACACCCTGTCCATAGTTTTCCTCTGTTAGATCCATATGTAGTTTTCACCTAATATCCGTAGAAATTTGGTATGGTATGGTATTGTCACCAGACAAAATATTTGTTACAAATAAAAACTTGGATTTGTGTATTATTTTCTTTAAAAACTTTGGACATATTCTGCACCCCTGTGCATATGTACTAAGACGTGAGCATTTTTTAACTAAGCATGACTAGCTTAACTTCCTAACCATCCAAAAATTTTAAATAGAACATAATTTTTTTTGTATAATTAAAACACAAATATCAAGTTTTGTTTTATTTTCAAAGTCTATATGATACAACTTAACGGTTAGATTTGGCTACACGTTCCAATTCATCTTTCTTCTTGATAGCATAGCTGTTTGATGATCCCTAAAAAATATTCATTAATTAGTAAAAAAGTTTGTTAGATATTTTTAAAAACTCATAAAAAGAAAGTAACATTTTAATTTATTCACAAAAACTCTTAAAACAAATTACTTGCATTTAGCCAAAAAGATTCTGAACAAATTTATTTAAAATTATGAAAATATGTTAAATTTTCAAAAAAAAGTCTTCAATATTTTTAATTTTTACAATTATTTTAGACTTATGCCACAATAAGAGAGGACTTGTATGCCACATGGGACCTGTGAGCAATTTCTTGTGCAGGCCTGCTCTATGTAATAATAGGTACAGCATAAAAAAGCACACATATTAAAAATCACTGTGACCCACTACTTAAATAATTCCCTATCTTTTGTGAAAAATAATGCAGGATTTTACTTTTTAATGCCATTCAAACCAGAAAACCCTACTCATTCATTCCCATAACAACTTATGTAAAAAATACAGAATTAATCAAGTAAAAACAATTCCACATTAATGTATATTGACAGATGAAACACAACCAGTCAGCCCAAAACCTCACCTTAGCAGCATTCATAAGTTCATCAGCTAAGCACTCAGCAATGGTCTTGATGTTTCTGAATGCAGCTTCTCGGGCTCCAGTGCACAGAAGCCAAATGGCCTGGTTCACTCTCCTCAGGGGGGACACATCTACAGCCTGCCTCCTGACTGTACCGGCACGTCCGATACGAGTGGAGTCTTCACGGGGGCCACTGTTGATGATAGCATTCACCAGCACTTGGAGTGGGTTCTGTAGTTAAAAGGATTATTTATACAAGAGCTCCTGATCCCACTGATTCATTAACAAATTCTCAAACTGTATTCAGAAAAAATCAAGTAGTGAAAAAAAATATGAAACATTGTAGGTTGTAGGCCAAGAAAAATGAAGAGAACTCTTCATACAATAAGCAATGTTTCTTAGGGAGAAGCTTCAATAGGTACGAGGGTTGTTTTTTAATTAACTTCTGTTTTTCTCCTGAAAAAATAGTAGGAATTTTGAAATAATTTTGGTACTGGTAGTTAGATACATCCTTCAGGTTCAATTTGCCACTTTACTGAAAAAATCAGACATTTTTCTATGTTTTATTGATTTTACTAGCGCGCTCCTCTACCTATTTTCCCGCCAACCCATAGAGAATTTCGCTTTTTCCCTCTCCGTCAGATCACCTGCCCAACCATTGTTTAATGTTAATGCCGACCGCGGACGGAACGAAAGGAGAAAGCAATATTCTCTATGGGTTGGCGGGAAAATAGTTTGAGGAGCGCGCTTGTAAAATCGATAAAAAATAGAAAAAATGTCTGATTCTTTTCAGTAAAGTGGAAAATTGAACCTGAAAGATGTATCTAACTACCAGTACCAAAATTATTTCAAAATTTCTACTAGTTTTTTTCAGGAAAAAAACGGAAGTTAATTTTTAAAAAACCTCGTATATGAAAGGGTTTTTTAAAAAGTTCTTTAAAATGAAGCATAATTTAAATTGTTAACATTAAAACCAGTTTAAGTTTTTGCCAAATTTTAATAGGGAAGTATTTATTTCTTAAATATGCAAGTAGGTTAAAAGTTTAAATCAATAATCAGTCAGATAACTTGGAAACTGACATAATTATTTTTTAAGTGAAAATATCTTAGAAAACTAGATTTATTTGGATTACGACCTCCTCGACCTATTTTCCCGCCAACCCATAGAGAATTTCGCTTTTCCCCTCTCCATCGCTCTGTCCGCCATCACCTGCCCACCCATCGTTTAATGTTAATACTAGTGATGGGCAGGTATCGATACCAAATACTTAAGTACTCGATACCTATAGGTATCGAGTGTATTCGATACCCACAAAAGTATCGATACTTTATTGACATATTTCGTTTTAAATTTTTCAATGAAGTAATCATTATAATACCTACTGTAGATCAAACGCAGCCTGTTTCCGTTTTCATTTTGCAACGCTCAAACCCAAGTCGTTATCATCCGCGAGAGAAATTTGACGCGGCTAGGTTTTTCCCCCGCCAAATCCTTCGCCTCTATCCACCTCCAGGCCCGTAGCTACGGGGCTTTTTGATCGATCGCTTTCAGTTTTTTGAATATTAGTCTGATTATGGATAGGCCCTAAAAAAATTGTCCCTTCAGGTTCATTTCCCAACATTGAAAAAAAGTACTCGATACCTATAAGTATTCGATACCAAAGTATTCGATACCTAAAATTATCGATTTTGCCCATCACTAGTTAATACCGACCGCGGACGGAATGAAAGGAGAAAGCGAATTTCTCTATGGTTGGTTGGTTGATTGGGTATTTTGTTTTGGTGCTTTTTGCTATCGCATTCGCATAAATTCTCTATGGGTTGGCGAGAAAATAGTTTGAGGAGCGCACTTGTAAAATCGATAAAAAATAGAAAAAATGTCCGATTTTTTTTTCAGTAAAGTGGGAAATTGAACCTGAAGGATGTATCTAACTACCAGTACCAAAATTATTTCAAAATTTCTACTGCTTTTTTTTCAGGAAAAAAAACCGGAAGTCAATTAAAAAAACAACTCTCGTATATGAAAGGGTTTTTTTTAAATGTAACAAATTTTAAAGAAACAATATCAATAATGTAAGTTCTTTAAAATGAAGCATAATTTGGAGTAGGAATTTAAATGGTTAACATTAAAACCACTTTTAAAGTTTTTGCCAAATTTTAATAGGGAAGTTTTTATTACTTCAAGTATATATTCAAGTAGGTTAAAAGTTTAAATCGATAATCAGTCAGATAACTTGGAAACTGACATTATTTTAAGTGAAAATATCTTAGAAAACTAGATTTATTTGGATAGAAAGTTATTTTTAACTTTCTACTACCTTTGACACATCTGTCTACAGTAAAAAAATAATTACTTCATTTCATTTTTAATATAAAGCTAATGATTAGAATTCTTAGACAGTTACCTCATTGGTCATCAAGTGAATGATTTCAAAAGCGTGTTTAACAATTCTGACAGCCATAAGCTTCTTTCCGTTGTTACGTCCATGCATCATCATGGAATCTGTCAGTCGCTCTACAATTGGACACTGAGCCTTCCTAAATCTTTTGGTAGAATATCTTCCAGCCGAATGAGGTAAATATCTGGCATATTTTTCTTTGACAGCAATGTAATCCTATAAACACATAATTAAGTTACTATATATTGAAATAAATAATCTTAAGATCAATTCTTTAAAATAGCCTAAGTAACAGACATCTAATAAGCTAGAAATCCTGTTAACTAACAAAACTTAGATGAAAGTTCGGAAAATCTAATCTTTTAATCAAAACTTTGTACTTTCATTGGAACAATATATGAAGAAAATCGGTACTTCTGATTATCCTCATTGGAGCCACTATTTTAAAACTCCAAGACTGAACTTAGAACAGGGTTCATACTCTATCTTCAAGGAGTTTTTCAGGAGTACTAAATTACTAAAAAATCAGGGTAAGAAATGTGAATAATTATTATCCTCAAACAACTTTGCATGTTACGAGTAGAAATAGTTCAAAATGAAGTATAGAGCAAGGAATTGCAAAAGTGGTTAGAATTTCACATTTCATTGGAATAGATTAAAAAAACAATTATTTCCTCCAATCGATAATAAAACTTTGTTTTGCTCTCAAACATGTTTTTCAGGAGTCAGAGGGTAAATTCAGGAGAAAAAAACAATTTTCGGGAGTTATATGGGCCCTTAGAAAAATAAACCAAATTTCAGAAGTTTTTCAGGAATTTCAGGAGGAGTACGAACCCTGTGTTGGAACTATTGTTTTATACATTTTCTCCTAGCCAGGCAGATTTTTTTAAATTGCAGAAGAACTTACACAGGTATTACTAAATAGTCTAGTACAAACTTGGCATGCAAGTCTGTCATGCCATGACAAACAATTGGTATAGAAAAGGGCGACACAAATGGGGTTTAGGGGTGAAAATCACAAAAATGATTAAAGCAGTTAACCCTCACAAATAAGCTGAGAAAAAGACATTTTTTTAAGGTTAGGCTAAAAAAACAAGGTAAAACACTTGGGTTTCCAGCATTTAATACCGAAAACTGACAGAAATGCTAATAATTCTGATTATATCAAATAAACAATTAAATAACCTCTATAATTTTAAGTTAAGGCTGTATATCTGTAAAAAACGGCTGACTTGTCATAATGTGGGATGTATGTAAGTATTGAAATTTAGTACAAATTGCTACCAATTTTACGGTGGTTCATACTAAGCCTGGACAGAATTCCATTCATATAAATTTTAAAAATACAGTGAAATCCCGTTACAACGAAAAATCCCATTATTACGGAAGTCCCCAACCGTTTTTATTTGCATTAGCAATAGTACGGTTTAGAGATGGAAAATTTCCGGAAATTTTGGACAGGTGGAAAAAAACAGGAAAAAAACCGGTTTTTTTCCGGAAAAATTGGAAAAGTCGGAAAAATTGACCTTTTTTGCATAGAAAAGAGTGGTTTATGAATAAATATTTTTTTAGAAGCTAAATAATCATTCGTTGTATAAAAATCATTAGTCATTATATATTATAAGTTATTAAATCATTAAAAATTAATTAAAAATAATTCTTCCAAAATAAAAATATGCAGCGTTTTACGAGTAATTTTAAAACAAAAAAATACAGTTTTTATAACTATAAAATAATATATGCAATATAAATATAAAGCATGTGATTGTAATAAATAACATTAATTTAATATTTATTTATTAAACATAAAGTACTTTTGATGAATTAATTTTGTATACAACATGATCCAATAACAAATAACAGATGTTTGCTATAATATTTAACATCAATATACATAATTGATCCTAACCTTTTTCACATAATCATTGCAATCATGTTTTCTTAGAAAGGCTGAGAAGTTTTAATTAAATTCTGCCAATTTAAAAAAAATGCTGAAGTCATTATATAAAAAAATTAAAAAAACTTTCATTGTTTTGTTTAAATATTTTTGGAACTTATTTTTTATTATTTAATTTTCATGACATTAATGTGTTCATTGTTCAATAAATACTCATAACACCATAAATATTTTTTTAAGCAACCCCGTAAAAAGCCTCTAATAATCCCAAACTTTGAAATCTGATCTAATTTTTTTTAAATTCAGATAAAGCAGAGAAATTTGAAGAAGTTGTAAGTCCTTTCATATGCTTATGATTGTTAGACTATCTGATTTAATGGTTAAAATATTTTTAAAGTGCTGCATTATAAATTAATATATATAAGAATACCAAATTTATATATATAATATTCTTCAAATCCTAATTGGTATTATTGATATTAATTTGCATTGCATAATTATTTTTGTTTTTAGAGAGTAAAATAAATAACACTTGGATGTTAAAATAATTTATCTTGCAGCTTACTTTTTCCAAATTTTTGTTTTCATGTGAAATATTGAGTATAAAAAATATCAAATGAGAAAACATTAGAATGTGAAGTAGAAAATTTTTAAATGCATACAAACTTAAAATTTTTTAACTTTTCCCGAGTGGAATCCAACTTTTTTGGGAAAAAAATGCTTATTATATGGTTAAAACTTCATTTTTAAGTACTTTATTGTATAAGAATATCATCTAAGTAATATTTTAATTGATATCGGTTAATACATAAATTCTAAATAAAGTATTTTAAATTAACATTTTCAATTTTTCCGGAAAGAAATAAACCCTTCGGAAAAAAACTGGAAAAAAACCGGTTTTTTTCCCAAAGTTTCCGGTTTTTTTCCGGCCATTCCCATCTCTAGTACGGTTACAATGAAATTTCCGTTACAACTAAGAAATTTTACGATCCTGTGAACTTCGTTATAACAGGATTTTACTGTACAGAATTCCATCCCCAAGACTGTAGAGTGGCACTCTTGATTAACCTGTTGACTGTGTCACAAAAACTGATGTCCAATAGGATAATACACAAGAACCAGGAAATATTTCCTTCAGCAAGTGGAAGTGATTCAATTTATCTTCACCTTAACCTTTAAACTGAAATCTCCCATCTATCACTAAATAAATATTTAATTGCTTAGAAATATACAAGAATTGATGCTATTATGGATACTTTTCTACTGAAAGAATAGTATTTAAATAGATCTTTGGTATCCAAAACTGCTTGGCAATACATAAAGGATAGATGTATGGAGAAAAGTAGAACAGATCTTCTTTGCATGGCAATATAGACAAAGATTAGACAGCCACCAAAACTTGTCAAGAAAATATGGAACTTTTCCCAGCAACCATGCATTTATGAAGAATGTTGTAGTACTATTGTCTGTCTTTGCTAGGCAGTTGAAAATAAGGAAATCTAAGTTTGAGTAGGGGTGCAAGAAATTAGGGAAGCTAGCTTGGCTACTTAACCCTTTCTTTCAATAGGGCGGGACATTATGTCCCATCAATATAGCTTGTAACATCATTGAAGTTGAAACATCGTTCGGTTCATTTATATTGTTTGAAGGTCTATGAGTCTAACGATCCCATAACGACCCTTCAACAACAATAATGTTACAAGCCTATTTGATGGTATATCATGTCCAGCCATATTAAAAGGGTTAAGCATCTTCTTTGAAGAAATGGGAAGGGAGGTGGGGTAATTATTGGCAGGAAGAAACCGGTTTGGCCCTCTTGGGGTTACTCTAACCGCCTAGCGTGAAAAGAAACAATAAAATATCGCCAAATATTCAAATATCGACACATTTTTCTGATTTTCAATGATAAACTGAACAGTTATTGATCTAATTAAACATTTTAAGGCACTGGCACAGCTTCGATAAGAGTCGACCAAGAGCCATATTTACCCACGCAGCTCAAATTAGATCTATATGGTTGTGTGTTATCATTTGAGCTGTGGGTAAACATGGCGGCTGGTCGACTCTTATCAAAGCTGTGCCCATTTTGATCCACGAGTTTGAAATATTTTAACATTTCTACTTATCGGTGTCCAAAAGAGCATGGCGGTACTTAACGGGAACGTTAACTGAATTGAACCCAATATTCAGACAGATCCAGGTGCCACTTGATCTCAGCGATTTTTTTGGTGCTACTCTACTCCTGGCACCAAAACCTATTATTTACTCTAATGAGAAATGAAACCAAATGTTAGCTCATCAAGAAGTGGCATAAACACTAAAAGTGAATACTTACAGTTAAACTGATGTCACTAACTTGTACATCACTAGAACTCCACTTGCCAAATAATTTGATTTCAGGCAACTCCTGGACCATAGGAACAGGACTAGGATCATCCCAGTTATCAGCCATGTCTAAATTCAAAATATCACCAAATTTAAATTCTACTGGAATACAATATAAATGTTAATATTCAGAAAAATTTTAGTGCAGACAACTTTTTCTACAATTATCTCTACAACTCTTACATTTTGACCATTGAACTCCTCTTATATCCCATAACACTTAAAAGGGTATTTTTTTATATATTTTAAGCTGTTTTACTGAAAACTTAGATCATTCGTTAGTTAATGCCGACGCTAGGCCTTGTTTGATTACATACGAGCCATGCTTTCAAACATAAGAATAAAGGAAATTTACTTAGGTTGTCTTAACCTGTCGATGTGATTAATAAATGGTCAGTCCGAATTCAGAAGAAAATTACTATGAAATCGCGCCACGTACACACACCGCGTTCATATAATAACATGAAAAGTATGCATTTTCACAAAAAAATCTCTTTGAAAGCAACAAAAAGAACTTTAAGGTGCGATCTTTTACAGACAAATGATTTTATTGTTTAATTATATTATTAATACAAAAGTTAGTGGTACCATTAATCGCAACACACGTGGTTATAGCGGAAACATATATAAGAAAATCCTTTAAACTAATAAATAACACAAGTTGTGAGGGTACTAACCTGCTTTAAATTATATAGAAGTTCAGTCAAATACTTAAAATAGGTTTGTATTTTCCTAAAAGGAAATTTTATTTACCTATTAAATTGTTCGCGAAGTAGGCAAAATGGATCCAGCAAAATTTTTGATGCCAGATTAATAAGTAGAAGTTGTAGTCATAGTCATTTTTCCTTAAATTTCAAGACACCGGTTTTAATGGCTCACATGACAAATTCGGAATTATTTTTCTAACACTATTCTGATTGATTTCAGTTTCTACTATTTAAAAGCTGAAAAAACAAAAGAAACCGAAGCATATCAACGAAGACTTCAAGAGACTAAATGCATATAAAGCAAGACAGTGGCGTATATAACGGGGGGGGAGGGGGCCCTAGCCCCCTCCCCGAAATCCGGACTTGGTGTACAAAAACAAGCTAAAAACCCTGTTATTTAGGGCCGATCTCACCAACCTTCCGTTAAAGATAATCAACGGTTAAGTCGTATTTAACGGTAGGTCTCTCGAAATTTCGTCTCACCAACGCAAATTAGCCATAACCGTTCGTTAAAGTTCCCAGGTCAAATTTTTACAAATTTTCTGGGGGAGGACCCTCAAACCCCCGTTTGTACTTGGAATTTTATTATTCAAAACTTTTTATGTAATAAGTTCATCTTAAATCCTAATCCTTCTTACAAATATATGTCCTAAATTAGAACCAATCTCCATAGACGTTAATGGCAACTTTTTTAACAGGGCTTTTCCCATATAGACAAACGTCGAGCCAAACGATCCGCCTCCTTCAATACCACATCATTCCTGCTAATTCTGTCATGCGCCCACGCTTCAGGAATCACTTTCGCATTTCACCTTCTCTGATTGGCTGCTAGTGAAATTAATTATAATCTGGGAGCAGGAATTAAATTAAGTACCTAAGGTGGGAAACTGCCGTTTGGAATCTCTGTAAGCTCTATACTTTGTGATTAGGACTAAGTGTGTACCAAAACCAAGTTGAAACCCTGTGTTGAAAACCAGTTTTTTAGAGTCAAATTTTAAAAAAATTTGGGGGGAGGCCCCCAGACCCCCCTTAGCACTTGGACCTAAATTACTCATAAAATTTTTTATATTACGTTCTTTTGTATGTAAGTTTGAACAAAAAATGTTTAAGAGCCAGACTGGATTACTGGACATAATAAATTTGTTTGGGAAGGGGTAAAAAATACTTTTGCCCCCCCAAAAAAAATAAATTTCTATACACGCCACTGAAGCAAGATGACTAAGACGCTTCTTCAACCATGTTTTAATGCTAAAAATGTGGTTAAAACAACACTTTTGTGCTGCCGAATTCTTCAAGTTGAGTCGGCCGCTGTGCTCTGGCGGCTGGTATATATTTTCTAATCCTAATTAAAAAGATAAGAGCTAGAACTCTGGTTTGTCTCACCCACCTATAGAAAAGTTTCGACACGTTGGTCCAGTTCAAAAGTTTCTGTAATCCTTGTTGAGCCAGTCCTCATCTCAAATCTGAAAATAGAGGGATCCAAATTATTTTTTTATTTTTTAATCTGAGGATAAAACACCCAGCTATTCCCTATATGCAAAAGAAGAGGGATCACCTTAAGATATAAGTGGACCTAATTTTTCAAGTTGGACTCAAAAACAAGAACGTAGTCAGAAAGGGGAAGTTTGAGATACACATCCACCTCCCCGAAAGTCAGAAATTTTCTACTTTTGAATAAAGAAAAGGACTTGACTTACCCAATATCCCTCTCTGAAACTTTTTTCTTGCTACACCACTGAAGAAAAAGACTAGAAGAGAGTGTTCAAGGTTTATAGCATAGCACTTATAGGGTTAGATATTTTCAGTCCATTTAAAACAAGACCTGCTTTGTGAATATGATAAAACAATGCTCAAGGATTTTTTTGCAAGTTAGAAAGTATTCATTAGGCCATTAAATTTTTATTTCATATTTCTGGTTATCCATTGCAAAAAAAATTAAAGACCTATAACTTTCCCTATCAGGTCAAGTGATCTAAAAGGATCTCGTTTGATGGTGTGCAGAGTGCCGAGGGACACCCATAACAGAGTTCTATTACGTGCTATTAAACAAAAACTTGAGAAATCCACTTCAAAGAGCAGTTTAAAATAGTTACTTTAGTTAAGATTTTTGTACCATAGATTAAAAACTTCAGAATAAAAATAATACAGTCGAGTCCGCTTAATGTGATCGCAATTGTCCAAGACTAAACTGATAATATTATCCGATCGATAACAATAAGCGATCTCATATCAAAAATCAGCAAACAGTGTAACTAGATTGTTTGCTTTAAAATCAAAATTATGTAATAATAATAAATGTATTAAAAACTATTTTTACACTGGGTAAAATTTTAAGGGGAAAATATAAGAGTAGTTCCAGTTAATAAAATTTAAATAACCACTTACTTTTGAATTTTTAAAGAAAGGTCTCTCTTTTTTCCGCCACATTATATCCTTCCACTCCAATAAACCCATAGAATAAACCACTTATTTATTACATTATCTGAATTCCAGAAAACGAGGACGAGGGAAAATCAAAATATCTTATCAGAAACATCTGCAAAGCCTGGATCTTGGTGTTTCTTAAACCAATCACAAGTATGGATTCGGACCCCCCTCCTATAACCGATTTTTTCAATATAAAACAGGCGGAATGTTTTATTTTTCTTACTCATATTGAGTTTCAGAAAAAAAGAAGCGCCAGATGTTATCATGGAGCAGATGTTTACTTTTAAAAATTGACCTTCAACATGAAATTAGAACTCAAAAGTGGTAGTTTTAAAGAGGACATGGACAAATTTTGATAACATTAAGCGGAGTGATGATGCAAATTTGATCACATTAAACGATGTATTTTACATTAAATCATATAGGAATGATCGGGACCTGTCGATTTCGATAACATTATCCGATTGATAACATTAACCGTGATCACATTAAGCGGACTCGACTGTAGAAATATCAGGAACTGATAATTTTCAACTCAGTAAAATTTGAGAGAAGAATTGTTACAAATTTCTCTATTTCATTACTTTGCTTTTTTGAAGTTATACTAGCTTCAACAAAATTCCAAGAGCTCTTTTAAATAGTTATGACCATCGGCAGGGCCGTATTTAGGCACGTGCAACATGTGCTATAGCACAGGGCGGCAAAATTTTGGGGGGCGGCAGATTACACAAATTCATAATGCTACATACTATATATTATACAGTTTTGAAAAAAAAATGTACCATACAGTTTTCACTACGGTAGAATTCTAGGGTTGAGTAATTCAGGGTGGGCCAATTATTCGACCCTTTTTTACAACACCCCCGATAAGGTAATCCAACTCCTTGATGGGAAATATTTATGACTTTGGTTTCCCGGAATGGAGAAGACACCAGATCAGATGGCATGGTCATCTTCGTTCTGTCCCAATATTGTCAACTTGTTACCCTGCATCTCAGGGATAGGAGCTTGTGTTTTTTTGTGCGTTAAAATGGATGGGTTTTCTTGAGTGGATTGGCGATGAGATAAAAAATAGTTTATTTTCTTAATTTAATTAAAAAATTGTTTTGCAATTTACTTCTAGAGATGTTGATGTTTTAACTCCTTGATTTGTAATCTGTAGAAAATTAAAACCCTAATTCATGTTAAATAGGATTGAATGCTAATTTTACCCATGCGCTGATCCAAGGGGGGCACTCTGGACAGTGCCCCCTCTTGGACCCAAAAATGTTCTCAAAAT
This sequence comes from Tetragnatha versicolor, assembly GCA_024610705.1. NCBI lineage: Eukaryota > Metazoa > Arthropoda > Arachnida > Araneae > Tetragnathidae > Tetragnatha > Tetragnatha versicolor. The sequence continues at coordinate 61,852,461 of JANDEH010000005.1, forward strand.
GAGTTAAAACCCTACTTTTACAAACTAAATTTTAAAATTTTTTTCCGGGGAAGGACCCCCATACCCCCCTGCAGTTCCACAAGGGAATCTTGCGTGACACTTTTGAAAAATCCTCAACAATTTATTTTGTGAAGAACCCACCTTTAAGCAGTAGACTTTTAGAAGAAACAAGTGGGGTATTTTCATGAAACAGGAAATGAAATAGAGGGGGCGGCAGTAAATCAATACGCACAGGGTGGCAAAAACCCTAAATACGGGCCTGACCATCGGGGTTTTTTTCAAAATGCATTTATTTCTATGCAATGTAATCTTTCATCCGAAGATTTAAAGGCTATCAAAATGGCTTCAAGTTAGTTTATTTTCTTGATCTCATTATTTTCTGGTGTAATAAAAACTAGTACGTTACGAGCATTTTCTAAAAAAGAAAAATTATTATGTGTGTGAAAGGAAGTACAGTTGAAAAATAGCAGCATATACTTAATCTAAAAACTAAATGCTTCACTAAGCATTTTAACCATATTTAGTCTCACTAAGTTATTCTTTCAGTTTTAATGTTTAATCAATGTTAAACCTTATTTAATTTATATTATATCATACAATGCTTAAAATAATAATAGTTTTATTAGTGAAAAGATTGTAATGTGTAGATAGGAAAATATTTCTATAATAAAGACAATAATGTAATTATAATGAAGAACTTTTTTATTAAAATCTTCACAGAATAAGTTAAACCGGTTTCAAATTAGACAATATGCTGGAATGATGCAAGGTTAGGAGAAAAACATTGCAGCCTTGATTTGATAAACAACATAACAGAAATACATTTTCAAAGAGTAACAAAGTTAAAATGCTATAAATTTGTATAACAGATGGCAGTGACCTTTAGTAGTTGAAAATTCATTTTCCATAGATTTGGACAAGAACTGAAACAACCAATAGCTTTTTAAACAGAAAACTCAATTAACAAACATTTTTAGCGTGAACCTTTCTGTCATTTTTACATGCTGCAAGATCCATCAACAGATACCACCTACAACGTAGCCATGGGATATGACAGAGTCCATAGCACACCTCTCTGTCATGCTTTAACAGTTTACACTTAGCTATAAAGAAAACAGTATTTCCTTACATTATGCGGACTCACATTTACACAAATCAAAATATTAGAGATGGGGGAAATGAAATTTCAATATTTTACATTTTTTTTACACAAAATTTATTTTGATTGAAGTTCTTAGCACTAGGTAGCAAAATGAACTGTAAAATATTTTAAAAATAAATTAGAGCTTAAAAAGTGGGGAAAGAGGTCTCATGCACATAAAATACACTAACGCATAGAATATAATACAGAAATAATTTAAATGCAACATATGAAAAATATTTAAAATTCAAAAAAAATATGTAACACTATATACACTGAATAGAAAGTTACTCCTTTCATTCTGATGAAAAGACAACCTCATTAATGTGTCAATAAGATAGTTGTATACAATGAAGAATGATGAGATTTTTTTTACAAACAACCGTTTTTCTCGAGAAAAGGAAAACTTATCTGACTTCTAATCTAAGCACACCCTGTTTTTAAAAGCCAACATATTCAAGTTATAACAGCGAGCCAACCAATTATGAGGTTATGTTAGTAGTCCAAGAGTGTATTTACAATGAAATTTTTTACAGCAGTTCTTTTCCATGGTTTATTAAAAACACTGACATGGAAGACAATTTCTTAGTCCGCTAAATGACCACTGCAGTCAAAACATGCGAAGAGAGAATCCTCCACTGTCAGGGCTGGTTTCAGACTCACTGATATGAATCTGCTCGAGAAGTGAAGTTGCCATGGCTATGTCAGGAATGATTTCATTGAGATGATCGCTACAACAACTTCTTGACATCTGAAATTTCAAAGACAAAAAATATTTAAATGCATACTTTAGTGGAAATCTCCACACACACCGTTTGAAACCAGCTGTTATTGCCATTGGACTCGATTCACATGACGTCAGAGATCACGTGATAGCTACATTCCTAACTTTGTTTACTAGTGAATGCATTATACTACTATACTAGATAGCAACTTAAGTTGAACCTACTACGTTGCTAACAAACAAAATAGTTCCCATCGCGGTGTCTGAATTTCGAGTGAAACAAAGAACGTCAATTTTATAATATGATTATTTCGTTAAACCCATGTATAAATAGTATCTTTTTACCACAATTCGAGTATCGAAATTCCTCCTATCAATCCAACAGGATTTGTGTTTACTCACTTTCTACTTCCGCATAGTGACGTACTGGGTTCAGGAAACGTTGTGAAGTATAGCAGCATAGTATCAGTTGCATTGTTTTGTGTAGCTATCACGTGATAATCAATACTAACCCCCTCTGGTGATGAATTGACCCCATTCAGTAAGGTAGAAAGCTGTGCTTTTATTAGCTGGGATTCAATTCCTTTTGGCACAGAAACAACTCTTGTCATTGAACTTTTCATTATTTTATGAAAACCAAATGATAGTGTAATGATAAGACCAAAAAGTATTAAACTGCTAAAAAATTATGGCATAAAATATCTACTTTTTAAACTAAACTACTTTAAACATGAACTAATTTGACTATAGCAAAGCTTACATCATTCAGAGCAAACTGATTCAAACTCCACTAACTGCATATATAAACTCCAACAACCATAAAATCAATCCAAAAGAGCCTATTCCAGAATCATCCCTTGAAGTCCGATCAAACAGAAAGCATCAATACCTGATTAGCTGATTGGATCGGCTCTTCCCTGGCCTCCCCCAGTTCCATGCTTAGATGCCTAGAAGGTTTGTACATGCGCTGAAGTCCATACACATGACTAGAATGGTCCCCAGAGTACCGCCCGGGGTGGTGCTCAGCCCCGTACTCTTCCAAGAACTGGTAGGAGGTGCGGTGCAGAACTTCCATCACCTTGTCAGGGAGGCCGAACTCGCGCACCACTCGAAGCTGGAGCAGCTTCGTCACATCACAGTGGTTGCGAACAACTGAATAAGCTCGACGGGCACTCTGGCTTTGCCTCAGCTCCTTCTCGCGCTTCTTCATCTGTCGCAGCGTCATCTCGTCTGGAACAAGGAATCAAATTTAGCACTCTCGACCATTTAACAAGTCAGTATGCTTCAAATAACGAGGATATACTAATTGGAACTATAAGTAATTCAGTAGTGCCTAAAACACTGGTAAAAACTAAGTGTATGAAAACAATATAAGAAGAAGTACATTAATCAAACAAAAAATATAGGATAATTTAAGATTATTATTACATACTGAAAAAAATTTGTTTTTCACTATACCCTTAATTCATACTTTAATACAATAATCAAGATATTTGTGTAGGTAAGTTCAAGAATATTTTACACATTGGTTGTAATATTAAAAAGGAAAAATTTTATTTTTAACAATTTTTAAAATTAGAAAAAAATTGCTAGGAGGGGTAAGAATCCAGGCACCTCCCCCAAAGGTCCATTATGCCAACCCTCTAACTGAAATAGTCTCTGATGCAGACTCCTGTAAAGTATCTCATGTAAGGCTAGAAAATTAATAACAATTTATCCCAGTATACAAAAAAAATATTTATCCCATCCAGCCTAACTATCCATCCTTTTCTAACAAAAAGAGGTGTACAGTAAAATACCCTTCAGGGTCACAAAATTTTTACACTAAAAAAATGACAGTTATGCAATTTCTACCGTATTTTATAATTTATGTGAAAATCCATAAAGGTTTTCCTTACCAAGAACAACATCTTTCATGAATTCGTGGCTAGAAAGAGGGCATAAATGTCCTAATGGAACAACTCCTTCACTAAAAGAAAGGGGTTTCTCCACCATGTAGAGTGTGTCAGGGATGTGAGAGATATGCCACACCTGTTGACGCACTACATCTGTATCTTGACCAAGTTGTTCTTCAAGCCATGCCTATGAGAGAGCATACACATTATTTGATAGATGTTTTACTTAACATTTAAAAAATCCAGGGTTGGAATATGATATTTATAAAAATATCAGAGTTTGCAGATCAAAAATTTTATATAAACCCAATATATTTGTTTAAATTTAAGTTTTCTAGAGCATATTTACTAATTCCCCCTGGAAAAAATATCAGTTTAATTTATCTTTATTTTTTTTAGATAATAATTGAAACAGCAATAACAAAATATATAGCAATATTTGTGATAATTTAGTTTTAAAATAATCAGAGAAACAATGAGATTTGAAAATAAAAACCTGTACATCATTGTTGAATGCAACGTGTCCAAGAAAAAAATCCTAAAACTGCTTTTAAAATACATTACTTCCCATGTCAAATTATTTATTTGCTAAGACTTAACTAGATTTGATAAAATATTATATTTAAACTGCATGACTCAACAATTTTTTTGGACATTAAATTGCGTTAATTTTTCATAACCTTTTTAACATGTCAACAAAGTACTCAAAAATGAATTTCAGGTTTTAGCTTGAAAAATCTTGATTTTGAGTAAATATGATACATAAAAGTCAACCCTGAAAAAATCCCTACTTGTTTAGGTCAGATTCAAAAGAAGTTATCCAAACATACCTTAGCTTCTTCCACAAAAGGCGTGAAAAGCCTGGGCTTCACATACAACCCATGACTATTGCGTCCCCTGATCCATGCCTTTGGCTTCAAATTGGAACTGTGCCCCACCAGCAGGTCATCCCCGAGCATGTAGGAGGGTGGAGTGCTGATGAGGCCTCGCCGTACAGACGACACCAAAACTTCACTGTCAGGAGGTAGAACATGGCTGATCCGAACACAGCTCAGCAGATCCGACAGCAAATCCCGCAGCTCGACGTCACTCAGGTCTCGTCTTCGCAAGCCCCTCCTGCTCACACTGTGGGCAGTGTGGCTAACTAGGTTAGGCTCTGGGGAACAGAAAACTTTGTTATTTTATGACCTCATACAACCCTGCATTAAAAAAACTGAATTACTTTTTAAAATTAAATGTATAAAAATTTTTTTTTGGTTATAGTTTTTATACTCTGTTCATTTTGAACTGGCGCTTGAAAATATTTCCTCCCCCACCACCGATCGGTAACTATAGCAACTATCCTCGTCAAAGTGACGAAGAAGGCTTACTATGGGCTGCTCGAAGAGCGTAACTATGGTTACGCTTCTAGCGTATGGGAAAGCACTATTTCTCAAGCGCCAATTCTAAATGAATAGAGTATAGTTGATTTCAACTATGTATTAAAAAGACAAATGAGGTGCTTGCAGCAACAGAGAGCTCATTGTTGCTGCAAGCACCTCAAATTCATCAGATATAAAACTGCATTTAGAATACGAGTAAAAAACAAAGCTTTTTAGAATTTTTTACCTCGTTCTTCTACTCTTTTAAACAGCTGGTGTTCTCCCCATTTCAAAACTGCTTGTAAAACCTCAAGTTCACCAGCCTAAAAATAAGATTGCATTGATGTATGTAAAAGCAGGGTGTTTATTCAAACCATTAAAATTTAGTTGGTTATTTTACTTCAAAATTAAACTTTTTTATTTCATAAAGTCTTTTTTATTTTAATATTTAAATGATTTAAACCATTGCATTTCTATACAAGGATCATTAAATTTGATAATAATCAAATTTAGAAAAAATTAATAAAGAAAATTAATTTGTTTCCTAAAGTATGAATATACATGCCTGAAGGAAATCTGATTTTATGACATCAATCAAATGAGACTTATCCAGCTGAAACAAAATGGGAGAAGATGCAACAGTCATAAATTCTTCTCTAATAAAATTGATAGCTTGACGATAAACCCACTGAGAACCATGGGGTTGACTGCTCCAACGTAAAACTGGCAGTAAGCTTTCTAAACTTAACGACTCAACTATGAAATCTTCACAACCTAAAATATCAATATCATACATTTTATGAGAGATGAGAACAAATTAGTAAACAAATAAACTAGAAAAGAGGATAAAATTGAAAAAGCAATGCTTTGGGAGAAATTGAATTCCTAATAAAAAGTCCTTATCAAATCAAAAGGAATTTGAAAAACTTATAACCTGATTTTAAAATCAAATAAAATTATTTAGGAAAACAATATTAGAGTTAAAATTTTTACTCATAATTGTACATATCTGAATTTTAAGTGAATAAACAAGTTATAGAGAGATAAAAGCAGGGAAATGCTATGGCAAAGAGAAATCAAAAAGGTAAAACATTAACCACAATAAAATATAATTTATATATGCAGATACCAACTTTACTGTTTCTGTATAGTTTTTATGAGCATTTATTTTATCTAACAAGTTAAAAGTCAGAATATAATTTGGGAAATTTCTCAACAGCTATGACTTAAAAAAAAGTGGAATGAATCAGTAATTGTAAAAAGGAATTCATACTCTGAACAAGGGCATCCATTTCAATGAAGCGTGCCACCTCGAACAACTGCATCGCTTCCTCAACAGACGACTGAGGCACATTCACGTCTGTCAGACTCCCTCTCTTGGCACTGTCCGGAAGAACAGCACCAAACTCCAGCGCGTCCTGGTACACAGCCCGGAGCAGAATGCAAGCGTAGCGCCGAGGGATGATGCTGTCATCCAGCAGAATGCGAGTCCTGTGGGTCTCGTGCATGTCTGCAGAGCGCCTCTGCTGCCGGTGAATCACGTTGCGGAAAAAGGGGGAGCGTGCCGACAGGATGGCACGGTGGCACCAGAACTCGTTGGTGCCGTGGCAGATCTTGCACGGCTTCCCCTCCGCGTCCGTCAGTATATGATCACAGATATAGGCCGCTTGGCCACGCACCACCGAGTGGCCGGTATCACTGGGGGAAGTAAAGCTGAGCGAGATATCACTGTAAATGCCAGTCTCCAGCAAGTACTTCAGGTCCTGCTCTAGCGGGTTGGGGATGCCAAACTGTTCGCTCAGCTGGAACAGGATGTCGAAGTTGCCCCCGTAACCCTCCGATACGGAGAGCTCGCCGGTGTACAGGTAGCGGAGCAGCTCGTTGAACATGGATATGCTGACGCCGGCAATGTCAATGTCCACCGCCACCTCGGTGCAGATGGAGGACAGGCTGTTGAGCATCTCGCGGAAGAAGGGGCACCTGGCTGCCAATATCGCGCGGTGCACCGCGAACACGGTCCCCTGGTAGATGAGGTTGATGTCGGAGCAGTACTTGTTCTCGAAGAGCATGCCGAGGTCCTGCTTGCACGCGCTGGCGGCGGGGCGGGCCATCTCTGCCTGCAGCGTGACCTCCTTGAGGGCCGCCGTGGCCTCGTACTCCTCGACGAGCGCCACGACGTCCCGGGGGCTCCAGTCGGCGATGAACTCGCGGAACACCTGGGCGTGGTCGAACCCCTTGCTCGTCCTCCGCCTGCGCGTAAAGCGCTTGCGGAGAGTGGACAATGATCCGACCTTGCGCTTCTTCTCCGGCTTGCCGTACTGGTCCACGTTGCCCGAGGAGAAGCTGGTGCACACGCTCTGTGCCTGCAGCGACATCGGCTCCTGCGGCTGCGGGTTGCTGCAGGAGGCGGGAGAAGACGCGCCCACTCCCATCTTTAGGCGGACATGTCCCGAGAGAAGACCATTTCACAGATTCCACTGGGAAAAACCATAGGTTAACACTAGGGTGGTCTACTTATCTATGGGAAGTTATTATGAAAGTCCCCAACCGAAAAGCCATTACAACGAAATAATTTTACAGTCCCATGAAGTTCGTTATAATGGGAATTTACTGTACAAATTATTTTGAAATTGACTTTAACAGATATATTCTTCCGTATATTTATGGGACATATTTTCAATTTAAAAAATTTTTTTATCATTAAATTGAATTTGTGTGAACATTTTTACTCTTTTTGATCAACTCCCAATCTAAATACAGAAAAAAAATTTGGCTGTGAGTTTCTATTAACTATTTGAATAAAAAAGATTAGGGGTCCAAAACTATCTGAAAAAAGTTTTTAGGGCCACCCTTACTGTACTGACGTTTCTGACAGAACAGTCTCAAAAATTAGGTTCTTCACACTGTCTTGCTTATACATTTTTTAAGTACATATAAAATTTAAGCTTGTGATTGTAAGAATCTTATATCGAGATGACATCACCATCTACAGCAGTGTTTCCCAACCTTTTTCGGTCCATGCCCCACCAAAGCCTTTCTAAATTTTCCATGCCCCTATAGTCCAGTAACTTGGTGTCAAAAAAAGGGTGTATCAGGAAAAATATACAGTAGTTTTTTTCTAAACGGTTTTATGTTTTCGGGAGTGCTGAACCCAAATCTTAACTTTGCATACAAAATTTTAAAGTGCATTTTGGTAAAATTCGAAAAAACCCTAAAATTTCACCTTATTTTTTGATTTTTTGTATGTATAGCGGAAAGTATGGGTTTCTCATGAAAATGTTAAATACAAAAAAATAAAGAAGATAAAACAAGCTACAAAATTGTCAATTACAACTTTTTAGTCAGACTTATAGTTTGGCAGCTAGAGCGCGCTGAAAATAGGGCATAATTTTAGCATTTTTCGAATTTTCACCCAAATGTCTTTTTAAATTTTGTATGCAAAGCTCATATTCAAATTCTGCACCCTCGAAAACATATAAAACCGTTGAGGAAAAAAAACTTCTGTATGTTTTCTTCAACCAGCAACTTACTTATCTCAATCTGCGTTCTTAAGGAAAATTACTGAGGAAAATGTATTTAAATACTAAATAGAGTATATAAAGTGTTTATTTCATGTGAAAAATATTAAAGAACAATATTATGAGTGTGTTATTTAAAAAAAATACTTTTTTTGGATGCAAGTTTGATTTTCTGGATTTTTCGGTACCAGGGCGAATTATACCATTTTCAGCACGCTCTAGCTGCCAAACTAGTATTAGTTTCACAAAAAAGTTGTAATTGACAATTTTATAGCTTGTTTTATCTTCTTTAATTTTTGTACTTAATATTTTCATGAGAAACCCATACTTTCCGTTCTACAAACAAAAAATCAAAAAATAAGGTGAAATTTTAGGGTTTTTTCGAATTTTACCAAAAATGCACTTCGTAATTTTGTATGCAAAGTTAAGATTCGGATTCAGCACCCTCGAAAACATAAAACTGTTGAGAAAAAAATTACTGTATTTTTTTCCTGAAAAAACTACCAAGTTACTGGACTACTATGTCTTTTTTGTTTCAGAAAATCTTTCTTGGAAATAAAAAAACCTAGAGGTCCATGCTCTACCTGGGGGGCAATTAGGTTGAAAATTTTCATATTGCCCCCCTAGAAAATCATATTGCCCCCGCTGGGCCATGCGCCCCACACTGATCTACAGTGAAAGCTCGAATAAACATAAGTCAAGGGACCAATGAAAAATGTCATGTACAAGAAAACATTGAAATCAGGGTTTTTAGTATGCATATAAGATTATTCGGAACCAACAAACATTAATAGTAAAAAAGGTTGAATTAAAGTTTCACTGTACTTTTAAATTTACTGGGAAAATTAACAATTTCTATAATCAAATTACTATATTTTGAATAGGTTGTTGTATTAATTCTGCCTGAATCTTACTAATGAAAAGTAAATGAGTTTTTTAAGGTGCCATTTTAAAATTATCTCTGTGATATTTTGAAACTGTGTAACTCTGGATTTATGTAAGTCAGGATCAGGATAGTGTAATATGAGAGATTAGTGCAGTGAAAAAAAACTTGATAAAAACTAAAAACACACCATTCTTTTGATTCTGATTAAATAAATACTTGAATTTTTCCTTTTATTCCTTTTTTTACTAATTTTGTATGAACTGTCACTGCTATTTATAAGATAGTTTAAAAGCTATGATTAAGACTAACACTGGAAAATTTTAAAACAAATCGTAAAAAAACAGGTTGAGAAGAGTTTTTATCTCATGAGAAGGGGGATATCGGTCATGGTTTAAGATAAGATGTCAAAATCAATGAAGTGATTGAGGTTGAGAGATAGATTGAAAGAAAAAAATTCTTTAGATTAAAATCTTATTTGTTATTATTAGTTTTATTTTGGTTCATATATGATAAAATCTATCTGAAGAAAGTGGTACTGCTTACATTTATTAGTAATTAAAACACAAAAAGTTGGGAAAATTAGAAAAAACTAAAAGTATTTAATAAATGAAGATTTTAAAAATATTTTTGAATAAAAAAAATCTTAACATTGGATTGGGGTACCACAATTTTGGAGCATCTAAGCAAAAACATACACTAGCTGCCACTTAGTGGACTACATTTGAAAATTTTAAGAGTTATGGAAAACTTACGAGTAAAAAGTGTTGCCACCTTTTACCGAAAAAAGTTAGATTAGGGTCCTAAACAATTGGTTGGTTAGTTGGGGTTTAATGGCGCAAGGTCCAAAAAATCAGACAAAAAGCGCCAAAACATTGCCTAAACAATTGGTTCTGATGGTGTGAGAACATAATTATCTTTCAACAACAATCAAACAATTTAGATTTAAGAGGATTTTTTAATGATATATGCTCAAAAAGTATTAATATTGAAAAAAAATCTAACTTTGATTCAAACATTGAAGTAACAATAATTAGTTTTCTCATTACTTTTTAAAAATATCATTAAGCTGAACATTTTTTGTCTCTGTGTACCCCCGTCCCCTTGGCATACCCCTGGTTGAGAATTGAAGCTGTAGGTTGATAGAGTAATCATATGAAAAAATAACTAAATAAATATAAATGTTTGAACACTCAGATTCTAAAACTAGACATGAGGATTTCAATTCTAATAGATTGATCAGATTTTACTTATCAACCTTTAACCTAAAATATTTGAACTTTATCCAAATTTAAGTAAGAACTCTTATCTTAAAGCTAAATAAGAATTGATTTTTTGTGAACTATTTTGAAATGTGAACTTTGAGTTATTTGTGAAGGCAAGCAACTGATAGCATTCAAAGTTTCAGTATCTCTAAAAGTTATATCATAAAGAAAAAAAAACATTTGAACAAACATTAGAATAAATCAACTTTACTGAGATTAGATTGCATAAAAATCCAATTTAACACCACAAAAGTTAAAAGTCCTTCAAAACCATAAGGGTAAGTAGAATTTTTAAAAGACATAACATCAGTAAGTTTCCTGAATACCATATTTATCCCATCCTACGCAAAGAAAAGAAATTAAAAAAAAAACATCTGTTTGAGAAAATAAACTTACTAAAACTACTGCAACTTCAAATAAGTGTAAACTTACACAAATTATATATTGACAGCCAAATGATGCTCAATCTACTGCTAAGACATCATGGACAATTCATGCAACATATTGGCACAGTGCAGAATGAGTAAATTTGCAAGAAATGTCAAAAGACAATATCCTCAAATTTCAAAACCTACAAAAGAAAGTAACTACAGTTATCTTATGTTTTACTTTTAGTGGGAATAAAACTATTATTGAATACATTTTAAGTTATATTATAAATAGCTGTAAATGCCAGGGATTTGTTAAAAATGTACCATGTTTCAGCTAGAGAAAAAAATTTCTTAGGAAAAATGTGAAACATACACAAATTTAAATTCAACTGCTAAAATCTCAATTTACACTAGAAAAAATTAAAGACAGTTTGAGTTTAGTTTTAAGCAGTTTGAGAATAAAACCGAAACACACACACACGCAAAAAATAAGAAATTTCAAAATTCCATTTTTTGAAAACACAGATTATGATTAAAAAGTTCAAGTTAAAGAAAGCAAATGGCATTTGTAATGAAAATGCTTCTATCTCCCAGACATGCCAATGTTAAAAAGTAACCCCTTTTCTCTTATTGATATTCCCTGATTAATTAATTCTTTATGTACTCTTATGTACGTACTCTTTTGAAACAAATCACTAATAATTTAAACAGGCATTTATTCCTGTGTTGAGCGATCATCTCATTTTGGAGCCATTTATAATTTTGGGTTATATTTATTAATTTAGTTTATAATTTTTTCTCCACACTCTTTGAAAGAAAAAATACTTCCTATTATTATAGTTCTTGAATAACATTTTTTATACACAACGACTTTTTAACATAGATGATAAAAAACTAAATTTAAATATTGAGTTACTGCTCGAAAAGTTTAGAATTCGGCACCTCTCACTGGAAACTTTTCAACTTTAACGAAACATGGGTGCTGAAAATGGTCTTGACTTTTTCAAGCATTTAAATGTGTGAAGAAACTTTCTTAAGTCCTATATAATGGCAAAACCTGGCTTACGTTCTCACATACATATATATATAAATGTATTTAATCAATCAAAATGAACATCTAATAGTGAGAAAAACATTTTGGTTTTTCATATAGGGGAGAGTGTTGTACCTACGGACGGTTGTACCTTCAGCCACCTCATTTTAAAATTCGGGAAAAAATGTAAATTTAAATTTGTGGTCGATTTTGAATGTAAACAGATGCTATCTAGTTGCCAACGTGAAATCTCTCTCAGCTCTTTAAAATATTATTTAAATTTTATATAATAAAAATACTGTTTTTAGGTGCTCAAAGTTTTTTTTAATGCATCACTACATTAATTATTTTCTTCCCCTATGATTATGATATGATAAAATGGGATACATGGGGGGAATCCCCGAGATTTTGACTTTTTAGTTTTGATATTAGAAATCGTCAGATCTCAATTCTTTTATCTTTTATAGAACTTTGAATGCAAAAACACCTGATGTTGTACCTTCGGACACCATAAGTGTTGTACCTACGGACACGTTCTTGTGGGTATCTGTAGCTAATCGGCGCTTTAGAATCAGGTTTCAATTAACTGAATACATTTTAATAAATGTTAAATTAATTCTAAATGGTAATCTATTTGTCAGCGATTATTTTCAAGTGAATTTTAGATAAAAAATCAAATATTTTGTGATCTAAACTACTTTTTAAAATTTTTAATTCTACTTGGAATTTAATGTAAAATATGGTGTAACATCCTAAGCACCCTATCGCATTTAAGTATGATGATTAAAAAAACTTGAAATTTCCACTGAAGAAGATTTACCACCAAATTATTATTGTTATTACCACCAAATGCTTGCACAACTAAGTGTTGATCGAATTGGTTATTTTTTTTGGGATCAGTGAAGCTGTCAGATCAATCAGCATGATTTATGAAACTATTATCTTAAATTCTGATCTGAAAATACCATGTGATTTTTGTGTTTTTTGGTAAAAAATCAAGACTTTTATCATTCAACTTCGTTTTAATGATCATTTACGATCTAAAACTACATTACTTTAAAAAAATCTATTTTCAATTTTATAAAGGCTTGATATAGGTTATTAAAAGGTATTGCATCAATAAAAATGTTCTTTCTTAGCTTTTTTCAACTAAAACTTCCCTTTTGAAGGGTGTCCACAGGTACAACTGGGTCTGTCCATAGGTACAACAGGTTGCTGTACCTTCGGACACAAATTTTTCCATGTTATTATAAGTGATTAAAAATCCAATTTTCAAGATTTTGGCTAGTAAAAAATATCTCTGTACTCACAAAGGTTAGGACTATAGGTTGGGCACTTTAAATGGTCAAAATGCAATTTTACCTGTCTTAGAAAAATCCAAACGTGATTTTTGTCCAGAGGTACAACACTCTCCCCTAATATTTGGAAAATTTAAAAATTATTGATGTTTAAATGTTGTATTTTTCCTGACCAGGGCTCGATTTCTAAAAAAAAGAGGTAGTACCGGAACAGTAAAATTTTAATATTTAATGGGTCAACACACAGAGAGAGAGCTTACAGTTTTAAACTTACATACTTAAGAAAACAGAAAAAATGAGAGGAAGTCCTAATATTTTATTCTTAATTTTTTGTTTGTTCTTAAACTGTAGTCCACGGACCCCCGGGGGTCCCCAGCACCTTCCTAGGGGGTCCGCGAGCTACCTTGGGAAACACTCAAGTTACTGAGTGTTCCCCGAAGAGTTTCAAAATGAGATAAAACACTAGTTTAACAGGAAAATTTTTAAAAAATTTCTGGGGGAGGATCCCAAGCCCCCTCAAAATTTTGATTTCTATCTACAATTTTTTACCTTGAAAATTTTGACGTTTACAAGGAGGAGCTCTTCTCTTTGGGTGTAACCAAAAATGTCTCAAAATGAGCTAAAACACACCTTTTTAGAGGCTTCTTGTAAAACTTCAACGTAATGAGGAACATAATTCTTTATACTACTTCAAAATCTTGGGGGCTGCTGCGATCGAAAGTTTAAGAACCTCTGCTCTACATAATAATTTGCATAGTACATAATAGTTTGATCATTCTGTCATTTTTCTAAATAACCAACTACCAATACTGTAAATTGAAACTGTTTAGATTATTTGTTGAGGGGCCGATCAAATATTACGTAAGCACCTAAGGGGGGAGGGGGGTTTGCTCTTTGCTTATTTTTGCTGTAAAGGGGGGAGGGGGATATGAGTGATGCTTACGTAAGATGGTGCATTTTCGAAAATATCTTGTTTCTTGCATAAATAATTTCAAAATTCAACCAAAAATAAATGTAACAAAAAATTGAATTAGGAAATCTGACGTAAGCACTTTTTCTGGAGATGGACCACCCTAAAATTTAAAATTGTAACCCCGAAAAGTAGTATTTAGACTCATTTTTGAACCCTTAGAGTTACACTCAATAAGTACATCTCCTTGTACGAGTCACCTAATTTTCAAGGAAAAAACAGTACTAACTACAAGCATAGGCGTAAGGAGGGGGGGTTATTGGGGACGTAACCCCCCATCACTTAAGTTGCTATTTTCCCCTTCTTATATATATTTTTAAAATTTAAGAATGGGATTCTGATCTTGCTGCTGAGATGTGCACGTACCCAAAAACTTATCTTTCTGCATACCGTAATCCCACACTCCCTCTCTAAACAAACACACTATTTCCTTTCAATCCTTCCCCCCACGGAGTTGACCAGTTTCTTATCTTTCCAAGAACGGATACGTGAGCCTTGAAATACCAGATGTCCTCTTTGGGGAGGGGTGTTGAGGGACAGTGTGATGCTAATTGGCTTAGAACCTAGGGGGTTCATTTCTGAGGAACACAAATTGTTCAAGGTCAAATTTTGGAAGGGGTCAGCAGATGGGATCAATTTAAACTTAGTAGTCGCATTTTTTCCGTCTTCTCTTAGTGTCCGATAGACTTGAGATATATACTGCGTTCTTATAAAAGGAATCGCAAACGAAAAATTAATGAATACTTTTCTAAAATAAATCTGAAGTGACATCAGCTTTAGTGAGGGACCACCTGATCGAAAAAGACATCATGGATGTGATATTAATGCTTCTGCAAGGATGGTAATACCTCGTTCGCACTGCCGCTAAAGTACCCTTAAAACATATCGCACTTAAACTTAAAGTGTGTTTTCTTAAAACGGCGTTTGCACTGGCAAAGGGTGATTGAGCACTTAATTGTGGAAATCTAAGAAATATTTAATTTATTATTACATAACTTAAAACTAATAAATATAATCACCAACTTTTAAAAAAAATGCAGATAAAAATGTAAAAATACATAAATAATTATTAATTGACAGACGATTTAAGAAAACTATTTCTGAATTTCAAATAAAAACAAAAACAAGACAAGCTGACTGGATTGTAGTGGGATAAATTGGATCATATCAAGGTAATTAAGGCTAAATTAAAGGCTAAATTTTTATATTAAACTAAATTTAATCAGTTTTTGGTCCATTGTTTTCCATATTTTGATGCAGGGGTGCAGAATATGTCCGAACGCCCGAACGATGTTCGGGGGAAATTCGAGCAGCTCTGGGGAAAACTAAAAAATCCAACATCATTAGCTGAAAAAAATATATTTTGTGCTGTGACTACATCATAACCTCCAATTTCAACTTGAGAACAGTGGAGTTACGGATGTAGAGTAGGAAAAACTACGGATCTGCGCTAAAAAACTTAATTTTATAGGTTCTTAACCTGGATGTTGGCTTTTCCTTTCTTTTCGATTGGTATGCAGGAAAAGCAATCCATCCGTGGTAAAATGGGTAATTTTCACTATTAATAGCGTTCTTGTTCAATCACATCGATGTTCTTAATTAAAATGTTGAGTTCATTAAGGAGAAATTTACAGGTAGCTAAAATTCGAGATAATTAGAAAATTTTTCATATTTTTGGGAAAGGGGCACTTTTTTGAGCCAAGATTATAAGTGTGTAAGAAAGACTAAAAAAGAGTATAAAGATCAATAAAATTTAAATTTATGGATTATTTGAAAATTATTGAATCTGAAAGAAAATTAAGAACTGAATAAACTATTTTTTAATGAAATTTCATTTTGGGGGAAATTTTAGAGAAAAAATTGTGTTCTGGGGAAATTTTGGATCTTGGAACATTTTCTGCACCCCTGTTTTGATGTACTTTTATTTTACCAACTGGGTCTTTTTGCCTTAAAAATCTAAAATATTTGGATACAATGGATATATTAGTTTGACATAGCAGAACACGAAATAAAGTTTATCATATTCATAACAAGAATGTTCTGAAAAGATTTCTTGATTGAATTTTTGTTTAATATTTTGATTTCTTTTTATCAGCAGCTGTTTTTAATTACATTTATACTATTAAGTAATTAAAAGCAATAAGCGGAGATATTGAAGTACAGCATTGTTTAGCTCACGGTTCAATTTTTGATGGGCTTTTTTGTGTTAAATTATTGTACTAATTCAAAGAACTTAATAACCTATAAATATGTTCGTAATTGTGTCAAGTTTAAACTGTTTTAAAAGTGTCCTTGGTCTTTATTTGAAGAAAAATCACCGAAAATAAGCTTTTCCCATCCTGGGAAACATTGTGCGCCGCCATCTTTGTTGATTAAGGGTGATTTTCAAACACCCTTAAAATATGGGGCGATTTTGTTATTCCTAAAGTGTGTTTCTATGGCAACTAAGTGCGAAATGAAAATAGAGGGTCTTTTTTCTACCAGTGCGAACGGGGTATAAGTGGTATTTTAGTTACCAATGCAGTAACTTAAATCACCTTAAACATTCAGTTTTTTGTTGGAGTGTGTTTGATTATGATTATTTATTTCTATTTAAATGATATATTATTTGATAAATTTTAGAAATGGCATAACAGATTTGAAAACCCTTATTTGTAGTTTAATTGCATTTATTCATCTTGGGACCCGTATCCGAGGGGGTTCGGGGGTCCAAACTCCCACCGAAATTTCGACGTCAATTTTTTACTTACGGTTTTTCCTTAAAAATTCGTCTTAAAATGCATAAAACCCCTACTTTTAAGGTTCAAAATTTTTCTTGGGAAGAACCTCCAACCCCCTTGAAATTTGGGACTTATGAGGGGTCCTCTTCCAGTTGTTTTACCCCCCCCACAGGAATAAGCCTTAACAGTGAGAAAGAGGGAAATCGGGGTGGGAAAAAAGGGGAAAGTGACTCCAAAAATAAGTTAAAATCCTGTTTTTAGGATCAAATTTCCAGAAATTTTCTGGGGAGGACCCCCAGGGCCCCCTTTGGAACTTTATTATTTGCAACTTTTTTTAAAAAAATTCGTCAAAATGCAAAAATCCAACCAAATGGAAATTACATTCTTGAAAATACATGTCCAAAATCCAGATTAGGTGTACCAAAACGAATTGAAAATCTGCTTTTTAGACTTAAGTTTCAAAAAATTTTCTAGGGGGAGGACCCCCAGACCCCCCCCTTTCAGACATTAGAAGACGATTTTGATATTAAGAATTCTTAGCCCCCCCAAAAAACAAATCCTGGATCCGCCGCTGTCTATTTACCTTGGTCTCACCAACAAAATCGTACTTAAGTTTCAAGAAAATTTTTTCCCATTTAATTAATTGATTGATAAATTAAATTCATTAATTAATCAATAATTGATTGATTAAATTTAATGCTACATGATAATTGTGAAATATGTTGAGTGCGTGGTTAACTGGTGTAACCCCCCCATGAGTCAACTCTAGTTACGCCACTGACTAAAAGGGATGTCAAAATTTCGGGGGGGGGGGGGGGGGTCCGGCAGTGTCTTACGTAATTATGGTGGGGGGTTGAGGTATGCTTATCTTTGCTGACAAGGGGGAGAGGGGTTAAAAATTACCAAAAAAGTGCTTACGTAATATTTGAACGGCCCCTGAGTAGTCTGAGATTAAATTAAAATTTTAAAAATATGAATGAAATGATAAAATATTAAAGTTTAAAAAATTTAATTAAAATGTTTAAATTATGTTAATTAAATTTGAAAATATTAAAGTTTAAAAAATTTAATTAATATGTAATTTTGAGGTTATTCTTTTATATTTGGGCAAAGTGCCCCCCTTGAATTGCTGCTGGATCTGCGCCTGACAGGGACATGCTATAGAATTCAAAAATAAGTCATTTATTAATTTTAAATGTCTTTTTTATAAAAATATGCTACAATATTGAATAAACAAAAATTGTTGTGGGTGAAATTTCAGCATTAAACATTTTGATATCCACAACGTCTACTGCAGTGCTCATGCAGGATTCACGTTGTGCTATAATTCTATATTTTTGACCCATCCTATATTTCCTATGTTTTCTTACTTTTTAATTTGCATTGTTAATTCCTCATTATTTATAAAAGAGAATATCTGACAATTTTGAAATTTTCTGTCATGTCCTATACTTTTGCTATGAACCTTGCTAACCTATTGCTGCTCATAACTATTTCTTCAAGAATTGGAATTACCCTATAATAAAATAATTCTAGATAGGATCAGTCTACATACAAATACATGGAAAAATGTTGAAGGATATTTAAAATTACTAATTTGTTTGTCAGAATTGTTAAAATTTGTCCAATTTAAAAAAACCGTTTATTATGGGGTGTTTTTTTAAAGATTATTTTTAGATGACTTGCAGAGTATAATTTTGGTGAATTAAATTTCAAACTTTTGTAAACATTACTAATTCAAAGTAAAATTGGGGTCTGGGGGTCCACCGCCAGAAAAATTTTGGAAATTCACCCCTTAAAAGAGCATTTTTTGGCTCCTTTCAAGGAATTTTTGGACTACACCCCAAGTGCACCACTTAATGAGAAGGTGCGCCAGAATTTTCAGACACCCAGCATAGTATAATGAGTAGCAAATTTTGAGGGGTTCTAATTCAGAAAATTTTGGAAATTTCCCCCAATAAGTTCAGAAGTGTTTTAATTCATTTTAAACCCCTTATATTACACCAAAATGAGGATCCCTTCTCGTAAGTCACAAAATTTTCAAGGAAAAACAGGGCAAATTCAAAATTTTGAGGGGGACTCTTGGGAGTTCTCCCCCAGAAGATTTTTACCCTTTAAAGTAGTATTTTGTCTAATTTTGAGACACTTTAGGTTACATTGCTCCTTGTGAGTCCAGGGGTTCATCCAGGTTTTTCATTCAGGGTCCTGTTTTAAGAATTTTGTGAAAAGTTAAATGAAATTGGATTCTAGGTGATTCTAGATGAACCTCTGGAGTCAGTCACTAAACATTTCCCTGATTTTTTCATTTTTAAGAATTTCACTGATTTTTTATACATAGTTACCCTAGTTAATCATAGCGCTCAGAATACCCCCAAATCAATCAAACAATATATTTAGCAAACATTAGTTGAACGGGCGGGCAGTTAACCAGAAAACCCAGAATACGGCAGTAAAAGTTACGAATTCTAATTTATTTTTGCCAAACCAAATTCATGATGAGAAACGGGTTGTTTCTTTTATAATTGATTTAAGAGTAAAAGTATATAATTGATTTGAAGTTCAATGCACCGCATCCTAAATTACTTTCACATAACAGAGTTCAAGAGGTAGTCCATCACAGATGTGGTGTAATTACAGAGCTTCAGCAATAGGGTGGAGCAAAAAACCTTTTTTCCGAAATCGGTCAACAGCTAGTGCTCCAAGTTTGTGGTAAGGGGCCCTTATAAATCACAAAAAATTTCAGTTGGATAGGACAATATCTTCAGTCTGCTCTTTTCGTACCAAGTTTCAAGTTTTTACTAAAAACATCAAAAATACGAAAATTTCCCAGGATGTTTCTAGGTGCTTCAAAATAGTTTTTATAGTAAATAATTACATATATTGCTTCTATGTTGCTTAATATAAGCGACTGAGTGTGTTTGATTAAAGCGAAATGGTTTTATACTTCGTCAAAAAATTGTCAATATAATCCAAAATTAGAGCACAGATACAGATTTTGGGCAAGCAACCCGTCACCCCACAAGATAAAGGGGAGGGAGTTTATTAGGTCAGGACCACCAGGAGTTTATGGCTTGTTTATGGATGGCCCTCCTCGAGGCATGGTGATGGCGCTCCTTTGAATTGAGATAGCTGTACTGGAAGCCTGAGATAAGATAGCAAAAATACCCCCATGTCCAAATTTTCAGACAAAGAAAAAACCCATTTACAACTAGTGACCATCAGTGCAGGGGCGACCCCCCTCACAGCAACCCCTTTGAAGCAAAACAATATTCCTGGATGTCAACTAGAATGATTTTGGACCAAACAAACATTTGATGGTTGTGTTTATAAATTAGCGAGTTATTGTTAGTTAAGAAATTAAGTGAAGGAAAATCTATCTCTTAATACTTTTAAATGTTAAGATTATTTTACTGTTTAAACACGATTTGTTTTACATAGAGTGCCGGACAACCCTTCCAATAAAAATACCACCTTTACCTTGAAGTCAGCGATATTCCATATCTTAGAGGAGTCAGAAAATTTAAAAGAAAGTTAATTGCCAACTCTTTGAAGTTTGTCCGGTTTTTAAATTATGTTCAAGCATAAAAGATACATCAAAAACCCTTTCTTCATAAGATTTGCTAATATTGTGTCAGTCCGGACAGCGAGTATTTGTACCAAAGCCTCGATACAATAGTATCTCTAGAAAGAGTGAAAGACCTTGTTATCTAAGAAAATATTAATGAAAAATTTGAATAAATCATACAATAAATTCAAAAAACATTCTCTTTCACCGGTATTCGAAGTAAAAATGAGTATTTTCCTCGAAAGATGAAGAACTCCTTTTCATATTATACTTCCTGCAAGTTTGTAGGCACAGAAGCAATAATAACAGTGCCTACAAACGGAATTGGAGAAAGAATTTTTTAAGACCAAAAAAGGAACAGACCGAATATGTTCAGTGGGAGGGAAGAGTGATGGATATATCTGCTGCATCAATTGTTGTAAGCGGTTACAACCAGGGTTGCTTGATTTAAATCACTTGATTTTAAAAAAAAATCATTGATTTAAATCAAAAATGTTAAACTGCCACAATTTAAATAAAAAATAGTTGTATGCTTTAAAATGGTTTGCAAGATTATTTGCATTAATTTTTTTAATTCTGCTAGATGTGTATAAAAGAGTAACATAAAATTCTGCTGCCAGTAACAAAAATATTTATGATGAAAAGGGGTAAATAGCAGCATTTGGAATCAATAATTGTGATAAACCTAAACAAGAATTAAAATATTTTAATTTTTTTATCTGGTACATCAACTTTTTAAAATACAAGCATGTGAATGATTTTTATCCTAAGCTTGCTTTTATATAGTTAGTCATGTTTTCCAAAATATTGTTTTCTTTTTCATAACTACAGTGAATAGAGCTCTATTCTGTACATGACTATCAATAAGGTGCTTATTAGATACTTTATTTTTATTACTAATTATTATTTTATAGAAATAAGTTATAGAAAGGATAAAAATTTTAGTAACTGATAGTATAATAATTGTTCATTCACCATTTTAGGATGGGCTGGGGCACCTCACCATGAAATGGCAGCGAACTGCTCCGTTTAATTAATTCAATTAATTAATGCATAAAATAGATCAAAATTGGGATGTTAAGGAATCCTAAACTATTATATCACATTGAAATTACAATATCAGTATATTATTAACCAGTTTCAGGAAGTTCAGAGCTAGTAATTCATTTAAATAAAAAAAATCTGATTTAAATAAAAAAGTCCGATTTAAATCAAATAAATCCGATTTTTTTTATTTAAAAAAAAATCAGCAACCCTGGTTACAACTCCCAAAATGGTTATATGAAGCCTCAATTGGTAGATAGAAAGATACTGCCTGAATTGGAATTGGACACAAAGGTAATTCAAAACCTAATAGTGTGCCAAACTGCACTGAGCACAGTCAGACATAAGGTGGGGGGAGGGGCGAGCGCGGACTAGGAAAAAGTTGTAACCTTTCCCCGAACCTAATAGAATTTCCCCAAACCTTATGTATTGCTCCTATGGAGCTGGCAGGGGCTTCCCCCGAACCAGGTTCGTAAGTTTGGGCACTTTTTCCAGGACCGGGCGAGCGGCACTCGATGCAGCCACCTCCTCGTGGATTTTTTGAACGACTGAGACATGGTTCCCACTCTTTGAAAACATTGAAAATCAAGGACTTTTAAGAACTTTTCAAGGACCTTGACAAAAATTTTCTAGGACCTTTTTCGCAGACATTTAAAAATTAGTCGTATTTCAAGACAAGTTATTTTTCCCGCATACAATCGGAACGAGAGGAGAAGTCGCTCTTCACTGCCGGTTTGTAAACCTGGCCGCAAGTTATGTTCATAAGAGTAGTTTAAAGAAAATTTCAAGAAAAA
Organism: Tetragnatha versicolor; assembly: GCA_024610705.1. NCBI lineage: Eukaryota > Metazoa > Arthropoda > Arachnida > Araneae > Tetragnathidae > Tetragnatha > Tetragnatha versicolor. Next base: position 61,875,043 of record JANDEH010000005.1, read on the forward strand.
ACAAAGAAAGATCTGAAAAAGTTAAGTTCGATTAGAGGCTGAGTGAAAATTCAAGGACCTAAGTCATTTTTCCAGGACCTAGAATGTTTTTCAAGGACTTTCAAGTACCTAAATTTAGCCTTAAAAAATTCAAGGACTTTTAAGGACTTTCAAGGACCGTGGGAACCCTGTGAGAGCTGGAAGTTAATTATTTTCCTTTTAATTCATTGTTTTTGTTGATTAAAGTCGTTGGGATTGAGATATTACAGCTGGCTATTGCTCTCCCGAAATCCGCATCAGTGCTCTAACTTTGGATTATATTGACAATTTTAGACGAAGTATAAAATCATTTCGCTTCAATTAAAAACACTCAATCGCTGTTATTAAGCAACACATGTAATTATTTACCATGAAACTATTTTGGAGCGTTAAGAAACAACCAGGGAAATTTTTGTATTTTTGATGTTTTTTTGTAAAAACTTGAAACTTCGAGCGAAAAGCAGACTGAAGATATTGTCCTATTGAACTGAAATTTTTTTTGGGTTATAAGTTATAAGGACCCCCAACCAGAAACTTTGAGCACTAGCCATTGACCAATTTTGAAAAAAAAGTTTTTTTCGCTCCTCCACCCTATTCAGCAACCCAATCATAAATTACACAGGGCTGCAAAATTTAACTTTTTGAATAATACAAAAGAGGTTTTAAATTAATTTTATGTTATTTGGTATGCTGATTTTGAAAATGACCACCATTTTCCTCAATCACATCAGGATTTTTTGTATATATTATCGATTTCAATATTTTTGCTAAAATCCTATTTTAAAGGTAATTATCGCAAAAAATTTTGCTTCTACAGTAACGGACCCTTTATCCGGCAAGTTCGGGGCCGACATCATCCCGGACTTCGGAATTTTCCGGATTTCAAGTCTGTTCCGAAAAAAAAACGCCATTTAAGACGCAGCTGCTTTAGTAAAACCAAAATACTCGCTGAAACGACATACTCCGTTCCAATCGTAACGTGGGTCGTCACGGCAAGAACCGATAGCTAGGCAGCAGCCGATTTTGGTTGCCATTTAAGCGCAGGGACGATTCGGTCGCGTCGGCCCGCGCCGAATCGTCCTATTCCGCACCGAGACAATGTCACAAAAGGCGCGCGCAACCATTGCGCGTCGTAACAGCATTTACTCACTAAAAATTCTTCAAAATATAAAAAACAAATTAAGAACGCAAGCCGGATTTCGGGTCCTTCCGGATTTTGGGTTCCCGGATAAAGGGTCCGTGACTGTATTATGTTTATAGAGCACCAAATTTTATATGTAGAGGGTGTAAAAATACTTATTTTGCTGAACTAATTTTTTTCAAATCAAATTCCTGGTGCCTGGCTCAAGATTTGGTCATTTTAGACGTTATTTTTTGACTCAATGTTAAGTGAGCATTCTTGCTGACCAAAAAGCATGGAGCTAATTTTCAAATCACAGCAAATGGTCAGTGTTTGGTATACTTTATTTTATTGAAGAAGAGTGTGAGGTTTTCATAGCTTTCTTTTAAATGCATCGAGAGTCCTATAGGTGACCGGAAGAGATGATTTGCAAGTCAGTTGGAGAAAAAAACCTTATAAAATCAGGTTTATGAGAAACTGGATGTGTGGCCAATGGAATACTATCAGGATGAGGGGTTATCTTTTAATTTTTGCGTTTATACCCACGGACATGGCATGTATAGAAGCAACAATCATCTAAAGGGTTTTTCGGCTCCCTCTATGGCATAGGAGAGTTTCAAACCAGCAGTCTTCTTTCCTTTGAGCTAAAACCATAGTTCATTGATTTCACTGTACATCAACTTTATGATAAACCCATAATTTGTCCTGATCTCCAAGTTTCCGAGTGAAATACAGATGATAAGCTTGTCTTACTTACACTGTAGTAATGCTACTCATGCAATTTGTAATCCCGCTATTTCGATACATATGTAACAAAAATCATCTGACATATGTGTAAAGTGTGGGAAAAATTAATAAAACATAAGATTTTTATGATACTTTTCATTTTCTTACAAAAAAAACATGTCAGGCTATTTTAAAAGTCAAAGAAGCTTTTCCAAAATGTACATTTTCTGCAGTTTCTTTTAATAAAATGTAATGAATTGATATGAACTTTGTTTCTTGACTTGAAAGGTTTTAGACTTCTTTTAAGTAATTCTTTTTACTTTAGCAAACATTCATTCATGGAAAATTTATGGTAGCATAATTTGTATTTTCAATATTTTAATTTATATTTTTATACCTACCTATCTCCTATAAATGCAATGAATATATTATAATACAAATTTTGGGAAATCATGCTCATCTACCAACACACATTAAATTTCTCTGAAGAAAAAAGCTAAAGATAAAAAACTTAGGTTGTAATTTTAATACTGCTAATTTTATATTACTTAATAACCTAGCAGAACAGGGCAGAAAAAACATAGGATATTTATAAGAAAAATTTCACAAACTTTCAAATTAATACTTTGTTTTTAAAATAATAGACTTCAAATTATTTTAGTAAAAAGGATAATTGGGATAAAGAAAATTGCTCAAATGTATTTTTTCTCTCTTAATAACAAACTTACTTTTCATTGTACAAAATATTAGTTAATTTCCCCTCTTAAAACGGGATAGAACTGGAATTTAAAGGTATAATTTTTGTAATGGTAGGTATAGTTGGCTTAATTGTTAATACAATTTATTCAATATTTCAGCCCGGCCATCAGTATAAAATATTCATTTCAAACAAGTTTAAAACAATCATAAAAATGCAAACCAAGATTAGATTCAATCCAAAACACCATAACCTTATACCGAAATCAGAAAGTTCAATAACATATACAATAAATTATTTCTGGGTCCATACAGTTGACTTAGTGCAACTTACCAACTAGCAAACCCTGATCTGTAATACAAGAGAGATGTTAAATTTACGCTAACTCATGCGTCGGGTTTCAGTATTTATTATTTTAAATTAACACTAGATTTTTAATTAGTTTTGACCTGTTTCATAACTCGACCTCGAATGAAGGAAAACACAACACCAAAACATTCGCCATGATTACCACTATTGGAAGTGACAGTTGAAGTAGTTTTAGTCAGTTTTGGTTTTGTAATAAAAATAATGCTTTTTTAGAACGCATCAATTCTACAAAAGTTGTTAAGACCAGGAATAATAAAAAGAATCCTTCAGTGTTTAAGTTTATTATAATAAATTCGAAATTTCTTTTTTCTAAAACGAGTGCGTAATCCAGTAAAACCATGTCCTGCAAGAGTTAATATAAATTATAAAATTCCCCTCCGACTTTTTTAAAACGTAGAAAATTGTCACACAACCAGATAATTTCAACAACATCTCATTTGATTATTAAATGCTGAAAAATTTGATTTTATGTTTGGTTAGAAAAATAAATGCACTAATATGAAATGAAATTTTAACTAGAGTTTTGAAACTGATTCATGAACTGATTGAATAGCTTTAGAAAAATCTTTTAGATTTAAGAATAGGTGATAAAACGCTGTTAGCGTTTTTATTTTATTTCACATCATAAGATAATATTAATTAGCTATTCAATTATTTTTAGCGCATTTTCAAAACACAAACCGAAACTAAAAATTTCTGTTCAATGCAGAACTTCAGCGGTTACTACGGCAACATCTTTCATATCATAACTGTTGCCAAAGGTCTGAAAAGCAGAGTATACTACACGTGAGGATTGTTTTTATTATAAGGTTGATGATTCTGTTACGAAATTCTGTCTTCAAACATAAACTGTTTAAGAGCTATAATCCAAGGTCCATTCCTGATTTTATTTGTCTCCTGTAAAAAAATTACTTCTCTGGAATTTTTATTCCTTAACCGGTATAACTTCAACATGTAAGGTATTTTTGCATTGCAATATTTGCTCTTAAATTTTAATTGATGCATCATGTACAGGAAGTAATTAAATAATTGCATTTTCCTTATGAATATTAACTAAAGTAGTTTATTTTCTTCAAAGGTAATGTTTCTTGTTTAGTTGAAACTGGTTTAGTTCTATTGCATTTGTATTATGCTGAAATTATTTATAGACTGAATTCATTTTAAAATTCTAGGTACTAAGACCTATTTACATGGATGGTAGTGTACCTAATCATTTTTTAAATGAGATTGTCATTGAAATTTTAGTATATTTGAAGGTGCTTTAAATCGGCGCTTTTCTTTTATAAACAGCTTACCTAATTTCTAAAATAATACCCTGTGGATCAAAATCTAGTATAATATTATTGTTTGGTTAAAATGTGCTAAATGATTACCATTTATTAGTTTCAAAATCGTACATGGTATGTTAATTTCTGAACAGTATTGGTGTAGGTCCTCCACGGCAAAAAGGGCAACTGGAATCCTTTCGAATAAAGGCTGCTGTAGAGAAGGCACTATGGTGAACCTACATCAAATTTGTTCTGTTAATTCATTGGATGATTTTAACATAATATCTGCATGCCAGCGAAAAGTTACTTAAGATTTCGCTGTGTTTATAATGTTTCCTTAATTTGAATTTCTTTTTATTAAACCCTTGATTTAGTGTCCATTCAATAATTTGCAATTGTTGTTGTTTTTGAAAAAGTCACCAAGTTTGTCATTGGCATGAAAATAACTTGTTTGGTTTTTGTAAATTAACTTTAACAATTAAAACACTTTCATTAAAGATGAGGCTTTTTAAAATTATACTACTACCTAGTTTATATTTATGTATATTGTAAGCTATTTTTCAGTTTGCTTTTAAGCATTGGGATAAATGTTAATGTAAATGTAATGTACAAAGGGTAAATGTTAACAATGGAATATGGAATGGTAAACAGTTAATGGCAGAAAGCTGGTAGATTTCTGGTAAAATGTGCATAAGAAATAATTGAATTTTATATGTAATGCATCATTATCAGAATGGCTTATCATAAGAATTGTTGAAGACAACTTGAATAAGATTTTAATGGGATGAATATCTGTCGTGATTTTTTTCAGGACAGGATGGAACAGAAAAAATTAACACCAGGTGGCTAAAAAATGAATTGAAATTATTTTCTGTGAGGTTTAATTAAACCAATTCTGTCCCGAAAAAATTTCTAACTTTCCTTGATTGAGAATTATAGTATAGCAACTTCTTACTCCAAATACCAGGTGAAAGTGGTTTAAGTTAGAAAGTGAAACTTGATCCAGTGAGCTTTATTGCACAGCTTTCTATTTATATCTTGTTTTTATGTGGATTTGTTAGCTTTACAGCTGTTTTTGATATCATTCCTCTGAGTGAAGAATATTGTCGAAATATTTTTATTACTTTTTCAACTGATATACCATCTGTTGGTCTGATTCAATAATAAATTTAAAACTTCTGGGTAGTTGTAAAATTAATTTTTTCTCTACTGTAGATTTTTTTCTGAGCCCTAAAAAGTCTTTCTATCTTCTTTTAGTTCAATTCCGTTAAAGGTCCCACTAAATATTACCAAGTTTAAATTTTACCAAGAAAGCCATTTATTCAAATATCGGCAAATTTTTCTGATTTTTATTGATAAACTGAACAGGTATTGATCTAACTAAACTTTTTAATCTATGAGTTTGAAATTATTTAGCAATATTTATACTTTTTGGTGACCAAAAGAGCATGCATGGTGATATTGAGCGGAATCTTTAACTGAGTTGAACCCTTCTTTTCTATAAAACCTATCTTTCTAAGGCCCCTATCTTCAGGTCATATAAACAAAAGGTTCCCTGATTTTACTTTTGTTTTTAGGAGCCCTGTAAAGGCCCTCTTTTTATCTAAAGTCCTAAATAGCCCTTTTTAGTTCGGACCCATTCTTGACTAATTGGTGTTCTGGTTCAATCTCAGAAAAAGGTGCCCAATAGAGTGACCAAAAAAAAGTTTATTTAGGGTAAATTTTTTTAAATTTCTGGCGAGGACACCAAGACCTTTTTTGTTCAAAGATAATGCCCATCAAATTAAATATTCTACTTGGGTCATTCAATGTAAGCTTGTATTTTAACTGATGGCATTTCTCATTAAAACCTAATTTTTATATATATTTCTTTTTAAGGAAAGTGAAATTGTTGGATAAAACATTGATCTGATTCATATCATTCTGTTCTAATAGTGTAACTGAACATATCAATTGAATGGTATCAAGCATTTAAAAAAGTAAGTATTTTTGACTTGGATATTTTTTTACTCTTTACCAAGTATACACATTACGATGTTTTGGTAAAAATACTAGAGTTGGTTATACTGAATCTGCAACGTTGTGATTAAAAACCTGTCCTTTTTCACTAAACATAAACATTTTTTAGGTAAAAATGCATCAATTTGTGATCCGAAGTTCTCTTGGAAGGTCTTTCATTGCTCGTAACCTTGCATTTAGCCAGGTTAGGCAAAATCATGGTACGAAAATTGAACACAAGCCAATCAAGAAGATTTTGGTTGCTAACAGAGGTACTGATCTCATAATAAGACTAATTACTGCATCAATGATTTGAATATAAAATTTCATTCCATGTCCTGCAACGGTTTAAATATAAATTGTAACTGCCATTTACTTCAACAAGTAAAAAGTATCAAATATTTAGGTTTATTCATAGACTCAAATCTTAAATGGAAAACACATAAAAAAGAATTAAGCAAAAAACTTCGTTTTGTTTTAATAAAATTTCATAATCTTAAAAATAAAATTCAAAAATAATTTTTATTCACTTTATATTATTCATGGTTTTATTCATTATTAACATATGGTATTATAATATGGGGTGGCTAGTATAAAACGAATTTATTTCCTTTAATATCAATCCAAAATAAAATGTTTAAATTATTAAATTATCCTTTTACTCCTAATTTTAAAAATTTAAATCTTTTACCTATCCGCCACATTGCTTTTTATCGTATTATTATATTTTTATTTCGTAAAAAAAATTATGCAATTTAAAAAATAATATATCAGATAGAAGACCAACAGTTATATATGAAATTCCTCATTTCCGTAAGGAAATTTTCGAAAGCACTTTTTCTATCTTGCACCTAAACTATACAATAAATTACCTTTAGATTTACAAGTAATTCCTAATTTATGCACTTTTAAACGCTTTTTATTTAAATTCCTTATAGAAATTGAAAATTTAGATGTTTTTTTCTCGATTTCCTAGAGAGAAGCAAAGTCTTTCGTATTATACTTGCTGTGCCATTTATCTTATTTGTTTTCAAACATGTATAAATTTTTCCTTGTTTGATATTACCGAGTATTTTGTTTTGTTCTATATATTTCAATTATAATGTATAAAAATTTTATTTAGTAATATATATATCGCCTATACGGGTTCTTTTCATTCCTCTTGGTGATTAATATGTTGTTCTTTTTTGTTGTTTATATGTTTTTACTGGTAAGTGAATAAAGATTATTATTATTATAAATCAATCTATATTATCTGATGTTTGTTAAAGGATATTTCCAAGAAGTATTTACTTATTTTACTCTTTATAAATGTACGATTGTTTGTTGTTTTTATTAGGGGAAATTGCAATTAGAGTTTTTAGAGCATGCACAGAACTTGGCATACGGTCAGTCGCTGTGTATTCGGAGCAAGACAAAATGCACATGCACCGACAAAAAGCAGATGAATCTTACTTAATAGGGAAAGGTTTGCCACCTGTGCAAGCATATTTAAATATACCTGAAATAATAAAAATTGCTCAGGTGAGATTTTTAGTATAACTTTTACAGTATTTTTGCATGTTATGCTCCTGGATTCTATTGATATTTCTTTTTTAGGAAAACAATATTGATGCAATTCACCCTGGTTATGGTTTTCTTTCTGAACGGGCTGACTTTGCTTCTGCTTGTATTGCTGCTGGAATTCGGTTTATTGGTCCCTCCCCTGTTGTCATGGAGAAAATGGGAGACAAGGTTTCAGCTCGAAAATCTGCCATTGCAGCTGGTAAGTAACTAAAGTGGATACCATTATTATTGTAATTTATCGAGTAGGTTTTTCTCCTAGTAGCAGATTTTAGCAAATTTTGCTGTACAAAGACAATAATTAACTGTGATAGTAATTAGTAAGCTTGACTTTCTGCAGAGTAATACAGAAAATTCTGCTACTGAGAATGTTATTTTGTTCATATAGTTTTAGGAATATTCTCCTAATTTGAGATTCTTGAATTCAGTCTTGGTTTTGCTTCTATAGTTATACTTGCTTTTGCATGCTCTACAGTATTAGTACTACAACAAGTAGTCTAGTCAGGGGCATAGCCAGAGGGGGGGATTTGGGGATATATCCCCCGAAACTCGGGAAATATCCTTTTTGACCATAGAAAACCACTAAAAATACCCCAAATCCGCTCCCAAATTATCAACATCCCCCTCCGAAATTTTTTTCTGGCTACGCCACTGAGTCTAGTAAAAGTAATTAAGTTGTTGATTAACAAGCTGTGTGTCTTGTGTAGTCCTAAGAAGATGGTAAGTTCTTAGGCTAGTCAAGCCTAGGTGTTTTTTTTTAACTTTCAAGTTTGTCTCTTTGGATTATTTAGAATTTACTCTATAAATGACTAAGAAACCTTCTATTTAAATCTTAAGTGTCATTTCTAAAATGAAAAGAAATCTATATTCAGGGGATTTTCTTGTAATTAAATACTGAGGTGCTTTATTGTGAGGCAGCTTGAAACATTTTTTAGCAACATTACAATCTTGATACTAATATAGAAATAATATATAGAATAATTATAGAATGAATGTTATCAGGCTCATAGCCAGGAATTTCCCTTTGGTTGGGCGCCCACTTTTTCAGGGGGGACAAGGCAAGGGAGTTTTCAGGAGGTATCATAGGCGTAAGCTCAACTGTTTGACTAGGGCACAAAACCCAAAAGACCTTTAGGCCTAAGGAGCTGTTACAAGACTTTTGTTTCGGGAGGAGTTAGGTCCTAAATTTTTCTAGTTTTACCTTTTCTGTTTTATAAGTTTTCCTTTTATAAATTTTAGAAATTTGAAGCTCAAATTACTGTTATAGCCCAATTTCAGATCATTTGGGTTAAAGTATAGAAGGAACTGCTCCATTTAAGCTCCAGAATTGAAAAGGAAAACTCGAAAATCGAGGTGGATCCTTCCTTGTTAATCTTTAAATTGACATAATTTTATAAAGGGTGTCAATTCCCTAACCTCCCTTTTCAGTCAGTGCTAGAGTATATAGAAGTTTATTTCGGTAGGGGCCTAAAAATATTAGTCAGCCCCTCCCATGCATATTTAATAGATTTAATGTAGTTTGTTATACATTTTGGGGTTGTTGAATTTTTGTTCTAGAGAACTTAATTAATTGTGTGATCTGTTCTTATATTAATATAACAGTTTTTTTGCAGGGTTTTAAACTTTTTTTGATACTTGTAGACCATAATTTGGACATACATTTTTTAGTAGAATTTTGATTTTAATGAACTTGTCATTTAAAAAAAATTGTGAATAATAAAGGTTTAAATACAAATGGGGGGTATGGGGGCCCTCCCCCAGAAAAATTTTGAAAATTTGACCCTAAAAACTGGGTTTTAACTTAGCTAAAAGTAAATTACTTGTGTTTTAGAAGGGGGCAGCTGCTCCCCCTGGCTTTCCCTGTGGATAGAATTTGTGAAAATTTTCTAGGGGGGCAAATGAAGATGCCAGGAGGGGCTCAGCCCTCCTGTAGCTATGGGCCTGAATGTTATTAGAATTAATATAATTATAGAATGAATATTAATAGAAAGAAAAATGATATTGTGTAGTTATTTTGTACTTATTTTTTATTGTAGTTTTCTGTTTGCATTAGTTTTAATTTTTTATGCAAGTAGTTTATTTAAATAACTTTTTTTAAATAGATGTGAGAGTTGTACCAGGAACTGACACTCCAATCCTTGACATAAACGATGCTGCCAAATTTGTTGAAGCTCATGGGTTACCTATAATTTTGAAAGCAGCTTATGGTGGAGGTGGACGGGGTATGAGAGTGGTTAAGAACATTAATGTGAGTTTATTTCTTTGACCATTATGAATACATTGTCAACAATTCCTCATGGATGTATAATTTTTTTCATGATTTATTGCAATTTTGATTATATACTATGTGACTAATTTCATTTAACATTTGCTAAAGCTTTTTTTTATGGTCACAAAAAATCAAATCTAATTTAATATTAAAAAAAACAATTTTATGCATAACAAATTCCCTTCAAAATGGTTGAATTTTTAAAAAGAACTGCCTTTCTGAAATTTGTTGAAAATGATTTAATCTGCTACTGCCAATGCAAAAATCTGAGTGAATATTTTTTATGTAATAACATTTAATATTTCTTAACCCACTGAAATGAATCATTTACTTTATTTTCTGCTTGTATCTCCGTATAAATCACTAACCAAGGAGTTTACTTTTAGGAATTTGAAGAGCTGTTCAAACGAGCAGTTTCTGAAGCTACTTCTGCCTTTGGGAATGGTGCTGTTTTTATTGAAAAGTTTATTGAGAAACCTCGACATATTGAAGTTCAAATATTGGGTAATTTAAAGAAGTATTATTAATTAATTAATATACTGATTCCTTGTGCACTTAATATAATAAAAAGAAACTTCCTTTTGTATTGCAAAGAAAATTCCATTTTTTCTTTGCTGCTTGTAACATTTACTACTTAGGCATTCTATTCATTTATTTGTTTAAATACTACAATAGTGGGTAAATATGAATTCAAGAGCCAGCACGTAATAAAATTTCAGTTTTGTTCACTGATATTTTTCTGTGATTGTGTTTCAAAAAATTTTACCAGAATCAAAATATTTAAACTTAAAGAAATCTGCTTGTCCATTTTTGTCATCTGTTGTCTAAATTTATGAAAGTCAAAACATCAATTACTGTTGAGCAATTAACATCTTACAGAATTTCTGCAAATAATTTAAATTAATATTGTACTAAATTTTAAAAATTTTCTCAAAGATATATATTATCATTAGATCCAATTACTCTCATGAGCACTAAATATTTTATAGTGACTTTATATAGAATATAAATTCCATATAACATGTGATTTATGGTATTAATATACATGTTATTAATATGCAAGCACTAAGTTATGCTCTTTATAAAATATTTTGGTACTTGCGTATTATACCGTCGACTGTTCAGTAGCCGTTAAATTTAGCGGTGCAGCTATAGACATACATGTGATTCTTCCGCCAATTGGCGGAAATCCGCCAATTTGCTTAGCAAAATTAAATCCGACAATTCGATTTGCAAAACTGAAATTCCACTTTCTTATTTTCCAATAATTTTATACTAAAAACTATGAGAGCTATTGGGGCCTAATACTAAATTTGAAGAAAAATCGAAAAAAATTTTAAAAATTTGGAAGCAATATTAAAATTAGTTAGTATTTAAGCTAAAAATATGAATCTAGCATATCGAATCCTAGATCTTGGGAAGTAAAAAGCTGATGGACCCCCTCTACTTAAAATGAAAAAAAATTTAGGTGCCATCGAAATTTTTTAAAAATATTTTCCGCCAATTTTTTGTCTGTGTAATCACATGTATGTATAGAGCAGTCAATGGGATTTTAAATGTTTTCGGATTCAGCGGCACAGTCGACGGCATATTACATAAGAACCAATATTTTTAAAAGGGGGTTAGTGCCTATTTCTAAAATATAGTTATATTTAAAGATAATTTAAGAAATTATAAATTGTTAACTTAAATTTAAATAAATTAGTAATATAAAAATAATAGTTAAAAAGGATTAATCATTTTACATTGCAGGTGATAATTATGGTAATGTTGTTCATTTATTTGAACGTGATTGTTCTGTACAAAGACGTCATCAAAAAGTTGTGGAAATTGCTCCTGCTCCTAATTTTAGTCCATCAGTAAGTAAAGTTAAAAATAAGTAAACATGTTAGCCACATTAAGATTAAGGCCCATTTGTAAATTTAAACCGGGAAAATACTTTCCATCTCAGAGGTTGCTGCAGTGTTTTTTTTTTTTTTGTCACCTACTGCTTCATTTTTTCAAATAACAGTCTTAACTTGTTGTTTAATTGTTTAATAAAAGGAGAATTTCATCAATTATTGCTGGTTAAGCGGAAAATAGGTGTAAACTCACAACTCTCAAGCGTCAATCACTGTAATCAATGGTCACCACTTTTTCAGTTATAGTCGGCTAGACTAGTACTTGCCCTCCGCTCTCTTACGTTACCATCCTATACCGTGCTGATGAGTCCTAACAAGGACGAAACCGGTCCACGGTTGGTGGTGACGCTTGAGAGTTGTGAGTTTACACCTATTGTTGTTTAATTTCACCTTGTTATTTTTGTAACTTGATTGCTTTTTATTAAAGCTGCTTTTGTTATTTTCTTCTCTGCAGATTCGAAAGAAAATGACGGATGATGCCATTCGACTTGCTAAATCAGTTGGGTATCAAAATGCAGGGACTGTGGAATTCCTTTTGGATGAGAAAGGAGACCATTATTTCATTGAAGTAAATGCTAGGTTGCAGGTTGAACACACTGTTAGTGAAGAAATAACTGGGTAAAAACTTAAATTTTTAGGATAAATAATTACTTATTTAAGATTTCCTTCGAACTACTTAATATCTTTTCAGAATTGATTTAGTGCAATCTCAGATCAAGTTATCCGAAGGATATAGTTTGCCCGAACTATCTATGAACCAGGATCATATTCACATGAAGGGTTGTGCAATTCAATGTCGGGTTACTACTGAGGATCCTGCCAAAAATTTTCAACCAGATACTGGACGTATTGAGGTTCGTTTTGATTCTAAAGTGCATTTTATTGCTGTTTTTTAAAAAATCAGATCATATTGTTGATTATTATTTATTTATTTAATATATCCACTTTTAGGTTTTCCGAAGTGGTGAAGGATTCGGTATTCGATTAGATGGTGCTTCCGCATTTGCTGGTGCTGTTATTTCTCCATATTATGATTCTCTTTTAGTCAAAGTCATTGCTCATGCTAAGGATCTCACAGCAACATCCTCAAAAATGAATAGAGCTTTGCGGGAATTTCGTATCAGAGGAGTAAAGGTGAGATTTTCAATTGGTCTTTTCAAAACATTGTAATTATCAAGCACAGAGACTTCCTTAATAATTTTATGCCTGCTTTTTTATGATTCTTGCATATTTTAACATTGACTTTACAAAAAAAGGTAATTGAAGCTGAAATGTTCTCTAACTTTTATTGGATGTGATTGTAGCTAGCTTTTTAGAATTGATTTATATTGTTATTGGGAACTAAAATCATTTGTTATACATATATTGCTGGTGTTTTCTGAACTAATATATAAAATATATTTTTCAGACCAATATTCCATTTCTTTTAAACGTATTGGAGAATCCCAAATTTCTCAGCGGCACTATCGACACTAATTTTATTGATGAGCACCCTCTTCTCTTTCATTTTGAAGCTACTCAAAACAGAGCACAAAAACTTCTCCGCTATGTGGGAGAAGTTATGGTCAATGGTCCTACCACACCGTTATCTACAAACCTAAAGCCTTCTAATTTAGATCCTCATGTTCCTGAAATTCCTGCAGGTTAGTGTGTTTTTTCCTTAATAGTTACAATATGAAAGAGAGATTTTCCCAATTCAGTAGAGTTATCAAACTAAATTGTCATTTAAGCTAGTTTTCTGTGAAATCATTGCATCCAAAGAGTTAGTGCATATATGTATTATGCTTGATGCTTTTTCATAGCATTTAGAGTCCTCTTAAAGAAAACATTTTGGCTATTTGTAATGAAAAACAACACTCCACTAATATTTTTTATGTGAATTGTTGTTATTCATTTGTGATTTTTTGTCAGGTTTCAAACCATCCAAAGGGTTCAGGGATATTTTGCTAAGGGAAGGACCAGAGGCATTCAGCAAAGCTGTCAGAAACCATAAAGGCTTGCTTTTGATGGACACCACATTTCGTGATGCTCACCAGTCATTACTAGCTACCAGGGTTCGCTCCTTTGATCTTATGAAGATATCTCCATATGTTGCACACAGCTTTAACAACTTTTACAGTCTTGAAAACTGGGGTGGTATGTATTAATTTATCTCAGGATTGAATTTTGGTTTTTAAAGTTTACAGATCTGTAATAATATATGACAATGACTTCCAGGTGCAACCTTTGATGTTGCCATGAGGTTCCTTCATGAATGCCCATGGGAGAGGCTTCAAGCCATGAGGAACCTTATTCCTAATATTCCTTTTCAGATGCTTCTGAGAGGTGCCAATGCTGTCGGATATACGTCCTATCCTGATAATGTTGTTTACAAGTGAGAATTTTTGCTGAAAACATGCTTTGTTTTTAAGTTTCCTGGTTGTCTTGATATAATCTGAATTATAACTAACTTTTATTACCGAATCATAGATAATATAAATAGTTTAGGATTGAAGATGTATTTTAACAAATATACAGTATAGGACCCCGTATCGGGCTCGCTCGGGACCGGCATCAGTCCGGTTTACGGGAAAATCCGGTTTTCGGAACAATTCCCAAAAAAAGCTCAGAAAGACCGTGTCCGTTTACTAACGTAACTGCGGATACGCGCAATCTGCAGGGTCGCGCGAGAGAGCAAAATAAACAATCTCGCGCGGCCCCTGGCATCCCCCTCCCGAACATTTCCCGTTCTGAAAAGCCGAAGTGAAATTCTTCTTTCAACCAGAATATTCTTAGAACTGCATTACACCCCGACCCTGTAGAAAATACGCATCTAATTGGTCTTTTCCCTTACCTTCCACTGATAAGAAACAATCATCCGTTAGCGTTCTGGTCTCCGCTGATCTCCAACTGGACAGGGGGGCGAGAGCGGGTCGCGGAATTGGGAGGGGCAGCGGACTGAGGACACTAACATCGGAGTACATCGGTCGGAGCTCACTGGATCCTTTCGGAGCATGGATTTGGAACTTTAAAATTTTTTTTTTAATTTTGGAAAAAACCGCCGGTTTTCGGAACACTCCGGTTATCGGGACGCCGGATAAGGGATCCGATACTGTATATATTCCTTATGCAGTTCATATGTAGTTATAAGGTTATATGTAGTTAAGGTTATTAAGGATTTCTTTGACTTTCTTTAAAAAATCCATAATTTATGTTTTGACCTTAAGCTATTTTTCAGCAGCATTTTTTTTACCTTTTTTATTAAGAATAAACGAAATTCTTGAAATTTTTGATGACTTGGTTAAAACAAAAACTTGGATAATCAAGGTTTTACTGTACAATAGTTATTATCTTTAAAAGACATTTTTAATAAGAATTTTATTTTTTTGGCTTTATATTATAAAATTCATTTGTTTCATTTTGTTTAAAGGTTTTGTGAAATGGCCAAGGAGTGTGGAATGGACATATTTAGAGTTTTCGATTCCTTGAATTATCTCCCGAATCTTATCCTTGGAATGGAAGCTGCTGGCAAAGCAGGTAATGAGTTATTAGCTTTTTGCTTTTTTTGTTTCACTAAATATCTAAATAATTGTTGGATAATTAATATAATTCTCTTCAGTAAAAATTTAAATATGTAACCAATTTTATACTTTATTTTTGCTTTTTGACTCTGTCAAGAAATGAATAAAAAATAAAGTTGTTTTGAATGCTTGTATGTTTTGTTTTTTAAAAATATTGTTCTATAATGTCCATTGCATTTGTAGGTGGTGTTGTTGAAGCTGCTATTTCGTATACTGGTGATGTATCTAACCCAAACCGAACTAAGTATGATCTGAAATATTACCTGAATTTGGCTGATGAACTGGTAAAAGCTGGAACACACATTCTTTGCATTAAGGTAATTGCAAGCTATTTTTCTTGTTTATTTATCATCAGACATTCATAACAGGTAACTGAATTATCGATGGTATTAATGCTTCTAAAATTTTATTCATGATATTATACAAATACAAATACAAATTAAGTCGACCAACTACAGGCGTAAGCCCAGCAAGGTTGGTCCAGTCTTTTTAACCCAAACTACCAGAATCCCAGTATCTGTCAAATTTCCCCTTGAACTCGTTTACCCCACTTGAATTTACGATTGTTTCAGGCAACGCATTCCATCTATCCACTACCCTATTAAAGAAATAATGCTTTCTACAATCCGTCTTAAATTTTACTTTATTCAATTTGAAATTGTGACCCCTTGTTCTATTACCCATATTGAAATCTAGTCCCTCTGTGTCCCCTTGCTTTACCATTTTAAATAGTTGAATCAAATCCCCTCTAATCCTTCTTCTCTCTAGAGTGAACATATTTAGCTTCTTTAATCTTCCCTCATAACTTAAACTGGATATACCCTTGACCATTTTAGTAGCCCTATGCTGAACCCTTTCTATTGCATCAATATCTTTTTTTAAGTATGGAGACCAAAACTGAACAGCATACTCTAGATGAGGTCTCACCAAGCCTCTGTATAGTGGCAAAATAATATCCTCGGACCTTGAAGAAACAGTTTTTTTAATGTATCCCAATATCCTATTAGCCTTTTTACTAGCAGATGAACACTGATGAACCCATTTAAAGTCCTCATTTACTATCACCCCTAAATCTTTGATCATATTACCTTCTTTAACTTTGTCCCCTTGCAGATAAAATTCTGCCCTACCATTCCCCCGAGCCATATGAAGTACCTGACATTTACTTATGTTAAAGGACATACCCCATTTTTCAGCCCATTGCGATATAATATCAAGATCCCTTTGTAAATTTTGTACCTGCTCCTGAGTATCTACCCTACCCCAAATTTTTAAGTCATCAGCAAAGATGCTGATTTTGTTCCTAATGTCCTGACTAATATCGTTAATGAAAATTATAAAGAGAATTGGCCCCAATACTGACCCCTGTGGCACCCCACTCATGACCTCTGCCCACTGTGAATAATTACCCTTGACTTGCACCCTCTGTTTCCTACCTATCAACTAATTCCTAATCCACAATAATGTTTTACCCCTGATACCCAATTTTTCTAACTTCAGTAGCAATGCCTCGTGTGGAACCTTATCAAATGCTTTTTGAAAATCGATGTAAAATATGTCTACACTATGTTTTTGATCCAACTCCTTTGTTACTCCGTCATAGAACTTTAAAAGATTAGTTTGACAGGATCTACCCTTCCTGAATCCAAACTGATTGTCTGAAAGTAAGTTACCCTCCTCCAAGTATAACATTATATGCTTTTTAAGTATGGTTTCGAAAATCTTACAAATGACTGATGTTAAGCTTACTGGTCTATAATTGCCTGGATCCCATTTCGGTCCCTTCTTATATATTGGAGTTACATTAGCTAATTTCCAATCTATTGGCACCAAACCCGAATCGTATGTTGATTTAAAAATTGTCATTATTACGTCCCCTGATTCCTCTGCGCATTCCACAAGCACTTTTGGATAAACATCATCCGGTCCTGGAGCTTTAGATGGCTTTATGCTTCTTAAAAGATGTATTATTTCCTCCCTATTAAAACAACAGTCCGGAATTTCCACACTTCCATTATATTCTAATGCATAGTCCCCCGTTAATTTAAAATTCTTATTAAAGACCTCCATGAAAAAATCATTTAACACCTTTGCCATACCTATATCATCCTGAATAAATGTGTCCTCTCCTAATTTTAATGGCCCCAAGGTAGAGCTTAACTTATTGTTCTCCCCTGCATAAGCATAAAATTCTTTTGGGTTTTTAATGATATTCCTAGCCAGCTTTTCCTCTAAAGCCCTCTTCTTCCTCCTACTGATATTTTTGAAGTCTTTCCTAGCCTTTAAATAAGCCCCCCTATCACTGTCCTTCCCAGTACGTTTGTACAATTTAAAGGTTTTTTGTTTCAACTTCAATGCCTTTCTCGTTTCCCATGAAAACCACATGGGTGTCAATTTACGCGCTATTCCTTTTTGCCTAAATGTAACATTATTTTCAATCACCTTATTTAAAACACCCTTAAATTCTTCCCATTGTTGGCAGGAATGTACTTCTTTTAACCCCTTACTAAATGCCCCCTTTAATTCATCCCTTATAGTTTGAAAATTAGCCCTCTTAAAGTTTGGAATAATCCTTGTATTACAAACTGCTGTATGCTGGAAATTTATTCTGAACCTAATATTTCTATGATCACTTTCTCCTAAATTTTCCCCTATGGTTAAATCCCTGATCTTATCTTCATCACTGGTGAAAACTAGATCTAAAATGGCCCTATCCCTAGTCCCTTCATTGACCATCTGGTGGAGGAAACAATCCTGAACCACTTCCAAAAACTCTGAGCCTTTTCCAGAAACTACATGGTTGCTCACCCAGTCAATATTAGGATAATTGAAGTCCCCCATTAAAACGATCTCCCCCTTTTGACAAACTTCTTGAATTAATTTACACATATCCTTATCCTGTTGTTCACTGCTGCCTGGAGGTTTGTATATATTTCCTACTATTAATCCTCTCCCTTTATCGTTTATTAGTTTCACCCAGACTGATTCAATACCCTCAGGCTTATAATTCAACTTCAATTCTGAGCAAGTTACAGATTCCTTCACATAGACTAACACACCTCCCCCTTTCTTATCCGTTCTATCATCCCTAAAAATTGTAAACCCATTTATCTTTAAAATTGATGAATCCTCACTATTTGCCCAGCTTTCAGTAATTCCTATTATATCAATAGCCTCAGCCTCCACAATTGCTTTCAACTCATCCATTTTATTTCTTACGCTACGAGCATTGCAGTAAAACACTTTTAAATATTATGCACTGCTATTTGTATTGCTTTGACCTTTTTTCTAGTTATCTGTATTTTAAGTAAACTTAAAGTATTTATATGAATGTATGCAAACCTTGAAGCATTCTCACTCTTCTTTTTGTGCAATTTTTTACTTGTGCTACCTTTTTTATGTGGTTTTTTGTGCATTGTATGAAAATTTCAATCAAACTAGGGGGCTATCGCCCCCTGCTCGCTATCGCTCACCAACCCCCGGGAACTGCTGATGCAGTTCCCCTAGGATTGCTTCGCAATCCTGTGCTCACTACGCTCGCTCGCCATACGCTGGTACAGCCTAGCTGAGATTCATTACCAACTAAATTTATTGGTGAAAATAGAGTTTTATAAATAGTAATATGCAGCAGGGAGAAACATTAAATACAGAGTATGTATACAGTGCTTATAAAATTCACGGGTACTGTTGCATTAGCCAAGAAAAACCACCATAAGCAGTATAATATATCAGATTACTATTAACATGTATATGTCATACTTAAAAGTTGATATAGGTGCTTTTACTTCCCCATTATTTCATTACTCCTCTAAAACTTCTTTGTAAAACACAATTGTAAATAATCTTGCTTGAAGCTACAACCGTCACAGTTTCTATCTCTACTTAAATCCATCTTTAGATTGCTTTTGAATTTACAAAACGTAAACATAAGAAACCAACTGTTGGCAATGGGAGAAAACAAATACCGCTAAATTTCAGCCTCATCTAAGAGAATTATATATATGGATGGGAATATGGAACAAAAATCTTGTATAAATGACTACCGAGACATATACAAGGGTCTAGTGAAACAGCAGTCTTTGCCGACTACATGGCAACTGAAAAGTCTCTGATAAGTATAGAAACGGTTTCTCAATTCAGCTGTAGGGTGGAGATTACGTTACGGTCCGAATATAAAGAGTTTTTCAATTCAACTATGCTGAGAGATTTTTGCTACGGTCCTATGCAAGACTTTTTTTATGCTGTCCCTATTCACCGCATAAAAAAAGTATTTTTAAATTGTGTTGCTAAAACTATTTTTTATAGCTACTCGCAATGTTTTGTGATTTTTTATGGGTTTTCTTTTATGCAGTCCCTATTTCTCGCTCAAAAACAGGTTTGACTGCATTTATGGCTTGCATAGATGGAGCTATAACCTCACTAAACCTTGAATTTGCAACTTCAGGACATGGCTGGGCTCCTAAAACCTCAGGCCGCAAAGCTCCTGGTCACTGCTCTGAGAGACCGCCACCCCGATCTGCCCATCCACATTCACACCCATGATACAGCCGGTGCCGGAGTGGCCAGCATGCTTGCGTGTGCCGAGGCCTCTGCCGATGTGGTGGACGTTGCTGTAGATTCCATGTCTGGCATGACCTCCCAACCCAGCATGGGGGCTGTGGTAGCCTGCCTACAAGACACCAACTATGACACAGGTTCAGAGATTTTTTTTACATCAGAATATATTAGCCTTATTATGAGTTTTTTCCCAATTTTTATTAGGCTTATCATATATTCTTGTGTCCAACCCAGGACTTATTTTTAAGCTTGATTAATAAGTACCATCAATTCATCAAAGATTAAAAACTATATAAGAACATTCAATCTGAGAAAAAAAATATTTAAAAGAAATATTTTATTTTATTTACTCATTTGCACTTTTCTCAAGTGATAATTCATTACACAAGTTCTTTAAAATTTATTTGTAGTGTTAGTTTATTGAAAATAGTACTTAATATTTTATAACTAGTCCAGAGTATTAAATTATATTTAGAAAGCCTTCTTAAAAAGATAAAAACATCAGTGGTTGAAGGGATGTAATATGGATTGAGATGTTGGAATTGATGAAAAAGAAATAATGAAAAGAAGCCATCCTTTATTTTGGAATGTATTAAGTTTAATGATTTTCAGATGATTTTTATCATGATTATCTTCAGTAAAACTTATGAACTCATGGGTTTTGTTCTATTAATTTTAATTTTATTGGAAAATAAGTAGTAAAACTAAACACTTTTTGTAGGTATATCTCTGGATAAAGTGTCTCAATACTCTGCTTTCTGGGAACAAACACGCACACTTTATGCTCCATTTGAGTGTACCCATACAATGAAAAGTGGTAATGCTGATGTGTATGAGAATGAAATTCCTGGTGGTCAGTACACAAATCTGCAATTCCAGGCATTCAGCTTGGGACTTGGTGAACATTTTGAAAAAATTAAAAAAGCTTATACTGATGCAAACAAACTCTTAGGAGACCTGATTAAGGTACCGTTTTTCACTAAATTTATTTTGATATCAGTTTAAATAACAACATTTGTGTAATATTTAAATCAACAGTCTTGAAAAGTAATTGTTCTACTTCTATACCAGTGTTTAAGTTATTGGAATTTTCCAGTTTTATTTGAATTACTTTTTTTATGAAACAGGTTACCCCTACCTCCAAAGTAGTTGGAGATCTTGCTCAGTTTATGGTTCAAAATAAATTGTCTGCCAAGGAAGTGGAAGAATGTGCAGAAGACCTTAGCTTTCCCAGTTCAGTGGTAGAGTTCATGCAAGGCTATATCGGTATCCCTCATGGTGGTTTTGCTGAGCCTCTGAGGTCACGGGTAAGAGATATGTCCATTGAAATATCTGAGTATGTATTACAAATACTAAATTGTGCATTAGAAAACATTTTCCTAGTAATATATTATTATTAATAAATGTTTATGATCAATTAATTTAATTTTTTCCAATATTTCATGAAACTTTACACTTTAACACTAGAAGCTCCAGCTAGTGCCTCATATCTAGAACCCTCATATAGGCAGTCATTTTGACTGTTAGTTTTTTCTTTGGTTCCAGTTAATATCTCCAAAATGTGTTATTGAAAATTTACAAAATTTAGCTGACACAAATAGCTTCATAAGTTAGTAAAAGTTGTATAAGCAGAAATGTTTAACTCAAATACTTTGGAAATATTGAGATTTAAAACGCAGAACAGTCTATATGACTGCTCCAGAGCATCTAATGTTAAGTTGTAAGGCTGATTTCTTTTATCTATTACTTTTACTAAACTAAAAAATAATCTTGGGATATCTGTTTAAATTAAGTACCAAAAGTTTTTTTAAATATATTTATATAAGCACTGCAACTCGCATTCCTTTTTAAAATATATCTGTACAAAAAACTTTGTTTTTGGCAGATTTTGAAAGGCATGGCTAAAATTGATGGACGACCTGGTGAAAGCCTACCTTCATTAGACTTTGACAAATTAAAATCTGAGCTAGAGGACAAGCATGGCATGTCTGTGGATGATCATGATGTAATGAGTGCTGCAATGTATCCAAAAGTGTGCGATGATTTTTTGGAATTCCGAAACACCTATGGCCCAGTGGACTGTCTCAATACCAGAATATTTTTGACTGGACCAAAAGTTGCTGAGGAGTTTGAAGTGAGACTACTTTCTTTATATTTAATTAGAATCTAATGATGGGTGTTCTGATGATGATGATGAAGATGGGGTAAATGGGTTTCTTTTTTTTTTCCAAAAAATGTAGGTCCATATTGAAAAAGGTAAAACACTTCATATCAAGACTCTTGCTGTTTCTGAAGAGAAAAATAGTGCTGGAGAAAGGGAAGTGTTCTTTGAACTCAATGGTCAATTGAGATCAGTCTTTATTAGAGACAAATCTGTTCAAGAGGTAAGTTTGAATTTTCTTAAGTGCACTTTTTTTGCCAGTGTAATTCGGTAAAAATTTATAATTTAAATGGATGAAAATAAGCAGTGGTCACTCTATAAAATATATAATTACACCCGATTTTATATGAAAGCTTTGGTACTTAAGAATAAAACATTTGAATGAAATTCAAAATTCTGTGACAAATATTCCTTTAACCATTATTTATAAATTTCGTGCTTAATAATAGAAAATAAACATCTTGCAGGTTTGTGATAGTTAAGAATTTTAAGTTGTAAAGGTTCCAATTTTAGAATTATTGGTCTGTAGACTTCTGCAAGTTGGAAACCACTGCTTTAAACTGTTAGAAGATTAGGTAAACTTTAAAAAATTAAGGATTTAAATGTAAAGGGCCTTATTTTTTTAACAAGATTTTTTCTTGTGAAAGTTGCAGTGTTGATTTTCTAATTTCTCTGGGTGTTTACTATAGGAAATGCATGTGCGCCCTAAAGCTGACAAGACCAAGAAAGGCTCAGTAGGTGCCCCTATGCCTGGCACCGTAATTGATATTAAAGTTGAGGAAGGTAAGAAGGTTGAAAAGGGAGATGCCATGATCATATTGAGTGCCATGAAAATGGAAATGGTTGTTCAAGCTCCTGTCTCTGGGGTAGTAAAGAAAATATGTGTTTCTGGTGAAATGAAAGTTGAAGGAAATGATCTCTTGGTTGAAATTGAAGAATAGGCCCTGTGTGTGGGAAAACATTTATATTTTAAATCTAAAGTCCTCCTATTATATTTTATGTACTTGAGAGGATTATTTGTTATTTTGACTATGAACTTTATCCGTTTTATTATAATTAATTAATATGTTATTCTTTTTTTTTAAGTTCTAGTGTTATAAAATTAAGGATAGCATCTTGTTTAATCTTTTCCATTTAAATGTGTGATGATTGGGTACTTAAACTATTTTCAAGTTTTTGTTAATTAATTTCCACAGTACGTACTTGCATTTGAGCAGTAAGAGTAAAATTTTCATTGATAAAATGAATTCATCCTTGTATGGATTGAGAAAAAGAAAGCACAAACTTTTTTTATCAAAGCCCACTCAAAGAATTAATATTTTAATGTTTTCAAAATATGTATTATTTGGTTTAAGTTATGAATTTATAATTCTGATTTTTATAAGTTGTATAATTTTTTTCCATTTTATGTTGTGTGTTGTATTATCACATTTCAAATACTAGTCTATGGGGCATTCATTCTTCTAAATAAAATGATTACCCCTACTCCTTTTACTTTTGAATTTCAACTTGTTGGTTAAAAGTTATCTAAATTTTTAATGTTGTTTCTTATTTTGAACATATACATTACATTTTGTGCCAATATGATTTTTCTGAAACAATGTTTCTGTGCCAATGTGATCTTACTCATTAATTAGGTGGTTAAATCACTTGCTTTTTATTCTTCAACTTCTCTTAGCATTTATATGAAATTCTCCACTTTGGGGCTATTTTTATTAAGTTTTAAAAATAAAAAGTATAACTATGCATTTACTAATATTTCCATGTTCAGTTCAAGAGATAAATGGTTCTTGCCTTCCGAATGAAATCATTTTTGACCTTTCTATTTGCTTACTGAAACCTTGTTGAAGTTCTTGTAAACAGCTGCTTCCAAGAAAATTCCGTCGATATTGTGCTTCTTCCAATACTAAGCTCTCTTGTTTTGAAATCACTGGTAATTGTTACTTTAGAACAATTTTATAGTGATAAAAAAACATTGTGATTATATCAAGTAATGAAAACGTCTCATACTGAAATATATTTAGGTAGTATGTTGCATTCAATCATTGGTGGTATTGTTCCCTACCAACTTCTCAAATTAAACGAAGTATTTGGTCTATACATTCACCTACTGATTTTAATTATTGTTGCTACAGTTTATTACTTCTTTGTATTCTCTGTTTTAAAACAGTATTTTTACTAAAGTAAAACTATTTTAAAAAATTTTTTTTTAAGTACTATACAAAAGCATGTTTCAATTTTCATTGCATGTCTCCTTTTCTTTTTCCTTAGTTTCAAATCTTTTAATTTGAATATCAGTGTTCTTCACTGCTCCTTTATTAGAATTTTACCTTTCACTTGTCACTTTTTACTGTCTATTGCCCTTTTTAGTTCTAGCTTTCAATATATTTTCATGCTTTTTGACACCTGATGTGCTATTTTATATTCAAGTAGTCATAGCTTATTATATTTAATTCATAAAAATTTATAGAATAAAAATTTGTTTTTAATTTATCAGAAATTATACCTACTATAAATGTTAAGGTATGAAGTAGTAAAAAAAGTACAAATGATCTGTATGGGATAGATGTAACATACCTTCATAGTTTCAGAAAAGACATTTTCATTTGTTATAGAATCTATTTTTGTACAGTTTTCCCAGTGGTTACACAGTTGTATGCATATCTTTTTGTGCCTGTAGCATAACTGCTATTTGATTTCTTTATAAGTATTTATAGTATTTGTGAGTTGACAAGTCAGAGCATGTATCATGTAAAATTATATGTATAGCTTTTAATGATATCAATAAATATTTGCTGCATTTGATATTTTCTTGCCTTTGGAAAATATACAGGTTTTTTTTTAAACATTAAATAGGGGGATTTCTTTGTCAAAGTTAATGGAATTTTTTTTCAATATTTGTAGAAATTTTGGAATAGATAAATGCCCGTTATGCTTCTTGTCTCCACGGGTGGATTTTGGGGGACCCTGGGGGGTTGCTGGTAAACCTGATGATGGCTAGAAACATAATTTATCAATGAGAAAACCCATTTGGAAGTGGGCACGATTCCAGACTCCCTCTATCGGGCAGGCAGAATTTTTCAATTAACTTGGACCCCCCAGTGGCGTATATAGAAATATATTTCGGGAGGTGCCCGAAATTATTTTTCACCCCCTCACAAGCAAATTTATTACGTCCAATGTAGCTTTTTATATATTTTTTTATAAAATTTGCATCTTAAAGAACTTATATGAAAAAGTCATGAGTAATTTTGTTCCAAAGGGGGATCTGGGGGTCCTCCCCCACAGAAATTTTTTGAAAATTCGTGTCTTGAAAACTGGTTTTTAACTAGTTTTGGTACACCTAGTCTGAATTTTTGATTTATATTTTTAGATAGGATTTCAATTAGGGTGAACTTAATATAAAAAAAGTTGAAAATAATAGTTCCAAGTAGAAAAGGGGATCTGGGGGTTCTCCCTCATAAAATTTTTGGAACTTAGACCCAAAAACAGGATTTCTACTCTGTTTGTGTACACCTAGTCCTAATTTTTGACTTGTAGTTGTATTTTTAAGTAGGATTAGGATTTTGATGAACTCATTGCATAAAAAGGTTTGGAATTATTATAAAAATGAAGTTTTCTCAAAAAGTTGAAAGGGCATTTCCCCCAACCTCTTTTAATCCACGCTCATGCCTGTTTTTTAAAATATGAGCAAAATTTATAGAATGGTCGTTTCATGCGGTGCATACAACTGTGCTAACAGATAGGGAAAACTAAAAGAATATGGGAATCCTTTCCACCCTGAAAACACTTCGATAAGATGTGATGGTGATGTAATTTCGGCATGGAGTAAAGAGGAGACGAAATATATATGCATGCGCACATTTGAAGCCGGCGGTCTTGGGCGGCTTTCCTTTGAGGGTATAATAATCCCAGAATGCCTTGCACGAACGTTCCGTGGAATGCTTCGAATTCCGCGACCAGTGAGAGGTGACGAAATATATACATCACTTTTCCACGGAGCGAATGACGTTCCTTCTTCGCATATATCCTCGCGAAGTCCATTTCTCCTCGCGCAGTGCATCATGGGCAACTTTATGACCGAGCTATAATGCGCAGAACTGGCTGAACGGTGTCGCCAGTACTTCATTCGCTCAGTGGTATATTTCGCCTTCTGATTACTCTCTCCTCCCTGGGTTTCGGCCTTTTTTCGGCACGGTCACTCGTCACCCCAGTTTGTTTTATAACTCAATGTTTTGTTTTTCCCTTGGATTTTCTTTCCAGAAGTTACTTTGATTGTGAGTTTCAATGTGGGGGCGTTGACAGCGTTGACAAAACTTTTATCTTTTCGCTTTACTGGCTGGGCCACACAGAGAACCACATGGAGTATTTTAGTTTTCTCTAAATGTGGCATCAAAACTCAGGACATGACGTTTTTGTTTGGCAACAATTTCCGGGTGGTGCGTGTTTCTTGATCAAAGATGGTTGTTGTTTATGTTAAATTTTTTAAGGTGTTTTATTATTCATGAATTTAATTTTTTGGTTTAGTTGAACGTAACAATTCGAGTGACTTGCAAGGTTAATATTTTTTTCCGAACACGAACTATTGCAATTGATTTAAATTTTGTGTATTGTTTACCTATGCTGACGGTATCTGTTTATAACCCTGAAGCGACATTTTTATAAGGAAAAAGAAATGTGAGTACCTAAAACACTTTTATAAACTAATCTTTATCATATTTTCTTACTCAGGTGTTCAAATTTATACAATTTGCTAATTATTCATGATCGAATCTTGGGTTTTCAATTTCGCGTGGTTCTGACGTGGTACTGATGTTAAACATCGTAGGGTTAACTTATTTTCATTGATTTATTCCTTTTCAATGCATATATAATCTTTTAATGTATGAACGTTTTTATTTTAACTAGTTTAAAGATAAGTAATGGAACCTTTATCTCTTTTACATTACTTAGTATAATAAGTGAAGTTGTAAAATCTCATGTTGAAAGGGCAGTGTTTCTTCCAAATGAACATTCAAAATTGGGTACAATCTCTAAAATGTGCAGTTAAAGCTAGACATATTTTTTATGTACTTTATTATTGATTCTTATTTATTTTACTTTTCTTAATATAAAGCAGAGTTTCTTGCACAAGACTTATTTTTAAAAGTTTAATTAGCCTTTTAAAGTATATAACAACTTTTATCCTTTTATCTGGTTCAATTATGTTAAATGCCCCGTTTAAAACCACCCAGTGTGAGTACCATATAACAGTAATATTGCCAACAATTGCATATTGATTTATTGAAATATGATGTTTTATAGATTAAAATAGTAAAAATTAGTGATATATCTGATATAAGCCTCCTAAAACTGCTTGGCGATTTTTAACCGGGTAGGTAATGAAATTGTACCTTCAATCTTTTGGAAAATTGGGCACAGCTGGGATATAGGTCTATATGCCAAATGGAAGATGAGGTAGCCAAATGGAAGACTAGTTGGCGCTGTATCACGGCCGAGATGCCGATCGCCCGTTCCGGCCACCATGTTTCACCACGACTCACTCAAATGAAGATCAACCCAAGAAAAAGGATGTTATAACAAGTTATTACGATTTCAGTATTTTGATGCACGTTCTGTATCTGGGAGATACATATTTCGATCCCCTGTAATTATGTAATTTAAAAATAAGAACAAAATTATATTTTGGACTTGAAGATTTGACGCATGCGTATTTCCGAAGGTTTTCAGGATCCGAAATAAAGGAAGAGCAAGATTATAAATAATATCATTATTAATCATAAAATTTAATTGATTTAATAATTAAATAAAATAAATCAAACCAGTTTTTATCTTTATTTTAATTTAATCATCCGGGAATAGTGACGGTGACAACGTTCTGAGCAGTCACGTTGTTAAAAGATCTTGTTTGTTGTGATAATGCGGTATGAAGTAAGCAGCGTAGAAATCGGTGAGAGTAACGTTATTTCTTTGACTTCTCTAAATTTTACTATTCGCTTCTTATTTCTTGTTATGATTATTAAGATAATGAAATAAGAGCATAATTATATTTTGGATATGAAGATATAACGCATGCGCATTCCGAGCCCGAGGGTTTTCTAGATCCGATATTCGAAGTAAAGGAAGATCAATATCATAAATATAATTATTAATCACATAATTTAATTGATATAATAATTTAAAAAACTAATTAATCAATCCAGGTTTTGTCTTTTTATTTTAATCATCCCGGAATAGTGACGACGTTCTGCGCAGTCCCGCAGTCTCGTTAATAATCTTGTTTATTGTGGTAATGCTAGTATGAATAAGTATGCAGCGTAGAAATCGGTAAGCGAAACGTTATTTCTCTGAATTTTATTAATAACTTCTTATATCTAGCCATAATTTGATTAAGAATAACATTTAATGTACTTTTGTTATTGCATGCATATTGTGCCTTTGTTATCGCATGATATTTTACTTAAGAGTCATTTTAGTAACGATATATGACAATGCATGATACAATGTTAAGTTGCACGTTTATTTTTTTAGTACCATGCTTTATACAATTTGCGAGTCTTATTTACAAGCTTTGTGTATTTCTCCTTTAAATCGGAGCCATCGTAATGCATTGAAGTGTTAGCGTTTAAGTCGTGGTAAAACATGGCGGTCGGCCGCCATGCCCATTCTAGCCCGAGCGGCCGATCGCCCGTTCTAGCCGGAACGGGCGCGATAAGCGCCAACTAGTTGGCGACCGCGTGAAGCGGTCGCCAAGTTATAGACTCATATCCCAGCTGTGCCGAAAATTGATTAGGTTGTGGTATCAAATTAGCCTTGGCTACAGCAATGCTCAAATGCAACTTAATTCAAAGTTACTTAAAATGTTGAATAATAATTTTAAATTTATCTTGTCTACTTTCTTGGGAATATTGGTTGATTATTAATTGCATTTAGGTTAAGTTTGAATTATAATTCTGTATAATAGCATATTCAACCTTTGTTTTTATTTCAAGCAAATTTTAAAAATTTCCTTTGTCATGAGCATTTATGGAAAGTTGCATAGTTTTTAGCAGGGTTGGCAAGGTTTTTCCCACCCCCGGTAAATACCATGGTAAAAACCGGTATTTACCGTCCTGGGAAAAACTTATTATTTATTGAATTTATTCTGTTCATAGATGAATGTTTTAAAAGTTTTTACAGCCTTTTTTTAGAAAAATGACCTTAAATAAGTTTTATCCTATGTTATGAATATGGGTTTTATCATGTGTCTGAGGAATGTCATCTTTTGATGGTTACGCCCTTTTCATTGGATTATCATACCTTGTTACTTCAAAAAGTTATCTTGCAATCAAAATTTACATTTACGTTTTTATTTACTTTTAAAAAATGATATATAATGCTTCTCTTAACGACACAGATATTATAAGTAAATTTGTTTTAAAATATTCTCTATTTTTATTTGAGAAATTCATTAATATTAAAAATATATGCAAATTTTATGTTAAATGTCATAACTCTCTTGCTCACTTATATTTTTCCCACCTAATAATTTTAACCCCCTTCCAAAAAATTTCATTTTTAACTAAAAGTTTTTATAATATGTTTAAAAAGGCTATAACCTAATACTTCCATTATTTTGTCAATTGGAAGTTTTTCCCAGTATATTTACCAGTTTTTCCCACTTTTTCCCGGTATTTACCAGTTTTTCCCAGTGGTATGGGAAAAACTAGTTTTGGACGGGAAAAACCCAACCCTGGTTTTTAGCCAAACATGTGAAGCCTCAATGAATGAACAGTTGATCCCATAATCTAGAATAATTCATTTTAGTTGTAGGAAGACCTCATAAATGGAGGTAATAATTTTTTCGCGCATAACCTGTGGTTATAACTTTTTTTTAATAATCCAATCCAGTGGCATAATATTATTGATGATAAAAAACCGAGATAGCTTCTAAGATTTGACTTTAACTAAAAATTAGACTTAACCTTTTGCCAAACTAAAGTCTGCCTGCCTTTGCTTAGGAAGTTAGAAACGGGGAGATCGCAAAAAATTGCAGCTTTTTTGTGAAATTTCATTTTGTTCGCGGAGTGTACAGTTTTTCCCCGGAAGTAGCGGGAGGCAACTTGAAGTCAGCTTCTTCTCGTGTCAGCATTATAAGATGTAGGAAAAACAACTGTGTCGTTTTCAAAAGCCCACATGACCGATGTCCAGAATCACAATCTTGAAAAGCCAAAAAATAGCGATTTTTGGTAAAAGTTCCGATTTATCCGCTACTGCTTTTTACAGGTGCCTAATTGAAGTTGGCTTCTTCTCACATTGGGAATACAATGTAGAAAAAACTTTACTATGGTCAGACAGAACTAATATCTCAGGTGAATTATCACCTAATAATTACCTAACAATAATAGACCAAATAACCTCAGGTAAATTAAAATTGATAAAGTTAAAAATTTGATAAAAGCTGATTACAGAATAGAGGTTTAAGTTAATTTATGTGTTGACTGTAAGCACATTATTTGTGCTTATAGTAATTAAAATTGTGGTTTACATGGGTCACACAAATAGTTAGGTATACTCTGATCAGGGCCGCCCATAGGGGCAGCAAACCCGACAAATGTCGGGGGGCCCAGAGCTTTAAGGAGCCCGGGCCCACGAGTTCCTCCTTGTTTTTTTTAGTCAAAGTCTGTACTAGATGTTTTTTATTTTCCAAATAAAAAAATTTAACTCGCTGAATTAATTTCATTTAGCATATTCAGTTCCCAAAACGGACGGGCCCATCAAAAGTGGTCTCTTTTTCAGAAGTTTCATCTCCAATCAAATTCTGAAACATGAGATAACACAACCCCTTCCCCACTTTACCACCTCTCGCACACTGGAAAAAGCTACCGATATTTCTTGCTATGGCATTTTATGCCTCAAAAACCCTGTTATTTTAAGGTGAAATTTTGAAAAATTTTCTGGGGGAGAACCCCCAGACCCTCTTTGTACTTTTAACTCTATTATTACAAGTAAGTTATTAAGTTCGTCAAAACGCGAAAATTCGACCATAAAATCTATATCAGAAATTCGGATGAGGCGTATCAAAATGAGTTGAAAAAGTGGGGGTTTTTTACTTTTAATTTCCAAAAATTTTCTGGGGGAGGACCCCCAGTCTCCCGTTTTAGTAGTTGGAGCAGGATAATTCCACTACCCTTTCCATATTAAAATCAAAAAGAAGATTCAATTGGACTATGGAAATTCTTAGCCCTCCCCCAAAACCAAATCCTGGATCCACCCCTGCTGGCAGAATTTAATGAAATTCGGTTTACAGGGGTTTTCGAGGGGGTTCTCTCCGAATTTGAAGTTTTCAGTAGAAGGAAGTAGTTATAAATGCAACTATTTCACCGGCAAACATTGTCCTCTAGCGGACATGGGTTCCTATGAAAATCTTGTTGGTCATGGCATGACAGACATGCATGCAAAGTTTGTACTCGACCTTTTGAGACACCCTGTATATTTTAATTTAGGGATACTGTGTGAGATGTAAATTCCTTATCATACTTCAAAAAATTTAAAAGTTAGGGGACCCGTGAAAAAATTTTGTTGGGGGCCCGGTAGGGTTATGGGCGGCCCTGACTCTGATGCAAGTTTTCAAAAGTTGACAGATGCTGGATTTAATTTGTTTTTATTTTATTTGCTTTGGTTTTGGTTTTCCTGTTTTAAAAAAATTTCTGAAATTTGGGAGAAGAGTTGAAAGGTTATTTTTTAATGAAGTCCCCAAATATTTTCTGAGAAAGTATCAGTATCCATAAGCAGAAAACTAGGTATTTCCCCTCAAAATTGAAAAAGCCTAAGTAAAAATCCTACTGCTGTTCTACACTTTTACAATTAATTCAGTTTTGCCATCATTGTCGTTTGAGAATTTGTTTCATTTTCCAAGGTTGGGTTGTATTTTGTGGGTATACTAGTAGTTAATAGTAATTTTTTTATCAAGCAGGTATATTTTGTTTTATACACCAATAGCATTAGTTTTAAAATGAACGACTTATAGTTATTTCCTCTTATTAAAAACTTAAACTATTGTAATACGATATTATTAGGGGTTTCATAAAACTTGGAACATTGTCAAAAGGGTTCTGTGAGAGTGAAAAGGTTGGGAAACGCTGATCTTGGCTGATCATTTGCAAAAATTTGTGTTTTTTTTCAGTCTTTATTCATGATACAAACTTTGTTCATTAACTGAGAATATGGCTTTTTTTACTCAAAACAAAATAGCTATAAAACCATAGACCTTGAAATAGGATAGACAGAAGATGCACTCATGGCTTGTATCCTCATAGCAGTAAGCTGTTATGCTTAACGTGACCAGGGGCCTAACCGCGATCGTGTCGCCTATAGTTCCTATCCACAATAGGCGATACGGAGTAGGCGACAAACATCTCTTTTCTTAGGCCAGGGGTTCCCAACCTTTTTGCACCTGCGTACCACTTGACTTTTTGAGAAATTTTGGCGTACCACCAGACCTAAATATTTTAATAAACGTTTAATATTTACTCTTATAAAATTGTACAAAGGCTTTTTGAATTAAATTCCTGAGAAAACTTCATATTTAATGGTTAGATATTTGTTTATTTATAAACATGCTTATAATAAAGGATAAATAAAAAGACGAAAATGGTATTAATTTGCAATTTTATTTATTATACCCATAGGAGGTCTAAAAACATACAAATAGAAAATTAGTACAAACTCAGCAAAAAATTAATCATCATACAAAATAAACTTTTATAGTCTTAAGGGCGAAATTTGTTGTTGTTTGCCTGTGATTAAAATATCAACATTAGGAGTAATGGAACTTATCTTACTCTTAAATCCTCTTCAACACTTCTTCTGCTTCTAATATGTTTATTTTTTATGTACAAGAGTTCAGAAAATCCACTCTCATGCAAGTAACTCGTAACAAATGGCATCAAAAATAGCAGAGCTTGCCGGAAAATCAAAGGGTTCTCGGTTTTGCGTCCGATCCAGAAGTTAATTAAAGATTTCTCTTTAAAATAATCTTTCATGGAACTATCCTCTGCAAAGATTATGTTTATTTATCACCTAAGTTTTACAATATTTTACCCAATGACATAAAAACAGAAAAATCCCCTATTAAGTTTAAAAAATTACTAAAGCTTTTTATTTTTACAATAGAAAATATTGAAGAACTTTTTTAAAAAAAAGAACAAACGCTCTCTAATTTCCAATCTAGTCATTCTGAAGCTTGCCTTGCGATGCCACTATTATCCATTTTCTATGTGTAATATCTATATGTGTAATGTCTGTATGTATTGTATATTTGTATGTTCAATCTATTTTTTTTTAAATACAACTCCTTTAGGTTGCCCTTATGGGTTTCTGACCCCTGGGCAACTCATATGTCTTCCTGTTTTTTTTTTCGTGTATGTGTTTGTTCCAACTGTAAAATGTTCATGTTAAAAAAAAAAATCGATATAACTTTCTTTTAGTTCCAATTCATTTGGTGAGGTTTCCGAAATAGAATTTCTGATCCAGTTGTCCACTTTTGAATAATATTCAGAGAAATAATTCCAAAACGCGCACTCACGCGTACCACCTGAAACGTTCCCGCGTACCACCAGTGGTACGCGTACCACCGGTTGGGAACCCCTGTCTTAGGGGTGATACCCCGGTTTCGCCGAAAACCGTTTTTCCTTCCCCCCCTTGTTGAAAAAAGCCCTACTGTCCCCTCTACCCTCCCCCCTAATCACCGATATTTCCCTCACATTTCGGGATCGGGCAAAGAAATCGATTCTGGAGTAGAATCGAATGCATTTTCCCAATGGAAACCCTGTGGTGCACCAACCCTGTGACAGTTTTATGACTTGTAACTCTTCCTATCAATATCTGACGCCCTTTGATATCCTGTCTTTTGTATTGGATAGATAGTGTACTGAGCCAATTAGTTGGTTTCTTAGAAAACGTAGAGTCGAGGGGTGAAAAAAACCCATAGGGTGTCTAAAAATAATTTTAATTTTGGGTTAGATGACAAAATAAATAAAAATTAACGCAAAATATTTAATAGCATTTAATTTATGATATACAACTAATTATGCAAGTAGAATTAAATATCAGTGCCAGTTACAATTTTGATTTACATTTTTTTTAAAATTATATAGAGAATTTTCATTTAGTAGGTTGTTTTCGACAAAATACAACAGTAAAAACGCTATTGTCGTTGTTTTTTGAATTCGAAATCTTGAAAACCTTGACTTATCACTGTTTTAATTTTAGAAATAATTTGTAATAAACTTGGTTTTAATTAGTGATGTAAAATTCTCGGTAATAATCTTTTGGAGAATATTCTTGAGAATATTCTCGAGAATATTCTCAAAGAAGCTACTAAAATAAGTATTTTTTTGGGAAAAAAATTTTAGAAGGTATATATTAACTTCAAATCAGGAGAATATTAAAGATTATACAATTAGAAGCCATCATAAAATTTAAAAATGTTTTTAAAATCACTATCATTTTTGAGAACATTCTCCTAGAAACTATTAAAATAATTTGTTTAAAAAAATTTTTAGCAGGTATATAATAACTTCAAATCAGAAGAATATTAAAGATTACACAATGAGAAGACATCATAAATTTAAATAATTCAAATTTAATTTAAAAATGTTTTTAAAATCACTTTTAAATATGAAAGACAACATGTTTGAAAGGTAAATGCAGAGTAACCAAGATGTATTATATTAACTAAAAATTATGTAGATAGAAATGTTTTTCTGGAAATAATTTTGTAGAATCCTAATGAGAATATTCTCATGAAAACATGAGGAGATGTAATTATACACGAGTGAAAATTTGAAGATCCTATATATTTCAGGGACACACACAAGTCTTAATAAGAAATAAATTGAATTGTAATTTTGAGTATATTCTCATGATAGATTTTTCCTCAAATGAAACACTTTAGGAACTTCCCATGAGGAGTTTTGCGGTGGGGGTGTATCAAAATTTTTTATTTAATTCTGTACAACCAATGCCTCAGTTTTGATATTTTTATTTTTAAAGTATGGGAAAAACTTAATTTCGAAATTGGATATTGTTCCATTAATTATGCTTTGACCTTGACCAATTCTGTGTGCGTCACAAGAGCCCAACAACATATATATATAGCTATTTTTACCGAATTTATTGAGAATATTCTCATGAAGGGGAAAATATAAATGAATCTGAATTTAAAATTACACAAAAAAATCTAGCCAAATTATTCTTTAAGAAATAATTTTTATTTTCAAGCAAAAAGTAAAGTGAACTTTTTGAACCCACTTTGAGAATCAATATTCTCATGATAAATTAATTTTATATATTTCCTGTAAAATAAATATTAAAAAATTGGAAATATTTTTCTCAACAGATAATTCTAATGTGATGTCCCTTTCTTTTAAAAATATTCTCCTGATTTTACGAAGTTATATCAAAAATAGCTAAATATCAGGTTTAAAAAGGTCCTTTAGTTTGACAACTATTGCTATTGGTATTACAATTGCTTTCTCAACAACTATATGGAAATAATTAAGACTCCTCTTTTTTGATAAGAGTATTTTCTCCCATTAAAACTTGCTTCTAATATTCTTTAAAAAATATTTTTTACTCAATGA
Organism: Tetragnatha versicolor; assembly: GCA_024610705.1. Lineage (NCBI taxonomy): Eukaryota > Metazoa > Arthropoda > Arachnida > Araneae > Tetragnathidae > Tetragnatha > Tetragnatha versicolor. The sequence continues at coordinate 61,910,875 of JANDEH010000005.1, forward strand.
AATTTACTTATTTATTAAAAATAATGAAATTACAGTTCAGAGAATATTCTCTAAACTATAGATGACTTTTAAAGGGTAAGTTTCATCTAAGTTATAATTATTTTTAGGTTTTTAACACTAATACTACATGGCCATTTCATATTATTAAACACATTGACATTTATTTCCATTTATCTGTCAAAAAACAGAATATTCTCGATTATTCTCAAAATTCTCGCCCCTGGAGAATATTCTCAGAATATTCTCGTTCTCCGAGAATATTCTCCGGAGAATATTCTCGCTTTACATCACTAGTTTTAATTATTTTTAATTATCTTAAGTATATTCTATTCAATCAAAATAACCCTTTTTTCTTATATTTTTTCTTTTATTTTGAGTATTTACAAACATGGGTTTTTTAGGATACATGTTTTTTTGTGTGTCAATTTGTAACGGAGAGTTGGAATTAAAGAAACTAAGCACTAAAATGTAGGGGAGGATTAGCCTTTACAACACAAAGGAGTTTCCTTAGTGTAATGGTATTTTTAAAAATTAAATGATCGGGGAAGGAATTTTTAATGATCATGCAAGATCCCTTATTTGTTCAAAGAAATGTATTATCATTGAAATTCCTTCCCCGATTCCCTATCATCATTTTTCTAAATACTATTACATTCTAAATAAACTCAATTCTTTGGCTATAAGATTAATATTGCACTTTTAAAACTCACCCCACGGTTTAGCCAGTGGTTCAATTTCTATCAAATTTAAGGAGTAAGTAGAACGGATACTGCTTTACCTCATGCAATAATTTTTTTCATTCCATTATGTTTTGTTTCGTTACACGGGCTTTATCAAAACAGCCTTTTGTAACGCTATCGCACTACATTAGGTCCTATAGCTCTAAGCTGCGCCCCCTCATTCCTATTCTAAATATGCTTGTCTAGGTCCCCTCTACCTCATCAACAAATATTGATGTTGAATTTTGAATCACCCTGTATAAAATATGAAATAAGTGTTGGGTATAAAATAAGTTATTGGGTGAGAATACAGGGCCCGAGAAAAAATTTTTTCCTATCAATATTTTTAGGGGGTAAATGGGCCCTCCATTGATAATGGAGTTCCATTACACATTATTAGAGCAGTGACAGAAACTTCTATGTAAGAGGTATTTAACCAAAAAAAATTTAAGTTTTTTGCAATGAATATGATTATTTCTGAACTCAATGCAAATTTTTAAACGTTTGTTCTCCCTTTAAATTGTATTTTTTAGGTTTTATTGAGAGATATCGGTCTAATTATCATTTTTGGCAAGTTTTAACTTCTGGGTCATTTTTGGTGAGTGGTATCTTAGCGTTAACCATGTTTTAGTAGGTCTCACACATGCCTAATTGCGTTTGGGTCTGGGAACCTGAAAAATAACTTTATTCTTTCAATATCGTTACTTATGAACAACTTTGAGGTAGTGAAATTGTGATTTTCTGCAGCTTTTTAACTAATAAAGAGAAATATTTGACCCGAGAGGTCCTCTAAAAGATGTATAAGGGACATGAGAGCACAGGTACGCAATTGCAAATATCAGTGAAAATTTCTGTGTTTAAGGGGTGCTGAAACGGCACAAAGAATTGCATAGTTTCACAGAAAGGAAATATGTTATTAACGTTCAAAAAAAGAAGCATTTTTAGTGTTTATGAACTTAAACGTGGCTGAAAAGAAAGATATGTCTTTAAAAATATCTCATGTATCTTTAAAATAAATTTTAAAGAGATCGAATCGGGTCAAGGATCTCTCTTTATTCGTGAAAAATAGGCAGAAAATCACAATTTGACTAACTCAAAGTTTTCCATAGGTAACGATATTGAAAGAATAAAGTTACTTTTCAGGCTCCCAGACCCAAACGCAATTAGGCATGTGTGAGACCTACTAAAACATGGTTAACGCTAACAGCCGTATTCACCATAAACTCTAACCCAAACTTGAGTTAATAACCGAAGAAAAAGTCGTTTTACTCTGAAATTCCTATTCACCAGCGAAAAGTAACCACAGATTTCATTTTACTAACTCAAGTTAGAGTTTATTTCAATAACCGAGCCCAAAGTTGTGTTATCTTCAGTTAGAGTTAACCGCGCATGCTCAGAACGCGTTTTTTGTTTGCAAGCAATGATTTCTCGACGCCATGTTTTTCCTGCATATTGCCTATACTGTTGGAAGATTTTATATCTTTAGTAGTAGAATACGGATTTTAGACAATTAATTTCCCAATGAATCATTTTTATTATTTATTTGATTGAAAAAGAAGATACAAGATTCCGATTGTTTGAAAGAATTCTGGTTTTCTGCTTGGGACTTCGGAATTGAAAAGGTAAATACACTCAATATTAATTTAAAGATTCAATGAAAGCTTTCTTTCTGAAATAATATTTATTTGAATTGTTTTGTTTTCTTTTATATTAATCTTTAATAATTGTTCGTTTTTAAAGTACTATTGCCTTAATTTCTATTGAGTATAAGGGATATTAATTTTTGCACAGATGTTTAATTTTGGTTTTTTATGTTATAGGTAGTTCTTAATTTTAACGAGATCAAAGATTTTAGTATTTTTTTACTTGTTCTGATACAAATATGTTTTTACTTGTTCATGTTATTAGGTAAAATAAATATTTAAATTCTTATTCTCCTCTCGGCGATTTCTGTAAATAAATCATTGTGATTACTCTAATGCATGTATTTTTTTATTTTATATAGAATGCTGTTCCTTGTGATTACATAAAAGAAATTTTGAAGATTAATTGATTAATTGAATTATGGAGACACAACTTCAGTGCCGACATGATGTTTACAAAATTGAAGCATAATATTTTGCAGTGTGTCCATCATTTTAACTTTACTTCCACTAAAATTATCAAGTTGTTTTCTTCTATTAGTGAAAAAAACCATTCTGGTGGAAAAATGATGAATGATTTGTATGTTTTGAGTTGAACTTGATTTGTGTACTTAGTTTTAATGAAAAAAATCTTAATAGTGATTGTATATACTAACAACTATTAATGTATAGAAGTTAAAAGGTTTTGTATGTTAACATATTGAACAGATGTGGTAATATTTTATAGAGTTATTTGAAAAAGAAGTTACTCTTTTGCAATGAAAATACACTTTATTGTTAAGAATTTTGTTGATTCATTTAAAATTTCAATTTATATTTTCTTTTATTCTTTAACTATTTATTGAATATATACTTTTGAATTCTTACAAGGGCAAATACACTCCAGGTAAGTCTAAATTAGTGAAATAAAAAGTAATGTCTTTGTAAAATATGTCCTACTCAATGTTGTAGTAATTTTTGGTTATTATCAATTGTCTTTTGAGTGAAATTTTTATAAATTTCTTTAAAAAGATTGTCAATTTAGAATATAAATTTACTGTCTAGATTAATCAAGTGTTTCATAAGGGACAATGATATAAATAGTCAAAAAAAAATATACAAGAATTTTTTATGTATCCTGTGAAAACTATAAAAAATTTACAAATTGTTTTTAAAAAATTATTGGTTGAATTTAAATTTTTTTGTGCAATTTTAAAAGGTATGATTTTTGTGGATCAACTTGAGCCAGATTTTTGTTTTGTTTGGTGAAATGTTTTTGAAAAATGTGTTTTCCACAAATTTTAATAATTATGTTTTTGCGCAATGTTTGTAAATTGAAGTAAGAATGTGATTATATTTGATTTTCTTGTTTCCAATTTGCTCTCTACATATGATAAAACGTAAATAAAAATTTTTTTCATATCCAACCACGTGTTTTTTCTTACAGAAATACTTACACCAGCTATTTTATTAGTAGTAATTAGGTAATTGAAAATTTACTTCCTTTCTCCTGAATATCTTTATTTAAGTGTTGATAGCTTTGCAAACATAGCAAATCATTCCGTTTGTAATCAACGATGGAAAAACTCCGCAAAATTTCATATGTTGGGCGTCTTGAACTCATTGATATATTGAATAAAAGAAAATAAAAAAAATTAAAGAGAGAAAAGACTGTTTTATTGAATATTCTGACCTAGAATTCCAGAAAAGATTTCGACTAACTCAAGAGAGTGTAGTGGAGCTTACACTTCTGCTACACTATAAATTAGACAAGGACAATTGTGATGTCTATTTAAAAATAAATTTCAAGTTAATAAAATATTTTTAATCTAGCTTTTTCTTATAAACTCCAATCCTGGATGTAATTACAACCTATACACACCTTATTATACATTAAAAATATTGATTTATTAAATATTTGTACTATTTCAGATAATTATCTTTTGTTATTTATAAAGTTTCATGCAAGTAAGAAGTTTTTTTGCGGGAATTTCGCCTTTCCCGCCTGTGTGACGAAAGCAATTGAGGTCACAAGGTGTTAGTTTCGACCAATCAGGATCGATCAGCAATCTGTGGTCAAGAAACTTAAGTTAGAAATTATGTTAAGTAACCGGAGATGAAAAAATGTTGGTGAATAGGAAATTGAACTGTAGTTACTAACTCAAGTCATATAACTCAAGTTCCAGTTACATAACCTAAGTTATTAACTCAAGTTTGTTTTTATGGTGAATATGGCCGTAAGATACCACTCACCAAAAATGACCCAGAAGTTAAAACTTGCCAAAAATGATAATTAGACCGATATCTCTCAATAAAACCTAAAAAATACCATTTAAAGGGAGCACAAACGTTGAAAAATTTGCATTGAGTTCAGAAATAATCATATTCATTGCAAAAAACTTAAATTTTTTTGGTTAAATACCTCTTACTGTAGAAGTTTATGACACTGCTCTAAATGTGTAATGGAACTCCATTATCAATGGAGGGCCCATTTACCCCCTTAAAATATTGATAGGGAAAATTTTTTCTCGGGCCCTGTATTCTCACCCAATAAACATCTTTTGGTATGATTTTCATGGATAAACAATTCTACTATTTGTTAAGTTGAAAAAACAGTTCCGTCCTTAATTTTTGCACAGCAGTGTACTAAATAATAAATCCTAATACTAAATAATAGTGTAATAAAAGCATACTACAAATTTTCATACCAGTTTGCAAATATATTGAATGGAAATGTGTGGCACATTATTTAATAATACTTCTTCCGTGGTATATTTGTGTAATAATACGAAAAAATATATTGCTGTTTAAAAAATTCAAATAATTGTATTCGGGAACAAAAATCGCAAAGAGTATATTGGTAAGTTAATTAATGGCTTAATGTTAGTGTTAATCTCCCACTTTACTGCAACCACAAACTAAAATTTTGCATTAAATCCGTGATTTCACCGCAGAGGGATCTAATAGTATATACCCCATTACCCCATCCATGCAAAATCATTTTCATTATTTTAAATTATAAAATTTAAGGAGAGATATTAATTTGTATGCAAACGAATTTACATAGTATTACATTTTTTACAAAGATAAATTGACTGTATATAAAATATTTAACTTAACGCGGTGCTTTCGAGTATTAAAGATTGGAACCAATTTAAACAGTTTCCCAAGAATACCATCTACATTTCATTTATACAGAAAACAATCTCCTGATTTAAGCTGTCATAAGATTTACTAATATTCAAGGATATTGCATCAGCCTGTTCTTAGTAAGGTTATTTGTTTGGGAAAAGGATAATTAAGCGATTTTTTTCACACTAAACGATAATTTTTACAGGAAAACCAAAATGCTGGGTTGTAAAAAATTTGATATTGTCTAAAAATTCTTAGTCTTTAATGATAAAGGTATAATGACCAGTTATGGAACGTAAATATCTAGAAATTTTGATTTGAGAATTATATTTTACTTAAAAATGATCGATATAAGTTGAAGAAGTGTCAATTTCTCCAATTCGAATATTATTGAAATTCGCGATGCCATTACTGTACAATACAAGTACATCAAGGTAATCATCACTCACTAGGTACGAGATCCAATACAAAATTTATATTTAAATATGCTCCCCGATTATTGCATTTTTACTTAACGGTGATAGCAAAGTTATCATTAAGAAAGTATTCAATTGTATAAGAATGAAAACGATCGATAAATCCTACTTATATATAGGTAAGGGTTATAATCTCTGTAGAAACGTACTCTGTATACGTACGATTATTTTTTTAGTCATGAATATTTTTCGATTGAAAATTAAGGAATGAGAACAAATAAAATAATCATCTTTAGAAAATTCTATCCACTAGAGCTAATTAATTAAATGGATACTTTCGAGTACTAAGAGTACATGTGGAGTGCTTAAACATTATTAAAATTAAAAAAAACATTGCTCTCTTTTATCGCAAATACACTTTGCTATATAAAATTCCGGTACCTATAAGGTTTTACTAAATCTGTGTATTTTAAAAAAATACAGTAAAAGACTCTTCAATCTCAGATTTTTTATTTTCAAAAGTTATTTTAACTCGTTTAGACAAAAACATTCTGTTCTGTATAAGGTTTATTGAGGAAGTTGCATGATTTTTTTAATCGATTCTTCTTGCAAAAATAAGCAACTACCCAAAATTTGAGGCCGATCGAGAAATTTTTGATTGCCAAAAAAACTAAAAAAGATCCACTTTTTAAAAGCGCGCGAAAACGCCAAAAGTCTGGGATCATCGAACGTTGACGTCATCATACGATAAACATTGTTGGAAAGCAATGGAGTTGATGGTGTGATTGTTGATATCTTTAAACAATAAACGTTTTCAGTCACGTGTTTTTTTTCTCAACTTTTAAATTAAAATATTAAATTACCTGTACATTTTTTTTTGACAAAATTGACTAGATATTTCATTTTACCATACAAAAAACATACGGAACACTTGTGTTTTTGAAAATCTGACACATGCAACTTCCTTATTGTGAGGTATCTAATATAAGTCATTGATTGTGTGTGTTTGTCTTTTACACAAATCCATTTTTTTCTAACTTACGTATAAATACCCAAGGAAAAGCATAGGCTATGTTTCGAAAATTTTAAATGATCCCTTGACCCCTTTTTGCTATCATTGGGCTGAAAATAGCTTTATTTCTGCTCAAAAAATATCCGCTTACGGTTCACCCCATTGTTAAAAAGAAAAGATAACACAAAATATTAATTTTTTAACCGAAAAACTAGATATAACTCATCGATTAAAAATCATACTAATATTTTATAATCTGTTTCAAAGAAATTAAAAGTTTTAAAACTGGTAAGTGTAGTGTGTAGTTTAAAATATATTTTTTTCAGGATTTATTTTTTAAATAAAAAATTCAATGGAATAACATTGTTGTTAAAATAGTGTCCATGGAATAGGCTTTAATTCTTGAATAATTTCACGGAAAAATTTTATTAAATTCCTGAGAAAATAATTATTAAGAAAGGAATTTTAATGAATGTTCAATTTTTCTTTTTACGTTATTTTACCAAGATTTGGCCCCAAATATTAAATACTGAATTCCTCAGCTAAAAACTTATTCCAATCTAATACTTTCTTATATTAGCCTAAAATTTATGACGCAGCTAAAAATATTAGCTGCATTTTTTATTTAAATGAAAGTAAAGAAAGTTTCCCATCTTTACTTTCTAGAAGTTTAGTTCACCATGCTGAAAAAGAATTCGTCATACATTCCTTGTGCATTCTTCAAAATACAAGGGTAGCACCGGGTAACATCTATAAACACCTGTGTTTAGATAAGAAACCACCATGCACCATACCCCCTGGAGAGCTTCAATTCGTTTCGCCAATTACTTTCCCAACTTTCCCAGGATTCCTAGGAATCGATTCTTCAGTAGGTTTGATTCACAGGCATTCGATTCAGCATTTCGGCATCGATTCTATGGTATTCGATTCGGAGGTTTGGCCGAAATCTCCCCACAGGGAAAGTGCAGCAGGTTGTAAGGGGGGAAGGAAAAGTGGTTTACGGCGAAACGTAGGGGACACCGTCTTAGGCGATACGTGCATTTGGCCCGACCGCGAACCGGTTATCCACAAGGAATTTCTGGCGCACTTCGCTTTCGTGGGGAGAAGGGAGCTGGCCAATCAAAAGAGAGCAGCCTATTCGAAAACAGTGTAGCCATCCGCGCGATCCGATTGCTTTTACACTTTTTGTGGCCCGTTTTAATAGTTTAAAAGATCTAAAACAGCTATTTATTACCAAAATAAGTCCTCAGACATTAATATATTACGAAAGTAAAGGACATCTAGTGCCTTACTTCTTACTTGTACTACTTGTGTTACAAGTAATTACTTGTCATGTTTCTTAACAGATGGCAGCACAAAGGAAGCTATGTGGAAACGATTGAATGAGCGGCTCATGAGATTTAATCGTTTGCGTTTCGTGTAGGTTCCAGGCATAATGATTAATGAAAAAGAGACTTCACATTAACTATCCAACTATTATCGACCAGACGCCTTGAGGTAAACAAAACACTACACCGCATCACTCCTCTACCCAAAGTAAACCGTGCGCATACATAGATAAATAGTTCTCACACAAAATACTTTAAAAAGTACAATAGAAGATTTTTAAGTATACTAAAGTATGATAAGGTTAAAAACTTAAAAATAACGCCATAATGGAATGAAATAGTAGCGAAAAAAACAATACATAACGTAAAGGACACTATGGACAAGAGCTTGGGGATAGCTCCCGAGGTATCCCTTCGTAGGGGAGGGCGAATCGGCAGTAGGCGATAGTTCTCTAACTAAGCGATAGCTTCGCGGTACGACCATTTGCCTAACTGTCGTTATGTGACGTCACGAGGTCGCCTAGACTGGTATCCTCTACTAGGCGATACGATCGCGGTTAGGCCCCGACGTCCCGTTTTGAACGGGACTGTCCCTTTCTAGAGTTACGAGTCCCGGTGTCCCCGAAATGAACTCTGGGACGCAAAATTGTCCCGTTTTCTGAAACCGCGAGAAAATTTGAGTGTTTTTGACGAATTTTGATTAATTTGTAATTACATTACATCGCAGAAAGTAACCGAATGCAATAATCTAAATGTTTCCACGGAAACTCGTTGGGTAGAAGTATTCACACACTTTTAGGCCAACAATCTTCACTTCAGCATGAAAACTTTTCTATTTGAATTTAATATATTTTATGTTTGCCTGCTACAAATGCTCATTTGAGAAGACCCAGTTACAAATTTCAGTTCTAAAGGCGATGTTGAAAATTAAGGTGAATATAAAAAAAACGTGCGAGAGAAAAAGAGTTTCATTCTTACTTAAAATCATCACCAGCTTAAAGCAAATTTGTTCCTCTGATAAATATAAATATAACTAAACGTTTCGGATATATATTTTTTTATTTGTAACTTTTAAGCTAACTGACTTGTTCTGAATAAATAATTTTTAAAAAGTTTTTTTTATTGACTACCTGTTAATTAACCTAAATAAACCAATGTCCCGTTTTGAGTCAAAAAATAAATGGTCACATTAGTTATGCTTTTAATAATTATCACAACTAAACAAGCACATATAGTGACCTGATTTTATGCCTCTTTCCCAGTGATTTGGGTCGGGTAAATACTTGATGGATAGGGTAAATATAAAGGGACGTTTGCCCCCCAAAAATTGGTTTTCATGAAAAATTTCATCTTTAAATAAAATTTGAAGAGTGCTTTTTTTTACTTTGAAAATAGACAACTTACTTACTTTTAAACTAACTTTAAGTTAATATTTTCAATTAAAAATTTTCTTTATGTAAAGAGGAGGTAACAGTTTACAGACAGTGCGTTAAGATTAGTTGGTTGAGGTTGAAATAAAAGGGCATGAAAATAATATGGAACTGTTGACCACTTTTTAGCAGTTTTTCATGCAACAAAACAAAAACAAATTAAATACCTTTTAACTTAACATATCAGAGACGAAGCGGCTCATCTTAGAGTAAGCAAATGTCTCCTCTCTCACTATACTTTTAAATATTTCATTGTTGAGAGGAAAAAGCTTTCAGTTGGACTAATTCATAGATCAGAATAATTCAATTCACATTGATAAACAGGTGTATAGTATACTACTTAAAAACCTAAATTATTGTTAAAGCAAAAGGGAATAAGTTATTATTTTTACCACAATAATCTATTTATTGATAATACTTTATAACTTTTTATGTATAATCTTTTTTGCAGAATTTGTTAAGGGGACATCCATAAATTACGTGAGGTCAAAAAGGGGGGAGGGGTTTGGAAAAATCTCACCAAGGGGGAGGGGGGTGATTAAAATCTCGCGTCAACTTTTTAAGTTAGAAATTAAACGGTTTTTTTAAGTAAGAGAAAGGAATAATACCCTCAGATAAGATACTGTGGTGATTTTTAGGTCGAATAATGTCCTTTTCCCCCACATCATTAATAATGGAAAAGTTTTAGGTGCTGTGAAGCACAAAATGCAAACGAATAAGATAGAAAATTATTTTTAAAGGTTGTAGGTAAATCTCACGTGGGGGAGGGGGGGTCCAGATTTTGGAAAAAACACCTCACGTAATTTGTGGATGTCCTTTAACTGCCTGATTAATGTCCTTTTTTTTAAATGTTTTTCTATTTGAGTAAAATTATTAAGGTTACTAATTAATGACAAAAACCTTGAAGACAATAACTAGTGAGTATCAATAACTGTTAGCAAATTCCTTGTCTTGGGCAATGGCAAGCTTTAACTAAGCATGATGCACTTCGAAATATACTTTTCAACCTTAAAGATTTTATACAGTAGACTCACAAAGTAGACTTATTTAGTAAATGGCTATTAAGAGACTTGACTGTTGCAGGTATCAAATATTTGTACATCGAGTGCTTAAGCATCTGAGGCATTATTTCAACTTGGGGCGCAACCATGCTCACTACTATTATGTTTATAAGTAATTAGAATGTAGTATTATATATATAAAGACCAACTGAAATTATTATATTTTCATAGTGTTCTTTCGAATTGTGTGACTTTTGGATTTGGCCTATCTCAAAGTAAACTGCCGTTCATTCGATCACTACAAACCTCAAAGAGTTTTTGATATTTCAGTACTTATTAAAGCTATCGGTTTTACCCATTACTTGAATAAGACGCTCTTCGCAAAGCGATTAGCAAATGAATTATATCTAGTGAACGGCGAAGAAAACGAGCGTCTCGATGTAAGATAACAGCTGCCTTCTGTCTTTCCTGTATCCAATTCTTACAGAAACTAAGCCCTTGACCATCAGCTGTTACAACAGTGAAGCGTGCCAAAGGTCTCTTAAGATAAAAAAAAATCCAACAGAATTCTCGAATTGGAGCATCACGTTTTATTCAGCTGCGATTATCTCCCCTTGTATTATGTGCCTCTTTACAATATTTTAGCAAATTGGTTAAAGATAAATGCTTTTCTTTCCCCTGATTTAAAAGAATGAAGGGAAGATAATGGGATACCACGGATATTAATATTTGCAAATCCTCCCGATTTAGGAGGAGATTGATTTTCTTCCTTTTCCCTCGCCTTCTACTATTCTTACCGTCATTCCCCCTGCTTATTAGATTTTTTTCTCAAATTTCTCCCGATTTTTCGACTTTTAGGATTCAAATTAAAGAGAAGATTAACAATAGAGGGGGGTTCTATAGCGTATGGAGGTAACTCACGAGTAGATCATGTTGTGGGAAAGGCAACTTCAAGATCTAATCTAATCAGCAGAGAAATCAATGGATGCTCAGTTCATTGTTCACCTGCAAGCGATTCTCGTAATATTTTACTCATATTTGCCGATTTTGAAAGTTATTTGCCCCTAAAATAAAATTTAGGTCGCTGCTGCAAGTTTTCTAAGCGGGCACCTGCCTGACAAGTTGGCTTTTCCTCTTGGTTTGTTTTGCGAGAAAAACAACGTTTGCCTGAACAGACTCTACCTTTAACAAATCACATATTTTCGCTTGGAATCGTGTTTTCAATTAAAAGGCTGGTTAAAAAAGTTTTATGACTGCTCAATTTTGAGCAATTTAGCTCAACTTTAAAAGGCTAAGTAGCCTCTTTAGTTGGTAGTACTACCAACTAAGGGACTTGTAGTTAAGTAAGAATGTAAGGTGCATTATTAAGTGTATTGAGGTTATATCTTAGCATTATATATTCCATCAAAATTTATTTTAAAAATATATAAATTCTATTAAAACGCAAAATTTTCAAAATAATTTTTTAAATTTAGAATTTTAATAAATTTTAACAACTGTCCAGCACAGCATAGATTTATGTTTTTAATATACATGTTTAAAGGTGTGTTATGTTTCAAAGTCATTCAATTCTATCGCAGAAAAAAAATTTATACAGTAAAAATAGAAGTGCGGGTTTTAATTATTTTCATTAGCTAATTTGTTCAAATTCCGTTTATCATTCTGGTTTTTTTTTAAAAATTGATTTTCTCTGGACCGATTTTTTGGATTGTTAATATGTTTTTATTGGGGTCATTCCTATGTAAAAATCGTTGACAAACCGTTTATTGCAATTTGTACCAAATTTAACCAGGGTGGCGACAGATCAGGGAAAAGTCAGGGAAATTCTTAAACATTTTTAAAAATCAGGGAAATTTTTAGTATCGACTCACAAGGACCAATGTAACCTAAGGAGGGTCTCAAAATGAGTCAAAAATCCGCTTTTAAGGGTAAAAATTTCTGGGGGACATCCCCCAGTAAGAAAAATAAATTTCCATAGTTAAAAATCTTTCATTCATGGTTTTGCTCTAAGCTTAAGTAGTTCCACCATAAAAGTTGTTTTCTCTTAATTGAGACTCTTTTCGTTTGGGGGTTTGTTTTGAAATATTCTAATGAGTATGAGTCAAAATATTTGTATGATTATTTCATGAATTATTACAAAACGTTTTTACAATCAGTTTCGAAAATATCTGGGGTTTTTAAAAGTAATACTATTTGGCTTTCATATTGCTTTTTTCATCTATGCTCCATCTATCGGTATTATAAATCTGCTCCATATAAACTCAGCCATATTTTTCCCCCAACTCTTTTCGAAAGTCTTGGGAGTAGTTCCTTCTCTCGCCAGCATTTGCGTCACCAGAAATTGAAAACTCTGGGTAAACACCCCGGCCCCCTCGCAATGTTGACAAGAACTTCCATTCGAAAAGGGTTCAACAGAAATTCCTCCAAACTGTCTCGCGTTCCCACATTCGCGCCGAGAGTCCCTCTCGATTTAAAACAAAACTATTAAATCCGATCCCTTCCCTCCCATTTGAGTTTCCCGAAATAGCTCCTTGTAATTTTGTGTGTGTGAGAGAGCATCAGTGGTAATCATTACTGAAAAAGCGCCATCTCGACCTTTGTTGGACTTGGAGAGCGCGGGAGCACAGAGCTCACCTCCGTTGCTATGGTGATATGACGCATCTCCGTCCCATCTATAGGAGTTGCTGCCGCTGGAAAATAAAATCGACGAGACTGGCCGAGGAGAGAGGGGCCACGTGAGATCCCAAAACTCCCCGGAAAAGGATATTCGTTCGGCCTTTTCGCTCCGGGATGAGCCTGACCAGGTAAGCGTCCGTCGAATTACCTTTTTTAACGAAATACTTCTATAAATTAACCGAGAAAAATGTACGTGTTCGTTTTTGACTGATGAGAGCGCGAGAAATCGTTGTGTGTACATCCGAATCCGGGAATCAGCTGTTGCCCTTTTCGTTCCGTGTTTTTTTTCCACTGATTGTGTGCCTTCTCCTGTTGATTCGACGGCTGGCTGTGGTGGTGTTTTTTCCCTGCATTTTTTTTGTTGGCACTCCGAACGAGTGTAGTTGGACTGGCGCTTTGCTTTTATCGGCTCTCTGATCGCCGAGAGAGCGCAGAGGCTGTGCTCGTTGTCATGGCAACGAGTGGTGGGATGTGCATCTGGGAAAAGGTTGGTGATTTGGCTCATTGATTAGAACTGACTGGTTAAGTTTGTCACAAACCCTTGTTAACTGGTGTAGTATATCTTGAGGCATGTTTTTCCCCTTTCACCCAAATTACCCCCAAATACACTAAAAAGGGAAATTAATTTTTGTATTTCAGAAAGGAGCTATGAATTTTCTTGAATTTATTTGAACTTAAAATTTTTTTTGTCTTATAAAACCCAACTTTCTTAAATTAAAAAAAAATAGATTTGATTATGATTTTCTTTAAAAGGACACATTTCGTAATTTTTTTAAAAATTTAAATAGGCTTTATTTAAGTATTTTAGACCTATTTTAAGATTCAATATCATTAAAATATAATAAAAACACTATAAAATCCCTTCCTTCCTCTTTATTGTAATAACTCTTAAACAATAGCTCTGACTTTAATAATTGCCTGAAGTGTCGATGGTGAGTATTTGAGCCAGGTGTTAGGAAGCATTGTCTCCTGGGTAATTTTTCGACTGCTTGGAATAGAAATTTTTACTGCTTAAGTTTTTGAGTTAGATAGTCCGAGGATCTAGTCGTTATAAAGTTTGTTGTTGTTTTTTTACATATCAATTTCTCGTGTACTTGGAGGTATTTTAGTTAATGTGATGGATGGCTTAGTTTTTTTATTATAAAGTCATGAAGGGTGTATTAATTAAATACGTGTTTAGATAACCCATATAAACTTTTTTGTAAAAGCCCATTCCTATGTCAACTCACTCCCCGCTAAATTACATACCGTAGGGGTGAGTTTATATAAAGTGGTCACTTAATCAGAAACCAAGAATTAGAATACTACACGCAACCACTGCAAACCCCTCTTTCGAAAATTGTCATCTGTAACATCTCAATTTGATATCCAAGTTCCCCTCATAAAAAAATACATTTGAACAAAAAAAATTAATTAGCAGTTAGGAAAAGGATGAAACTTGAGTACCCCGGTTGACCCTGTTCTTCCCCGATTGCAGTATGCCTGCCATACCTCCTAAGACTCTTGTAATGCAATTTTATTTATAATTATACATTCCTGGAAGCAAAAATATATTAATGGCCTCTCAACAAATCTTAAGAATTTACCTGCTGATTTTAGCCTTTTCATTTCATACATGGAAACTTTTTCCGTAAATGTATGCCCATCAATATTTTTTTCTACTCCATACACTTTTTAAATTTTTTTCTGACTTTATGAATAAAATTGGGATTTAAAATAATTGCTTAAAAACTTCGTACTCTATGCAGTATGCACTCCAAATTGCCTTCAAGTTTATTCGCCAAGTCTCATCGTCAGCTTTTAAAATGTTTTTAATTTTGTGCGAACTAGACTCATAAAATACGGGGTTCTTTAAAAATGGTGTACTCTCTTTGTTTCCTCTTTACTTGCTTGCTCTTCACTCGTTTTCTGATTCTTCGGAGAGGAATCGGGAGGAGAAAAAAATCATCTCTGTCATCTCGACAACAACATTTCTTTGTTCTCCTCTAAATTACCCAGCCTCTCCGGCAAAACAGACTGAAATTTTCGACCGTATTTTAATCTTGTTTCTCGGCGTTACACTCACGTGCTCCTAAAAATGCACGAACTTTTTTTCCCGCTTCTGCCCACGCGAACGCCGGAGAAAAGAACCTCCCGATCGACGTCAAGGCGGGAAAACGACTTTAGCAACAGCGCCGCTGAATCGATCTCGGGAAGATACAAGAGAGAGAGAGAGAGAGCAGAGAAAAATTCCTCGGCAAATTTCTCTAGTTAATGTAATTTTCCCGAGGAGCAGGAGCGAAGGTTTCAGTTAAATTGTTGAGGTGATTCGATTGCCAAACTCGGAAATTCCTGATGCACGGTCTAATTTGATTTCCGAGTTCTACAAATTTCACTCTCTCGCCTTTCCCAAAATTTATTTAAGTATTTTATATGAGATGGATGTGTGAAACTAACCGCGGAGTCGTTTAGGGGTTTTATTTAATTGGCTTGTGTGGTTTTGGCCTCCTTATAAAGCCGTCTGAGATGTGAATAGTTTTACTTTTTTGTCAAACCGTGTGATAACTGGTGCATTATAAGTTTTAAAAATACTTTTTAATTTTTTTTGTTGCTGATAGTTACATTTTGTTATTTCCATAGTAAATTAACGTCCTGGGAAACCCCTTTAGGAGCGACTTCGAAACTGTTGGAAACATATTTTCCTAAAAATGGTTTCTCACTCTGAGAATAAAATATTTCTTTTGGACCCTCTCTGTAAAAGAAAACATTTTTCAATGTTTTATTACCTTTCCTTTTTCACTTCATAAGTTAACTCTTTCCTTACCTGTAATATATTTCAGCGATATCCTTTTTTATCCATAATAATAAAAATTTTGAGGTTTTAGAAAATATAATTTAAACTTTTTTATTTTTATGCCCCATTTTTTTTATCCAAGGATTCTTTTAAAAATTATACTCTATTTTATGTTTAAATATAAATATTTTTCCCCATGGTCACTGGAATAGGTTTGGTAACTTTTAAATGCGTTATTAGGTCTAATAAATCTCTTATTTTGTTCCCATATCCACTAATTGCTATACTGTTATTATTTTTTTTCTTCTAATATTAACACGTCTTTATATCCGAAAATTTGTAAAAATTTTAGGTTGATCTCTGCAAGAGTTTTTATTCCTTTTACATGACATAAGCGACTATTTGGAGAAACAACTGATCCACAGTTGATTTCGCTGATTTTCATAATAATTTCTCTTTCCCTCTTAAAAAAATTTAAGCGAATGATATAAATGTAATGGATGATACTTTTATAAAAGATTATTCTCGGCGACCATCTATCTGTACACTGTAGATATAAAATAATCTTGTTTAGTTTGTTTACCGATTAGAAGATAGTGAAAGTTAAATTTCTGCTGTTAATTGACCTTTGATAACGATTTTCTATTAATACAAACCTAAGTGAACACAGGACAAGAGATATTTTTGTTTCCGAATGAGAGGTTTTTCGGATTGAGGACATTTTTTACAACATTTTATTTTTATGCGTGAGATTTCCAGGAATTTATTCGTGAAATTTTACACCCTGAACTGAACATCAATGTACCAATGGAAACTTTTAATCAAACACTTCACTTGAAATTTAACAAAATTGAAAATATTAAATACATTGTGGTATTGAAATTATTCATTAATTAAGGATTTTATGGATTCTATTTCAAGTTAATAGTTAAATTTTCTTCCAAAATTAGCAAAAAAATTAGGGTAAGTAAATTAAAATAATTTCTTTTTTGTAATAATTGAGTTTGTAAATGCCGCCAAACAGTAGCGTGTGATAAAATCCGCTATCAAACGAACTCCATAGGTACACATACTCGTATGTACTTGAAAGATAATAAAATAAACACAAGATAAGGTTCACGCCAGGGTTATTAATTCAATTGTAGTTGCGGTGATAATCTCCTGTTTGTTTTTACAAATATTAGGTTACTCAGTAGGTTGTAGCGAAGTTGTCGACAAAAAAAAGGTTTGGAAATCTCTGAAGAGAACCAATTAAAAAGGAAAGAACGTAATAAATTCAGCACTCTTGTTGAATGTTGATAATTGTTTTGCATGAAAAATATTCCAAAAAGGACATGGATACTTCTCTGCTTAGATCTTTGTAATGTAAAGAAGCCCTCTTTTATCTTTAGGTATAGCAGTGAAACTTAACTGCTCTTCTCTGTATTCCGGAGTAGCTAGCCTTGCCTATCACTGCATTTTTCCCTCCTCTTCTGCGTATACTCGAGAATATCGAGTCTTGGCCTTTAATTTAAAGTGTGATTGAGCTATTACATCTAAGACGCTGAAATGTTTTTCTTCCTTAAAAATAAACGTATTCCGATTCTGATATATGCTAGAGAAGATTGTAAAACGTCTTTTTGTTATCTATCTTTGTATTGCCAAGAAGCCGAATGTGTTGCAGAGAACAAACCCAAACTACTGCTTCATGTTTTCCTGAGAAATCTATCCTTATCGATATACCTCCCCCCTCTTTTGTAGGGTACTCGTCAATTCTGAGTTTTCTCTTCCTTTTATTTAATTACGTATAGCAGAGAAATTCAAATAATGTCATCTTTTAAGAGTTTTTTTTCTTCAAAATTAATTCACTCAGAACTATGAATGCCGAAAAATGTAGTTTAACTTCTTAGATCTATCTATTGCCAAGAAGCCTTTAATTCCCAATGTATGGCAAGGAAATTCAAACCAATGCTCCATGTATTTTGAAAAAGTATCATCATCTTCTTTTTGATTTTTCTCCTACGAAGGGTTTCCGGTAATTTTCTTTTAATTAATTATAAACTATATGTGCTCGTTGAGCCCTCATTTCTTTCTATAATACTCCCGTATTCATAATTTGATTACAGTGTTCAGAATATAACCATTAAATGTTTATTAAATTATTTAAGTTTTAAATGAAGAAAGGATACACTCATGTGAGAAGTATATTCTTCTAGAGATCAGAAAAACAATCAGGCTTTGTGTGAGCAACTTGTAGAAGCTTAATTTTTCCCCAAAAAGAATTCTCTATTCGTGATTTCTCAGATATTGTCTGAGGGAGGATAACAATGGCACAGAAATTTGATTCCGACTGCAATATAACGTCTCTCCAATTTATTTCTCCGTCGATCTTGGTATACTACCTGCTATTCAGAGCAATTTCTAGGAAAGGGTGAAATTGAATGGAACTGACATCAATCATTCAGAATCGCGGGTTATGATGGGTGATGGCAAGAAAATTGAATTCGTGCTGAGTACCTACCTAGTTGGTTTTCTTTTCTTCTACGGAGTTGCTGCTCGGAAAGTTAGAAATAGGAGCATTTTAATGTACAGTTTGTTTGCAGAAACCTGTGTTTAATACGATACTTTAATGCCTTAATTCATTTGTATGTATGCTAAATCCATTGCTCTTATTAAACCAATAGTTTTAATCCCGTTTCTTTGACGAACCGAACGTGGCAAATCCATGATTTTTCTATGGGGAGGGCGGAGCGTTCGACCAATTTGTATTAATTAATTTATTAAATTAAAACAGGGTGCGCACAGTTCTTAAAAACTCCTTAGATTGCCCTATAGTCCTTATAAAAGGGTCCTTAATTTCCACATTGGAGTGAGTCCTTACTTTTCAAAAGAACGCAGTTTTTTTCTCTCTTGATGTCAATTTTTTAAAGGGATTTTATCAAAAATATTAGCGTACACTTTTCTAAAAGTTTTGTCTTTCTATTTTTGCCGATACATGTTACGAATTTTCAGGAAGTTACAGTCTGGAATTACGCTTCCGGACTTTTGCTTGTAAAGTGTGCATTTCTTCGGCCCGCAGAAAAAACAACTCAACAGTCAAGATCGCGTTTTTCTTTTCATTTTTGATGGGCTTTAAAATCTTGTTTTTGGAGAAAGTGTTTTTTGCTAGTCATAAAATATTGATTATAGCTGGCAAATTGAAAAAGACAAAAAACAATTGGTTATTTCTATCTTTGAAAGGGAAATATAATAAAGTATTCTTGAAAAGTCGTTAAAATCATTTTTTTACAGTTTTAATATAAATTGCATTCGAGGATGTCCTTAAAATTTTCCAAAATGTCCTTAGAAAGTCCTTAAAAAGTACTTAATTTTACTCTTTAAACTTTGTACGAACCCTGAAAAAGTTAATGAAAATGTTTTATTTAAAGTAATGTTATAAATATCTTAATTGGTATGTTTTCTTCAAAAAATGTTGATGAAAGTCGAAATAGTGAAGAGCTTTCAACAAAAATTGGAAGTTTTGTTTAATTTTAGGGGGCTGCAGCCCCATATCCCCCTGAATTCTCCCTTGAACCGAATCTATTTTTCCGGGAGTAGGCTATATCTTATGTACAAGTCTTCATATGCGTTCTAAAAAATAGCAATTCAAGATGTATTAGTCGCCTTGATTTGAGTTGAAACTCCGAAAGCAATTTGTAACGACCTGTATTAAAGCGAACGGGTACCTGTAATCAAAATGCCAACTTGTGTAAACAAGTGGTTGCAATGACTACTGTCTTGTACATGTATCAATACATGTTTATCTAATGTGTAAAAATATTTTTAAAACCTCATTAATGCTAATCATGTACTATATACCCGGGTTTTTTTTTTCAGGTTTTAAATACGGTTTCTCTATTATTACTATACTATGCAGAAGAAATTCAATTGAGTGGGTGAGTATACATTTTGTGAAATTATTATTTGTACTTAATTTTGTTCTCTTTTTTTTTCTTTATATATAAATGTTTCAAAGTAATTTTTTTTTCACTTGGAAGGGCCAATTCGGCCCCTTAGTGAGCAATATGTTGTTTAAAAAAATTATGTTATGTAGTATAACATGTATTTAGCTTAGGGGACATCCAAAAAATACGTGAGGTCAAAAGGGGGGGGAGGGGTTCGGAAAAATCTCACCAAGGGGGGAGGGGGTGTTGATTAAAATATCACGTCAACTTTTTAAGTTATAAATTATACGATTTTCATTTTTTTAAGTATGAGAAAGGAATATATGAGAAGGAAGGAGAATAATTATTTTTAAAGGTTGTAGAGAGAGAGGTAAATCTCACGTGGGGGGAGGGGGGGTCCAGATTTTGGAAAAAACACCTCACGTAATTTATGGATGTCCCCTTAGATCAGTGGTTCCCAACTCAAATATCTCCACGGACCACTTCACTTAAATTTGAACCTTGGCGGACCATCCCTATTCCCAACTTTATCTTAAAAAATTTAACTTTTTTTTCCATGCACTCATTCCTCACAGAGGTTGTAAAGTTTGATTTTTTTCTTAATAGTACAGGAAAACATAGTCTTAATACGCATCTTAATGGAACTGTAAATCAAATGAAATCTATTAAACTTCAAAGAAAAATTATCTTGACATTATTTTAAATCCAATTATTAAAGATAAACCTTTTATAAAAGACATTAAAGACGAGTATACTTAACAAATGACAATAATTGTTCAGGTCCATTCGTTGATCTATTAGCTCTAGAAAGGTTCCTGATCATACCTACACCCAAGTTACCCCAGGTTTAAATAACATCAGTATCAAAGAGTCATTTTTTTCATACCCAACAACAGTATTGTTAAATTTATTAGTCAATTTAAATTTGAAACAAATCTCGGAATTTAAACTACAGGAAAAATTAGATGACCAGGAATTCTTTATCACTAAACAGTAAACTGCACAATGCACATGCACTGACTGAGAGTTGTAGCAGCAAAAATTATATAGGCGAGGCTAACTGATATTCTTCCGAAAGACCACGTCGAAAGATCGAAAGTCAATAAATAGTTATTTCAAAGGAGCAATTTAAAAGGGAAATGATTTGTCCGTTCAAAGACTAGCATTTTTACAATAAATTTTTCTTAGATCTTCGAACAAACCTATTTCGCTTGTATCAGAAATTTCCTCTTCCTATTAGCATGCAATTTGTAGTATCTTTCAACACTTACAAGCTTCGCTTCGTTTCAAACCATGTAAAAGTCCGAACACTCGATTCTTTATTTGCCCCACCCTGACCATTATTTGCCCCATCTGAGTTTCAATCAATTTTATTCGCAACATAATCACATTTCGTTTCTAAATAAACATCAGTTGAATAACTTGAGTTAAATGAACAAATGAATCATAGGAGAGAAAGAGAACCTAACATTTTTTATTTATGAGACGAATGATTTTTGGGTTTTTATTTATGGTTTTTTACTACTTCATGGGATATGTGATAAGAAAACTATTTTTTTTAATTTCAACACATTTTTGGATATGTTTAAAAATCCTCTCGCGGACCACCTCCGATGGCCTCACGGACCACCAGTGGTCCGCGGACCACCTGTTGGGAACCACTGCCTTAGATGTATTGTATTTATTTTTTCTATGCCATTTCAGAAAAAAACCGTGCTTTGCTTGTTTCATTCACCCAAACCCATTCTATAAATATTAATAAAGTAAATTTACCAAAAAAAAAAGGGTCAAACCCGAAAAAAAATTGCAACATTTGGTTCAACGGTTTTCATATGGGAATGACCTTTATCAATAATATTCTAAAAAGCAAACAAAATCTGTGTGGAGGAATTTTAATTTTTGAAAAAATCAAATTATAGGAATTAGACTGATGACAACATGTTTCAGTGCTTAATAAAATATTCCATTTAAATTGAAAAAAAATTATAAATGTGAATTAAAAAATTAATTTCTAAACGTAGATAATGGTAGAAATTAAGACATCTCTCAAAACCACCAAACAACTGAAAAAGAAGTAATTCATATGGAAAATTCCCTTAGAAATGATCTAAATATTAACATACTAAAATTAGACAGTAAAAAGTTAATTATTTTTATTTAAAATTTTTCTGGCCTCAAAAATTAACCCTTTTTTTAAATTCCTGTTTTAAACGTTTGGGGCATTTCTAATGCCATTTTCCATAAATATTGTAATTTATAGCTTTTAAAAACACAATTGATAATCAAATCATTAGTTAATTAATTTGTTAAAATGAACAATGAAAATACGGGTAAAATCTCTCAACCAAGTTGAAACAGACGTTTTTAAACAATATTTGGTTATAATCATTTAAAAAATAATAAAATTTTTAAAAAAATTTCTCAAACATTTAATTTTAAAAATTTTTAAAGCTTAATTTTTTTATTTATGTAGTATAGATAGGCATGTGATACCTGTCTATTTACTATATTTTAGTGCTGGTTTATGAATGATATTAAGCTAATCTTAATATATAAAATAGAAACCCGGAAATAGAGTTTGTTTTCAATAAAATGTAGAAAAGGTGTGGAAAAATTGAAGCATTTAAAACAAAAAAATTAAAATTATTGTAGTTTTAATAACAAAATAACTTTGAAAAATCAAGTGGTGGGTAGTAATTACCTTCCACTCCAAATTCCTTCCAAAGGACTTCTGCTTACTCATTACACGCCTCTGGGGTTGATAAGATCTTTATTTCATTTTTTAGTACCTCAAAAAAAATTTTTGGCTGTTGAAATGCATTCCTAACTGCCCCATACTCAATGCCTTTCCTTTCCAGAAAATACCACCTGCTTTCATGGCTGTAGAAGAACACTCCGACGAGGACAAAGCAATCCTTGCCATGACCACCAAATTCAAACTCAGCCAGCAGAACGGCTCGATCGAGAGGTCCTCCCCTCCTAACTTCGTTGCAGAGCCCGAGAAGGAGTCCAACGGAGATGATGAACTGACCAGTCTGGCCTGGCTCCAGGATACCAACTTGCTCAAGAACTTCCAGATGGGCTCGTACGGCATCGAAGGCGAGGAGGTCCTGAGTGACAGCCCTTCCAGTGACTACCTTGACGAGACGGTCGAGCATGTCACCATCAACGGGGACGAAGGGGAGCAGAGTGTGGAACCCCTGCCTGCACACGCCCCCTACAACCCTACCCTCCATGCGAATTCAAAGCCCCCGTTCTCTTTTAGTTGTCTCATCTTCATGGCTATCGAGGATTCGCTGAACAAAGCCCTGCCAGTGAAAGACATTTACAATTGGATCCTGACTCATTTTCCATACTTCCAGAATGCGCCGACAGGGTGGAAGAATTCTGTGCGGCATAATTTGTCGTTAAGCAAATGTTTTCGTAAAGTTGAAAAAGAGAAAGGACAGGTAGAGAACCATCTGTTGTTCTTCTTTTTTGTTCTATTGGGGGCAGTTTTCTTTTGGAGAAGAAGGGATAAAAATTCAGTTACTTACTATGGTCCTTGTTAAGACTGTGCCATTTCAGATTCAAGTTTTTTATTATGATTATGATTGATCGTTGTATTATAATAAATTTTAAAATAATGTTTAAATTTATGAAAACAGTAGTATTAGAGAGATACATAGATATATGCATTTATGAAAACAGTATGCACACATCTTTTTAGATTTATTGTTAAATAATTCTATTCATGCTGTGTGCAATCTAAATACCACTCATTAGTTAGATGTATTTTGGTTAGATGGCAACACTAAAATTGGTCATTCTTTTTAATTAGTTAGATTTTGGTTAGTTATAGTTTTTTTATAATATTGTTGGTCAATTTTAGTGTAACTATTCAGCCAAAATCCAACCAACTAGACTGGTAGGCCACATACTACATTTTTGTATAAGTGGATTTTCAACTTTCTCTTTAGAGTTGTGTTATTGATTATTTCTGACTATTCCCTTTTAAAACTTTCAGAATGTAGGGAAAGGATCTTTGTGGTGTATAGATCCAGAGTTCCGTCCCAATCTTTTACAAGCCTTACAAAAAGCTCCAAGCATGGCAAATTTAGAGTTCAGTCACTTTTCATACATGTCTCCTTACTGCCAGAATGGAAAGGTTGAGAGGTTTGTATCACACTAAAAAAACTTTATTACAAATTCCTAGAATCTATGTTTCCAGCCTGTAATAATTTTTTTGTTCTTGTTTCAGTGAAATTAAGCCTTGTCTTTTAGTGGCTTCACAAGAAGCAATACAGATTCCTTCTCCTGGTAAGAGGGAGTTTATGCATGATGATTTAATAATTTTTTTTTGCAAAATAACTCAATGCATGTCACTGCCCAGTAATGAATTCCATAATGTCCTATACTTTGGTGAATGTTCTTAGCTTTAGTTTGTGACTGGTTTGTGCTCTGCTCCAAATTTGAAAAGCGCATTTTCACTGTCTTCAATGCTGATCTCTTTGAAACTGTTTTATTTTTAGAGCTTTTCCCATTTCTGTCCCGTCGTCTTGCAAGCAGTATGAAAGGTAGATATTCTCAATGTTATGCCGTCAGTACCCTTAATAAATTACTGAACAACTTCTGAAATAACCTTGAATGACTCACTTGTTTGGCTTATAAAATATTAAATAGCCTCTCTTGGTCAATAGCCTTAATAGTAATCCATCACTAATAAAATTATCTGTTCTTTTAATTAAAGTGTGTAATAAGTAACAATTTGTGTGTATGTATGATTGTGTGTTGTTACATTAGAGTTGTTTTACCCCTTTGTCATGTAATGGTTGTCTAATGTGCAACAAAATTGATGTTGTCAGTCATACCTGTTCCCTTTGTTCAAAGCATATTCCTAACCAAGTTAAATTATTATAGTCATCCATTTATATAAAAACTTAAGTGCTCAAAATATTATTTATGGAGGTAGTAAAAAATAACTTATATTTGAGGTGCAAGTTCCCCAATGCGATATTTGTTGGCATCTCCTACATTTTATTTCATAAAAACATTTTACTTAATGAATTTTTAAATTACGCTTATTTAGAGTACTTTTCCTCTTATATAAATTTTCTTTTACTCTAACTTTAATAACCATGATTTAGAATATAAATAGTTATATTTTAGTTTTTCTTTAACTTGATAATGAAAACAATGAAAGAATATTCAAAAATACCAAGTAAACTTTTGTTATGCAGGCATGAGATTCTTCCGATTTTTGTCGGATTTTCCGACTTTTTATGATTTTTCTGAGAATTTTCAAATTTCTTACTCAAACCTCTCACCGCAAAAACATTCAGACAAGGTGTTAAAAATAAGCTAAAACCGTGAATTTTAGGATCAAATTTCCAATAATTTTCTGGGGGAGGACCCCCAAACCCCCATTTAGTACTTTGAACTCTATTTTTCAAATATTTTTTTTGAAATATTTGAACATTAACATCCAAATTCTACCTAAATATATATTGGAAAACAGTTTTGAAAATGTTGTTCCTGCAGGTTTTCAGACTTTTTGCTTTTTTGTCAATCTCCTCCCTGGGTATGACTATGCCCCTAAATTCAAAATCTTAAAAACTCCATTACAAAGATGTCCCATAGTTTCAAAAATACTTTCTAAACAAATTATTACTGTTTTGACATTCATATTATGAAAAATGATCTTAATTTTTAAGCATTAATTTTTGCAATGTAATTTCACTCATAGATCCAGAAGTGGATGCTGCAGCTACAATGCTCACTTTAAAAAACAGTCCCAATATTAATATGTCTAGTAAGTTGCAGTGTCAATTTTTGTCTTGTTTGTAATGATGTGACTGATTGTTAAAAAAATGCAAAGATCCAAAATAGCACTTCATTTGTTTTTAAATCTTGTAAACATTTGAATTTAATCACTGAATTTACATTTACTGGTATATTCTAAAAATTTTTAAAACATATTTTGAATGTTTACTGGGGATCATTAATTTATGACAGCTTTTACTTCTATACTTTTATTTTGTTTCTGAGTGAACTAATATCAATCCGGATAATTTTTTTTTACAATTACAAGTATATATTTGACCAAAACATAAAATAAAATTTTTAATTAAATATTAGAGGTTAGTTTTCATTTTTGTTTACTTCGATGTTAAAAGTAAGGAATATATATATTCATTCCTTACGTTTAAAGAGAGAAATAGAGTTGTAATAAACCTTTTTTTTTTCAAACTAAAAGTTATTAATGAATCTCATATTTTTGTCAATAAACTCCCTTTTATATGTTCTCTTCTCAAAGTAAATGCTAAAAGCAGTTTTGTTACATTACTTGTGATTTTTCTTAGGTATTAGTGAAGAGTCTGAAAATGATTCCCTTCAGTGTAGCCAAAGGTTAATTCGTAAAAGGTTGCGTCTTAAGTAAGTAGACACTTGTGCTTACTATCCTGTTGTTTTCAATTAACTTAGCAACCTAAATGAGATAGTTTTCCTATGATTTGTTCAATTTATTTATACCGTAAAACGGGGTGAATCGGATCAGCGGGGTGAATCGGATCACTTTTGAAAAAAGTTTTTTAAATCATCATCGCTCCGGTTGTGTTAGAGTTATAAAATCAGGATAAGTTCTGACTTATTCTCCACATTGTTCAGAAGTGGTTTCAGTCATCAAAAATTATTTTGCGATAATATCTTAGGTCTACCACGGCTTTGAAGTTGAATACGAAAAAGGTCACAAAAACGTGGCTGTCAAAACTTTGCTTATTGCACCAAAAAAATTACTTTCTTTTCTCAATTTTCAGTATCCCCCGTGTGGTCCCAACTCTTCCAAAGATTTCTTTGCAATCAAATTTTAAATAAATGGTAATTCCGATTTTTGCTGAATTTTTTAGTAAAACAAGTCCATTCCGACTACTGATGCGGGGTGAATCGGATCAGTAGTAAAAATGTGTGTTTGAAATTTTTTTCTGAAAAACTGGTAATAGGTGGAGATTTCAAGCAAAAGGGATTTTGTTTTATGTATATTTAAGAATATAATGTATGGCTTTGGTAGTTCTGGTGGTATTATTTCTTCTCAAAAAAGCGATTAGAAAAGAAGACCGCAAGTGACGATTTTAGTTAAATTTTTTCGGCCGCGTCAAAAACTGGAAAGAATGCATTATTCATGGCTAATAAAAGTTTTGCTGTATGTTTACATTAATGTGTCAAAGTTTTAAGGTTAACCGATTAGTTTTAGATGGGAAATTTTAATCTCAAACATAACATCTATTGCGGAAAAACCTCTCTTAGTGTTTGTTGGTCAATCGAAAGAAATTTTTACTAAAACGACATCAAAATCAACAAGAAAACTTACATATAGACCCATCTGTTTAGTAATATGCCGTATATTAAATTATCTTTGAATATAGTAGGTGCAGAAATCAGTGCAATATTTAGGAGCGCATTATTTTAGCTTCTGAGAATTGCACTCACTAAATTTATGATAAAGCGAACGAAGCTATTCTTTTCTTCATATGAAAACACTAAAAAAAAGTAACACTTATTTTTTGAAACTGGAAACAGATAAAACAATAATGCTATGGAAAGACTCAATGCTTTAACAATTAATTTATTTCAGAAAAACATCTGTCTTGATTTTATTTCATACACCAGATCCCAGCTGCTCAACGAAGCGAGAGAAGTGCTAAAGAACTGTGGAAAATTACCAGTTATATGCAGTTTTAAAGCTAAATTTACTATCTTAAACTTATCAAATCATCTCAAAACTTTGAAATCTTAATGTAAACATTGCAAATACACAGCAAAACTTTTATTAGCCATGAATAATGCATTCTTCACAGTTTTTAAAGCGGCCGAAAAAAAATTTACTAAAATTGTCGTTTGCGGTCTTCTTTTCTAACCGCCATTTTGAAAAGAAATAATACAACCAGAACTTCCAAAACCATACATTATATTCTTTAATATACATAAACCAAAATACCCTTTATTTGAAATCTCCACCTATTATCAGTTTTTCAAAAAAAATTTCAAACATGAACCTTTGGTAAAAAGTATCAGAACTTTTCGGAAAACCCTATATTTTATTTAAAAATTTTTCATTATTTTAGTAAAATTTATTCATTTTACCTTATTAGACTATTTTATGGCTAATTTCAGGATCTTGTATCACTTTAAGACGTAAAAATTGCGTTTTTCTCACAAAAACTGGCTGTGATCCGATTCACCCCACATTGAGGGTGAATCGGATCACGGCTCTTAAAAATTTGTATAAAATAAACCATTCAAGATAATTTAATTTTTTCAACGGGTTCTTAAAGTATTTGATTTGTGATGGGGTGGCTGCAAGAGCCTGAGCACCGCGACCATTGGTCTATTGTACTATTTCTTAAAGTATTAATTGGGACTCGAAATATTATTTTCAAAGCATTCCAAAATCTTTATTATTAAAAATTTGGCAGCAGTTAAAAGTTCAAAAATGATCCGATTCACCCCGTTTTACGGTATTTAATGAACACCCCTAAAATGGCACATTTTAAAACTTTATTAATTTGGGCTTAAAATGTTGATAATTTATTCATTGACAAATTATCTAGATATATCTATGTGAAGATATAGAACCTCAAACCTAAATTTAAAAGAACAATTTCCCATAGAGCCATCTTGGGTTCAATGCTCTGTTTCGGGTTCTTCACCCCACCAGACGGTTTTCTGGGAGTTCTAAAAACACATTCCAAGGATTAAGAGTAAGAGAGGCACCCTCCCAGGACACTGATTGGTCTGAGCTCCCCCAAAAAACTGTATCTTCCGCAGAGCCACCTGATGATGCTTATGACTTTAGTTTCAAAAAACGACAGAAGCTACTCTAACGTATTGTAAGGTAGTTGTACCTTTTTGCGCTCCAGGGCTTTGCAGTTGTACTATGTACTTAAATTAAATGTAAAAATAAATTAGTTTAGAAAGATAAATTCGCCATGACTGCAAATTGATTAAATTCCTGGAAACCACCTCATCTATATGGTTAAAAATCTTGCTGTATGGTTGACATTTAGGATTTATAAAAAACAAGAAGAATACATTTCAAAATTACCTGCCATTAAATTAATGTAACCACTTATCACCAGCTAATCAGCAGAAAACTAGTTTATAAAAAGGTTTTTACAATAAATAATTTTAACATGTATTTTTCTGGTTGAATTTGCTTGTAGTGAGTTCTTTGTGTGTAATGTTTAAAAATTTAAGTTAAAGGGTTTAATATTCTTTTTATACAAGCATTTCATGATTTGTTTACTTGATTATAATTTTGGAATATTTCAATAATTTGTCTAAATAAAGGTTTGCTTCAGTGTTGATCTGTTTTAAAAGGAAATTGATGAAGGTGTTATTTTATTTGTTTGATTATTCTATCAATCCAAATTTGGTAAATTCCTTTATAAAATAGATTACATTTTTTACTAAGTAATCAATACTAAATTTTTAGAGAAAGGAACTTACAATCAACTCATTTACTTTTTATAAATGCAGAAATAATGCTGGTGATGTACTAAAATACTCAGCCATCTCTTTGTCTAGAAAGAAGTTTGAGAAATCCCAAATGATAAAAGGCATGACTTTTTTTTAAAAGACCGTATGATTTTTAAAGCTGGGCAGCAAATTTTAGAGAGCTTCATAAGGATTTTAAAATAACAAGATTTGTTCTTTTCAGACAAACATCTAGCTCTGGAGCCAAAAGAAGTCGAGCATCAAAACCTGTTATTACTAGCAGCCCTAGTGAGGATCACACCTATAGTGCCTGTTTGGATCAACAAGACTGTAGCCCAAAAGTTAGCCTTGTTGCGTTTGATGAAGAGGCCTGCTGGCCTAACGCTAAAGCAACACAAAGTAGGGGGAGGAACTCTCCCAACGGAACCTGTGCTCCCAAAGTAGCCGCCAACCCTCGAAACAACGAGGAAGCCGAAGGAGCCCACGCTCTCATGAATCTGGCAGAGATCGCTTCAAAAAGGTTGCTAAGAAAAGTTAATGGCAAGGCATCCTGAATGAGAAGAGGGATTTTTTCAGCATGAATATTAGTACAATCATATTTGATATATACTTTGCTATCTACTTGAAAAAATATATTTATATTCTTTATTTGATTATGTTAGTTATGAGAACATTTAAGCATAGCTTATGATTTTTATTTAGGTTTTCTTCTCTTTTTTTGTGTGTTAAGGATTTGATTTCTCGTGCTTTTCTTTTTTTTGTGTGAACCTTGTGATTTTGTTTCTTTTTCACATACATGCTATGCTTTTGCAATCAAATTGAGAGAACTATATTTCCTAATGTTATTGCTCATTTCTTAAGCTCAAGATTTGAGGTAGAATCGGAGAATTTATGTTTCGACTGTTGCTGAGTTCATTAACTGTGTGAGATTTTTCTCTGTATAGAAGAGTGATGCAAGACAAATTTTTGCATTAAATATATCAAGAGTGCCTGTTATAACATAAAACTTTCTTCTGTAACATATTGTTGATATTGACAGTTGACAAGTTGATATTCAAGGAGATAGAATACTAATATATTTGTTTGATTTTTTTTTATTCTTGTATGATCATGGTGAAAAATCCGACTGTTTTGATTATTTTTTTCTTGTGGTTTTATTTACTCATCTCTTAAGCAATAAGCCCTATATTTTTGTGATGTGCTGTTAGAATGTTTTTTTTTCATTTTATTTTGAATTTAATCAATATGGTTTATTAATGTTCTTCAGTACTCGCAAACTTGAACTTAGCTGCCTTGTTCAGCCATATTTTAAAATTCAACTTGGGTTAAATTAGTGATGATTTACTAAAATACATTTTTGTTCCCTTGTGCACCCACAAGGGAACAAAAATGGTTATGCTTTAGAATTTGAATTGAATTGGTCTGTTGAATATGCTTATGGATATGATCGAAAGAATTTAGCTTTGTCAATGTGAAAATTAAGTGCCAAATTTTCAACTACTAATTTCACTAAATCACTTTGATATGAAGTTAACTGATATCAATACTTGCACTTAAATTCACGTTGTTACATTATATTTTCATAAATGTTTTTTTCTTTGATTAATAATTATTTTAATAGGATAGTCAATTGAAAAAAAAACTCACTCTTTAAATCTATGCAAATGATAAAATGAAAACTTTGCATTTACTCTGTAGAAAAAATGTTCAGATATATATAAACTAAACTGAAACTTAGCTTTCAAAGATACTCGTGACATTTAGCAATATTAGTACAGTAAAGCACCATATATACGCCTTTCAAGGGACAGACGTAAAACAACGTATAAATGAAAAGACGAATAGTTGAAATTAGGTTTCTTATGCTATTAATGCAGATTTACATAATACAATAAATTTGGGGGTTTTCTTAAAGAAAAATTACTTTATAACAGTTTTTAAACTGAAAATAAGCATTAAATTTTTAAAATATTAAAACATTTAAATAAAAAATGAAACAACCTTCATAGTTTATCCTAAATATTTATTTTATTTTTCATAACTTGAGTACTATATTGCATATCCTACACACTAAATCTGAATTCATTCATTCATTCATTCATTTTTAATCTGTCATTGTCGTTTGACATGAAGATTGTCTTTGACTGAGAATTACAGGGTTATAAATTGAATTAAGTTTGCAAAGTGTTTACTTACTAGTGTTCTGTCAGAGAAAATAAGTGCCCCACATTCTTTATTTGACCTGCGATTTGGGTAAGTTTCCCGCTGAGAAATAACAAATGCTACTTAATATTTTTGAATTTTAAGGCAGTTTGAAACGGCGTATAACTGATATTGCCCATCGTATAAACGAAGAATTATTGCATTAAAATTAATAGGAACGAATTGGAACTTCGCGAAAACGATGTATAAATTAAAATGTTGTTCAAATGAAAAATGTACAAACGGTGCTTTACTGTAAATATTCCATAAGCAAATTTTTATTTAATGCTTTTTAAAAGAAAAACATTGTTTCTATCTTGATTTAGAAATTTTGATACAGTTTTGTTAAGAAGATTCTATATGAGTCAAAATTTAAAAAGATTGGTGTAATTTAAAATGTTTTAAGTTCTATAGAATATATTGCAATAGTTTTCTTAAGTCTGCTTTTGTATATTACTCAAATAGAAATCACTGTTTCAAATTGTTTTTATGTTCATATGTAGATTGTTCAGTTATTGATGTTTCTGCTCAAGAAATTTTAGGGTTAAGAATCTCATTTCTTTCTTATAATAATTATGCTTATTTATTTATTGTTTAGTTAAAGGTTTAAGTCTTATGATAACTGATATAATTATTTGTGAAATAACTATAGCATTGATACAGAATGAAAAAGAAGGAAAAGTAATCAAGTGAGCTGTTTAAAAAAAGCGAGAATTATTTGTTAATGTCAAATTAAAATACCCCAATTAATTTTTAAGTTCAAGCTGTTTCTTTTTATTTTGAGTTATTGATCTTTTAATATTACTTTGAAATTTTCTTAAAAGAATAAAGAGATGAAAAGACATTTACATAAGGAAGGAAAATTGCTACTAACCAACATTCTGTTATCAATGCTAATGTGTGATTTGAATTATTTCTTGAGTACGGCAGCTTGTGTATTGTGAACAGTTTTCATTTATGTATATTACTTGTTAATTGATTCATATTCATTTGTTTCCTTTTGTCTTTGGTTAGTTTTATATGTTTAGTTTTATCTAAAGAAACTTATCACATTAATTATTAGACTACTTTGTCATTATGTATGTCTTTCATGTTACATTAAATAATTGGTCGATTGCTTTCTTTAACATGACATTATATACCTGTGAAGCTTTGTATTCTAAAGCTAGTTTTGTTTGTCATTTTTCTGTAGTTACTATTTGTACTTATTTTTTTTGTATAATTTCTGATCACAGATAAATGAATCAATTTTAAAATTATCACAATCCCAAAAAAAACAGCATTTTTACATTGGAGGTTTAATTAGCTTTATATTTCCCACTTTAAACAAAAGTACCTTTTTTATTTGTTAAACTGGTACTTATAAATTGAGACGTCAAGCCCAGTTAGCTAATCCTAAAACCTACCAAAAATAGTAAAGGGAAGCACTGTATTAAATAAACTTTTTAGCTATACAGTCGAATCCGCTTAATGTGATCACAGTTAATGTTATCCAAATCAACAGGTCCCGATCATTCCTATTTAATTCTATGTAAAACGCATTGTTTAATGTGATCAACTAAGTATCAACATGCCGCTTAATGTTATCAAAATTTGTATACAGTAAAATCCTGCTATAACGAACTTCACGGGACCGTAAAATTTCTTCGTTGTAACCGTACTGTTGCTAATTAAAATAAAAACGGTTGGGGACTTTCGTAATAACGGGATTTTTTGTTGTATCGGTATTCCTTGTAACTGGGATTTCACTGTATATCCCCTTAAAAACGTCCGTTTTCAAGTTTCGTTTTGGAGGTCAATTGTTTTTTTTTCCGAAATTCAGTATAAATTTACAGCTGCACCGAAACACTTCTTTGTTTGATTGTAGAAAAAGAAAATATTCGATGCTCTCCGCTTTAAATGAAAGAAAACTGTTAAGGGGGGGCGAAGCAATGCTTGTGATTGGTTATCACCATTGTCGCCTTGCAGATGTTTCTGATAAGAGATTTTGATTTTTTCTTGTTTAGTGGAATTCAGATTAATTTCAGTGATTTATGTTTTTAGCCTTTTCCATGTAAATTTTTGAAAGTTCCGGTTGATCTTGTCTGGATGTCAAAAGAAAACGAATGTATGAGCGGAATCACATAGGTGTAGTATGTACTAACAAATGAAATTACAAAGTAAGAGATACATAGTGTAAAATTGTTTTGAATACATTAACTACGATTACATAATTTTGATTTTAAAGCAAGCAACATAGTTACACCGTTTGATAGTTTTTTATATGGAATTGCTTATTGTTATCAATCGGATAATGTTACATACATGTGATTACACAGACAAAAAATTGGCGGAAATTATTAAAAAAAATTGATGGCACCTAAATTTTTCTTCGTTTTAAGTAGAGGGGGTCCATCGGCATCTACTTCCTAGATCTAAGTTGGTTGGATTTTTATATGGCGCATGACCCAAGACAGGGTATAACCTGAGATCTAGGATTCGATACGCTAGATTCATAATTTTTTAGCTTAAATTTTAACTAATTTCCGTATTACTTCGATATTTTTTTTTTCGATTATTCTTAAAATTTAGAACGAGGCTACACTAGCGGTCAGAGTTTTCAGTATAAAACGATTGGAAAATAAGAAAGTGGAATTTCAGTTTTGCAAATCGAATTGTCGGATTTCAATTCTGCTAAGCAAATTGGCGGAAGAATCACATGTATGAGGTTATCAATTTCATCTTGGACAATTGCGATCACATTATTATTTGTCTACGGTCGCTTTGCGGAAAAAACCGTTTCTCAGCATTGTGGAAGGCACAGAAAACTGGTTTTCCTCCGCCTTCCGATGGTAGACAAATAATAAGCAGACTCGACTGTAGCTTTGACTTTGGTAAAAGAGACTAAATGTAGAAGTGCCATTTTATTTTATTTAGACTAGTACATGTTAGATTCGGAAGTAAAAATTTTCAAAATTATAATTTAAAAAAAAATAGTTCTATATTGTCTTTTAACCAATTTTTTAAAACGATAAAAATATTTCAATATAACTATCCTAATTTTAAACAAAAAGTTCATACTCTGAAAATCTGTACAATATTGCCAAACTGGATTTTACGTAAAATGTTTACACTGTGGTTTACTTAACCAAATAATATTTCATGGAAAATAATATAGGCCTTTTTTAATCTATATAACCTGAAATACTACACCCCTAGTTATTTAAGGTTCACACAACATCAGAGTTGTATATCTGTGATATCTGCATCTCAAGTACTTTGTACTGAAAACTATGCAATGAACTCTAAAAAAATACTCATTGTTTTGTGCCGTGTGTAAAGCATTTTGTAATAACAGATAGCTTATTTAAAAACATTTTGATTTTTAAGCTAAGGTCTTACTGTTCTGGAAAAATGTGAAATTAAAATAAATTCAGTACAACCAGCAATAATAAATATCTAGAAATCAATTTTCCCATTTTAAAGAGTTAAAATGCAATTGTATTTTACTACATTTTTATGCATAGATAAGCTATTTACTTTGAGATCTTAGGCTTTAAAATATGTTGATGTTTTTAATCATTGTGCTGGTAAATTACTTTTTCACTGTTAGAAGTCTATTATTTTTTCTGAAAAATCTAATTAATGTGAAAATTGCATAAAAATTGTACCTGAAACATGGAACTGAATTTTAATATAATTTTTTTTATTCTGCTAGGCTTATTTCTATAAGGTTGATAATTGAATGTGTTAATTTTTCTTTCGGCCATATGCCAGCACAACTACTATACTTTATTATGAAATTAAAAGAAAAAAAGTATTGAGCAATAATTGTGAATTATAATGTTATGTTGTACTAAAGGTATACACTAATGGCCAAATATGTTATTTTTATCCCAAAAACAAAGGTGTAATGTATATGTTGTATTATACTTCATAGAAGTAACTAATTGAAAAAGGTTCTATAGCTTTAGCTCAGCACTCGTGTAAGATAAAATAGCTATATATTTGATATTTGTCTTTAGTGATTTGGTTTGTTGCTTCTTCCTGAATTTTCATCAATGTGACTATTTTTATAAACAATTTTTAGAAGATTTACCTAAAATTGAATGAAACACCCTTGTACTTTAGACCTTATTTTCTAATGAAATAGCTGAAATCTTTCCATTTCCTAATTTAAACCCTGATACCTTTTCTTTGATTAAGTCTTTTAAAATATTATTTCTTGTATATTGTTCATAGTTTTCAGAATTAATATTATCCTCCCATATTTATTTTTTAAATGCACTATATATTTTACAGTTATCTAAATTTAAAATTTTCTATGTGTACATAATGTATAAAAAATAATTCTTCATGCACACAAAATTGTACATAAAACATAAATTTCAGAATATGTAAAGATAATTTTTTTAGTTTCATCAAAACTTCATACACACTCCAATGTTGTTAAAGTTGTTAGACTGTTATGAAAAAGATATTTGACATTTTTAAGTCAAAAACAAAATACTGCTGTTTTTTTAAAATTCAGCAGTTATTCATACTATGGTAGATTGAAGCCTGAAATTGCTACGAAATATGCACTGGAAAGTTATTCAGTTAAGAAAATTATTTTACCCTCAAAATATTTATAAATGGTAATTTAAAAATGTTTTTCTTATAGTTTTCCCAATATACCCCACGCACAAAATTATATAACGGTTTTACATTTATAAGAAAATTTGTGGTATCTATAACCAGGCATGTGATTGCTCAAGAAAGAAATTATCTGAAAATTTTTAGATTATTTGCAGTGGTATAGAAATTTATTTCGTGATGGACCCAAATTCCTCAGCCCCTTCCCATATACAATAGGTTCAATTTAGCTTTTTAATACTTTTAGATAGGATTCTCATCTTACTAAACTCAATCTAAAAAGAATTGTGAATACTTGAGTTACAAATACCAAAGGGGGTGAGGGGGTCCCCAGAAATTCTATTGAAATTTGACCCTAAAAGCAGGGTTTTAACTCGTTTTGGTACACAATAAAATTACAAAAAATCGGAATTTCGATAATTAATACCACTAAAATAAGCGGATTTTCGCTAATTAGCGGAAAAATCCCATGCCTGTATAACTTTCTTTCCATAAACTTGATAGAGAGAATAAATAGAAGCATTAATGAATTAAAGCGAACGTAATGAATGGACAAACAATACAGTAATGATTCATAGTAGTATGTACTAGAATTTTTTCCCTGAATATTTCTTTTAATTATAATTTTGATTAGTGATTATAAACTTTATCAACACGATTTCTGGTAGTAAGTGTATATCTTCCTGTTATCACTTAGGGTTAAACAAAATAATTAGGTTACTTTTTAATGATTTTCATTTATTAAAAATTTTACTGGTGGTAACACTGTAAGTTCGTTATCTGTCAGATGATCCTGCGAAATTTATTAATGGGAAAGGGAGAAAAATATTACTTTTAGCAATATACATTTGTGTAAAAATTGTTTAAGTTTTTAAAGGGAGGAAAAGGATGGCACAGCATCAGCATAACTATCAGCTTGCAGTCTTTTCACTTTCTTGAAAAAAAAACAGTTTAAAACTAGCAATTATTCAATACTGTTTTAGTTAATTACAGGGTTATTGCTTGTTAGTTCTTATAAGTTGTAATCTGTCCTTGTAGTCCTTCTTAAGAGATTGCATCGCATGGTTTTTTGTACATTTAAAGAAGACTATTGAAGTGTTAATTTTTTTTCCAGATTATTGCTTCCATTTTTTGTATTTGTCTTTGGCTACACTTTGAATTACAAC
This sequence comes from Tetragnatha versicolor, assembly GCA_024610705.1. Lineage (NCBI taxonomy): Eukaryota > Metazoa > Arthropoda > Arachnida > Araneae > Tetragnathidae > Tetragnatha > Tetragnatha versicolor. The sequence continues at coordinate 61,948,360 of JANDEH010000005.1, forward strand.
GAAGGAGAGGTGAAATAAAGCAATAATTTTACTGAGATTAAAAATAAAGGAGTATGTGGAAGATGTAGCTGTACATAAAATTAATGAAGTGTACAATTTATGAAGCATGTTTGTTACACATCTAAATTTGTTATTCTGTGGATTGACCATGCTGTGTGGTTGTATGCCTTGTAAAATGTATACTTGTTTGTAACATTTGTTTAACTAATTGAGATAAAGATGGGAAGATTTATATACAACACAGCCAGGATAGTCCTATTCAACAGACATAAATTTTGATGAATCAAATGTCTAAGTGAAGTTTTATCTAACAAACCTGATTTTCTACCCCTTAACTTTCCATTATATTTTACTTAGAGTCCTTTTAATTTCAAGTTTATTTAACTCAATCATGTTAACTATTTGCCGACTGTTTGGTTGGATTGCTTCAAATTGATAGTGGTTGAAACGCTCGAGTGGCCTGAAGAATAAGACCATTAATCTCGTTAAGTTTAATTATCACCCTATGAACCTTATCATGAGTCGCCATATTTTAATACCATCATACAATTTTCACGTTGTTGACTTTTGAGTTCATTCAATCAAACATAGCAACTTTTAAAATCAATTCAACCATAAAACAATTTCTCGAGAATTTCTTAATACTTCTTCATACAAATGGGTCGAAAATCTAACAAGCTTTACAAATTTATGGCAATTCATTTTTTTTTAGAAAACTTCACTGAACATTTTATATGCTCATAAAATATTGGTTTGAAACATAATAGGGTCAGACTTGCTTGTTTGGAAAATGATTTTGAGAGAAAAACATTGTTCATGTTGATGTGCCAATGAAAATATGTAAATTAGAAGTTTTCTTAAAAGTAATCATTTTAACCTATAGAATTACATCAGTTTGTTAAATTTCAAGACAGCACTTTTAGAAAGATAGCATACTCTTAACCGTGTCTTCCACATTGATCAAGATATATTTTGTGCCAAATTATTAACAAAGTATCAAATTAAACATACTAAATTTAGTTTACAATTAATGTGACAATTTCTATTCATCAAAGTATATAATTTTTAAAACAATCTTTGCTTCCACTTGTGTATCTCTGGCCTTGTAATGTTTGACAAAATGTACCCAGATATTTTTTCATGTACATATCAATGAGATATTAATAAATAAGTTTTGGTGTTAAAACTTGATTTCTTTTGTCTTAAAATTGTCTAGCCAGTAATTTCTGAAGTTTTGCATTTAATTTGATTATTAAAGTGAAATAAAAACAAATACTTTAAACAAAAGTGGTTTCAGAATTAAACGCTAAAAGCAAATAATGGATAATTTTATAATTTGACTAATTTTGAGTTTCAAGGTAAATTTTTGGACGAAAAACTGTCAGCTCACGATTACTTGTTTATAAACTGAATTCAAGGTACTATATCAGTTGGCTAGAAGAACCTGATTAGGGCAATTCCCAGGGTAATGTAACGTTAGTCACATTTTATTCCTCTTAATTTCAAATAAATTAAGCTTTTTATTATATCTAATGAGAATGGTGGGTAAGGTACAATTAATGGTACCTATCCCAACTTTGTGTTCAGACACAAAAATGCTTATTTTGTAAATGGGACTGACCTTTTACTATCTTGGAATTGTCCATTGGCAAATAAAAAAACTGCAATAAGTCACCTTTAATCAAGAGTTAAAATGCTTTGGAATAAATTATTATTTGTTTGAAGTACTTGCTGCAATGTGAAAAGAAATTTAACACAATTAAGGTTTCAATTGGATGAGAAATAAAACATTTTATTTCAATATTGTGTACAAAATGAATGGTTCGGTCAATTTTTGGACAATATATCAGAATGTCATAAACTTAAGTTGGGAAATAAAAAAAAACTTGTTCAAAATAAATAAATCCATGTAAGAGCTGAATGGTTTTTTTTGCATGATAAAATCTATAAATAAATATAAAACAATATATAAGTACTTTTAAAATATTTTTGAATTATTGGTTTAACAAAAGAAATTTAGGAGCTTTACAACTGATACAGAATGCCATTGACAGCAACATGCCTGGAATGTCAACCTGCTTTCTGTACTTAAAAATTGAGTTATTTATCTTAAATGACACTTTATGAAGTAACACCACATCTGAACATCAGTTTGTCAATAACACATACACACTGATCTTGTTCTTCAGACATTAAAAATTAAGTTTCACCGCACATGAGATTAATAATAAATTAATCTTCATGTGATGACAGTTTCTTCCACCTGTAACACACAATGCCAACACAAAAAAATACTTTAAAAGTGATTGACAAACATTGAAGATGACAGGAAACACACTAGCTGGTATCTCATCAGTCCCGATGAATCAGTACAAACAATCCAAGGCATCCCAGTACAGCATACTAAAAGCAAGTACAAAAAATATATACATAAAACTTTTTTAAAAATAAGATCCAATTATAGAAATAAAAGCAAAAATCTGCAAGAAACATTGGCAATTTGATGTGGGGGATATTTTATAACTTGGGCATAGGTAGAGCCATTTTAGTTTAAAAACCAAACAGATAAATTCTCTTAACAGTAGAAAGTATTCCTGGAAACCCCACTTCACAATTAAACCAGATGAAGCTTTGGTCATAAGGGGCCATTCATTAATTACGTAAGGGTCCCGAGGGGGAGGGGGGGTTGGAAAAATCTCTACATACCCTTACTTGGGGGGTGGGGGGTCAAACCAATTCTTACGTAAGATTTTCCTAGTTAATATAAACAAATTCCAATTATTCTAATCAAGAGATAATATAACAGTAATATGTAGTTGTCAATAGAACAAGAAATTAAAATGAGGAGATGGCGCTTTACTGGCCATGTGTTAAGAATGGAAAGAAATGAAATTCCAAGTGTTGCCATGGAGTGGGCACCTGAGGGAAGACGAAGAAGAGGTCGCCCAAGACTAACATGGAGAAGGCAAATGGAAAGAGAGAGAGAGGAAGCGGGATGGACCAGCTGGCAAGAGTGGCTGCAGCGGACAGGGCAGGGTGGAAAGCAAGACTCAGGGCCTTTTGTGCCACAAGGCACTAAGACATGATGATGATGAATATGTAGTTGACAGCAAGAATATTACTTATCTGTTGAAAAATAAAAATATTTGATTTACGTCAAACGGAGAGTTTTCTAACATTTTATTATTTTGAAAAACATAATGGAATCTTACGTAAGAATAGGGGGGAGGGGTTTGAAAAATCTTACGTACCCTTACATGGGGGGAGGGGGGGTCAAAAATTGCCAAAATCATCCTTACGTAATTAATGAATGGCCCCTAAGACATTTTTCTACTGTCATAATCCACAATTTGAAATGATTCAGGTCAGTTATATATTTTTTTTTGTAAGATCCATCTTTTAATACTTCAGTTTCTTCAAAATAATGAGACATGACCACTTTTTTAATACATCAGTTTTCTGTGTTTTCAACTTGTGCTTCACTACAGCAACAGCTATTTACAGCCGAAAGCTGGACTAGATATTTTAGAAAGATGCAAAAGGGGAAAGCAAGGCATCTGAATGAGAGATTTTTTGTACCAAACCTATAACTACCCACACCTCAAAAAACTTTCTGCAAATATGTCTCACTATCAAGGACGGATTAAGGGGGGGGGCGGTGGGGGAGATCGCCCCCCCTTGCCCTGAGACGAAAAAAATTTTTTGGTTTAAAATAACAAAACTTTGTTCGTAATAAATTTCGAAGAAGTAAAATAGCTTTCAGTAAACCACGCAAGTGAAAAATCTCCTGTTGGATGGGTTGAAAAAGGTCACCAAACAGGTCCCCTTTAACCTTGGCTGTCACCTTTTATCTGCACTCCCGTCCCCTATGTTGTTTTAGGGTTTCTTCCCTGTTTCCTCTGAGGAACTGGGAGCGAGGGGGGGATAGATGGCTAGGAATGCAGGAAGTTCTCGGTTAGCGGATATCGCCCCCCCCCTTCTAGTGAAAATATTCACGTGATTGGTGCTTCTCAAACACCAGTGGTCACTGCCTAATGAGACAATTTCAGTGCTTCGGGTCTCGAGTGAAAATTGTCATTGCTGTTGAGAACTTTCAAGCTGTGGCCTGTGGGACGACATTTTTTCTTCAAGTCTTCAAGCGTATATTTTTCTATACGCAAGGAGAAAAATGTAAGTTTATACTCAACTCTTTTAAAAGAATGTTTGTTTCGTGTATTTAAAATTATGACTAGGTCTGGAAGTTCCATGTTATTACATTTATTTTATAATTATTATTTTGAAGAGTTCTGTTTCGAATATTACGTTTCAAGGGATTTTCGATCGATTTATCGATTTATACTAGCTTTATGTTACCTACTTCGGTGTATTCATCTGTTTTTACATATTTAAGCGTTTTGCAACTTATTCAATTCATCCAATTTTAGATTTGTCATCAATAATCACAAATTTTGAAAAATTAAGTATATAACTTTATGAATCTAATATTGTAGAGGAAATTTAGTGAACCCAATGCTAAATTTACTAACCAAAAGTTGTGTATACATAATTAAGAGCAATTGAATGTGTCAATTTTGTGTTTTTCAAAACTTAACTGCTTAAACGTCTTTCTTTTGTTTAAAAAATGCTTTCTATAACAATCATTACTCTTTCTCTCTTCTCTCTCCTAATCATTACTCTTATTCTTTTATCTATTCATTTTGTTCCTAGGTCCTCTTTTTAGACTTTAAAAACACTTTTATATTTTCTACTTGGGAAAATACCCCTGAACGAAGGATTATTTAGCCGACCATTAAGTTTTGGCTTTTTAAGCTTGGTATTTTACCCGCTTTATATATTCCGCGGATTCGGATATAGTATTTGAGGGATTTGAAAACTCTATCTGGAAGATGAGCTTTTAACAACGCCAAAGAGTCAATAAAAATTAATTTAAAATCCATAAAACTATTTTTTATTTTTAGACACCAAGGGTATTGTTGAGCATTGGTCTATGTTTATTATACTTAAAAAATTTATTTTGTTAAGTTAATTATGTATTCTAATTTTATTAAATCCCTTATAACGATAATGAAACCCCCCTCTGAAAATATTCTTGTAAGGAAATATTAAGAAAAATTGCTTCAGATTTTGACACAAAAAAAAAGTACATCATGAAGCGATCGTCGAGTATTACATTTTTCTTCAAAAAAAAGAGCAGAACGGGGAAGAGTTATAAAAATTTGAATTTGAATTGTATAATGTAAGTTGAAGTAGAGAAGGGTAAGGCAAGGAAAGAAAGAAACTAAAAAAAAACCAGCTTGTGAAAATATTTGCAAAAATTGAAATACAGCAGTGGCGGATCTACGGAGGGGCTTTCGGGCTGAAGCCTCCCCCCCCAAACGTCTAATATTTTACCAAGTTTGTCAAAACGCAAAAAATCTATACCCGAAATTCGGATGAGGCGTACCAAAACGAGTTGAAAAAGTGGGGTTTTTGACTTAAATTCCCAAAAATTTTCTGGGGGAGGACCCCCAGAACCCCCTTTTAATGGTTTGAATAGGATAATTCACTACCTTTTCCGTATTACCATTAACAAGAAGAATCAATTGGATTATGAAAATTCTTAGCCCCCCAAAACCAAATCCTGGATCCGCCACTGGCCAACAGGAGATATGAATGCTTAAAAGGGTTTGAATAGTTATTTAATGTTTTCACAATTTAGTACTTAAAATACCTTTCAACATGCAGAATAATCAAAAATTTAAAATTACCCCAAAAAAATCGGACCGCCCCCCCCTTAAAAAGTTTCTTAATCCGTGCCTGCTCACTATGATGATCGATCATATTAAGTGGAGAAACATTCTAAGTTTATTTCCCTAATATTTTCACCCCCTGATGACTTGCCCATTATCTTAAAGGTCTAATTTATCTTTACCATTGTTGTCTAAATAAATACAAGATACTAAACATACTTGAATTACATATTTCCTTATCAATAGTGCAATAAGAATATATTTCTGGATAAGGGCCCAACCCTCACAAACAAAACCATCTATAATAGCTTTAATTTGGTTTTGACTCAGTGGCGTAGCCAGGATTTTCCTATGGGGGGGGGGTCCAGTGGGAAAAATTTACTATTGGACATCAAAAGGTTTCCACAATTAGAGAAATAAATTTATAATTTTCACATTACTTTTAATTTCTTATCAATTTTAATTATTAATTTATTAGTAATTAGTGTAATAATCAAGATAAGTATTACTTCGATTGAGAGTTCTCATCCACATAATTTTTATTAGGTACAGAGACCATCAAAAAAAATATTAAGAGGTTTCAGTATCTCGAGCTCCATATAAAAAAGGGGGTTGGGGGGTCCACCCCCAGAAAACATTTGGAAATTTGATTTTTAAAAGGAGTTTTTTACTTCATTATGAGGTTATAACCTTGGAGCACGTCAAAATTTCTGAGGCAGTGGTTGATTCAGGATTTGGTTTTGGGGGCTAAAAATTTCGAAAACCAAATTGTATTAACGAATATAATATATTATATTAACGAATATAATATTAAACAGTTTAAAAATAATCGTGTTCAAATTACCGTAACGGGGGTTTGGGGGACCTCCCCCAGAAATTTTTTGGAAATTCAAGTCTAAGAAGCAGGTTTTCAACTCGCTTTGGTACACCTAATCCGAATTTCAAACATTATATTTTCAAGAATTTATTATTTACTGTAGGAGTTGAGTATTTTGACGAACTCATCATAAAAAAAAGTTGTTCATTATAAAGTTCCAATTCCCAAAGGGGTCTGGGGGTGCTCCAACAGGGTTTATTCGTTTGGTACCCTATGCCGCCTCCCCTTTATCGCCCCTCAATTATTTCGTTTGTTGTAAGCGAACCGGGGGTTTCCCGGAAAATTTTAGATTTTAGTATGCAAAAAAGTGGATTTTAGGCACTTTTAAGAAATATAAAAGCCATCTTTTGAGTAGCCACTGGAATATTTAACGCCTAAAAAAGGGTCCAAACATTTTGGGTCGGGCCCATGGGGGGGGTCCGGACCCAGGGACCTCCCCCTTGGCTACGCCACTGTTTTGACTCAAAGGTAAGGTTGAGTGTTTTTACAAGAGCGAATCATCAAAATGTTACTTTGTGGTTTAATCAAATAGATAATAACTTACTTTGAATTTTGGATAGTCATTCATCAAAATAGTTACTATTCCAACATACGGGACAAATCTAAAAGACCAAAATGTAGGTTAGTCAATATTAACAATCAATGTTTACACATTCTTTGCATAGTTAGGCATATAAGTATTCCATTTTAAAATTTTACTCTAAAACAGGGTTGCTTGATTTAAATCACTTGATTTTTTTTTAAAAAAATCATTGATTTAAATCAAAAATGCTAAACTGCCACAATTTAAATAAAAAATTTGTTGTATGCTTTAAAATGGTTTGCAAGAATATTTGCATTACAATTTTTTTTAAATTATGCTAGATATAACTGGGAGATAGGTTTAGGTTACTTTACTCTACATAAAATTGCCTGCAATTTCAAGATATTTATGACGAAAAGGGGTAAATAGCAGGGTTTGGAATCAATATTAATCGTGATTAACTAAACAAGAATTAAAATATTTTAATTTTTTTATCTGGTGCATCAACTTTTTAAAATACAAGCATGTGAATGAGTTTAATCGTAAGTTTGCTTTTATAGTTAGTCATGTTTTCCAAAATATTGTTTTTTGCATAACTACAGCGAATAGAGCTCTATTCTCTAAGTACATGACTGTCAATAAGTTGCTTATTTGATTTTATTTAATTATTACTCATTACTAGGGCTGTGATTTATATGTAATTAAAAATCCAAAATATGTACACATAATATGTGTTTATTTTAGCAAAATATGTATTAAAAATGACAAATATGTAATAAAAAAAGAAAATGTTAAGTAATTTTTTAAAGGGGCTCTTCAAATATTACGCAAGCACATAGTAGAGAAGGGTGGTTTTCGCTATTTGCCAACAGCTCATGTTTTTTTTTGCTGTCTTGTAGCGAGAAAAAAAATGAAAACAATGTGTCTACTTCCCAACTCGGCGCGCCTGACACTTTCATCGGACAATCCCGACCTTCACAACCTTTTAAAAGTTAAATTCAGCTTTGGGTGCACTAATTTAACCTATAATTTGAATGCTTTTTTCATTTTATGGGTTACTTTAATTTGAAAATCTGTCAAACACTTGATTATTTTTGAAAAACTTGAAAATGGATAAATATGTAATTAGGTTGAATATGTAAAAATATGTAAAATAAACATGGCCTTAATCTATTCAAACGTTCGTGCAGAGAGTTTCGTAGGTATTGGTCATGAAAAGCAGCTTGTTAGATATTAATCATTTAATGTACTATATAGAGTTGGGATAGGTGTGTAGGATCGCGTGGCGTGCTTTTTTTTAGCTCTGATTCTTCGATTTTATTGGACTAGCCTATTGTGTCTAACAGCATATAATTGAGATATTCAGACATCCTATTGACTGGACTATCGTCCCAAAGTGAAAAATTGTGGTTCGTGTGGATATTTTGGTCCCTGGGGGACGTGGAGTGTCCGCCGAGATCTGCCGCAATCCTTCGCCGGGCTTGACCCCACCTGCTGCCGCGGCTGGATCCTCTCCCGCACGCTAGTTAGGCCTAGTCTCTGGCACCTGGAAATTGGAGTATTCTTTGCCATTGTTTATTTATAGTGCTTTTGGATCGTATGAGGGATTTTTGAATCGACATAATCGTTGATGTGCTTCTGCGTTGATATTGATCTTTTTCTTCATAATGGATGACGCCTTTTATGAAGCTCTTGAAAATCAATGCAGAATTATTGAAATCGCACTTCTTTCTAAGTGTAATATGAACCAACAAACTAGGGAAGATGCCAGGATAGCACTGAGTGAAGTGAAATCTTCTGTTTGCAAGAATTTTGAAAGGTTAAAGACTTCAATATATTTGGAGGCTTGCAAGGAGAGTTTACAGGACGCCATTTCTAGACCTACTTATGCAAGTGTAGCTGCTTCCACTGATGTCAACAAAGATAAGTCTATTGTTTCTTCTGATTATAACCTGATAGTAGACGCTGAGAATTGTTCTTCCAATGATGTTAAAAAGATAATAAAACTGAATGTAAATCCCACTGAGGCTAAACTGGGAATATGCGATTTTAAGAATATTGGTGTAAACAAAGTTCTGGTTAAGTGTTGTTCCGAAGATGATCGGAATCGCCTTCAAAAGGAACTGAATGAGAAATCCCCTGAATTAAAAATATCTGTGCTGAAAAGAAGAAATCCTGCTGTTCTTATAAAAAATGTACCAAATGAAATATTAAATGAAGATCTATTAAAAGTGGTCTTTGATCAAAATCCAGAAGTTGTTGAATCAGATGAAGACATGGGTCAGTGTAAAGTCAGATTTACTTTAAAGAAATTCGAACACACTAGGCATGTTGTGATTGAAACGCACCCTATGGTTCGTAAACAAATCCTCCGTCAAAATAGGTTAAAAATTGGTTGGAATGTGTGTGTAGTTGATGAATTTCTTATCGTTAATAGATGCTACAAATGCCTTGGATATAAACATCGTGCTGCTGAATGCACAAACCCATTAGCATGCTTCAACTGTTCTGGTGAGCATAAAATGACAGATTGTCCAGATAAAAATGTAGAAGTCTGTGTAAACTGTGTACGATTTAATCATAAAACTAGCAAAAATCATAAAAAAGTAAACGTTAATCACAAACCATTTTCAGAGGGTTGTCCCAGCCACATATTTATAAAGAAGAGTATACAATCGCAAATTAACTATGGGTAAGACATCTAAAAAGGATCTGAAGTGTGTACAATTAAATCTTCACAAGTCTAAATCGGCGACGCAACAACTTATTTTAAATATGGAATTGGACGATATTGATTGTGCATTGGTTCAGGAACCTCACTGTTACAAGGGATCCCTTCCAGGTTATCCTAATACTTATAGACTTTACTATGATTATAATTCTGACATAATTAAGGCAGCCATTATAGTTCGATCCCATAATCTTATAGCTTTTCTTGATTGCAAAAATACTGATTACAATATGGTTTCTTTAAACGTCTCTATTGGAACATCTGCATTTACACTTTTCTCTTATTATTTCGAACCCTCAAGAAATATTGACATAGATCTTCATAAAATTGGTCAAGCCTTTTTGAATAAAAATCTAGATAGAATGGTTTGGTGCATGGACTCTAATAGCAAATCCGAATTATGGTTTAGTCCCTATTCGGACGCCCGAGGTAATAAATTGGGAGATTTCTTTTCCTTAAATAACTTATTTATTGCTAACGAAAACTGTGGGCCTACTTTTTGTTCAACTCGAGGATCGAGTTTCATTGATGTTACAGTTATAGGATCGGATCTGCTCGAAGATATTTCGAGTTGGTGCGTTTCAGAAAAAGACTCTCTCTCTGATCACATGATGATAGAGTTTGAATTTTCCCTATTATCTAATATACCAGTCATACCTACTACACCCTTTAAGATATTCAACACGAAGAGAGCAAACTGGTGCCGCTTTCGGAGGTTATGTCTTCCACGTGTTGCTCATATTTTTGATATTCTCGAGGAATGTAATGATGGTCTTCACTTGGATTCAATTGTGGAGGAGTTGGGTTCCGTTTTATTCCAGGCCTCCTTGTTGTCTATGCCAGTTAGAGGTCATGGTGTTCACAGGGTTCCTTGGTGGTCCCTTGAAATTAACTCTATGAGAAAAAGGCTTAACGCCTCCAGGCGTAGATTTCAGTGTGCTAAAAATCCTTTTCTCAGACAAACGTATAGAAATAAATACCTACAATATAGAAAAGATTACAACAGGATGCTTACTACTGCAAAGGTTGATTCTTGGAGGGCATTTCTCTCGACAATTGATGTTAATAATGTGTGGAAAAAAATTTATACTTATGGGGTTAAGAGACACTTTATGAAGAAAATTGAAATTAGCGGTATTCTCCTACCTAATGGTAAAACAACCAATTCTCTGAGTGAAACTATAAATGAGGTACTCCAGAAGTCCTTCCCTCCTGATCCCGAAGACGATGATAATGAACTGCATAGAGAATGTCGACGGACAGCGCGATCTCCTTACCACTCCTTCCTTGACACCGCCTTTACTAGTGATGAAGTCGACTCAGTGATCGCTAAGCTGAAACCTAATAAATCTCCTGGTCCTGATTCCATCTCAAATGAGATAGTTAAGCAATTTCACTCCATGTTCCCCTCTTTTCTTCATAGACTTTTCAACGTTTGTCTGGGCGTTGGGACTGTTCCTCGAAATTGGAAGCAAGCCCAAGTGATACTTATACCCAAAGGTGGTGAAAGCAGGGTTCCACACTTGGACAATCTTAGATGTATAAGTTTACTTCCTGTTTTGGGTAAGTGTTTGGAAAGGCTTTTTGTAAATAGAATTTACTGGCATCTGAATCAAGGTGACCTTCTCTCTTGCCACCAATACGGTTTCACACCACAGAGAGGGACTGAGGATGCACTTTTGCATCTGAATCAGGTGATTTTGAGGGGTAAAAAGAAAAATTTAAACACTATACTAATTTTCCTTGACATTAAAGGCGCCTTCGATAACGCTTGGTGGCCTAGTATCCTCAGTCTTTTGAAAAAAGCGCAATTGCCAACTAATATATTTTCCCTTTCTGCTGACTTTTTGAGTAATAGAACTGCCAATATTAACTTGGGTTCTGTCTCGGCTGTCCACCGACTTGAGAGGGGATGTCCTCAGGGATCTGTTTCGGGGCCTACGTTTTGGAACATTATCATCAACGACCTTTTGGTTGAATTGGAAGATTTTGCCTGTTGCGAGACTATTGCCTTTGCTGATGATATTCTGGTCTGTTTACAGGGTAGGGATCTTTCTTCTACGTTTTTACATGCTCAGGAGACTTTGAACTTTGTTTATAATTGGTCAAAAAATTTCAAATTAGAATTCAACCCGAACAAGACGAAAGTGATGTTCATTGAAAAAAGAAACGTTTGCTATGATCCATACCATTTGTATCTTAATGGAACTCCTTTAGCTGTTGTTAAGCAAATGAAGTATCTTGGGGTTATTCTTGACAGCAAATTTTCTTGGAAACAGCATTTGACCTACATATCAGAGAAGTGTGAAAAGCTGCAGCAGGGATTGTGTCGAATTGCTCGTAACACTTATGGTATCAATTTTAGCGTTTACTCCCTCATCTATAAGCAAGGAATTGAGCCCTTTATAATGTACGGTTCAAGAGTTTGGGGTATGATGCTAAAGAAGAAAATTAATGTTAGATACCTTAGGCGAATACAAAGACGAATATTATTGCGTGTCATACGTGGTTATCGGACTATAAGTTACGAAGCTGTTTATGTGATTTCTGGCTTTCCTCCAATTGACATTGTAATTCTTCATAACATTTCCTTCAGAGAAAGACTATCAGTTTGTTCTACCTCTAGCTACGATAGAATTTTGCCTCCTTCTGAGCTCCCTCATCCGTCCGAGAGAGATGCTATCACAATAATAAAATTTAATCTCACTGTTACTGATGGTTTCCCTTTGGTATTATTCACTGATGGTAGTAAATTGGGTGGCAAGGTTGGTTTTGGATTTGCAGTTTTTGCAAACGGCTCTGAGATTGAGCATTATCAATTTAGAATCAGGGATGAATGCACTGTTTTTTTGGCGGAACTCTTGTGCTTGAAGTTTGCGATTAGGTGGATCTCGGAGCAAGATTTTCCTATTTTGAAATATCTTATTTGTACCGATTCCCTTTCATCCTTAGACGCTCTAAAAAACATAAATTCTTTTAATGATATAATCACAGACATACAACGGCAACTAAAATCTTTGAGAGATCATGGGACTCTTGTGTATTTTTCTTTCGTTCGAGGGCATACGGGCGTGTTTGGAAACGAAAGGGCAGATGTTTTGGCTAAGTCCGCAACAGATTTAAGTATTGAGTTTGAACCTGCTAATATACCGAAGTCATATTACAAAAGGATTATGAAGGAGAGCATTATAGAAACCTGGTCAGATGAATACGGTGGTTCAGAGAAGGGTGAATTAACAAGGAAATATTTCCCGACTATTGGCCATCGTATGTCTTGTGCTCATTTCTATGCTAACTTTAAAATAACTCAATTTCTAACTGGTCATGGAGGGTTCAGGAGGTATCTTCATCGTTTTGGTTTGGCTCATTCTTCGTCTTGTGACTGTGGTTTTGGTGAAGAAGATGTCCATCATATTGTTTATGATTGCCCTAGATTTTCATCCCAAAGAAAAGTTTTGAGATTGGCCTTGAGAAAATTGCACATCAATTGGCCAGCATCTCCTTTTGCTATGATATCTAATAGAGAAACTTTTACATTATTTGTTAATTTTGTTGAAAGTGTTTTTTGATTCTGTTGTTTTGTTCTGATTATTATTTTTATTTGAGATTGTAACTTACTTCTGTAAGCCCCATGTTATACTCTGTGGAGCATGGGGAGATTTTAAATTCAATTAAAAAAAAAAAAAAATCTATTCAAAATCTTTTAAAATGTTTAGAATTCAAGAGCAAACTTTTATATCAGATTCCTGAACAAATATGTAATTACATATAAATCCTAGCCCTACTCATTACTATGTTTAAGAAATAAGTATAAATAATACTTAAATTTAGTAAAATTAATTTAACTGAATTATTATAATTCAAAGATTGATTAAAATTTTTACACAAAAATGAAGTATAGATTTTTTTTTTAGAAATCATTGTCATAATTTCTTTTAAAGCTAATATTGATTTCACAATTGGGCAAAAATAGTTACAGAAAGGATAAAAATTTTAGTAACTTATAGTATAATTGTTCATTCACCCTTTTAGGATGGGCTTGGGCATCTCACCATGAAATGGCAGCGAACCGTTTCCCTTAATTAATTCAATTAATTAATGCATAAAATAGATAAAAATTGGGTTGTTAAGTGATCCTAAACTATTATATTGCATTGAAATTACAATATCAGTAAATTATTGACCAGTTTCAGGATGTTCAGAGCTAATAATTCATTTAAATAAAAAAAATCCGATTTTAATCAAAAAAGTCCGATTTAAACCAAATAAATCTGATTTTTTTGATTTTTTTAAAAAAATTAAAAAAATCAGCAACCCTGTTTAGTAAGTATTGTAAGGTATATAACTCAGGGTTAACCCTCTTATATTAGTGGAGTTTTAAAGCATCCATTACCCAAATGATATTTTTAATGAAATGCAATTTTAGAAGTTTTTAATCAAATGGGCCAACCTTGAAACAGTCTCACTAAAAGATATGTAACTTTATAAATCGTGTCTTGGCTCTGAAATCTTTTGAACATTAAGGCTTACCCTCTAGCCCTTCCAACAATATCTTTCTTCTCCAGCCACAGCTGACCAGGAGCATATAATCCTCTATCATCAACAGAATTGTTATCCCCTTTAGTCAAAATTTTCACTGTGCCATTGTTTCTGAAAAACAAAATATTTTAGGTTGAAAATTACAACATATAAGTTTATCAAATAATAAATTCACTAATATTATAAGATCACAGGGAAACACAAATTTAATTTTTTTAAATATCAATACATTCATAAGAAGAAAATGTTTGTTTTGCAATCTTAGAGCCTAATTGAACGAGGTAACCACCAACAAATTGATTAGGATATAGTGCAACAGTTTCAAGCTGTGATACATTGAAAACGAAGTAAATTTAGACCAAATAATTCAAGCTAAGCCTACTTTTTCTAGTGAATATTCTAACAAAAAAAGATATGTCTGTCAATTGTTACATTGAAACAAGTTCAGACCTAATAAGATTAGAATATGCTCAGGATTTGGCGACTTTCAAAAATCGCCAAAAAATATGAAATAAACTTAGATATATCGCTTACTCTTTTCAACAATGTCATACCTAGGGTTCTAAATATTTCAGAAGGAATCGATTCCGGAATCGAATCGGAATCGAATGGCTTGGAATCGATTCCTAGGAATCGTACCTCTCGAGGAATCGATTCCATCAGGAATCGATTCCAAGGAATTGTACCTTTTTTTTCAAATAAAAACCTATAATTATTAAGTAATTAAACTGTCTAATTATGTTTCTGATTAATTAATGTTTCCTTCTAAATTTTAATTAAGTTAACTTATTAAAATAATTAATAATTAACTATTTAGTTAATTTTAATAATTATCATTTTTTCTTTTTTTTTATTATTATTATTATTATTATTACCACCAAATGATTTTACAAGATTATTGTTTCTCTCTATATTAAAAAAAGTTACTGTCACCGCTGCCGCCGCTGCCGCCGCCGCTGTTTCAGAAAATTTAATTTTTCAACTCTTTGAACTCTCATATCGCAAAAACTACTTGATAGAAATTTATGAAATTTGAAATGTTTGTAAAGGAATATTTGGGGCACATTCTCGAACAAAAAGCTAACTGATGTGATAATTAAAACTGGGGTATTTTTAAGGTCAAAGTTGAAGTTTTTCTTTTTTCGCCGCGTAATCCGGTTCAGCAAAATCTATTAGCAGCAGAATTATGATTTTTTGCAGCCTAATACTCTGAAGTATGAAGATGTGCACTACGTCGCCCTTTTTTCGAATTTCGAATTTGGTTTAGAGTAATTAATTTTTTAATTTTCGAAATTTTTTACACTTTTTCGTTTTTTTCTATCTAAAATGAAAACTAATCACGGTATCAATATGATTTTTTAAACACTTATATTCTTATTTTTAAGAAAGAGATTGCCGTTTAATTCCTTAAAAAATTCTAATTAGTTTTGGAATTATTAAGCATCAAAGTTTCATTTTTTTCATAGTTTTAGTAGGTCTTTATCAGACGTGTTTAATTTTTTTATATTTTATATTTGCCTGTTCACTAGATTGTCGCGAGCACGGATATTTCAATTTAAAGTTTTGAGGTGCACATTTTTGCTCTAAGTTTGCAAGCGATATAGTATAGACTTGTTTAATAATCTTTTAAAGATACTTCGATATTTTTTGAAATAGTACTAGAGAAATTAATAATTTAGCTATTTTGAGTGTTATTTGTGCCGATGAAAGGAAGAGGATTTTTGAGAAGTGTGCTTTACTCTGCTAAAGATCGATTGCAGATATTACAGATCGCTTCGCGATCTGTAAAGAGCTGCATAGCAGTTACGGGGGTTGGTGAGCGTAAGCGAGCAGGGGGCGGTAGCCCCCTATCCATTAAATTATTGATAACTTAAAAAGGAATATTTCAGTAATAGTTTTATTTTGATATTTTCGTGGTAATGATCCGAATTAAGTTTTAGAAAAGTTTCAGAGATAAGAAGTTTCGATATTAAATGATCATCAACTACACTCTGCTCATTTAGAATTAGCGCCTGAGACGTAATGTATTAGATGCATATATTATTCTAATTATCGTCGAAAAAATTTTCTTCTGCAATGACAAGTCAGCCTAACCAGAAGTAGTTAAAATACTTTAGAAACAATCGGTCATTGAAGTTGTCTGATGAGCGTTATTAAGCATTGTTGAGCGTTTTTAATCCTGTTTCAGGCACCTATTCTAAATAAACAGACAAGTTCCAGGTTGTACTGGATAGTTGAGATGAATCAAGCGAGCTCTGCTCGCTAAGATCGCGAAGCGATCTTCAAGAACTGCGAAGCAGTTCCGGGGGTTGGTGAGCGATAGCGAGCAGGGGGCAGAGCCCCCTAGTAATATAAATAAACAAAGCAGTAATTGTACAGTACGAAGTAGTACCTCCGAACCAAGGATTTTCGATACCGCTACTTTAAAATTAAAAAACAATAATAAAAATAATTATAAAAATTCGACTGATGGTCGGTTAATTTTCTACGTCTAGGATAGGAGTAGTACCAGGATCTGGAATTCGAAACTGTTCTGAACATTATTTAGGAAACTTGACGCTTTTCTGAGACCCTGTTTTGCGTACTGCAGTACTATTGGGAAAGAGGTTTTCTTAAAAAAATACTTTATTTAATGGCTTTCCGAGGAATTTTGACAAAGAATTCTAGTAATAAACCTGGGTCCGAGAGCAACATATCAAATTTTCTAGACCGGGAATTACGTGATAGGGGCCTTTCCAAAGTGCGATTCGGTAGTACAGAAGAGAATCGCTCAAAAACCAATTAAATCAATTTTCATCGGGTCGGCGACCTTTGAACCTTCATTACATTTCCATAATCTTGCAGAATCAGGAGTTTTGTGAATTTAGGACAAAAATTAGGGTCCCTGGACTCGTGCGTAAGTCGCACTAAAATCGTGATTTTTACCAAAATTGAAAAACGATATTAAAGTTTCGACCTTAAAATCTCAAAATGTACCCTGCCATATACCTCATATTCGATTTTGGTGAAAATCGGTAGGTAATTAAGGCACTAATTGAACTTTGAAAAAAAGTTCAGATTTCGACGAAAAAACACAAGTCCAAAGAAAGCTTATAAATCCAAAAATATTAATATAAATTTATTTTTTAATTTTTTTTATAGTAACTAATTGTTATGGCAAAGTTTTTCCAGAATTCCGGGAATCCACGGTGATTGTTACGTCATCCAGGATTTTTAGAACAAGATTGGGGCTTACTTGTATTTAATGCCAAACACTCCATTTTTTGGGACAAGTCGTGTCAAGAGAGTTTCGGAAAAAATTCGACCCCGCCCCAAGTGTCTTACATGGATCAATCAATAATTTTTCACAGATTACGGATATGTAAATCATTTAGGTGTGGATTAAATTATTTTGGGAGTTTTTCCTGAAAAACCGATAATCCAAAAACTCCGTTTTTCCCGGATAACACACGAACCGCTTGCTCTAGGCTTCTGAAATTTTGGTATATGTGCATCCTAAAATTAAGGAATCGAACCATGTATCGCATTAGGGGGTGGGTGAAAATTAAAATTCCTACTTTTTTCCCGCCAAAACGATCCAGGACCATTTGCTCCTTTTTCAGGACTCTCCAGATTGTGCAGTATTCTCTTTTCTAGACCAATTTGGTCCCGAAAATTCGAATTTCGTAAACTCGAAGCTCTACATTGCTTGGTTCTAGAGAAATTTACGAAAAACCATTGTTTTTTGACCATTTAGCTATTTTTTTTCGATATCGGGAACTTTGCAACTCTTGAAAGGAAGCTTTCGAAAAATCTCTTCATGGAATCGTGGAACTTAATATATTTGTTCATTGAAGGGAAATGAAATTTGTTTACATTCGTGTATAAAATCTAAGCAATGTAAAAATGGAGATATTTCAAAATCATCAAATATTCAATTCAGGAGGAATCGAAAATAATTTCTTTTCGATTCTTCCAATTCCTGTCCTGGCCAAAGAATCGGAAGGATTTTTTTTCGATTCTTTCGATTCCGGGCCCAGGGACCGAAAGGAATTTTTTTTCATTCCTGGACCAGGAATCGAAAGAATCGAAACAATTCCTTTCGATTCCTGGCCCAGGGACTGAAAGGAATTTTTTTTCATTCCTGGACCAGGAATCGAAAGAATCGAAACAATTCCTTTCGATTCCTGGCTCAGGGATCGTAAGGAATTTTTTTTCATTACTGGGCCAGGAATCGAAAGAATCGAAACAATTCCTTTCGATTCCTGGCCCAGGGACTGAAAGGAATTTTTTTTCATTCTTGGGCCAGGAATCGAAAGAATCGAAACAATTCCTTTCGATTCCTGGGCCAGGGATCGTAAGGAACTTTTTTTCATTCCTGGGCCAGTAATCGAAAGAATCAAAACAATTCCTTTCGATTCCTGGCCCAGGGACTGAAAGGAATTTTTTTCATTCCTGGCCCAGGAATCGAAAGAATCGAAACAATTCCCTTCGATTCCTGGCCCAGGGATCGTAAGGATTTTTTTTCATTACTGGGCCAGGAATCGAAATGGAATCTTTCCATGGAATCTTTCGATTCCATGGAGTCAATGACATAACTTAATTAAAAATTTAATAATGGGAAATTCTTTCGATTCTTAGAGCGTAAAAAAATGGATTTCGAAATTTAAGTTTGAGTTCAGGAATTTTTCATGTAAAACGATGGCCCGATCATGTGTGGGAGTGAGGGCCGGGCAGGCCCGAGCCTGATTGAACGAAAACATGAACAAACAAGCGACAAAAAAACACGCAGAGGAGAGGCACGGGCCCTCCTGCCCCCGGATGACCCTTGCCTTAACCCCTCTCCTTTCTCTCCGCGAGGTTAAAAAACTCATTGATTTGGGGTGGGAGATTCGGGGATCGACCTTGAAGGACACATGCGAGCAGGTTACTGTTTCGATTTGGGAATTTTTTTTTTCGATTCTACTTTTTCGATTCTGGCGTCAAGGAATCGATTCCAGGTTGGAATCGAACCTCAGGAATCGAATCGAAGAATCGAAAGAATCGAACCCCAGGAATCGATTCCGGAATCGAATCGAACGATTTTTTAGAACCCTAGTCATACCTAAAAAATCAATGATTTTTAGCTATGGCTGTTTTTAGAAAGCCCTGAAAAAGTGGTATAGCCCTGCAAAATCGCCATATCTTTAGGCTGTATAGTAAAAAATCTAATATTATGTTTAATATTTATTTTTAATGCATTTCAATCTATTTTTAAACTTTCAAATCACTCTCCTGAAAAATAAGGTTTTTGATATATGACGTTTTTGAAAGGAGTGAGCGATATGTATTGTATTGTTAATAATTAGAAAAAAAATACATACTACCATAAAAATCCTAAATGTGAAAAGGTTGTGAAATACTGCTTTAAATGAAATAAAGGGTTCAGTAACATTATCTGTCCTGTAAAACTCGCTATTATTTTGGATTCCAAATATTCAAATGCTGTCGAACTTTTGTAGTTTCCATTGATTTAACAGATTGTCAATTACTTTTATCTTTTAGTGTTTAACCCCTTCTTTGTTGCTGTCGTATGTCATACGTCCAATGCAAAGTAGCCCATTTTTGTAATGGTCGCATGTCATGCGACGTGCATATAATTCGTATTGCTGAGGGTTATTTTATTGTTGTTGTAGTTGTCCCAATGCACTTTCCCATTCAGTAATGAATGCGAAGAATTCAAGGGGCGTTCCAGACTGGTCTGGATATTTACAAGCCATAAAACCGTCATTGACCTTCCATTGAAAGTTCCCACGACTGATTCTTCTTTTGCTGACCCCCTGAAACTCAATAGCCCACCTTAGAGTTCCTGAAAATTTTGTAGACAGACCCCTATCATGGTCTGCGTAAAGATCAATGAAGCGTAAAGGTGGAGGGCAATTTTCTAATGCAGGTGCATTACAGGAAAAACATAACAGAAAGCACAACATGAATTATATTTAAATCTTTTTTAAGACAGATAATTATCTCAAACACTTCAGAGAGTCAAAAATATTTTATATAAATTCATAACATTTTAATAAAAAAAACTGTTGAAAATGCAATGGTTAAGAAGGTGTATTGTGAGAAAAACTGCAGATCAGTAAGCGAATTATCAAATATTTGAACACTTGTAAAATGGGCCAAAAGGGCACAGGGATAAAAAATTTTTGCACTTGAAAATTGCAAAATACAACATATTTTAATTTTACAGAGTAAAAAAATGAAAATTTTGGGGCAGAAATTGAAAAATAAAACGCTGAAGAAGGGGTTAAAACCGCTAAGCAATATTTAATATAATATTAATTATAATACTATTAAATAGCGGCCAACATTTGAAAACATAAATTAGAGAGATTGTTCTAAAAAATTAGGGAGATTTTCATGACATCTAATTTTGTTAGAAATACAGTAGTACTTCTCTAAGACCTAAGAGTAAAAACAAATTTAAAATAATACTATTTGGGATTCTCACAACAGAAAAGCTACTTAAACTTTTTTATTAACTTTTACTATTAATTTTTATCAGAAAAACATTGCACAAAAAAGCTTTCCAAAATCAATTTAAACATTGCAAAAAACATCTTGCACTTAAATCTTCAAAAGAAAACTATGTTTCGATTTTATTGCAACTTTGATTAGATTTAACATTCATTCATTTTATATGGGTTAAAATATCGAAAATTGACGGGAAAATCCTAAAATTTGATTCATAAAAAAATTCGGGAGATTTAATACTTTTTCGGGATATCGGGAGATAACAGTGAAATTCGGGAGTCTCACGAAAAAATCGGGAGAGTTGGCCGCTATGCTATTAAGACAGAAAAAGGGATAGAATCAAAAAAAGATACAATTTAATAATAAGTGGTTATATCCAACAGCCATACTCACTTTTGATGTATTTTGAGAACTCTGTGAACAATTGGAATATCTCGACCCTCAACTTTAAAAACAACGATGTCACCCACTCGTACTGGATCTTCCCGATGGTTTGTTAAAAAGAGCAAATCCCCTCTGTGAAATGCAGGTTCCATGCTACCACTGTATAAAAACAAAACTTAGTTAATAATTATAAGATCTATTTCAATTAAAAAACTATTAAATAATCTCAATGTTTTACACAATCTGAAGTCAAAGGATCTGAAAAGTGTAAAAAAAACTTAGGTATTATTTGATAAAGGATGTATTAAACTTGAACGGTTACTTATAACTTTTATTTGTTTAGAGTAAAGGTGTTTTAAATATCATATACCAATGAATTAAGTTAAAAGGAACAAATTTCTTCAAAACAAAAGGTTTCAGCAAGCCTACCTAGATAGTCAAAGAAACGTTATAGCTTATTATTAAAATCCTACCAATTAGAATTTGACGGTACCCATTGTCATCAATCTCCAGCTTTGACTTTATCAGACATAATTTTGGGAGCTGTCAGCTGATTGATTAAATCTATTGTCCATAAATAAAAAACTGAAACCGTTGATGAATTGAAGAAGCATTTGACAAATCGGTCAGAATTTCAAGAAATTTATCTAATACCTTCAGGGCAATTCAATGCGACTCACATTACATTCTGACACATATTTTGATTTTCTAATTGCTATTTATCTAACGAAGATATTTATTTTTTGTCTAATTAAATAAATCAGCCCTATGAAACAAAATAAATCATCCATCAGTTTAAAAAATTGATAATAAAAAGCACAGCAGTGTTTTTAACAGTGTGACTCACGTTACCCAAAAAAGGACATTGTATTTTTTTAATCGTAAAAAAAAGCTCAATGAGGAAGTTGCATGATTTTTTTTTATTTTTTTAATCGATTCCTCTTGCAAAAATAAGCAACTACCCAAAATTTGAGGCCGATCGAGAAATTTTTTGATTGCCAAAAAAATTAACAAAAATCCCCTTTTTAAAAGCGCGCGAAAACGCCAAGAGTTTGGATGTGACGTCATCTTATACTAAACATTGTTGTAAAGCAATGGAGTTGATGGTATTATTGTTGACGTCATCTTATAGTTTTAACAATAAACGTTTTCAGTCACGTGTTTTTTTCTCGACTTTTAAATTAAAATATTTAATTACCTGTACATTTTTTTGAAAAACTGACTAGATATTTCATTTTACCATACAAAAAACCATACGGAACACTTGTTTGGTTTTGAAAATCTGACACATGCAACTTCCTTATTTTCTCCCCTTATAAAATATTATAAAAATTAATAAATACATCAAAATACATTTGAGGCTTTCAAAAATCATCAATATATAACAAATCAGGAGCCGCACCCCCTTTGTCTTAAATCCTGTACACTCTGCGGATGGAGCTTGGATATTCCAAGTGGCATAAGAAGCAACAAACAGAAACAACACAAATCTAATATGATTATAATTAACATAAGTTGCAATTAAATGTGTGACTCACGTTACCTAGTTTTGTGACTCACGTTACATTTCTAAACTATCTTCTGTAAAAGCTCTACTAAATTTTTTTTATAAAACAATCTGTAATATAAATTATGTTACCTGTTTATTTATTGAAAACTCTTTAGAATGTATGTATAAATATTAAGCATATTCTAATATTTAAAGTTACACAGAGCTTTGAATTTCACTAAATTCTTGCTGAAAAAATCAGAAAAACCATGCATTTTGGAACGTTTTTTCCCATAGAAAAAAAATGTTGCAGAACTGTGTGTAATAATAATCCCAAACTTTTTTCAATTAATTGTAACCATATTTTAAAATATATAGGGTTAAAATGAGGTTTTTTCCTTGAAAAAAGGATTTCAACTCTGTGTCCCATGTTTCATGGAAATGCTCGTCAGATGTAACAATTAAGAGAGAACTGAATTACCATATAGGTGTTTTATCATGCTGCAAAAACATGCACATGGCATATGGGTCATTCCATAAGAAATCAACCGGCACTCAACCTGACCCTCTCAGATTTTAATGAAACTTTCAGGAATTGTTCCTTTTTATGATATAAATGAGAAAATGTCTTTATTATATTATTCAACTTTATCAGTAGTTTTTTTCATTAAAATTTTTTGAAAAAAGGTGAAGAAAATGCAATTCTTCGCACTTTAATGTATTATAACTTCAGTTATATTTATCCGAGGAAAATCTATCACCCCTCGTTTTAAAGATAATTTTGCAAGCTTTAATTTTATATAAATTTTGATTATATCAGTGAAAAGCATTTACTTTCATGATTTTTTTAATAAAAAAGCTTTTAAAAAACAATGTTGTTATCCTTCAATTTCTTTAAAAATTATGCATATATTTAGCAACATTATAAATTATGATATCTGAAATTTACAGAGTGGGACCACCACGGGATCAGGAGTTATAGCAAAAAGAGTTGTTTACTTTATGAAGTACTATTTCAGAGGTTAGAGTGACCAAACATGGCGCAGAACCCAGTTTTTGGCCACTTAAACTTTAAAAGTGGTGAGTAAAAGTGATAAAAAACAACTCTTTATGCTATAACTCCTGATCCCGTGGCGGTCCCATTCTGTAAATTTCAAATATAATTCATAAAGTTGTTAAATATATGTATAATTTTCAAAGAAATTGAAGGATACCAACATTATTTTTAAAAAACGTTTTTATTTAAAAAACCATGAAAGTGAATTTATTTCGTGGACAGAGTCAAACTTTAAATCAAATTAAAGCTTGCAAAATTATCTTTAAAACGAGGGGTAATAGATTTTTCTTGGACAAATATAACCGGAGCGTTAATACGTTAAAGATCGAAAAATTGCCTTTTCTTCCTTTTTTCAAAGACTTTTAATAAAAAAATTACTGATAAAATTGAATAATAAAAACACTTTCTCATTTATATCATAGAAGAGAACAATTCCTGAACTTTTTGTTAAATCCGAGGGGGTCAGGTTGAATTTTGCCATTTTTTGGTCGATTTCACATGGAATGACCCATATATAGAGATATTTTGCTATTAAAACTTGGTGAAGTGTTTTTTCAATGTGATTAAAACATTGCTTAAAAATTCTAATGGGTAGTTACGAAAGAATAAGCTGGTACAGCTTTAAAAAGAATCCTCCAACTGCCACGTCTACCCACAGCTCAAATTATGACAGACAACTATAGAGAGATGTAATTATTAATATAATTATCATTAGATTCTAAAATAATAATTTGTAGATTATTATTGCAGATCTAGTAGTACTATTTGATCTCTATGCTGACAACACTTAAAATCATGTTGCTGTGGTTACACATGGTGACTGGAGGACTCTTTCTAAAGCTGTTCTGAATAAGCCTTTATGGTACTTCCATACAACGGCGTCAACCTGCGATGCTGAATTTGAAAACATCTCCGAAGTCACCTAAATGTGGCTATATAAAGCCAATATTAGAAGTCGGTGACCTCGTAAGTCAACAAAGAGCGAAAGTTAAGTTAAGAAGAGTGAAAGCTAGATCCACAGTTTCCCAAAAATGAGGCAACAAAATAAATGATGTTTTTTTGTTTCATTTAAATATTTAAAATAGCTAAATATACAAAACTGGAAATGGGATAAAAAGAAAATAAGATCTGCTATAAATATCAGATATTTTTATTTCAATTTTAATGACATGAGTTTAATCCACCAAAATAATTATAGTTTTTGATTATTGTTATTTTTTATAATTTATAATTATAGCATTTCTGTGGCTGAGTAAGTTTAACTTTAAATTTATTTTTCCGATCAATAAAGTAAATTTGATATTCCGATGTTGGCAACGTCAAGTGCTCTCTCTATGGCAATGTTTTCAGATCAGATAGATTTAACGGGGTTTGGCGATAAATTTTCAAATTTAGCGACACGGTCGACGGCGTAGTACATAAGTACCGCCTTAACTTAGGATGTGTTTAGCCAATACGTACTAAAGGATATTCTATTTTAAAAATATAAATGGAAAAACATTTATCAAAATACATACCTTAGAACTACAACAATGGGACTTTCACTACCAGTGCATACCATTAATCCTTTCCATATCATTAAAGCTGATGATACTATCATACCAAAGTTTAAAACTTGGTAAACAAGCTGAAAAGGAAAGAATGATCAGCTATCAAACCAAAGCTGTGTTTACTTTTAAATAAGCATAATTGTTTTTTATATAAATCCAATCCAATTTATTGGAAGACTTTTGATATAAGGGTGTACAATAGGTAAAAAAGTTATCAAATCCCATTGACTTTTCTATTGATGTGCCGCTGAATTAGACGGCCA
This sequence comes from Tetragnatha versicolor, assembly GCA_024610705.1. Classification (NCBI taxonomy): domain Eukaryota; kingdom Metazoa; phylum Arthropoda; class Arachnida; order Araneae; family Tetragnathidae; genus Tetragnatha; species Tetragnatha versicolor. Next base: position 61,973,997 of record JANDEH010000005.1, read on the forward strand.
CTGAACGGTCGATGGGATAATATGTAAGTACCATTCTTATTAACTGAATACCTGTTGCCATAGTTTGAGTAATGCTGAAAAGCGACTCATGTGGCTTAGGAGCCATTGTCAGTGCCGACATGGAGACGGTTACATGGGGGTCCCTCCAAGAATATGTTTGATTTTAGCACAAAAGAATTATTTGAAACTATTTTTAGGGAACATGCCCCCTCTGTTACCACTACTACTGCACCAAAATAGACAAATATTAGACATTAAAATGATAAAATTCTGAAAACAGATTTGATAAAGATCCTCTACTCCACAGTGACTGCTAACTAAAACAGTCACCAACTTGGCGACTGCTCTATAGCAGAGGCCATTCGCCTGGTCTCCAGTTCTTAGAGCAACTATCGCTCTTTTCACTGTGGAGGACCAACTTTGAATCTGTCCCAAAATAGATGATGAATATGATAAAATACATGTAACATAGTAATTTTATCAGAAACAATTTCATTCATAAAATAGTTGTTGAGTTAGACCAATCTGGTAAAAAATGCCCGTTTTCCAAATAATTACTTGATAGTTAGTACTGCTAATATAAAAGGAGTCGGGTATAGAGACGTATGGCATATGATCACATCGCAGGCAACGTTCTGGCAAATTATGTCACAGCGAAATGAGTAAACCAGAAGTAAAATACCGGTACCCACTTAAAAAAATACACGAAAGCAATTACACTTTAAAGTACAATATTTTTAGCAGATTAAAACCAGATATACCCAACAAAATATATTCTGAAACCAACCTGGCGCTTGTTCATGCGTCTAAGATCTTCCATACAGTCAAACATGTTGATTTTTGTCAAATAAATTACCAAACAAAACGTATTAATATATTTTCTTAACACATTTCGCCGATCACCGCAAACAAAACCAAACCAAGCACACGTCAACCTGCTTGGAAGCGTTGAGATGTAAGAACTCCTACGGGATTCGGTAAAATTACAACAATTTTAATGTATTTTACTCTGAAAAAACACTATGGATTTCCCGTTTTATTTTATGCACCACACTAATCCCTCGATTTAATCTTAATTTTAACTATTTCTGTATTTTTTTAATTATTTGAAATCAGTAAATACTTGTTTTGATATTTTGTTGCCATCCCATACGTGTCTTCTACTTCTTCAACATCCGGGAAAAACATTGTGAAACCGGATATATTTCAAAATTACAAATCTTTTTGAAATCAAAACATATTCTGTTTACATCGGAGATAAAAAATTTTACGGGTAAATTTCTCTCAAGCTCTATGTTTAGTGAAATCATCTAAGCCAGAGCTCGACTTCCTGAGTTTTTAAACTGTTCCACTGTATGCTGCTTAATTATATATCCTAGGTTATAAACTGCGTATTATATTTCCTGTCCGGCAATGTTGTATTTAGGATTGTGTCTAACAACTATTGCTTGTTAATATGAACCTAAAGTTATGACTTATTAGTTTAAAACTAACATATAATGTGGTAACAAAACTTTCAATTGCTTAAATACTAAATAGATCAATTAAGTTTCGTGGCCAAGGAGAAAGAGGACACTGCTATAATTCAGTTCAATTCATAAACATATGTTTGATAGGATTCAGTAAACTGATAGTTTTATTCGTAATCCCTTCGAAACGTTGGTATTCCCGTAAAAACGAAATTTTATTCTGTGAACCTAGCTAATCAGCATTAAATCATTTAATAACTTTTTAAAAGTTGTCTAAAAAGTTATGTTTATCATGATAAAATGATCGTGTTTAGTGCTGAAATTTTTCGTTATTACTTTTCAGGATTGCTTTTAAAAGAATAATGAGACCTAGAGTTCATTACATTAATGGTCACAAATTTGTGGCTACTCTGTTAAGACAACCAACATTTTGTTCTCATTGTACTGAGTTTATTTGGTAAGTTCCTATGTTTTTCTCATATACTTTATTTTTTGTATTCAACAAAACTTAACACAATTTATGTTTCATTTTATGTAGGGGTTTGGGAAAACAGGGATATCAGTGTAAAAGTATGTTAACTTTTCTCCATAGCACATTTTAATGTATTGATTAAAATTTTTCTTATGCACTGGAATTCTAAAAGTTTCAATATTTTTTAGTGTGCACTGGTGTAGTTCACAAAAGGTGTCATGAGTTTGTTGTCACTAAATGTCCTGGTTCCAGAGATCCTGAAATGGATGAGGTAAGCTTGCCTATTTCATAACTAGCACAAAACAAAAATGATTAAAATTGTTCATTACTTACATTTTAAATATAAAATTTATAGGGTTTCTTAAGTTGATCAGATTCTTATAGGGTTCAATTGCCTCTTGAAGTTCTGGTGGTTAGAGTTTAGTACAGTTTATTCCTTAAAAACTCTGTTTCATATTAAAATGTCAGTATTCCAGTTGTCTGAAAATGAGTTGCCACACTATTTTAAAGAGTTAAATTTACTAAATTTTCTGTGGAAGGACCCCCTAATCCCCCCTATTTAACAAATTAAAGGTAGTATTAGTATTACCCTAAAATTTTTAACTGACTTTATTTCTTGTGAGATTTAAAATCTATTCTGTTTCATTAAAATATTGAACATTTAAAAAATTATAACTTTCTCTCGTCAGTGAAATGTCCTGCTTTTAAGATTGAAAAACTGGTCACTTTAGGGTTGCTACATTTCTAAACCTTATTGCAAAAACATCCTAAGTGCAATTTTGATTTGTGATGGTCTTGATTATTTTCATTTATTATTATTTTTTAGGATGCTGAAGGAGTTTGTAGAATAAATATGAATATTCCACACAGATTTGCTATCCATACATACACTCGACCTACATTTTGTGATCATTGTGGCTCCTTGTTGTATGGTCTAATTAGGCAAGGTCTACAGTGTCAAGGTATAATCAGTTTTTAGTTTAGTTTGGACTCTTATTGTTGGTATATTTAATAATTTTCATTTTTTAACTGGATTGATGAACAATAGTTCTATTGCTAATTGAATTTATTAAGCATATTTTAATTATTCTGCTTTTGCATTATCTATCATGCTAAAAATTTCTAAGCAGCATGGGTGAAAGTTACAAAATGTTCTTTAATTGAATAAAGAACTTAACTTGTTCTTAAGATGGAATTAGATAAACCTTTTACTAAAACATATGCTTTTATTATTTCCCAAAATTATTTGTAATTAATTTTTTCATTCTCTTCCGTCATCAAGAAAATCATTAGGATAAATTATATGTCTCTGGACAGAAAACTTTCATCCATGCTAAGTAGTTTTAAATACCAAAATTTAAAAATGTTGCAAACCAACCCATTAAGTTCTACATTCATATAGATGACAACAAAAAAATTTGGAGATGTTTGAGTAATTGGCATTCTACACATCTTGTCATTTTTTATGAGAAAGTTTACAAAAATTTACCAATCCTTCTAACAATATTATTGGTTAAATTGTTTAAAATTGGCTCCATCTTTCAACTGGGAAATTTATAACCAGTATTATCACCTCACTACAATAGAGGATCTAATTCCAGATTGTGCTATGAATTTTCATAAGAGGTGTGAGAAGAATGTTGCCAACAACTGTGGAATCAATCCAAAACAAATGGCAAAAATTTTGAGTGCATTGGGCATTTCAAGCAACAAATTGGGAAAGAATTCTTCCAAGAATAAAAAGGTTAGTCTCTGATATTATGGAAATTGTTTATGGCGATGGCCAAAATTAACTCTCATTGTGTTTACTAACAAATAGTTATAATGAAGACAGTCACAAATACATGACAGCTCTCACAAATGGCAATTGTCACAAAGAAAGTCATCGGTTCATCAGTACCAAGAGGTCTTTTGCAGTGCAAGCTCTACTATACATGTAGAATGTGCTACACAGTCAATAGATCATTTTTATAAACACTCAAGTTTATAAACTGTAAGCTCACAAACTTAAGACTCATAGACTTACTGGTAATTTCAATTACCATAAAAAAAACTAAAATGTCAAATGCCACTTTTTTTTACTTAACCTGACTTAATTTTTTTTATTTATAAAACAAACATAAATCTCTTCGTGTACCACACAGTATGCCACGAGGCTTACGAACGTAAGTAAAAGAAAATTGTATTAAAATCTAAAAATTTAAACTATAGACAAAATTAGAAAAGCAGAATAAAAGTCTCAAACTTCTCAACCAGACTGGAATAAACAGGTGGCCAGTGTATGAAAATGCTATTTAAATCCCTTCTAAATGCAGATCTACAGTTTGTAGTAGATTGCAGTGCAGAAGGACATGCTCCACGGTTTCATCCCCAGTGCCTCAGGCACAACTGCCAGACGGTAAAATTCCAAATCTACACAGGTAGGTCCTAAAATTTCCATGGCCAGTTAAAATCTGAGTCAATTTAAAATCTGTTGAAAAATATTTACACTTTAGACAATTAGTAATACTTGGAAAGAACCTTTTTGTCCACTGGGCATTTGACAAGACGAGATATTCTCGGTTCCAGTCTTCGATAGTTTTCTCTTTAGAGACAGACTTCCAGTAGGATGCCGGAACACTCATCCCCAAATCAATATCAAGTCTTGTAGCCTGTTTAGCAAGTTGATCCGCTCTCTTGTCCACCACAAGATTTTCCGTGGTAACTGGATTACTTAAAAGATACAAACCTTAATACCTGATTTTGACCTTAATACCTGACTTAATTGACATGAGAACTATGAAAAACATTTTTTCTTCAAAAATATTGTTGGGAGAAATGTTTCAATAGATATATAATATGAAAATTATAAATAAGCTCTCAATCTTTTTTAAGAAAAATTCCTAAAAGACGATTAAGGCTTTATTTAAAGTTTGAAATATGACCTTGATCTTTTTCACTTCTTGGGAGTTCACTCCCATGGTTGTATGATTGGCATATGAAGAGATACACCATTGTTACTTGGCAATCTTTATTTCAAAACCAAATCACAAAAGATATCTCAAAACAGCTCACTAAACAAAGCAGCATCACCTCACTCTCCCCCGTGCCGAGATATTACTATTTCCATCCCACCTCCAGATCTCCATTTCTTCACTTCTCTTATCCTCAATGGTGTAACGGGACCTGGCGGTCATCACAATGCCCTTTGTTATTTGTAGCATTTGGGGTTCATACGAGAATGAAATTGTAGATTTCTATGAAAGACATAAACTCCAATACATTATTATTAAAGATTTAAACACTGATTTTTTTCTCATTTTAGCCAACAACACCAGAAAGTTCTGCTGTACAGGAAGTTGCTGAATGATGTTATATTTTAATTTGTTAAAGCTTTTAAGGTAAAGTTTCGGATTTAATTTATTAGAACAGAATAAATAATATTAAAGTATACGATTAATTTTCATCCTTATATTCCCTTGCAGTAATTTTCTGTTTATTTTCAAATTAGGGTAAGCTGAAGAACCTTGAACCAACCATGTTTAGCTGTTTTAAGAGATCAAGTAAATCACTACAAACAAAAAATTTATTACTTCAAAATACAACTTGAAATATTGGAAAGAATTGGAATAACTGCTAGGGCTCTTATTTTTGAAAAATTCTAAAATTGTCTAAAGGAGGATCTTTATGGCAGCAAGATATATTTAGAGCTTATTTTATAATCTTTTGCTACTACTCATGCATAAGTATGATCCAAAAATACTTCATACCTTTCTATTTTGTACCCTTTTTATTCAAATTTCGATTTCCCATTTGGGGGAAATATTTTGAGCATATAAAGTTTAGGTGTAAAAGAACCCTTAATCAATATCTAAGTGTAAAGTTGTATAGTTTTGTATGATGTTATGTAAATATTAACAGTGCTGAGAGTGGAGGAGGAGGCCATCCCTCAAAATATTTGGATCCCCCTAGATAGTCGGGCTGTCCCCAAAATATATGGTTTTTGACCAATACTAATAATAATGATAAAACAAAGATGAGACCCCCCAAAAAAATAATAGTTGAACTAAATCACTAAACTACATTTTGTGCTATAATTTAATTATTCAATCTAAATTAATTATCTTTTTCAAGTTATAAATTTCAGAGATATTGCTTTAGTTAATCTTGCTTTTTATATTCAATGAATTGTTTAAATAATTTTTATATGCTTACCCAGGGGGCTGCTTTAAGTATTTATTTTTGCTGGAGAAATATTTTTATTTTAGTATTTTCTAGCATTGAGAGTTATTTTACTAAGTAGTTCTGTGGGTTTTTTTTGTAGTTGCAGTACATCAAGTGCCTTTTATTTTATAACAGCGTGCTTCTAAAATGCATTTTTGTTGCCAAATTTATTGTTTTAGTTTTAAGATGTTAAACATCAATGTGAACAGTGACTTTTATTTTTTAAATTTTTTCCATGGATCTTTTTACTGGAGTCTTATACAGTGGTAGATGTGGGTCAAACAAAAGTGAGGGGATGGCCAAACCCGAGCCCCCCCCCTCCCCCGAGAGTGCATTTCCCCCCTTTTGAAAATTTTCATGCTCGTCTTAATTTTATCAAATACGTCTAATTCATACATTTTCTGAAAGTAGGATGTGATCCATAAATTTTCTGCCTTACAAGCATTTAAAGAACTTAATTAAAACACTGCTTAAATTTTACTTAAAGTTATTAAATTAAAAATACTTCTACCTCTAAATTTTTCTTTTGAAATGAAAAATGTAGCTTTTGTAATCCTTGGATTAATAACTGGATCAACCCTAGTTGAATGCAAGATATCAAAGGTTTTTTCTAATTTGACTAAACATGTATAATTTACAAATATTGCTGTTCCTTATTACAGACCTAAATTACCTATGATTCAATGCAATAAATTTAGTTTCCCCATAGTCTATAATCAGAGAGAACTAAAATTATCATTCATTTAACTTGTGAAAAACGTATTTTTTAAAGCATTAACAAAAGAAATACTAGAGTAACATTTTCTAGTTTTTTTTTAAATGGATGGATGGATTTCAGAAGTGAGGGGATGGATGGGTTTTTTTATGAAAAGTGTGGGGACGCGTCCCCCCGCACTTCTAGCACTGGTCTTATACACAAATATTAAATGTCTTGCATTTTTAAAACCATTGAATAGTTCATATTGTAAATACATCTTTAAATTGGCACAAAATTGTTTGTCAATTTTATTTTAATGTATATATTATTGTTAAATATTTTAATTCTTTAAAAACCCTTGAAAGGTTAATTTGAAAATTTAAATTTTTAATTTTATACCAGTTTGATATTTTTATGCTCAAAAGAAACATTGTGTTTTAAAGAAAAAATTGTACATAGTTTAAAATTGAGAAATTGCCTTTTCATGTTACTAATTTATCAAGAGATGAGCTTTTTTTATAAAAAAAAGGTATAGTGATCCGGCATTCTTCCTTTAAAACCCCTAAAAATTTCTTATATGCATTTGAACTTGCTCTTTTTAGAAAACTATTAAGAGTCGAAGAGTTATTATACCTATACCTAATAGCTTTTCCTATAACAGACAAGTATTTTGCTAAGAGAGTTTTATAACATTTATTCTTGCTATTAGTATTGTGATAAAATTTCGAATGTTGGGTTGTGATTTTTTAAGTGTGTTATATTTGTTGATTTTATGTTTTGTAAAAAATTATATCTGCTCATGTGTGTTACTCTAAAATATATTCTACCACATTCATAATGCATATCTTTTTAAGATCTTTTACATCAAATACTGAGTGAAATATTTTAATCACAAAGCTTCAAAGTATAACTGATGTTTTTGAGGTTAAACAAATTTTGTTTTGTCTGATTTCAGAAAAAATAAAACATTTGCAAAAACAATTTCATCATTTTCCTAGAACCTAAAACATAATATGCTTATCAAAGGGATTTGCACATCCTACATAAAATTTCTTTAGTTCAAAATATTTTTTTCTGCTTAATAATAAATGTACAAGTTTTTATTTCATGAGAGCTTCTCTGCAAGGGCATAAATAAAGGAGGGGGGATTTTGGACATATCAGTCCTAGAAACTCGGAAAATATTCATAAAATAATAATAAAAGTAATATTTGGTAAAGAATTTGTCGATAAGAATCGCCAGGTGGTCGAGAAAGTTAAGAGATGTTTTCATAAGAAATATTCCCATACATTCATGAAATAATAAAACTAATAATACATTAACATCTACCTCCTGATGTTAACGAGTGGTGTTTGTTCCTAGATTCCTCTAAATTGAGTCTAAAGATGGTATTGCTCCACAATGGCAATAAGCTCCCTTCAATTCCCATTGCATTTGCTGCTCATATGAAAGAGACATACGAACACGTGCAGTTACTTCTTCATCAAACTGAGTACGCAAAATATGAATGAGGTGTCTGTGCCGACTTGAAAGTAGTGGCGTTATTGATGGGCTTTCAAGAGGGATTCACAAAATATTGCTGCTTCCTTTATGAATGGAACAGTCAGCAACAGAATTACACTACATCCAAAAAGACTGGCCTCCCAGGATATGTTTGAATCAAGGAATAATGAATGTCAAGAACTTTCCTCTTATTTCTCAAGAGAAAATAATCTTACCTGCTTTACACATTAAATTGGGCATTGTAATGCAATTGATTAAAGCGATGGATAAGACTAAGCCAGCTTTCATTTACTTGCGCGAAAAATTTCACCGTCTGAGTGAGGCAAAAATCAAAGAAGGAATTCTTATAGGTCCTCAGATTAGAGATATTTTTAAAGATTCAAAATTTGAAAACCTTCTAGACTATGATGAAAAACAAGTGTGGGTGGGATGCACTCTGTCAAGTTTGTGTTAACTTTCTAAGACAACGCAAGATCGGAGTATTATAAAGATCTTGTTCAGGACATGTTAGCCTTATACCAGAAATTCGGTTGTCGAATGTCCTTAAAGCTGCATTTTTGGATTCTCACCTTAATTTCTTCCCTTCTACCTCTGGAAAATTCAGCGATGAGCATGGTGAACGTTTCCACCAAGATATGTCCAGTGGCGGATCCAGGGGGGGGCAACAGGCCTTTTGCCCCCCCCCTTGGGCTCAGGTACATTTTTAAAAAATAACGGTAGGAAAAGGAAAGAACGAAAATCGGACATCGAAATTCGGACAAGATATACCAAAACAAGTTAAAACCCTGTTTTATTGGGTCAAATTTCCGAAAATTTTCTGACCCCCTTTTGTATTTGGAACTCAATTATTCACAACTTCTTTACATTCTGCTCATCAAAATGAAAATCCTACACGAAAATGTATACCTAAAATTCTGGCTATAGGTACAAAAACTAGTTAAAAACCTGTTTTTAGTGTCAATTTTTCTAAAAAATCTTCTGGGGGAGGGCCCCCAGTCCCCCTTTGGTACATCAAACTTAATAAATTACTCACAACTTCTCTTATTCTGTATTTCTTTAAGACGCAAATTATACTTAAAATGGGTTAACCCATTTTAAGTATAATTTGCGTAATAATTACAAAGTTTCATTAAACCTATTAAATACATGGGAGGAATAATTTTGGGCCCCTCCTGAAATAAATTTCTATAGTATACGCCACTGAAGGGGAATGTCCACGAGACCAGTTAATCATTTGTTAACCGTGCCCATTGTTTTTTGGTAAACATGATATTGACTAATTTTTTTTGAGGATGTATTTGGAGACTTTCCAAATTAAAATCTACAGGGTGTCCCATAAATAATGGGTCACACTTCTAGGGGGGATAGTAGACACATAGACGAGTCAGAATCACATAGGATTTGGGGGTCCCAGATCAAATCCCAGGGAGTTAAAAATGGAGCGACACCCCCAAAAAATTATTGAAAAATTCAATTTGTAGAAGAACTACTATTGGTAAAAATTTAATTATGGTCTCAAAAATTGTGCTTTAATATGATCTTTAAAATTATCTCAAAAGTCTTCACTTTAAAATTTGTTTTATTATGAAAAAAGTTAAAAAACCACAAAAAATGTGAAAATTCTACCAAAACCTCATTTTGTATTTCGAAATCCTTTCTTTTGATTTTATAATCTGAAAGATCATAGTTGAAAACCCTTAAGTCCAAAGTTTCACGTAAAAATCATCAATATTAAATGCTTGAGAGCCTGTTAAAGCATGGTTTAAGTCCGTATTTTGCGTCCGCTAAGTGCCGTTTTGGAAACGGCTATAGGAAACCAGTTTGCGCACGTAAAAAACGAACTTTAACAGGATCTCTAGCGTTTAATATTGATGATTTTTACGTGAAACTTTGGACTTAAGGGTTTACAACTATGATCTTTCAGATTATAAAATCGAAAGAAAGGATTTCGAAATACAAAATAGGTTTTGGCAGAATTTTCACATTTTTTTGTGGTTTTTTAACTTTTTTCATAATAAAACAAATTTTAAAGTGAAGACTTTTGAGATAATTTTAAAGATCATATTAAACCACAATTTTTGAGACCATAATTAAATTTTTACTAATAGTAGTTCTTCTACAAATTGAATTTTTCAATAGTTTTTTTGGGGTGTCGCTCCATTTTTAACTCCCTGGGATTTGATCTGGGACCCCCAAATCCTATGTGATTCTGACTCGTCTAGGTGTCTACTATCCCCCCTAGAAGTGTGGCCCATTATTTATGGGACACCCTGTATATACGCCTCTGGAGTGATGAAAAAAGAGAGTGAACAAAATTGGTGACCATTGGAGCAATCAGTCACATAAGGTCCGGGCCCACCCTGAAAATCGGGCTTTGGCTTTGGGTATCAAAACGAGTTAAAACCCTGATTTTTAGGGTCGAATTTCCAAAAAATTTCTCGGGGAAGACCCCCAGATCTCCTTTTTGATATTCAAAATGTACTTTTCTTTATTTTATTTTACATTTTTATACTATAAATATACTATGCATCAAAATGCGAATCTTTCCTATAAATGCATTAGTAGCATGCAAAAAGTACAAATGCAAAAAGTACATCTCCCGATCACATCTTAAATGTTCAAAAATGAGTCAAAAGACTACTTTTTAAGATAAAATTTCAAAAAATTTCCTGGGGGAGGACCCCCAGATCCCCTTTTTCCCTGGGACGTCATACAAGTATTTTCAATAATAGACTCAAATTTCCAAAATTTTTCGGGGGAAGAACCTCCAACCAATCCTTAAAATATGGTTGCCCCCCCCTTAGGTCCAGGCTGGATCCGCCACTGGATATGTCTGAAATAGCGCTACGTCTAGGGTTCTAAAAAATCGTTCGATTCGATTCCGGAATCGATTCCTGGGGTTCGATTCTTTCGATTCTTCGATTCGATTCCTGAGGTTCGATTCCAACCTGGAATCGATTCCTTGACGCCAGAATCGAAAAAGTAGAATCGAAAAAAAAAATTCCCAAATCGAAACAGTAACCTGCTCGCATGTGTCCTTCAAGGTCGATCCCCGAATCTCCCACCCCAAATCAATGAGTTTTTTAACCTCGCGGAGAGAAAGGAGAGGGGTTAAGGCAAGGGTCATCCGGGGGCAGGAGGGCCCGTGCCTCTCCTCTGCGTGTTTTTTTGTCGCTTGTTTGTTCATGTTTTCGTTCAATCAGGCTCGGGCCTGCCCGGCCCTCACTCCCACACATGATCGGGCCATCGTTTTACATGAAAAATTCCTGAACTCAAACTTAAATTTCGAAATCCATTTTTTTACGCTCTAAGAATCGAAAGAATTTCCCATTATTAAATTTTTAATTAAGTTATGTCATTGACTCCATGGAATCGAAAGATTCCATGGAAAGATTCCATTTCGATTCCTGGCCCAGTAATGAAAAAAAATCCTTACGATCCCTGGGCCAGGAATCGAAGGGAATTGTTTCGATTCTTTCGATTCCTGGGCCAGGAATGAAAAAAATTCCTTTCAGTCCCTGGGCCAGGAATCGAAAGGAATTGTTTTGATTCTTTCGATTACTGGCCCAGGAATGAAAAAAAGTTCCTTACGATCCCTGGCCCAGGAATCGAAAGGAATTGTTTCGATTCTTTCGATTCCTGGCCCAAGAATGAAAAAAAATTCCTTTCAGTCCCTGGGCCAGGAATCGAAAGGAATTGTTTCGATTCTTTCGATTCCTGGCCCAGTAATGAAAAAAAATTCCTTACGATCCCTGAGCCAGGAATCGAAAGGAATTGTTTCGATTCTTTCGATTCCTGGTCCAGGAATGAAAAAAAATTCCTTTCAGTCCCTGGGCCAGGAATCGAAAGGAATTGTTTCGATTCTTTCGATTCCTGGTCCAGGAATGAAAAAAAATTCCTTTCGGTCCCTGGGCCCGGAATCGAAAGAATCGAAAAAAAATCCTTCCGATTCTTTGGCCAGGACAGGAATTGGAAGAATCGAAAAGAAATTATTTTCGATTCCTCCTGAATTGAATATTTGATGATTTTGAAATATCTCCATTTTTACATTGCTTAGATTTTATACACGAATGTAAACAAATTTCATTTCCCTTCAATGAACAAATATATTAAGTTCCACGATTCCATGAAGAGATTTTTCGAAAGCTTCCTTTCAAGAGTTGCAAAGTTCCCGATATCGAAAAAAAATAGCTAAATGGTCAAAAAACAATGGTTTTTCGTAAATTTCTCTAGAACCAAGCAATGTAGAGCTTCGAGTTTACGAAATTCGAATTTTCGGGACCAAATTGGTCTAGAAAAGAGAATACTGCACAATCTGGAGAGTCCTGAAAAAGGAGCAAATGGTCCTGGATCGTTTTGGCGGGAAAAAAGTAGGAATTTTAATTTTCACCCACCCCCTAATGCGATACATGGTTCGATTCCTTAATTTTAGGATGCACATATACCAAAATTTCAGAAGCCTAGAGCAAGCGGTTCGTGTGTTATCCGGGAAAAACGGAGTTTTTGGATTATCGGTTTTTCAGGAAAAACTCCCAAAATAATTTAATCCACACCTAAATGATTTACATATCCGTAATCTGTGAAAAATTATTGATTGATCCATGTAAGACACTTGGGGCGGGGTCGAATTTTTTCCGAAACTCTCTTGACACGACTTGTCCCAAAAAATGGAGTGTTTGGCATTAAATACAAGTAAGCCCCAATCTTGTTCTAAAAATCCTGGATGACGTAACAATCACCGTGGATTCCCGGAATTCTGGAAAAACTTTGCCATAACAATTAGTTACTATAAAAAAAATTAAAAAATAAATTTATATTAATATTTTTGGATTTATAAGCTTTCTTTGGACTTGTGTTTTTTCGTCGAAATCTGAACTTTTTTTCAAAGTTCAATTAGTGCCTTAATTACCTACCGATTTTCACCAAAATCGAATATGAGGTATATGGCAGGGTACATTTTGAGATTTTAAGGTCGAAACTTTAATATCGTTTTTCAATTTTGGTAAAAATCACGATTTTAGTGCGACTTACGCACGAGTCCAGGGACCCTAATTTTTGTCCTAAATTCACAAAACTCCTGATTCTGCAAGATTATGGAAATGTAATGAAGGTTCAAAGGTCGCCGACCCGATGAAAATTGATTTAATTGGTTTTTGAGCGATTCTCTTCTGTACTACCGAATCGCACTTTGGAAAGGCCCCTATCACGTAATTCCCGGTCTAGAAAATTTGATATGTTGCTCTCGGACCCAGGTTTATTACTAGAATTCTTTGTCAAAATTCCTCGGAAAGCCATTAAATAAAGTATTTTTTTAAGAAAACCTCTTTCCCAATAGTACTGCAGTACGCAAAACAGGGTCTCAGAAAAGCGTCAAGTTTCCTAAATAATGTTCAGAACAGTTTCGAATTCCAGATCCTGGTACTACTCCTATCCTAGACGTAGAAAATTAACCGACCATCAGTCGAATTTTTATAATTATTTTTATTATTGTTTTTTAATTTTAAAGTAGCGGTATCGAAAATCCTTGGTTCGGAGGTACTACTTCGTACTGTACAATTACTGCTTTGTTTATTTATATTACTAGGGGGCTCTGCCCCCTGCTCGCTATCGCTCACCAACCCCCGGAACTGCTTCGCAGTTCTTGAAGATCGCTTCGCGATCTTAGCGAGCAGAGCTCGCTTGATTCATCTCAACTATCCAGTACAACCTGGAACTTGTCTGTTTATTTAGAATAGGTGCCTGAAACAGGATTAAAAACGCTCAACAATGCTTAATAACGCTCATCAGACAACTTCAATGACCGATTGTTTCTAAAGTATTTTAACTACTTCTGGTTAGGCTGACTTGTCATTGCAGAAGAAAATTTTTTCGACGATAATTAGAATAATATATGCATCTAATACATTACGTCTCAGGCGCTAATTCTAAATGAGCAGAGTGTAGTTGATGATCATTTAATATCGAAACTTCTTATCTCTGAAACTTTTCTAAAACTTAATTCGGATCATTACCACGAAAATATCAAAATAAAACTATTACTGAAATATTCCTTTTTAAGTTATCAATAATTTAATGGATAGGGGGCTACCGCCCCCTGCTCGCTTACGCTCACCAACCCCCGTAACTGCTATGCAGCTCTTTACAGATCGCGAAGCGATCTGTAATATCTGCAATCGATCTTTAGCAGAGTAAAGCACACTTCTCAAAAATCCTCTTCCTTTCATCGGCACAAATAACACTCAAAATAGCTAAATTATTAATTTCTCTAGTACTATTTCAAAAAATATCGAAGTATCTTTAAAAGATTATTAAACAAGTCTATACTATATCGCTTGCAAACTTAGAGCAAAAATGTGCACCTCAAAACTTTAAATTGAAATATCCGTGCTCGCGACAATCTAGTGAACAGGCAAATATAAAATATAAAAAAATTAAACACGTCTGATAAAGACCTACTAAAACTATGAAAAAAATGAAACTTTGATGCTTAATAATTCCAAAACTAATTAGAATTTTTTAAGGAATTAAACGGCAATCTCTTTCTTAAAAATAAGAATATAAGTGTTTAAAAAATCATATTGATACCGTGATTAGTTTTCATTTTAGATAGAAAAAAACGAAAAAGTGTAAAAAATTTCGAAAATTAAAAAATTAATTACTCTAAACCAAATTCGAAATTCGAAAAAAGGGCGACGTAGTGCACATCTTCATACTTCAGAGTATTAGGCTGCAAAAAATCATAATTCTGCTGCTAATAGATTTTGCTGAACCGGATTACGCGGCGAAAAAAGAAAAACTTCAACTTTGACCTTAAAAATACCCCAGTTTTAATTATCACATCAGTTAGCTTTTTGTTCGAGAATGTGCCCCAAATATTCCTTTACAAACATTTCAAATTTCATAAATTTCTATCAAGTAGTTTTTGCGATATGAGAGTTCAAAGAGTTGAAAAATTAAATTTTCTGAAACAGCGGCGGCGGCAGCGGTGACAGTAACTTTTTTTTAATATAGAGAGAAACAATAATCTTGTAAAATCATTTGGTGGTAATAATAATAATAATAATAATAAAAAAAAAGAAAAAATGATAATTATTAAAATTAACTAAATAGTTAATTATTAATTATTTTAATAAGTTAACTTAATTAAAATTTAGAAGGAAACATTAATTAATCAGAAACATAATTAGACAGTTTAATTACTTAATAATTATAGGTTTTTATTTGAAAAAAAAGGTACAATTCCTTGGAATCGATTCCTGATGGAATCGATTCCTCGAGAGGTACGATTCCTAGGAATCGATTCCAAGCCATTCGATTCCGATTCGATTCCGGAATCGATTCCTTCTGAAATATTTAGAACCCTAGCTACGTCATAACGGAAAGTGGTCTGCCTCTATGTTTGGGGACTACTGCTGGATGCTTTTTAGAGATGATCCAGATATGGAATACAGCCGAAAGAGAAAGAGAACTCGTTAATCATGATTTGGTAGTACTTCATTCTGTTATAATTTATTTATAAAATATGCAGTGAAAAAAACTCAAAGTGAAATTTAATGTGTTTTAGGTATTATTTAGAGCAATATCTCAACATTACAAAAAAACCCGAACCAATTTCCAATTTTTATTGCCATATTCGTGTTCAGCATGTCGAAATCTATTAGAATTTAACATTTTTATCATTTTTACATTTTCACTGTTGCCCAGTGTAATCTGTCTTTTCAAATGTCTTTTGTAAATTTTTATCACAGAACAGAATCCTCTTAATCGAGCAATGTATACCACCTATGTCATGGCGACTTAGTTGTTTGTTCCCAGGCCTTATACTTGATACTAACTTTTTAAAAAGGCTTGAGGGGCCGTTCAAATATTACGTAAGCACTTTTTTGGTCATTTTTATATCCCCCTCCTCCCTTGTCAGCAAAGATAAGCAAACCTCCAACCCCCCCCCCACCATAATTACGTAAGAAACTGCCGGCCCCCCCTGAAATTTTGACATCCCTTTTAGTAAGTACTGTTTTTTTTCTCCTTGAAAATTAGGTGACTTATTCAAGGAGCTGTCCTTTTTAAGGGTACAAAAAGGAGTCGAAACACTACTTTTCGGGGTTAAAATTTCAGAATGTTTGGGGGTCCCCAAAAAAAGTGCTTATGTCAGATTTCCTACTTCAATTTTTTGTTAAATTTATTTTTGGTTAAGTTTTGAAATTATTTATGCAAGAAACAAGATATTTTCGAAAATTCAGTATCTTACGTAAGCATCTTTCATATCCCCCCTCCCCTAGTCAGGAAAAATAAGCAAAGAGCAAACCCCCTCCCTCCCTTAGGTGCTTACGTAATATTTGAACGGCCCCTGATATAAAAATTTAAGTATAAACATTACATTATTAAATCCAACTATTCTGTAGCAGTGTTGATGAATTTGAAGGTCGACAGAATAAAAACTAAGTACCAAATTTCCTAACCGTCACTATTACCATCAATTGTAAGGAAGCAGATATATTTTTAACACATCTGAGAGCGTATTTCATGCATTGAAAATCGGAAATACGCTTTTAAAAACTAATTTTCACGCTTTGAATTTTTAACAAAGGCTTTCCTTAAAGAAATGCATGGCGCCCATTTGAAATCGAATAATAATTTTTCTACTGAAATATTTTGTATTAAATCATTAGGGGCCGTTCAAATATTACGTAAGCACTTTTTTGGTAATTTTTAACCCCCCCTCCCCCTTGTCAGCAAATATAAGCAAACCTCAAACCCCCCACCATAATTACGTAACAAACTGCCGGACCCCCCCCCCCCCCGAAATTTTGACATCCCTTTTAGTAAGTACTGTTTTTTTTCTCCTTGAAAATTAGGTGACTTATACAAGGAGCTGTCCTTTTGGGTGTAACCCTAAGGGTTCCAAAATGAGTCGAAACACTACTTTTCGGGGTTAAAATTTCAAAATGTTAGGGTGGTCCATGTCCAGAAAAAAGTGCTTACGTCAGATTTTCTAATTCAATTTTTTGTTGCATTTATTTTGGTTAAATTTTGAAATTATTTATGCAAGAAACAAGAGATTTTCGAAAATGCACCATCTTACGTAAGCATCACTCATATCCCCCCTTGTCAGCAAAAATAAGCAAAGAGCAAACCCCCCTCCCCCCTTAGGTGCTTACGTAATATTTGAACGGCCCCTTATTTCATTTAGAATATTCAATGAAAAATAAATTGTTTTATTTATAATGTTTAATATTTCTACTAATTTTTAACAGATGCTATATTTTAAAAACCAAAATAGCATCCTTATTTTTTCTATTTCATTTGGTCCCTTAAAATTTGAAAAAATTTCGTATTTCACGCCTCCTTAAAAAGTCAAGGTCAAAAGTACGTCCCGGTCCGGCTTCCTTTGCCACCCCTGAAAACTAATCCTCAGATGCAGGTGTGCATGGAGTGGGTGCAGAGAGAGGCTATGCGTGAAAAGACAGAAGGGGGTCAAAACATAAATAATTTCTGGTTCATTGATTGACGCCACGGCAGAGATTCTCCCTATCCCATCTCCAAGTACACCCCCATCCCACCGTCTGGGATTTTCAGGGGTCATTCATTTCATTAACGCTACGCGTACTTGTCACTGTGAATTCATTGTCTTTCTTGTCTGTGTTTATTTGATTTTTGCTTATGATTGTGGAGATAATTTTTATTTTCTTCAGAAGGGATTACCTTTTTGGGGGGGTAAGTTGGAGGAATTGAGTTGATTCTGAGATTTCTAATTTACTTTGATACTAGCACAGTGATGTATGAACACCAACAAGTAATTAATTGGAAGTTGAAGGGGGAGTTTTTTTTTTGATAAATTTGTCAAAACTGAAAGCGTTATGAAGAATAGCTGAGTGGGACTGTATAACTCGTATTACATGTTAACGCTCCTTTTTATTGATATAAAAAGAAAAAATTAATTGACTACATTTTTAAAACATTTTATGCTGTATTTTAACTAATATCCACTCAAAAGGAGCAAAAACACTACTTTTGAGGGTCAAATTTCAAAAGAGATTTCTGGGGAGTACCCCCCCAGCCCCCCTTAAGGCATCACATTACCCTGAAAACTTCCAAAATGTCGAAAACAAACACTTCTTGCATTTTTCAATGCCTCATGCCATTAGGAATCTATGGTCAAAGTTTCAGACCTGAATTCTATTTAGTTTGGAAGTTATCTTAAGTTTTCTGAGTGACCATCAGGCTCAAATTTTGAAGTATTCTCACGTTTTGAGATTAAATTTTATTAAAATAGTAGATAAAAAACCATGAAGAATGACGTTTACATCAAGTATTTTCGTAGCCTAGTTTTAGAGATATAAATTTTTGAAATTTCGTTTTTTGTCTGGGCGCGATCGAAAACACTTTCGAATCACAAATCATGCGCTGTGAGGTCACATCCAATAGAAGCCCATTTTCAGATCACGTGAAAACAGAAAACACAATGGTTTTCATGCGCTGTGATGTCACATCCAATAGAAGCCCGTTTTCTGATAACGTGACTTTCCTGACGCATACATGTGATTCTTCCGCCAATTGGCGGAAATCCGCCAATTTGCTTAGCAAAATTAAAATCCGACAATTCGATTTGCATAACTGAAATTCTACATTCTTATTTTCCAATCATTTTATACTGAAAACTCCGACCGCTAGTGTGGCCAAGTACTAAATTTTAAGAAAAATCGGAAATAAAAAAATATCGAAGTAATATGAAAATTAGTTAAGATTTAAGCTAAAACTATGAGAGAATCTGGCATATCGAATCCTAGATCTCGGGCTACCTTAGGTCATGCGCCATAAAAACCCAAGCAACCTAGATCTCGGGAAGTAGAAGCCGAGGACCCCCTCTACTGAAAATGAAGAAAAATTTAGGAACTGAATTTTTTTTAAATATTTTCCGCCAATTTTTTGGCTGTGTAATCACATGTATGCTGACGTTTTGGCAAAATTTAAATTGAATTTTAGATTATTTAAAACACATTTTTGAACTTAAAAATCAGAAATTTGGGAGTTTTAACCATCATGTATCAAAAAAGGTATAAAATCAAGCAAATCCCTCACTCATGCAAATACCTCATTGAAATATCACCTTCCTTTAAATATATTACGTAAATTGGCGAATTCAGGATTTCGTTTTTGGGGGGTACGAAGAATCTTCAAAATCAAAAAATTTAATCATCATAGTAACCATAATATTAAAAGAACATGAATAATCGTGATCTTACTTCTTCAAAGGGGGGTCTGGGGGTTCACCCCTGAAAATTTTTGGGAATTTAAGTCTAAAAAGCAGGGTTTCCACTCGTTATGGTACTCCTAATCCGAATTTCAGACGTACATTTTCAAGAATTTGATATATTTTTTGGTAGGGTTTTGCACTAAATGAAAATAAATGAGCCTCCCTCCAGACTTGCATAAAAAATGAATAAAATTGTTCATTTTCTGCATAATTTTCGGGAATTTTTATGCGTTACACTTATGCAAAAATTCATAGCTCCGAAAACTATCATTTCCCCATCTTGAAATTTTGCATACTTGTAGCTAATAAGTCAAAGAATAACATTATTTTTTTTCTTCAAAAAAATCGTAGGGGGGTGATTTTCAGGAAATCAATTAAAATTTTTAAAAGCTTGTAAAATTTTTTGTTTAACCCCAAAATACCAAGTGCTGCACATCATATTAAAGGCCATAATAAAAACACCTTTAAAATGGGATGACCTAAATTCTTGAATTATAAAGGATTTTGTGACAAGAAATTGCAAAAAGTCGACAATTTTGGAAACACTTAAAATTCCGTTAAAAAAATTATTTTTAATACTGGTTCCTTCTTAATCTCCACATACTAGTACTTAATCTCCTCCACATACCTGTAAACCAAAAATTATTGAAATTTGTTGCTCCTCTCCAAGCCTATAAATAGGGAATTTCCGATTCATCCCCTTCGTTCTTGAATGGAAAAATATTTTAAGATTTGAATTTTTAAAAATTTTTGGATTTTGTTGTTCGGAAGAAAACGCTACAAAAAAAATCCTGAAAAATCATTGAAAGTTGAAAATATATATTTCGTGGCGTACCCCTTAAAGCTCTCGGCGTACCCCTAGGGGTACGCGTATCCCCGGTTGAAAACCACTGCCTAGCCCTAGAACTTGAAGGGCATTTTTCTCAGACTTAGTTTTCGGTGACAATGACTGGTTTCTATTCCCTAAGGCTTTTATACTGCTCATGATAGAGTATTGAAATTTTTGTGTATACTTATAAATATATATTCTTAAAAAGTTAGCTTGTATTTTGAATCTTATTAATTATGATGGTCATTTTCTTTAAAAATGTCAAAATGTACAGATTAACAATTTTTAAGCTTTTTTATCAATTTTCTGTTATAAAAACCCTTATTTAAGTCAAACAAAGAAAACTATTATTTAAATACTAGCTAGCATTTAATAAGTATTATCCAAAAATACTAAAAAGACCAAAAGCATTTCTAAAGAACTAAAATTGACAGTTTAATAAGATTTTTTTAAAAACCTTAAAAATTGAATTTTTTTTAATTTTGAAAAAAATGGTTCATTTAACTGACCCAAATTTTGGAGAAATATGTTTATAAACATTCTTTGGAACAAAAACAGCTATTTACACAATGTTTAATTGCATAAATAAAGATTTTTCAAAAAAGGGTACCGTGTAGCCTTAAAACTTTCACGTTTATTTTTAACTTTTTTTCTACAGAAAATTCTGTGGTTTACAAGGAACTGTTGGGCCACAAGCCAAGCTAAAACTCTACTTTGAGAGGCAAATTTCGAAACTTTTTCTGGGGAAGAACCCCAAACTTCCCTCTAAAATTTTCAGACTCCTGTTATAAAGTTTTTTTTTCTTTGAACATTATGCTGCTTCCAAGAAGCACTTCCCCTTGGGTGTTCCCCAAAGACTTTGAAAAGGTGATAAAACAGTAGCTTAAAGGAGAAATTTCAAAATAAATTTCCCCTAGCCCCTTTGAAATTTTGACGCTAATTATAATTTTTTTCCTTCGAAAATTCTGTGTTTTGATTTACAAGGAACTGCTCTTTTCAGATGTAACCCAAAGAGTCTTAAAATGCGCTGAAACACTACTTTTAGAGGTAATTTTCTGGGAAGAAAAATTTTCCGGAGAAGAACCCCCGAACTCCTCTCTAAAATTTTGACGTCTGTATGCAGTGTTTTTCCCCTTGAACATCCTGCGGTCTCAAGAAGCTTTTTTCCTTGGGTGTTCCACAAAGAGTTTGAAAAGGGGATAAAACACTAGCTTAAAGGGAAATTTTAAAAAAAATTTCTGGGGGAGGACAAAATATAGTAAGAAAAAATTATTTTGCATGGACGTTAGGGGTTCCTCGGAACTTGGACAACCTCAAAAGGGTTCCATGAGAGTAAAAGGGTTGGGAAACGCTGGTATTATACAGTATCACATTATTATTTCATACTTATTTATTTTTCTTTGTTATACTTTTAGGTAAAATCCTAGGAGACCCCACACCCTTGGCGACAAACCGAAATAAAGCGCCAAATCAGAACAAGATGGCGCCAAGCGCCATGTAGTGTATTAAAGTAGGGTTACCAAGATGGCAGAATTATCACCAACTTTGGCAAGGGTGTGGGCTCTGCTAGGATCCAACCTACTTTTAAAATGCAAAGTTAACTTGATAATGCAATCATTTTAAATGAGGTGCGGCCCGCTGTTAGCTTCCTCTTGAATAAAGTGGCCCCCGAGAAAAAGCCCCCGGCTAACCGTACAGTACCTAATTTTTATTTAAATTTATATAAAAATGAAAACGACGATTATATAAATTAAAACTTCAATGAAAGACTCATGGTGTTCTTATTAAATCAAATAAAAAAATTCAATGGCTTTACGGTTCACGATTAAATATACAACTTATAATGTTGAAAATTTCAATTATTGGTTGGTTGGGGGGGTGATTTCAATTATTGGATTTGGAATGTTTTAAAATTATCTAACGGGTTGCTCCGATCCCGTAACAAACAGAGGGATAAATGGATAAAACCGCCGGATGAAATGAAACAAAAACCCACCAAATAATTCGCAGACGAAATCAAACGTCACTTGGGTTGAGAAGTTTATATCCTGAAAATTTATACAACTACGGTAATATTAAAATAAAGTAATAAATCATTTTTAAATATGTTTTAATGATTTTAATAAGATATTCCATAACTATAAATTTATTTCCAATGTATATTGAGGGATTTGATCAATTCAAAACTTAAAATTTTACAATTTTTTAAATATAAGTGAGAGAAAAAATTTTTGTGCGAATTGCGAATTCATCATCTCTTTTATGAGGAAATCTGAATGAATAACTAGTAAATATCATTGATTTCATTGTTCAAGCATTATTTAGTCCGGAAATTTAAGGTTATTTTAATTTGCCCTTAATTTTTATCATTAATCATGCAGGTGTAATTTAAGTTCATAACTTCGAATTCTCTGAGTAAGGAAGAATGTTTCGGAAGAAGATTTAACCATAGAGTACGTTTTTGTTATTAAATTCAATGATTATTTAATTTAATTTAATTTAACCCAATTAAACAGTTAACACCAGTTTTCAGTTTTGTTTGTTTATTTCGGAATCATATTTTCTCTACTGAAAGCAAACACGTCTCGTTTTACTTTCCTTACAAAAAAACATAATCACTGCCAAACTAATCACTTATAATTTTTGTGGAAATTTTACAGTAAGTGAAAATTGCAATTTCGATATAACCAAAAGAAAAACTAATGAGGGAGGAGAATGTAAGTGACGCTTGCGCAGATGCGCAATTTCCAGGTCAAGGAGAACTGTGGGATATCGTAATATGACGATCGTAATGATGCTGATTTAGCCATGTTTATGTAGTTTCTATGAAAATGTAATATTTTATTAGGTTTTCTTCTCTACGTTTGAATATTTATTTTCAAGATGGTAATACCCACTCAAACGTAGTCAATATCCCTCATCAGACCTGCCGTGGGCAGAAATGCCGCATTTTACAGGAACTATTAAACTAAAGATATGTGAAGCAGTGGATTTACGTCCTACTGAATTTGCAACCAGGCATGCAAATGTGGTGGGTAAAAACCAACCCATGCTTATTGACCCCTATGTAGCAGTCGACGTCGATGAAATTCACGTCGATCGCTCCAGCACCAAACAGAAAACATTCAAGCCGGTATGGAACGAATTGTTCACCACCGAAATTCACAATGGACAGAACTTGGGGTTGACTGTTTTCCACGATGCGGCGATTCCACCTGATGATTTTGTGGCCAACTGCAACATCTCGTTTGATGAGCTTCTGAATTCATCGAAAGAATCTGGAAAATATGAATCTGATTGTTGGGTATGTTGCTTATCTTCATTATTGACTACCCCTCCCTAATTATCAACACAATCCCTCTTTAAGATCCTTGCTGTACGCACGAGTTTTGAATGATCTGAACTACATGGATTACTTTCTGACATTGACCTGCTTCTGTTGTGAAGAGCAGGAAGGAATGACAGCTGACTGCCAATCTCTTTCATCTGAGTGCTGTCATTATCTCTTTGCTGGGGCTATTTTGATCAATCCTTTCTTTAGTTTCCCTACCCTATTGACGTAAATTGTTTTTCAATTTGCTTGATTGCTTTTATCATTAAAAGCTTGATTTATGAAACCAATTTCCATACCTCAGTGAAGTGTCTACTCTGCTAATTTTCAGGATACAAATCAAGTGGATAGTCATTAAATTTCATTGTTCTGTCAAAATATTCACTTGCAAAATATTATGTTTCCACTTCGTTCTAAAGACTTCTCGTAAAAATTTTAACTTTAAACTGTGAAGAAATATTTAATTTACTTTTAATAAATCAGTATTTAGTCTATTGATGTATTGGTTTGTAGGTTAATATGACTCTAAGATTTCTAGTTTATAAATAGTAATAATTTTTATGAAGAAATAAATTTAATCATTGAAATGTAAATCTGTCAAAATATAGTTGCACAAAATAGCTTAGTGTGTATATTCAAAATCACACAATATTGTAATAATATGAATGAAAAAATATAAACTAGAGATACCTAGAGTTGGACCTAGAAAAAGTCATAACCTTCCCCCGAACCTAATAAAATTTGCCCAAACCTTATGTATTGCTCCTATGGAGCTGGCAGGGGCTTCCTCCGAGCCAGGTTCGTAGGATCGGGCACTTTTTCCAGGTACGCCTAGAGTTTAAATTTTAATCGTTTTAAGAATTTTGGGACCTTTAGGTTACACTAAAAGAGTACTGCAGGGAGGTATGGGGATCTTCCCCAGAGCATTTTTTGAAATTTAACCTATAAAAGTAGAGTTTTAACTTATTTTGAGAATATTTGGGTTCAAGGGGGGCACTGCCCAAAGTGCCCCCATGGATCTGTGCCTACAGAAACAATGAGTTAAAAAATTTAAATCATACAATTGTTTCCAGGATATTTGGATTCCCTTTGTCAGACAAAGGAGATCATAAGACCCTAGATAATGATTTTACAACCAGGTTTTATTTAAATGACAACTTTCCTGTTTAGAGTTTTTAACTTTGTTATAAGAGTAAATTGTTAGTTAAAAAATAAATTTGACATAATTATATGGAAGCAAAATGTACCAGTGGAAATAAAGGCTAAGAGCTTTGTTAAGATGTTGAACCAATAGCTGTTCTTTAAAAGCTTTTTTGGTTCTTAAGTATTATGCCGTCAACCGTGCCGCTGAATCCGAAAACGTTATCAAATCCTATTGACTTTCCTATAGCTGTACCACTGAATTTAATGGCTGCTGAACAGTCGACGGTATATTACGTAAGTTACTGGTTTTTTTTACCGATGGACGGACCTGGAAAAAGTGCCCTAACCTGCGAACCTGGTTCAGGGGAAGGCGCTGCCAGCTTCCATAGGTGTAATACATAAGGTTCGGGTAAATTTCGGTTAGATTCGGGGGAAGGTTACAACTTTTTCCAGGTCAGCCAATGGACGGGTTCTGGATTTTCTTTGACTACTGAGTTGTACTAAGAAGTAGGTACCTACTCATCATTACCCAGCAGACACCTATGGACCTGAGGGGAGGTACTGCTACCACACACACATTCACTTGCAAACTCTTTTTTACAAGGGGGTAACAAATGATTAATTCATCAAATAAAAGACAAAAACTAACATCCATGCAAAATGGGGTTTCGAACCTCAGACGTACAGCAGATACTCTAACCACTAGGCCAGTAACATCAGCAATTCAAAACAATATTGTCTAATTACTATAGTCCAAGGAAATAAAATTGGTAGTTCATCACCATGGCAACAATGTGGCAGTGCAATAGAACTTCTATTGCACTTCCACTATTTAACTAGTGCAGTTTTTCCAAATTTTTTATGCATCAAACCCTTGAAAGAAACTAGAATGGGGGAGACTAAGGGGAGCCCTCATTGAAAATATGAAAAACTGGGCATAAACTCAATTTTTCAAAAAATTATTCATTCAAAAATTATTATTCTCAAAATTCAAAAAATTATTAAATTTTTAAGGTAGCTGAACCTTATAAAACTTGTCAAACAAAAATAGCCTTGAATTTGGGAAGAGCAAATGACAAATTGAGAAGAGATCTGAATTTTTAGATGTATCAGCAAACTAGTAGGTGGAACAAAAATTGTATAAACTCTAAATAAATGTGCAGATAATTTTAAATGCAAAATAAGGATTTTATTGAAGAAAGATTACCACACAATCAGAAAATAAGAATCTAAGCAATAAGCTGATTGGAGAGGCTGCAACTGTATCTTGCATATTATCCCATCGACCATTCAGTGACCGTCATAATCAACGGCACGGTCAACGGAATAATATGCAAGAACCCAATAAACTTAAAAACATTTAATGAAATTAAAAAAATTTCTTGAAATTCAGGGAATTTCTGCAATTTTAAGACCCTTTTTCTTTTATGTTCATTACTTTCAATTTTGAAAAATCTATTTATGCTAAATTTGCCCTTTTCTATATTGTCTGCTAAACCTTCATTGACCCCTACCATAGAACTCCATCCACCCCATTGAAAATATCAGACCCCCCAGGGGTAGTATCATTCACCCTTGACTGAGTGATTGTAATCACCTTACACCCATGGAATTGATGTTTTGTGATATAAATTTTGGTTAAATCTTTTTCTGTCTTGTTAAATATACCAAGGCTACTTAAAATTTCTAGTCCCAAGGCTACTTAAGGCATCAGAAATACTGCCATATTTTTGTTATTTTCAATATAACAGTGTATTTTATTAAGTTAATTTGCAACAACAGCTTGGTATTTAACAGGGAAGATAATGGAATTGTGTTGTGTAATTTTAAATATTTGGTCCAATTTTTCATAAGATTTGTTTATTAAAAGCAAAGAGAATAAATGAGGAATTATAGAAAATTGAATTGCTTGCAGCAAAAATGACCTACTCCAAATAAAGTTGTTGGAGTTGGCTCATTGTGTTGGAATAAATGCGATAGTTTACAATTGCTTTACTTAAAAAAAATCTTGGTAACATTCTACATTGTTTCTTGTGTTCCAAAAATTTCATTTTATTTCATGAAGTTTAAAACATTTATCTCATGAAACATATAATTACATTTTTATGAAGGTGTGTTAAGTTTTTCTTTAAAGTTAACCTTACTTATTTGTATATAGTACTTTAAAAAGAAAAATTTTTTCTCTACTTTTTATCTTTGGACGAAAAAAAACCACTTCTTGTATTGTCTTCTTCTAATGTACTTGACTGGTTTCTGCAATTAATGTGAGGGAAATATATGTGAGCTAAAGAAACTAAAGGAAAGAGAATAATGGGAACCACACTAAAGAAGTAAATAAAATAAAATAATGGGAACCACTCTGGAATGATTTAAAAATAGCATTAAATTATTTACCGACCAGTTATGTCAGTTTCCTTTTTGAGAACTGAACGTTTTTTGTCAAATGCTAAGTGATCATCATCCTAATTACTTCATAGTCATCTAATTCATCTTTTAAAAATTCTTTTGATTGAAAAAAATTAAGTTGCTAGTCTCTTATGAAGTTCTTTTTAAAAGCTCTTTTCATTGCATTTTGAACTTTTCTCCCATTTTGTGAGAGCAAAAGTTAGCATAGTTATAATTTAGCATAAAAATTGGAGATTTCTCTTAGAATATAATTTCGATTGAAATTTCTATTTCAAAATATTTAGCCTACTATTCAAACTATAAATGACCTATAAAGTTATTGAATTAAAAATTCCTGTCTTTTGGATGTTAAAGAAACCATTGAATATGTAACCTTTTACCCCAACTTATACCTTTAATAGCTCAAGCTACTTAAAATTTTGTTAAATGTTAATCAATTTATTATTTAAGTTTTTTATTTGTGTAATTTTTTAAATTCACCTCTGGATTGATTAAATTTACATTTATGAGAAAAAGGATAAATTTATTTATTCTTAGTTATTACATTGCTTCAAGAGATTCTTTGTTTTCATATTTAACTAGATCCTAAATGTTTTTAGATTGACCTGGAACCAGGGGGGAGAATTCATGTTGTTATTGAACTTATTCCTCAAGGTAAATATTCAAATGTTTTAAAACACTGTTATTAGAATATTGAATTAGTAGAAATTTTAAATCTAAATGAGCAAATCAAATAATTTTACTATGTTTCTTTTGCTTAGAAAATGCTACTCAGAAACCTAAAGTATTTAAAGAAAGGCAAGGTCTTAATAGGAGAAGGGGGGCCATGCGGCGCAGAGTTCATCAAGTCAATGGCCACAAATTTATGGCGACTATACTTAGGCAACCTACTTTCTGTTCTCATTGCAGAGAATTCATTTGGTATGAATATTTTATTCATTAATAGTTATTAAAAGTTTTTTTACATCTTAATTCATCTTAATCTATTGAATGCCTCCTATAAATTGGTGCTATGTTACGGGCGAAGTGATTAATTGGGCATTATTAGTAATGCCCAGAGGGGACGCGGGCAAAGTGATAAATTTCATTGATAAATTCCATTGAGTTTATCACATTGCCCTCTTCCACTTCTGGCATTATTAATAATGCCCAATTTATCACATTGTCCGTAACGCATATATGTGCTTTTCTTTTAATTGCCATGTCTTTTTTAGGGGACTGGGCAAACAAGGTTATCAGTGTCAAGGTAATTTGAATTTGCTTCTTACTCAAAGTAATTTACTTGCTGATTTCCAAACTGAAGTTGAAATAGAAGAATGGGATCTAACTTATCATTTGTCCTTCTAGTTTGTACCTGTGTTGTACATAAGAGGTGTCATGAATTTGTTGTTACTAAATGTCCAGGTTCAAGAGATTCTGCTGCAGATGAGGTATGTTTGAGCTAGGTCTGAGAAAGGTTATTTGTTTATTGTTGTTGAAATATTTGATTTTTGATTTATCTTTATGATAGGTCGCTGGTGGGGGTGGGAGCAGGTTTAACATAAACATCCCTCATCGATTCACAGTTCATAACTACAAAAGACCTACCTTTTGTGATCATTGTGGCTCGATGCTGTATGGCTTATTTAGACAAGGTCTACAATGTGAAGGTAACTAAATGATTTAACTTTCATCCTGTTTGCAAATTAGTTATAAATTTTTCTGATCTTGTCATCCCTGTCCTAATCCTATTTGACAAAAAAGCCCTCAAGCAAGGAATAGAATAACAGAAGCCCGGTGGCGTTGAGGAAGCGCTTCGCACTCCCACGCTACGGAGTTCAAATCTCGGTCTATGGGCAAGGCAGACTCCGCCCTTCTTCCCTCCGGGGTTGATAAAATGAGTACCAAGTTTACTTGGGGAAATCAAGAGGGTTCTAGCATCAAGCTAGCCCACTAAGCTGACAGTGGCATTCAGTCACGCGTTCTGTAACAGCTCTGCTTATAGCCTCACCCTGTGAGGCTAAGTTATGCTGGAGTTAGAAGGTCCACCTATCTAGGTACTCCCTCCAGTATATCCCCTTGCTTTTGGAATAGAATAACATTTTAACTATGTCAATTCTGTAAAACTTTTATTGTGAAGTTGTGTATAACAATTCCTTTCAATTTTGTATACTAAGACGACTCTGTCATTTGGCCGGTGGCTTTTTGGTATAAAAGTACATCATGGAATTATAAACTTCCATTTGAAACTAACATGTTACTGTCATTTTTTATAGCTTGTAGCATGAATGTTCATAAACGCTGCCAAAAGAATGTCGCTAACAATTGTGGAATCAACCCCAAGCAGATGGCAGAGATTTTGAGTGCTTTGGGTATTTCTAGTGACAAATTAGGGAAGCCTCCAACTAGAAAGAAAAAGGTAACTTTCTTCTTTCATTTTTGTGTATTTGAATTTTGATTACTTGGAAAAAAACACCTTAAAATAATTAACTTATTGTTCTGTATTCAGCCCTCAATCAGCGAGTCTCCTAACAAACTAGGGCAGATGCCTGAACGATCACACACTTCACCTCTTCCATCAGATTTGGACTCACAAGGTATATGCACTAAAACTGCATGGATTGATTTTAACCTTTCTTTTGAAACCTCTTGCCAGTGCTGACTGTAGATGAATTAATTCTCAGCTTGGATATTCCAAGTGGCATAAGACAACAACAATGACCAATACTTTTCAATGCTATCAGATTAAAGCTTTATCATTTCTTTAAAAGTCTATGGATGAGTTTATTTGCTTGTTCTAGATTACTCATCTGGTAACTCTTCAGTTGTAGGGAAATTCCAGAGTTTCTTCCCAAGCAATCGTGGAGACTTGGGATCTGATAAAGATAGACCTAAAAGATTGGGACTAGAAGATTTTACGTTTATTAAAGTTTTAGGAAAAGGAAGTTTTGGAAAGGTAAATGCCATGTTAAGTTATTAACTCTTGTGTGTAAAACTCTTTAAAATGGTTGTTGTAAATTAGTCTTTAGAGAGCTAAACTCATAAAATGAGTAACTTTACAACCATTAAATTCAAATATTTTATAATTTTAATAGGGTTCCCATAGGTTGGGAAAACCTGGAATCACCGGAATTTTCCAATTTTTACTAATCTGGAATTATTCTTATAAAACACCTGGAAATGACTAATTTTAGTTTCAGCGTAAAAGAAAAATACTTCAGTCGACTCCGCTTAATATGATCATGGTTAATGTTATCAATCGGATGTTATCGAAATTGACTGGTCCCGATCACTCCTTTTTAAATTTTTTAAAATATCATTTTATATGATCATTTATCGTTTAATGTTATCTTGTTATCAAAATTTGGTGGAAATCTCTTAAAAGCATCCTTTTTTCCCATTTGAAGACCAATTTCATTACATAAGCATATAAAATGAGTCATTAATTTAGGATCAAGTTTGATTTGCTCTTTATACTTTCCTTTAAAAAGGTTTAAGTTGCAAAATACATACTTAAAAAATTGTTTTAAATAATTCAATGTTACAGTGCTGGACACTTTTTAGTATAGAATCACTTATTATTATCAACTGGATATTGTTATCATTTTGATCATGAACAAATGTCATCACATTAAGCAGAGTCGACTTTATTTATTAAAAATGAATTTTTGATAAAGCCAGAAATATCTTGAATATTGTCATAGGTTAAGTTAGTTTTTTTGACGGGGAAAACTTGCCCTTTATATGTGAGGGACTTTAATTTCAAAAATTGAGTAGAAGCCCTGTTTATAATCATTTGGAAATAACTTAATAAAAACAAATTTATTTGTAATATATCTTATTTTTTATAAATTTAATTTTCCTTGAAGTGGTTTTGTCCGATTTGGAATTGGTTATTTCAATCATCTCTCAATAAAAACTAGTGAGTTTAATCTTTTTTAAAGGATTTTAATGTTTTATTTTTGAATAAAAATATCTGGCCTTTGTTTTACTGTTTTAATTTGAGTTTGGTTTCAAGAATAATTATAATCTTTTTAAAGGTATTATTGGCTGAGAAAAAAGGTAGTGACGAAGTGTATGCTGTGAAAGTGCTGAAGAAAGATGTTATCTTACAAGATGATGATGTGGATTGCACAATGACAGAGAAAAGAATTCTTACATTATCTGCCAAACATCCATTTCTTACAGCGTTGCATTGCTGCTACCAAACAGAGGTATTTTTTTGTCAAAAGCGAAACTAAATATTTCTGCATTGCCTCAATTCTACTAATCAAAATTTTAATGAAGGGCTTAATAATTTCCTTTTTCAGTTCCTAGTTCTAATGACAAAAATTAAAAGTGGTTGCTGGTTTGAAAATGTATTTATCATTAAATTTAAGAATGGAATAAGAAATATTGGGTTGAGAATGTTCTTTATCATAATTGTGATGAATGAATATTGTATTATTATCAAGAAAATATTCCATTAAAGAATTTAGAGCCTTGACTTGCTAGAAAGTGCCTGAAGTTTTAATTGTAATTTTCCACAAGTCATAGTTAATGTAGAGTGTTTAAAAAATGTTAATGGTAAGAGATTGTTTCATTTCTGTATTTTCAATCATAGTTTCACTCTTAATAAGCAACTTGTGGTTTTAGGATCGTCTGTTTTTCGTTATGGAGTATGTTAATGGTGGTGACTTAATGTTCCAAATTCAAAAAGCAAGAAAATTTGATGAACCAAGAGCAAGATTTTATGCTTCAGAAGTAACGTTAGCTTTAATGTTTCTTCATCGTAATGGTGTTATTTATAGGTAATATGATCTTTCTCTCTTAATGGGTTATAAAATATTTATCACATTTTTATACTTAAGTTTCATAACTATTTTTGAAGTGCTTTTAAGGATTTACTTTGTTTATTCGTTCATGTTTTCAATTAATGTTTTCTGTTTTTTTTCACAATTACTCATAAATTTTATGCTTTATGTCATAGGGTGGGGTGCTTTCAGGCCTGACGAGAGGGGGGGGCAAGTGGGGTACTTTCCCCGGGGCCCGGGGCAAGAGGGGGCCCGGCAGCCCCCAGTTAAAACCCAGTTTTTTAGAGTCAAATTTTCAAAAAATTTCTGGGCGAGGGACCCCAGGCCCCCCTTCAGTATTTAAACCTTTATTGTTCACTCTTTTTTCATTAGTTCATTAAAATCAAAATTCTACCTAAAAATGTAAGTCCAAATTTTGGTTTTGGTTTGGTTTTTTGGGGTAACATATATTTTCCGGTATGTGTGCTTGATCTCAAGGATCCGCTTATACACCTTCGTCAAGTGAGACAGACACAACAGAATTTTTTACTGACACAAAGAAGGAAAGTACACCCAGGGGAGACCAAATTTTGGTTTACGTGTACCAAAAAACAGTTTGAAACCCTGTTCTTAGGGTCAAATTTCCAAAAATTTTCTGGGGGAGGTCCCCCAGACCCCCCTTTCAAACCTGAACCTTTAGTTACAAAAACTTGTCTTGTGTAAGGTTCTCTTGGACGCAAATTCTACCATAACATGGGTTGATAAGCTACGTTAAACCTTTTAATATTGATGAAAGGAGGCCTGACGAGAGGGGAGGGGTTAAATTCCAGAGATTTTCATAATGAATACTTAGATGAATATCATTTTGAATAGTTTGGAAATTAATCTGTTTACCCAAATGGGCTAAACTGAGTAAATTCCCAGTTTCTAGGGGCACATTTTCAAAAATTTTCATGGTTTTGACGTCTTCAAGCCGCTAGTTTAGTACGATCCTTCATTGTATTATCAAGAAAACGAAATATATTGAGTTCATCAAAATTAAAATCTTGCCTGGAAATATTCTGAAAATTACATTAAGTCTATTCATGACTGGTGGTACTTCAGAAAACTTTCGCCCCCACCCTCGAAATGAGTGCATGTGACCGGGGGCCCGCTTTTTGACTTTGTCCCCGGGGCCCGGCTTGGCTCTCGGCGGCCCTGGGTGCTTTCAATCTAAGCTTAATAGTATTCTCGTTCTCTTCTAGTTAATTCATAACTTTCATAGCAGCAATATTCTTGAAATAAATCTTAAAAATTATGTGTTGAGTAAGTGAAATGTTTTCTGCTGATTTGTTTTGAGATTTCAAAGTAGAATCGTGCTAACGTTGGTATGATACAACTAATACCAGTATTAATTCTCATTGTCTGGTAACCAAGCTGCTCTTGTTTTGTTAACAGTCAATCACAGGAAACAGAGAATTTGAGAATCAAGATTTTTCCTATTTTATACATACATGTGATTCTTCCGCCAATTTGCTTGCAAAATTAAAAGTCAGACAATTCGATTTGCAAAACTCAAATTCCACTTTCTGATTTTCCAATTCTTTTTTTTACTGAAAACTCTGGCCGCAAAGGTTATCTAGTAATAAATTTAAAATAAAATCAAAAAAATTATCAAAATTAAATGAAAAGCAGTTACTATTTAAGCTAAAAAATATGACGCTAGCATCTCGAATCATAGATCTCGGGAAGTAGAAGCCAATGGACCCCATCTATTTAAAACGAAGGAAAATCTAGGTGCCATCAAATTTTTTAAAAATATTTTCAGCCAATTTATTGTCAGAGAAGTCACATATATGTTTATATTTATTTGCTATTCTTCCCTACTTTCAGAGATCTGAAGCTGGACAATATATTGTTAGACAGTGAAGGCCATTGCAAAATTGCTGATTTTGGTATGTGCAAAGAAGGTATTATTGACGGCAATACTACTACCACATTTTGTGGTACACCCGACTACATTGCTCCTGAGGTTAGTTTAATTTGTAATTTTACTCTAAAAGTTTAATACTAGAAGCTCCATCTACTGCCTCATACATGGAACCCTTTCAGGCAGTCATTTTGACTGTTTGGCTTTTCTCAGCCAAAACTTTCTTTTGTACAAGATATTGCATATAATACTTTAAGATACTATTAAGGTTACGTTATTTGAAAATATTTTTTATAATTGTAACCATTGATTTTGGTTATGAATTCATGAAAAAAGAGGATTTTACACTTTTTTCACACAAGTAAAAACCTCGAAAAAATTTCAAAACCTTTTTTTCACATTCCTACTTTTTATGGTTATTGCATATATCTGTAACTTAAAACTATCCGTACTTAGCATTTTGACCATGGAGACGTTTTTATGACGTCAATAATAAGACAGGTGCATTCCTCAGTTCCCCAAATTTTTTCTCAATTTAAGTATGCATTCTATCTATGTATAAAGTATACAAAATTTGTACCTGCACTCATTAAGATTCCTCATTTACTGTGCATATCCTAGTCATTTCATCTGTGGTATAAACCAATATAAAATAGTTTGATTGAATGGAATTTCTTCCAAAATAACATTTTCTTTCAGCAGACACATTTCAAACTACCCTAAAAACTTAATAATGAACCCAAAACTAAATCTAAGTTTGTTTTTATGAATCAACCATATGAATGCCTATCTAAAGTAGTACTTTGACTGAATTATTGGATAAACTAATTTCTTCTCACATAAAAAGCAAAAACAGTTGAGAAGAATGAATTTGCTTCTTCTCTCAAACAGGAAATAACAAATCTTTCAAGGAAAATGTTAAAAAAGATATGGGATATATCTAAATTTTAAAGAGTGGATGTATATGAATTTCTGGCGATAACAATTATGTATTGATCATTTAAAGGCGTCAAAATCGAAAAATCTTGTACATATTGTCTGAGGAACCATTTAGAAATCATGTTATAATTGTGATTACAAACAAAAGAAACGCTCCAATTGTTCCAAGCAAATTACTGCTTATGAGGATTCTAGGTAAACCAGTTAATATCTCAGAAACTTTTAAAAAATGAACAAAATTTGTATGGCTCAAACAGAACCATAAGTTAGCAAAAGTCACAAAAGCAGAACAGCTTAAATACTTTTGAAAATAACTTGTTTCAAAAACGCAGAACTGTCAAAATGACTGCTCCGAAGCTTCTAGTGTTAAAACATTCTTAACAATTAGTGTTTATCAGCTCCTCCATTTGTGTTAAGAGCTAACTAAAATAGAACTCACTTATAGATTTGTACTCAGATTTTACAAAAATCTGGGTTTAGCAAGGACAAAACTGATGGTATTATTGAAAGGGTTGTCCATTCACTGCATTGGGATATGTTTATTATCTCTGTTGCTTTTTTTCATAAGTTTTTATCTTGTTATATGCAATTTTCATGGCTTATTTACTTTTAAAATTGTAATTAGAGAAGCTATGGTTATAATAGTAATAATGAGTATTTTGCGTTCTGTAACAAAACTAGCCTTTATACCTCTGTATTAGCCCATGCAACCGGGCCACTGAATTTTAAAATGGATTGCCAAAGCCCATTGACTGTTGTTGGGCCAGTACGTAAGAACCCTAGCCTCTTTTTAGGATCCAAGTAAAGATCTGAATCAAATCAAATCAAATTTTTATTATGACAAAAAAAGAATGCAAAAGCACAGTGTCTAAAAAAAGAAAAAATACATTGATCATAATACTAAATTTAAATTATCAATATAATGTATCTTAAGTAGCACCAGTTTATTAATTTTTGAAATTTTATTTATATACACATGTAACTTAAAACCCAAAAATTAATTTTTAACAATCGTGACTGCCTCAAAAAAAGTTACTTCATATCGTAATTATATTTTTCTAGGCTACCATTTTATCTATGGCCTGTGAGTTCATTACTATTCTAAAATTAGGCCTACAATTTTCTAAATCCATGTCTGAAGGAAATTTTTTGATGGTTTTTGGTAGAGTCAATAGTGTAGATTTCAAGACTGGTTGATGCCACTCTCCAAATGTTGAGCATTTCAGGGCTCGTACATGTCCTGATATTCCTTAATTTCCTGAAATCTCAAAAAGCGTCCTGAAAAGTCCTAAAAAACGTAATTTACCCTGATTTTCCTGATATTTTTTCGAAAGTCTAAATATCAATTGTATACCGAGACTTATTTTCGATTTTCTTTCGGTTAACCGACTGTAACGAAAAAAAAAGCAGTGCTGCAAAAAGTTTAGCATTTCTAACAGGGGATACGCACTAATAGTTTTATTATGCTTAATAAAAATGGATAACCTTATACAACATCAATTCTTATAACTAATTTTTAAAATGTTTTTCAGTATGTCTTAATATTAATAGAAAGCCTTATCTTAACATTAATTCTAAATATATTGTTCATTTTTTTCTTACATTTTTGTTTAGACATTAATAGATTGATAATTTAATGCTTTCATATCAATTCCACTTTGGATTGGAAGAACTTATTAATCTTCATGCATAGTAGTGTTTATTTTGTAAGTTTACCTGGCATTTTTATTGTGATAATTTAAACATTTAGAGGTTTTTAAACTAATTTTATCATTAGGGATGAGGAATTTCATTTATTTTGATTAAGACTAGAATTAATCTGAATGCTTAGAGTGCTAGTGCAGTATCTGATGTAAGCTATTGTTTTTGATAATATTGTGCAAATGGGATATGTAACCAAGATATTTTCATTTTTTCTTCCATGTGTTTGATATAATGGGAAGATATTAATGATCACATCATTTCTAAGAATCTTAACATTGGATTGAAAGAACTTTACTTTCTTCATGCGTAGAGTTAATTGTGCAAGATCTATATGTTTATCAGGAATTTTTATGTGATATTTTAAACACATTATGGAGTGCATAACCTAATGCTTAGTAAGTAATTGGCAGAAAAAAGAATTGAGCTGACAGGTCCTTAGGGTTGAAATTAATACATTCTCAAAAGGGTAGGGGTTTCAGTGGGTTTCCTCATCTTAAGACCCTGCTTGCTTTGTTTGTCATGCTTGCCATAAAACTTACCAACTTCCAAAGTAAGTTTGGAGTGTACTTTGAACTAACTCTAAATATTACTTTTAAAATTAAGAGAGTTTAGGTAGTTTTTAATTTTACACACATGATGGATAACATTCTGGTTAAGGAAAAAGTAAACGCTACATTATAATACCCAAAATGTCCTGAAATTTTGTCCTGAATTTTTTATAAAAATGTGTCCTGAAATTTTTTGAGGGTCTGTACGAGGCCTGGCATTTTTAAAAAACTAAAACATGGATGAAAAAAATTTCAAAAATTCAATAAATAGCAATTGAGACAAATGATTCATGTTTATAGGCTATCTTTCAGTGCTAAATACAAATATTCCATTTAAATTTTTAAAAATTTTAAATATCAATTTTAAAAAATTAATTGAAAATTTGGAAAGTAGAAAAAATTTAAACATCGCTAAAATCACAAAATAATTGCAAAAGATGTAATTTAAACGGTTTTCATTTAGAAATGACCCTAATAACGACATACTAAAATTGGTTAAAAATCGGACAGTAAAAAGTTTAATTTGTTCAAATTTTTTAACCTCAAAAATCGACTTTTTAAAAAATTCCTATAAAACAAGTTTGAGGCTGATGCCAAGGTAATGCTTTCATGGGTATTGTAGTTAAATAGCTATAACATAAAAAACCCACAAGTGTTGATTAAATCATTAGTAATTAATTTATTAAGTTGAACTTTGAAAATACAGGTAAAATCCACCAATCATGTGAAACACAAAATATTTTGAAAATTTTTAGTATTAAATCATGCAAAAATGAATTAAATTTAAAAAAGACAAAACATATTATAAAAAAATTGAAATTTTTATTGGGCCATTTTTAATTTTTTTAAAAAATGCTCAACATTTAGAGAGTGGCATCAACCGGTTTTGAAATCTACCGCACTATTGACTGGACTCTACCAGAAACCATCTAAAAAATTTCCTCATATTGCAATTTCGAGGTTGACCCCTTTTTTGCCATTTGGTTCCCTGACTACTAATGGTTTTTCTGATAAAGTTAATATATATATATACAGGGTGTAAAGGAAAGTCCATTTACCCTGTAATAAATTGCTAACGGAGCAAGCTAAAGCTATGCAATTAAGGTAACGGTATAGTAAAGTGACCATTCGCAATCGAATGCGAGCAACCGCAGCGCCCTCTAGCAGAAATTTTAGGAGTTAAAAATTTTATTTTAAAAACTATCAAGAATTTTCTAAAATAGTCAATTACAAAGTTGTAGAGAAGCATCGATTTAGTAGGAAAAGACACCTTAAGCAAAAAAATATCTTAAATAGATCCCCTAAAACGCGCGCTCAATTAGGTTGAATTTACGTTGATTTTACGTCTTAAGGGGTTATATACAGTTAGACGGCCGAAAAAAAGTGAATTTTCCAGAATTTTTTCTGAGAAAACTTTTAAATTTATTGATCCAAAAATTTATACACATATTACGGTATCTTTTAACTCTATTTTAAGACTTAGTACTAGTAAAAATATTTATTTGAAAAAGAGCTACAGCTGATCTCCAGGAGCTCCTCTCAAAAAAGACGTTTTGCGGTGACCACTATATCTCGGAACTGGATCATCTGAAATTAAAAAACCAAACAGATTTCGTTAAAATAATTTTAAATCTAGTAATTAATCGAAGGAATAAGCAAAATAAAATTTTTTTACAAAATGGCGGTTTCTCAAAAAAAAAATTCGATTCTTCACCGAAATTTCGGCCTTAAATTGTTTATAAAAAGAGAAATATTTATCGGAGAGGAAAAATCTTCGATTAATTACTAAAAAATATATTTAAGAAGGTCGTGTTAAAATTTGAGACTGATCGGTTTAGCCGTTTTTGAGTAATGTTGGTCACCGACTTCGAAAACACCATTTTGAGAAAAACGCGTTTAAAGTTTGGAATGCACTTTACATGGGATAAAAATTTTTTTTTTAAACTTACATGGAGTTGTCTATTCCAGGACCATATAATACACCCTCCGCCGATTCAGCAGCTTCTAATAACTCAAGCTGATGTTGTGTGCGAGCCATTCTTCCATCTCGGGTGCTCTCATGCGCTCTGAGATCGGAAATGCTCACGCGCTTCTCATCTTCTTTTTCGGCATATGAATGCGCATTGGGCCCAAGTGTAATTCCTATTGCATTCATATAATACAATAGTGATGCCATTCCTTCATTAAATATGCCAGCAGCTATGTATGCAGCAATTTCCACAGTTTTCGAACCGGCTGGAACAATTTTGGGAGAGATTTTCCAAATCAGTTGATTGTAGCTCTCGTTGTTGTTATGCTCTTCTTTTGGACTCGTCTACTCACGGCAACCCTGTTCATAGCTCTTCTCCTTGCGGTATGTCAGTAGGCGCTGCCGCTCCGACCTTGTACTTCCAAGCACTCTGAAACGCCTTTTCAAATTTGCTTGTAACTTTGAAAATATTCACCGGAACGATATGAAA
This sequence comes from Tetragnatha versicolor, assembly GCA_024610705.1. Lineage (NCBI taxonomy): Eukaryota > Metazoa > Arthropoda > Arachnida > Araneae > Tetragnathidae > Tetragnatha > Tetragnatha versicolor. Next base: position 62,013,614 of record JANDEH010000005.1, read on the forward strand.
TTTTCTGTGTGTATTCTTAAATATATGTACATTAAGAAAATAAAATAAAAAAAATTCGATTTTTTGAAAATTCTAACTGTATATAACCCCTTAAAACGCTTCTCACGAGGCGAAAATGAGAAATTTTCAATTTAATGACTTAAATAAATGAATAAAAGTATTCTTAACTCCTTAAATTGAAAATTTCTCATTTTCACACAAGAGCAGCACCCGAACCCCCCCCGCCCGCCAAGGCCGCACATATTCCGATAACCCAATTCAATCCAACACACTTTCCCTGCGCTCCAAAACCGAAATTAAATTGGTGGGAGAAAAGTCACACATGAACATCAGCAGAGCACGTAAACCTTCTCCTGCAAAACCGATCCAACCATCGGCAAACTTTCCCATCCCATCCCTGCCGAAAACTAGTTGATCCACCAACAAAATCATCCCCTCCTATCCATCACAGAATGGATGAAGACCAAATCGAAAAAAATTTAGCTATTTCAAAATAATTTGCTGAAAGGGGCCGTCCATAAATTATGTCACACTTTTTTGCCCATTTTCGACCCCCTCCCCACTCTTTGTCACAAACTGTCACACTTTCCCACACCCCTTCCCCCCTCTGTCACATGTCACGTTTTTAAACCAACAAGATAGTGGTCTGCAACCACGATTTTGGGCGGAAGCCCTGGTTGCGTTTGTTCACATCAAAAATAGATGTGAGCACAAACTTACTGAAGGGTTGGCTCCTATTGAAATATGGAGTGGTCATAAACCATCAGTTAGACACTTTAAGATATTTGGGTCACTAGCTTTTGTACATGTACCCAAGGTTCATAGGAATAAGCTCCAACCTCGAGCAAAACCAGGCATTCTAGTGGGGTATGTAATAGGTACTAAAGGTTATCGCATTTTCATTCCCAAAGAACGTAAGGTTGTAGAGACAATTCATGTTAAAATTGACGAATCTCAGAATGGGGTTAAATTTTTATTTGGGGAAAACAAAAGTTTGAATTATGCAAAGTTTGACTTAACAGGGGATACTGACTTTAGATGATGTAAGTGTTGATAGTGAGGATTTAGTGCATAATAAACTTGAAGAACCTACTATTAGTTCGTTAAATATTGACGACTGGGAAAGAGTAGAAAGACCCCGTAAAAAGAGTAAACGTATTGATGTTTATTATTACTCCCCAAATACTAAGACTAAACTTAGATCTTTAAAGGACGTTGAGAGATACTGTAACGAGAATAATTTGGAATTTAATTCTGATGAATTTTCCTTCAAACCAATAGTCTTAAAGATCTTAATGACGAAAAAGGGTCAGGTTTAGATTCTAACGATCTTAATGACGTAACTGATTCCAGTGAAGAATCTTGTAATTTTTCAGTTCTTAAAAGTAAAACCGATCATTGGGATGATCAGTTAGATGACATTTTTCAGCATGAATGCTATAATGTAGAAATCCCTAAAACATTTGAGGATACTCAGACAAGTCCTGATAAATCTCATTGGGACGTTGCAATGAAGGAAGAACTTTCAATGATGAAAGATCGTAAGGTGTGGGATCTTGTTGATCCTCCTAAAAATGCTCCCATAATTGGAAGCAGGTGGGTATTTATATAATGTTAAAAAGGATGATAAAAATAAGCCTAAGAAATTTAAAGCTAGATTGGTCGCCCAAGGGTTTAGGCAAAGACCAGGAATTGACTTTAACGAAATTTTTTCGCCTGTAGTTAATTTTACTATTGTGAAGCTATTTTTTTATACTGTTAGTATGTATGTTAAAATGGTATAATGTTCAGCTAGATGTTAAATCTGCTTATCTTTATGGTAAAATTACTGAGCCTATCTATATGAAACAACCACCTGGACACTTAATCAAAGGTTGTGAGAACAACTTAATAAATTACTTAATAAATCCATTTATGGTTTGCACCAAAGTGGACGAGCTTGGAGTCAAGAGCTCGATGAAATTTTGAGTAACTTAGGATTTAAAAACCTATATTGGTGTAATTGTGTTTATCAATGTGATAATGTTGTATTAATAATTTACGTTGATGATATCGTTGTATTTGCTAAATCACAAAATTTACTCTTTGATACTGTTAATCAGATTAAAAGAAAACTTGATATTGTAGAACTTGGTAAAACAAAGTTTTTGTTAGGTGTAAATTTTGATTACGTTAATGATTCTGTATAATTGCATCAGAGAACTTATATTGAAAGGTTAATGTTGAAATTTATTGATATACCAAAGTCATATGTAAGTGTACCTTTTAAAGTAGGTTATTCTTTACCAGGCAAAGTGCCTGAAAAAGAAATTGTTGAAAACGATCTAATGAAGAAATTTCCGTATAGGACTATAATTGGATGTCTTTCTTTTCTAGCCTATAGAAGTAGGCCAGATATAAGTTTTTCTGTGAACTTGATGTCACAATTTTCAAATGGGTATAATTATCAGCATTGGAAAATTCTTGTAGATATTTTAAATTATGTTTTTTCTACTAAAGATTATAGGATTGATCTTTCTAAAGTTTCTAATTTTGATCTAACTTGTTATTCTGATGCAAACTGGGGGTCACAGATGACTGACCGTCATTCAACGCGTGGTTATATAATTCTTTTTGGAAATGTACCATTTGCCTGGAAGTCGAGCAAGCACAAAAGTGTATAGCTCTTTCTTCCATGGAATCAGAGTTTGTTGCTCTAAGTGAGAGCGTAAAAGAGTGTATATGGTTTTCTAAAATTATTAATGAGTTAGAATTGATTCAGAAATCTTATTTTGTAAAACCTAAGGTTTATTGTGATAACGAAGCTGCAATTCATTTTTGTAAAGATACTGTAGAAAACTTTAAAACGAAACACATCGATATAAGGTATAAATGTATTAGAAAATTAATAAGTGAAGATGAATGTGTAGAAATTCTATATGTAAGTACTAGAAATAATTTAGCAGACTTCCTAACTAAACCTTTATTATTAGAAAAATTTAAATGTATTTTGAATAGGATTTTTGATTAGTAAACTGTAATAATTATTTTGTGATATCGACCGATGGGGCCAATTGTTGGGATTCTAGTACTTCGGTCGTAATCGAACTTTTAACCCTTTTTATTTTATGTGTAGCTAAGTTGCTACTTATTGTTAATTTTATGGAAATTGAAGTTGTAAGTATGCAAATTGTCTAAAAAGGTATATATGTATGATTGTAACCAAGAGCTTCGGCCTTCTTAAGCTTTTCTTCTTTATTCTTGGAATAAACGTTTTTGTTTTTATTATTATTATTATTATATTGAAGTAGTAGGGACATTTGCTGCCCAAGAATGGTCGCTTTGTCCTCTTCTTCCTTTGCCTTCAATTTTTCACCCGAGAGTGATTCTTTTAAATTGTTCTCATTAAAACTTTTTATACGTTTCTTTTTTCCAAGCTCCAATATTTTCTTTTTATTCAAATATTTCACTTAGGAAAATTCCTACAGCCTGTAGTCCTTTCCTTGATCTCAATGCTCGCTCCATAATTCCATTAACATCCAGATCTTCATCAGTCTTCATTTCCAGTCTCACCTTCAAGTTTCTTCTCAGATGAGAATATTTTCCACAAAATATTATTATCTACGGTCTCGTCCTTTTTGCACATTTTTTTTTTTTTTTTTAGTGCTCACTGGTTTACGTTATGTACTATTTCCTGTTTTTATTTTATCGTTACTTTTCATTTGGAGAGTTTTTGGATTACTACCAAGGCCAAGGGACATAGAATTCTGTGCTTGCAATGAGTTATAATACTTTTGCATTTCCGCTGATACAAAATTACTGTTCTTTTGAAATCTCAAATTACTCGGGGTTTCTTCTTTTTTAACTTTTTTTCCAGGTTTATTTCTATTTTTAGATGGGAGTTCACTTCCTTCTTTGAGTTCTGTTATTGCCTTCTCAACCTTTTCTAATGATGAATTAATTGCTTGAATAGACAATATGCACTATGTCACGAAACATCCTAAAACTTACCCAATTTACTAATTCGATCATGAAAAACCCAAAAATCAACTTTAAAAATCGCAGAAAGTTTTAATTTAAGCGCAAAAAGTGTTTAAAAAAAAGCCCTTAAGTCACCTGACTCAAAACGGGGCGTAACCTTGTGTGACGTCATACTTCAAGAGATTTTTTTCAGGCAATACTGTTTTGAGCACATGGAGCATAAAAACTTACTTTTTTGAATTCTCCCGTTATGCATCTGTTTAAGACTGGATAACACTGTTCTTGAAACTCAAAAATGTTTTTTTTAGAATTAAAATTTTATTCCTTTTGTACAGATTTCTTGTATTTTCATTCAGTTTCTTAGCATTTGGACTAACTTTGGAAATTTTGTAAATAAATAATGAATGTCTCGTAGGTTTTTTCTCACAATATTAAGTTTATTTATTGTCAGTATAAAATATTTAAAATATCACTAGTAAAATAAAAATGTAAAACACATTTAAAAACCAAAAAATCTTTGAATTTTTGAACTGTTGCAACAGTAAATAATTGATTTGACTTCATTAAACTCTTTCGTTTATTAATTTAAACTGATGATAATCAAGCATTCCATTTATAGCAATGTCAATGTACTAGTATCACAAAAATTCTAGTTTTCTTTTGCTATGAATTATTACATTTTATGCAGCTGGCATCACGTTTTTGCTTGTTTCTTTGTGTCTCTAAGCATAAAGTTACACTATTTATGACGAATTCTTTCATTTTTTGGTACTGAGAAAAACAATTCATCCGGTGTTCTAACACTTGTATTTTTGCACATAGATACTAAACATCCTTTATAGTACTTTTTTACTTGTTTAGGGCCGTCCATAGCTGCCGAAATAAGAAACTACAGGCTACCAAAAAACCCCCAACATAAATGCAAACACCATTGCTTTTCAATGGATGCCTTACGCGCGTAATTTGAACTTGAAGTATGACGTCACAAGTCAGAATCGTCAAGCACTGAAGTTTTTGTTGATAGTGACGTCAGAGCAACTTTAAATGCGTTTTAAATCGAATTTATTTGATCGAATTGCAGTTTAATTAGCATTTTTCAACGTAATTTTTCATGCTCTTTCTTTTTAAAATGAATTTGAAAATCATGCATATTGTCTATTGCCAGCATGAAATGATTTGCTTGTTGTTGCAGAGCGGCTTGTAATGAGGCTTGGAACTGTTTATTCATATTTTCCGAGTGCTTGTTTAGTAAGTCTATCATTTCTATTTTTGTAGTGTTGGTTTGTTCGGTTGGTTTGTTGATGCGAGTGACTGTTGCGTAGGAATTTTTTGGCTTCCAACGCCTCCTGGCTTCATTCGTGGTAAGGCCGTTTATGGCCTTAAACTTTAACATTTCCTCTTCTTCTTTGAAGTGATCGCATTCTTTATTATTTGCCTTATGATTCCCTTTGCAAAGGAGGCAGCAGGTACTTTCTTTACATTCTAAATCTGTGTGACACTTTCCACAATTTACGCAGTGTTGCGTCTCCTTGCAAAATTTGGACGGGTGATCAAATCCAAAACATTTTTGACATTGTCTTGGCCTATCCACGAATAGATTAATTTTGCTTCTCAACATCCATAGCTTAATGTGTTGAGGTAATGCTCTCCCATACATTGTAACTAATATAGTTTCAGTGTTTACATATTTATTGTTTTGTTTCTTCGTAAATCTAGTGATGCTATGAATTCTTATTTGATTTTCTTCCTCGATATCTCTTTTCACATCTTCCAGTTTTTCTTCAATCGGAACATTAAACAATAGGAATCTGGTTGTTATTGATTCGTATTGAAGAGATGGTATCACTTCCTTTCCAAGCAGATTTTTAACCGTTACTAATTCTTTTGCTGTTTTCAGATGTTTTGTCATAACTAATATTTTTCCATTCCTTGCGTATATGATTTCATCAACATTTCCTATATTCGTTACTTTACTTTTAAAGCACTCCTTCAGTAGTTTCGGGTTATTTTTGGAAATTTTATCTTGAGTAGGATTTAATACAACTACGTATTTCTCTGCACTATTCACAGCCGCATACTCCAACTGAGTTTTAAGATCATCTTTGTTTGACAGAAAGTTCTCGTTATCAAACTCCATATTTTTCATTCCTCTGTTTCCATCCACCGCGGCGATCACCGCCATCTTTGGTGGAATGCCAAACTATCTTCCAGTCCTTATAAAAACCAGCAAGAACGTCTTTCTCTCAACTGCTCGGCTTGTTTTAATTTATAATAAAATTACAAAAATTCAATACAGTCAACCAAAGAAAAAATCACGAAAATAGCAAAATAAACACCAGCAAAAATCACGCTCGTTAGACACGTCTAATTCTAAACGCCATTTTTTTCTTGTTCTTTTGTTTTTATCTAAGCTGTCGGATATATATTTTCACTGTGAGTTTAAAACTCTGCAACAAGTAGATCTGCTCAACTCACTAATGTAAGCGAGATGAAAACCTCGAAAAATAAATATTTTAACTTGAAAATCTCCATAATTGTCCATTTAAAAGTTTTATCAGCTATGAAAACATCAAAATAAATTTAAATAATTTATTTAAAAACGTTATTTTCCTTTATTTTAAGATTTTTTCCATAAATTTAAATATTTATGGAATAGCTCATAAGACACGACCCACTAGACCCAAAAATATTTACTAGATTTTTTATTATCTTTTTAATTTCTCTACTAGAGTAGATCTGCTTGATTCAGTATTGTAAATGAGATGGAAACCTCAAAATTAAATATTTTTAGTTGAAAAAACTCAATAATTGTCCATTTAAAAGTTTCAACAGTTCTGAAAACACCAAAATAAATTCAAATAATTAATTTTCAGAAATTATGTTTCTCTACTTTAAATACGCTTCACTAGACTTACTGGGATCTCCGGAATAGAGGAAAATTACAGGGAACACCGGGAAAGAGGAAAATTACCGGGAACACTGAGAAAGTGGAAAAATATCGCGATCATTGGGATAGAGAAAAATTACCGGGAACACTGGGATAGGAAAAATTACCGGGAACATCGGGATAGAAAAGAGGTGCCTGGGATACCGGGAAGATTGGTTATTGCTGATTTACATAATTATAAATGTATTTTAAGAAAGCTCAAAATAAAAATATTTATACACTCCACCCGTGCAAGGCCGGGCATATCCGCTTGTATATATATATATATTATAGTAACTTAATAACCAAACCCTTTTAATGATATTTTTAGATACTTCAAGAACTTGAATATGGACCTTCTGTTGATTGGTGGGCATTGGGTGTCCTTATGTATGAAATGATGGCTGGTCAACCTCCATTTGAAGCAGACAATGAAGATGATTTGTTTGAAAGTATTCTACATGATGATGTTCTCTATCCAGTTTGGCTTAGTAAAGAAGCTGTATCAATTTTAAAAGGAGTAAGTTGAATGCTTTTTTTTGGGGGGAAGTACTTTTATGGTTCAAATACTGCAGAAGGCTAAATGAAAGGAGAAGACTTGTTGGGTTTTTTAGAAAGTATTGGGTTTTCTGCATTAAACTCTACTTTTAGAAACTCTTCTTCTCTTCTATATTATAATTTCCACTAGTCAATTGGTTCAAAATTGAGGGTATCAAGGCAAACCAGTGTTTTTTTCAAGGCCTGATTGAAACCACAACTCTAGGTCCCACTCATATCTAATTGTTTAATTTATGTATGCTGAAACAACACTTTATAAGAAATTATTTAAGAAAATTAAAAATTCTGTCTTAATTGTACAACTCCTATTTTTTAGAATTAGAATTTTTGTAAATATTTTTATTTATACATGTCCTTATGGGAGTATTTAATGTTTTTAAAACAAAGCCATTTATTCTAAGACACTGTTAAACCTGCATAAACTCCATTACTATTATTATTACTTATCTCTAGGGAAATTACTGGATTGAAATTTCAAGTTGATGATTTGGTTGTCAACTTCAATTTCTCAGTTGGTTTGGTGGAGCTTAATCAGGACATTTTTATGATAGAAAATGTAAAAAAACCTATTATTTCAAAAGGAAAAATAATATATTTTGGCATGCGTAAAATTAGACAAAAGATAATTTTGTATTTAAAAGTGCACCCAAGCTATGACAAATATTAATGAAATCAGTTAAGGTTTATGTTTAGCAGGCATGTGATTTTTCTGCTAATTAGCGGAATTCCGCTAATTTTAAATTTTAAAGGTGTTGAGAATCAGAGTTCCGCTCAATTTTGTGCCGAATTCATATTTCAAAGCTGGAAAGAATCGGAATACTTGTTTCCTGAGTGGACATAAAGTGTACCAAAACGATTTAAAACCCTGTTTTTTAGGGTCAAATTTCAAAAAAATTCTAAGATTGAGTTTAGTAAGATGAAAATCCTATCTAAAAAGTATTAAAAGCTTAATTGAACCTATTGTATGGGATAGGGATTTGAATGAGGTATTTGCATGAGTGAGGGATTTGCTTGATTTTATACTTTTTTGATACATTATGGTTTAAAACTCCCAAATTTCTGATTTTAAAGATCAAAAATGTGTTTAAGTAATTTAAAATTCAATTTTATTTTTGCCAAAACGTCAGAAAAGTCACGTTATCAGAAAACGGGCTTCTATTGGATGTGACATCACAGCGCATGAAAACCATTGTGTTTGCTGTTTTCACGTGATCAGAAAACGGGCTTCTATTGGATGTGACATCACGGCACATGATTTGTGATTCGAAAGTGTTTTCGAGCACAAACAAAAAATGAAATATAATAAAATGTTCAAACTTGTGTTGAAAAGTTAAAAAGAAGAAATGAAACCAACGCAGAGCAACACAATAAGCAGAAATTAAAAGCTAAAAGCTTACAGCCGTTTCGACGGTATGAAACAACCCCCTTCATCAGAGCTAAAAAAGGAAATACAACATAAAAACACCTAACAAACCAGGTCAACGAAAAACCAAACAAAGTTACAGTGAGAAATGAAAACAATGAGAAATGGAAACCATTAAGAACCGCGCAACTCAAGTACGTCTAGCCAGGCGGGGTGAAGTGCTGGAACCACAGATAGGTCATTAACTAGTTGATCTGCGTTTTTTCTTATGTGGAAAGTCTCGTAAAAGTCAAGCTCAGAAGGAGAATCACATTTCTGGATGATGTTAGCAGAATCGAAATCAAACCTGTGGCCGGCACTCCAAGAGTGCTCGGCGATCGATGAACGATGTATTTCCTGTTTCTTGACACAGGCCCTATGCTCTTTTAGGCGAATCAACAAGGAACGCTTGGTTTGTCCAATATAGGACAAACCACATTCGCAGAAAACCTGGTATATACCCCAATTATGTAGGACTCGATCTTTGGTAATAGTGAACCTCAATTTATTAACAGGTAAAAACACAATCTTAAAACTGAATTTATTGAAAATTCTACTAATTTGGTAGCTGATTTTTGGATAAAAGGGGATAATTAATAAGTTTTTTGGTTTATGTAGGTCAGGATTGTGGGGTTTATAGTATCTAATTACTGCTTGATCTACAATAAAGGAGGAGTACCCACGTTTAATAGCTATTGCTTTGATATATATTTTAATTCATCATTTAATAAACTCTCACTTGAACATACTTTTATAGCACGGTGAACAAATGTGTCAAAAGCCGCAACTTTTTGTTTATGTGGATGGGAAGACTTGAAATGTGGGGGTAATGAGACTGAAAAAGGTTTACGATAAACACATGTGTCGAAATTTGATCCGTTGCGTATAACCAAAACGTCTAAAAATGGAAGACGATCGTTATCCTCCACTTCATAGGTAAACTGAATTGAAGAGTCAATTGAGTTCATAACAGATAGAATAGACTCAGGTTGACATGAGGGGTCCAAAAGTATAAAACAATTGTCCACATAACGAACATAAAACTCAAACGACACAAGTTCAAATAACTTATCCTCATAATAGTGCATATAAATGTCACTGAGTAAAGGGCTCAATGGATTCCCCATGGCTAAGCCATCATTCATTTTATAGAACTGTCCGTCATAAACAAACGAGTTCTGATTAAGGCAAACCCTGGTGAGGGATACCAATTCATCAATCTCAGGCTGCATTAGATGGAATTCAGTGAGTTTTTGGCGAAGGCAATCAAGAGCACCAATCACAGGGACATTGGTAAAAAGTGACTTCATGTCAAAGGAAGTCATAGTAAAGTGAGAGGGTTTTGTCTTAAGTTTTTCTACAAATTCAATAGAATTTTTAACAGTGTAGATGTTGGAGGACTGTAATGGAGATAATTTGGTCACCAAGAATTTTGAAAGGGCATAGGAGGCAGTACCTATGTTAGATACAATCGGACGAAATGGAATCCCCTGCTTATGTACCTTGGGTAGGGCGTAGAATCTAGCTATGTTTACCGTTGACGGAATCAACTGTTTTTTGGAATGTTCAGGAATTACAGCAGATGCTTTAACAGAAGATTTGATCTCAAAAAGAGAGTTTATTAAATGATGAATTAAAATATATCAAAGCAATAGCTATTAATCGTGGGTACTCCTCCTTTATTGTAGATCAAGCAGTTATTAGATACTATAAACCCCACAATCCTGTCCTACATAAACCAAAAAACTTATTAATTATCCCCTTTTATCCAAAAATCAGCTACCAAATTAGTAGAATTTTCAATAAATTCGGTTTTAAGATTGTGTTTTTACCTGTTAGTAAATTGAGGTTCACTATTACCAAAGATCGAGTCCTACATAATTGGGGTATATACCAGGTTTTCTGCGAATGTGGTTTGTCCTATATTGGACAAACCAAGCGTTCCTTGTTGATTCGCCTCAAAGAGCATGGGCCTGTGTCAAGAAACAGGAAATACATCGTTCATCGATCGCCGAGCACTCTTGGAGTGCCGGCCACAGGTTTGATTTCGATTCCGCTAACATCATCCAGAAATGTGATTCTCCTTCTGAGCTTGACTTTTACGAGACTTTCCACATAAGAAAAAACGCGGATCAACTAGTTAATGACCTATCTGTGGTTCCAGCACTTCACCCCGCCTGGTTAGACGTACTTGAATTGCGCGGTTCTTAATGGTTTCCATTTCTCATTGTTTTCATTTCTCACTGTAACTTTGTTTGGTTTTTCGTTGGCCTGGTTTGTTAGGTGTTTTTATGTTGTATTTCCTTTTTTAGCTCTGATGAAAGCGGTTGTTTCATACCGCTGAAACGGCTGTAAGCTTTTAGCTTTTAATTTCTGTTTATTGTGTTGCTCTGCGTTGGTTTCATTTCTTCTTTTTAAAAAATGAAATTTCAAAAATTTATAACTCAAAAACTAGGCAACAAAAATACTTGATTTAAACGACATTCTTCATGGTTTTTTATCTACTATTTTAATAAAATTTAATCTCAAAACGTGAGAATACCTCATTTGGGCCCCTCCCGAAATAAATTTCTATACCACTGTGATTTATCTAGACGCTTCTAAAAAATTTCAGATAATTTCTTTCTTGAGCAATCACATGCCTGGTTTAGAATTTGGCTGTCAACAGTGTTCAATTTGGTTCTCAGCCAATGTTTACAACCAAGCTAATTCTCTGTAGTCCCTTTAGTATACTGATTGTGATTATGCCGGTCACTCGTATTTAGTACTGACAGCCAAGTAGGACAGCCTGATTTAGTACTGACCAAGCTAATTCTCTGTAGTCCCTTTAGTATACTGATTGTGATTATGCCTGTCACTCATATTTACTACTGACAGCAGGGGTCTGTTTAGAAGAAATTTGGGTCCGTTTTCGGACCCTTCACAAAATGTTTCATTGTGAAAACGGACCCTTCACAAAGTATTTAGGCCTTTAAATGGTCACTTTTTTTCACAGTACTGCAAATTTGTGAGCTTATTTTCACAGAAACAGGCTCCTGACTGAAAAGAACTAGTTTAATAATAACTAAAATTCACAAAATTATGAGTAGATTGTCACAATTATTAAAAAACCGGACCCTTCACAAAAAGTCTGGACAGACCCCTGGACAGCCAAGTAGGACAGCCTGATTTAGTACTGACCAAGCTAATTCTCTGTAGTCCCTTTAGTATACTGATTGTGATTATGCCTGTTACTCATATTTAGTACTGACAGCCAAGTAGGACAGCCTGATTTAGTACTGACCAAGCTAATTCTCTGTAGTCCCTTTAGTATACTGATTGTGATTATGCCTGTTACTCATATTTAGTACTGACAGCCAAGTAGGACAGCCTGATTTAGTACTGACCAAGCTAATTCTCTGTAGTCCCTTTAGTATACTGATTGTGATTATGCCTGTTACTCATATTTAGTACTGACAGCCAAGTAGGACAGCCTGATTTAGTACTGACCAAGCTAATTCTCTGTAGTCCCTTTAGTATACTGATTGTGATTATGCCTGTTACTCATATTTAGTACTGACAGCCAAGTAGGACAGCTTGATTTAGTACTGACCAAGCTAATTCTCTGTAGTCCCTTTAGTATACTGATTGTGATTATGCCTGTTACTCATATTTAGTACTGACAGCCAAGTAGGACAGCCTGATTTAGTACTGACCAAGCTAATTCTCTGTAGTCCCTTTAGCATACTGATTGTGATTATGCCTGTCACTCATATTTAGTACTGACAGTTGTGATAATTTTCATAGTTCATGACAAAGAACCCTGCAAAGCGTCTTGGATGTGTTGCTTCATTAGGCGTTGAAGATGCAATTCTGCATCATGCATTTTTCAAAGATGTTGACTGGGAAGCTCTTGAAGCTAGAAAGGTCAAACCTCCTTTTAGGCCGAAAATAGTAAGTTCTTTTTAGTTATAATAGAATTGGGATTTATAAACTTCTCTGATTTCAATATTTTTTTTCTATATTTTGTAATTTTCTTACCCTTAATTGTACTGATTTTTCTTTGTAGAAAACTAAAAGAGATGTGAATAATTTTGATCAAGATTTCACAAAAGAGGAACCAGTGTTGACGCCTGTTTCCTCCGAAGTCTTAAGAAATATTAATCAAGAAGAATTCCGAGGATTCTCCTTTGTCAATGACGATTACAATCCTGCCAAATTTGTATGTGATGGCCCTGCAACATAGTGTCTGATACTGACAATGTATAATAGCAAAAAATCCTGGTCCTTTATTGTTGTGTGAATTGTCTAGTCATTAGTTTTGTATTTGTAACCACCTCTTCATGTACAGTTCAGGATGACCTACTGCACATGTGTTCTTATTCATAGATGAACTAAAATAGGTTCTTCATGCTGTTTACCAGTGTTTCATCATTATTTATTTTCTAAGTACCCGTGCTGCATGTGTCTTAGCTATTTATGAATTTGTATGGTTGTGTATTTATTTTATATATAATCAGTTCATTTTTTAATTTAAGTTTCAAATCCATTTTTATTGCTGTTCTAATTGTTTTTATCTGTAATGACCTTGTTGGGGGTTATCTATCGCTTATTGTGAACCCCTTAATAGATATGCAATTAAGTGTTGTTATATTAATGACATTAGACAGGGGGGTGAGAACTCCTTTAGATCACCCACATTCTGGCCCCTTGGAAGTGGAGTGTGGTTATATTGCCTGACAGATTTATATACCTAAAGAAAATAATATGTGCATATATGTTATTTATTCTGTGCTGGTTCTTTGAAAAAATATATATAAAAACTGTTTACATAAAAATATGTAGTACGAAAAAGCTGTAACTATTATGCTAAATATTTTTCTTAGAATTGGAAACTGCAATTCAGAATTACAATGTAATTAAAATGTCACATTTTTATCAGAACTGCTTTTATTCATTTATTGTTTGGTAGTACTTTGATTTCAATACCATAATGTTTTTCACAATCACAAAGGAATCTGTTGCCATTGTTACTGGTTAAATTTTTAAGGGATTTTTTCCTCTCCATACCTTGCATTTTTATTTGAATTAAAATTAGGACAAATTTTTGAAAAAAAAACACTGCAGGATAAACATTAAGGATCAGCTGAAAATATTTAAGTAAATACTTGTTCATTGAATAATTGCTTTTTCGTGATTCATTTCATATTTCTTTACCTCTTAAAGCTCTTAGTTTGAAATCTGTAGAAATGTTGGTTATCTAATCTTAAAATTTAAATAATAATATGCATATTTCTTATTTCCATGCATAAACCTTCAGGTTTTTTTTAATTGAAGAGACAATTTGAGAAGAGAAATGTCAGATTTTTGAAGGTTAATCTGTCTTATTCCGATCACAAATTTTAAAAAACACTTTAATAGTTCTTTTTTTATGTTGATTGACTCTTACTTAAATTTACAGAAATAACCAGAGGTTAAATATTTCAAATTATTTCATAAAACTTTATTCACTATGTATGCAAGGTAAAATAAAAAAAGTTAGGTCTAGCTACAAGAAGGTACAGTAAAATCTCTCTGAGCGACCACCCCTTCTAACGACCGGATTTTGAAGGCACCGATTTTTTCCCCTATCCTCCTAATGTTAAAATACCCCAATTAGCGACCATTAAAACCCCTTCCCCTCCCAGTGACCAGTTTTTTAATTCAGAATAATTTTTTTTTGTTTTTTTAAGGCTAGGAAAGGAAAAAAAAACATAACTAGAACTGGGTAATCATTCTAAATTATTATTTAACGTAAAAATAATCAAAACAAGAACGCACGTTACATTTTTGTATTCTTATCTTTTTCTTAAATTCTTATTTTTTACCAATAAACAGGAGTTTTTGCATTAAAGTTCAAAGTTATGGACGAAGAACAATTCTTTTATATCTTTTTTGTTCTGATACTTTTTCAATCTGATACGAATGTGATTGAAAATAAAGATGATTTTGTCACATTAAAAGGCTTCAAGTAAAGATTTAAATTTAATTTTTTACTGTGGATTAAGTTAGATCAATTCTAAAAATTCATTCATTTAATAAGTCAATTCCATATTAAATACGTACATCATTTGAGTAGATTGAGATTTTAAAAATCACGTTTGTTCTAACAAGAAATTATTAAAGATCTCTCAAGATTGGAAAATAAGAACACTACCATTTCTTTTAGCTAGTTATGAACACAATGAAATATTCAACATGGATGAGACTCCAATGTTTTTTTTTAGAGATTAGCCTAATAAGTGCATAATGATTAAATCGGCCGAATTCAGTGGAAGTACATAATAAGCTGAGTGTTTTTTTATCACTAGTTGTTTGAAAAATGTTTTGAGTAAGTTCTAAAGTAATCTCTTTCTATTTTTAAGATGATCCCTTTTGAGCGACCACCCCTCTTAACGACCGATTTTTCGTGGGACGGAGGGTGGTCGCTCAAGAGAGGTTTTACTGTACTTGGAAAAAATATTTTATTCGGCAAACTTAGCATTAGTTCTACATAATTTGATAAATAAACATTACTTTGTGATGTGTATTACTAAATGTGCTAAATATTACTTTGTCTAAAAAAATATTATGCTAACTTCAAATTTACAAAATTATGAGTATATTTTCACAAAAGCTGGACCCTTTACAAAAAATCTGGGTTAATGAAGCGAATCCGGCCCTCAGATTTTCAGCGCCAACTTGGTATTGCCACTTGGTATGGGATTTTAATTACTGTTTTAATTTAAATTGTTGCATTTGTTGGACTTCTGATATATACAGTTAGGGAGCGTACCTATACTACTTGGCCCATTTTTTACTACACTGGTGTTCAAAATTAAGAGAATTTGCGCATTTTTTCGATTTCTCCAGATCTACTGGATAGATTTTGATGACTTTTGGTATGAACATAGGTTGATATAATGCCAAATAAATAATCATTCAAAATTTGTAATACACGCGCATGCGCAGAAGTAATAACCGCCCGAGTTGAAAGGTATGAAATAGCGGTTCCAGAATAGAGCAAAATAGTGGGTTTATAAGGGGTATGACACCCTCCCACTATCATGCATGTCTCCTTGAGTGATTTTAAAGCGTGAATAAGGCAGATAATAAAATTTCCTGTTCATTAGGCCTACTTTCCCAGAAACCCCGTTTTGGGGCTCTGAAGTGTATGTGGAGGGGGTAGCGAGATGCAATTGCCTTAAATAGAGTCCCTCATACCTACTCTAAAGGTGCGAAGTCTTTGATGTCTGCCCATTCCATATGGTGAATATCTTCTGTTTTAATAAAAATTGCTGACCTGATGAGCTCCATTAAGTGAAAGATTTCTATCGATTGAAAAGAAATTAAGACCGATAGAACCCCTCAAAAGGTGAACAAAGGTCTCCAAGATATCAACACATTACCTGAAACTGTCAGGGTTCCTCTTTCAAAGGCAGGGAGGGATCTGCAACTTGTCAAAAATATGCAAAAATTGTCTTTAATGAGGTAAAATTCAAAAGGTGAATATTTTCCTCTCTGTTAGGTCTCAAATCACACAATTAAACCATTGATTCTCGATGCTAACTCATGTGGAAAGAACCAGAATGCTATGTCAGACCTTTAGTAGGAGAAACTCGCCATTATGGAATCGGAGATTTGGTGCTCTTTGTAGGAATGTTTTTAAGTCTATGCCAAACCCCCTACATTTTTTAAAAGGAGAAAATCATGGTTGGAGGTATTGTGATGATATCTTGAAGACCTTTATTCACCTTTTGGGGGGTTCTATCGGTCTTAATTTCG
Source organism: Tetragnatha versicolor (assembly GCA_024610705.1). Taxonomy (NCBI): domain Eukaryota; kingdom Metazoa; phylum Arthropoda; class Arachnida; order Araneae; family Tetragnathidae; genus Tetragnatha; species Tetragnatha versicolor. The sequence goes on from JANDEH010000005.1 coordinate 62,030,242, forward strand.
TTTCAATCGATAGAAATCCTTCACTTAATGGAGCTCATCAGGTTAGCAATTTTCATTAAAACGGAAGATATTCGCCATATGGAATGGGCAGCCGGATCAAAGACTTCGTCCTTTTAGGGGAGGTATGAGGGACTCTATATAAGGCAATTGTATCTCGCTACCCCCCTCCACATACCCTTCAGAGCCCCAAAACGGAGTTTCTGAGAAAGTAGGCTTAATGAACAGAAAATTTTATTATCTGCCTTATTCATGCTATAAAATCACTCAAGGAGGCATGCATGGGTGTCATACCCCTTATAAACCCATTATTTTGCTCTATTCTGGAACCGCTATTTGATACCTTTCAACTCGGGCGGTTATTACTTCTGCCCATGCGCATGTATTACAAATTTTCAATGATTATTTATTTGGTATTATATCAATCTATGTTCATACCAAATTTCATCAAAATCTATCCAGTAGATCTGGAGAAATCGAAAAAATGTGCAAATTCTCTTAATTTTGAACACCAGTGTATTTTTGACCCCCTCCCCCCTTGGTGACCATCCGTAGTATATGCCAAGATCCCCCCCTCTAGTTTTCATGTAGTAAATCATAAATATGGTTTTCAATCATTTTTTGCAAACAAAGTTTAAAAACTTAATTTGGTTTGATTTGCATAATTTTAATAAATAATTTGGCTAATTTCACTAATTAAATTGGCTTAATTTTGTCGTAATGAATAGAGGAAATTAACTACGTGACGAAACCCTAAGCCCCCCTTCCCCTGTGACCAAGCATGGTATTTTGAAGGCCCCCCTCCCTCCATGGGCGTAGCCAAGGTTCAACTTAGGGGGGGCAAGCAGGGTCGACTTTTTTATGTTTGTGGAGAACAATTTTAAAGGGCCGTCAAGTTTCAACGGGGGGTCCTCCCCCCGAAAATGTTTGGAAATATGACCCTAAGAACATTGTTTTAAATTGTTTTTTTTATACACGTAAAACCCAAATTTGGACATATTTTTAGGTAGAATTTTGATTTTAATGAACTTATTACAAAAAAAAAGTGTGAATACTACAAGTTTAAATACTAAAGGGTGCCCTGCCCTCCCCCAGAAAATGTCTGAAAATTTGACCCTAAGAACAGGGTTTCAAACTGTTTTTGGTACACATAAACCCAAATTTGGACATACTTTTTTAGGTAGAATTTCGATTTTAATGAACATTTTATAAAAAAAAGTGTGGATAATAAAGGTTTGAATACTAAAGGGGGGATTGGGGGCCCTCCCCCAGAAAAATTTTGAAAATTTGACCCTAAAATACGTGATTTTAACTAAACTAAAAGTTAATTGCTCGGGACTTGGGGGGGGGGGGCAGCTGCCCCCCCTTGGCTACGCCCATGCCTCCCTCCCCTGAATGGGGCACATAGCAGTTTTGGGCAAAATTTATTCCTGCAACTACAGTTGACGAATAAATAATCATCTAGATCAGGGGTTCCCAAACTTTTTTGGCCCGTGGACCCCCTGACGACATTTTTCGTACCCCGTGGACCCCCTGTCTTAGGGACCGTTCAAAAATTACCTAAAAATCTTATGTTTATGATATACATTTCTAAGCCACACAGAAATTTTGTATTTTTTTCAAGTGTTTTAGTGCGTTAATAAGCATTTAATTTCACACTTTTACATATTTTTAAAAAAATATTGTGGTGTTTTAAACTTTGGCCATTCATATAGTTAATTGATATTTTTAAGGATATTATAACAATCAAACATTTTAAAAGTTTGAAATAAAAACAAATCTACACTTGTAATATTACTACATTTCAAAACAAAAACTTTTTTAAGTATAAGTTTTGGTTGGAAGCTTTTTAAAGTTAATGGCTTATGAGTGAGTTATTCATTCACCAAATCAAAATTTTTAGAAATAATTAAAATTAATGTATGGAATGTTAACAAACAATATGTAATTAAATTCAACAATGAATAGAAATCAAATTGTCATTGATATGGATACACAACATTTTTAATGAAATTATAAAATCAAACATTTTAAAAGTTTAAAACTAAAAACAACACTAAACTTTTAATATCCTTACATTTCAAGGCACAAAAACTTTTATCTTTTGCAATTAAAGTGTTGGTCGCAAACTTGTTAAAGTTAATGGCTCATGAGTGAGTTATTCATTCACCAAATCATAAAGTTTCAGAAATAATTAATATTAATATATGGCATGTTAACAAACAATACCTATAGTCCAGGGTCGATAATTTTTGAAACGAAAAAAAATAATAGTAGGATGAAACATATTTTTGAAGGAAGGGCGCAAGTTTAGAACTGCTGCTGCTGATGGTTGGCGAGTTTTGGCTATTTGGCGCCATATTTAGAAGCCACATAATTCACTTAACATTATACTCTATTCATTTAGAATTGGGGCTTGAGAAATAGTGCTTTCCCCCACGCTAGAAGCGTACGCTCTTCGAGCAGCCAATAGTAAGCCTTCTTCGTCACTTTGACGTGGATAGTTGCTATGGTATATACAAAAATACCATTTTTGCAAGGAAATACCAGAAAAACAATGCAGAAATGATACAATATTTTTGAAGGATTCATATATGAAACTATTAGACGTGAAAAATAGATATATTACATTTCAATAACCTGGCTTGAGAAAATAAATGTCATAATTACTTGAATTTAATTGATTCAAAAGGACCAAAAGATCAATATCTTGTCCCACAACAAAGACAGTTTATTAGTTTCTCTTTCAATTTCTATCGAGGCCTTAATTATGTCAGCTTGTCTGCATTTTCTACTGCTTGTTTACAGGAAAATCCTTGTGACTGTAATATTTTCATTAACGGTTTTATTATTTTATCCTTGTTTTTCTCGTTAGATTAAAGTTTTTCTTGCAAAAATGATATTTTTGTATGGTTTTTATAATTGAACTCTCTTCGAGCTTTTTTCGTTTCTTTGCATTTTCTGAGAACATTTACCATAGTGATGCATATATTTTTTACACCATCAGAAAGTAGAGATTTCAACGAACAAAAAGCCCACCGACTTTTTTAAAAAAGCAGATATTTTGACTTGAGAATTTTCGATTGAAAATTAGGGTGCTTTTTCGATATCAAGTCAAAATAAGGAGAAAATATAAATATTTTAAATCAAAAAAATTAAATTGTGTTTGGGACATCAAAAGGTAAGTTTTCACCGAATTTCGTAAAAAAAATTTTTTTTTGTAAGAGATAAAAATAAAAAACCAAAATCTTGATTATTTGAATTTTTCACATAAATTTTGAGGTTATGTGAAAAAAGTGTGACTACAAAAGTTGTAGATCTTTTTATTACCTACAACTTTGCTATTAAAATTATATCTATAAGACTTGTAGTTTTGCCGGAAATCGAGATAAACCGTTTTTTATTCTAAAAAACCCCCTTTAACCCCTTCCTTTTCCCGACCTCAGATCGGCCGTAATTTATTTTTCCTTTCTTTTTTGTTATATTCTCTTCCTTTTCCAATGTGTTTCATCCTACTATTATTTTTTTTTCACTTTTTACCATTTTCAAAGGCTTCTGCACTGGTCTATTAGTTAAGTTCAACTATGAAAAGAAATTAAATCATACATTACAAAAATAGAGTTTTTAATGAAATTGAAAAACAAAGTTTTTGCAATAAAAATTATGTGTTGCTTTTTATACGTATAACATCTAATAAAATTGACAGATACTGGGAATCGGGTGGTTTGAGTTAAATGGACCGGACCAACCTTGTTGGGCGCTTGCCTGTAGTTGGTCGACTTAATTAGTATTTGTAATTTTTGACAAAGATTCCTTCTCCCCTGCTCGCTTTTCATATTACAAAGTTAGATTATAAAAGACAGTTTTTGAACCTTATCAAAATTTTTCATTTTAATGAAATTTTCCTCGTGGACCTCTGGAACTTGCTGTGGACCCCCTAGTTGTTGATGTGGACCCCCAATTTTCTTTTTTATGCCTGTGGTCCCCCTGGAAGTCCCTGTGGACCCCTGGGGGTCCATATGAACCACTTTGGGAACCGCTGATCTAGATGAACCTACGAATAACGAATGAATCAACCGTCAATTGCGAGCGAGCACAACAATAATTGATAGAAACACTGCTAGTTGAGATATTTTAATGGTGTTAATATCGATTTTTTTGGGATTTTACAAACCTTGACGCTTGTGCCTATCTGATCCTAAAGTACCAATTTGTAAAGCACCACTTGTGCTTCGCGGTCGATAGTAATACATAATTGTTTACAATACATACCTTATTATAAATTTTTATCTAGGTAAATTTTACGGAGGACAAGTTTGAAAATCATGAAGATGATAACAGGCGCCTTCTGAAGCAAATGCAGTTCCTGCATGTTTCTCTCTATACAAGGGTCAAGAAAACCCTCGTATATATTATAGAAAAATTATGTTGATTTTCCAAATGGTAATAAAATTGTTAATAACTGAAGTTAATTTATACGTTTTTAATGAGCTCATTATTTTAATATATCTTTGTAAATAGAAATATACATAATCTTAATGAATATTTCATGCAGTTCCTCTTTGGTTAATGAAAAGCATTAGTTCCCTAGCAGCACAAAATTGTTTTTAGAAAAACTTAATTTTGATGTTTTGAATGTATCATATCATGAAAAACTAAGCTTTGATATAGATTCTGAAAAGGTGAATATAGAAATTTATTCTGAAATTGTTGAGAGGGATTTGTCATAAATCGAAGAAAGCGAATTATATTATTTGTGTGGATGTGTTGGGAAGACTGTAATTAAACGAGGAAACCTTTGCCAAACTTGTATTGAAACTCTCAATCATAAACTCTGCAACACTAATTCCAAACTGAGATAGTTTCATAAAGATAAATCGAATCTAGTTTATGTTTCTCAGGAGGTATACTGCATTCTACTTCACATAGAAAATTTTTTTCAGCCGAATGAAGAACGAATTTTGGATTTTGATACGAAAATTTTAAAATCTTTGATGATTAGTTCTGCCTGTGATCATTTCAAAAACTTGCCCCCGTCCTGTAATTTAATGGAAAAGCTTGCAATAAGAAATTTAGTGACCCAAAGAGTTCACTTTTTATTTAAAAATAAAAATCAAAGTATGAAATCAAGAAAAATAAAAAAATGCTCGAGTAAGTGCATTGGAATGAGAGTATCAGCATCAGAAATTAAGTAGCTGTAAGTTAAAATACATAAATATTTTAAGTATGTTTTCATACATTTAAAAATATTCCATTACAACTAAAGTAATAAATTAAATTTTACTGTTAAAATAATAAAGAAATTGAATACTGTAAATATGTGTGTGACGTATCTTCAATTTTAAACAGGCACCTTATATTCCTTGCACCATCTGGTTATGTTTTAAATAAGTATTACATTTTATTGGCAGTTTCTTTTTCTTTTTATTTAAATTCTTAACTTAGTTTGACTTAAGTTAGCTTCAAGAGAGAAAAGGTAGGTTTTATGATTTAAAACACACAAATATTTAATCGAATTGAACTATGGCTGATATACCAAAAACTAAATAAATATTTTTTTATGAATTTAACAAACCAAAAAATCCCTAAATATAGCAGAGAAGCTTTGCGGAAGACTCCTTTTATTATTTTTTTAGTTATCTCCATTTTCTGATTGTTGCATTTCAACTATTGCAACTCCGTTTCCTCATAGCGGACTTACGAAAAAAACCCAAAATGGCGGACGATTTGAACTCATGTCGCTACTTAAGTAACGTAGCTTCATACAGGGCTTTAGGTAAAAAGTGCTCACTTTTCTCATTTTCTCAAGGATGATTTTTACATATGACACTCGGTGAATTATTTCAATATTTTTTGTAAGCAGCCAGACCAATCGGATGGGCCCAACACCCCCCCAGACGCACTAATAGTGTTGAATAGCGAGAAATGCAGCCAATCCCACCAACACTTACGATCGCATAAAGCTGTATCAAGCAAAAGTGCATTGTTACTATAGTAAGAAATGACTCAAGGTTAATAGAGTACTACAGGTTGGCTCATAAAATGTAAACAAAGCGAGGTCGTCAGGCCCGTGCTGGGTACCTTCAGAGGGCGGTGGACAAAGGGTGTAAGGGCGCAACCACATAAATGATTATTAAACCTAAAAAGTTTTTTTAAAAGAATAACGGCATTTTAAAAATTACAAAGCAATACTGCTACTTTTGTTTTTTATTGTTGTTATTTCAACATTTGATTTTTGTTTAAAAAAGAGTATTTTAGCTCATTTTGAGCCCCTCCCATGTGGATGATTTCACCAAAAACTCTTGTACCACTCCTTATAAGTCAAAATACTCAAGAGAAACAGTACATAAATAAATAAGAAATTTAAAAGGGGGTAGTATGGGGGTCCTCCCCCAGAAAAATTTTAGAATTTTTACTCTTAAAAGTAGTGTTTAGACTCATTTTGAGACCCTTTTAGTTACATCCGAAGGAAAAAAATGGAAAGAAAATACAGCTTAAAAATATGTCAGAATTTCATGGATTTCTAAAAAAATCTCCCGGAATTTACATTTTCAAGGTAATTATTATTTTGACTAAGGGCAGGCCTTGGTCAAGAAGCCCTAGGTGCGTGGGCAGTCGTCAAAATTTGGGCGAAGCTTTTAAAATAGCTTGCTTGCATAAAAAAGGGCGCCTTGCAAACACCCCCTGTCTTCCCCAATTTTTTTCAATTAGGGTGCCCTAATGGAAAACTAATTCTTTTTGAAGTAAGAGGGTCTCCATTTGACAGTTTAAATGAAAGCGCCCAGCGCCCTAGCAATTTCAACGTGTTTAACTAACGGATTCGGTGCCTTGAATATAATCAACTTTACCTTGTTATTTCAGAGTTAATCTTCAAACAAAAGCGCCCTAAAAATAAAAATTCATAACGAAATTTGATGGTAAGGTAAAAATGGGGAGGCTTAAAAAACTTTTAGATGTTTTCGTGCTTCAGACTTGATGAACCAAGAATGAATTGTAAAACCACTATTGGTTAAGTTTGGTAAAAAAAGGAACCCATAAAAACATTGAGAAGTTTACGAGTAAATTACTGTAGAAAAGTCTCTTTAAAAGGGCGCCTGAGCAAAGGGCGCAGGGGGACACGTCCCCCTGTCCCCCCTGGCCAGCACGGGCCTGGAGGTCGTTACGTCACAACATACCGGAAGTTGGTCTCCCAATGTTAATCCTATGAGAAACTGTGCATAAAAACCGACGAAAATAACTAACTTCTACTAATTTAATTTGTCTTTTGGCGCTTGTTACTGATAGATGATAGTTCAAAATAATTTTTAAAAATTAAATAATAGATATAACTAGATTAATATAGTTTTTATAGGGTTTTAATTTTTACTAATATCCATTTATTCACAGTGGGAAAATCTCATTCACGGCTGTTATCTAAGCATTGTTGAAATAACTATTGACTGTTCGAATTAGTTAAGATTATAAATTTTAAAATGTATCATTTCTGTCACATTTTTCATGCATAATATCATATTATTTTACCTTTAATAAATAGATTGGTTTAGTCTAAATTACTACTTAATTCAATTTTCCTACATTATATTTTAGTTTCATATCGAGCTATCATTTCAAGTTCAGTATTCATATGATAGATAGAATATTAAAATTTTTTAATATCACATTTCTATTAGAAAATCAAAATAGTATAAATAAGAAGTTTTCTATCCAGCATTTTTTTTATTTATTTTTTATTATTATTCTAGATTTCCAAAGAAGAAATATTGCATATATGGAAAAAAACACAATGTTATAAACATATTGGAACTATACATTCATTATTTTTAATACAGATAAAATGCCATTTAGACAATTTAAAGTGCCTTACTAACCTTAATAAGTAGGGGGATATTTTTTATTAGCCCAAATCTTAAAAATTTGATTTTTAATTGCTTTTTATAACTTGATGAAATTTCGGTCTATAGGTACAACCTGAGACCGCACACCAAGATCCGTTACCTTTTGGCATTTTTAAATAATTTGTTTTACAATTAATAAAGCATTTTATAAGAAAACAATATGAAATGAAAAAATAACTATTAATTTGTTTAGAAAATTTGCAAACGATTATTGTGAAATTCACGATATTCCAAAGATGAAACTTATGGTAATTTAGACTAAACCAATCTATTTATTAAAGGTAAAATAATGTGATATTATGCATGAAAAATGTGACAGAAATGATAAATTTTAAAATTTATAATATTAACTAATTCAAACAGTCAATAGTTATTTCAACAATGCTTAGATAACAGCCGTGAATGAGATTTTCCCACTGGGAATAAATGGATATTAGTAAAAATTAAAACCCTATAAAAACTAAATTAATCTAGTTATATCTATTATTTCATTTTTAAAAATTATTTTGAACTATCATCTATCAGTAACAAGCGCCAAAAGACAAATTAAATTAGTAGAAGTTAGTTATTTTCGTCGGTTTTTATGCACAGTTTCTCATAGGATTAACATTGGGAGACCAACTTCCGGTATGTTGTGACGTAGCGATATTTTATGAGCCAACCTTTAGTACTCTATTAACCTTGGAAATGACTAGTAGTGAACCGACAATTTTGTTTGCAGGTTTATGCGATCCTAATGGAGGCTTTACACCACCCGGTTTGCGACAGCGATTCCGCGGTTTTCGGGAATTTCGACAACCGCAGTAACTCAGCGACCTCTTGAAAGATGTTTGGCCCATCCGATTGGTCTGGCTGCTTACAAAAAATATTGAAATAGTTCACCGAGTATCAACGTAAAAATCATCCTTGAGAAAATGAGAAAAGTGAGCACTGTTTTTACCAACTTTTGGCACCTGGTACCTGTCAATTGGCCGGCGGGCCAAGTTAGCGGGTATGCAACAACTCAAAGTTTATTCTGACACTACATTTTCCCATATATTTTATTTGTGAGAAAATAAGAAATGTCTGGGGGATCTGGGATCTTCATCTATTTATTAAGGCACTTATTTCAAAACTCAGCAGGACCAACTTTCAGCCAGTCGGTGATTGTTATGCTAGTAAACAAAACAAGTAGAACTTTCCAGCAAGCTCCTTGAATTTACATACATTGTGTTTTATTTTTCTACTATCTATGATTTCTTATTTCTTGCTCTATATATTTGCTCAGTACCTTTATTAAGAATTTGCACGTTTTTATTTATTGGCATGGTTACCTACTGGCACTACTCCGTGACTGGCACTGGCATCGGCATCTTGTAAATTGGGCAACTACAACTTTAACCCAAACAATTCTAAATTTGCTCTCTTGCGCCATTCGCCATTTTCAGCGGCAGTCACAGACGTATTTTTGAAGTGAAATATTTCGTTCTATAATAATAAACAATTTAGAACCAAAATCGTAAGTATTTATCTATTTTTAACATAACTGTGTGTTTTCTGAGTAAAAATAATGATTTTGTAGTATCTTAAGGCCTAAATTGTTTGTTCAAAGTTTGAAGTGCGTCTGTTCACGGAGCGGCAGGCGTTATTGAGGTCTATTTTGATCTGTTTGGGGTGCTAGTTGTTATTTGTTTATGATTGACATGTGACGACATTGATTTATTATGACTTTTGGTGTGCTTTCTTAATTTTTATTTATTAGTTATATTAATTTATTAAATAGGTAATTATGTACTGATGGAACTTTTTACCCTATGCAATTGGTGTTTTCATGGAAATTGACATTTTTAACGTAATCTCGTGAAGTTTTGTTATTATTCATTAGCTTTTAATATTCAAGGTTACATTAAAAGTGAATATTTTTTCATAAGCGGTAACGCTCCGCCATTTTGTCGATTGGTTAGTCGCGTTCGTCCATTGTTTGCTTCCGAAGACTAGTTATCAATGAAAATTCTACTCAGTTGTCATTCGATAAAAAGTAGTAACAAACTAACTAGAACAAGGTTTACTTTCAATAGAAGAACAACGTTTATTTTTACACAATTTATAAGATTTTTTAAAACTGTAGACAATTGTTTCGGGGATCAATGGATCCCCTTCTTCAGTACAAACAGATGAAAATAAACATCAAATCAATAATTTAAACATAACATGAAGGCAAAAAGTTACAGTTTAAGTGAAAATACAATAGAGGGAAAACAGTTTGAGTTAAAAATACAAAAGCATGGTTAAATTACAAAATCAATACAAAGGTAACCAGATGGGTGAGAAATAAGGAATGCTATTTAAATCATTAACAAGGAAAGCAATGTTAATGCTTTCTTTACTTTCATAAAAGTGGCAGCCACAAAAGTTGAGGGTTATCTGAATATTTGTCACCCAAAACTGTTCGTCAATGATTTTAGGTCAGTAACAGAATTGTACCCCTGAAGGCACTACAGACTACATACTGTTACTAATTCCCCCCTTTTTTCAAGTACTCAGTGACTACTATTAAGACTACAGGGTTCCCATGGTCCTAGAAAAATGACTTGGGTCCTTAAATTTTCTCTCACCTACTTATCCAACTTTATTTTAACAGATCTTTGCTTTTTCCAGAACTTTTCTTTAAAACTTAACTCTTATGAACGTAAAGGTGGACACAAATTGGAGCCGAGCGGCGTAGCGAACAGCCACGAACACGCTCTGCGCAAGCGCCGCTCTTAGAGCCTCCGAGTTGCGCGTGCGCAGACAGTGTTCGTGGCTGTTCGCCTTCGCCGCTCGGCTCCAATTTGTGTCCACCTTAACCCTTGGCTAGTTTTATAAACTGACAGTGAAGTAGTCTTCTCCTCTCGTTTCAGTATTTTCGACTCAAAATATTTTTATGGGAGAACGTTTAATGATTCCTCAACATGAAAGCAATATATTTCTTTAAGTCTAATTTTTATCTCATTGCAAATTTTTGTTTAAATAAGGGATTCCAAATTTTATCTTTTTACCAAATTTTTCTTCAAATAATACATATAGAAACATTTTAAAGAGCTGTAAATTAAATTTTATTAATTTTATAACATTTAAACTAAGGCAGATTTGTCACTTTAGGTGCATTATTTATGTTAAAAATAAAAGTTTGTTATTTAGAAATGTTGTAAACTCAATTGAATCCTTGATTGTCCAAAAAAAATAGTCAAAACATGACTATTTAGGGCCCAATTTCTAAAAACTTTCTAGAGGGGCCCCAGACCCTCCCTTTGCTTAAGAAACCCCTTTGCAGGGTTTGCAGAATATGTCCGATCTGGCGATCTAGGATCGGGGGAAATTTCAGCCATCTGGGGAAATTTTTAGGAAAAGTATAATATTGAATTGAATTTCAGTACAGTATCAGGCACCGCAGCGCTCCTGTTTTTCCTATTTTTCCTGTTTTTTTCACATTAGCTCCTTTTTTCCTATTTTTACGGTCCATTTTATTTTTCCTCCTTTTTTCAGCTTTTTTATCCTTTTTTTCCTATTTTTTTAACCCTTGGGATCGACTTTCTTCGTTTATGTTTTGTTGTGGGTATGGATTGATGTCAATACTATCGGTCCGTTGTCAACGCTTTGGCATACGAAATGGAGTGATTCGTATCGTTTCCTTCCAGCAGGACGCGGCGTGGCCGCCGCGGAGCTTCCTCTCCCGTTGAGGCAAAGCTGTCCTCCGTTGTTTTAAGCCCAGGAAAACAGTTTTTTGAGGCAGTTTTTTCAAAAAATTTCTGATAGAAGTTTTTTTCGACGGTTTTATGTTTTTGAGGGCGCTGATTACGAATCTGAAGTTTGCTCCCAAGTGGGGGGCGGCTTCATATCGAAAATCACAAAAAATTGATAATTTTTTGATCTTTTTTCAATTCTTCGCCAATATTTAAAAAACTATAAATTTCTCGCAGAGAATTTCAATTACAAAGTTAAAGTAAACAAAATTTCCTACAAAATGCGCTCATCAACTTTGATTTTCTGAAGAGTGGTTTGGCCGCTAGAGCGCGCTGACAAACATCGATTTTTTGGCCTTTCCGCAAAAAAAGGAAAACGCTTGCTTCTACCCTCTACAAAATGAAAATTATTAAAGTTATCAACAAAAATTTTATACCACGTGAAAGAGCATTTAATTTTCTATAAAAAACGTGCTTTCCATGATCATTGTTTGAGAAGGGGAGAGGGAGTGAAGCAAAGATCGATCATAAAACTGTTGCGGCTCTCAGACCAGACGGACTTTTGCGGTTGTTAATCTGCAATCTGCGCTTTATTTCCGGTACTATATTACTTTACCAATAAAATGGGTTGTTTTGGATAAATTGATGACTACGCATGCTTAAAAAAATTAATTTTTAAAATTATTTATGAAATATTGGGTGTTTTAGGCGGAATTTAAATAATTTTTTTAAAATTCTTATATTAAATTATGGGAGTGTTTAATGAACGAATTTATATGTTTTTTGCATCGCTAAATCCGAATTTCAAGTTTATTTTAATTTTGAAAGTCATCTTCACATCAAAAATTGCAAAAAATATCAAATTTTTGCTCTTTTTTTTCGATTTTTCGTCAATTTTCTAAGCAAATATTCATTTTACGAAAAATAGCATGCAACCAAATTAAATAACGTAACATTTTTTATAAGATGCACTTGTTCATTTTTATTTTGTAGAAAATTAAATGTTCGTTCATTTATTATAAGCTATTTGTCGGTAACTAGAATTTATTTAGAGCTGTAGTGGGCAAAATCGTTCATTACTTTTTTGTAGAAAAGCAAAAAATATCTTAATTTCAAAACGCTATAAAACGTACACCGCTCCTTGCAAAATAAAAATGAACCAGTGCATCTTATAGGAAATTTTACGTACGTAATTGTTTTAGAAAATCGATGAAAAACCGAAAAAAATTGAGATTTTTTGCAGTTTTTGATGTGAAGATTACTTTCAAATTGAAATAAACTTCAAATTCGGATTTAGCGATGCAAAAAACATAAAAATTCTCTCATAATTTTACATAGGAATTTAAAAAATTTATTGAAATTTCGCCTAAAACACCCAATATTTCATAAATTAATTTTATTTAATTTTTTTAAGCATGCTTATGCGTAGTCACCAATTCATCCAAAACAATCCATTTTATTAGTAGTAATATACCGGAAATAAAGCTCAGGCTCAGATTGCAGATTAACAACCGCAAAAGTCCGTTTGGTCTGCTCCCCCTTCTCAAAAAATGGTAATGAAAAGCACGTTAATTATATAAAATTAAATTCTCTTTAACGTGGTATAAAATTTTTGGTAATATCTTAAATAGTTTTCATTTTGTAGAGGGTAGAAGCGCGCGTTTTCCTTTTTTTGCGGAAAGGCCAAAAAATCGATGTTTTTCAGCGCGCTCTAGCGTCAAAACCACTCTTTGGAAAATCAAAGTTGACTAGCGAATTTTGTAGGAAATTTGGTTTACTTTAACTTTGTAATTGAAATTATCTTCGAGAAATTTATAGTTTTTGAAATATAAGCGAAGAATCGAAAAAAGAGCAAAAAAATTATCGATTTTTTGCGGCATCGCGGGAGCACTCAAAACGAAATTTGCGTCGGCACAGGCACAGGTTGGCATCCCTGTTGTGTTATTTTAACTCAAATTTAAGAAAAATTTTCCTTTTTTCTCCTATTTTTTCAAGAAAAATAATCCTTTTTTTCTCCTATTTTTTCTTAAATTCTCCTATTTTTCCTATTTTTTTTACGAAAAATCGGCTGCGGTGCCTGCAGTATACATATAATAAAAATGTACCAGATGTTGATACCGACAGTAATTCAGAATTTTCGTAGGTCTTAAAATGTTTTGGGGAAATTTTTGTATGGATTGGGGGAAATCTTGAAAGTAAAAACATTTTCTGCATCCCTGCCCCTTTGGTCATTACGTTTCAATTTGACCTGTAATAATGCAGGAAAATCAGGGTTAATTTTAACAATCCGGGCCTTGGCGAAAGTTAGATGATAAATTGTTCTTCCAACTAACCCTAAATTCTATTACGATGTTCGTTCCGGGAAGTGCTTGTCAAGCATTGAGGAGAAAGCATTTTGCCGAGAAATTGCCAGGCCCGGATTCCTAAAATTCACCAGAATCAGTCTTTATAAATACATTATTATTGATACTTTTCCATTATACTGGCACATGTGATAAAGTCGCCAATAATGATGCAACACCAACAAAAGTTGCTTCATGGGATTTCTTCTGGCAACTGTATGCTGTCGCCAAAATGTCTGCCCGGCAAGATTTGCGCCGGTATAATGGAAAAGTACCATATTATTTCTTGTTGAGTTTAATAAACTCTTTGAAAAGTAATTTTGCTCCTAATGGTTTTGACCTATAAATTAAGATGCAAGCTACAATAAAACCATGATTTAATTGAAAAAGTTTTAAAATTCAAAAATAATAAAGTTGCAGTTCTAATTCCTAATAGTATTAAGAAAACAAAACCCCATTTTTACAAAGCATGTCTTAGTTTTCCTCATGTTTCTTAAAATACTTCTAGTTTTTCTTCTTTGTTATAATTTTTATACCCCCCAAACCTATCTGTTTGTGTTGTGGGATAATGGGGGGTAAGGAAGTCATTATTATTAAAACAGGTTAAAAATATACAAATCAAACTTTATTAGCAATATAGTAAACCTTTTTTATATTGGCAATGTTTTATTGTTCACACATAAAGCGCTTGTTACAGTTTTTATGTTAATGGAAATTTCAAGTTGTGCCTCTTACCCTTTCAGAAACATGCGTCCTGCATCTGTTTATGTCGGAGGTCTTAGTGCAGACATTCAAAAAGAGGATCTTGAAAGGGAATTTGGTAAATATGGTACCCTCACGAAAGTTTGGGTAGCAAGAAACCCGCCTGGCTTTGCATTCATTGAATTTGAAGATGATCAAGAAGCCTCTGAAGCTATTAAGGAAATGAATGGAGCTACCATTAATGGGTCCGAAATAAGAGTTGACATGTCCCGTGGTCGTGGCGGTGGAAGGCGTGGTGGCGGCGGTCGAGGCGGTGGTGGTTTCCGAGGAGGACGTGACGGTGGCTATGGAGGAGGCAGGGGAGGTGGTGGCCGTGGAGGTTATGACGGTGGATTCCGAAGTGGTGGAGGAGGAGGCGGATACCGTGGAGGACGAGGAGGCGGTGGGGGAGGAGGATCCCGGTATGGAGGAGATAGGGGAAGCAGCTATGACCGACCCTCTTATGGAGGCGGCGGCGGTGGTGGTGGAGAATACAGAAGCTCTGGCTACAGGAGTCGGTCCCCTATGGGTCAAAGGTAACCTTTTGAGTAATTGAAGTGTAATTTTTTCCTCGCCCAGGAGAGGAAAAACTTTCTCAGACTTGCGAATTACTAACTTGAGATGGTTCTTACTAAATTTTCCCATATCATGTGGATAGCCTCTTGGATGTATGAATTAATTTAAACATTGAGTTGCTACTGGTCGAGTTATTTTATACCGCATCAATTTTGCTCTGTTACAGGCATGAGATTCCGATTTTTGTTGAATTTTCAAACTTAGATTTTTCTGAGAATTTTCAAGTTTTTTCTGAATTCTTTTTATCGAAAAAAATTAGAAGTTGTTCCTAAATAAGCTAAACCTTTTTAGGATATTATTTTTTATACGATACAAATTCTACCTAAAAATGTATTGGAACAATATATTCAACCTAATTATTATACATGGGGGTTAAATGATAATTTTAAGTCCTCTCTAGTCTTCTCAATATTCAGGCTGAGTGAACGCGAATAAGAAAAATCATGTTTTTTAGATCGAATCTCAAAAGGTTTTCAGGGAGGACCCCCCTTTGGAACTAGGAACTTTATTACGTCTAATTTTTTACATTACTGTCATGTATATGCTCAAAATCAAAGTAAAAATTAATTAAAAAGATTAATTGAAGCCATTTTTTTCAATGTCGTTCATGCAGTTTTTAGACTGCTATTTTGTGAATCTCATCCCTGTCTGTTAGTATTTAAGAATATTTCCTATTGAGGTCAATAGTTAATTTAAGTTTAAAGAAACTTTAACTAAAACCATTAAACAAGTTCTTGAGTTTATTCTTGATCAGATCATTTTGCCAAACAGCTTTTTTGATGCAAGGAACATTCTGTAAACAAGTTGGAGATCATATTTGATCTTTGCACTTTTGTGAAGAATGAATACATTTTTTATATTTAATGAAGGATCCTTTTTTTTCTTAAGAATTAAAATTGTGTCTATAAGTTTTAAAATGAGAATGAAGAATTTCATTTTGTGCAGTTTTTTTAATCACTGTTGAAAAGGAATTTATTTTTAGTGTTTGAGTAGTAACCTTTGTTACCTGTGAACTTACTCAAATTATTTTAACTAAATGTACTTTCATGGTAATTTTGAAATCCATTTGCATTTTTTTATTCTGCAATAGCCCTTATACAGAGACTCCAACTACTACGGATTCTCCGTAGTTTCTACGGATGTCGTCGTTAAACTACGGACTACGGATAACATCGAAAAGCTACGGAAAATCGGAAATCTCTCATAAAAAGCACTTAAAAGCGCAAGTTTTTTTCCCAATTATGCTCTATTTTTAGCATATTTTTAGTCTTCATAAAACAGGGTGGCGAGCGATCGGGTTTCGTCTTGCATGCGGGGTATTCCGTTCTTCCCTCGACTTCTTTCGGACGGCGCAGCTGCGGGCGCCAAGTTGAAGTCGGCTTCTTCTTGCGTTGTTAGTGCGATGTGGAAAAACAACTTTATAGTGGTTAGAAGCCGTCGTCCGGTGTTTAGGACCGCATTCGGCGGAAAAGTAGAAAAACAGCGATTTTTTGCTTAAGTACCGTTTTCCCGGCGCGTAGTTGAAGCTGGCTTCTTTTCACATTGTAATTACTCTGTAGGGAAAATTTAAGCATGACCAGAGGAGCCTAATAAATCCAGTGATACCTCTCAGATCGCGTTTATATCGATTTTAGTCAATGTTTTCGACTAATTTTTCTTAAGGATTTCCCAAGTTGTAAATTTTTACTGATAGATCACTCTGAAGCTTAATGCAGTATTTTTAAAAATCTTGTTAGATTATAGCCTGTTTCAGATATGACTTCAAGGGGGCGTGCAGGGGATCCACCCCTAAAAAAATCGGACTAGATGTATAAAACAACCCCGTTTTTAGGATCAACTTCCAAAAAAAATTTCCTTTCCCATAAGGACTACGGACAACCATCTTTGAAAGTTGGAGTCTCTGCTTATATTATAGTCCATTTCAGAATTTAGATATCTTATTCAATAAAATTTTCCTCTTTAAGTTAATAGGTTTGATAGTTACCTTAATATTGTTTCTACAATTGCATGTTTTTACTTGTTTTCTATTAAATTTTACTGAAAAGTTATGCATGTTTGTGATTTTATTTTCAGTTCACCTTTCAGGTAAACAATCATCCATTGTAGAAAATATCTTTGGTTTATTAACAACTTTAGCTCACTATTGGTATGCTTTGTTAAGTGTTAGCCTTAAATCTTGATGAATCTCAACTATTTGTAACCTATACTGAAACCACCAAATTATTTCATTGCATGCTGTTGTGCACCTACGTGAAATCTCCCTACTATTTTCTTTTGTCTTTCCAAGAACAGTCGTTATTTGGGTATCTTTCTGTATGACGCTATTAAGAGAGGTCAAAACCTCCCAAACCAAATATCCATCGATCAAAATGCTCCATTTTCTGGACTCTTGAATGTGTTGAACATATCTTGTACATTTACATGCACTAATAACCAAACTGTATTTACGCTTCGATACTTCTCATAATGTAACTGCATATTTACGTCAATACACATAACGAAACTTTTTATTCAAACAGAAACGGAGGCAGCTGGTAGGTGAAATCACTGATCTTCAATTGCCATTGCCTGAACATCACCGCTCACGAACATGGGAGCAAACCATCTGTTGCCAGTTATGCTGTTAATAGTCTCCAAAACGTGTCCATTTTCAGTTTTTAACCTATGAGAATTCTTCATCATTTAAGTCTTCATATTCGTCTGTGTTGTATTTCATGATCACAATAAAATATCAAATACTGCCAATCGTCTTCATACTTCGTATAAAAATGCTGGATGATGAAATGAGCCATGACAACTAAAATCATGCATGCACTTCAAATCACTGCCTTTGAACTTAATATGGAATCCCATTTCATCTGCTAAATCAAGTAGAAGAGCTACTGATTGAAACAGCTCGTTTGTCTAGAACATTTTGCTAGTATATTGTCAGTAACGCTGCTTAAAATTATGCTCCTGATTTTGATCCTGATCGAAATTACGATAAACTGCTTGCTATCCTACCAATCCCTAGAAGGCATTTGATTTGGAAGAACGATATGGCACATCATAGTAACATCCAGTATTTAGATTTTCCATACTATTTTACAACATCTACAAATGCACAAGTTGAGAAATAAGATAATTTTTTAATTTCTTGATCCTTAATATTCAATTATACTATTCATGACAAATTTGCAAACTATTAAAAAGCTTCATGTTGGCCTTTCTACTAAGTTCTTAAGCATGTTGATAACCACATTTCCCTGGTGAATTTTAGAATTAACAATTTATTTTCTTCTAAATTATTATCAACTTGTAATACATCTTAAAGCATCAGAACCTGCCTCCTGATTAGTTATAAAAAATACAGCTTACATGCTACTCCTGCTTACTTGTCTAGAATATTATCTTTAAAATGTTCTTAACTATCATAATTTAAAAAGCCTACAATAAATCTCTACACATCACAGAATATACATTATCTTTAAGCTTCAAAGAAGATACTACAGGTTATCCGGACTCCAGAGAAGAGATGCCTTCAATGCATTGAAACAATGCTATACTGGTAATGGTAACAGATGTGCATAAGTAACAAATAGTGTAGTCAAATAAGTAACAAAACTGATATCCTGCTTACACTACAAGGAAACAATTTAAGTAGCCTAGAAAAATCATTTGGTTTTTCATTTAGTTTTTCCTGGACCTTGGGCTTATCTTCCCATTTAGCTATAGTGGATTGAATATTCTGTTATCTCATGTTCTTTTTTCAAATTTCCAACCTTGGAAGTTACCAAGAGAAGTAAATGGTCTAAAAGCATATTGTTTTATTTGCTTTTGGATTGCTAACAATGTGTTGTTAGCATGGTAGCTTTTTAATTAGTTTAAACTTTTTTCTGATCAGTGGAATGCGTCTTGAATCTCCAGAAGTAGATCAACCTATTTTACTTTTTATCATTTAAAACTTTTGCTTTAATTGGATTGGCAAATGTCTATCAGCCACTGTATTAAGTTATTTCTTCAAACATCCTGTGTAAGAGCATTGCCTTGTGAGGTTTTTCGATATCTTTTATGTCTTTCATGTCTTTTAAACTTTCATGTCTTTTTAAGCAAGAGTGAAATTATACTTCAATGGGTTATTTCATTGCATGTTAGTGCATCATCATTGTGACCCAGTGTCTTGATAATATTAGATGACGCTTTGGTGCATTTTCAAGTCTATCCTTAAGGAATTTATAAATTTCCACTTTTATTGTTTTAAGATATTGCAAGCCTATAGTTTATACAATTAGGTAAGTATGTGATAAAAAAATAATGGATTGAGAATGTATTTAATAAATACCTAATTTAAATGCGGCTTTAAAGTGGGTTATAAATGTGTCTGCTTGATGTAATCGTTTTTGGGCGAGATTAAATAAACAATATCCGATTGACAATAAGATATTCTGTTCTATGATAAAAAGCAGCTAACAGTGCAGTTTTTTTCTCTTGATGTCAACTTTTTAAGGGATTTTATCAAAAATATTAGCATACTTTTCTAAAAGTTTTGCCGATGCATGTTGCGAAATTTCAGGAAATCCTATAACAGTCTGAAATTTCAATGAAAGATTAGAATTTTCATACATGGTTCTGGACTTAAGCCTAGTTTGTAAAGTAGTTCTTTGGCCAGCAGAAAGAACAAGTCAATTGTGTTTTTCTTTTCATTTTTGACGTGGGAGACAGTTCTTTTGCTAGCTATCAAAATTTTATTAATATATAGCTGGCAAAGTAAAAAAGTAAGAAACTAAATTATTTTATTTCTATCTGGAAGGGAAATATAATATAGTATCCTTGAATCGTCGTTGAAAGCATTTTGTTTACAGTTTTGATATAAATTGCTCCTTAAAACGTACTTAATTTTACTCTTTAAACTTCTGTACAGACAATGTTTTAGTTACATTTTGGTTATTTTTATGCTGATCACTTGAAGTATGCATTTTGTGTATAGACATTGAATCTGGTTAATATTAAGACTAGTATTATTACAAGTTTAAAGTAATAAAAATCCCAAAATATAAAACCCAGGTAAATTAAAATATTTTTGTTTCATGGTAAAAAGAATTGTTATTTAAGCTCGCACACTTTTTCCTCTTTTTATATCTTGGGACAAACTCATCCCTAAATTAAAACAATTTTAACTCTTTGTACTTTTAAACTTTTTCAATAGAAAAAATAAAGGAATATAGTAATTAGAAATTAATAATTTAGTAATACATTATACTGCCCTAAAAACTAAATCTCCTTTTCGGATCTATTATTTTCTTTCGTTCCATTTAAACTATTCAAATTAATCTGAATTCGTTTAAAACAAGCCAACAAATCAAAATCTTGAAGGTCCATGTGCCTATACTCGGACATGAGATTCTTATCATTTTTGTCAGTCAGATTTTTTCTGACTTTTTTTCCCAAAATAATTTGAATAATTTTTTTAAAATAAGCTAAAACCTTGATTTCTTGTACCAAATTTCCAAAAGTTTTATGGGGGAGGACCCCCAGACCCTCCTTTTAGTACTTCCATCTCTATTTTTGAAATATTTTTTTACAGTAAGTTCATTAAGATGCAAATTCTACCTAAAAATGTATTTGAAAACTATATTGAACCTATTATACCTAGGGGCTTAGTGATTATTTGGAGTCCTCTCTAGTCTTCCCAAAATTCAGGCTGAGTGTACAGGGGTGGAAAATCTGCGCCAACTGCGCCAAACTGCGCCGAAATTGGTTACCTGCGCCAATCTGCTCCAAAAATGGCAAAATTCCCATTTTTGCGCCAAACTGCGCCAAAAACGCGATAATCCGTTCAATCTGAATCAGTAACCCTGAAAATCAAACTGATAAAAAAAGAACTAATCTCAGCGGCGCAAGTTCAGAGTTGCGTATGCTTGGCGATTTTTGGCTGTTTAGCGGCACATTTAGAAGCCAAATGACTCTTTTAACATGAGTTAGGGTTACCATATTAGTCATCTTTAACGCTAAAAACTTGGCGCATACGCAAGTCTGAACTTGCGCCTTCTAAGCCACTATGATCGATTCTCTTCCCGCTAGGATCGCTATGAAACGGGGTGGAAATAGGACGATTTTAACGGAGTACGTTATGCGTTGATTTGATTTTTGGCAGTGTTTTTTGGTGATAAGCACACACAGGGTTTCGTACGCTCCTTGAAAATTAATTTCATTTTCAAGCACTGGAAAGTATAAACTCCTTCAGGGTACCCTAGAAACCGGGAAAACCTGGAATACTCAGGGAATTCGAAAATGCCCTGGAAAACCTGGAATACTCAGGGAATTTCAAAAATATTCTGGAAAAATGTGATTTTGTACGATGCGTAGCGTTTTCCAGCGTTTTTTTACATTGTGGAGTTACCATCTCCGGTATTTAGTCAAATCAACGAAATCCTAGCTCGCACGCGCATCGGCACGGCACGGCGATACGTTCACGCGACTTGCCTGTAAAGGCGCCTTCTCCTCCTTCGTTTACTGTATTACGGAAAAACTACTTTTATTGGAAGAAAGCCGTGTTTATGCTGTTCTTACCATGCAGCCTAAAGATGAGGAGAAGCCTATTTTACGGGGTGTAATCGTCGGTAAAGTCGGCTTCTCGCATTTGGTGTGTTGTGGAAAACGGACTTGAGATTTTTCATGGAGAGATATTTTTAAGTCAAAGATTTGCTTATGAAGTCTTATTTTATTGGTTATCAAATTAAAATTATTTTAAGTAGAAAAATTGAAAGAAACTTTATTGGAAAACTTGAATTACTCTGCTTAAGTCTTAATTTAAATTTAATAATTTTGTAGTTATAGTATGGTTGTGAGTGATAGGTAGTTTTTTTCCTCAAAAAAATATAACATGATAAGATTTTCAGCTTCTTTATGAAAATAAATAATGAAATTTCTTTACAAGGTATCTTTATACACAAATAGGATCTTTTACTTAAAATCGAAGCTTTAATTTTTTCAGTTAAATTTCTGAATAATTTGATACTTTTTGAGCATTATCCTTTTAAAGTTAATTTTTACTGAAGGCTCCTGATTATCAATTCAATTAACATTTCTCAATTTTGGTTTTTCAGAATAATTTGAAGATCAAATATAATCTGACTTCAGTTTTCATTAAAATAATTTCATTTCGCAAAAATGCACCCCCAAAAATTAAACCTGGATCAACACCCATTCTAGCCAGTGTATTGTATAGTCATTTCTCAAATCTTGTATTCTTTTTACCTTTTGAGCTCTTGCTCAGTCTCAGAATTGGTCGAAGCTTTTCTAGAGAAAAAGAAAACGGTTTAGTTTTCTCAGTGAGTAAAACATCTGTTAATTAAATGTCTAATTTAAAAATTAATGTATTATTCAACCAATTAATACTAATCTATAGAAGATATTTTTTCAGTTATTTTTTTTCAAGTTTATTTAATATGTGGTATGAACAAAATGAAAATAAAAGTTCCATCTTATCACAAAAAATTAAAAAAAAAGAAACCCCTTAAAGCTTTAGTTTGACCAAACCTGGAAAATCAAAAAAAAAAGTCCTGGAAAAACCTGGAAAACTCAGGGAATTCTTAGCTTAGAATTAAGTGGACACCCTGTCCTTGAATTTGTGTTGTGCTCCTTAAAAACTCTGATTTTCATCCTGAATCGCGATATTTCGCGAAAGTTTCGTATGGTTTTTTTCCGGGATGTTTCGTTCTTCCCGCGACTTTCGTTGACGGCCGTGGGTGCCGATCCAAGTTGGCTTCTTACTGCATCATTATTGCGATGTAGAAAAACAACTTTACCGTGGTTGTTAGAAGCCCACAAGTCCGGTGTTCCGGAAGCCGGAAGAATAGCAATTTTTCGGAATTTTTTTTGCGGAGTGTTCCGTTTTTCCGCGACTTTCTTGGACGGCCGCGGGTGCTGTTTCAAGCTGGCTTCTTCTTGCGTCATTATTGCAATGTAGAAAAACAACTTTACCGTGGTTGTTAGAAACCCACATGTCCGGTGTTCCGGAAGCCGGAAGAATAGCAATTTTTCGGAATTTTTTTTGCGG
This sequence comes from Tetragnatha versicolor, assembly GCA_024610705.1. Classification (NCBI taxonomy): domain Eukaryota; kingdom Metazoa; phylum Arthropoda; class Arachnida; order Araneae; family Tetragnathidae; genus Tetragnatha; species Tetragnatha versicolor. Next base: position 62,053,532 of record JANDEH010000005.1, read on the forward strand.
AGTGTTCCGTTTTTCCGCGACTTTCTTGGACGTCCGCGGGTGCTGCTTCATCTTCTACTTTTCGCGAAAGTTCCGTTTTTTCCGGGACTGCTTTTCCTACGGACTTACGGACGTCTGTTGAAGTTAGCTTCAACGGCGATGCAGAAAAAACAAATTTACTTTGGTCGGACCAGCCTGATAAGTCTAATAAGATGATTTTTTCTCCATTTTATTTAGTATTTTCAACTTAAGAGAATTTTCTAAGTTGTAAATGTTAATGAATGGTCGCTTTATAGCAACTTAATAAGTTGATAATACAGTGGTTTTTTTAATCTTGTTAGATTATTACCTGTTTTAGGTGTCTGATCTGATTCATAAGATTCTAAAAATACCTTCAAAAATAATTTCTTACTTTTTTCTACTTAACTAAAAGTTTTTGACTATATCAATATCGTTTTTGCAATTTAATTTTTACTTAAATAATTATTCTGTTAACTAATTTCCTTTATTTTTAATTGATTTTAGTTAACATCTTGACTTTTAAAGTGGTTTTAAAAACTGATTCAGGAATGCAGTGTGGTGTTTGAATCTGTGTAAAAAATTTGTCTTACTTAAGTTATGTAGAACAGTACTCCTGGAATTTTAAAAAAACTCTCCTTGAAAACTCCTGCAATACTCCTTGATTTTGATTTCTGAAAATTTGTATGAATCCTGTTGCATTATATAAAACCTAACTATTAGATTCGCCTGATGCAGGTTCACTGTAAACTGATACGGAAAGGAAATTTGCTTTGATACAAAACCACTAAAAGCTGATACAAAAATGCATTTTGACTTGATACAAAACTGCCCTAAAGCTGATACAAAAATCATTTTTGGATTTTCCACCCCTGCACAGTGTATAAAAATACACTGGTGTTCAAAATTAAGATAATTTGCACATTTTTTTATTTCTCCAGATCTACTGGATAGATTTTGATGAAATTTGGTATGAACATAGGTTGATATAATACCAAACAAATAATCATTCAAAATTTGTAATACACGCGCATGCGCAGAAGTAATAACCGACAGAGTTGAAAGGTGTGAAATAGCGGTTCCAGAATAGAGCAAAATAATGGGTTTATAAGGGGTATGACACCCTCCAACTATCATGCATGCCTCCTTGAGGGATTTTATAGCATGAATAAGGCAGATAATAAAATTTCCTGTTCATTAAGCCTACTTTCTCAGAAACCCCGTTTTGGGGCTCTGAAGGGTATGTGGAGGGGGTAGCGAGATACAATTGCCTTATATAGAGTCCCTCATACCTCCCCTAAAGGGACGAAGTCTTTGAATCTGGCTTCCCATTCCATATGGCGAAAATCTTCCGTTTTAATGGAAATTGCTAACCTGATGAGCTCCAGTAAGTGAAGGATTTCTATCGATTGAAAAGAAATTAAGACTGATAGAACCCCCCAAAAGGTGAATAAAGGTCTCCAAAATATCAACACAATACCTTAAACCCGTGTGGTCACACCCGAGGCACGAGTGGCACTCGAAGAAATTTTTGTGGCACTCGGCCTCAAACTATAAGCGTATTCTAACAGAATATAATCAACATTTCAATTTTTATTGCAGAAAAGTGTTAAAAACCTGGTTTTTGGAGTTTAATTTTCAAAAAATTTTAGGGGAGAACCCCTGACACTCCTTGGAAATTATTTTTAGCTTAAAATTCAAAAGGGCATCAGTTAGAAACTTTTGTTTGCGGCAACAATCCCATGGGCATTGAATTGAGTGAGGTGGCTTGCGAAATTTAAATGGAAATATGTGATCTTCAAGCAGACCCATTTTACCAGGCTAGAAAGTGCGACGGTCCTGAAAATTTCTAGAAGATGGTTTCTAAGGAACGCTTCCCAGAACTGCTCAAATTCTCCATGAAAATGTTATCCCTGTTTGGGACAGTGGAAGGAAGATCCAGGGGGTGGCACTCTGGAAAGTGCCCCCCTTGGAGACCCAAAAATGTTCTCAAAATGAGTAAAAACCCAACTTTTACAGGCCTAATTTCAAATTTTTTCCTACCCCAGAACCCTTTCGAGGGGTTCTATCAGTCTTAATTTCTTTTCAATCAATAGAAATCCTTCACTTAATGGAGCTCATCAGGTCAGCAATTTTTTTTTAAAACGGAAGATATTCACCATATGGAATGGGCAGCCAGATTCAAAGACTTAGCCCCTTTAGAGTAGGTATGAGGAACTCTATTTAAAGCAACTGCATCTCGCTAACCCCCTCCACATACCCTTCAGATCCCCAAAACGGGGTTTCTGAGAAAGTGGGCCTAATGAACAGGAAATTTTATTATCTGCCTTATTCACGCTTTAAAATCACTCAAGGAGGCATGCATGATAGTGGGAGGATCAGGGGCGTATTTAAGCAGAATTCATTGGGGGGGCGTATATGACGAATTTGCCGACTAACTTTTTTCTTTAAAAATAGTATATGTGTCTGTATATATTGTCTTATGCAGTGGCGTACGCAGAATCTTTTCAAGGGGGGGGTTTTACTCAAATAAATTTGAGTGTGGAATAAAGCACTATTATTTCAGTAATTTAAACAGCTAGACAGATTTAACCTTTTATTTAGACAACATTGTTTAGCTAAATATTGATTAGATTTTTTTAAGTTTATGGTCATTTTTTTTATAATAAGTTAAAATATTTGTTAATTAAAAAGTAAGAATTAATAAAACTAGAAAAAAACACGCATAATATAACAGCTACCAAAATAATAATAGTATAAATGTGAATATTCTACAGAAAACCAATTATTTAACCACAAAAACAAGAAAAAATAACTTAATAACAAATAGGGAAATACTCCAGTATACAAACACGCTAAAAATGTGTTGACATTACACACACACAGAAAAATCCAAACGACGGTCTTTTTGCAAGCTCGTTTAAAATGTCTTCAACAGCTGGGGTAAATTTCCTATGAATGTTTAAGAGCGCTAGTCCATTCATTCTATTATTACCAGTTGAATTGCGCAAATAAGTTTTTAAACGTCGTAAAGTCGAAAAGGATCTTTCGTTTGCACTTGTTGAAACAGTTAGTACGATCAATTTCCCGCTCAAAACAAGCGAACGAAACGGAAAAGATCAGACCCCGGGAAATTTCTCAGAAAACTGATCGGAAGTCGCGGTGTCGCATTTGATGTCTGGAGTAGTGATGGGCAAAATCGATAATTTTAGGTATCGAATACTTTGGTATCGAATACTTATAGGTATCGAGTACTTTTTTTCAATGTCGGGAAATGAACCTGAAGGGACAATTTTTTTAGGGCCTATCCATAATCAGACTAATATTCAAAAAACTGAAAGCGATCCATCAAAAAGCCCCGTAGCTACGGGCCTGGAGGTGGATAGAGGCGAAGGATTTGGCGGGGGAAAAACCTAGCCGCGTCAAATTTCTCTCGCGGATGATGACGACTTGGGTTTGAGCGTTGCAAAATGAAAACGGAATTAGGCTGCGTTTAATCTACAGTAGGTATTATAAAGATTACTTCATTGAAAAATTTAAAACGAAATATGTCAATAAAGTATCGATACTTTTGTGGGTATCGAATACACTCGATACCTATAGGTATCGAGTGTATAAGTATTTGGTATCGATACCTGCCCATCACTAGTCTGGAGAAAGGGGCAGTGGCGGCTCGTCCATAGGAGCACGTGAACACCCAGTGAAAAAGTAGAAACAAACCCAAATGTAAAGATACATAAATATGAAAAGAAATACAATAAAAATCATTCTCAATTTCTTTTTCATACTCAGAATCAAGTTTCTACCCCCCCCCTTCACCTGTCAGTATAAAAATTATTGCCGGAAACGCGAAAGTTTTGTGTTTATCGAATAAAGAGAAAACCACTCTAATTTTTTTTCTTATATCCGCACGCCTTGGCTTGTGTGACCGAAGAAACTGAATGAGTCCGAAGAAACCTCGACTTCTCCAGAAAAGAAGATCAGTTTTTTATTTTTTCACGGTAGTTAGAAGAAAGAAATATATCTTCAATTCAACTTTGGAGTGTACCAATTCCACCAAAATTTTTATTTTTTGACATTTTGTCTGAGCTCAAGGGGGGGGAGGGTTTAAACCCCTAAACCCCCCCCCCTTGCGTACGCCACTGGTCTTATGTAAAACTAGCTGATGATACCAGTCTTTCACGAGTGGATTAATAGCTTTCTTCTTTAACATTTTAATGAATTCTTTACCTTACTTTATTGAGTTAGATGTATTAAAATTCATCTAGTTGGGAGCATGTAAAGGTTTGAATGATTTAAACATTTACCTCACGACCCCCATGCACTGGCGTATATAGAAATTTATTTCGGGAGGGCCCCAAAATTGTTTTCCAGCCCCTCTGATGTGTATTTAACTTTTTTTCAGTATATTCTTAGGCAGAATTTGCAACTTTAAGAACTTAATATAAATAAGTTATGATGCATTAAGTTGCAAATATAAAAGGGGGGTCTGGGGGTCCTCCCCCAGAAAATTTTTGGAAACTACTCTAAAATCCAGGATTTTAACTAGTTTTGGAACCCCTAGTTAGAATTTGTGATATAAATTTTCAGGTAAAATTTTATGAATTTAATGAAAAAGTTATAAATAATATAGTTTTAAGTACAGAAGGGGATATATGGGGGTCATCCCCCAGAAAAATTTTGGAGATCAGATCCTAAAAACAGGATTTCAACTTACATTAATTTTGTTCACTGTATTTTGTTAAAAAATTGTCCAAGAAAAACACAACCAATTTGTTGTTAAAACCATACATTAGAAAAGGTATATTTAAAAGAAAATTATATCAAAGAAATTACTTCTGTTCTTAAATATATTTTTTATCAAATTATATTAATTTGAGACTGGCGAATATACGGGGGGAGCTTTCGGGCTGAAGCCCCCCCAAACGTCTAATATTTTACTAAGTTTGTCAAAACGCAAAAAATCTATATCCGAAATTCGGATGAGGCGTACCAAAACGAGTTGAAAAAGTAGGGTTTTTTACTTAAATGTCCAAAAAATTTTCTGGTGGAGGACCCCCAGACCCCTCTTTTAGTGGTTTGAGTAAGATAATTCACTACCTTTTCCGTATTACCATTAACAAGTTGGTTCAATTGGATTATGAAAATTCTTAGCCCCCCCAAAACCAAATCCTGGATCCGCCACTGATTTGAGAGACTTGGTTTTATTTGCTAAACCAAACTTCAAATGGGTGAAAAACTCCATACGTATTTAGCAACGAAAAACTTGTTAAAGCGGTTAAAAATAAAACAAAAAACTGTTAAAAGATAACGTGACATCAAATCAAAACCTAAATCAAGCATTAAAGAAATTACGTGATATACTAGTATTGGGGTTCGTTTTGATAATTTGCTTAAGGCAGAAGAGGATTTTTCTCAAAAACAAATTAATGATCAACACATGATAATTTCAAGTAACACAACTTAAGACAATAAGGAAGTTGCATGTGTCAGATTTTCAAAAACAAACAAGTGTTCCGTATGGTTTTTTGTATGGTAAAATGAAGTATATAACACCCTTGAACGGATGGAGTGTATAATTTTTTTAAGTTTTCTCTAAATGCATTCTACTTTTGTAGATCAGCAATTACAACAATCCTCCAGTATCCCAGGTGCCTAATTTTTCCCATCCCGGTTTTTCCTATATCTTTCCTGTCCCGGCGGACCTGGAAAAAGTTGAAACCTTCCCCCGAACCTAATACAATTTCCCCAAACCTTATGTATTGCTCCTATGGAGCTGGCAGTGGCTTCCCCCGAACCAGGTTCGTAGGTTCGGGCACTTTTTCTGGGTCCGTGTCCTGGTGTTCCCGATAATTTTTCCCATCCCGGTGTTCCTGCTAATTTTTCCTACCCTGGTGTGTTTCCTGTAATTTTTCTCAGTGTTGATCATTATCTTTTCTATCCCAGTGTTCCTTGTATTTTTTCATCTTAATAAAGCAATTAATTTAAAACGCTAATAAAAATCTAGTAAATGTTCAAGTCTTTCTAATTTTGTATATCAGCAATTACCACAATCATCCCGGTATCCCAGGCGCCTTTTTCATATTCCAGTGTTCACAGTAACTTTTCCTATCCCAGTGTTCCTGGTAAATTTTCCTTCCTTGGTGTTTCCAATAATTTTTCTTGTCTCTGTTCCCGGTAATCTTTCATACCCCAGTGTTTTTTTCCATCTTAATAAAGCTAAGCAATTAATGCGAAACCATAATTGTCAAGAATGACTAGTATTTTGATACTGTTGATTGTTTTAACTGATTGTGGCATCCATCTCAAATATGTTTTTTAATAATATCTCGAGGAAATAAGTAAGATATGGTTTTGAAATTAGTTTGATTTAAGAGTTTTTGAAAGTTTACAAAGATCATGATTGTTAAAATTTCCCCTTTTGTGTTTTACTTGTAAATAGTTTCTTCCAAATTTAACTGTAAATAAAATGGCCTTCCTGAGTTCCTAACGTGTTATTCAATAGATAATAATTCATTTCCAATCGACATTCGCCCGCCACAGAAGGGCCCCCGAAGGAGAGTGCCTTAACTGGAGACTATAGGTACGTCAGTTTCGCCCACCTCGTCGCTATCGGGACAATAATGAAAAATATAGTAACTGTAACATTGAGAAAACATAGATATTAAAATATCGTAAATCTGAGCAATTAGTGCGACTAAAGACTGCTGGAAACAAAATAAAATTCATAACTTATAAATTACTTCAGTGGTCTTATTATAAGCTGTGTTTCATGTTTGTAAACATAACGAAATAAGCAAATATTTAAAAACATTTTTGTTGGGAGAACACGCGAGAAAATTTAACACTTGAGAGAATTGAACACGCGTGAAAAATAAAAAAAAAACATAAAAATCCTTGTAAATTTAAGTCTAGTTAACAGCCTTTATAAGTTATTCCATAAATATTTTTATTTTAAAGGGAAAAAGTCTTAAAATAAAGGAACATAACGCTTGAAAATAAATCATTTAAATTTATTTTGGAGTTTTCATAGCTGATGGAGTTTTTAAATGGACAATTATTGAGTTTTTCCTATTAAAAATATTTTATTTTGTGGTATTCATCTCATTTACAATAGTAAGTGAAGCAGATCTACTCCAGTAAAGAAAAATTTAAAAATATATTATAAAATATATCCTAGTTATATATATTCTAGTAAATTGTTAGGTCTAGTGAATCATGTTTGAAGAGTTATTCCATAAATATTTTTATTTTAAAGGAATAAATCTTAAAATATAGTTAAATAACAGTTGAAAATAAATTATTTGAATTTATTCTGGTGTTTTCATAGCTGATGGAGTTCTTAAATAAACAATTATCGAGTTTTTCCTTCGAGTTTTTATTTTTAAATTATAAAAACAATTAAAGATATTTATTTAAAAATTATATATTATTTTATACAAGTGAAAACTATCGTGAGGTGAGCTTCAGTATTATAACTCTGAATAAAAAGAGCGTCTAAATCGGTGTTTCCCAACGTGGGGCGCACGCCTCACCGGGGGCAATATCATTTTCTAGGGGGGCAATTTGAAAATTTTCCACCAAATTACCCCCAGGTGGAACCAATCCAGGGGGTAAATTTAAGAATTTTTTTTAAAAAAAAGAAGTATCAAAATCTGATCCTATTATCCTATCTGAGAATGTATCAAACCAAGAATGCAGTATGTATCGAAACCAAGTTGAAACCCTGTTTTTAGAGTATAATTTCCAAATCTTTTCTGGGGGATGACCCAAGAGATCTTGTTTTTAGAACGCTTATATTTGAAACCTTTTTTACATTAGGTTCATCAAAATGCAAATCTTACCTAAAAATTTATATCCAAAATTTCCCAACTAGGGGTACCAAACTAGTTAAAAACCTGCTTCCTAGAGTCAAATTTCTGGGGGAGAACCCCCAGACCCCCCTTGGTGCTTAGAACTTAATTACTCATAACTTGATTTAGTTCTTTAGCATGCAAATTTTACCTAAAAATGTTCTGAAAAGCTTCATTAGATATATGAAATATACATAGGAGGGAGGGCTAAAAAATAATTTTAACCCTCTCAAAATATATTTCTATATATGCCACTGAGACCCGGGGAGGCATGGGAAATTTTGAAAGGCTTTGGTGGGGCATGGACCGAAATAGGTTGGGAAACACTAGTCTAAATGAACAATTATCGAGTTTTCCTGTACGTCTACTATGATTAGTTTTTCTTTTAAACGAAAAAAGTGTTCTGATTATTTCATTGGCTGCTACAACTCGAGTTCGATTCAATGACAATCTCGGGCGGTTGTGGGCTTGGCGTGATGTGGGAAAAAATAAGACTGGTGGAAACCATGGCAACGCACAGGGAAAAGGTGGGGAGACTGGGGAAATCACTTGACTTTTCAACCGCCTATTTTAATTACACAGACTATAAATGGCAAAAATAATTATTCTGAATGAAAACACTTAGTTTTATGAGAGAAAAATATGCCGTGACAGACATGACACGAAAAGGACAAGAGATTGAGAGACCCTTAATTATTTCTCATTGAGGTATTCTCATGTTTTGGGATTAAATTTTATTAAAATAATAGATGAAAAACCATGGAGAATGACGTTTACATCATGTATTTTAGTAGCCTAGTTTCTGAGATTATTTTAGAAATTTCGTTTTTTGTTTTGGCACGAAAACACTTTCGAATCACAAATCATGCGCTGTGAGGTCACATCCAATAGGAGCCTGTTTTCTGATCACGTGAAAACAGAAAACACAATGGTTTTCATGCGCTGTGACGTCACATCAAATAAAGCCCATTTTCTTATAACGTGACTTTTCTGACGTTTTGGCAAAAATAAACTTTAATTTTAAATTATTTTAAACACATATTTGAACTTAAAAATCAGAAATTTGGGAGTTTTAGACCATAATGTATCGAAAAAGTATAAAATCAAGCAAATCCCTCACTCATGCAAATACCTCATTGCTCTGATTTGGCTTGTATTTCATGTCCAAAAAATTTTTTACAACTTAATATAAAGGTGAAGTTCAGTAAAAAAACTCTGAAATTTCCAAATTTTATGGAAGATTTTTCTATAATAATTTTTAAAATTGTGACAGACATGACATAGTGACATATATATCAATACTAGCTGATTTGCCCGGCCTTGCATGGGTGGAGTGTATTAATTCATTTTTTAAAGTTCTCCCAAGTTATATGTCCGATTTTTCGAATCACCAATAACCCCGGCGTCCCCAGTACTTTTTCCATATCCTGGTGTTCCCAATAGTTTTCATACCCCGGTTTTCCCGGAAACTTTTCATATCCGATTGTTCCCAGTACCTTTTCATATCCCTGTTTTCCCGGTACCTTTTCGTATCCTGGTTTTCCCGGTACCTTTACATACCCCGGTTCCCGATAATTTTCATATCCAGGTGTTTCCAATAATTTTAATCCCGGTATTCCCGGTTCCTTTTCCCCATCCCAGTTCCAACTGTGATATCTCATTCCATCAAACATTTATCCTTTCCATCTGATAAAAACAATCCAATTGAAATCATCTCTTTTTGTTTTAAATCTAGTGTTTAAAATCTTTAACTGAATTTTCATGAAGTATTCCCGCTATCCTTTTAAAATTCCGCAAAAAATAAATTTCAAAAATCCCTCGATAAAAAGTTATCAAGTTAGCTTGTCTTCTTATTAATAAAACCAATTTCTTTAAAAGCTACTCTGAAAGAGTAAAAACAGATTGCTACTTATAATAAAAATCTAGTGATTATAGTCTAGTAAACCATGCCCTATGAAACAATGAAATTTTAATTTATATTTCATCAATTTATAATGAAATTTTAGCTGTTTCATTGTAAACTTTTAAATTCTTGCTATTTAAATATATTTATTTTTGAGAAATTAAAATCTTAAAGAAAGTAAGTTAATTATTTTAATTTACTTCGGTTTTCTGATAACTGTTATAATATTTAAATACAGATATTCAAACTGTTTTTCTTAAATTTTGTTGTAAATAATAAAATATGTATAAATGTTAATCAGTTATATTCATTCAAGTGAGGCAAGACGTCGCCAGAAGATAGAGAAGTAAACACTGCAATTTATGCATTTCAACAATGCACAATGCTATTTCAATGGGTAAAACGGAGTCGAAAAAGCGCTGAAAAGCAGGGAAGGAGTCGTTCGATTTTAAAATCGTTTCTTAGTGCGCGTCTAATGGCTGAAAGGAAGGTCTCTGTCAAATTTCAAGCCTATCGGTCTGGCAGTTTTGGATATTTCGTGATGAGTGTCATGAATGAATGAATGAATCAGTGGTATTTGGATTTTATATACAGTCGAGTCCGCTTAATGTGATCGCAATTGTCCGAGCTAAACTGATAACATTATCCGATCGATAACAATAAGCGATCTCATATATAAAAAACAGCAAACAATGTAACTAGATTTTTTGCTTTAAAATCAAAACCATGTAATCGTAATAAATGTATTCAAAACTCTATTTTTATACTAGGTAAAATTTTAAGGGGAAAATATAAGAGTAGTTCAGTTAATAAAATTTAAATTATCGCTTACTTTGTGTTTTTACAGAAAGGTCTCTTTTTTCCGTCCCATTCCAATAAACCACTTATTTATTACACAATCTGAATTCCAGTAAACGAGGGAAAATCAAAATCTCTTATCAGAAACATCTGCAAAGCGTGGATCTTGGTGCTTCTTTAACCAATCACAAGTATGGATTCGGACCCCCCCTATAACTGCTTTCATTCAATATGATATGCGGAATGTTTTATTTTTCTTACTCATACTGAGTTTCAGAAAAAAGAAGCGCCAGATGTTTACTTGTAAAAATTGACCTTCAACATGAAACTAGAACTCAAAAGCGGTCGTTTTAAAGGGGATGTGGACAAATATTGATAATACTAAGCGGAGTGATGATTCATAGTTGATCACATTAAACGATGTATTTTACATTAAATTAAATAGGAATTATCGGTACCTGTCGATTTCGATAATAATATCCGATTGATAACATTAACCGTGATCACATTAAGCGGATTCGACTGTATATAGATTTCATTTTCAATTTTAGTCAAAGTATTCAATTTATTCAAAGTCAAGTAAATTCACTCGGAATGCCGAAACTTTCAAGAAAAACTATATGAACCCAAAATATTTAATTTATTGTGTTATTTTTTTAATTTGGTCAATGTATCGGTTAGAACCAAAAAACATTTATTTAAATGAAATTTTAAAAACATTCTCATGTCCACTTTCGCGTGGAATTGACCTTTTATCCTGTTTTACCTTGGAAATTCTGTCTTACAATGAGTGTTGGTTGTCTAAGGATCTCTATATTAGTTGAAACATTGGTCAGTTTCGGTCTCTATCTTTTTAACTTCTCCGTTTTGGTTTTTCTAGATACGGGGAATTTGCCATTGGATAAATATTTTTCAGTATCAGTTAGTCATTTGAGTTCCGTTAATAAGGATCTTTTTAGAACCAAACTTCGAAAAGATGTCCGATTGGTAAAAAGTTGAAAAATCACTTGGAATGCCGATCATTTTTCTTCATTCAGCGAGAAAATAAACCGCTGTGTCTTTTATCCTCGGTACAATGACAAAGACGCGCGAATCTGCCATGTTAATGAATAGAAGATTCGTGTTTTTGTGCCGATGAAAGGAGACTGACAGTGTTGCACAATATCAAGAGACATTACGAAACGAAACAATCATCTTAATTCAGTTTTAAGGATAAGTGTTACAATTTTGGACCCGAATTTACAAGAACTAGTATCCTCCAAACATGATAACTTCTCACTAAAAACGGGTATGTAATGTTTCTTCGTGTTTAGAAAAATCCTTAAAAGCGTTTTTATGTGGCCTGCGAGATAAATCTTCAAAGGCAAATTGGCCCTCGGGGAAAAAAGGTTGGGCACCACTGCATTAGGGAGTACCTTAAAAATGACGATGAGTCACCTCCCTCCCCCCAAAAAAGTCAGGTTATCCCAACTCCGCTTAAAAAAATCCTTGCCCTTCAACTGAAATGACACCCCTGATAATGGGGTACCCCCTAGTTCTCCAGGTTTTCGGCACTTCCTTGCTTTTTAATTAAAATAATACCTGGTCTGGTTATTGTATTATAATTTATTTATCATTAATTTCTTCATAAAATATTAGTAATTTTACCAAAGTTTTCAGTTGACAGGGTGCTAAGGAATCATCGTGGGAGAAGCTTAATTTTCCCTTCTAGGAAGAGAAAACATTGTTGAGCGATTCCTATTCAAAATATCCAGTTTTTTTACCCATGAAAAAAAAGTTTAATTTAAAAAGAATATTTTTAAAAATTGTTTTTTTGATTGCTGATTTTTGGTCAATTTTCCTGGGTTTTCTTCCTTGGTCACAATTTCCCCTGTCAATCATAGAAAAACCCACTGAAAGAAATTTAAAAAGTAAGGGCTTAATCTGTTCTTGAAATACTTTCTAATTTAAACTCATGCTGCTTGACTATTAGCAGTGGTGCTACTTTTCTGGGTTTTTTTGAAAAATCTTAAGCTCAACAAATAAGCACAAAATTAGGTCCAATTAAATAATGGGACAACAATGGTAATGGGCTGTAGCATTACCAATATCTTTTATAATAGACAGAGCTGGATGCATATTTTGTGTATTATGAAAGGTACAAACTTTTTCACCTGGAGTAAAGATTGATGCTGGCAAACTGGGGGTCTACTAGTGGGCCTTTTACTAGTACTACTATATAGCAGTATTCTGTCCCACAAGGCAACCCTTGACCTGATCCAAACTATAGGACTGACTGATTTGTGCTGAAAAAAACTGGTATGGATTTGGTTAAGTAAGGGACAAGTTATAGTTGATATAAAAATATCCATTATTGACATTGTCTTAATCTTCAAAATCACATGCACTGTTTAAAAATTTTGCATATAGTTTATCAAGTACATTTCAGGCATGTTACTTAGCATTTTTTAAATACAATAGCTTGGATAAAACAAAAAATTTTTGCTCCCAAAATTTTCTGCTCATTGGTTTAGTTCTAGTTCTTTAAATTTACACTTAAAATACATTTGCAGCCAAATCGTTAACCTAAGTAACTGATATAATGCTTCTTAAGAAGCAACAGTAGGATGGAATCAATTTATAAAAATTTAAATTATTTGTAAGATTTTATGCTAAATTCTGAAGTTTTCAGTGCTTGGCGTGTGATCTTGATCTATGTTAAGCTTATGTGTGCAGTAGATCCTTCAAAAAATCGTATATTTTGGTCCTAGAATTGTATATAATTGTCCATGCTTATTCAAGAGTTTTTAGTAGAGCTCTTTTCAAGTAGTTTATTTTTGCTGTTATTTACTAATTTCAGGATTCCTTGGAAAATTTGGTAATTTCTTCTCATGTCTTATGAAACAATCTTTAACTTGAGCTTAATCAAATAAAAAAGTAACAGGTACTTAATCACCCAAAAGAAAAAATTCTTCTTAGTTTAAAATGAACAAAAAAGCTTTAGCAAAACGCTAGAATTTGTTAGATACAGTTTATTAGTTTTAGCAAGAAAAATTCAATAAATGGAAACTATAGTGTCCCAAAATTGACTGAACTGTTTTAAAATTAATTAAAAATAAACTGATGGCCCTATATACTGCTACTTGGCCAATCATTAACCAGAGATATTCCACCAATTATAGTTGGCAAAAGGTAATTTTCTTTCGTTTGATGCAGGTTATGGTTAATCATTGGTTTGGTCAGAGATAGCTGTGAATAAGGCTGCAAGAGAGAAAAAACATTAAATTGATAATCTGGAGATTATTTATTACAGAAATCAGAACACACTTATGACACCTTTAAAGTAAGATTACTATCAAAATTAATTTTTTAATCACTAATTAATTATATTCGAACATCCAATAAAATTTTTTATTAGACTCTTATCCCCACCTTGTATTTTTTTATTCAAACGAGGTGCCTCTCAGCTGGTTTAAAGTTTGGTTTTTAAAATAAATTGCTTAAATTTTGGCCTTTCACACGTAAGCCGTCCAAGATTACCCTTGAATATGAAAACTATGGGTGGCTAGAACTGAGTGGGTTAACTGTCACATTATATGGGGGAATAATATAGATGTCAATTCATAGTACACTCAAACCTGTTTTTGTGCAAACCTTTTATGTGCGATTTTTCCCTTCGATATTTTTTGTGCGGTGTATGAAAATTTCAAATTAGAACAAAAATCTTGTATATCTGGCTACCGAGACATACTTGGGTCTCATGAAACAGCAGTCGCCACCGAGTACATGGTAACTGAAAAAGTCTGGTAGGTATAGAAACGGTTTCTCAATTCAGCTGTAGAGTGGGGATTGCATTACAGTCCTACGTGAAACTTTTTATGCGGTCCTTATTCACCGCATAAAAAATATTTTTTAAATGTGCTGCGAAAACTGTTTTTCTACTCGCAAAGTTTGGTGCAATTTTTTTTGTGCGGTCCCTATTCCTTGCACAAAAATAGGTTTGACTGTAATAAGTGAAAATCACAGGTTCTTTCTGTCGTAACATTTATTACCCTATGAGCCAATCTTAAAAAAATAACTGATTTTCTGAAAAGGTTCATGCTAAATGATCCTGAGGGCGTAACTTGGGGGGGGTGGTGCTTCCTTCTTCGGGGTAGAAGGAACAGAGCTTAGACATTAAAAGGGCTAACTAAAAGAATAAGTGCTAAAAAACTAAAGGTAGGGAACTTGAGGAGAAAAATAGACCTTGAAGGTTCAAGAATCCCTAATTTTCATATTTGTTAGGATATGCAATTTTTTTATTTTGAAATTTTCATTAAAATTCCACAACCAGTTTTTACTTACTTTTTGTTTTTTCTCAAAAATTTTTATTTGCATTTTTATATAAATGTAGTCCAGGCAACGAATGCTCAAAAAAGGGTGTAGAGGGAAGTTCTTGGAACACAATTTTTGACTTTAGAACTTTGTTTGGACTAGTTTGGAGGTAAACATATCAAAAGTCCCCGACCCTAGCCCCTGAGCTTAATGTAGGGGGGGCGTTTAAAAGTCTCATTTTTCAGTTTTTGGCTTATTACTCTTAGAAAATGCATCCCCACGAAAAAGTTTCAATTATCTTTTTTAAAGTAGATAAAATTACCAACAATTTAAGACCATTCCCAGGTTTATAGGTCCAATAGATCCCGAGTTACATCTCTTCAAAAATGGAAAATTTGTTAAAAAAGTTCGAAAAATTGAGTAAAATTCGTATTTAAAGCCATTTATTGGCTATATTACACTTCTAAGAGTGAAGTAAGGTCTAAAACCTTATAACACAATTATTTAGTTTTAATTTAAGCCCTGAACCAAGTCTGCGAGATCAATAGTTCTTACGCTATCGGAAAAAAAACAAAAATTGGGAAAATGGGATTTTCCCAGAAAGGGGACCTAGAGGTTTGAGAGTACCGTAAAAGAGAAGAAAAGTGGTATAAATTAATATACCAATATTGAAAACAGTATTTATTTGTTTGAAGTATTCCATTTTTACCTTATAAAATTTATTAATTACCTATTTCTTAATTAATTATTTTCAATTTAATTAATTTTTTGTTCTATATTTATTGAATTTAAAAAATGAGGGTCATGTTTATGAATTTTGCATACTTGTCATATATAAATTACAGCTTATAACATTTAGGAGGCATAGGTTCATGTTGGTATAACGGTTAAGAGGAAATTTCGAGAGGCTTTTGTCCCCTCAAAAAGGAACGGATAGGGCTATGTTGGTGTAAAAAAGGAAGAACACTGAAAAAACAGCAGGCTACAGGTTTGTAGGAATACAGTAAAAGAGAATAAAAGTCGTAAAACATGAAAGACATGACCACTCTATACAAAATGAAAGCTGATTATTTGACTTTAATTTAAGCCCTGAACCAAGTCTGTGAGATCAAAAGTTCTTACTCTATAACTTTTTTGATGCTGTTCATGTTTTGATTTTTCCCGGGAGCGCCATTCCGATTCGATTCCTTGCTAAACATATCGAAACCCTCTAGCATTTTTACTTAAATTTAATATTCTTCTGTAAATTAAATATCGTCTGTGCTGTGATATTCCAAGTCTAATAAATTTAAATGTTACTTTAAGACATGTCGAAGGCCCCAAGTGAGTCTTGTCCTGGCCCCCCCCCAAACTTGTAATTCGGGCTGGAATTAGATGTATGGATGGAAGATGGAGAATAACTGCCTGGTCCCAGTGCATAGTGAATTAGCAGCTGCACCGGACGATATCCTAAAAACAATTTTCTGCCGATGCGTGAAAGACTGTGCCAGCGCGAAGTGTGGTTGTAAAAAAGCAAGCCTCAAATGTTCCCCAGCATGCCAAAACTGCCAGGGGAACTGCCTGAATGGGGTCTCTCAAATTGACTCTAAAAGTGAAGAAGAACAGGAGGATCCTCTAACTGTTTCCCTACAGGGATCCGATGGAGAGGATGATACAGAAGATGAAAACAAAATCGAGGATCAAGGTCCTCCCCGCCCTAGAGAGCAAGAAATTAACTGAATGATACCTACTATTGTAATGTATTATGTTTACTTTTCAAATCCAATAAACTTCGTTTTCACTAAACGGTTGTTTTGCAAAACTATCACAATGCCTATCCTATATGCACAAACATGGTCATAGCAAAATATTTTCCCATGTCTAGATATTCTTTAATTAAGTGTGAGGAACCTGGTCATCGGGCCTACACTTGTACTGAGTAAAACTTGGGGCAAATTTAATCAGCTTTCATTTTGTATAGAGTGGTCATGTCTTTCATGTTTTACGACTTTTATTCTCTTTTACTGTATTCCTACAAACCTGTAGCCTGCTGTTTTTCAGTGTTCTTTCTTTTTTACACCAACATAGCCCTATCCGTTCCTTTTTGAGGGGACAAAAGCCTCTCGAAATTTCCTCTTAACCGTTATACCAACATGAACCTATACCTCCTAAATGTTATAAGCTGTAATTTATGTATGACAAGTATGAAAAATTCATAAATATGACCCTCATTTTTTAAATTCAATAAATATAGAACAAAAAATTAATTAAATTGAAAATAATTAATTAAGAAATAGGTAATTAATAAATTTTATAAGGTAAAAATGGAATACTTCAAACAAATAAATACTGTTTTCAATATTGGTATATTAATTTATACCACTTTTCTTCTCTTTTACTGTACTCTCAAACCTCTAGGTCCCCTTTCTGGGAAAATCCCATTTTCCCAATTTTTTTTTTTTTTCGATAGTGTAAGAACTATTGATCTCTCAGACTTGGTTCAGGGCTTAAATTAAAGCTAAATAATTGTGTTATAAGGTTTTAGCCCTTACTTCACTCTTAGAAGTGTAATATAGCCAATAAATGGCTTTAAATACGAATTTTACTCAATTTTTCGAACTTTTTTTAACAAATTTTCCATTTTTGAAGAGATGTAACTCGGGATCTATTGGACCTATAAACCTGGAAATGGTCTTAAATTTTTGGTAATTTTATCTACTTTAAAAAAGATAATTGAAACTTTTTCGTGGGGATGCATTTTCTATGAGTAATAAGCCAAAAACTGAAAAATTAAACTTTTAAACGCCCCCCCTACATTAAGCTCAGGGGCTAGGGTCGGGGACTTTTGATATGTTTACCTCCAAACTAGTCCAAACAAAGTTCTAAAGTCAAAAATTGTGTTCCAAGAACTTCCCTCTATAACCCTTCGTTGCCTGGACTAATGGTCTTAAGTTAAATTTTTGAAAGATTTCTTTTGCATTTTACAAAAATTCTGCAGAATTCCTGTCCTATATACATGTAATAACCTTCATAAGAATTTCAAGCTTAGGAGAATTAATGTAAAAAATACCCCTGTGAAACCCTGATTGAACACTATCCAAGGGACTAAAGTAAAATAACATGCAGAAAGGGCTAGAACAGTAAGCCTTAAGTTAGATGGTGTTCCACACACAAATTATCCGATTTCTGTGTATTCATTGTTTAATATTAATTTAGCATTTAGTCTTATTGAATATAATTCTGACTGGTTTCAAAACAAAAAATAAAGAAATTTTTCTTATTTTGAGCACTGCTGAGTGGTCTTGGCTTGAAAAGAAATCTTAAAAGGTTCCTAGTCCATAGAAAAGTGCATTGCAAGTAATACCCTGACATGTGCAAATATTAGGGGCCATCCATAAATGATGCCATGCTCAAAGAGGGGGAGGGCATTAATCATTTTGTGACGAGGGAAGGGGCTTAAAAGTTGTGACATCACATCCTGCAGCTGAAAATCAACGAAAAAAAACTTAAATTGTTAAAACGATCGTATATTGTTCTCTCAAAAGGCATCTTAAATGTTGATAGAAATGAAACTATCAGGAGGGGTAAAATTAAGATCAAATAAAAAAAGTTGGCACTCGTGTATTAGACATATGTTGGTTTAAGAGCGTGACATGTGACAAAGGGGGGAAGGATTCAAAAATGGGGGCGAAATGTGACATCATTTATGGACGGCCCCTTAAGAAATTTTAACATCAGTAAAATTTTCTTTTCACATCAGAAATTTCAGTGGAATTTCAATAGAACATGGTCAAAATTAATTTAGAAAATAATTATGGAAATGTGTCAACTTTTCTAGTAATTATATAAGTAGAAATCAGCAGCAGATAATGGATTTACAAAAATGTGTCAACAAGAGAAATCCCTTGACAAATTTAAATTTATAAGACCTTGAATCTATGGGTGGATTTATTGCAACCCTAAGAGGCAAGCTGTCTAATGGTTCTAGAAACATGATTTACATAAAATTAATTTCTTTGTGAAAAAATAGGAGGGCATTGTCCCTCTATAAATTGCAAACTTGGCAATAGACCTGGATCAGCACAAAAAGAGTTTTAAATTTAAAAAAACATTTGGCACATAGTTCTTCCGAACCCCAAAGAGTTTGAAAAAGAGATAAAACACTAGTTTAAAAGGGAATTTTCAGACATTTTTCTAGGGAAGACCTCTTATCCCTCCTCTAAAATTTTGACCTCTGTTAAACAGTGTTTTTCCCCCTTGAAAATTCGGCCGTTTACAAAAAGCTTTTCCCTTTTGGGGCTCAGCTCCCTAAAGAGTGATAAAGAGATGAAACACTAGTTTAACAGGGTAATTTACAAAAAATTTTCTGGAGGAGGACCCCCAGCTGCCCTCTCTAAAATTTTAGACGGGAGGCTGGGGGCCCTCCCACAAAAATTTCCCAGTGTTTTCCCTTTTGGTGCACCTTAAAAATGAAATGGAGGCACCCCCATAAAAGATCTGATTATGGCTTAAAAAAATCCTTGCCGCCCCAACCAAAAACTGAAATGATGCCCCAGGTGATGGCTGTAAATATTTAGATTTTAATCATATCTTTTCTCGGGTCGATCTGACTAGTATTAATGATTGTGCAATAACTATTTTTTTCACCTAACTTTTACTGTGTTCTAGAAATTGTTACCCTTGTCTGTTCATTTATAAATGTTTTAATAGGAGGGTGTTGCATTAAAATTTATAATTTAATTTTACAGTAATTAAAGAAGCAATTTAATTAACTTCAATTAAATTAATTATATATAATTAGTTATTAAACTAGTTAAATAATAACCATAAAATTAGTTTAATGAATAAATTAAATGTATGAAAATTGGGGGGCTTTTTTCTACCTGCCCCGGGGCCCCTGAAGGTCTAGTTACTCCACTTTAGGGAACGTACCCATACTACGTGACCCATTCAGGGGAGGGAGGGGGGTCTTCAAAATACCACGCTCGGTCACAGGGGGGAGGGGGGGGCTTAGGGTTTCGTCACGTAGTCAATTTCTTCTAATCAATACGACAAAATTAAGCCAAATTAATTATTGAAATTTGCCAAATTAAGACTAATTAAGCCAAATTAATTATTAAAATTAGACAAATTAAGCAAAATTAATTTTTTAAACTTTCTGTTTGCAAAAAATGATGGCAAACCGTTATTATAAATTACCAAGTGAAACTAGAGGGGGAGGGGGGTAAAAAATGGGTCACGTAGTATGGGTACGTTCCCTTACTTATGTGGTGTGGTGGGTAGTGTATTGGTCTTGTCAATTGCATCAGTGGGGGTATTGGGGTAGCCAGAAAAAAATTTGAAGGGGATATGCGGTAAATTTTATCCATATCTCTATTCAATAAAGGAAAATTTCTGACTTTTAGAAGGAGATTTATCCCCTAATTCACACATATACCATGGGCGGATTTAGATGGTGAACCCTGGGGGTGCAAGCTGTCCCTGATGGCTTTGAAAACACAATTTTCCCCTATAAAAATGGAATTTTCTGAAAAAGTTGGGGGTGCGTTGCACCCCCTTAAATCCGCCAATGAGTCATGACATACACCAATGAGGGGTATTGTGTATTCAAGTCAAATTGTAATTTCCCTTATGTTTGGAAATTAAATTATCCATATTTTTTATTTCTGAACTGTGTTTTGGTAAATAATCCAGTTAAACTTACATTTTAAATTTTAACTTAATTTTACAAAATTTAGATCTGGGATTCTTGAAGTGGTTTATAACATCATAACTGCACCTCAGGTTTAATGAAATGTACTAATTAAGAGTTTACTGAATTTTCATTATTTAAAGGGGAAATTCAGATAAAAAATATTTCAACCCACTTATTTTTCCTTTGTTAAAAGTACTTTCATCTGGTGATATTTCTTCTATGGTAAACAGTCTATATGTCTTAAAAATTCAACAAATTAATCAGTCAATAAAAAAGATCACAAAAATTTTTTTGTTGACCTGTTCTTTCTACCTATTAAAGAGGGTATGGGGTTGAATATTCCTTTGGGGACAGCCATAAATTATGTGAGGTGTTTTTTCATAAATCTGGACCCCCCTCCCCCCTTGGTGAGATTTTGCTGAACCCCCTCCCCCCATACCTACTACCTTTAAAAATAAATTTCTATCCTTTTCGTTTGCATTTTGTGTTTCACAGCACCTAAAACTTTTCCATTATTAATGATGTGGGGGAAAAGGACATTATTCCGCCTAAAAATCACCACAGTATCTTATATGTGGGTATTATTTGTTTCTCATACTTAAAAAAATTTTTTAATTTCTAACTTAAAATAAAAGTTGATGTGAGATTTTAATCGACCCCCCTTCCCCCTTGGTAAGATTTTTCCAAACCCCTCCCTCCCCTTTTTGACCTCACGTAATTTTCTGGATGTCCCCTTTTCAGCTTTCTTTTTTTTCTTGGTCTTGTTTTACTGTGGTTGTTTAGTTTACTTTTTAAGTTAAAAATTCATTAGAATAAAATGATAATTTAAAAGTCTTTATCTTTAAACTGTATTTGACATGTAGTCCAGTTCATTTACAAAATTTAGATCTGGGATTCTTTAAGTTACTCATAGCTGCACCAATGGGGGTTGATGAAATTATACTAATTAAGAGTTTACTCAAATGAGTAAATCTAAAATAGACTATTGTCTATATACAGCATGATTGAAACTATTTTTTGATTGATTACTTTTTTAGTTAGAAATTCAATGTTTTAAAAATTGTTTAACCATTTTAATTTATGTTTGTGAGGATGTTTGATATTCTTTAAATATCCTTTGTTTATCAGAATTTCTTGAAGACAAGACAATAGAATGTAACATTTTAGAGAAAAATTTTTTTTGTGTTATGAGGGAGAGGGTTTATGGTGTGAGACAAGAGAGGGAAGAGGCAGTTTAAACTTGGTGGCATTACTTTAAAAACTTTTTTTGCTGCTTATAAAATGCGATGGAGAAAATTTTCCTACTGTTTGGTTCGATTTAAAAGTAATCCTTACTCCTGTGGAGAAATAAAAATAGTGGAATAAAATCTTAATTTTTCAAATTGAT